>CM022303.1:690581602-692080746 GCA_011799875.1 Thinopyrum elongatum
AAGAAACATGAAAAAGATTACTTGATCAACATATCACGTGAGGGCTGGGTGTTACTGAGGAGAGCATGTAACTAGGAAGCCTCTGGTTTGCATTTTATACTGTAACGGCGCTTTAAGCATCGTATAGGAAATGCCGTAATCCTGAGAGTTCGCCATTATTTTTCATTTTTCCAATTCTTGTCGTTATTGTGGGTTTATTTTTCAATTAATTTCCCTTTATTTATTATTAGTTTCCTTTTTCGCCCTTCACTTATATTTTTTTGTTATCTTTTTTCGTTTTTTATTCACCAAATTACAAATATTTAACATATGAATATATATTCCTATATGTGTTGAATTTTTTTAATCTCATATGCAGTAATTTTTTAAAACAATCTATACTTTCTAACACTATACATACCTTCTGACATATCAATGTTTCTCTATACACATAAATATTTTCAAATATACGATGAAGTTTTATTTCATATATAATTGAATATTTTTTTAAATAATTACCATTTGTTTGATGTTTTGAATACTGAATTAATACATGATATTATTTTTCTCATATGCGTGCAACCTTTTTATTGGATGATAGAGCTGTTGGCTCGCTCTGTGTGCAGTAAGAACATATAGAAAGTTAAGCCCACCCCACATTTTAAAAAAAAAAAGATGAGCGCACTAAGAAAGGAGGCCCATTTATCTACCCCCGAAAGCTAAATGTTTTCTCCTCTTGGGTAAATCCTGTTCTGCGGTTATTGACATACATAGGTGAGCGGTTCGGCCGGTTCTCTCTCTCTCTCTCTCTCTCTCTCTCTCTTCCTGTTTCTTGTGTGTATTTTCTGTTTCTTCTAGATTTTTTTTTCCTTTCACATTTATATTTTATTTGTTTATCTTTTTTCCTTTTGATTCATCAAAATTTGAAAAACTTAGCACATGAATATACAATTTTTATATATGAACATTCTTAAATATTTGGTGATTTTTAAAAATCAATTACATGATTATTTAAGAAATCCATGAACTTTTTAAAATTATGAAATATTTTTAACATATTAAAATAGTTTTTTTACAAATAAATAATTTTAAAATTATTCTAATTCATTTCATTCAATATATGACTATTTTAATAATAATAAAATCCTAAAACTATACAAAACACACTGTACATAATTACTTATTTTTATGCTGACAATTTTCTTCTGCCCTATCACCATTTTATTTATATACCAAAGTTACATGACTCCGACTACAACCAGTATTTTTTAATGCATAACATTTACAAAAAATGTATATAGATTTTATACATGAACATTTCATTTCATATGCTGAATATTTTATTATTTTGTGTACATGAATACTTTTTTTCATTTTTTCAATGTACTTTTAATGACATTATTTAAACCGAAGAAAAACAATCTCATTCTTGGTTACTAAGGGCATCTTCAGCTTTGACCCCTAAACGGACACTGTATTCATCTGCAAATATTTAAACAACAATCCTTTGAGAAGGGTGTAAGTGACATCAAGGTTTACAAGAATGATAGACTATTCATATCAACAAGATGCACCATCTTTTCCGGAGTCCACCCGAAAGGAATCTCACAGTTTAAGCGTGCTTCACTTGGAGCAAATTGAGTATGGGTAAATATACTGGGAAGTTGATCCTAGACTCACATGAGCGAGGACAAAATGTTGCAGGAAGACGAGTGTATGTCTAGATTCCAGGAGTAACGGCCAAATCAGTCGGTTTGATCGAGGCGTTATGCTATCAACATCACACCCACTAGAAAAAATGGGCCCAAAAAAGGCTCGCTTGAGCACCATAAAGTACCGGGCCTTACAAGCTGATATTCGCAATTGATTTCATTATCTAAAACATACAAAGTTGCCATTTAAACTACTACTATGAACATGATAAATAATCAAACACCACGATGTAAAAAAATGCTGAGACTACAAAAAATCTAGAGAAAAAATTGCACAAAAAATAAATGCATTGTCAATTTTGTACTACTATTTAGCTGTAGACCTCTAAAACTGTAAAAATATTTTTGCAATGATCTACTCCTCGGTCCCATAGTGTAAGACATTTTTGCAAACTACATAGCTTGCAAAAATGTCTTACATTGTGGGACGGAGGGAGTATATCATAAATTTGCCATGATGTATAACATTACATATTCACTAAATTTTTTTGTGGAAAACGAGAACAAAATTAACACACACACACACACCACACACACACACTCTTCTCATGATAAAACACATACTTGCAATGATAGATAAAACAGTATTACAAAAAAAAATAGGGTAAACCACACACAAAATTGCCACAATATATGCATCCATTGCCCCATGCTATAACCAAACCATCATATGTTTCATTAATTTGCCATGATTGTAGGATTTTTTCCCCCATTTTCCATGGCAGTATGAAAGCTTTCCTACATTTTTCTGTCATAAAAGATTGGCAAATTTCATAAACATGCCATGTGACAAGTACAACACAATTATCTTGGACAGGAAACCAGTTTCTTACTACTAAGGGGCACAAGCAAGTTTTTTTAGGGGAGGCCAGGCCAAGTACAGGCTGGGGGGGGGGGGGTGCTACTGGGCTGCTCCGAGGGCCTAGGTTTCCCTGGTCCATGCCACCGTGGATTCAGAAATGCAAAATGTGTTCAAGATTTGGCAAAATGCCTAGGAATTTGAAAAGGTTAATAAAATTCTTTAAAGTTCACAGATTTGAAAAAGAGGGCGCTGCTACGCGTCGGCAGACGGATCTTTGATGGATTGAGCGATCGAGGGTCACCTTCTATCACTGCAACATATGACGGCTGCAAATTTTCTTCAACACGGGTTATTTGCGGAAAATTTTGCAACGTAGGTCAAGTTGCAGATTATTTTGGCAACAGATGTCTTGTTACAGTTTTTTTTGCAATAGAGGTGTTTTTTACAATTTTGTTGGCAACAAAGGTCTCGTTGGAATTTTAATATGTTTTGTTCTTGTTACAGTTTTTTTTGCAACAGAGACCTTGTTGCAGAAATTCGTGTTAGCAAGCAGCGACCACGTCGGTCGAAAGAAGGCCGATGCCCCCTCGGGATGGGTGGGCAACGATGGACGTAGCTCCTCGCGGTGGATGTGGACGCCGATGCTTCCGTAGGACGGCAGATGCACTTGAGGTTCGGGTGACCACGACACCCGAGTTCATGGTGAAGGCGGGCGGGCAGCGGCGCACCCACGCCGATGACCTCGTCGCCGTGCTGCCGGCGGCGAGCGTCGGTGCCGGTGGTCAAAGCATTGCGAGGAGCGTCCCCTTAACATGGAATTCGGGAGGAGCGCGTGTGGCCACTGCTCTCGTGGGGATCCGGATCCAAATCTTGCAACCACCAGTTATTGCAGTGGGGGAAATTGCAACACCGACTAAGCTGCAAAACCTAGTCTAGGTAATACGTTGCTCCTACCATCTGATTAAAATCAATCTAACGGCCCACGACGGCGATAGATGCACGCGTTGGTAATCTGTCGGGTGATCCCAATCATTTCCCCCAAAAAATCATGAACTTGTAATATATCACAAATTTGAAAATATATTCATGTATTTTAGAAAATATTCATGTATTTAAAATGAATCATGAAATATAATAACAAAAAGAAAAACAAGAAAATAAAAACAAAAACCAAAAAAAAACCAACAAAGCAAATGAGTAAAGAAAAAAAAACAAGCCAAAATACTTCATTAAATCGAATAGAGGGATGGGGCTAGATTGTATTTAAGCGCAAAATGGCCAGATTGGGCGCCTGGACCTCTGTTTCGGCCGGCCCATTCCTCGTTTCTTCTTCCACATTGGGTTTTGGAAGGATTCTAGAACCATCTCTGATGCTGATTTCATTTATTTTCCTTTTTATGTTTTTTTCTTTTTCCTTTTGTTTTATACCTTATTTTAGTTTTAAATTTTCATTTTTGTTTTATCTTTTACCTTTTTTATAATTTTTTCATTCTTCTTTTGCTTTATTTCTCATTTTGCAAACATCTCTCAAACTCATTAACAGTTTTAGTAGTTTGAATATTTATTGAATTATTGAATATTTTTTATTGTTGCCAAAAATACTTAAAAATTCATAAATATTTTAAAAAATTGGAACATTTTGGATTCACCAAACTTTTTACAATCTCGATAATTTTTTTGCGATTGAGAATATTTTTGGGAAACTCATGAACATTTTTTCCGAATTTAGAGGCATTTTTGAAATATCGAACATTTTTAAATGACAAACAACATTTTCTGTTCTGATTACAAATGTTCAGATGCATGATTGTTCTCGAATTCTTGAACATTTTTAGAAGTGATTATTTATTTTTCTGAAATTTGGAATTATGTTTTGAAATTCACATAGATTTTTGAGTTTTGTGGACATTTTGAAGTAATTCATTGACATTTTTTGAAACATGACTTTTTTTTAACAATATGAACATTTTTGTCATTTCTCAAACAATGTTTTTGCCAAAATCGTGAACATTTTTAATATGTGAACATTGTTTGATGTCGCGAATATTTTATGATTACCCAACATTTTTTTAAACATGGACATTTTTTTTCGAATTCAAGAAGACTTTTTTTCATGTACATATTTTCAAAATTCACGATTTGAACCTTTTGTAATCCTGAATTTTTAAAAAGAAAAAAAAAATCAGAAAAGTGAAAAAACAAAGAATGAAATGAAAACAATAGAGGGCATCCAACCCCACACATGGGCCAAGCCCAAAAAGGCGCACGGGAGGGGTTTGGCATTCCGCCTCTTTGCGCGTGCACATTGCCAAATAGGCGCTCCCGCGCCAAATAGCATATTCCTGAGCCGTACGTGCGTGAGCGAGCTGTGTCAAGTCAGCGATTTAATGCGCCGTTCCCAGCATAGGGCTGTCACACGTGGAATAGGTCTCCCTTAGAGCATCAACAACCAGACCCCCATATCCGCCCAAACATCCAGACGTTTTACCCCGGTCACTACCTGGACAGAAAATGTCACCCTACCAGACCAGGCAAATCAACCCAAATGTTCGGGCTATCTGGCGACCCCTATACCTGCCACATAGGACTGACCGAAATGGCCCGGGCCAAATCGCGTAAGAACTCCCCCTCCTTGCCCATCCTGCCTGTTCCTCGTATTTTCATTTTATCCACCCAACAGTCACCGTAGCTCCGCCACCCTTGTTGCTCTGTCGTCGTCCCCAACTCACAGTGCCACACCCCCCAACACCCCCAACCCACACTGCCAACCTCCCCACCACAGATTCCCTTCACCACGCCACCCCATACGTCCAACTCCTCCGGATATACACCCCAGGATAGGATCGCCAGCGCATGACTTTTGTACATTGACACTTCACACTGGACACAAGATACCATAAGGTTTCTTATGATGTCGCTTCCAGATGAGCGATCTATGTCTTTGCGCGCAGTGACTACCTTGGAGAAGTCTAATGACAATTTCAAGCTGAGGAAGGATTGTTGTGGCAAACTTTCCTTCTCTCCTCTGCAGAAATGCACGGCAGCTCTTAGGATGCTTGCTTATGGTAAGGCCACAGATGCAAATCAATTGATATAGAAATCAAGATGTGAGAGAGCATATGCTTGAAGACTACAATGGAATTCGCATGCACCTTGGTGAAGGTATTTGGACCAAGTCCCTGGGAGAACCAATTTTAGAGGACAGCAGAAAAATTGTTGGCAATTGGAGCACTCAGAGGATTCCCAGTATGCTCGGTTTAGTTGATTGCACACCCTGACAATGGAAGAACCACCCCAAAATTTTGCGTGGGCAGTACCAAGCTCACACCAAAGAAGCCACCACCATACTTGAAGCAGTGGCATCGAAGGACTTATGGATTTGGCATATTTTTTTTGGCACCCCAGATTCTAACAATGATAACCTGCTCCAGTGATCTTCTTTGATCAAGTGACCTTGTGATGGGGAAGATACGTCGTGCAACTACACCTCAACGGGCACAACTACAACATAAATACTACCCGATGGTATCTATCCTCCATATGAGCGGCGTTTGGAAGACTATATCTGATCCTCATGGTAGGAAACAATGTCTCCTTGCACAAGCACAAGAAGGTGCTAGGAAGGATGTGGATAGGGCATTCGAAGAGTTCCAAGCTCGTTAGTGTATTGCTTATGGATTTGCAATGATATGGGAAGGTGAGACACTTTGGCAGCTCATCACATTGTTGTAATCTTGCCCAACATGATTGTCGAGGTTGAGGGTGAAGGCAGCCCACACGTATGATTTTGAGAAGCCCGGAGTTCAGGTCCGCCTCCCGGAACAAGAGGCGGAGCATATCACAAACTTTCATGATAGCATCGACAACTTCGAGATCAACAGACGCATATGGAACTTCTCAATGATCTTGTGGGCATATGTAGATCCACTCAGAAATCACTGAACTATGTTTTTATATTTCAATTATGCACTATAACAAATTTTATGTTTGGACTATGTTTGGTTTATTTATTTTTATATATGAGTAATTTGTATTTTTTTTGCGGTACGCATCGTTTTGTGTGTGATGATCATCTTGCATGTGTTTGCATGAATTTGAGGTTTAAATTAAGGGTTATGGTTGGGTCATTTGAGGGCCGGACCGGCTCTGTCCATGGTGGCATCTGGGCGCTTTTTGCGGACGTATAGAGGGGTGGATTCGCTCAGTCTATTTGTAGATGCTCATAAGACATCTTCAATGCGACCATCAATTTTTTCCAGACGGTACATACATCAAATGGCCGTGGACTGGTCCGTAAGCGTCCGGGCGTCCGCGCAATGTCAATTGAAACCTGGCCACAAATCCATTTTTCGCTCTCCCTCCCGTCTCTCTCTGATTCCATTGAAGGAGCGGATGGTTGGCTACCGTTTCACTACCTACAAACACGTTGCCACGGACAATTGATGAGATATGTTTGTTGATTCGCGTTAGTAATGCCCTTGCAACACCAAGTGCTGTGACAACAGAGGGCCACGGCTCAAGGGAATCTTTCTCATATGGCCCATCAAGCAGTACTATACATATACGTAGCAAATGCTCTTATTAGAGAGAGGGTATCGCGGCTCATTCACATCTCGTGCATTGTATTATCACCGTACATGCATGCATCATAGACGCTGAGTCACGAAACCAGCCTAGCCGGTTTTGTCGCCTCTCATTGCATTAGCTATGTGCTGATGATCCCGAGAATCCCTTCCCGACGTTCTCGTCGTCGAGAACCAGACAGGAGGACGCCAGGCCATGAATGTGGTCGAGGAGGCCGACGCGCTGTGGTATCCGTCTCCATCATCCAGGGGCAGGTGCCGTCTGGCTGGGGGGCCGCAGGCGGGTGGGCAGCCCCGCCGCCCCGCCCTCGGAGGAGAGAGGCCAAGGTGGATCTGATGGTGCAGGGCTTGGAGGCTGTGGGCCATCTGGTGCGGATAGTCAGGCCACCCGCGCGTCTCCGCCATCCCGGGGCTCGTCGGGGGCATCGGCGCTAGCTCATATGCGTCAACGGGAGTTTCAAACGGCATCTAGGACAGTGAGCAAGGCAGGAGATTGGTGGGGGCCCAGGTGGGTGATACCTCTCCTCTTATCTATTTTTTCTAACGCTTTTGCTTTTGTTTTGGACTCTAATTTGCATGATTTGAATGAAACTACCCGGACTGACGCTGTTTTCAGTAGAACTACATGGTGTTGTTTTTGTGGCAGAAATAAAGTTATCGGATTTGGACGAAACTTTTTGAAAATTATTTTGCAATAATAAAAATACTGGAATCAGACCCACTGGAGGGGGGCCCTGGCTCCCCACAAGACACCAGGGCGCGCCACCCCTCTGGCGCGCCTGGTGGGTGGTGGGCGCCTCAGCCCCGCTGACCCTAATTTTGATGCTATAAAATCCTTTTTTCTAGAAAAGAGAGGAAGGAAGTTTCATCATCTGTTTTACGATATGGGCCGCCCCGCCACTCCTGTTCTTCATCGGGAGGCCAATATCTGTAGCCCGTTCGGGGCTCCAGAGAGGGGATATTCGGTCTTCGTCATCATCAACAACCTCCGTCATCAATTTCATGATGCTCACCGCCGGAGTGGGTATTCCTTTGTAGGCGCTCTGGTCGGTGAGGAGTGGATGAGATTCATCATGTAATCGAGTTAGTTTTGTTAGGTCTTGATCCCTAGTATCCACTATGTTCTGAGATTGATGTTGCTATGACTTTGTTATGCTTAATGCTTGTTACTAGGGCCCGAGTGCCATGATTTCAGATATAAACCATTTATATTTTCACCATTATATCTATGTTCTAGATCTGATCTTGCAGACTATGCACCTATTACGTGTTATGATCCGTAAACTCCAAAGTGACAATAGTTGGGATACTTTCCGGTGATGACCATAGTTTGAGGAGTTTATGTATTCACTATATGTTAATGCTTTGTTCTGGTTCTCTATTAAAAGGAGGCCTAATATCTCTTAATTTCCTTATGGACCCCGCTATCACGGGAGGGTAGGACAAAATATGTCATGCAAGTTTTTTTCCATAAGCACGTATGACTATTTTGGAATACATGCCTACTTATATTTATGAAGTGGAGCTAGTTCTGTGTCGCCCTAGGTTATGACTGATATATGATGAATATCATCCAACGAATTAACCGATCCAATGCCTACGAGTTTTTCACATATTGTTCTAGCTGCGTTACTATTGCTATTGCTACTGTTACAACTGCTACAAAAATGTTACTGATGTTATTGTTACCACTGCTATCGTTACTATCACTATCAACTATCATATTACTGTGCTACTGATCATTTTGTGCAGATATTTAATCTCCAGGTGTGGTTATTGATAACTCAACTGCAATACTTACAAATATTCTTTGGCTCCCCTTGTGTCGAATCTATAAATTTGGGTTGAATACTCTACCCTCGAACTGTTGTGATCCCCTATACTTGTGGGTTATCAAGATCTTTTTCTGGCGCCGTTGCTGGGGAGCATAGCTATATTTGTTTAGTCACTTGGGATTTATATCTATTTTCACTATGAAGATTCTGAAAGATACCAGGACCAAGATTTTTCCCTCTAAGACGAGGGGAGGTAAGAAACTGCCATCTACTCTGTACTTGATTCACCTTCGGTTCTGATAAACTTGCAACACCACCACAGCTATTAATCATGATATGTCGTAAGTTATTGATGATGCTACTTCTGCTATGAATGATGCTTATGATGATACTAGTACCTTGCTTGATGATAATGTGCCACTAGGTGAATTTCTTGATGAAGAAATTGCTAGAGCTAAAAATATTGAGGATGCTGAAACTGATGAAGTCTTGAATCTAAATTTGAAACACCTATTAGACCTAGCTCTCCTAGATTTGAATTGCCTAAGATACCTGGGGGTTATGTTATGGACGGAGAGGTAGCTAGAGACTTTCTTGCTTGTAAGGATAGAGATGATCTCAAGAAATTACTATTCAAGTTGAAAAAAATCCTTGAATGCTAGAATGAAATGTGATCCTAAGTTTGCTACTTCACCTTCTGTGTTACCGATAAGGATTATGAATTCTCTGTCGACCCAGAGTTAATTACTTTTGTTGAATTTGATCCTTTCCATGACTATGAAGCTGAAACTGTAGTGGCATATCTTACTAAACTAAATGATATTGCCACCCTTTTTGCTCATGATGAGAAAATATGCTACTACTATATTCTCAAGTTATTTCCATTCCATTAAAGGGTGATGCTAAGATATGTACAATACTCTTGCTCCTGGTTGTGTGCGTAGCCCCCAGGATATGATTTATTATCTTCCCTGAAAATATTTTTCTGCTCATAAGAAACAAGCTGCCTCTACAGGAAATATTTAACATTGTGCAAATTGAAAAAGAGAGTCTCCCACAAGCTTGGGGAGCTTCTCAATTACTTAATGCTTTGTCTGATCATCCTCTTAAGAAAAATGAAATACTTGATATCTTCTATAATGGACTAACTGATGCTTCTAGGGACTTCCTAGATATTTGTGCTGGTTGTGTTTTCAGGGAACGAACTGTTGAACAAGCTGAGGAGTTATTGAATAATGTATTGAAGAATTATGATGATTGAACTCTTCCTGAACCACCGCCTAAACCCACTCCGAAGAAGAGGGGTATCTTATTTCTCAGTCCCAAAGATATGCAAGAAGCAAACACTAGTAGAAAAGAGCCCATTTGTCCCGGTTCATAAGGCCCATTTGTCCCGGTTCCCAAACCGGGACTAAAGGCCCCCCTTTAGTCCCGGTTGTGTTACGAACCGGGACTAAAGGCCCTCCACGTGGCCGCTCTCTGGAGCTCCACCTTTAGTCCCGGTTGGTAACACCAACCGGGACTAAAGGAATTTTTTTGAAATTTTGTTTTTCTGAATTTTTTTGAAAAAAAAATTGAATTTTTTTTTTGAATTTTTCTTATTTTCAAATTTCGAATTATTTGACAATTCATTCTAATCACCCACTCTAATCACCCTTAATTATAAACCACTCATTACAAATCGTCTAACTTCCCGGTCGGTCACCCATCCTCTCACTACTTCAGCCTGAGCACGCTAACTTTTGAGTTCTATTCCCCCTAGTTTCCAGTCTGCACTTGTTGTTTTCCTGCACAACTAAGCTGTCAATCCTATTAACCTTAGGAGTTGAACTTGAGCATTAAGCACCGTTTGAGTTTGAAACTATTATTCTAAAAAACAATAATTATTTATTAACACTAATATTTCTTGAATGTGTTTGACCATAGTTTGACCATAGTTTGACCAGATTTGACCATAGTTTGACCACAGTTCGACCAAAAGTCAAAAAACTAAAATAATTATTTATTAACACTAATATTTCTTGAATAAGTAGTTTGACCATAGTTTGACCGGATTTTCGTGCTGATTTTTTTGATATATAATGCGGTTTTTTTTCGACATCGTATGCAAAAGATATGGCCGTTTTACTTTTTCTAACACTTTTTTGCAAAACATGTCCAAATTTAGTTTTTTAATTTTCCTAACTAGTAGATGTAGTAACATAACTCATCTCGAAGGATTTTAATTTTTGAAGTTTTTACTATTTTCTTTGTTTTTTAACAAACTGAAAGCGATACACGACGGGGGGGGGGGGGGGGGGGGGGGGGTAGAGTTTGAACCTTTAGTCCCGGTTTGAGACACGAACCGGGACTAAAGGGCATCACACCCTTTAGTCCCGGTACGTGTCTCAAACCGGTACTAAAGGTCTAACCTTTAGTCCCGGTTTGAGACACGAACCGGGACTAAAGGGCATCGCACCCTTTAGTCCCGGTTCGTGTCTCAAACCGGGACTAAAGGTCCCATTTGAACCGGGACTAATGCCTTCCCGACGCCTTAGCCGCTCGAACCGGGACTAATGCTCACATTAGTCCCGGTTCGTGATGCAACCGGGACTAATGTGTACATTGAGCTGTGACCAAAGCCCTGTTTTCTACTAGTGAAAGAAATGTATGAAGGAAAAAGGTATTAAAGCTGAAGATGTTAAGAATTTACCACTTATTGAAGAAATAAATGGACTTGACACACCACCGCCATAGATGGTAGAGGTAAATTCTTTATTAAAGTTTGATGAAGGTGACATCCCTTATAATAAACATCCTAGTCAATGCCTATATGAATTTGATAATTATGTTATGAAGCAAGATCACTTCAATGCAAATGCTATGAAATAATTGAAACAAAATTCTGATATGATTGCTCGCTTGAGTGACTTGTTATTTAGAATCACTAATGATGTTAGAGGTGTAGGAAAACATGCCTCTATGGTTCAAACTCAGTTAGAACAAGTTGCTAAATATCAAAGAGAACTACTTAGTGAAATGAACAATAATATGAATGATTATGCTGTTAGAGTAGCAACTAGAGGAGGCAAAATGACTCAGGAACCACTTTATCCTGAGGGACACCCTAACACTCTGTTTGGATGTTGATATTCAAGGCCATGGAATTGAATTGGCCCCAATATCAAATCTCCTTGACTTTGATATTGATATTGAACCCGTATTCTGTTGTTTGGATGTGCATAGAATTGCCCCTTGGAATTTGCATGAGAGGATCAATTCTGAAGCTTGTTTGGATGGTCATTCTCTACATTGGAATTGCTCATTTGTCTTATGATCAAAATTGAACTTTCATGTAATGTTTGAAACTGAATTATATGCAATATGTATATTTTTTTGAATGATTATATATGAAGAATACAATCGCAGCAGTTATACAGCTGATGCACTTACCCAAAACAACAATTATACAACGACATGACTTATACAGCAGCACTTATTTAACAACAGCAGCACATAGACAGCAGCAGCAGCACATATACAGCAGCAACACTTGTACAGCAGCACATATACAGAAACAGCAACACCTATACAGCAGCAGCAACACATATACAGCAACAGCAGCACTAATACATCAGCAACACTTATAAATCAGCAGCACTTAGCCAACACCAACACATAAGATAGGAAATTCAAGTCTCATACAACATAGGAAATTCAAGTCTGATGAAATGAAGCACATAGTACATGTGTTTTCCATCATTACAAATACATAGGAAATAGTCCAACAAGTTCATAGCTATTACATGGAACAAAGCAACCACAACATAAGCACTTGAAACTAATCAAATGTTGTTCTTTTCATTGAGCATCAACAACCATTCCTTCCTAAACTCCATGGGCAACTCCATAAGCGCTCAGAATAAGCGTTCACTAAGGATGAGTTTACCATATGCTCGCAACATGTCTGAATGAGCCAAATCTGGGTTCTTTTCAAGGGCAGCAAGGATTTCAAGAGGAGGGGTAACCTTGGGCAGTTCTAGTAGCTCAGGTGACTTTAAAGCATCTTGGAAAGAACCCTTCATGTCTCCAAGCATGCACAAGATAGCATCACCTGTTCGCTGTCTTTTTTGTGGCAATTCTGGAGAGGCTTCGACGGCTACTATGTTTGGTTTTGTTGGTTGAGCATCACATTCAGCACCTGTCATTGCACCTTCACCGGTTGCATGATCTTTGGAGTATATTGTGCAGATTGCCTCCCAATTCTTTACTTCTTTGTTCTTGTAACAAGCTGCCTTCACATTTGCCTACACACACATACAAAGTAAATCACTTGCATGTATATATGGCATAGAATAAATTAACTAAACATCATTTTTTTTACCTTGACATATTTGTTCCACACATCATCACTATCCATGAGTAGCTTGTTATTGACCCAATCCCATCCAAATCCACTCTGAGAAAGAATGTTGCTAATAGTAGCATAATGCCTGTCAAAAGTCTTCATCCTTGAACATATTTTATCCTTTGTGACATGCAGTCCACACTTATCACATATTGCCTTTATAGCAGCATGGTAGGCATGTGGCTTCCATCCATTTTGGGCATGGTCACCTGTGTTGTGATGTTCAACAAACACATCCAACAATACCTTATCCATCTCATCTGTCCATGTCAAGCAATCCCTACTATACTTCTTTTTTGTTTCCTCAACCATGGTGCTACAAGTAAAAAAGAATAATATTTGACAAACAAAAGAGAACATATATTACTTTCTTTCTCATTACGATGATGATGTACAAAATATCCAAAAGTCACCATCTAAAAACTATGCACAAAAGATAGCATGTCATCTAGCTAATCCACATCTAGCTAGTACAAAAGAAAAGACATCATCTCGCTAACTCATCATCTAGCTAGCACAAAAGAAAAGACATCATCTAGCTAATCCACATGTCATACTACGGCTGTAAAATTTGCATGGGCCACAAGATATTCAGCAAACATGTCATCAGATAATTGGTTTCTGAAGTTGGTCCATTCATTAGTGACTTGAACACTTGTAATCGAGTCAGCATAATCAGCCTCAATTGGTTGATCAGCAAGTTCATTATCCACTTCCTGCAGCAACAAGTCATCCATCATATGTTGCCTATCCCTCGCAAAGTTGTGTAACACACAACAAGCATTAATGATTCGAATCTGCAATAATGTTTTTTTAAAGTAAGCATTTGTCACTCAGTTAGACCTATGGAACATGATACTTCTCCAATGTATCTATAATTTTTTATTGTTCCATGCTGTTATATTATCAATCTTGGATGTTTTACATTCATTTTATAGCAACTTTATATCATTTTTTGGGACTAACCTATTGACATAGTGCCCAGTGCCAGTTGCTGTTTTTTGCTTGTTTTTTACTTCGCATGAAATCAATACCAAACAGAGTCCAAACGCAGCGAAACTTTTTGGTGATTTTTTCTGGACCAGAAGACACAAGTTGGGCCAAGAAAGTACCTGAGGGGGGCTCCGAGGGGAGCACAACCCACCAGGGCGCGCCTGGGGTCCCAGGTGCACCCAGGTGGGTTGTGCCCACCTCGGCCACCTCTCGCACTGCCTCTTTGCTCTATAAATACCCCAATATTCTAGAAACCCTAGGGGAGTCGACGAAAATCAATTCCAGCCGTCGCAAGTTCCAGAAACCACGGATCCAATCTAGACACCATCACGGAGGGGTTCATCATCCTCATTGGTGCCTCTCCGATGATGCGTGAGTAGTTCATTGTAGACCTACGGGTCCGTAGTTAGTAGCTAGATGGCTTCCTCTCTCTCTTTTGATTCTCAATACAATGGTCTCTTGGAGATCTATTTGATGTAACTCTTTTTGCGGTGTGTTTGTTGGGATCCGATGAACTTTGAGTTTATGATCAGATCTATGCTTTTATCCATGAAAGTTATTTGAGTCTTTTGATCTCTTATATGCATGATTACTTATAGCCTCGTATTTCTTCTTCGAATCTTTGGTTTAGTTAGGCCAACTAGATCGATTTTTCTTGCCATGGGAAGAGGTGCTTTGTGATGGGTTCGATCTTACGGTGCTTGATCCCAGTGACAGAAGGGGAACCAACACGTATGTATCATTGCTATTAAGGATAACAAGATGGGGTCTATTTCTACATAAATAGATCTTGTCTACATCATGTCATCGTTCTTATTGCATTACTCCGTTTCTCCATGAACTTAATACACTAGATGCATGTTGGATAGCGGTCGATGTGTGGAGTAATAGTAGTAGATGCAGGCAGGAGTCGGTTTACTAATCTTGGACGTGATGCCTATATAATGATCATTGCCTGGATATCGTCATAATTATTTGAAGTTCTATCAATTTCCCAACAGTAATTTGTTTACCCACCGTATGCTATTTTTCTCGAGAGAAGCCACTAGTGAAATCTACGGCCCCCGGGTCTATTTTCTCATCATATATTTTCAGATCTATTTTGCTATTTGCCTTTTTATTTATTTGCCACTTTTATTTTCAGATCTATATTTCTAAAAACCCAAAAAATATTTTGCTTCACTTTATTTTATTCGCGATCTATTTATCCAATCTACTACAATTTATCTCCCGTCCGTTTGCCAATTTCTGGCGCCGTTACCCGAAAGGGATTGACAACCCCTTTAACACGTCGGGTTGCAAGGTGTTGTTTACGTAGTGTTGCTTGGTTCTCCTATTGGTTCGATAACCTTGGTCTCATCACTGAGGGAAATACCTACCATTGTTGTGCTGCATCATCCCTTCCTCTTTGGGGAAATACCGACGTAGTTCAAGCAAACATCAGAACACCACATGGACATATGTTACCTGGTCCTCTATGTCAAAGAAACTTTGGGTGCGAACGATACCCCACTTCTTCTTCCACAACCCAAAAGTTCTCTCTACTACATTTCTAGCACGAGAATGGCGCAAATTATATAGCTCTTTGGCAGTTTGAGGTTGTTGTTGACTTGATGCCCACTCTTTCAAGTGATATCGAGTGGATCTGAATGGAGCTAGAAATCCAGGCCCATTCGTGTAACCTGCATCAGCCAAGTAATATTTCCCTACGGTTAAACAAGTCAATTAGGTACCATATCTAATTAAAGAGAACAAAATTCCAAGAGAAATAGCCATACCATGAGGTACAACAAACGCATCTTGGCGGTTAGTTCTCATGGAATCCCGCAACACTCTAGAGTCGGAAGCTGAACTCTCCCAGCCAGGTAAGACGTATAGAAATTTCATGCTCTAGTCCACCACATCCAGCATGTTAGTAGTGATAGCTTGCGTTCTATTCCTGTACCTCCCTTGGGCAGCCACATGAACACAAATATCTACATGACAGCCATCTAATGCTCCAAGTGCATCACCAAACCACTTCCAGTTGTAATCATCGAAAGGTTGAACATTAGCTTTAGGAAGCTTAATGAACTCCCCATGCAAAGATATAATGGCTCTTAACACCTCAGAAAAGTGAGTGTAGGAGATATGCCCTAGAGGCAGTAACAACAGTTATTTTGTATCTCCTGGTTTGTAATGAAAGTTTATGTTCCATGCTATAACTGCTGTGGCTCCTGAGCCCGTATATCCATAAAGGCTCTGAGGAAAACCCATGTGCACGTGTGGGATAATAAACAGTGATATGTATTCCTAGTCATGCCTCTAAGACTAGCTCAAGTATTGCATGATGATTATGTTTTCCTGATCATGGGCATGTCTATGCCAGCAATTTTGAGAGCACAATTGATGGTAGAACACTTGTGTTGAATCAACCCGAATTGTTGTTATGCTATGAGATTCTTTCGTCACAAGTTTATGGTTTATAACACAGAGAAGTTAATGTTTGCATAATTCCTTAGACCATGAGAGTATCGAGTTCCTTCATACTTGCTTCATGAACTTTGGGGTTTGTTAAACGTCATCCGTAACTGGGTGGCTATTACGGCGGCTTACGGGTTCACGGAAAAGTATGGCAAGTAACGAGATAGCTCAAGATTGGGATTTGCTCCTCCGACGATGGAGAGATATACTCGGGCCCTCTCGGTGTTACGGTATCCATCATCGTCTGGCTAGACAACTTGTGATTTGATCATTGGGATGCCGGAACACGGAAACGAGAAAAGAGAACAAAACCGGTAACGAGGTAACTTGCATGATGGACAAATTGTTGATCCACAGGAATGCAATAAATCTCACCTCGGGTGTTTGTGACATATTGCGAAGCAACAGGAATAGCTCACGGCAACTGGAGGTTCACTCGAATATTCATTCGTGTGGGTATGGGGGTCAATATGGGTGTCCACGGCTCCGATGTTGATCATTGATCGGAAGGGGTTCCAGGTCATGTCTATGCTTCACCGAACCTATAGGGTCACACGCTTAAGGGTCATCTATCTGCTGAATACTAGACAGGGAGTCTGAGAGAAAATCACCGAAAAAGTTTCGGACACCGAAAAAGTTTTGGACAGCGGAAAGGTTCCGCAAAGAGGTCACCAGATGAGTTCCGGTGAAACTGAAAAGTTGTTTCAGAGGATACCATAAAGTCAAATTGTTTTCGGCACATGCCTGATAATTCTTGGAGGGTGCCAGAATCATTCTGGAAACTTCTGGGAATTTTCTGGAAGAAAAACCGGAAATGTTTCGGAGCTGCCGGAACCGCTTCAGATGCTTTTCGCAGATGAAAATCACTAATCTGGAATTGTTCCAGAACGCGTTGAAAATTATTTTAGTGGGTACTGGAATTGTTCTAAGCCCACATAAATATTTTCAGTTTGAACGGACGCTGAAAAATGTCGTCATGAATAGTGAAAGTGCTTTTTGGATAATTTTTTGGAAGCCACCTTTTAGGGCTTTTGCTAAAGGCTTCTAGAAGGGCTTGGGGGGCCATGAGAGCCCCTCATGGGGGGCCCCCTAGGGGTGGACGGCCAAGGAAGGGGGAGCTCCTTGGAGCTCCACATGGCATCCCAAGTTTACCCTTATGCCCATGAGGTGTGACCTAATGCATGGGTTTTTGGTAATTAGTGGAGGAGCCCTACCCCTTGGCTTTCCTATAAATAGAGGAGATGGGGGCTGCCATCTCTTCATCCCTTGCTCTGATACCACTGTAAGGGAACGCGACAGAAAACAAAAATTTTCGAAATCTGTTACCCGACGTTCTTGTTGCTTCCCTAGAATTTGCGTTTGCTCAATCTCGAGACAGCATGGTGGAATTTGACAAAGTTCTGGCAATCCGTGATCCTGATTGATCATGGAAGTGCTATCAGTTCTTTGGGTTCTGCCATAGTCAAAAGAAAGATGAAATTCGCAGATGAAAGGGCATTGCAGATATGATCTGCACGGGGGTCATGCGTATGACGAAGTTTAGTATGGGGCTCGAGATTTAATTATCTCGTGTTTCATACACCCCGAGATGTTAATCTAGCAACATGAATAATCATACTTGATGATAAAACGTTGGTAGCTGCGGTTTGAGTAAAAACCTTAGAAGCCACGTAAAATAAAATTTTGCATAAACCGATTAGAGGCGTCTAACTTGGTTTTGCAGGATGTTTTCCATGTGATGTGGTATAGCAATGCTCATATTCAATTTGATTATGTATGAGATGACTATATGATGTAATTAACATGACCTGCGTGTCATGATTCGGCATGATGGCTGGAGCCATATGATTGCACTTTAATGACCTGCGTGTCAACCTTAAGTAATGCATTTATTTTATCTTGCTATGGAGATAGCAATATTATCTGGTGCATCAACAAGGTGGTGGCAATCTTCGCGAAGGTGAACACCGAAGCGAATGCCGAAGACGAAGAAATGAAAGACTTCTCCGTCAGAAGAGGCTATACCATATCATGCTATTATGAATTGCTTGAGATGTTTATCCCTCTTGATGCACCCTTCTTGATTGCGCGGTAGTCGCTTTTTTTTAGGGTGATCTCTCACTTAAAATATCAAGTAGTTAGTGTTCTCCCAAGTGTAGCACCGTCACGGCACCTAACTTTTCGGGGTACCACATGGACACATGGGTACAAACGATTAGGGAAATGTGAGGCGGGTGAGTTGAGACCTCGCAGCAAGATCACTTGGTTGTCTTGACGTTCTGGAGGAGCGTCCTGAGCTCGGAACACGCCCATCGAAAGATGAACAAGAGTCACATAGAGATGTGATTGGCAAGTTGGCCTACCAATTGAAATTCTCGTCACTTGAGATGGACACATCCTTGGCGTTGGTTTTCAATTTGGCTCTTGAATCACTCACAATCAATTTTGAGAGATATTGATTTGAGTGGGAGCGCACTTTAGAATAAACTTGTTTATTCACTAGTGCAAATTTCATTATAAACAAAGTCTAAGTGAAACCTGTGTTTTCCGTTGTAGATCAAATGGCTCGCAACACCGCGTTCAACTTAGGCCCGATGTTAGAGAAAGAGAAGTTAACTACGACTGGAAACAACTATGCGGACTGGGTCCGCAACCTGAGGATTGTCCTCAGGAGCGCTAAGAAACTGTATGTGCTTGAAAATGCTCTTCCAGCTAAACCGGCGGCAGAGGCCCCGGAAGATGAACAAAATGTCTGGGCCACTAAGGATGATGATCACAACTTAGTGCAGTGCCTCATGCTAGCTTGCATGTGTACAGACCTTCAAAAACGTTTTGAATTCCATAAACCCCGTGATATGATCCGGGAATTGGATGCTTTGTACAAGGAAACCGCAAAGTCTGAACGATTTGATATCATGAAGGCTTTGATGGATTGCAAGATGGCTGAGGGTAGTTCAGTTGGCGAACACGTGGTCAAAATGATTGCCTATGCTGAAAGGCTTAAAACCCTGGAATTTCCACTTCCACCTGGCCATACGATGGACATGTTGCTTTCTTCACTCCCCCCGTCTTACGACGGTTTTGTATTAAACTACAACATGAGTGGGATGGAGAAGGAACCGGAAGAGGTGCTCGCCATGCTGAAAACTGCAGAAGGAGGACTGCGGAAAAATCGCAAGCAAGTGTTGCTTGTGAATAAAACCGCCAGTTTCAAAAAGAAGAAAGGCAAGCCAAAGAAGGGCAAGGGCGCCGGTAAGACCGGCTCCCAAAGCAACTCTAAGGGTGGGGCCAAGAATGAAACTGAGTGCTTCTACTGCAAGGGCACAGGACACTGGAAGAGAAACTGCAAGAAGTATCTGGAAGATAAGAAGTCTGGGAAAACCGGAAAAGGTATAATTGTTATACAAGTTAATGTCATTGACGTTTTGCTTGCTAGCGAAAATTCTAAGTCTTGGGTATTTGATACCGGATCGGTTGCTCACATTTGCAACTCGATACAGGGGCTTCAGAAGGTGCGCAAGCTGGCAAAGAATGAAGTCGTGATGCGCGTCGGGAACGGCGCTGGGATCGCCGCTCAAGCCGTCGGCATTATGCCTCTACGTCTCCCTTCAGAATTTATCTTAGAACTAAGTAACTGTTATTTTGTTCCACTGTTGTGTAGAAACATTATCTCCGGATCATGCTTAGTACACGATGGGTATTCGTACAAGTCTGAGAACAATGGTTGTTCACTTTATTGTAAGGATATGTTTTATGGATTTGCACCCATTGTTGGGGGCCTTTTCATACTAAATCTTGAATGTGGAAATGATGTCTTTAACGTGAATGCTAAACGCCTTAAGAAGGCTGATACCACCACCACTTTCTTGCGGCACTGTCGGCTTGGCCACATCGGAAAGAAACGCATGCAAAGACTCCATAAAGATGGAGTTTTACCGTCCCTTGATTTTGAATCATTTGACACATGTGAAGCTTGCTTGATGGGGAAAATGACCAAGACGCCGTTCACGGGTCATCCTGAACGGGCGGGTGAATTATTGGAAATAATACATAGTGATGTATGTGGTCCAATGAACACGGCCGCACGGGGTGGGTATTTTTACTTCGTGACTTTTACTGATGATTTAAGTCGGTATGGCTATATCTACTTGATGAAGCATAAGTCGGAAACCTTTGAAAAGTTCAAAGAATTTCAGAATGAGGTAGAAAATCATCGTGACAAAAAGATTAAGTTTCTGCGGTCTGATCGCGGAGGCGAGTATCTTAGTCATGAGTTTGGCCAACATCTGAGTGACCGTGGAATCGTTTCACAGCTTATGCCTCCCGGAACTCCACAGAGAAACGGAGTATCGGAACGACGTAACCGAACCTTGTTGGACATGGTAAGGTCGATGATGTCTCTTACAGATCTACCGATATCTTTTTGGGGTCACGCACTACTCACTGCCGCTTATACATTAAACAGAGCACCGTCTAAGTCTGTTGAGACAACACCACATGAGATGTGGAAAGGGAAGAAACCCAGTGTGTCGCATCTCAAAATTTGGGGTTGTGAAGCTTATGTAAAACGTTTACAACCAAGCAAACTTGATCCCAGATCAGACAAATGTTACTTTGTAGGTTATCCCAATGTAACCATTGGGTATTCTTTCTACCACCCGTCCGATAACAAAGTGTTTGTTGCCAAAGATGGACACTTTCTTGAGAAAGAGTTTCTCGCTAAAGAAGCAAGTGGGAGGACAGTACAACTTAATGAGATTAGTGAATCTTTGGCAACCGTTGATATGGCTAAAGAACCGGAAGAAATTCCGCTAATTATCCCTACAACTGAGCCGGAAGTTGTCGCATATGATGCGGAGACTTCAGACAATGTTGTAACTGAACCGCGCAGATCAGGTAGGGCTATCCAGCCACCTGAATGGTTTCATAACGAAATCTTCATTCTTGAAGACGATGAACCTGCGCACTACAAGGAAGCGATGGTGGGGCCCAGCTCAAAAGAATGGCACAAGGCCATGAGATCCGAAATGGAATCCATGTACGAAAACCAAGTTTGGAACTTGGAAGAACTTCCAGAAGGAGTAAAGCCGATTGGTTGTAAATGGATTTTCAAAAAGAAGACGGACGCAGATGGTAACATTACTATCCACAAAGCTAGACTTGTCGCGAAAGGGTTCACGCAAGTTCCAGGAGTGGACTACGACGAGACTTTCTCGCCCGTAGCTATGCTTAGGTCTGTTCGGATATTACTAGCAATTGCTGCTTATTTCGATTATGAAATATGGCAGATGGATGTCAAAACGGCTTTCCTAAATAGAAACCTCAAAGAGGATGTATATATGATACAGCCAGAAGGTTTTGTCATTCATGAGGATGCTGGAAAGGTATGCAAACTTCAGAAAGCCATTTATGGTCTGAAGCAAGCGTCAAGGAGCTGGAACATTCGTTTTGATGAAGTGGTCAAAGAGTTTGGCTTCATCAGGAATGACGAAGAATCTTGTGTTTACAAGAAGTTTAGTGGGAGCGCAAAAGCATTTCTAATCTTGTATGTGGATGACATATTGTTGATTGGAAATGACATGAATTTTCTTAGCGAAATAAAAGACTCATTGAAGAAAAGGTTTTCAATGAAAGACTTAGGGGAAGCGGCATATGTATTGGGCATCAGAATCTATAGAGATAGATCAAAACGCCTGATAGCGCTTAGCCAAAGCATGTACATTGACAAGGTGTTGAAAAGGTTCAACATGGAGAACTCCAAGAAAGGCCTACTCCCCATGTCACCTGGCACAGTGCTTTGCAAGAATCAGAGTCCTCGAACTCTCGATGAGCGAGTACAAATGAATGATGTTCCATATGCCTCGGCAGTTGGTTCTATTATGTATGCCATGCTATGTACAAGACCGGATGTTTCCTATGCGCTAAGTGTTAGCAGCCGGTACCAAAGTGATCCTAGATTGGAACACTGGGCCGCAGTCAAGGGTATTCTTAAGTACCTCAGACGGACCAAGGATTTACTCCTTGTGTACGGAGGTGATGAAGAGCTCATTGTAAGTGGTTACACTGATGCAGGCTTCATGACTGACCCAGATGACTTCAAATCTCAATCAGGCTATGTTTTCATATTGAACGGTGGTGCAGTTGATTGGAAAAGTTCCAAACAGAAGACTGTGGCGGATTCTACAACGGAGGCGGAGTATGTTGCCGCTTCAGAAGCCTCCAAGGAGGCGGTTTGGATCAAGCAATTTCTTGAAGACCTTGGTGTGGTTTCTAGTGCCCAGGACCCGGTGGAGATCTATTGTGATAATAGTGGCGCCGTGGCTCAGGCAAGGGAGCCAAATTCGCACCATAAGACAAGACATATTCAACGCAAATATAAACTCATTTGACATCATGTCGAAGAGGGTTTAGTGAAAGTACGCAAAGTTCACACGGATCTGAATGTGTCAGACCCGATGACGAAGCCTCTACCACGAGCAAAGCATGAGCAACACCGGATAGCCATTGGTGTTAGGGAAGCCATGTAACTGGATTATGACTCTAGTGCAAGTGGGAGTCTGTAGGAGATATGCCCTAGAGGCAGTAACAACAGTTATTTTGTATCTCCTGGTTTGTAATGAAAGTTTATGTTCCATGCTATAACTGCTGTGGCTCCTGAGCCCGTATATCCATAAAGGCTCTGAGGAAAACCCATGTGCACGTGTGGGATAATAAACAGTGATATGTATTCCTAGTCATGCCTCTAAGACTAGCTCAAGTATTGCATGATGATTATGTTTTCCTGATCATGGGCATGTCTATGCCAGCAATTTTGAGAGCACAATTGATGGTAGAACACTTGTGTTGAATCAACCCGAATTGTTGTTATGCTATGAGATTCTTTCGTCACAAGTTTATGGTTTATAACACAGAGAAGTTAATGTTTGCATAATTCCTTAGACCATGAGAGTATCGAGTTCCTTCATACTTGCTTCATGAACTTTGGGGTTTGTTAAACGTCATCCGTAACTGGGTGGCTATTACGGCGGCTTACGGGTTCACGGAAAAGTATGGCAAGTAACGAGATAGCTCAAGATTGGGATTTGCTCCTCCGACGATGGAGAGATATACTCGGGCCCTCTCGGTGTTACGATATCCATCATCGTCTGGCTAGACAACTTGTGATTTGATCATTGGGATGCCGGAACACGGAAACGAGAAAAGAGAACAAAACCGGTAACGAGGTAACTTGCATGATGGACAAATTGTTGATCCACAGGAATGCAATAAATCTCACCTCGGGTGTTTGTGACATATTGCGAAGCAACAGGAATAGCTCACGGCAACTGGAGGTTCACTCGAATATTCATTCGTGTGGGTATGGGGGTCAATATGGGTGTCCACGGCTCCGATGTTGATCATTGATCGGAAGGGGTTCCAGGTCATGTCTATGCTTCACCGAACCTATAGGGTCACACGCTTAAGGGTCATCTATCTGCTGAATACTAGACAGGGAGTCTGAGAGAAAATCACCGAAAAAGTTTCGGACACCGAAAAAGTTTTGGACAGCGGAAAGGTTCCGCAAAGAGGTCACCAGATGAGTTCCGGTGAAACTGAAAAGTTGTTTCAGAGGATACCATAAAGTCAAATTGTTTTCGGCACATGCCTGATAATTCTTGGAGGGTGCCAGAATCATTCTGGAAACTTCTGGGAATTTTCTGGAAGAAAAACCGGAAATGTTTCGGAGCTGCCGGAACCGCTTCAGATGCTTTTCGCAGATGAAAATCACTAATCTGGAATTGTTCCAGAACGCGTTGAAAATTATTTTAGTGGGTACTGGAATTGTTCTAAGCCCACATAAATATTTTCAGTTTGAACGGACGCTGAAAAATGTCGTCATGAATAGTGAAAGTGCTTTTTGGATAATTTTTTGGAAGCCACCTTTTAGGGCTTTTGCTAAAGGCTTCTAGAAGGGCTTGGGGGGCCATGAGAGCCCCTCATGGGGGGCCCCCTAGGGGTGGACGGCCAAGGAAGGGGGAGCTCCTTGGAGCTCCACATGGCATCCCAAGTTTACCCTTATGCCCATGAGGTGTGACCTAATGCATGGGTTTTTGGTAATTAGTGGAGGAGCCCTACCCCTTGGCTTTCCTATAAATAGAGGAGATGGGGGCTGCCATCTCTTCATCCCTTGCTCTCATACACATGCCATGCATTATCTGGCTTCTTCTCTCCCTCCCACGAAAAGAGTTTCGTAGAGCCGAAAGGCTGTCTGGGTTCCGGCAGGAACTAGTTCTGGACGGCGAAGCCCTGCCGGATAGCTGACACCGTATGTGTGCAACCCCGTAGAGAGGTCGTAGTTTTGGTCTTTTGCCTGAGGGGCTGTTCGAGTGTCCTCCCGAAGGGCTGTCCGAGTCTCCGTTCGAGTTTCGAGGGTCCTCCCGAAGGGCTGTCCGCGACATCGTCCGGGGGACTGTCCGACCGCCTCCCGAAGGGCTGTCCGACGAGGGAGTACATCCTCGCGGTTGGGAGGTTGTAAATCCTAGCTGCGGGGATCTGCACCAACGATCTCCACCGACTCTTCTTCCGCTGCGCTTCGAGTCGGTACGGATCAGATCAAACCTTGTATGCAGTCTCCATAGTGGTCCTGGGCGTGCTCGCTATACCGAAATTTTTTGTTTTCTGTCGCGTTCCCTTACAGTGAGTACTAATAGTTCCCAAAGATCGCTTGTATGTGCCTCGGAGCAATCTCATTTTCAGTCCATGACCCACTACTAGCAAGAACATGGCAACCTTTTCTTCCACGACATACACGCTGTCCCTTACACCACACTTCTCACACAACATGATGCACAGATCATGAAAATTCCTTTTTGTTAAGTGAAGTTGATCATAGCATGCAACTGCAGACCCATCATACATATCTTTCAGCAAGTACTTCCTATAAGGTAGTGTTTGTGCTCATCATCACTCAAAATCCCTAATCCACGAGGTGCTCTCAATGAACTAAGGTATGACATCCCAAGAAGAATTAATTCAAAGTATAATTCTGTCAATATAATTCTTTTCCTCATCCTTCTTTTATTCTATTCGGTTATGTAAGAAACCAAATCAACTTGATCCGGTATTATGGAACTACACAAGAATCACACCATTCAGGTTTTATAATCATTAGTTGTACAACATATCAATATTAAATCAGCAAATACTTCATTTGAACTACAGCATCTGCAAGATCAAACAGCAGCATCACATATGTAATTATTTCATAAAAAAATCATAGCAAGATCAAACAACAACATCACATGGCAACATCACATGTCTTCGAACGTCACACACAAAATCATAGCAATATGTAATTAGTTTATAGCATCTGCAAGTAGTTTATTTGAACAACATATGAAGCAATTTTCATAGTAACAACACACAACTAATTGAGAAGAACATTAGCCGCAAATCAGCCAACTAGGGATCCATACATCACATACCTCAGATCGGGCTGCTCGGGATCCATACCAAAAAACCACAACCTGCATAGTGGAGCAAATTTACATCATCAGCACACAAGGATAGAAATTAGAAGGGGATGAGAAGATTCTAGGGTTTCTGTGTATGGGTGTGGTGGGGTGGGGGGCGATGGCCATGGAGAACAAGAGCAGTAGCCATCAGGGGCGGGGGGAGATGAAGCTGTCCCCATGGGAGGCAAGGCACCATGGGGTTCTGTAGATTGGAGTTGGGAGCGGCGCAGGGCATCCCGGACAGGACCGATAAGAAGAGGGAAGGAGGGGGATGGAGAGGCAGACCTGCGCCAGAGGAGAGGGGAGGAGAGGATGGGGTGGAGAGGCACCTGCGCCGTCGCCAGGAGCTTTGATGCGCACCACCGCTCGTCTCCTTTCCCACGCGGTGCTGCTCTATTTCTGAGGAGGAGCGCGGGCACGTAGGGGTAAGCGAGCGCTGGATCCCTGAATTCGGCACAAAGTCAAGGTTCGAGGCTCTGATTTTGGGATAATGGACGCGGGGGGCTAGCGCGGGCCGGCCAATATTTTGGGCCAATACCGAGTGTCAATGTCGTAGCCATCTGAACAAAGATATTCAGGCTGCCCAATGCCAATGCCAAATTCTAGTCCTGAATGTCAACATCCAAACGAAGTGTAAAAGAATTGAACAAGACTCTCAGAGAATTAATACTGATGCACCTAGTCCTTCTAAGAGAAAGAAGAAAAAGAAAAATGATAGGACTTTGCATACCTCTAGTGAACCTGAATTTGAAAAACCTCCTGAAGATAATAATGATGTCTCTATCTCAGATGCTGAAACTCAATCTGGTAATGAACATTTACCTAGTGATAACGAAAATGATAATGATAATGTTCATGAAGGTACTCAACCAGACAATAAAAAAGAACCAGATAATGATGTTGAGATAGAACCTGCTGTTGATCTTGATAACCCACAGGCTAAAAATAAACAATATGATAAAAGAGACTTTGTTGCTAGAAAACATGGTAATGAAAGAGAATGATGGGTTCAGAAACCCATGCCCTTTGCACCTAAACCATCTAAGAAAAAGGATGATGAAGAATTCGAACGCTTTGTTGAAATGCTTAGGCCAGTCTTTTTGCCCACTCGTTTGACTGATATTTTAAAGATGGCCCCTTATGCTAAATACATGAAATAAATTGTCACTAATAATAGAAAAATACCTGAAGCTAAAATCTCCACCATGCTTGCTAATTATTCTTTTAAGGATGGAGTACCTAAAAAACTTGGAGATCCGGGAATACCAACTATACCTTGCTCTATTAAAAGAAATTATGTCAAAACTGCTTTATGTGATTTAGGAGCTGGTGTTAGTGTTATGCCTTTTCGCCTTATATAAAAGACTTGATTTGAATAAACTCACACCTACTGAGATATCATTGCAAATGGCTGACAAATCAACTGGCATACCTATCAGTATTTGTGAGGATGTGCCCGTTGTTGTTGCAAATGTTACTATCTTAACAGACTTTGTTATACTTGAGATGCCCAAGGACGACAACATGTCGATTATCCTTGGTAGATCCTTTTTGAATACTGTAGGGGCTGTTATTGATAGCAATAAAAGCAAAGTCACTAATCATATCAATGGTAATAAGCATACGGTGCACTTTTCGAAGAAACAATTTCAAGTTAATGGTATTAATGTTATTGAAAAATCTCCGACAATTAATATTTGAAGTTTGGAGGATGATGGAGGTTTTGCCAGTTTGCGATTGGCCACCCCTGTTGGATCGTGGATGGTGGAATCCGAGGAGAGAGGGCCCACCTTGCATGCGGATGGGACACGCCCATGCACGCAGAGGGGAAGGGAGGGCTGGTTCTCGATAAGCCTTTCCGACCAGATTGCCATGCCTGAGGCGCCAGGGGCCAGGGCAAGCCAACACCAGGCCCAGCAGTCACCCCGGGATCGGGTTGCCTAGCTTTGTTCGGAGCTACGGCATGCCCTATCCCCGTTGCTGACTCAACCCAAGGCTAGGGATCCCTCGAAGAAGCAAAGGAAACCAAGACAGAAGAGGCCCCCTGTTGCCTCTCCAAGGCGGAGTGTGAGGCTCGCCAAGGGGGGACGAGGTTCGAAGGCAACTAAACAGCAATCGGTGCTCATTAGGAAGCTGTGCCTCATGCACGAGGGATACGTGATCACGGATGAAGCTCTATAGGCATACGTGGATCTTTTCGATAAACCACTGGTGGACAGCCATGTGAAGGCCATTTTGGCCTTTTTCGGGAGGGACGCGTCGGGGATGAGGATGAGGTGGTAGTTGTCCAGTAGTGCTTCGGCATCGAGTGGTAGTAGTAGTGGGTATTTGACATGGCTACACAACTCCCTAAAATGTTGGTGTGGAATGTGCGCGGGCTAAACTCCCCGGCACGGCGTAGTTCAGTGTATCGGGTAGTAGTGGCAACTAGAGTGAGCATCGTGTGTTTCTAGGAGACAAAAATGGAGGTGATGACGAATGAAGTTGTAAAACAATGCCCGAGGAATAGATTTGAGGACTTCTACTATGTGCCCGCGATCGGCACACGCGGTGGTATCTTGCTAGCATGGGATAGCTTGGTGGTTTCGGCCTCCAACAGGCATGCTACGACTAACACACTGACCGCTCTTTTCAAGCAAGAAGGAATGCCCATGTGGTGGTTGACAGGAGTGTATGGGCCACAGAGCAATGCGGAGAAGGTGGAATTTCTTCAAGAACTGAGAGATGTGTGTGATCTGCACGTCGGACCATGGGCGGCCGTGGGGGACTTCAACCTTTTGGTAAACCCGAAAGACAAGAACAATGCCACAGTTAATCGCAAGATGATGGCCTAGTTTTGATCATTGCTTAACACCTCGGAGATCAAGGAGCTGTACTTAAATAGCAGGCGCTACACATGGTCAAACGAGAGGAGGAGCCCCACTTTAGAGAAAATCGATCACATTTTTGTTACCAACTCCTGGGAAGACATCTATCCGTGCAATCTGTTGACGGCTTTGGGCTCGGCAATTTTGGATCATTCCCCCCTCTTTGTGGATCTAGATGCGGACTTTCAATTTGGGCAGCGTTTCAAATTTGAGAGCTTCTGGCCCAAAGCTGAGGGCTTCCTCAGTACAATTCAGGAGGCATGGCAATCGGTGCCATCAGTGGGGAACCCTTTTGTTGTTTTGGATAACAAGTTACATGCAACAGCCAAAGCACTACAAAAGTGGAGTGATCGTTGGATTGGGAACATTAGGCTCCAGCTTTCCATAGCACTGGAGGTAATCGGGCGGCTAGACAAGGCAATAAACACCCGACATCTGTCAGAGCAAGAGCATTGGATGAGAAAGTTGCTTAAGAAGAAGCTCTTGGGCCTGTGCTCGCTGGAACGGTCCATTGCGCGGCAGAGATCAAGGCTCTTGCAGCTTAAAGAAGGGGATGCAAATATGACCTTCTTCCAAAGACACGCCAGGCATAGGTAGAGGAAGAATGTGATTACATCACTTAATCATGAGGGTGTGGTCTATACAGGGAAGAGAGCATCGCGGAGGTGGTAGACGAGTACTATGCAGGACTGTTCGGGTCGGCGGCACCCGGGTAGCATCAGTAAACTTGGATATGCTGGACCTTCTGTCCCAGGACATCACACACCTGGGGGAACCTTTCACTTCGGAGGAGGTGGAGAAGACTATCAAATCAATGCCATTCGACAGGGACCGGGCCCAGATGGTTTCACTGGCCGTTTCTATGTGGCGTGTTGGCATATCATCAAAGTGGACTTTCTGAGGGCTCTCGAGCAGTTTCGCTGCGGCGACATGAGGGGACTGGCGGCCGTCAACAAGGCTCTGGTGTCCCTTCTCCCTAAAATGCATGTGGCGGTGGATATCAAGGACTATAGGCCGGTGAGCCTAATAAGTGTGCCGGTGAAATTTTTTGATAAGATTCTGGCCAGCAGACTTGCAGCAGACCTACCGCGCCTGGTGGGACACCATCAAATTGTATTCATGCGCGGCCGCTCGCTACACGATAACTACATGTTGGTACAATGCACGGCTAGGAGGCTGCAGGCTTTGAGGAATCCGATGGTATTGCTTAAGCTTGACATACCAAAAGCTTTCAACACCATCCAGTGGCCTTTCCTGCTTGAGGTGTTGCGGAGAATGGGCTGATGACCCACAAGTATAGGGGATCAATTGTATCCTTTCTCGATAAGTAAGAGTGTCGAACCCAACGAGGAGCTAAAGGTAGAATTTATATTCCCTTCAAGTTCTATATATCGACCACCGATAAAACTCTACGCACGCTTAACATTCGCATTACCTAGAACAAGTATGAAACTAGAAGTACTTTGTAGGTGTAAAGGGATAGGTTTGCAAGATAATAAAGAACACGTAAATAAAAACTAGGGTCTGTTTAGATAAAGAAACAATTAAGTTAGTTTTAGTAGAGAGCTTTTTGTCACAAGAAAGTTATTTGTCCCTAGGCAATCGATAACTAGACCGGTAATCATTATTGCAATTTTATATGAGGGAGAGGCATAAGCTAACATACTTTCTCTACTTGGATAATATGCACTTATGACTGGAACTCTAGCAAGCATCCGCAACTAATAAAGATCATTAAGGTAAAATCCAACCATAGCATTAAAGTATCAAGTCCTCTTTACTCTCATACGCAACAACCTACTTACTCGGGTCTGTGCTTTTGTCACTCACGCCACCCACCATAAGCGAATCATGAACATATTGCAACACCCTAGAGCGGGGATCCCTCACGCTTGCGCGATACGGAGAGGACCATAGGACAACACCAATATAAAACATACAACTCAAACCAATCACGATCATCAATTAACCCATAGGACAAAACGGATCTACTCAAACATCATAGGATAGCCACATATCATTGGTTAATAATATATAGCCTTGAGCACCATGTTTAAGTAGAGATTACAGCAGGGAGAAGAGGTGCTACACTATTGCATAGAGGGGGAGAGAGTTAGTGATGATGGCGGCGAAGTTGTTGGTGTAGATCGCCGTCACGATCCTTGCCCCGACGGCACCCCGGCGCCACCGGGAGAGAGAAACCGGGAGAGAGCTCCCCTTCTTCTTCTTCCTTGACCTCCCCCCTAGATGGGAGGAGGGTTTCCCCTCTGGTCCATGGCCTCCATGGCGGCGGAGGGGTGGGAGCCCCTCCGAGATTGGATATATCTCTCTGTTTCTCTTCTGTTTTGCGTTCTCGTTTTCTGGCCTTTAACCATTTCTTAAATTCCCAAAGATCCATAACTCCGATTGGGCTGAAATTTTAATACGATTTTCTTCCAGAGAAAGAATGGCACTAACTGCCTTACGGGGTGGCCACAAGCCTGCTGTGCGCGCCCAGGGTAGGGGGCGCACCCCTCGGGCTTGTGGGCCCCTCGGGCATCGTCTCGCATTGATTGTTTTTCCCAAAAATCACATATATTCCAAAATAAATCTCCATAAACTTTTATCGTGTTTGGACTTCATTTGATATGGGTATTCTGCGAAACAAAAAACATGCAACAAACAGGAACTAGCACTGGGCACTGGATCAATATGGTAGTCCCAAAAATAATATAAAATGTTGCCAAGAGTATATGAAAGTTCTAGAATATTGGCATGAAACAATCAAAACTAAAGATACGACGGAGACGTATCAGCATCCCAAGCTTAGTTCCTGCTCGTCCTCGAGTTGGTAAATGATAAAAAAAATGATGTGGAATGCTACCTAGCATAATATTGATCACATAATCTAATCATGGCATGAATATTAAGACACGAGTGATTCAAAGAAATAGTCTATAATTTAACATAAAGACAACAATACTCAGGCATCCCAACAAACAATCATGTCTTTCAAAATATCAATGCTAAAGAATGTTATCCCTACAAAATCATATAGTCTTGTCATGCTCCATCTTCTTAACACAAAGTATTTATCATGCACAACCCCGATGACAAGCCGAGCAATTGATTCATACTTTTTAATGCGCTTCAGCTTTTTCAACCCCCACACAATACATGAGCGCAAGCCATGGATATAGCACTATGGGTGGAATAGAGTATGGTGATAGAGGTTGCGTGGAGAATACAAAAAAGGAGAAAGTCTCACATCGACGCGGCTAATCAATGGGCTATGGAGATGCCCATCAATTGATGTCAATACGAGGAGGAGGGATTGCCATGCAACGGATGCACTAAGAGCTATAAGTGTATGAAAGCTCAAAAAAAAACTAAGTGGGTGTGCATCCAACTTGCTTGCTCATGAAGACCTCGGGCATTTGAGGAAGCCCATCATCGGAATATACAAGCCAAGTTCTATAATGAAAAATACCCACTAGTATATGAAAGTGACAACATAGGAGACTCTCTATATGAAAAACATGGCGCTACTCTGAAGCACAAGTGTGGAAAAGGATAGTAACATTGCCCCTTCTCTCTTTTTTTTCTTTTTTTTGTTGGGCTCTTTTGGCCTCTCTTTTTTTCGTCCGGAGCCTCATCCCGACTTGTGGGGGAATCACAGTCTCCATCATCCTTTCCTCACTAGGGCAATGATCTAATAATGATGATCATCACACTTTTATTTACTTACAACTCGATACTAGAACAAAATTACTCTATATGAATGCCTCTGGCAGTGTACCAGGATGTGCAATGATCTAGCATAGCAAAGATATCAAAAAATGGACAAGCCATGAAAATATCATGCTAGCTATCTTACGATCATGCAAAGCAATATGACAATGAATACTCAAGTCATGTATATGATGATGATGGAAGTTGCATGGCAATATATCTCGGAATGGCTATGGAAATGCCATAATAGGTAGGTATGGTGGCTATTTTGAGGAAGATATAATGAGGCTTATGTGTGATGAAGCGTATCATATCACGGGGTTTGGATGCACCGGCGAAGTTTGCACCAACTCTCGAGGTTAGAAAGGGCAATGCACGGCACCGAAGAGGTTAGCAAATTGCGGAAAGGTGAGAGTGCGTATAATCCATGGACTCGCATTAGTCATAAAAAACTCACATACTTATTGCGAAAGTTTATTAGCCCTTGAAGCAAAGTACTACTACGCATGCCCCTAGGGGGATAGATTGGTAGTAAAATACCATCGCTCGTCCCCGACCGCCACTTATACCGAAGACAATCAATAATAAATCATGCTCCAATTTCATAGCATAACGAGAGACCATACGTGCATGCTTCGGGAATCACAAGCCTTAAGACCAATATTCTTACTAAACCACAATCATTCACTAGTACCTCCCACATATTACCATCCTAATATCGCAAAACTATTGCATGGAATCAAACATATTATATTCAGTGATCTACAAGTTTTATGTAGGATTTTATGACTAACCATGTGAATGACCAATTCCCGTGGACTCTCTAAATAGATATAAGTGAAGCAAGAGAGTATAATTCTTTCTACAAAAGATTTGCCCACGCTCTAGCAAAAGAGCAATCTGCAAATGGTGGTTTTCTATGTGTAGAGAAACAGGCAATCCAAACTTCCAATGATATAAGTGAAGCACATGAAGCATTCTATAAAGCCATACTCAAAAGATATAAGTGAAGTGCAAAGAGCATTCTATAAATCAACCAAGGACTATCTCATACCTACATGGTGCATAAAAGAAAAATGGAAAATAAAAAGAAAAGACGCTCCAAGAATTTGCACATATCATGTGACGAATAAAAATATAGCTCCAAGTAAAATTACCGATGGTCGTTAGAAGAAAGAGGGGATGCCTTCCGGGGCATCCCCAATCTTAGTTGATTGGGAGTCCTTGAATATTACCTTGGGGTGCCTCGGGCATCCCCAAGCTTAGGCTCTTGCCACTCCTTATTCCTTCATCCATCGTGATCTCACCCAAAACTTGAAAACTTCAATCACACAAAACTCAACAAAACACTCATGAGATCCGTTAGTATAATAAAGCAAATCAGTACTTTAAGTACTGTTGAAAACCCATTCATATTTTATTTTTGCATTATAACTACTGTACTTTAACTTCACCATGGCTTATATCACCGATACAATCCATAGATTCATCAAAACATGCAAAACAATGCATCAAAAACAGAATATGTCAAAAACAGAACAGTCTGTAGCAATCTGAACATTGACCATACTTCTGTAACTCCAAAAATTCTGAAAAATTAGGAAAAAATAAAAAAATTGCATAGAAGTACTGTGTAAAAAATTCAGAAACTTTTGATATTCCAGTAAAGAAATGTAAATTCACACACCACAGCCAAAGTTTCTATTTTTGCACTTCACATACCAAACAAGCAATCTAATCATCCTAAAGGCAAATCTTGGCACGTTATTTTTACAATACAATGGATTTGTACAAGGGGATAATTATTTTTGTTGAAAGTTTTCTGTAATTCAAGATTTGCAAAGTTTCCTGGGTATGCACAAAGTTCAAGGAGCCCCCTCCCCTTCAACGGTGCTCGTCTTTCTTACTTTCACTTTTCTTTTTGAAAAAGTTTTAGGTTCCCCACTATATTTTTTTGTTTTAAACTTCATAAAAGCACTCAATAGAATAAAATGACTCTCTAAAACTTCCGGGTTGTCTCCCTGGCAACGCTTTCTTTAAAGCCATTAACCTAGGCATAAAGTGCTCAAGTAATGGATCCACCCGGATCCCAAGGTATATCAAAGCCAATTTTAATTAGCAATGATTTGTAATTTAGTAGTGAGCACAAAGTAACATATACCATGCAATGACGAAGCCTAACTCTCTTCCTATGCATCGGCATGTCATAAAAGAACAATTCATGCACATCAAGTAAAGGCCAATACATAGCATAAGCAGTTTCTTGCAATTTTATCGTATTAGAAACATAGAGAGGCGGAGATGTAGTTCCTCTCTCATAATAATTGCAAGTAGGAGCATCAAGCACATGCATATTATATTCATCAAAATTATCATGTGTAGTAGTAAAATGCAACCCATCAATATAATCCTTAATAAGCGCAAACTTCTCCGATATAGTGTAGTTGGGAGAATTAAAAAATATAATATGGCTATCATGTGTGGGTGCAATAGCAACAATCTCATGTTTAACATAAGGAACTATAGCAAGTTCATCTCCATAAGCATAATTCAAATTGGCATCTTGGCCACAATCATAGCAAGCATCAATTTCATCAAAAAGGGATATTTCAAATGAATCCAAGGGATCATAGCAATCATCATAGCATTCATCCTTCGATAAGCACGAATTGAAATTAAACAATGTATGAGTTGAAGAGTTACTCTCATTAGAAGGTGGGCACGGGTAGCTAATCCGCTCTTCCTCCTTTTGTTCTTCACTCTCCTCGTCATCTTTTTCATCCAATGAGCTCACAGTGTCATCAATTTCTTCTTCCATAGATTCCTGCAAAATATTAGTCTCTTCTTGGACAGCGGAGACTTTCTCAACAAAATCATTAATCTCGTCATTATATTCATAATTCTCATAGCAATATTTAAGTATAGCATAATGTTCAGGTCTGTAAACAGTATCATTATAATTTTCACACTTTTCAAACAAAGATTCAATTTCACAAGCACCCTTAAAAGTAACAAATTCTTCTATTCGTTCCACATCATAGTAATCATATATACCATTAGCGTAAGAAGCCAAGGTTTCATTATCACTAAATTTACATGAAAAGGGAAGGTATGGAGCCTTCATCCTAGAGCAACAAGTATAATCATATCTCAAGCATAAATTCTGAGCATACCAATGCAACATTTCAATTTGATCCCATAAGAGTTTTCCTTTTTGAGTCAAGCGATAATCCCTAAAGTATTCACGTTGATCCAGTGTGTATCCCATTATCAAGTTGAACGGGGTTTTCTCAGGATTATCAAAGTAGTGTTTAATATTTTTCACATAGCGAGCATCGAGGGTTTTAGGAGGTTCCCCATCTCCAAGGGTAGCAAGTACACCTAATTTTTTTGGTATTTCATGTTCCATATCCATAACTAAAGATAGAGAACAACTTAGAACAGAAAATAAAATCTACTTAGTGATAAAGCAAACAAGCACACACGAGAATATTCACCCCACGCTATTCCTCCCCGGCAACGGCGCCAGAAAAAGGTCTTGATAACCCACAGGTATAGCGGATCAATTGTAGACTTTCTCGATAAGTAAGAGTGTCAAACCCAACGAGGAGCTAAAGGTAGAATTTATATTCCCTTCAAGTTCTATCGACCACCGATAAAACTCTATGCACACTTAACGTTCGCTTTACCTAGAACAAGTACGAAACTAGAAGTACTTTGTAGGTGTAAAGGGATAGGTTTGCAACATAATAAAGAAAACGAAAATAAAAACAAGGGGCTGTTTAGATAAAGAAAGAATTAAGTTAGTTTTAGTAGAGAGTTTTTTTTGTCACAATAAAGTTATTTGTCCCTAGGCAATCGATAACTAGACCGGTAATCATTATTGTAATTTTATATGAGGGAGAGGCATAAGCTAACATACTTTCTCTACCTGGATCATATGCACTTATGATTGGAACTCTAGCAAGCATCTGCAACTACTAAAGATCATTAAGGTAAAACCCAACCATAGCATTAAAGTATGAAGTCCTCTTTACTCCCATATGCAACAACATGCTTACTCGGGTCTGTGCTTCTGTCACTCACGTCACCCACCATAAGAGAATCATGAACATATTGCAACACCCTACAACGGGGATCCCTCACACTTGTGCGACACGGAGAGCACCATATGACAGCACCAATATAAAACATACAACTCAAACCAATCACGATCATCAATTAACCCATAGGACAAACCGGATCTACTCAAACATCATAGGATAGCCACACATCATTGGATAATAATATATAGCGTTGAGCACCATGTTTAAGTAGAAATTACAGCGGGGAGAAGAGGTGTTACACCGCTGCATAGAGGGGGAGAGAGTTGGTGATGACGGCGGCGAAGTTGTTGGTGTAGATCGCCGTCACGATCCTTGCCCCGGCGGCACTCCGGCGCTACCTGGGGAGAGAGGGGGAGAGATCCCCCTCCTTCTTCTTCTTCCATGACCTCCCCCCTAGATGGGAGGAGGGTTTCCCCTCTGGTCCATGGCCTCCATGGCGGCGGAGGGGCGGGAGCCCCTCCGAGATTGGATCTATCTCTTTGTTTCTCTTCTGTTTCGCGTTCTCGTTTTCTAGCCTTTCACCATTTCTTAAATTCCCGAAGATCCGTAACTCCGATTGAGCTGAAATTTTAACACGATTTTATTCCGGACATTATCTTTCTTGCGGAGAAAGGAGGGCACAAACCGCCTTACAGGGTGGCCACAAGCCTGCTGGGCGAGCCCAGGGTAGGGGTGAGCGCCCCTCGAGCTTGTGGGCCCCTCGGGCATCGTCTCGCGTTGATTCTTTTTCCCAAAAATGACATATATTCCAAAATAAATGTTCGTAAATTTTTATCGGGTTTGGACTTCGTTTGATATGGGTATTCTGTGAAACAAAAAACATGCAACACACAGGAACTGACACTGGGCATTGGATCAATATGTTAGTCCAAAAAATAATATAAAATGTTGCCAAAAGTATATGAAAGTTCTAGAATATTGACATGAAACAATCATGGGCTTCGGAGCCAAGTGGATTGCTTGGATATGTGGACTGTTGGCCACCTCCTCCATGAGAATTATGGTAAACGGCCTGCCGGGTAGACCGATTTTGCCGTGCCAAGGCTTCGGGCAAGGGGACCCGTTATCCCCAATGCTCTTCATACTATGAATGGAACCACTCCGAGCCCTCTTTCAGTATGCCACGGCAAAGGGGTTGCTTGCACCGCTGGCTAGATCCGGCCTAAGACAACGGGTCTCCATGTTCGCGCATGATGTGGTCGCTTTCTTCAAGCCAACTGACCTGGAGGCGCGAACTTGCAACACAATCTTGCAGCTCTTTGGACAGGCCTCAGGTTTGGTGGTTAACAGAAACAAGAGCATGGCGCTGCCAATTAGGTGTTCACCGGGCGAGATGGAGATGGTTACCAATATTTTGGGATGCCCCACAACCCCATTCCCTTGCAAATATCTCGGGCTACCGTTGACACTGAGAAAGCAAACAACATCGCAGCTTCAAAGCTTGGTGGACAGAGTGGGGGACGCCCTACCACTCTGGAAGGCCTCATTATTACCAAAAAGCGGTCGGCTACTCCTCATCCAATCGGTGCTATGTGCAATCCCAGTGCACTCCATGTTGGCTCTAGACTTGCCGGCGAAGACTGTCTTGGCTTTGGCAAAGATTTGCCGTGGGTTTCTCTGGTGTGGAAAAAAGAGGCCCGAGGAGGAAATTGCTCAGTCGCCTGGGAGGTGGTGTGCAGGCCCAAGTGGCCAGGTGGACTTGGGATACCCAACCTGCAGTGGCTTAACAAAGCGCTTCAAGCCCGGTGGCCATGGCTTCAGAGATACGATAAAGAAAGACCTTGGGCGGAGTTCCAGATTAGCGTACCTGTGGAAGCTAATGCTCTGGTACAGGCAGCTACGATCACGACGGTGGGCGTTGGGAAATCCACCCTATTCTCGGAGGACAAGTGGTTGCATGGATCCCGGGTATGTGAGGTGGCCCCTCTGATGTACGAACGGATCCCGGACCTCACGGCTGATGCATTACTCCAGTTCCTTCTGTTATGGTCTAGGGTTACGGAGGTGCAGCTCACTGAGAATGTCGCGGATGTGGTTCAATGGAGTTGGGAGAAGAATGGACAGTTCTCGGCTCGTTCGGCATACACGGCAAGATTTATGGGCCTCGAGGTGTCACTTGGGGCTCGCGGGCACCTCTCCGGTGCCGTTTTTTCGCATGGCTCGCCTTCAAGAACAGATGCTGGACCTCTGATCGGCTAGCCCGGCATGGTCTACCCCATCAGGATACATGCCTGCTTTGCAACCAAGAGGAGGAGACCATCCAACACCTTCTGATTGGCTGTGTGTTCGCGAGACAAATCTGGCATTGGTTGGGAACAATCATTGGTAGACCGGTTCTCGAGCCGCTCACAGGCGAGGAGTTAAGCGCGTGGTGCACCAGGCAAGACTCGACAGGCCAGGACCGGAAGTCAACAAGAGCCAAATGCCTCATGACAATGTGGTTACTTTGGAAGCACATGAATGACGTCGTGTCTAATGGCGCGACACCATCCCTATCGAGTGTGAGGCAGCGGATTATGGACGAGGGCAGGCTGTGGGTGAAGGCCGGGCTGTTGAAGGGTGATGAGGACGGACTAGAGGTAGATGTAGGTATGTGGGACGTTGAGACATAGTTTGCTAAGATCCTCTAGACAGCAGTGTCGGAAAATTCGGCATGTAAATGAATTCTCTACATATTGTTTCGGGGAGTCTTTCCCCTTCCTTCTTTGATGAATGATAGTATTCGAGATAGTTTTGCTCTACAACTCCTTGAACCACACATTCCTATTTTGGCATGCTGTGGCAAACCAGCCGCTGCGACACCCAACCAGTCGTACGCACGTACCCCACCACCCTAGTACCTCAGACCACCCATGCTGGATCTACGATAGTAATACTGTATGTACGCTCATGATCTCGTAGTGATTCATCAGTAAAACATTGGATATCACCCGGTTGCACTGCTCTGCTCGCTCCCGACAGCCCGTCGGCTCCTGCCTCGCCTCATTACGTACCAACAGACGAGCGCGTGTGATTTCGTAACATAGTTTAGTAAGGGCGTGTTTGGTTGTCCGCATCGATTTTGGCGTGTTTGTATACACTTCTCAATCGGGTCTGGCTGAGCAAAAACAATCTATAAACCACCATCTGCATATAGTTTGGTTTTCTGCATATAGGTTAGCTGCATGAGGGAACTAATTTTAACACGCCGTTTGATTGGCTGCATCACATTAGGCGCACACATGACTAGTTGTTTGGTTGCAACCTGTATTAGATGCTATCACCACTTCTCATTAGTGGTGATCTTACCACACACGATTAAACAGTTTCACTCCTAACTACGAAACAAATTACGGTTCATCCTAACTACTATCAAATGGCAGTACACATTATTAAGAGCCAAATAGCTGAATGGGGGAAAGTTCATCAACCCTCCTCTTCCTCTTCTGCTGCTGCTTCCTCCTCTGCTGCTGGTCTTGCTCTTCGTCTTCCTCCTTTGCTGTTGCTGCTCTTACTCTTCTTCTTCAGATCCATATCTGACCTCTGTTATCCCATCTTGCCTGTGCCGACTCCAGCCGTAGACACCATCAATTGAGCGTCAAATCCGGCCACAAATCCATTTTTCGCTCTCCCTGCCTTCTCTCTCCTCTTACCTTAATTTGAACAAGGAGCGGACATTTGTGGATATGATCGGATGGTTGGCGACCATTTCACTGCCTACAAACACGTCGCCAGTGGACATTTGATGAGATCTGATTGGTATCCGCGTTAGTGATGCCCTTGCTAACACCGGCCGGAGTACTTTGGCAGGAGAGGGCCACGGCCCAAGGGAATCTTTCTCATATGGTCCATCAAGCAGTACTATACGCAGCAATGCACTTATTAGAGAGAGCGTACTGCGGCTCTTTCACATCCCGTGCATTGTAGTATCACCGTACCATGCATGCATCGTACTGTACTGTAGATGCACTTATTAGAGAGAGCGTATTGTAGTATCACACTCTCGTGCATTGCATTGTAGTATCACCGTACCATGCATGCATCGTAGACGCCGAGTCACGAAGCCAGCCTAGCCGCTTTTGTCGCCTCTCATTGCATTAGCTGTGTGCTGTTGATATTCTTGCTCTACTACTCCTTGAACCACACATTCCTGTTTTGGCATGCTGTGGCAGGCCAGCCGCCGCGGCACTCAGGCATCCCGGCTAAAGACCGACCAGTCGTACGCACGTACTCCACCACCCTAGTACCACTCATGCTGGATCTACGATAGTAATACTGTCTGTACGCTCATGATCTCGTAGTGATTCATCAGTAAAAGATGTGCCAGAGTAAACACTGGATATCACCCGGTTGCACTGCTCTACTCGCTCCCCACAGGCCACAGCCCACAGCCCGTCGGGTCCTACCTTAAGCTTGCCTCACTACAAACAGATGTACGCGCGTGTGATTTCCTAGTAGTTCAGTGAAGTCCCAAGTCACATGCAAACATGCAATGACGTAGACACGAGGGCACGGTACTACTCACTAAGTCACAACCTAGGACAGTGGCTCTTCGCTTGGTGACAACTGACATTGTCGCAACTGGCAAGGCCCCAATGGCGCGTGGAAAACGGGCCGAAAGAGCCCCACTCCGTCGATAAATACGCACGCACACACGGCAGCTCTCTCTCTCACACACACACACACAAGTCCGGCGAGCTTCTTTCTAAGCAATAGCCCGTCGTCCTCTACAACCCAAGAAGGGTCACAGCGCCGGCCATGGCCTCCTCGTGGTCCACAGGCCTCTTCGGCTGCTGCGACGACGTCAGCAGCTGTAAGTTAACTCCCTAGCTCGTTGTGAACTTGTGATGACGGGCCGGCCGCCGGCTTAGTTACTAATTAGTGCGTGCATGTGTGCTGCAGGCTGCCTGACGTGCTTCTGCCCGTGCGTCGCCTTCGGGCGGATCGCCCACATCGTCGACAAGGGAACCTCATGTTAGTTCTTTCTTCTTCTTTCTTTGTGGTAAATTTTGTGTAAATTAACGCCGACGGTCAAATGATCTAAATTTTTGCGGATGGAACGAACGAACGAACGACGAGCTCAGCTTGCTGCGTGCGCGGGACGGCGTACATGCTGCTGGCCTGGGTGGGGCTGGGATGCCTCTGCTCCTGCTGCTACCGCTCCAGGATGAGGGAGCAGTACGGGCTCAAGGAGAAGCCCTGCGCCGACCTGCGTCCACTTCTTCTGCGACCCATGCGCCATCTGCCAGGAGTACCGCGAGCTCAAGAGCCGCGGCTTCGACATGAGCCTCGGTATGTACTGTACTACAATCCTTCCTTCATTAGCCTTGCTCATTACCTTGCCGTGCTGGTCACCATTGCCGTTTGCGTTTTGTTGACGAGTTTGTGGTGCACTTTTTCGGAGCTGGGTGTGTCGTGATCAGCTTCGATTTTTTGGCTGCTCCTGCAGGGTGGCACGCCAACATTGAGAGGATGGGGAAGAGCGCTCCCACCGCTGCGCCTCAGGCTTACCCGGGGATGACTCGCTAGTCAGCTAGTGTGCCCGCCATCGATGTGTCCATGGATCGACAATGTCGGCTTCTAGCTCAAGAGAAAAAAAGGATGCCAGTCTACCAGCTTCTACTTTTGTATTGTATTGTCGCGAGTTGGTTCATTTGAGTTTGTCATCATGTGTGTGCCTTTCTGTTGCAACTAGTTTTCTATCCACACCATCTGTGATGGTGTTTAGACATTTCAATAAGATCTATCGGATCCTTGTTTGGAAATAGAGATCAGGCCACCTTGTTTATGTAGCATAATGCTTTATTAACTTGTATTTACTCTTAAATCCAAAAAAACTATTATTTACTCTTATTAAGCATGCCAGTGTGAAGTGTAATGTATATGAGCAGCGTCGACTACTGTCAACTTATATTCACTCAATCGTTCTCTGTCTTTGTTATATGCCCCTCCATGTGTGACGCTAATTTCTCGGTAGGAAAACAAACAAACAAAAAACTAATATACATAGTGATTAATTAACTTTCTGATGCTGAATAAAAAAAGTACATGGACATAAATGGCGTGATCATAAACTCCCCAACCAAATTTCCTGTAAAAAAAAAAAGCTCCCCAACCAAATTAACCGAGATAGGCTTTGCTTCAATACTCAATAGCCATTTCAGTGTGATCGATCGAACAGTTGAGTGTATAAATACAAATGCATGCATTGATAGTGGGTGAATATAGTACTCCCTCCTTCCCAAAATCTTGGGCGTATTAGTTTTGCATGCAATCCCATAATATAAGGTGCACATGCTTTCTTCTCTCATTCAGTTACAGCCATAACTAGCAATCGCTATTTTTCTGGAGAGGAAAACATATCGTTGCCTGGATCTCTCGTGAGGTTAGCTCACAACGCCTTCCTCGTTTGAGATTGGATCGCCCAAGTGACCCTGCACTAATTTTCCTGCTGGAACTAATACGTCTAACATTATGGGAAGGAGAGAGTATAAATTAGCTCCATCATGTGACTAATGTACTAAGACCAGCGCAAAAAAAAAATGTACTAAGACAATTGTAAACCGCCCGATCTTCAATGTTGTCAATATCTAAGCATTGGCTTTTTTTGTATTTACGGCCTTAAGTGTATAGCAAAAAAGAATCCATGGTCCACACCCCTACTTCTCTCTCACATCATTCAATCCAATTTATTTAGTTTGAACCGGATATCTGATTGGGGTATTTAGAACCGAATGACTGATTCGGAATCTCAGCATCTACTTCATCTTGTTGATCTCTTTGAAACAAGACTAAAGATAAATACATTGTCAAAATTTGAAACATTCGGGTTTTTGAAATTCCACCAAAATAATTTAAAAATATTGAAGCCATGATTTTATTCAAGGAGGATTCATAAAAGGATTTCAAGGAGGTTCACTCCGGTTTATGATTTCATGCAGGTTCAAGTGGAGTTTCATAGTAGTTTGAGTTTCACTCGGATGTTCGATGAGAAACATGAATGAAGCCTATGTAAAACATGTGCTCGATGAGAAACACAAACGAAACCTATGTGAAACTTATCGAAAACCTGTATGAGACGCATGATCGAAAGAGAACCTATGATAAATTTAGGCAAAACATATGTCAACCTATGAATGTTGATGTATCCAAAACATATTGTAAAGCATAATGATGACTTGTCAAAACCTACTAATAGTTGGTAAAAGTGCGTAGGTTCTTGATTCGTCAGTTGTGTGGGTAGAAACTTCATGAAAAGTGGATAAAACTCTAGGAAACTTGTAGTTTTGAGTTGTTTCAAATTTGTCTCTAGAAAAAGGTTTACGTCTTGATTACGGATTCAAACATAGGAAGTCAAAACATCATGGTTGTTCCTCTCGTCTGTGGATCCTAATGCAGATTTAAACACCCAAATAGGAGTTCGGATGTACCATGTGGTCTAACGTCTTTGTTTTGTGAGAGGGGCTGGATGGGATTTTTGGGTGGATTGATATGGAGAATTGGAGTGCATGCCCCCCATGCTTATACACGACCTCAACCCCTGCTTTCCTATGACTCAATAAACATAAAATTCAGGTCCCCCCCCCCCCCCCCCCCCCCCCCCCAACCCACCAGCGGAGGATCTGGTCGGAGATGTTGTTACTTGCCTATGGAATCAAAGAAAATGATGCTCGATCAATAAAGATCCCCAAGAGCGATAAGCCGATAACTACGAGGACAACAAAGAAAAACATGTGCTATCATTCATGGAACTGGTAACAACTTGGATGGGATCCAAGTGGAACAACCTTTTCTTGAAAAAGACGGTTGACATATAAAAACATCCACATGCTTGGCAAAAATTAAGAAAATAATTTCCGTGTAGAAGATATTTTTTCCCAGCCAGATATTGTTCGGTAAAAAGAAAAGTGTAGGCCACAAAATTAGCTAGAATTTATACAGACATGCCTGAACAAAAATAATTCTCTTGAAGCACAATATTGACAAGGATAGCAAAATGAAAACAACTGAGAAATTGAGGCCTCGAAGAACAAATTTCAGGAGAAAGTTAAAATAACACACTTAGAATGAACGAAAAGTAGGATATTGGGATGTCAAAGTTGGGAGAAAAAACTCTTCGCAAAAAACAAGAATGACGACAAAACAGTATGTCCCACACAATCTGTAGAAACTGTGAAAATTGATTGGCTGATGGTGGTGAAATAGTAGTGAACTTATGTCGATAGCATATTTTCCTCTTGTGCGTAACATAAAGCCACACATGGATGAAAAAGTGAAAACCGACCTATAAAAGTGGCACCGACAAAGCATCCTGAAAATAGATCCAACTGGGGTTCAGTTCTGAACCTTTCTTTAAGAGTCAAATGAACCACTAAAAGATATGAAGAAAATAAAATACTAAAATACTTCATATCTTGAGAAATTGGAGCCAAGCACTTTTTCGTTTCTCAAACACATACACATCCAAATTCAAGATGACACAAAATTGAAGGCAGGCTAGTACTGAAGAAATGAAGTCGTTATGAGCTCTGAATACCAGAGTTGTACCGCTTCGAGAGGAGGCAATCCGCGGGCAATCTAACCTAGCCACCGGCTCATGTTCGTTTCCTCTCACCGCCGCCGGGCAAAGCTCACGTGGCATTGGCGGGGAGGTTGCTGCTCATTGGAATGCCAGTATGGAGGAACTCATGGGGTGCTGCGGGACAACGATGGTCATGCGTGGGTGGGAAGCGGCTGTCGGTAGACAATGCTTGACGGTGACATTGGTGATCTAGCAAAGTGATCTTCAACGGTGTCCCGGTCTGGCTAGGTCATCGGAGAAGAGAAAGTCGGTGCATGGTCCAGGACCGAACGCCTTCCTATGCCAATGAATCTGGTTGCCCATTCGTCGTCCACCTGCCCAGCATGAATAGGCGGTACGGCTGAGAAACCCACAGCCCGCGTCCGCATTCAAACAACCGCTTGGCCTGACCGACGCCCATTATAGAAACATAGCTGTGCACAGTGCAAACCGCACCACCTTCGCTTATCCCTCCTCCGCCATCTACGATCATCGGTGCACCTCCGCTCCCCTTTCTCCTCCTTCAACGAAACCCACCAGCGCAATGACAACGACTGGTAGCACGCCGTGGAAGCGGCTCTCATCAACTTAGAAGCATGAGGTGGCGACCCTTGCAAACGTGGCAGGCCCGGCGTGCGCGACACATAGAGGCTGGACTGCCTCTAAGGACGACAAGCCTGCGTCGGTTGCCAGCTTCATCATGGTGTAGGCGCACTACGAGGCCGTCATGGCGGAGGAGGTGCAACTGGCGCAGCCTGTGGCGCCGGCCTCTGCATTCCAGATGTTGCAAGAGGAGCAGCGGTACAACCTGCGGCTCTCGAGCAGCACCGGGTCACGGAGAGACAAATCCCCGGCGAACAGGTGAACGAGGATGCCAACGCAGGCATGATCGCGGAGAACCGGATTGTCCTGGATGAGCAACGGGCGTTGTTCCAATCCATGCGCAGTGCCCGCGACATCCGCCGCGAGCGATGGGGGCTGCTCGTTCTGCAGGGTGGAGAGTGATGCCTTGTTCGCGAAGATCAAGCTTGAGATGGACGCAGGTGACCGTGGATGGGAATGTTGCTTCCTGAGACCCATTGGCGTCAACTAGGGGAGGCTACGCTCGCAACGTTTGCAAATGGGCCGGCCCAGTTTGGTGTTAGTTTGACAACATGTTGCGTTTGTTCTTTGATATTGATTTTTTTCGTTCATTCGTACTGAGTTTTGTAAAAAAGAAATCCGGATTTCTGGTTTTTTATCGGTTCTTATTTCAAACATCTAATAAAATATGATATTTCTAAAAACATGAACAAAATTTGGAAAACATGAACAAGTTTTGAAAACGTGATTTTTTTTTGAAATGTGAACATTTTCTTAAATTGTGAACAAATTTTGAATTGTAAATAACTTTTTAAAAAGGGAACAAAATCTAAAAATTTTAACCAATTTTTGAATACATGATTTTTTTTTGAAAAATGTGAACATTTGTTGAAATTGTGGAAAAAATATTGGAAATCCAAAAAATTAATGGTGATTTTTTAAATTTGTGAGCAAATTTTGAATTCAGAACAATCCTTTTGAATTTTGAGAAATTTTTAAAAAGTGAATGAAATACATGAACAGTTTTTGAAGTTCCGAACAAATTTTGTAAAACATGAACAATTTTTAAAGCCGTGAAAAAAATTGGAATTTGAAATTGAGAACATTTTTTAATTTTTAGAATATTTATTGAAAATTATGAACAAAAATTTGAAAACTAGAACTTTTTTGAAACTCCTAAAAATATTTGAAATTTTAGAACAATACTTGAAAACTGAATAAAGAAACAGAAAAAACCAGAAGAAACAGCGACACCTACGTGTGCCAGCCAACAAGGGGCGCCCTCAGCGAAGCCCCTGCTATTTGCCGCCAGCGGGCGGCAAATAAGATTGGCCCTGCTGCCAACATCGACAACTCAGCGTCGAACGCGCCCCCCGTGCGGTTTGCGCCAGGTCGCAACGACCATGAGGCTGGCCTGTCCAGTCGATCATGAACCTCACCTCAACCGTCGACGTCCACATGGCGGACTCCGACAAGGAAGAGTAGGACGTGGATACGTCTCATGTCTCATGTGGGCTGGCGACCTGCAGCTTCAATTCCTGGAGCTCACGACCGGCATAGATTTAGACTAGGAAAAAATGTGACGCCTGCTTTTGTCTACAGAAATATGTAGAAAAAGTCATGAATTTAGTCCGATTTGCATAAACTTTGTTCAGTTTATTTCAAATTTCGTTTGAAATGCGTCGGGAGTATATATGGTGGATAGGGTTGGATAGCCGCCTCCCGTGGATGGACAGTGACTTTGATTTGGGAGTGGAAGAGGACGAGGGACGAGACGCAAGCAGCAAATCACAGGAATGGCATTCTTTTTCTGGCTAGCCTTTGGGATGTCAGGATCACTGTCATCGTCTCAACTAGCCCGTGGTTGAGTTCCAAAAGAATACACAAAAAGAGGCCAGGTTCAGACTTGCTCAATTCACACCTGAAGATTCATCAGACGGAAATGTGGCGACCCAAGTTGCCACAGAGCGATTCATCACTACACTGGTCTGTTCAGAAGTGTGGCGAGAGAGCTAGTCAACTGCGCCACCATCCTTTGTTGGATTAGCAGCAAATAGCACTGCTCTTATTACCCTCGTGTACGGTAGTAGTATTTATTTCCTCAGTTCACTGGAGTAGCAAGATGTACAGCCTCCTCGCCGTCGCCGGCAGGTTCGTCCGCGAGAAGGTCGACCAAGCGGTGCAGCGGGTGGTTCGCAGCCAGGTCAGCTCATCATCTGCAATTCTGCATCTTGCATATACATGGCTTGATCCAAAGCAACTGTCTGAAACCAGTTACTGCATCTTGTCGCACTTGCCTGACAGTACATCATGCATGTTTCTCTGGACATACAGATGAATGCAGTCGACCCATCGCAGTTCAGGCAGCCCCCTGACCGACCTTTTCGAGATCAGTGGCACCGACGGCATGCGATGTCAGGATCACTGAGGAGTACAACAACCGGGCATCTTCCGCGACCTCTCGATCGGGGTACTCAGTCTGCGTCCAGCTGTGATTTAAACCAGACATCATCTCTGAAACCAACTATCCCCTATAGGCATGAATTCTTAATTTCTGCTCATCCTCTTCTTTTTTCTGCTTTGTCTGCTATAATCCGAACTTCTTTCGGTCTTTTGGTTGTCTACCTGTAAACATTCTGAATTTCTACTCGTTCTTTTTATAATCTGTAGCTCATTCTTTTTGTCTGACTGAATTCCAAAATGTTTACAGATCTAAAAGCTTAAACCTCTCTGCTCAGTCTGATGTTAACATTGTGCGGATACTGTTATACGGCAGCTCACTGTTTTTCCCCCTGATCTTTAGCTCAACGGCTGTTAATTTTCGTTGATGCTGAATGTTCCTGAACTTTTGGTAATGTTGGTGGTGGTTTTCAGGATTTCCAGATCGGGGAGAAGGTGAGGAGCTTGCTCGATTGCTGGCACGTGTTCCACATGCCGTGCATCGACGGCTGGATGATCAAGCGCGGGTCATGCTCACTCTGCAGGAGGAAGTTCTAGATCATAATCTTATTCGTCCTCGACAACGACCGGCGATGTTGAGGAACTACTCTGCTACTAGAAAGGAGGCTCTGCTAGCTGTGTGTGTCCGCTATGCCTGTGTTGCTGTTGCAAGGGCATCAAAATTGTTGATTTGCTCGAAGATCAGTTTCTACCGCGAAATTCATGATGACCATTATATCAAGAAAATTTGAAGTGGTCCACGACGGGCGCTGATCCCGAAGTTCCTAACCTCACTTCACAATAGTATTTCTAGTGCCAGAGTATGAGGGAAATCAACGGCTTCGAATATGTATGATGGTCAATACATAACAGTGCATGGATGCACAAATCAGAACAGTAGCGATACTGTTATACGTGGTAGACACAATATTGACTGCAAATAGTAGTACTGTCATACAAGTACATGAATAAAATGGGAAACTGTGACATGATTTTTAGAAGAACGGGCGGTGCCCAGGGCAGCATATCGCCATGCTACTTGGAAAATAAAAAGAAAAGAAACTATGATATTACCATAGGTAAGCAGAGGTGGAAAATACAAATACTTATTGTTCAAATAAGATCTCTTTCTGGGGATAAAATGCCAAGACAATAGTGTTGGGGCTTTGGGGGTGCCTTCTGATTACTGGTCTAGCAGTTCCTGTGGACGTCTTGCCACAGAATAGCTCTACTCCAATTGGTCTGGGAGGATTCTGCAAAGAAGCATCAGATTTAAAATCCCACCAGCTTGTCTTTTTGCAAAAAAAGATGAGCAGTTAAAGGGTTCCAGCAGTATAGGCATATTTTCATATCACAAACATGCGCGACAACTTCCATATTGGATGGCACATTTCCCGTGATTCTGTTTATAGTTCTCTAGTCTCTACGGATGGCATATTTCCATGTCTTCGGTTTCCGCAGCACAAGCCTTGGCTTATCTGCAAAGATTAATAATGTAAAAACTTGCACTCAGAGGAACATCAATAAATTAAGAAATGACGAACTTAGGTTAAAGGAACATTTAATTTGCTCCAATTTTCAGCCGTACTAGTCCTAATGATGCTACTCCGTCCTGGTTTATTAATAGTCACTACTACCTCCGTCCTGATTTATTGGTCCCCTTAGTATTTTGTGCCAAAATTTGACCATAGATTTAACTAAAAATAATAATAATGCATGTCACCGAAAATTATATCTTTAGATTCGTATTTGAACATAGTTTCTAGTGATATGATTTTTAGTTACATGCATTAACATTTTATTAATTAAATGTAAGATCAAAATTTAGGAGGAAATTGCTGCATGCTTACTTCCATAATGATGGGCATCTATTCTTTCCGACTCGAGGCTGCCCAGTCGTTGCTGCAGGTTTGCAGGGAGCGTTTTCAGACCAGGGCAGTCGTCAATGACAAGACATTGGAGAGATGAGTATGCTTGAGCATCCGGTAGGGATGATAGGGTATTGCATTGAAAAAGCTGAAGGGTCTCCAGCCATGGGAGCACTCCTGAGTGAGCTTCCAGAGACGTCAACCCATCACAATAACAAATTACTATTCCCTTGAGGGACGGGGGAAGATGGAGGACCCCTGTTAAGCCATTACACATGTATAATCTTACAAGTAAATGCTTCGGCCCCGCTCTGGGTGATGATGATGATGACACCTCCAGTACAATAGATGACCCTTGATGAATCGATGGTGCTAACTGACCCTGCTGCAGCCTCCTGCCGAATGGGGACTCAAGCTTACTGCAACGACAAATTTCAATTGTCCTGAGAGATGCAGAGATGTTGAAGACCTCAACCAAGCTGTCGCAATCAGATATCAACATATACTCTAGACGTGGCAGGAGTTGACTCGTTTCTGGTGATGTTGATGGCTCGGCAGGAGCTTGTGCATATCCTGTCAGACCATCGCAATGGGCAATTATAAGCTTCCTCAAGGATACCAATCCTTGGAACTCTCTTTCTGGCCAGTGAAGGAGCGCATGACAGAACGTAATTGATAAATCTTGAAGGTGTACGAAACATGCAAACATCCCTGGTACAACTGATTTAAACATACATAATTTCAAAACTGCAAGAGGGAGATCATGACCATTCCATTCTTCCTTACCATCCACCACTTCCTTAAAACCATCCTCAGCCGCTGCCAGGGTTGTTTCTGTATTGTCCTCGAGGCAATACAATGTCAGATCGGCCAATGAAGTCATATGTCTACCTACCCATAGCAACAACTGGTCCTCACGTCCTTCCACGAGTAATACACTGAGCTTTGGTGATTTAGCTACAGTTGTCAACCTTGGACAATCCATAATAAAGACATTCTGGAGGTTAGGGAAAGTCGGTTGTCCTGGCAGTGCTGTCAACTTTTTTACAGTCCCTAATACGCAACTTCTCAAGCAGAGGAAACACGATCTCTTCTTGCATCCCACCATTACCTATTTCCCACCATCTCTCCAAACAGACAAGACCTTGCAACGTAAGATGCTTTGGTTTTGGAAATGCGAAGGTTGTACCACAGTCATGGCTGAACAACCATTGTAGTTTTCTACAATCAAAAAGATGGATCTCAACAATGTTTTGTAACATAGCCACCCATGTTGGGAACGTGGTGGATCCATAGAAGTGTATCCTTATAGCATGCAACCCATCATGAGGTTTGAGATTCTCGAGCACTCTTGAATCATCTTCATCATCCTGGCAACTAGTTACATCAGTTGCTCCAGCAGACCATCTTAATGTCAGATCTCTTAGTTCCTTGTTCACGAGGTTTGCCACTGTTGCATCTTTTGCTGTGACGTTCTCTAGATTCTGTAGCTCTAGTTGACCAGCAAGGTTTAATTTCCCAAGCTCTCCAACATTACTGCAATCAGGGTCACTGCCTGCTACAAAGCATGTAAGTGTTTGTAGGCATGTGAGCTTTCCAAGCTCTCTAGGCATGCTCTTCAGGTTCGGGCAACCATGCGTGTAAAGGTGACGGAGGGCAGTCATATACTTCATTTGTCTTGGAAGTGTTTCAAGATATTTACAGCCAGAGAGGTTAAGCATTTGTAGGTTGTAAAGAATGCTCATATCTTCAGGAAGTGCTCTGATATAACTTCCTGAGAGATCTAGGTATCTCAGGTGATGCAGATGCTTTGGTTTCAACGGAAACGATCTTCCCTGTGAATAGAGCTGTAATGCTTGCAAAGAGTTGTATTTTGATAGATGCTGCAATGATGAAATTTCAATAGAACCATCACACAGAAGTGTTTGGATGGCTGGAGAGCTTTTCTCCAAAGCACTATTCAATTTTTTCTCTGGTTGCTTGCATGACAAAAATAAATGCCGAGCGGTGTTTGGAAGCCACTCACTGTAACTTGGTTCCTCAGCTGCAACAACAGATTCAATCTTGCATGGTTCCTCAGTAGACAAGACACATTCCTTTCCCATTACAGATAATGCAACATCGTGCATAAGATCATGTATTTTAAATGTAATCCTGGAATAACACCCGGTGACAGATTCATAGATTGTGGCTTGGACTTGTTCCACATCTTGAAAGAATGACCTTGAGACCAGCTCATTGAAAATCTGCTCCCCAATGGTTTCAAGGCGAACTTGCTTATCTTCGATGATAAAGCCATGTGCAATCCATAGTTGGATCAGTTTGTACACATCAATCTTGTAATCTTTGGGAAATATAGCACAAAAAGCAAAGCATTGCTTCATATGTGGCGGCAAGTCATTGTAACTGAGCTTGAGTATTGGTAAGATTCCAGTCTCATCGGTGCAAATGCTGCTTTTAATTAATACCTCCCATTCTTGCTTACTGGTCTTGGTGCGCAGTATAGAGCCCAGTGCCATTGCAGCTAAAGGAGAGCCAGCACATCTCTTCACAATCTCACAAACCATATTCATCAGCACAGCGGGCCTGTCTTCTTTCCTCTGAAAACAACTGAATGCTCTTGTCTTGATGATTTTCTTTATGAATTTATCATCCAAAGGTACGAGATTATAAGCTTCAACAGTGCCGAATATGTCAGCCACTCCTTTATCACGGGTTGTTGTCAAGACCACACTACCACTACCACCATGTTTAAGGCGCGCAGCCCTTGAGCTGTTCCCATTTGTCAACCTCTCGTGTCCAGACATCATCCAATACAAGAAGGTACCTTTGTCCACTCACTAAATTCTGAAGGATATCTAGTGGTGTTTTCTTGGAAGCAGTTTCTGCTCTTGTACCAGCTGCTTCTTTACCGTCATCCTTTTTCAGGGGAGCTGATTCAACTATACTTTTAGCCAGCGAATCCACATCAAAGATGTCAGAGACACATACCCATAGCAGCAAATTGAAATGCTTCTGAATTGCAGGTTCATTGTAAACAAGTTGTGCTAATGTGGTCTTCCCCAAACCCCCCATTCCAACAATGGGAACAACTGTGAGATTTACATTGTTAGCTTGCCCAACTAGTGTATCAACAATTTTCTTACTATCCTTTTCTCTGGATTTGCGGATCATTTCCTTTGGATCGAAGATATCTTGGCTTGTCTGCCGCCACTGCTTGGATACCAATGGTTGTTGCTGATGTTTAAAGCCAAAGTCATTCATTTCAGCCACAAGGACCTCAATAGCCTGCACAATCTTGTGGAGCTTTCTTCCCATCCTGTTACGGAATATGAAACGGTTGTGCGTGGGAAATAGTTTTACCACACTGAAGCCAAGGTCGTTGTAGTGCCCCTCTTTTTTGGCCTTACAACGAAGCGCCTCATACTTGAACTCATCGAAGACTTCATTTGCCTGGTAAGCCACCTTCTTGATGGCCTGGAGCCAGGCAGCTGCCCCTTCTCTGTGGGCTGCCGCCTGCTCGGCATCGGTGATGATGTCCAAGATGGCAGGCAGTTTGCGCATCAGGATCTCATGTTGCTCCTCCATGCCCTTCAACACCTTGTACTTGTCAAGGAGGTAGCTGGACGCCTTCCCCATCACGATTTTGAGCAGTGGTCCGACCACCATGGTGGCCACCACCGCCGCCATCAGAACACCAGGGACTCGCGCGCAAGAACACAGGGAAGCAGAAGTGCAGTGCAAGGTGGAGAAGAAAATGGTCTAAGCAAGACGCACTTGCTTGATTATGAGCGAAGTGGAAGCAAATGATACTATCGATAGAGGTACATGCGCATACAACATAAAAAAGAGGGCTGCATGTGCAGTTGATGGTTGTACTACTTAATAGAAATAACACGACTTTCACACAGCTTTATCTGCATGTTTTATGGCTTTTCTCGATCTGCACGTTCCTGGAAAGAGGTATACACCACGCCCCACCCACTGGCCTGCTCCTGCATGTATTTCTTTTATTACATTCTCCGTTGGCTCCTGTGTTACTACTGTATATTCCATCGTGTGACCAGGTCAGAGAAAACCACTATGAGTTGCCAAAAAAATGCAGCAGCCAACTGGTAGAAATACAGTACAGAAAATATACGTGGTACAACGATAGCAAAATGCAACAGAGGAAAAAATACGCAATGGAAAATTGTGAAAAAATGCAGTACACAAGAATATACAACAGAGAAAAATCCGCAATAGTAGACAAAAAGTACAGTAGATAAACGGTACAAAGTACATTGGAGAAAATACACATTACAAAGCTGCAGAGGATACACAGTACCAAATTGGTAAAACTGGTGATTTTAATCCGTCAGACAACTTAAGTTGTACAGTTGTGAACGTAAATGTTTGGTATTTTGTAATTTGATTTCAAAGTTAAGCATATACCAAACGACCTTAAAAAGACTTTATCCTATAAGAATAAATATAAAAAGAGAGTATGGAAAACATTAATAAATAAGGAAAGACAATGCAAAGTAAACAATCGACAAACACATGAATTTAAATTTGAATAACCCTCCCCCGATTACCCGGCCGTATAGCATTGGGACATTTATCATGGAGAGCCTATTTTTTAAAACCATGCAGCCGCAGCTCCACCTGAAGACGCCGTCGATTTTATCACGGAATGCTCACAGCATTACAGAGTAGTAAAAAAAAAGCATGGTTCTTTCACGCGACGTATTTCTAGTAACAATATTAGACACCACTCGTGAGTTGCCAAAAAACGCACACAGAAAAAATACATGGTACAACGCTACCAACAAATGCAATACAGAAGAAAAACATATGAAATAGGAAATTGACCGAAAAAATGCAGTAGACAAATGTTTGAATATTCAATAGAGAAAATACGCAATAGAAATTGGACAAAATATGCAGTAGAGAAATGGTAGAAAATACACATTACAACGTTACAGAGGATATACACATCTCAAAATTTAAGGTGGTAAAACCGATGATGACCCGTCAGAGACAACAAATGTTGTAGTTGTGAACGTAAAATTTGGTGTTTTGTTCTTTGCTACTTTTTCTTTTTCGTGAATACGCAGAGCTTGCGTATCATTTCATTGATAGAAAGAAGAGTTCATTTCTTTGGTATTAAATTCAAATATATACCAAATGACTTTTAAAAACTAACTTTAGTCGTAAGAATGGAAAAAGAGTAGGGAAAACATTAACAAATAAGGAAAGTTGTTGCAAAGTAAACAATCCACAAACACATGAATTTTAATTTGAATAACACTCCCCCGATTACCCGGCCGTACAGCATCGGGTCATTTATCATGGAGAGCCTATTTTTCAAAACCATGGAGCCGCAGCTTTGACGCCGTTGATATTGAAAGCACCGAGATCAGCATAGTACGCGGGAGCGGGACAATTTTCTAATTGCACTGTGTATTCTCTGACTTTGTTTATTCCAAGCGGCCTGTGGAGTGTTGTGACGATAGACTTAACCATTTTTTATCTGACAATGTGACAACATGCTACCCACTATTTCTCTTTTTTCGAGAAACTTACCCACTATTTCTTTGGTCATGCGATGTTTATATATTTCGTTGGTGGCTTTGCTGCTTTACAGTTTGGCACGCGTGGTACCAAACTAGGCACCACTTTGGCATGCGATGTTTGTGACGATATTAGGCACCACTTTTGAGTTGCCAAAAAGACGCAATAGATAACCAGTACGAAACAAAGTACACGAAAAGAATGCGGTAGAAAACCAGCAGAAAATGCAGTTGAGAGAAGATACACACTAGAAAGTTGCCAAAAAGTGCAGTTGGCAACTGGTAGAAAATACCGTTGAGAAAAATATGAAGTAAAGAGTGCAAATTTTTTGCAGAGACAACTGGTAGAAAATACATTAGAGAAAAAAATACACATTATGAAGTTGTAAGGGGACATGGCTACAACAAGCTCATCATTTCGCATGCCCAAGTAACAGATGTCACTGACGGGTAAGCTGCCTGAGATGTAACCATATTACAGGCAGGTGGCTTTGGCCCTGGCTATGTTAGATATCACCTCTGACGCGTCCCTCTAAACAGCCGCCTGAGATGTAACCATATTACAGGCAGGGGCTTTGGGCATGGCTATGTTGAATATCACCTCTGACGCCTCCCTCTAAATAACTGCCTGTGAAGAGCGCCATCACTTACTAGACCCATCAAAGATGAGGCCTATTATAGGTGGGCTTGCCACCAATCACTGATGAGCCTTTTTCCAAAACTATAGGGCTGCGGCTCCACCTCTAGATGCCATCGGTTTTGAAAGCACCAGCATAGTGCACGGGAATTTTCTAACTGCACATGTTTTTTTTTTCTTTTACGAATATATATGCACACAAAGTTATGAACAAGTAAGGAAGTACATAGGATGACCAAACACTGCCGGAAACACTAGGTACAGATAGTTAAATCCATACTACAGCTGCATTGACATGAGTGGCATGGTTTTGGTTTCAGAAGAAAAAGCTACAGCAAAAATACCAATGGATACATACAGCAATGTTACTATCTTGATATATGTTGCCATCTTGCATCACTATCCATCTAAGAAAGATTAGTTTGCAGCAGTGTGATGCTTTACCAACTTACTTAACAATATTATGGAAGGGGCGCCGTGAGTAATGTACTGTTTGCGCTTGTGCTAATGAGGCCAGTTGGCTACCTGTAAGATAACCATTTCTTCCTGTTCATTACCAACGCCAACGACAGTACATTACTAACGTGCAATAATGTGATACTTTCGGCTCACCAACTTGATAAACAATACTGTGGAAGGGAAAGAAACTAACAATTTTGTTCGTAGTTGTGCCTAAAGCAGCCAGTTGGCTTACCTATAAGATAACCATTTTTACCTGTCCAGTGCAAATGCTAATGCCAGACGATAAGACGAGACTCCATGTATGACCAACCACACTTGATTGATTCCAGCACAAATAATGGAATGCTCACAGCATTACAGAGTAGTAAAACAAAAATAAAATGTGATTTTAATATGAGAAATGAGCATTCTTTTATTTCAGATTTCTTAGTACGCGATGCAGATGAGCAGTATGGGACCAAGAGGTTTCAGTGTACTGTACCAATGTCTTACCCGGGCCGCCGGGAGCTCCTCCTGCTCTTGGTCACTCCACAACGAGAAGCAGAGAGGGAGGAGGGCGGTGGCACCGGATGACGGCGACGGGACGGCCTCCGATGTGGCCTGGCCTTGAGGAGGCTCTCCCCCCTCCCATCCCCGCTGAATAAGCTCCTTACAGCTCCGCCGCCAACCACGAAAGATCCCAGCGCGACTGCTCAATCCTCCACCGCCAGACGTTCACTCGGAGAGAAGAACGTAATCGCTTCAAGGATGCACGGCGGAGGAGGATTCCGGCCGGCGTTCTCTCGGATTTGGGGATAGGGATTTTCGCTCGGAGAGGATGAGCAGGCAGTAGGCTTTTTTTTTTCTCCTCCAAGGGAACGGCGTGCCCAACTTCTATTTGGCGCCCTCAGCGCCGGTTATAGTGTTTTCCACAAACCGGCGCGTAGCCCGCTCCTTCCTGGGCTCGGCCCATTTCCGTTTTTCTTTTTTATTCAACCTTCAAAAAATAGGTGTGTCCAGCGTGTTTTTGAACTGTCGATCCTTCTTTCATTTAGTTCCAACTATGAAAGCTCACTTGTTGTTCCTAGTTACTTCTTCTTTTCTTCTTATTGTTCTTCTTTTTTTCCGTTTTGTCTGGCCATTTTTTCTTCAGTTTTTATTCTTTTTCATTTGCTTAAATTCGAGAATTTTTTTTTCAAATCCACGAACATTTTTTTTCTTAAATTTGCAAAAAAATTAGAATCGTGAACTTTTTCAAATCAATGAATATTTATTCATGAACTTTTTTAGAAAATCGTCAACTTTTTCAAATCCGTGAATATATTTTCAAAATCATGAACATTTTCTTAAATTCACGAACTTTTTCAAATTTGTGAACATTTCTTTCAAATCCATGAAAATTTTCTTAAATTCGCTAACGATTTTCAAATCCCTGATTTGTTTTTGAATCCAAGAACTTTTTCTCAAATGCATGAATGCTTTTCAATTTTGGATTTTTTTTTCAAATGGATGAACTTTTTCAAAGCATTGGATACTGAAACTTTTTTGATTGATTGGGCCTAACCCAAATCTTTTGGTTACTTGCTAATGCATCTTAATGTTTAATGCAGGCTTGTCCGTGAGCAGGTCGACCTGGCTGGTGGTGCAACGGGTGGTTGTCTACATCATACTTGATCACAGGTCGGTTATTGTCTAAAAGCAGTTGCATCATACACGTCGTCGCATTCGTACGTGTCATGTCTCTCTGGACATCGACGAATGCAGTGGACTCTTCGAGATTGAGGGCACCAACGGAATGCCGAGGCCGTCCATTGACAAGCTGCCAAAGATCAGGATCACAGAGTAGTACAACTAGATACACCGTCGGCGGACTCTCGATCGGGATGTTCAGTGCGCCGCGGGTGGCCCTGGGCGTTCGGTTAATACGGTTCGGTAAATACGGTTTCGATGCAATGGTTAATACAGTACAAAACAGCTACACGATTCGGTTCGGTAAAAACCATACTATTTTGGTATGGTTTCGGTAAATACCAATCAAACCAAAGTTGACGCGAATTTATGGATGGCCGGGCAGCAACACTTCACATAAATAACAACTGTATACTAGTCAAAAATCAGTATAATTGACATCAAGTTCAAGCTGGTAGCCACATCAGTATAGGAGTACATGAGCACAGAACAAACCAATAACAGGGTAATTACAAACAGAAGTGGACACCAAAATGGCAGAAGTCCATATGACATTAAGACAGCCACAACATAACAGAACAATACACCATCGAAATTGAGTCTTTAGAATAGTAGTACAAATTATAATAGCTACACTATAGCACTTTCAGTCTTTTGCCAAGCACCAAGGCAGAGGATCTTAAATTCAGTCTTTTGCCAAGCACTAAGTGGACACCAGATAGGGAAGCGAAGTGCATTGTATTTCCACCAATTGAGGATCTTAAATTCAGGCACATTGTCTTCTACTTCTACTTCAGCTAGATACTTATCTAATTCAATTTTGTTATTTGAACCACCTCCTCCACCGCCAAGTTCCATTTTCTTCGCATGTAAAGATCTCACAAGCATTGTAGCACTAGATGGTGTTGCTACTTCTCTATTACCATTGTTTCCAGGTGACCGTACATAATTCGATAATTGCGGAAAAAAGATACAAAACCTTTGTGAACAGATTCCCATATTTCAATACCCGACGCAACCAAAGGTTCAGCGGTTCCTGATTTGTGAACCGTACCGATAACCAGGAACCAGACTAACCGGCAGTATGGTTACGGTTCGGTTAATTTCAGTTCGGTAACCAAACGCCCAGGCCTAGCCGCAGGTCTGAAAACCACACATCATCTCTGAAACCCACTATAACCTAAAAAGCATCAATCTCTCTGCTAAATTGGACTGCAGCTAATTGATCATCGTATCATCTCATTCTATAATGTAAAACATTCTGTTTTTTCAACTAAAGAAAGAACATTCTGAAACTTTGCTCACTCTATTGCAATCAGCAGCTGATTGGGTGTTTTCAGTGATGGAATTTTCTGTCTGAAACTTACTGGTGAGATGGTTTTGGCGGTTTTCCGGATTCCGGACTGGGGAGAAGGCACGGAGATTGCCATATTACTCGTACGTGTTGCATCGATGACCAGCTGATCAAGCATGGACCGTGCTCTAGACCATCACGCTGACGAAGATCAAAATTAAAGTGGTTTGTGACGAATATCATATCTTGAGAAACTGAAGGCCTGGTGCTCTAGTTAGTACATAGAACTTGAAGTGGTTCGCCACGACAAAATGTATACCAAAGTTCCTAACTTCACTTCACAATAATATTCGTAGTGCAGAGTATGAGTGCAGATCGACAGCTTCAAATGGTCAATAAATAACAGGGCATGTTTGTACAAATCAAAACAGCGGTACTGTTATATGTGGTAAGCGCAATGTTGACTGTATAAATAGTAGTACCACTGTTATGAGTCTAGTATAGAAGCCCATAAAATTGGGAAACTTTGACAAAAAAAAAAAAACTGACGGTGCAGAGCATAAGGGGCAATCAACAGCTCCTGATATACACAGTCATACAGACTGACGGACGGACATATAAAAAATTGAGCTAATAAGTTACCTCTTCTGAGCATAGCAAGCAAAAACAAATACCGACAGAAGTTTGGCGAAAAAACCTGACAGTGCCATGGCCCCCATATTCCTCCTCCGACGTGCACTGGCCTTGAGGATGCCCGCCAGGCGCATCGTCTCCTTACCGCTCCGCCTCCAACCTCGAAGGGTCCCAGCGTAATTGCACATGCCCACAAGCCGGGTTAGCGGGCTGATGCATCGCTATAATTTTCCGTGGTGGGGCGGCCCATCACTAGATCGCTTACTTCCTTTGTTTCCTCAATCGCTCGCTTTTACTGTAGAGCTCATTCACTCGCTTTTTTGGGGTTTCTCCATGGTTTTCTGTGGCATTTTTTTATAGTCAAACGAGCATTTAAACATTTCATAAATTAAAAACACTAGATGATATCCCGCGTGTTGCTGCGGGACTTCATAAGATCATGATGTGAAACTATAAAGCTAAATCATGGATTTGTATCATATATTCTGAAGTAATATGATAGTAGACATAGCGATGAAGTAATATGATCATTGATCATAAGCATTCATGGATTTAAAAAATAGCACAAATAAGAAAAATTGTTCATGAAATAAAAAAAAAGTAAATTCAAAAAAAAAGTTCGCGCATATATAAAAAAGTTCATGAATTCAAAAAATGTTTGTGAATCTAAAATTGTTCCTGGATTCAAATAAATTTATGCAAATCAAGAAAATCATGAATTCCAAAATAATAGTGAATTTGAATTTGTTTTCACCAATTAAAAACATTATGAATTCAGAAAATGACAATGAATTTGATTTTTATTTCCATGAAATAAAAAAACTCATGAATCCCAATAACATAGTGCAAATAAGAAACTGTGAATTTGAAAAAACATTCCCGAATTCAAAAACATGTTTGTGCAAAATAAAAAATCATGCATTCGGAAAATAATCATGAGTGAGAAAAACTGTTCACAAAATCAAAAGAATCATGAACTAAAAAATGTTCATAAATATGAAAACGGCTCATTAATTTATAAAAGTTGATGCAAATAAAAAAATCATGAATTAAAAATAGTGAATTCATGAATTCAAATAATGTTCGTCCAAATAAAATAAGTTCATGAATTCAGAATATGATAAAAAATTAGAATTTTCTTTCCATGAATTCAAAAAATAATCATGTATTTGAAAACTGCTCATGAATTCTAAATAGTTCATGCCAATAAAAAAAATACTAAACTGGAAAAATTGTTCAAGAATTCAAAAGAAAGTACTTGCAAATAATAAAAAAATCATGAATTCAGTAAATAATCACGAGTGAAAAAAAAATCTTGTGAACAAAATAAAATTTCATGAATTTGAATATTGTTCATGGTTCAAAAAAAGTTTGGGCAAATAAAAAACGTTCATGAATTTTAAAAAATATTAGTGAATTCGAAATTTTTTAGTAATTCAAAAAAAGTTGATGAATTAGGAAAATTGTACACAAAATGAAGAAAAGCTAATAAAATTCAATAATGTTTGTGTATTTGAATATTTGAATAGGATTTAACAAATTTTGTGCATTCAAAATTCAAAAAAATCATGGATTCCAAGAATGATCGTGAATTTTAAAATTGTTCACAAATTGAAAAAAAGGTTTGTGTAAATCAAAAAAGTGCATGAATTTAATTTGTTTTCACAAATTTCCTATTAAAGTTCAAAGACACAAACATTATTGAATTTTACAATAAAAAGGTTGTACACTCTTGCTCTGGAACCGTCTCAATCTCTCTCGGTCTCCCACACCTAGCAGCAGCTAGTCCTCAAAAAAAAAAAAAAAGAAGCAGCTTAGCACATAGCACAGGGCGGGCAAACGACGCCCGTCCCCGTGAGGGACCCACAGGCACAGGATCCTGGCCCATCCTGCAGATCCAAGTAACCCGCGCGTGTTTGCTGGAGCCTTCTTCAAGGCTGAAGAGCGTCGCTGTACAGTGCTGCTGTCCACGCTCTTGTCGATGGAGAGCTCCATGTCCATGTGACCGACGGAGCACACTGCATCACCTACCTGTCTGACCAAACAAAAGAAGAGATTCAGAAAATGTATACTCCATGTTAGCTGATCTTCACTACTATGTTAAGTTGGAGACTAGCTACTTACTGCTGAATATCTTGGCCACCCAAGCGTTGAGGATCTCGTACGTGTGTCGTCGCCCAGGTCTTGAAACATTACATAGGAACGATGGCACGGCTCGGTCGTCGTCGGTTGGCATTGTCCGCCGCTGGCACCGGCAACATGGGGCAATCTCAGCAACGTCCCAATCAGATGCTCTCATACAACTGAATGAAGAGATAGACAGCTTGTCTGTTGAACACTGATAGTAGCACGGCTAGACTGAAGTTACCGACAGTGTGCAACAACTGTGCTATCGGGACGACAATTTCAGTGGCACCGGAGACGGGAGACCGAAGATGATGCAGTAGGCGGCGGAAACTCTGACGCTGCAGCCAGTGTCAGTGCCAAGGGTGAAGTCGCTTGCGGCGACGGCGACGACGGAGCCACTGAGGAACCGCCAGACGTGGCCGGGGGCTGAGGGGTTAGCGAGGGTGTCCTAGTGCGCGTCCTCGCTGTTGATGCTGCAGGCCATCTCGTCCACCACTGCATTGCCCACTCCCGTCGGGTCGCGCCGGCGGCCAGCGCGGCTAGAACAGCGGACGGCATGGCGGCGGCCGGCTCGTGCGTCCGGGACCATTCCGGGGTGACAAACCTGGAGACGCGGCCCATGCAGCCGACCATGCAAGGAAGCCAACACGAAAAAGTCACCCAACAAGCTTGGCCCACGTGCAGAAGAAAACAAGGATGAGTTTGGTTCTTCTCATGAAGTGGAGCGGCACGGATCGGTTCCATCCCCGAGGCCCATTCATGCGTTTGGATAGTCAAAGGAACGAGAACCAACTGATTCCAGGAACAACATATTCCCTGTTTATGCCGTTTCGCGTGGTTCCTCCAAATCGAGCGGACCATGCAGAACCGCTCACCCGTATCTCGCACCAAAGCCTCTCGCTTCTCCTTCTCTTGCACAAACCTTGGACCCGCGCCGCTGACCACTCCTCCCTGGATCCGCGCCGTCGGCCATTCTCTCCTTCATCCGCGGTGCGGCCGCTCGTTCCTCTCGTTCACCTGCTCCGACGGCGGCTCGCTCCTCTCTCTCGTCCGCGCCGTCGGCCACTCTCTCCTTCATCCGCGGTGCGGCCGCTCGTTCCTCTCCTTCACCTGCTCCGACGGCGGCTCGCTCCTCTCTCTCATCCGCGCCGACGGCTGGGAAGATGAGCGCCAGTGCCAGCGCTCAGCCGACAGCCATGGCGCGGTGGGTGCGCAGCTCATGTTCAGGAAGACAGGCGGCATCGGGGCTAGCAGAGGGGCGACGGATGTTGGGCTCACGGGCGGGAAGAGGAGCTGCGGCTTCTAGCGCTCGACCGGCAGCCGGGGAGGCGGCCGACGCGGGTGGCACCGGTGGGCGCGAGGCCAAGGCTGGGAAGAGGGGCACCAGATCCAGTGCTCAGCCACACTAGTAGAAAAAGGGGCATTCGTACCGGTTCCAGAGGGCCTTTCGTACCGGTTGCGCAACCGGTATAAAAAATCCGGTACAAAAGCCCCCCCCCCCTTCGTACCGGTTCCTTACGAACCGGTATTAAAGGGGCCTCCACGCGGGCCACCAGGAGAGCTCAGGGCCAGGGAGCTTTGGTACCGGTTTGTAATACGAACCGGTACCAAAGGTTGCCACCCGCGGCAGAGAAAATGCATGAATCTCTGCCGCGGCAGGGTTTAGGGTTTTTGGAGGGTTTAGGGGTATCGGAGCGTTTCATATCGCGTCGATGCACCAGAAACGCGTTTGGGTTTAGGTAGTACATGAAGATCAAGGTGATGCATATCAAGTTGGTGCATATAATATAACACACATGTAATTGCTTAAGATCGCAAATTAAGTAGTACATGCATGAAGATCGATCTTCATGCATAGTGGTACTCTCCGAGGCGTACTCTATATATGTCTATTACATGTAGCATAGTGGTACTCTCCGACTCAAACTATATGTAACATGTACATCTTCATTCATAGTGGTACTCTGCGAATGGTGGTAAGACGTCCCGAAGGAAAAATCCCGCCAATTCCTCGCCTATTGCTATGAGCGGTCCTCGATTGAGAGCTTGTTCCGCTTTCTTGCCAACTATAAAAGAATAAGATACAAATGAATACATGAGCTATGTGTGTGTGTATATATATATATATATCAAATCACAATCAAACAACTATTACTGAAACTCAGCACAACTTATGATAAGAAAATAAATTTGTGAATATTGTTTTCGTACCTCTTTATTTCTTTCATTATTCGTTCTCTCGCTGACAATTCTGTGGATGTACTCGCAAACGTAGTATCCACAGAGATCAGTCCCTTGTGGTTGTTGCGGGCATTTCTTTACAAGAATATAATTCAATCAAACAATAGTCAAGTATGATAAATGTGTGTGGACCTAGGTAGTACTACTTACTTTCGCACGCCATCGCAGCTTCGGTTGCCATTCATGGGACTTATCTTCCTTGATGAAAGTTTCCCATACGCTGCCCGACAAAAGAAAATGCATAAAAGAGTTATCAATTAGTTGATAGCAGGAAATTAACGAAACAAACCGATAAGAATAGAAATTACCTTCTGAGCATAAGAAAACAAGACTTGTATAGTTCTGAATTTTTGCTTAGTGAGTCAAAGACTTCAACTTCTCCATCGTACATTTTGATGACGAGAAGAATAAAGTGAAACCTACGCACGTTTAAATATGTAGTGTCATATATATAAGTCATCAGTTAAAATTTTGACATACGGTGAGCAAAATATAATGTGTTATAAGACAGTAAGACTCACTGGAAGTTGTAAGGCCAAATTATTAGCCTTTTGTCACGTTGTCGCTTCAAAAACCTTAGCAAAGTCTCTGGTGTATCCTTGTTATAGAGGGGTTCTTCTACGGTTCTAACATGCATTGTGTCCGGGTCAATGAACCCAATGTTCGTGATTTCGTCCCTTTTGCATTCGAGTATCTTCGATCTGCATAATATAGCGCACAAAAGATTATAATTTGCAGACAATGAACGAGCTGAGCTAAAGACTTGTCAAATTAAATAAATCACTTACAGACAATAGCAACTGATGATAGATTTGTCGAGGGCCCGGAGATTGTATAACTGGAAAAGCTCGTTGAAGTCAACGTTCACACAGTATTCCTGGAAGTAGTGCTCTTCCCTAACTCGCACCATGATAGTCTCGGTCCCTCCCTTTGAGGCATTAAGGTACCACGAATGCAAGTTACGCATACATGTTGGTAGCTTCCTGAGATTCTCGACCAAATCTTTCCCTTGAACAAATTGATATGCTCGTTCAGCGAAGGCGTAATCGGTTGTGTTTTGTAGAGAACTTTGAACGGCCTTCCCGTCAAACACCTTCAGAGGGGGGACCGATTGAACGGGTTGTTGTCCGAGCTGGTAGACTTGGTGTATCCCTTTTATCTCCTTCATACCCGATTGAACGGGTTTTGACGCCTCGATCATCTTGTCATACGACCTTTCAATAGAATGCCTATAGTCAGATGGCGGCGATGGTACAGGGTCATATAGATTCTCAACGGTACGCGCAACTATCACCGGATCTAGTGTCTTCTCAAAAGGTATCTCTGGCACTTTCGGTGCAAAAAAGGCTCTCAGCTCGGACTGAACGGTTTCCCTGTTTTCCTCTTTACTTTTTTCCCAAGGTAACTTCTCAATGGGCGGCTGTGGTTTCTCCTTTCTAGATCTCTTCCTAGGCGGTGTACCGTTCCGCTTAACGGGCGCTGTCTTACGCGGAGGATCTCGAGATGGTGGACTCACGCTGGGGTCCCTCTCAGGTAGGTGTGGACTTGGCTGCTCATGAGGACTGCTACCAGGAGGAGTCGATGGCATTTGCTGCTCATGTGGACCGCTACCACGAGGAGTCGGTGGCCTTTGCAAAAGGACGATGTATTTCTTCGGCCATAGGGCGAAACCGTGCTTGACATCGGCCAGTGTCCTCTCATCGTCACCTCTAGGAATATCAAGCTCCACTGTTTCAAAACCCGGAACAACTTCATCCACCCCGACACGAACACAGCCAGGTGGAATGGGCATATGATGGTGCGTTGTTCCATCTTCACATGGGTAAACATAGCCGACCGCCACCTTAACGGACGCGGTCCTGAATAACATATGTAGCTCGCAATCTGTCTTCTCCGTGACATAATCCACGGGGTAGCTTCCTCCACATCCGTCAAGATGCGAGGAACCCACACTGCTTCTTCGCTGAGATGGGTCAGCATCGGCTTGAGGATCCTGTAGAAACAGCTGCTGATCAGGTGCCCTCTGATTTTTCTCAAGTGCCTCCACCCTATTTAACAATTCCGTTAACATGTCGGCGTCCTTCTTCTTCTTTCGCGAACGGCTTCTATAAGTGTCAGCGCTGTCCGGCCACGCTTCCTTCATGGTGAGACCTGGGCGAGCTCGTACCCGTCCAACGTGTTCAGGATTCCCCAGAGCGAGTGTCAGCTCGTCATTCTCTCTATCGGGAATGTACTCTCCCTTTCTGACCTTTTCAATTGCATCTACAAGCTTCGGTATGATTACCTCAATTTTTTCCTTCCATTTTCCCTGCGCAACGATCAGCCCTGTCTTTGGGTCCAACCCTGCCCCATGCGCGAACAACCAAAACTTGGACCGTTCGGGCCAGTCCCATGTCTGTGGAGTGATTCCTGCATCCATCAGTTTATTTTCAAACGCTGTCCACTTCGGAATGGCAGTCTTGTAGCCACCTGACCCCAAATGATGCCAAAGTTTCTTCTTTGAAGCATTTTTCGTATTTGTGACCGATCGGGACACAAAAGTAGACGATTGCTTATACCTCTTAAATGCGGGCCAGTGATCTTTTATCTTCACTAGATTATCATCGAATACTGGATCTTCATTCTTATATTTGTCCCATAAATTTTTCTTCCAGGTCTGGAATTGTATGGCCATCTTCTTCCATGTCCATTCCTTGACTTTATTCTTCTGGCCTTCCGTCATGTCTTCCGGTAGGCTGAATCGTGTCAGTAGACTCTCCCAAAGAAAAATTTTCATCGCGTCGTTGACATAACTAGCTTCAGTCCCCGCTTTCTTCGGCTTATGCCACTCTTGAATGCTGATCGGTACATGGTCCCTAACAAGAACTCCGGCTTGATTTGTAAATGTGCGGCAGTGCTCTTTGGGATGCTCCGGTTCACCATTAGCCTTAAATGCCGTGAGGGCTAACCTGCCCTCGCCCTTTAACACTCTCGTCGGGCCTCGTTTTGTTTTAACAGACTTGCTCGATGATCCAGAAGGCTAAAAGAAAAAATTATTCGTTAATAAGTGCAATACAAATAAATGAATGCATCTAGGGATGAACATAGACTTGATACATAAATATACACCTCGCCGGAGTTTGTTATGGACACTTCGTTGTCTCTTCTAATTTGTTCAGACTCAAGTCCCTCGCCGAAATCGTTCAGAAAGTCTTCGAACTCGTTGTCATCTCCATCGGGTTTCGTACCACGGGCACTCTCATAGATCAATTTCTGCACCGCTTCTTCTTGATCCTCATCTCGGACGAAGGTGCCGTCCGCCATACCTCAATGTCACTACAAAATTAAGAAAGCAATTATTTCATTCATCATGTCATGATCATAAAAGATTGCTAGATGGATAACAATTCAAATGAAGAAAGCAAAAAACCCTAACAGACCGCCACGGCCACGGACTCGGCGTTCCCCCTCCTCCTCTCGCTCTTCTCTCTATTTCTCGACCCGTTAGAGCTTCTCAATGGATTCGTTTCTATTTTTTCTTTTTTTTTTGAAACGGGATGAGTCGTTTAATTTCTTACGAGTTGCAAACTTAGAGCTTCTCAATGGATTCGTTTCTATTTTTTCGAGCACCAAAGGTTGATGGATTTACTTTTAAAATTTGTTAGTGATCAACCATGGCCGGTGGCGGCCACGACATGGGCGGCGGCCACAACGGTGGCGTGAAAGGGTTCGTGTCCAACCTCGTCGGCGGCAGCAAAGGCCACGGGTACGGACTCGGCCAGCAGGGTCACGGCGGCTACGGCAGCAGCTACGGACACGGCGGCTACGAGCACGGGTACGGCGGCCATGGCCAGCAGCACGGCGGGTATGTGCAGCAGGGGCACGGCGCCTACGAGCACGGCTACGGCGGCGGGCACGTACAGCAGCACGGCCACGGGCACGGCCACGAGCACGGCTACGGCGGCGGGCACGTACAGCAGCACGGCCACGGGCACGGCCACGAGCACGGGTACGGCAGCCACGGATACGGCGGCCACGAGCAGCACGGGTACGGCGGCGGCCATGTTCAGCAGCACGGCTATGGCCATGCCGCCGGCGCCTACCCTCCGCACGGCGGCTACCAGGGGTAGATGGCCGCGGCGCGGCGCGGCATTTCGTCGAACAGGCCGCGGGCGTGCGTGAGGGGAGGCCGCCAGCGAGCGCGGCGCGGCAGTCGACGCGTGCGCGGGCTCCTCCCGGCAAGGCGCGCGGCGGCCTGGGAGGCGAGGGAGGCGAGGCGAGGGAGGCGAGGTGAGGGAGGGAGAGGAGGGCGGTCCTCACCTCGGGTTGCCGGCGCGGGGAGAGGTGGAGCGGTGGGCGACGCGGCGACGACGGCGACCCTGCTGCTGCGGGCGACGGTGGCGTGGCGCTGCGGGTAACGGCGACGGCGGCGGCGCGTGGAGCTGCGAGCGACGGCGAGCTCGGCTCTGTGTGCGGCGCTGCTGGTTTTTTGGCACAGTTGGCCTCGCGCGCCTAAGTTAACATAGGGGGAGGTCCTTTGGCACCGGTTGGTACCACCAACCGGTACGAAAGACCTTTCGTACCGGTTGGTGGTACCAACCGGTGCCAAAGGGTTTTTTTAATTTTCTTTTTTCTTTTGCTGTTTTCTTTTCTTTTGGTGTTTCTTTTCTATTTCTTTTTTTCTTTTCTTTTCTATTTCTTTTTTCTTTTCTTTTCTGTTTCTTTTTTCTATTTCTTTTCTATTTCTTTTTCTAATTCTTTTCTATTTCTTTTCTATTTCTTTTTCTAATTCTTTTTCTTTTCTGTTTTCTTTTCTTTTGGTGTTTCTTTTCGATTTCTTTTTTCTTTCCTTTTCTAATTCTTTTTCTTTTGGTGTTTCTTTTCTATTTCTTTTCTTTACTCCCGCCACGACGCCGTCCCTGCAAGCCCGTGAAAGACTCCATCTCCTCTAACAATGTTGAGGAAAGGGTTGGGAAATCTCCCGTGGCGGAACTTCTCGAATATGCCCTTGGTGCACATGCCCTATGGCATATTCGGAAGTTCCGCCTCGGAAAATTTTCCCTGCAAGCCCGTCAAAGCTACTTAACTAGTAAAACAAGCCAACCATCTCCATTGTTAATATCTTACATACAGTAACATCATTACACAAAAGTGATTTCCATATTGAGATACACAAGTTATGATCCCTATCTAGCTAGTCTTCTGCGTTTTCTTCGTGTGTTTCCCTTTCTTCTGACTGCGACGCAACCATGGACAATCTTCATTATTTAAGATGATGCTTGGGTCAGTTTTTACCTTGAAGGGTGGAATATCATCAAACTTATTATAATCTTCTGACATGTCTGTCTTGTCCTCTACTCCCACGATGTTTCTTTTTCCTGAAAGAACTATGTGCCGCTTTGGCTCATCGTATGATGTGTCCTCTTGCCTTTCTTTTCTTTTCTTCGGTTTGGTAGACATGTCCTTCACATAAAAAACCTGAGCCACTTCACTGGCTAGGACGAATGGTTCGGTGTCGTACCCTAGATTCTTGAGATCCACGGTAGTCATTCCGTACTGCGGGTCTACCTGTACCCCGTCTTTCAGGTTGAACCATTTGCACCGGAACAAAGGGATCTTGAAATTAGGTCCATAGTCAAGTTCCCATATCTCCTCTATGTACCCATAATATGTGACCTTGTTCCCATTGCCATCTTCTGCATCAAAGCGGACACCACTGTTTTGGTTGGTGCTCTTTTTATCTTGGGCGAACGTGTAAAATGTATTCCCATTAATCTCGTACCCTTGAAAAGTCGATATAGTCGAAGATGGTTGCTTGGCCAACAAGTATAGCTGCTCGTCATCAGTGACATTCATGAGACGTGTTTGCAACCAACCGCCGAAAGTCTTCATGTGTTCTCCATCAATCCAATCTTCACGTTGCTCCGGGTATTTAGAGCGTAAGATATCCTTGTGTTCCTCTTTGTACGGAGCCACCAAGATGGAATTATGTAGAACTGTGTAGTGTGCTTGAGTGAAAGAATGTCCGTCCATACACGTTGTTGCTTTCTTTCCTAGCGTGCTTTTTCCACGCAGTCTCCCCTCATAGCGCGATTCAGGAACACCGATCGGCTTAAGGTCAGGAATAAAGTCAACACAAAACTCAATGACCTCCTCTGTTCCATAGCCCTTGGAGATGCTTTCTTCTGGCCTAGCACGGTTATGAACGTACTTCTTTAAGACTCCCATGAATCTCTCCAAGGGGAACATGTTGTGTAAAAATACAGGACCGAGAACGCCAATCTCTTCGACCAGGTGAACTAGGAGATGTGTCATAATATTGAAGAAGGATGGTGGGAACACCAACTCGAAGCTGACTAGACATTGCACCACATCCTTCTGTAAATTTTGTAGAGTAAGTGGATTGATCACCTTCTGAGAAATTGCATTGAGGAACGCACATAGCTTCACGATGGGTACTCGAACATTTTTCGGCAGAAGCCCCCTCAATGCAACCGGAAGTAATTGTGTCATAATCACGTGGCAGTCATGAGACTTTAGGTTTTGAAACTTTTTCTCTGACATGTTTATTATTCCCTTTATATTCGACGAGAAGCCAGACGGGACCTTGATGCTACTCAGGACTTCAAAAAAATCTCCTTCTCCTCTTTGGTAAGAGCGTAGCTGGCAGGACCTTGATACTTCTCTGGATTCAGGTTGTTTCCTTCGTGGATACTTTGCTGGTCCTGCCGTGCATCCGGTGTATCTTTTGTCTTCCCATACACGCCCAAGAAGTTTAGCAGGTTCACGCAAAGATTTTTCGTCACGTGCATCACGTCGATTACAGAGTGAACCTCTAAGAATTTCCAGTAGGGTAGCTCCCAAAATATCGACTTCTTCTTCCACATGGGTACATGTCCGTCAACATCATGTGGAACAGATTGTCCGCCAGGACCCTTTCCAAAGATCACTTTTAAATCCTTGACCATATCATATATAACTTCCCCAGTAGGGCGGGTAGGCTTCGTTCGGTTATCTGCCTCACCTCCGAAATGCTTTCCTCTCTTTCTTACGTGATGTTGTTTTGGAAGAAATCGACGATGCCCCAGGTACACATTCTTGTTTCCCAAATATTTACTGTCAGTCTCACCTAAACAGTGTGTGCATGCATTGTATCCCTTGTTTGACTGCCCTGAAATGTTACCAAGAGCAGGCCAATCATTGATGGTTACAAATAACAACGCTCGTAGGTTAAATTCCTTTTGTTCGTGCTCATCCCACACAGGTACACCTTCTTCACGCCACAACTCTAAAAGTTCTTCAACCAATGGCCTCAGGTACACATCAATGTCGTTGCCGGGTTGCTTCGGGCCTTGGATGAGCACTGGCATCATAATGAACTTCCGCTTCATGCACAACCAAGGAGGAAGGTTATAGATACATAGAGTCACTGGCCAGGTGCTATGACTGGAGCTCTGCTCCCCGAAAGGATTAAAGCCATCTGTACTTAGACCAAATCTTAAGTTCCTTGCATCATCTGAAAATGACTTGAACTCTCTGTCGATTTTTCTCCACTGCGACCCGTTAGCGGGGTGTCTCAGCATCACATCTTTCTTACGGTCCTCTTTGTGCCATCGCAACAACTTGGCATGCTCTTTGTTCTGGAACAAACGTTTCAACCGTGGTATTATAGGAGCATACCACATCACCTTCGCAGGAACCCTTTTCCTGGGGTTGGACTCGCCCTCAACATCGCCAGGGTCATCTCGCCTGATCTTATACCTCAATGCACTACATACCGGGCATGCATTCAAATTCTCGTACTCCTTGCGGTAGAGGATGCAGTCATTGATGCATGCATGTATCTTCTGCACCTCTAATCCTAGAGGGCAGACAACCTTCTTTGCTTCGTACGTACTAGAGGGCAATACGTTCTCCCCTGGAAGCATCTTCTTTATTATTTTCAGCAACTTTTCAAATCCCTTGTCAGAAGTACCATTCTCTGCCTTCCATTGCAGCAATTCCAGCGTGGTACCCAGCTTTTTCTGGCCATTTTCGCAATTTGGGTACAACAGTTTGTTGTGATCCTCTAACATTTTCTCCAACTTCAACCTCTCCTTTTTATTTCCGTAGTTCATCTTCGCATCAAGAATGGCCCGACCCAAATCGTCATCCGGGTCATCAAAAATCGGCTCATCAAAAATGGGCTCTTCTTCAGCTTCGTCTTCCCCCATTCTACTATCACCGTCTTCAGTGAATATAGGATAGTTGTCACTATCCTCTTCTTCTTCGTTGTCTTCCAATATAACCCCTCTTTCTCCGTGCTTGGTCCAACAATTATAGCTGGGCATGAAACCGTTCTCCAGCAGGTGGACGTGAATGGTCTTTGAGGTAGAGTAATCCTTCATATTCTTACAGGAACTACATGGACAATAGATGAAACCATTCGACCGCCTGTTTGCCTCAGCCACGTTGAGAAAATAATGCATGCCATTAATGAACTCGGGATGGCACCGGTCACCGTACATCCATTGTCGACTCATCTGCATTATATATGTATATCAAAAATCATTAATTACACAACATCGTGGATATATGAGTGACCAACTTAATTAATATTCAAGTTCATCACATAAAACTAAAATTTTTTTATAAAAAAGAAGAGGCTCACCGAGGTGGTACGGTGCCGGCTAGGGGACGACGCTGGCGATCGACAGCGGTGAGGACGGGGATGATACTAATTAAAACCTACAAAACATACCATAATTTCAGCTCAAATTACATATAAATAAAATAAAATCCCTAACTTAGGCATTTCATCGAACACCTTGCTAGCACTAGAAAAATAGTACGAGTTAAAACTACCAAAGAAATAAGCTAAATTAGGAACGCCGGAAGAAAGGATGATATTGCTAACCCTTGGATAGATGTATGCCCTTAATCTTGTTAAAATGGTGGAGAGAAAATAGAGATTTGTTGGAGTGTGAGAGGTGCAAAAAAATTTAGAGTGTGAGAGGAAGAAGAGAAAAATGAGAGCCAGGGACGGGCGCGCGATGTGATAATATAGGTGGCACCCTTTGGTACCGGTTCGTGTTACGAACCGGCACCAAAGGTCCAGCCCTGGCCCCACCGCGCGCCTGAATTTTGGCCGAAGACCTTTCGTACCGGTTCCTAACACGAACCGGTACGAAAGCCCCTCCCAAACCGGTGCCAGAGCTCCTCGCCCGCCTGAGCCCCCAAACCGGTGCAAATGACCCCTTTGGTACCGGTTCGTAAGGGAACCGGTACCAAAGGCTTAGATGGATGCTCCATTTTCTACTAGTGCCAGCAGCCCGATAGGAGAGCCACGGTGGCCTGCTCGGGTGGCAGCAGCGTTTTTTTTTCTTTTGTAATTGTTCTTGCCAATTTGTACATGGTTGTTGAGACTGATGACAATTTTTGTTATCTATTTCTACATGCTTGTTCTTGCCTTTTGCAATTGTAAATTTGTGCATGTCTAAATTTGTTAGTAAATGTGTGATTGTGTATGTATAGACTACTGATGTCAATAGTGGTGATGCAAAGATAAACAAAATGTTATTTTGGTATTTAAATAAAATGCTTCTAAAAATACTATCAATGTTGCATATATTGCCAGAAAAGTAAACACAAATTTGAACATTTTTCATTCCATTCCATTCCACCAACCAAACATTGAGACGTAACCGTTCCATTCCACCTCATTATTCATACCGAACACACAGACGGAACCATTCCATTCCCCTGGAATGGAACTCTGATATTCCATTACACTTCGTCCCCGAATCAAACACACCCCAAAAGAATGAACCATAACTGAATCGGCATATTCTTCTAAAAAAACTGAATCGGCATACCAAAACGCTAGGTCCACACGCAAAATAAAGGAGAAGTTAAAGAAATTCGCACCAAACAGCTAGGTCCACACGCAATCGTACCACCCCATGTCAGCTCCAGATTGGTCGAACTTTACTACTGTAACAAGTGGGGAAACATGGTTAAAGAAGTTTAGTTAGAAATAGGGTTCTTGGTATGTAGATTTCCCTTTTTCTTCTTCTTTATGGAGAAGAGGAGGAAACATGAGTATGTAAACTCAAACGAACCCGAAAGGAGGTGGTGGTAGGCAAGCCAAGGAAAATGGATCTGACCGTCACGGGCTTTCTCATCACCACTTCTTTTTTTGAGGTGATTCTCATCACCACTAGAAGGTGGTGGTAGGCAAGCCACGGAAAATGCTCAAAGCCCATGTGTGCGGTGAGTCGGGTGAGAATAGCGGCCGCATTCTCAAGCTTATTGTATGCTTCTCAAACTGACATGTTAACCATTTTACTGATCCAAGATATCGTGAGGCTAGCTCGCTAGTTTGCTTGCAATGCCATAACGGAGGAGATGCCTATAAGTGCTAACAGGAAAACTCCCCCCTCCCCCGCTCGTCCGCACCGCCACACCGCGGCGGTCGGGCGTGCCTCTTCTCCCTCGCCTCCCCCTTCTTCGCCCTCCTCGCCGCCGCCCGCGCGGGCCGCCGGGTGAAGCCTGGTTGGCCGGGTGGCGGCGGGGCTTTCTCTGCCCCGTCTGGATCTGGCGGCGCGGGGTGCTACGGGTCGCGACGCTGTGCCGTGGGCGCTCGTCGGTGCCGCGGCAGCTGTGCGGTGGTGACGGGGCTTCATCCATCTGGCGGAGCTTGGCGGCGGCGGCCCCGTCCAGATCCGTTCGAGCGGGCTCGTGGGCGTCGGGCGGCGCGGGGGCGGGCTGTGACCTGGTGGGGTCATGGCTATGGCCGTGGTCCTCGGCGGCGAGCCAGCTGCTGGTGGTGGTGGCGTTGGTGCCGGCCAGATCAACTCGGATCTGGCACGTGGCCGTTGGCAGGCGGCTCGGGGATGGCCCTCGGGGTCCCGGTGTGGATGTGGGCTGCCACGGCGTGGTGGTGGCTCATGGCGGTGGTCCGGGTCGTTCCTCAGCTGCGGCTGGTCTTCTCCGACGTCGGCCGTCGGTGAGCGGCTAGCGAGGTGGCGGGTCGGTTGCGGCGGCAGCTGGCTTGTTCGGCGTCGGCTCGCTCGTAAGCGGTCTGTGTCAGCCTTCGATCCTACTCCTCATCGTCCGGCCGTTACTTTCGTCGAAGGGCTGGTCTTTTCGCGCCCAGTGCTGCAGGACCGAGCTCGTCTCATGCACGGTGCAGAAGGACCGTGTTCGTCTCGCGCACGGTGCAGCAGGGCCGAGCTCGTCTCACGCACGGTGCAGCAGGACCGACCTCGTCTCGCTCACTGTGTTGCAGGACCGAGCTCGTCTCGCGCCTGGTCCCGTAGGACGGGTCGATGGAAGCCAGGTGCTGGGGGTCACCCAACGGTGCGAAAGGTGGGACCTTTCCGCTTGTCTCTTTGGTTGGGGTAGCGGCGGATCTCGGGTGAGGTGGTGTCTAGGTCTGGGATGCCGGGGCGGCGGCCCTGGTCGTGGTAGCACGGTGCTCTTGGGCAGTGCCCGTGGCTTGGTTCTGCCCGGTGGCCATGGCCGCGTGGGTGGCATGGTAGCCAGGGTGTGGCGTTCGGTGGCGGTGAGTGTTGGTCGGGGTGAAAACCTGTTCTATCTTCGGACGGACCGACGGCGGCGAAGCTCGTTCCCTTCTTGAAGGCGTCGTCGTGGCTCTCATTGCCCGTCGTGTTGCTCCGGGGGAAACTCTGATCCTCGGATCGGGCGGTGGCGGCGCTCCGGTGTCGTAATCTTCCTGAAGGCGCCGCCTTGGAGCTCAGGGTTCGTCGTATGCGGCTTCATCTCCTCGCGGTGGCGTTAGTGCTAGGGATGGTGTTGCTGTGCTCAGCGTCTATATATCCTGCCTTGGGTGTGTGCGTGTGTTGTGGTGGCGTGCATTTGTAGCAGGTTGTTGATAATCTTTGCTTTATATATAAAGCGGGGCGATAGCCTTTTTGGGTAAGTGTGCTAACTGTAAAGGAGTGGCAAACTGAGCATAACTCAGATGGTTAGGTTCTTTATGGTGGAACCATCCTATCAGATTCAAGTCTCAGGCTTGGCACACGTGTGCACATTTTTCTAGATTTATTTCAGACTTTTCGACGATGTTCATTCAGTGGGGCAGACATTCTTCTCGACTACGAGACGTCTATGGTGTCTTCTTCAACCTCAAGATTTTGTGTCAGGTCAGATCTCAGAGGGTGCTCATAGGGTAGGGTGTATGTGCGTGGATTCATAGGGATGAGTTTATATATGTGTGAGCTTCTGCGATTGTACTGTGTTAAAAAAAACTACAAAGGAGTGAAAAGATGAGAAGCTGATAACAGAAGCTTAGACAAGACAAGGCCACCTCCGCTCCAAAAAGAGTACCGAGGCTCGCAGTCGCTCCATGCACCATATTTGTCTTTTTTGGATTATGTTCAATATCAATCTGTTGCACAATCAAAAAGTTTGGGGGCTATATCTATGCTCGGCCAAATGTATAGTACAATCCAGTAGGTGCAGCCTAATTCAACCCTGCCCATTCATAGTACATCCAATCACGTATATCTATGACAAGGAGGCGTGTGGCTGTTCTAAGCGCAGATAAAGAACACATACATCCATACATAGTGATGGATGAGAAGGGAACAAGCAACAATGGGCAATCGATCACATTGATGTGTTGTGTGATGTCGTTGCTATCCATTTGGTGTACTCAGATTTGATTTTCTTTAGCGTCACAACCACATCACGCATCGTCATTCTCTCGTCAGGTGAGGCGCTGGAACAGACCAAACCCAACTCAAATATCGACGCAAGAAAGCCATCATCCAAGCTGCAGGTAGAAAGAGTGGAGCCTTGCAGTAGCTGGTCATCGATGACTTGGACAAGCTCTGAAGGATATGCATGATGGACCCACTGCCTAAGGGTTAGGTGTGCCCCGAACATAGCATCACTCGGTCTCCTTCCAGTGAAGACTTCAAGAAGCATGATTCCGTAACTAAACACGTCGGTTTTCCGCGATGCTTTTCCAAGAGACCCGTACTCTGGTCAACAGAAACATTAATGAAACACAGGAAGCACAATTTCTCAACCATATTGTTTTAGGTAGAGATATAGTCAATAAATGGTTTAAAAATATAGTTGGATGAAAAACATAACAATAGCTAACTAATTAGGTACCTGGTGCCATGTATCCAATAGTTCCACACATGCTCTCACATAACATGGAGTTGTCGTCTAGAATCAACCTTGCAATGCCAAAGTCTGCCACATGTGCCACCATCTCCTCGTCAAAGAGCACATTGCTAGGCTTCAAGTCACAATGCAAGATCAACTCGTAGTGCTCATGGTGCAGATACTCCATTGCCATCGACACATCGAGCATGATGCCTAGTCTCTCAAGAAAGCCTAAGCGCCATGAACTCTGAGACCCGTGTAGGAGTGTCTCTAAGCTGCCATTTGGCATGTACTGAAGCACTAGTGCTCTGAAGTCAAGGTTGGAGCAACTGTTGAGAATCTTTATTAGGTTACGATGTCGCGCCATATGAAGCACTCGACATTCAGCATTGAAACTTCGGATGGCGTGCTCCAGCTGCATGTCAAGAACTTTTATTGCAACCACCAAACCACTCCTTAGTTGGCCCTTGAAGACTTTTCCAAAGCTTCCATATCCCAAGATGTTACCTTCACTGAAACTATTTGTGGCACGATTAATCTCATGATAGGAGACTATCTGATGGCCTATGACATCGGTTGGACCAACAAAATCATTGTTGCCTCCTTTCTCCCATTTTTTTCTCAAACATATGTATACGCAAACGGCGATGGTTCCAAGTGCTAATATGATTGTTGTGAGTAGAAATCGTACCAAGCGTCTATTACTTGACTGATGTATGTCAAGGCATGGCAAAAATTCTAGGCGTGGAGCACCACATAGCCCATCATTCCCAATCAAAGATTGCAATGTGAGGTTTGAGAAAACACCCCCCTCGGGTATTTGGCCTTCTAAACAATTGAATGAGAGGTTCAAGGTAGTCAAGTACGTAAAGTTTGCAAGGAACACCGGAATGGTACCAGAGAGGTTGTTAAATGACAGGTCTAATGATGCTAAACTTTTTAGTTTTTTGAATGAGCCTGGAATAGAGCCTTTGAAGAAGTTACATGATAGATTTAGGTAGTTTAGCATGCTAAGTTCTCCGAATGACTCTGGAATGCTTCCTATGAAGAAATTGGAAGAAAAATCCATTGCATATGTTTGTCTTAGACCAGGAACATTGGCTGGTAGCTCACCAATGAAGGAATTGTGCGAAATGTCTAGTATGATAAGTTTGTATAGGTGGAAAAAGCTTCCGGGTATTGTTGAATTGAATAGATTATCCGATAAGTCTACGATTTCTAACCAACTAAGATTACCAAAGTTGCTTGGTATAGAGCCTGAAAATTTGTTTGCTTGGAGAAACAACCGTTCTAGACTCCTGAGCATACCCATTTTTGTTGGGATAGGGCCTACCATGTCATTGAGGGAGAGATCAAGCCATACTAGATGTTCTAACATCGCAATCGATTCTGGAATTTGCTCGGTGAATAGGTTGCTTCTAAGATCTATAACTTCAATGTTGCTTAAGTTTGAAATTGATATTGGAAGTCCACCAATTAACTTGTTGTCACCAGCAACGAAAATGGATAATCGTGAAGTGAGGTTTCCCACATGGCTAGGGAGGACGCCAGTGAAAAAATTATTTTCTATTGAAAGAACTTGGAGCTCGTTAAGAGTCGATAGGAAGTCTAGATTCCCCTTTAAAACATTTTGTCGCAAAATAAGTTTGTTTAAGGCAGTGTTTTTTCCAAGTGTTGTTGGTACTTGCCCGGACAAGTGATTATTTCCTAAAGCTAGGAAAGACAATTGGGATAAGTTGCCAAGGGATGCTGGAATTTCACCTGTCAACTGATTGACTGCAAGATACAAAAATGAGAGTTTCGACATAAGACCTATTTCTGGTGGAATCTCCCCTTTGAGGTTGCCAAAGGCGAGATTCAGTCCAATAAGACTAGTGAGATTACTAAGACTAGGTGGGATCGAGCCAATAAGGTTATTAAAACCCAATTGAAGCACTCTGAGGTTTGGCAATTGGGCTAACCATGTTGGCACAACATCTACGAAAGAATTTCCATTCAAACCAAGTACTTGTAGGTACCGGCATGATGCAAGCCCTCGTGGAAATCTACCGGCAAATTTGTTATCGAATAGCGAAATAAACTGCAACATTGGGAGGCTGAAACTTTGATTGCTCGGAAACTTTCCAGTTAGGTTACCATTGCCAGCGAGTGACATGACTCGCAGTCTAGACTTGTTGTACATGGCTTGTGGCACTAGTCCTGAGAGTTGGTTAACCTCTAGGTTAAAGACCTCAAGCAGGGATAGGGATGCAATGACTTGTGGTATAGGACCTGATAGGCTATTATTTCCAAAGTCGATGTGCATCAGGAATGGTGTGTTATTGAACAAGTACGGCGGTATTTGGCCACTCAAGTGATTTAAGACCAGACTAATTTCCCTAAGGTTGTGCATACGCGACAACAGCTCAGGAGGGATTTGGCCCGAGAGTTGGTTGTAAGATAGGCCAAGGAACTCGAGCCTCGTAAGATTTCCTAGGGTAGTAGGTATGGCGTTTGATAGACTATTTTCTCTAAGATCGAGATATCTTAGACGATGTAGCCTACCAAGTTCATCTGGAATGGAACCTGTGACATTGGTTCGGGTTAGATTGAGGACGGAGAGAAAAGAAAGGTTACCGACATGAGGTGCCAAAGACCCGGCAAGAGGCATGCCATGCAACGATAGAGCAGTGACACGTTGCCTGCGCCGGCTACACGATATGCCGACCCAATGGCACAAAGGCATGCCGGAAGTCCAGTTGCGAGCAAGGATGCGGTGGGGGTCGACAAGCTGGGCTTTGAAAGCGAGCAGCGCGGCAAGGTCGGTGTCAATGCCATTGCTAATGGTTGGAGCAGGAGAGGAAGCTGAGATGGCCGAGAGTAGGACTAGTAGGAAGATGGGAATATGGGGAGACATGGATGGTTGAGCTGGGGTGTTTGCTTATGTTGCGGTGAACTGCTAGCGAGAGTAGTGGTGAATTTATAGGGACTTTCTGCAGAAATCTCACCCTTCCCAGAGCCACAGACGCATCGATCATCCGATGGGAGTCACACGGCGGGCACAAGCGCATGGATCAGTCGCCTTGCCGGCGGCCACACGGCGGGCCAAGCATAGCAACACAATACGGAGCTATCGGTCGAACCTCGGAACAAGCGACAAGATTCTGTACTGTACAAGCCTGTCCGGACACTCAAATTTAACATGCACCACACATCAACGGAAGCTGCACCTTGCCGGCGGCCACACGGCGCTGCAACCTGCAAGCATAGCGACACGGCACGGAGCAATCAAAGTTCAGCTTTGCACGTCCAGCTTTGCATGCAGGGAACATGCCGCGTACTACTACTCTAGTGCTGGCCGATAATATCTTTGGTAATGTGACAGACCCTGGTTTAATCGTGCATTAACCATACACGCAAATGCACACGATCAAATCTAAGAACTCACTTGAAGATACCACAACACAACTCTAAACATAAATAAATTCATACAAGCTTTATATTACAAGCCAGGGCCTCTAGGGCTCGAATACATAGCTCGATGACATACAAGCGTCAGCGGAAGCGTTAGATATGTGGGTACAGATATAACAGAGTTACAGATAGGCCTTCAAGAAGGCGGGGTAAAATAAAATACTACGATCGAAAGGCGTAGGCCTCCTGCCTAGAATTCTCCGAACCTACTCCTGGTCGTCGGTCGGCTCCTCGTAGTAGTACTCGCTGGGAGGGTAGTAGTAGTAGCCGTCGGCGGGGGCAGCTAACTCAGGGGCTCCGTCGTCTGGATGCACCAAAAGGAATATGGAGGAAAAAGAAAGTAAAACAAACGTGAGTACTCATCCGAAGTACTCAGCAAGCAAGGATCTACGCTACATATGCAACATTTTCAAAGGGAAGGCTGTATATGTGGACTGGGCTTCAGAAATGCCAGAATAGAGGGAAAGCCTAGTCCTATCGAAGACTAGCATCTTCAGCCTCTTCATCGGTCTTGCAGCATTAGAAGAGTGCAGATTAGCATAATATAAAGTAGTAGTAGTGTCATCAACTTCGGCCAGAGATCCTTCCTCGACTCCCTGTGAGAAAGCAATCCCAGAGCCATACTATCCAGTTATCATCTCAAGTTCTAGTTGTACCAATCGGAATACAACTCCGAGTGTCCGTTACCATAGGACAGGCTATCGATAGATGTTTTCTTCCCTGCAGGGGTGCACCAACTTACCCACCACGCTCGCTTAACTCCGGCCGGACACACTTTACTGGGTCATGCCCGGCCTCGGCTAAGCAACACGCCGCAACCCGACCGAATACTTAACAGAGAGGTCAGCACGCCGGACTAACCTATGCCCCCAGGGGTCTTGGGTCATCGCCCCGGGAACTCCTGCACGTTACGTGCACCGCTGGTGAGCAGACCTAGCAACCCCTTATACAAGTGCGGTTGCGTTCCCTGTCCAACCCAGCGTGTGCCGCTCAGTCGCTGACGTCTATTAAGCTCCGGCTGAAGTATACGACGTAGAACGCCCATACTATGCCCACGTGATGGTTAGTGCTATCAGGCCAGAGGCCCCTCGGATCAAATATCCAAACCGTTAGTGGATTAGGAGCGCGCGGTAACGAGCAGAGACTCACGATCGATGTGACCCCATCGCCCCGTCTCGAGGACTTGCGGCAAGGGCTAATAATGCCCGGCCACGCCTCGTAATTATCTCGCGGGCACCATCCAGGTCAACCCGTCTCCACATCACTTCGCAATATGCTCGCGCAGGTACCCCTCAGGGCCGACCCGTCTTTAGTAACATGGTTCAGTGCAATGTTATAATATCCATAGTAACCGTGTGTTCAACACCAAGGGGAACCCTGAGGTATCACCCTCGACGGAGTTCCACCTGATGTTATAGTCCAGGTGAACGGAAGAGGAATCACCCTCGAGGTCCACACTTGAAGTGTTGCACGACGACGTCGTTATCGGGGGTGGTGTAGGAGAAACCACCCTCGCTTACCACGACCGATAAACTAACCTACAAGGTTATCATCAGGTGTGCTGACGAGGTATCACCCTCGGCACCCGATAGTAACCCAGTAGGGTCGAGCAACTAAGGGGAAGTGATGTGCGGTGTCGGGGCCTGGTCTTCAATCCCGTTGGTCGAGTCTTCTGATAATCCAGCGGGGCAGTCGGGATAAGTGGGGGTCTCATATGGTCTCTATCCAACCTATACTAAGCAGTTTAGGATGAGCAGCAGGTAGGTAACAAAGCAGGTTACAATAAACAGGCTATGTATCAGATATAGGAAAAGCAGTAGCAGCAGCAGTTCTAATGCAAGCATAAGAGAGAAGAGAATAGGTGATATCGGTATGTTCAAAATGGGGGTGTTTGCCTGCAAGCTCTTGGGCAAGTGGCTGGTCGTCAACAGTGTCGTCGGGGACATAGTCGTACTCCGGAGCTGCGTCTGCCTCTGGAGCTACGTCGACATCGGGGTCTACCGAGAGAGAAGAGGGGGAAGAAACAGGTAAACATAATGCAAACAAATGTAACACAGGACATGCTATGCTATGATGCAGTGCAGGGTTGCTTAAAGATGCATCTAAGTCATTTTAGTTATTTTAGGATTAACGTGGAATTTCGTTAACCGGTATGTGTGCACTATTCATCTACCGGAATCGGGCTCAGAGTTACGAGTTCTCCTATGTAGGGGGTTCCGACATGGGAACAGACGACACGATCAGATTTGTCTTGTCGTTCTGAGTACCTTTCATGTTTTAAGTTTTTCGATCTGAGCTACGGTTTAAAAGTTATGAATTTCTAAAGATTTAAACTATTTTCTGGAATTATCTAATTTAGCAGAAAAAGGAATTATGACATCAGCATGATGCAATGCTGATGTCAGCAGGTCAACAGGTCGGCTGACCAGGTCAAACTTGACATGTGGGTCCAGTGGGACCCACATGTCAGCCTCTGTTACTTAACAGAGTCTAAATTTAAACTAAGCAGAGTTAATTAGGCAGCTGGCCCCACATGTCATAGACTAACTAGCTTAATTATTTTATTTTTATTTATAAAATGTTTTAGTTAATTAAAAGGGCGGTGGGGCCCGCGTGTCAGTGGCACTGTGGGCGCCTAGTCAGCAGTTGACTGGGTCAACCCAGTCAACTGGGATCTGCGGGGCCCACTGTCAGTGCCTCAGTGGTGGCCCCAGGTGGTGCCACATCGGCGCCATCGCCGAAAACAGCTCCGGCGACCATTTGCGCGGCGGCCGATCGCCGGAGTGCATCGGAATCGCGCTAGGAAGCATCATTTGGTGCGCGGCTGGGTTCTTTCGAATGGCCTCTCGCTCGCGCATCGTTCTATGGCGGCGACTCGACCGGAAACGGCCGAAGTTGGCGGTGACGAGCGGCGGAGCGGACGCCGGAGTTCGGGCAGCGATGGAAATGGAGCTAGAGGGCGCGGGGAGGCTCGGTCGCGAGCTCGTTGAGCTCCTGGAAGCACCAGGAGCACGGCGGAGGCCTCTGGCGATCGCGACAAGGGCCATGGCCACGGCCACGAGCTCGTCGGCGGTGAACAGAGCTCGGGCGCGGTAGCAGCTAACTACGGTGCGAACTAGGGGAGCTAGAGGCCGGAGAAGGGAGATGGCTCACCTAGCGGCACGCACGGTGGCCCTTGACAGCTTAGTAGCAGCAGGAGCTCGCCGGAGACGGGGAAGAACATCGGAGCAGAGGCGGAAGGGGGCGATGTCGTGCGGTGTCAGCGGTGCTTCCCAGCTCCACCGGATGGCACCAGGCGAACGAGCGGACGACGGCGGTTCTCCAGGACAGCTCGAGCAGTCGTGGCGGCGCCGGTGGCCGCGGGATCTCGCCGTCGCGGTGGCGGCTTCGCTCGGGCGTCGACGGAATCGAGAGAGGGAGAGCGAGGAGAGAGGGATAAGAGTGATGGAGGAGGCCAGGGGGAAGCACCGGCCCGGCCTTATCCCTCTAGCGCGTCGGTGGGCGTCGAGGCCGTCGCCATGTCGCCGCCTCGCCGGCGCACGGGCGCTCGCCCACGGGCACGGCGACACGCAGGGGAGAGAGGAGGGGATGGGCCAGGTGGGCCGTTTTCGGGGCACTGTGCACTTAGGCCCAGTGCATAGTGCCTCGTTTTATTTTCTTATTTCTATTTTCTGTTTCTTTATTTCTTTTCTGTTTAGGTAATTGTTTAGGCCACTTTTGCACTTTTGTAAAATATGATACTTGGCCCATATATTACAGTGCATTATTACCTCTCACCAAAAACTTGTTTTGGGCAAGGTAGAATTTTATTTGAATTTGATATGATTATAAATGATTTAAATAGTGCTGTTTTGGTGCTGTATCATGTTGTTGAAGTCATTTAGCTAATCCAAGTATCATTGTTTATATTTTTATAAGTGCTTCTAGATTATTTGTTATTTAGTGAACATTTTTTCTAATAGTGTTTGAGCAAATTTATTTTGCACTTTTGAATTTGAGTTCATTTTCGGAATAAAATTTGAATTGTTTTGATTAACCACTATGACTAGGCACTGCAAATGAGATGACTTGGCATTATTAGCAGAGTGTCACAGTGCTTGATACACAGGGGTGTTACAAATTCTCCTCCTCTAAAAGAAATTCTCGTCCCGAGAATTTTAGGAGGTGGAAGGAAAGAGGTCGGGATATTCTTCCCGAAGATGATCCTCGCGTTCCCAAGTGGCTTCATCTTCAATGTGATTCGACCACTGCACTTTTAGGAACTTGGTTGTTTTCTGACGAGTTCGACGTTCAGCTTCGTCGAGGATGCGGATGGGATGCTCCTTATATGAAAGATCATCTTGCAACTGGAGCATCTCGTGGTCCACTGCTCGGTGCGGAGATTCCTTGAAGCAACGGCGGAGTTGCGACACGTGGAACACGTCATGGATATGAGAGAATTGCGGTGGCAACTCCAATTTATATGCCACCTGTCCACGTCTGGCAACAATGCGAAAGGGACCAATATAGCGAGGAGCTAGCTTGCCCTTGATTCCGAAACGTCGGGTGCCCTTCATAGGAGTGACACGAAGATAAGCTTGATCACCTGGTTGATAGGTCAAGCCCCATCGCTTGCGATCATAGTTGCTCTTCTTGTTGGAAATATGCCCTAGAGGCAATAATAAAGTGGTTATTATTATATTTCCTTGTTCATGATAATTGCCTATTGTTCATGCTATAATTGTGTTATCCGAAAATCGTAATACATGTGTGAATACATAGACCACAACATGTCCCTAGTGAGCCTCTAGTTGACTAGCTCGTTGATCAACAGATGGTTACGGTTTCCTGACCATGGACATTGGATGTCGTTGATAACGGGATCACATCATTAGGAGAATGATGTGATGGACTAGACCCAATCCTAAGCATAGACTAGATCGTGTAGTTCGTCTGCTAAAGCTTTTCTAATGCCAAGTATCATTTCCTTAGACCATGAGATTGTGCAACTCCCGGATACCGTAGGAATGCTTTGGGTGTATCAAACGTCACAACGTAACTGGGTGACCATAAAGGTGCACTACAGGCATCTCCGAAAGTGTCTGTTGGGTTGGCACGAATCGAGACTGGGATTTGTCACTCCGTATGACGGAGAGGTATCTCTGGGCCCACTCGGTAATGCATCATCATAATCAGCTCAATGTGACTAAAGAGTTAGCCACGGGATCATGCGTTACGGAACGAGTAAAGAGACTTGCCGGTAACGAGATTGAACAAGGTATAGGGATACCGACGATCGAATCTCGGGCAAGTATCATACCGGTTGACAAAGGGAATTGTATACGGGATTGATTGAATCCTCGACATCGTGGTTCATCCGATGAGATCATCGTGGAACATGTGGGAGCCAACATGGGTATCCAGATCCCGTTGTAGGTTATTGGCCGGAGAGATGTCTCGGTCATGTCTGCATGGTTCCCGAACCCGTAGGGTCTACACACTTAAGGTTCGATGACGCTAGGGTTGTTATGGGAAATGGTATGTGGTTACCGAATGTTGTTCGGAGTCCCGAATGAGATACCAGATGTCACGAGGAGTTCCGGAATGGTCCGGAGGTGAAGAATTATATATGGGAAGTCCAGTTTCAGTCACCAGAATGGTTTCGGGGGTTATCGGTATTGTACCGGGACCACCGGAAGGTGTCCTGGGGTCCACCGGGTGGGGCCACCTGCCCCGGTGGGCCAAGTGGGCTAAGCAAGGGAGGGAACCAGCCCCTGGTGGGCTGGTGCGCCCCCCCAAGGGGCCCAAGGCGCCTAGGGTTGGAAACCCTAGGGGGTGGGGGCGCCTCCCACCTGGCTTGGGGGGTAAGTTTCCCCCCTGGCCGCCGCCCCTCCCCTTAGATGGGATCTAAGGGGGCCGGCCCCCTCTCCCCTTCTCCCTATAAATAGAGGGGGGGTGGGAGGGCAGCAGAACCTGATCCCTGGCGCAGCCCTCCCCCATCTCCAACACCTCCTCCTCCTCCGTTTGAGCTTGGCGAAGCCCTGCCGGAGAACTGCAACTTCCACCACCATGCCGTCGTGCTGCTGGAGCTGTCTTCCCCAACCTCTCCCTCCTCCTTGCTGGATCAAGGCATGGGAGACGTCACCGGGCTGCACGTGTGTTGAACGCGGAGGCACCGTTGTTCGGTGCTTAGATCGGTATCGACCGCGATCTGAATCGCTGCGTGTACGACTCCTCCAACCGCGTTCTTGCAACGCTTCCGCATCGCGATCTTCAAGGGTATGAAGATGCACTCCTCTCTCTCTCGTTGCTAGTCTCTCCATAGATTGATCTTGGTGATGCGTAGAATTTTTTTTAATTTACTACTACGTTCCCCAACAGTGGCATCATGAGCTAGGTCTATGCATAGTTTCTTGCACGAGTAGAACACAAGTTGTTGTGGGCGTCGATTTTGTCAATTTTCTTGCCGTTACTAGTCTTATCTTGATTCGGCGGCATCGTGGGATGAACCGGCCCGAACCAACCTTACACGTACGCTTACGTGAGACAGGTTCCACCGACTGACATGCACTAGTTGCATAAGGTGGCTAGCGGGTGTCTGTCTCTCCCACTTTAGTCGGATCGGATTCGATGAAAAGGGTCCTTATGAAGGGTAAATAGAAATTGGCATATCACGTTGTGGTTGTGGCGTAGGTAAGAAATGTTCTTGCTAGAAACCTATAGCAGCCACGTGAAAATATTTTGCAACAACAATTAGAGGACGTCTAACTTGTTCTTGCAGCATGTGCCGTGTGATGTGATATGGCCAAAAGGATGTGATGAATGATATATGTGATGTATGAGATTGATCATGTTCTTGTAATAGGAATCACGACTTGCATGTCGATGAGTATAACAGCCGGCAGGAGCCATAGGAGTTGTCTTAATTTATTGTATGACCTGCGTGTCAATGAAAAACGCCATGTAATTACTTTACTTTATTGCTAACCGTTAGCCATAGTAGTAGAAATAATAGTTGGCGAGGCAACTTCATGAAGACACGATGATGGAGATCATGGTGTCATGCCGGTGACGATGATGATCATGGTGCCCCGAAGATGGAGATCAAAAGGAGCAAAATGATATTGGCCATATCATGTCACTATTTGATTGCATGTGATATTTATCATCTGTTTACATCTTATTTGCTTAGAACGACGGTAGCATAAATAAGTGTAGGGTAACGCAGCAGAAAACAAAAATTTTCTGACCTACGCACCAGCCCAGGACCACTATGGAGACTGCATACAAGGTTTGATCATTTTCGTTACCGACTCGAAGCGTAGCGGAAGTAGAGTCGATGACGATCGGCGGTGTAGATCCCCGCAGCTAGGATTTACAACCTCCCAACCGCGAGGATGTATACCCTCGTCTTCCCTTCGGACAGCCCTCCGGGAGGCTGTCGAACAGTCCCCCAGACGATGTCGTGGACAGCCCTTCGGGAGGACCTTCGAAACTCGAACGGTCACTCGGACAGCCCTTCGGGAGGACTCACAGAACTCGGACCGTCACTTGGACAGCCCTTCGGGAGGCACTCTCGAACAGCCCCTCGGGCACTAAGATTGAAACTACGACCTCTCTACAGAGTTGCACACATACGGTGTCATCTATCCGGCAGGGCTTCGCCGTCCAGAACTAGTTCCCACCGGAACCCAAACAGCCTTTCGGCTCTACGAAACTCTTTTCGTGGGAGGGAGAGAGAAGCCAGATCATTGCAATGGCATGTATGTGAGAAGGGATGAGTGTGGAGGGCTGCCCCTCCACCTCTATTTATAGGATAGCCAAGGGGTAAAGATGTCATACAAAAAAACCCCAAAGTACCCCCACTTTATGCCTTTCCACAAAAGAATAAAGATAAAAGGGGTGCCATGTGGAGCTCCAAGGAGCTCCACCATGCTTGGCCGGCCACACCCTTGGGGGACCCCCCAAGGGGGCTTCCTTAGTGCCTAAGGCATTCTAGAAGCCTTTTGGGAAATTCCCAAAAGGTGCTTTCCATAAAATTCCCAAAAAGCACTTTCACTATTCACGACGACATTTTCAGCGTCCGTTCGAACTGAAAATATTTATGTGGGCTTAGAACATTTCCAGTACCCACTAAAATAATTTTCAATGCGTTCTGGAACAATTCCAGTTTAGTGATTTCATCTGCGAAAAGCATCTGAAGCGGTTCCGGCAGCCCCGGAACATTTCCGGTTTTTCTTCCAGAAAATTCCCAGAAGTTTCCAGAATGATTCTGGTATCCTCCAAGAATTATCAGGCATGTGCCGAAACCATTTTGACTTAATGGTATCCCTTGAAACAACTTTTTAGTTTCACCGGAACTCATCCGGTGACCTCTCTCTGCGGAACTTTTCCGCTGTCCGAAACTTTTCGGTGTCCGAAACTTTTTCGGTGATTTTCTCTCAGACTCCCTGTCTAGTATTCAGCAGATAGATGACCCTTAAGCGTGTGACCCTATAGGTTCGGTGAAGTATAGACATGACACGGAACCCCTTCCGATCAATGATCAACATCGGAGCCGTGGACACCCATATTGACCCCTATACCCACACGAATGAATATTCGAGTGAACCTCCAGTTGCCGTGTGCTATTCCTGTTGCTTCGCGATATGTTACAAATACCCGAGGTGAGACATGATGGCATCCCCGTGGGTCAACAACTTGTCCACTATGCCAGTTACCTCGTTACCGGTATTTGTTCTCTTTTCTCGTTCCCGTGTTCTGGCATCCCCGTGATCAAATCACAAAGTGTCTGGCCAGACGATGATGGATACCATAACACCGAGAGGGCCCAGAGATATCTCTCCATCGCCGGAGGAGCAAATCTCAATCTTGAGCTATCAAGTTACTTGACACACTTTTCCATGAACCCGTAAGCCGCCGTAATAGCCACCCATTTACGGATGACGTTTAACAAACCCCAAAGTTCATGAAGCAAGCATGAAGAAACTCGATACTCTCATGGTCTAAGGAATCATGCAAACATTAACCATCTCTGTGTTATTAACCATTAACTTGTGACGAAAGAATCTCATAGCATAACATCAATTTGGGTCGATTCAACACAAATGTTCTGCTAACAATTGTGCCCTCAAAATTGCCGGCATAGTCATGCCCATGATCAGGAAAACAGGATCATCATGCAATACTTGAGCCAGTCATAGAGGCTTGACTAGGAATACATTTTACCATTTATTATCCCACACGTGCACATGAGTTTCCCTCCAAGCCTCGTTTTATTTGTAGACTCGAGAATCATTGCAGTTATAGCATGGAACATAAACCTAATTATGAACAGAGAGATAATCAATAACATTTATTATTGCCTCTAGGGCATATCTCCTACAGACTCCCACTTGCACTAGAGTCAATAATCTAGTTAATGCTAATGCACTTTACACCTGTGGCACACCTGTGTAAATATGCTTCGCATGTGGTATAGCCTGATGTCCAACGGATCTGACGACTTCAGCTTCGTGTGTCTCTTTGCATATCCTTCGCATTTTCATGCTTTCACAAAATTCTTATTTTGTGTGGACTTGACTTTGTATGTATGTGAATCACAGGTCGAACCTGGATTCCTCAGACTGAGTTATGGAGCAACTACCCGCAGTAGTGTCCCATTGACAAAAGCCATCTTGGAACCATACTAAGTTCATGAATGAACTATATGATTCAACATCTTCTTTGTCGCTTTAAAAGCGGCAACATACTTCGCCTCTGTTATAGAATTCGCCACAGTAACTTGTTTGAACAAATTCCAACTAACTGTGCCACCAGATTGTGTGTTACACAAAACCCTCAATTTAAATCGAAAATCGCATGGAGCATGGATGAAGACTGTATCGATGTAACCTTTTACAACGAACTCTTCATGATCTCCGCTTGCGAGAAAACATGTCATCAGTGCTATTATAGTACTCAATGACCCTTTTTCACTGTTGTCCCATGATCAGTACTTTTGATCACTTTGGTATCTATACTCGCAACAACTTTGGTAGTATTGGACATATCTGGTTTGTTTTTACATACCATGGAATACATGATTAATCCAAACACAAGAGTGTGTGGAATCTCCATCATGTATTTTGCTCATCAGTGTTTTGGGACACCGAGTCTTGCAAAAACTCTTTCCATGTGACTTCGGCAAGAATCAATCCTTGACGTTTTTAATGCTAAAAGGTTTTAGCATCTTGTCAATATGTATCTTTGCTCAGCCCCATTAGGTAAATCTATTTCCATAGATCATCATGCCTAATATTAGCCCAAGCACTTCATCGAAAAACTATTTTCAAATGAAGTCCTAATTCGTGTCAAGAAATTTATTTCCAATTAACAATGTGTCAAGCACACAACGTTTTTTAGAAATTTATTATGCTCCCACTTACTTTCTTGAATCACAAGCATCTTCGTTACCCATTGATGAAGTCAAACCCTTTTGACCATTTCATCAAAACACGAAGATTCCAACTCCATTACGCTCTCTTCTGTCCATTGCTGGAACTCTGAAGTTTGCACACTCACTAGCATCCTCTGGAATGACAAAATACCTTGGATGTAACACATGCAAGTCCTTGGTTTCATTTCCATCATATGGAAATCCTATTGTCATCCATGTTTTATATCTCATGACTGAAATATGTATTAATTGCAAGTTCAACCCGAACCGACTTTAAGCATCGCTACGATGAAACAACCTCATCGTAGTCAACTCCTTGAACTTGTTATTGCAACAAGTCGAGCTTTATGGATAAAACATTTATATCCGTATCAGTTTTAAGTTCCATAAATATTCGTTAGGCTCTAAGTCTTCCGAAAGGTGTATCAAGGTTTTAATCTTGAATCACTTATATGGAAACTAACTCGGGTTGTATTGGCATTTAGCCAATTCCGGAGTCAGGGCCCATCAACGCTTCCTTGTGTATTGTAGGTATATTGTTGTCTAACAACAATATCTCGTTTGCGCACCTGAGAGGTTTGCACGAGCTTTCGCCTACGTGGTTCAGCTGCAAGTTTGACCAAAGTCCATACATTTTATTGTAGAGACTTCCGTATCAGTCGCAGTAGGAAAACCTAGAATTACTTCCAAGGTCTCTTTCCTTTGATTTGATGACGAAGATACTGTTTATCTCGTCGAGTTGCACTATTCTCCCACTCACCTTTTTGAAAGAACCATTTTCTTCAAAAAGCATACCGTCCTTTGTGGCAAACCTATTTGCCTCAGTATAGTGAGGGAGGAATACCCAACATTTTGGGATAACCTACAAAGTAGCACTTGTCTGATTTGGAATAGGTTTGTAACCTTTTACACAAGCCCTATATTCCAAATGTTTAAGAAAAGATATAACATGGTTGAGCGTACCATACCATGGTGTCATTTCAACAGACCTGATGGAGCTCTTTTCAGTGTAAAAGCCGTAGTCTCTAAAGCATCACTTTAAAAGGGATAATGGCAAATGTATTTATGTCATCTTTGATCTTACCATGTCATAAATGGTTCGATTACATCTTCAAGGACTTTCCACTTGCAGTGGTGTTCCGGGAGGTGCAAGTTCTGAAACCCCTTTCACAATTCATCAGACATTCGCTAAACTTGTAACTCAAATATTCCTTTCTGCAATCAAATTGTAGAAACATAATTTTCTTGTTACAGTAACTTCTACTTTATATTTGAAAACCTTTCGAATGATTTCAAAAGATCCAGACTTATGTCTCATCAAGTAAATATCCATATATCTACTTGAGTCATTTCTGAAGATAGATAAATCCACTACTTGCAACAACATTTATTGAACTACACACATCAAAATGTATGATCACCAATAAGTTTGTTGCTCATTCCTTATGGCCTGTGAACGGTATTTCAGTCACTTCACTTTTCGGAGGAAATTTGCAAGTGTCAGATGATTCAAAATCAAACGACATCAAAATCCATCATAATGGAATTTTCCATGCGGGTTTCTCCAATGTGACCAAATGCAGTGCCACACTTGTGTGGTATTCTTTTAGTCTTGTGACATTTAGCGTCAGTGTTATGGATGTATCATATTACCATCAATATTCATAACATACATCCCATCTTGGATGGAAGCATGGCCCTTCATGTTATTCATAATACTGAACAACAATTGTTGTTTTTATGAACAACTCTTTTGCAACAAACATTGTGCAATGGGCTAGAGTGTATGAAACTCTAAAATGAATTATTAAAGTAAACCCAGAGGTAATGTATTATTATCAATATTCATAACATACATCTCATTCATAATGAAAGTATGGCCCTTATGTTATTCATAATACCGAACATTAAAAGTTCTCTTATGAACAACCTTCTTGCAAGATACCTTATGCAATGGGCTAGAGTTTGTGAAACTCTAAATGAATTATGAAAATAAATACAAACGGTAATACACCGATGGAAGGTATAGTAACATTTACTATGTTCCCTATGTATACCTAAACCTCATTCCTGGCTAGTCTTTCAGGCCATAGTAGTTCTTACATCGAGTTGCAACAGAAAGCAATCTAGCGGGTATCTTTGTGATTAACTCACAATACCCAAGAATTAGTGATTAACAATTTAATCATAATTCCCAAGAACTATATCTTTGACCAGCCTTCTATACATCAAAAACTTGTATGACATTCATACATGAGCTGGATATTCCAGTCTTCTTTCTTTTTGCCTTTATACTTCTAACAATTTAACTTTTAGTATTTCTCCTACTTCCAGAAGAAGCACCCAACTTAAGAGTGGCGTTAGCCCCGGACTTCCTAGGCATGAAAGTTTCACTAACACCCTTCGGACACTTCCTTTCTCTTTAAGTTGTTGTTTTATTCACCTTTCATCATATGACAGGCGTTCTCCTGGATCCCTCTCTTATCAGTCTAATGCATAGTAAACTCCTTTACTAACAGTTTGCAAACAAACACTGCTTTGGATATCTCATATCTTTTAGCCTTTGTTTGTCCCTGAAAATGATTTTCAGATTCCATGAATATCACATAACTATCCAAACTTTCAAAGTTCGGGTCTCATGGAAGCAAACATATTGCACTTGACTGAAATGGAATTCTAGCTTTTGGATCGAAGGACGAGAGTCACATGATCCATAGCATAAGCGAGAGAATACCGAAAGTATGCGATAGGACAAAGTCCTTCTCGGCACTCTTGAGGACAATCCTCTCATTACGTTACCAACCGTAAAGTTTTAACCAGATATTTAACAGCTATTCAATTTTAACAGGGAAGGTGGAAACGCGAGCCATTATTCTACAACTATTTTGCAAATCACACTTAGACAGAGTTCATAATTAATTGCACTAAGAATTAAACAAGTCAATTCAAAAGTGCGCTCCCACTCAAATCAATATCTCTCATAATTGATTGTGAGTGATTCAAGATCCACATTTCAATTCAACGCCATTGATGTGGACATCACTGATGACGAGAATTTCAATTGGTGGGCAAACATGCCGATCACATCTCCATGTGACTCTTGTTCATCTTTCGATGGGTGTGTTCCGAGCTCAGGACGATCCTGCCTGAACGTCAAAGACAACCAAGTGATCTTGCTGCGAGGTCTGACCTCACCCGCCTCATTCCTCTCGATTCGTTCGTACCCATGTGGACATGGCGCACCCCGAAAAGATACGAATTACAGACGGTGCTACACTTGGGTGAACACTAACTACTTTGATATTTTGAAGTGAGAGATCACCCTAATAAAAAGCGACTACTGCGCAATCAAGAAGGGTGCATCATAAGGGATAAACATCTCAGGCAATTCATAATAGCATGATATGGTATAGCCCTTTCTGACGGAGAAGTCTTGTATTTCTTCATCTTCGGCATTTGCGTCGGTGTTCACCTTCGCGAAGATTGCCACCACCTTGTCGATGCACCAGATAATATTGCTATCTCTATAGCTAATAAAATAATGCATTACACAAGATTGACACGCAGGTCATTTAAAGTGCAATCATATGGCTCCAGCCATCATGCCAAATCATGACACGCAGGTCATGTTAATCAATTTACATCATATAGACATCTCATACATAATCAAATTATTATGAGCACTGCTATACCACATCATATGCACATGCAAACCCTCCTGCAAAACCAAGTTAGACGCCTCTAATTGGTTCATGCAAAAACTTGTTTTTCGTGGCTTCTAAGGTTTCGAAACAAACCGAAGCTACCAACGTCCATCATCAAGTATGATAATTCAAGTCGCTAGATTAACAATGCGGGGTGTATGAAGCACGAGATAATAAAATCTCGAACCCCATACTAAACTTCGTCATACGCATGACCCCCGTGCAGATCATATCTGCATTGCCCTTTTGTCTGCAAAATTTCATCTTTCTTTTTAACTACGGTGGAATTCAATGAACTGTTAGCACTTCGTTGATCAATCAGGATCGTGGATTGCCAGAACATTGAAACTCCACCATACTGTTATCAAGATCAGAAATATGCAAATTCCAGGGAAGCAACAAGAACATCGGGTAATAGATTTCATCTGCTACCCGCACAAATAATTTTCAGTAATAGAACTCATCTACTACCTAATTATATTGTGCAACACCCATACATCACTATGTATTCTAGATCGCAACCTGCATCTACGCATAGCACGGCTCTGATACCACTGTAGGGTAACGCAGCAGAAAACAAAAATTTTCTGACCTACGCACCAGCCCAGGACCACTATGGAGACTGCATACAAGGTTTGATCATTTTCGTTACCGACTCGAAGCGCAGCGGAAGTAGAGTCGATGACGATCGGTGGTGCAGATCCCCGCAGCTAGGATTTACAACCTCCCAACCGTGAGGATGTATACCCTCGTCTTCCCTTCGGACAGCCCTCCGGGAGGCTGTCGAACAGTCCCCCAGACGATGTCGTGGACAGCCCTTCGGGAGGACCTTCGAAACTCGAACGGTCACTCGGACAGCCCTTCGGGAGGACTCACAGAACTCGGACCGTCACTTGGACAGCCCTTCGGGAGGCACTCTCGAACAGCCCCTCGGGCACTAAGATTGAAACTATGACCTCTCTACAGAGTTGCACACATACGGTGTCATCTATCCGGCAGGGCTTCGCCGTCCAGAACTAGTTCCCACCGGAACCCAGACAGCCTTTCGGCTCTACGAAACTCTTTTCGTGGGAGGGAGAGAGAAGCCAGATCATTGCAATGGCATGTATGTGAGAAGGGATGAGTGTGGAGGGCTGCCCCTCCACCTCTATTTATAGGATAGCCAAGGGGTAAAGATGTCATACAAAAAAACCCCAAAGTACCCCCACTTTATGCCTTTCCACAAAAGAATAAAGATAAAAGGGGTGCCATGTGGAGCTCCAAGGAGCTCCACCATGCTTGGCCGGCCACACCCTTGGGGGACCCCCCAAGGGGGCTTCCTTAGTGCCTAAGGCATTCTAGAAGCCTTTTGGGAAATTCCCAAAAGGTGCTTTCCATAAAATTCCCAAAAAGCACTTTCACTATTCACGACGACATTTTTCAGCATCCGTTCGAACTGAAAATATTTATGTGGGATTAGAACATTTCCAGTACCCACTAAAATAATTTTCAATGCGTTCTGGAACAATTCCAGTTTAGTGATTTCATCTGCGAAAAGCATCTGAAGCGGTTCCGGCAGCCCCGGAACATTTCCGGTTTTTCTTCCAGAAAATTCCCAGAAGTTTCCAGAATGATTCTGGTATCCTCCAAGAATTATCAGGCATGTGCCGAAACCATTTTGACTTAATGGTATCCCCTGAAACAACTTTTCAGTTTCACCGGAACTCATCCGGTGACCTCTCTCTGCGGAACTTTTCCGCTGTCCGAAACTTTTCGGTGTCCGAAACTTTTTCGGTGATTTTCTCTTAGACTCCCTGTCTAGTATTCAGCAGATAGATGACCCTTAAGCATGTGACCCTATAGGTTCGGTGAAGTATAGACATGACACGGAACCCCTTCCGATCAATGATCAACATCGGAGCCGTGGACACCCATATTGACCCCTATACCCACACGAATGAATATTCGAGTGAACCTCCAGTTGCCGTGTGCTATTCCTGTTGCTTCGCGATATGTTACAAATACCCGAGGTGAGACATGATGGCATCCCCGTGGGTCAACAACTTGTCCACTATGCCAGTTACCTCGTTACCGGTATTTGTTCTCTTTTCTCGTTCCCGTGTTCCGGCATCCCCGTGATCAAATCACAAAGTGTCTGGCCAGACGATGATGGATACCGTAACACCGAGAGGGCCCAGAGATATCTCTCCATCGCCGGAGGAGCAAATCCCAATCTTGAGCTATCAAGTTACTTGACACACTTTTCCATGAACCCGTAAGCCGCCGTAATAGCCACCCATTTACGGATGACGTTTAACAAACCCCAAAGTTCATGAAGCAAGCATGAAGAAACTCGATACTCTCATGGTCTAAGGAATCATGCAAACATTAACCATCTCTGTGTTATTAACCATTAACTTGTGACGAAAGAATCTCATAGCATAACATCAATTTGGGTCGATTCAACACAAATGTTCTGCTAACAATTGTGCCCTCAAAATTGCCGGCATAGTCATGCCCATGATCAGGAAAACAGGATCATCATGCAATACTTGAGCCAGTCATAGAGGCTTGACTAGGAATACATTTTACCATTTATTATCCCACACGTGCACATGAGTTTCCCTCCAAGCCTCGTTTTATTTGTAGACTCGAGAATCATTGCAGTTATAGCATGGAACATAAACCTAATTATGAACAGGGAGATAATCAATAACATTTATTATTGCCTCTAGGGCATATCTCCTACAATAAGGTGATCCCTCGCTAAAATTTCAAGAAATTGTTCCCCCTAACTGTGCACCGTTGCGAAGGTTCGTTGTTTCGAAGCACCACGTGATGATCGGGTGTGATAGATTGTAACGTTCGAATACAACGGGTGTAAGCCAGATTTACACATGCAAAACACTTAGGTTGACTTGACGAACCTAGCATGTACATACATGGCCTCGGAACACGGAAGACCGAAAGGTCGAACATGAGTCATATAGAAGATACGATCAACATGGAGATGTTCACCGTTGATGACTAGTCCGTCTCACGTGATGATCGGACACGGCCTAGTCGATTCGGATCATGTATCACTTAGATGACTAGAGGGATGTCTATCTGAGTGGGAGTTCATTGAATAATTTGATTAGATGAACTTAATTATCATGAACTTAGTCTAAAATCTTTACAATATGTCTTGTAGATCAAATGGCCCACGCTAATGTTGCCCTCAACTTCAACGCGTTCCTAGAGAAAACCAAGCTGAAAGACGATGGAAGCAACTACACGGACTGGGTCCGTAACCTGAGGATTATCCTCATAGCTGCCAAGAAAGCATATGTCCTTGAAGCACCGCTAGGTGACGCACCTGTTTTCCCAGCAACTCAAGACGTTATGAACGCCTGGCAGTCGCGTAGTGATGATTACTCCCTGGTTCAGTGCGGCATGCTTTACAGCTTAGAACCGGGGCTCCAAAAGCGTTTTGAGCAACACGGAGCATATGAGATGTTCCAAGAGCTGAAAATGGTTTTCCAAGCTCATGCCCGGGTCGAGAGATATGAAGTCTCCGACAAGTTCTACAGTTGTAAGATGGAGGAGAATAGTTCTGTCAGCGAGCATATACTCAAAATGTCTGGGTTGCACAACCGCTTGTCTCAGCTGGGAGTTAATCTCCCGGATGACGCGGTCGTTGACAGAATCCTTCAGTCGCTTCCACCTAGCTACAAGAGCTTTGTGATGAACTTCAATATGCAGGGGATGGAGAAAACCATTCCTGAGATATATTCAATGCTGAAATCAGCGGAGGTGGAGATCAAAAAGGAACATCAAGTGTTGATGGTGAATAAAACCACTAAGTTCAAGAAAGGCAAGGGTAAAAAGAATTTCAAGAAGGACGGCAAGGGAGTTGCCGCGCCCGGTAAGCAAGCTACCGGGAAGAAGCCAAAGAATGGACCCAAGCCTGAGACTGAATGCTTTTATTGTAAGGGAAACGGTCACTGGAAGCGGAACTGCCCCAAGTACTTAGCGGATAAGAAGGCCGGCAATACCAAAGGTATATGTGATATACATGTTATTGATGTGTACCTTACCAGCGCTCGTAGTAGCTCCTAGGTATTTGATACCGGTGCGGTTGCTCATATTTGTAACTCAAAATAGGAGCTGCGGAATAAGCGGAGACTGGCGAAGGACGAGGTGACGATGCGCGTCGGGAATGGTTCCAAGGTCGATGTGATCGCCGTCGGCACGCTACCTCTACATCTACCTTCGGGATTAGTTTTAAACCTCAATAATTGTTATTTAGTACCAGCTTTGAGCATGAACATTGTATCAGGATCTCGCTTGATGCGAGATGGCTACTCATTTAAATTCGAGAATAATGGTTGTTCTATTTATATGAGAGATATGTTTTATGGTCATGCCCCGCTGGTCAATGGTTTATTCTTATTGAATCTCGAACGTGATGTTACACATATTCATAGTGTGAATGCCAAAAGATGTAAGGTTGATAATGATAGTCCCACATACTTGTGGCACTGCCGCCTTGGTCACATTGGTGTCAAACGCATGAAGAAACTCCATGCAGATGGACTTTTGGAGTCTCTTGATTATGAATCATTTGACACGTGCGAACCATGCCTCATGGGCAAAATGACCAAGACTCCGTTCTCCGGAACAATGGAGCGAGCAACCAACTTATTGGAAATCATACATACTGATGTGTGCGGTCCAATGAGCGTTGAGGCTCGCAGTGGTTATCGTTATGTTCTCACCCTCACTAATGACTTAAGTAGATATGGGTATGTCTACTTAATGAAACACAAGTCTGAGACCTTCGAAAAATTCAAGGAATTTCAGAGTCAGGTATAGAATCAACGTGACAGGAAAATAAAGTTCTTACGATCAGATCGTGGAGGGGAATATTTGAGTCACGAGTTTGGCACGCACTTAAGGAAATGTGGAATTGTTTCACAACTCACGCCGCCTGGAACACCTCAGCGTAATGGTGTGTCCGAACGTCGTAATCGCACTCTATTGGATATGGTGCGATCTATGATGTCTCTTACCGATCTACCGCTATCATTTTGGGGTTATGCTTTAGAGACTGCCGCATTCACTTTAAATAGGGCTCCGTCGAAATCCGTTGAGACGATACCGTATGAATTATGGTTTGGGAAGAAACCTAAGCTGTCGTTTCTAAAAGTTTGGGGATGCGATGCTTATGTCAAGAAACTTCAACCTAAAAAGCTCGAACCCAAATCGAAAAAATGCGTCTTCATAGGATACCCTAAGGAAACTATTGGGTATACCTTCTACCTTAGATCCTAAGGCAAGATCTTTGTTGCCAAGAATGGATCCTTTCTTGAGAAAGAGTTTCTCTCGAAAGAAGTAAGTGGGAGGAAAGTAGAACTTGATGAGGTACCCCCTCTTGAACCGGAGAGTAGCGCAGCTCAGGAAGATGTTTCTGTGGTGCCTGCACCGACTAGAGAGGAAGTTAATGATGATGATCATGAAACTTCGGATCAAGTTGCTACTGAACTTCGTAGGTCCACGAGGACACGTTCCGCACCAGAGTGGTACGGCAACCCTGTCTTGGAAGTCATGTTGTTAGACAACGGTGAACCTTCGAACTATGAAGAAGCGATGGCGGGCCCGGATTCCAACAAATGGCTAGAAGCCATGAAATCCGAGATAGGATCCATGTATGAAAACGAGTATGGACTTTGACAGACTTGCCCGATGATCGGCAAGCCATAGAGAACAAATGGATATTTAAGAAGAAGACAGACGTGGATGGTAATGTGACCATCTATAAGGCTCGACTTGTCGCTAAGGGTTATCGACAAGTTCAAGGGGTTGACTACGATGAGACCTTCTCACCCGTAGCGAAGCTGAAGTCCGTCAGAATCATGTTAGCAATTGCCGCATACTATGATTATGAGATATGGCAAATGGACGTCAAAACGGCATTCCTTAATGGTTTCCTTAAGGAAGAGTTGTATATGATGCAACCGGAAGGTTTTGTCGATCCTAATAATGCTGACAAGGTATGCAAGCTCCAGCGCTCAATCTATGGGCTGGTGCAAGCATCTCAGAGTTGGAACATTTGCTTTGATGAGATGATCAAAGCGTTTGGGTTTACACAGACTTATGGAGAAGCCTGTGTTTACAAGAAAGTGAGTGGGAGCTCTGTAGCATTTCTCATATTATATGTAGATGACATACTATTAATGGGAAATGATATAGAATTCTTGGAGAGCATAAAGGCCTACTTGAACAAGTGTTTTTCAATGAAGGACCTTGGAGAAGCTGCTTACATATTAGGCATCAAGATCTATAGAGATAGATCGAGACACCTCATTGGTCTTTCGCAAAGCTCATAACTTGACAAGATATTGAAGAAGTTCAATATGGATCAGTCCAAGAAGGGGTTCTTGCCTGTATTACAAGGTGTGAGATTGAGCATGACTCAATGCCCGACCTCGGCAGAAGATAGAGAAAAGATGAGCGTCATCCCCTATGCCTCAGCCATAGGGTCTATTATGTATGCTATGTTGTGTACCAGACCTGATGTGAACCTTGCCGTAAGTTTGGTAGGAAGGTACCAAAGTAATCCTGGCATGGAACACTGGACAGCGGTCAAGAACATCCTGAAGTACCTGAAAAGGACTAAGGATATGTTTCTCGTTTATGGAGGTGACGAAGAGCTCGTCGTAAAGGGTTACGTCGATGCTAGCTTCGACACAGATCTGGATGACTCTAAGTCACAAACCGGATACATGTATATTTTGAATGGTGGGGCAGTCAGCTGGTGCAGTTGCAAGCAACGCGTCGTGGCGGGATCTACATGTGAATCGGAGTACATAGCAGCCTCGGAGGCAGCACAGGAAGCAGTCTGGATGAAGGAGTTCATTACCGACCTAGGAGTTATTCCCAATGCGTCGGGCCCAATGACTCTCTTCTGTGACAACACTGGAGCTATTGCCCTTGCCAAGAAGACCAGGCATATCAAGCGTCGCTTCAACTCCATTCGTGAACATGTTCAAGATGGAGACATAGATATTTGTAAAGTGCATACGGATCTGAATGTCGCAAATCCGTTGACTAAACCTCTTCCACGAGCAAAACATGATCAGCACCAGAACTCTATGGGTGTTCGATTCATAACAATGTAACTAGATTATTGACTCTAGTGCAAGTGGGAGACTGTTGGAAATATGCCCTAGAGGCAATAATAAAGTGGTTATTATTATATTTCCTTGTTCATGATAATTGTCTATTGTTCATGCTATAATTGTGTTATCCGGAAATCGTAATACATGTGTGAATACATAGACCACAACATGTCCCTAGTGAGCCTCTAGTTGACTAGCTCGTTGATCAACAGATGGTTACGGTTTCCTGACCATGGACATTGGATGTCATTGATAATGGGATCACATCATTAGGAGAATGATGTGATGGACTAGACCCAATCCTAAGCATAGACTAGATCGTGTAGTTCGTCTGCTAAAGCTTTTCTAATGTCAAGTATCATTTCCTTAGACCATGAGATTGTGCAACTCCCGGATACCGTAGGAATGCTTTGGGTGTATCAAACGTCACAACGTAACTGGGTGACCATAAAGGTGCACTACAGGCATCTCCGAAAGTGTCTGTTGGTTTGGCACGAATCAAGACTGGGATTTGTCACTCCGTATGACAGAGAGGTATCTCTGGGCCCACTCGGTAATGCATCATCATAATGAGCTCAATGTGACTAAAGAGTTAGCCACGGGATCATGCGTTACGGAACGAGTAAAGAGACTTGCCGGTAACGAGATTGAACAAGGTATAGGGATACCGACGATCGAATCTCGGGCAAGTATCATACCGGTAGACAAAGGGAATTGTATACGGGATTGATTGAATCCTCGACATCGTGGTTCATCCGATGAGATCATCGTGGAACATGTGGGAGCCAACAAGGGTATCCAGATCACGCTGTTGGTTATTGGCCGGAGAGATGTCTCGGTCATGTCTGCATGGTTCCCGAACCCGTAGGGTCTACACACTTAAGGTTCGGTGACGCTAGGGTTGTTATGGGAAATGGTATGTGGTTACCGAATATTGTTCGGAGTCCCGGATGAGATCCCGGACGTCACGAGGAGTTCCGGAATGGTCCGGAGGTGAAGAATTATATATGGGAAGTCCAGTTTCAGTCACCAGAATGGTTTCGGGGGTTATCGGTATTGTACCGGGACCACCGGAAGGTGTCCTGGGGTCCACTGGGTGGGGCCACCTGCCCCGGTGGGCCAAGTGGGCTGAGCAAGGGAGGGAACCAGCCCCTGGTGGGCTGGTGCGCCCCCCCAAGGGGCCCAAGGCGCCTAGGGTTGGAAACCCTAGGGGGTGGGGGCGCCTCCCACCTGGCTTGGGGGGTAAGTTTCCCCCTGGCCGCCGCCCCTCCCCTTAGATGGGATCTAAGGGGGCCGGCCCCCTCTCCCCTTCTCCCTATAAATAGAGGGGGGGGAGGGCAGCAGAACCTGATCCCTGGCGCAGCCCTCCCCCCTCTCCAACACCTCCTCCTCCTCCGTTTGAGCTTGGCGAAGCCCTGCCGGAGAACTGCAAGTTCCACCACCACGCCGTCGTGCTGCTGGAGCTGTCTTCCCCAACCTCTCCCTCCTCCTTGCTGGATCAAGGTGTGGGAGATGTCACCGGGCTGCACGTGTGTTGAACGCGGAGGCACCGTTGTTCGGTGCTTAGATCGGTATCGACCGCGATCTGAATCGCTGCGTGTACGACTCCTCCAACCGCGTTCTTGCAACGCTTCCGCATCGCGATCTTCAAGGGTATGAAGATGCACTCCTCTCTATCTCGTTGCTAGTCTCTCCATAGATTGATCTTGGTGATGCGTAGAATTTTTTTTTGATTTACTACTACGTTCCCCAACACTTCTGACGGTCCTGAGCCGCCTTGAGATTCTCTCGGACAATACGGACTCGTTCTTCGGCGTGTCGAATAATGTCCGGTCCCACGAGCGGTCGTTCCACAGTTTCTGACCAATTCAGAGGGGTTCGACACTTACGTCTGTAAAGCACTTCGAAGGGGGCCATTTTTAAGCTGGCTTGATAACTGTTGTTATAAGAGAATTCGGCATACGGGAGAGATTCTTCCCACTTCTTACCGAACGATATAATACAAGCCCGAAGCATATCTTCAAGTACTTGATTAACTTGCTCAACTTGGCCTTGGGATTGTGGATGATATGCTGAACTCCAGGTAATATGAGTTCCCATGGCTTGTTGGAAACTTTCCCAGAACTTGGAGGTGAAAAGACCGCCACGGTCCGAACTAATTTCCTTCGGAATACCGCGGAGTGAAACAATTCTGGAGATATAAAGCTCTGCTAACTGACTAGCAGTAATAGTCTCCTTGACAGGCAGAAAGTGTGCAACCTTGGAAAGTTGGTCGACGAGGACAAGAATAGCATCGCTTGGGAAGACCAGTAATAAAATCCATTTGCACTTTATCCCATTTCCATAACGGAATAGGGAGCGGTTGCAGAATTCCAGCAGGCTTCTGATGTTCTACCTTCACGCGACGGCAAACGTCACATTCAGCAACATAACGAGCAATATCCTGCTTCATTCTAGACCACCAGTACCTTTGTCGAAGATCACGGTACATCTTGGTGCTACCCGGATGGATAGACAGCGGTGTATCATGTGCCTCCTTCATGACTTTGTCAGTCATAAGCTCGAAGCGAGGTACTATGATGCGGTCTCGGAAATACAAGGTTCCATCTTCAGCAACCGAGAAATCTCTATACTTCTCAAGATGAAGCTCTTTCTTCATCAGATCAATTTCATCATCTTTAGCTTGCGCATCTTTAACAGCTTTCTCAAGATCTGGCTGTACCACAAGGTTATCAAGAAAACCGTGGGGAACAATACGCAGATTCAGCTGGCTTAGTTCTGCATAAAGACGAGGTTGAGCTCGCCTAACCATGAGGTTGTTGCAATAGGACTTGCGGTTCAAGGCATCAGCCATTACATTAGCCTTGCCAGGGGTATAAGAAATACCACAGTCATAGTCCGTGATTGTTTCCAACCATCGTGGCTGACGGAGGTTAAGGTCCGACTGAGTAAACAAATACTTCAAACTTTGATGATCGGTATAAATCTCACACCGGTTACCAAGAAGGTAATGCCGCCATAACTTCAAAGCATAGATCACTGCAGCAAGTTCAAGATCATGCACTGGATAATTTTCCTCATGTGGATGCAATTGACGCGAAGCATACGCAATCACTCTTCATTCTTGCATTAGGACACAGCCTAATCCCTGACGAGAGGCGTCGCAATATATGACAAAGTCTTTACGGGAATCCGGAGGAGCAAGCACTGGAGCAGAAGTCAGCTTGTCCTTGAGGGTCTGGAAACTTTCCTGACATTTGTCTGTCCACTCAAACTTAACGCCTTTGTGAAGCAGATTAGTCAGGGGTTTAGGAATCTTGGAAAAGTTCTCGACAAATCAACGACAATAGCTAGCAAGGCCGAGAAAACCTCTGGCTTGCTTGGCATTCTTTGGAGGAGTCCAGTCAAGAATAGCCTGAACATGCTCCGGGTTAACGGCAATACCGTCCTTGGAAATCACATGTCCAAGATAGGTTACTTCCGGAAGCCAGAATTCACATTTGGAGTACTTGGCATATAACTTGTGTTCTCGAAGCCTCTCCAGAACAAGACGAAGATGTTCGGCATGTTCTTCCTTGTTCTTCGAATATACCAGAATATCATCCAGATATACCACGACGAACTTGTTGAGGTAATCCATGAATATGTAGTTCATTAAGCGGTAGAACGTAGCGGCTGCATTCATTAGTCCAAACGACATGACGGTGTACTCGTAGGAACCATAACGAGTAACGAATGCAGTCTTCAGAATATCCTCTTCGCGGACACGGATCTGGTGATAACCCAATCTCAGGTCGAGTTTAGAGAACACCGAAGATCCAGCAAGTTGATCATATAAATCATTGATCCGGGGTAGCGGATATTTATTCTCAATGGTGGCTTGGTTTATGGGGCGGTAATCCTGAACCAAACGGTTAGTTCCATCCTTCTTCTTGACAAAGAGAGAAGGTGCTCCCCAAGCAGAGGAACTGGGGCGGATGAAACCCTTCTTAAGCGACTTGTCGATTTCTTCCTTAAGCTCGAGAAGATGGTGCGGAGGCATCTTATAAGGACGCTTCGCAATAGGAGTAGTGCCAGGCATCAAGTCGATAACAAACTCGATAGCTCTAGCAGGGGGTATTTCTGGAAGTTCTTCTGGAAAAACATCCTGGAATTCACAGACAATTGGAATGCTTTCGATCCCCTCAAGCGGAGAAGCGTTCAGCGCATTCAAGGCATAAATTTGAGCCTCGGCATTCTGAGTGAGGTGAGCATGGTAGTTTACTATCTCATCTGATGGGTGCAGGAGGTGTACCACTTTAGTGGCACAATTGATTGAGGCATAATGAGCCTTCAACCAGTCCATTCCCAGGATAAGATCAATATCAGAAGAGTTGAGAATAATGGGGGATGCTCGGAACTCCAACCCTTCAATATTAATCACGACATCGGGACTAACCAAGGAGGTGTGACAGTGTCCCGTGGGAGTGTTTACTCGTAGCTTATGGGGTAGCATATCACATTTAACTTCATGCATGAGTGCGAATTTATCTGACATGAATGAATGCGATGCTCCTGAATCAAATAAAACAGATGCAGGACTGAATTAACAAGAAGTGTACCCATCACAGTATCTGGTTGATCCGGGGCTTCAGACATGTTGATGTGGTAGTACTGTCCACGACCATAAGAAGGCCTGGCATTATGGTTGCGTTGCTGAGAACTTCCACGACCAATTCCACGGTTAGCAGAAGGAAGGGCTAGTTGATTCTGATTCTGTGAGCAATCTCTAGCACGGTGACCTGGCTGGCCACACTTGAAGCAGAGTCCACTGTCAGGATGTGGTGCAGGAGCTCGAGGTGGTGGAGCTCGAAGAGGCTACCTTGGTGGTGGAGGAGGCAGACGAGGTGCAGCATAAGCAGGCCTGTACACTGGAGCTGCTGGACGGTACATGCTCTGTGGAATCCAGATGCGGCGCTTCTGGGAAGACGAGCCCGAAGATGAGCCCGCTTCACGGGTGCGTCTGGTTGCTTCCTTGTGCTTCTTCAGTCCAGTCTCGACCATGATAGCCTTATTCACCAAGGTGGCGAAGTCTGGGTAATCTTGGACAAGCAGAGCTAACTGAATGTCATGGTGCAATCCATCACGAAACTTCACCTGCCTACGAGTATCAGTGGGGATGTCTTCCTCAGCGTAGCGAGACAGATCAAGGAACTCTCGCTGATAGACTTCCACAGTCTTGTTGCCTTGAACTAGGGTACGGAACTCGGCCTTCTTCCGAGCTATAACTGCTTGAGGGATGTAGCGGGCACGGAAAGCAGCTTTGAATTCCACCCAAGTGACAACAATTTCCGGAGGCAGAGTCTGTCTATGGGTGGCCCACCATTGTGCTGCGGGACCCTTCAAAAAGTAGATTGCGAAAGTGACATAACTGGTAGGGGCAACATCAGCGGACTCCATCTCATAGAGGATGTCACGCAACCAGTCATCGGCGTCCAGCGGATTAACTGCGTTGCGGAAAGTCACTGGGTTGAGACGCACAAACTCTGGCAGTGTGATGGAAGGTAGCTGCTGATTGGCATTGGGACGGGGAAACTGATCGACCACCCCTTGCATAAACTGGCGGTGCAATTCGAACTGCTGCATCATAGCTGCCATATAATCAGGCGGTGGTGGAGGTGGTGGATTATTATCAGCCATCCTGTTCAATTCAACAGGGGTAGTTTAGCAACAGCTTTTGCGAGTGTTAGCAGCAAACATGATGTAACTCGGCAATTAAACAGGTAGGATAACAGATGCTTAACAGTAGTCATTCAAAGCATACAGATCCATACATAGTCGGTTACAATCGGATAGCATAACGGCGCAAATTAAAAAACTAGACACGCTAGGCGGCGCGCAGGCACGCGGTAAGGAAGTACACAACGAGACATAGCAAAGGCTACATCAACGTCGGAGGAAACCATGGAAATGGGGTAACTGCAAGTGCGGATGACGAGTGTTCGTCTCGGAGGGATCCTGTGCTCCATGTGCACTCTGATGCAGAACCCGGTCTCGAGCTGAAAGAAGAGGTCCATGTGTAGGTATGTGACCTCGCACAGTAGGCCAATCGATCCCTGATGGCATCTCGGTCCTGCGTGGGTAAAGGATGTACTCCGGATGTATGCCTGCATGAACAGTTGGTAGCAACTGCATCATAGCATCATGAAGTCGTGCTCGAGTGGCGTACAGCTCAACAGCAAGAGCCCGAACAGTGTGATCCAGAGCCTGAGTACACTGAATCAGAACTCGCGGATCATAGCGACGAGGCTCGTACGGGGCACAGATAGCTGTGTAGTATCCAGTAGCATCTCCAGCAGGGGCATACGGAATGTAACGAAACTCAGAGTCATCCAAGCTAGCGATGTGCTCTCCTCGGAGATGTGCGACAGTAGAGTAGGCGGCATCATGGACTGCCATCTCAATCATCACACTGATACCGTGAAAGCGGTACAGCTCAGCGTCTGAGTCATCCTGCTGATCATAGATACGAACATCAGCATAATACTGCTCCTGGTTGAACTCACGGTAAACCTCGTAGACCATGTACTCGGGGTACCAGCGGTAGCCAAGTCTGGTCAGAAGGGCGATCAGGACAGCTGGAAAACCAGGGACGTTACGAGCGCAAGTGTGAAGCACAAGCTGCGTCGTAGGACATGGTGGAAACAGACGATCCATCTGAAACAAAGAAATTCAGGATTGTTATACGACGATGAGAAATATAATAGATCTCAGAGAGAAAGGTTAAACAAAACAATGAAAAGGAAAATGATTATCAGACTAATTAGATCAACGATATGGAAATCGCACTGATATCCAGCTCTCCGGGTGGACGGGATTAACGAGATCCTAAGTGTCGGTGTTAGTAATTTATTAAACCCAAATAGAAGAGAAATCAGAATCCCAGAATAAAGATTGAGGAGTAAAAGATGCTAATACCACCCAGTTGGTGACGTGGGCCCGTAAGCCACACAGCCAAGTTAGTAAAATTTGTTTTAGACCACTATACTCAAGTTTGGCCTAGGAATTGGAAAGGGGGACTCCTACAAGCAGTCAGCTCTGATACCAACCTGTGACGACCCCGGCTTAATCGTGCACTAACCATACACGCAAATGCACACGATCAAGCCTAAGGACTCACTTGAAGATATCACAACACAACTCTAAACATAAATAAAGTCATACAAGCTTTATATTACAAGCCAGGGCCTCTAGGGCTCGAATACATAGCTCGATGACATACAAGCGTCAGCGAAAGCGTTAGATATCTGGGTACAGATATAACAGAGTTGCAGATAGGCCTTCAAGAAGGCGTGGTAAAATAAAATACTACGATCGAAAGGCGTAGGCCTCCTGCCTAGGACCCTCCGAACCTACTCCTGGTCGTCGGTCGGCTCCTCGTAGTAGTACTCGCCGGGAGGGTAGTAGTAGTAGCCGTCGGCAGGGGCAGCTAACTCAGGGGCTCCGTCGTCTGGATGCACCAAAAGGAATATGGAGGAAAAAGAAAGTAAAGCAAACGTGAGTACTCATCCGAAGTACTCAGCAAGCAAGGATCTACACTACATATGCAACATTTGCAAAGGGAAGGCTGTATATGTGGACTGGGCTGCAGAAATGCCAGAATAGAGGGAAAGCCTAGTCCTATCGAAGACTAGCATCTTCAGCCTCTTCATCGGTCTTGCAGCATTAGAAGAGTGCAGATTAGCATAATGTAAAGTAGTAGTAGTGTCATCAACCTCGGCCAGAGATCCTTCCTTGACTCCCTGCGAGAAAGCAATCCCAGAGCCATACTATCCAGTTATCATCTCAAGTTCTAGTTGTACCGATGGGGATACAACTTTGAGTGTCCGTTACCATAGGACAGGCTATCGATAGATGTTTTCTTCCCTGCAGGGGTGCACCAACTTACCCACCACGCTCGCTTAACTCCGGCCGGACACACTTTACTGGGTCATTCCCTAACCTATGCCCCCAGGGGTCTTGGGCCATCGCCCCGGGAACTCCTGCACGTTACGTGCACCGCTGGTGAGCAGACCTAGCAACCCCTTATACAAGTGCGGTTGCGTTCCCAGTCCAACCCAGCATGTGCCGCTCAGTCGCTGACATCTATTAAGCTCCGGCTGAAGTATACGACGCAGAACGCCCATACTATGCCCACGTGATGGTTAGTGCTATCAGGCCAGAGGCCCCTCGGATCAAATATCCAAACCGTTAGTGGATTAGGAGTGCGCGGTAACGAGCAGAGACTCACGATCGATGTGACCCCGTCGCCCCGTCTCGAGGACTTGCGGCAAGGGCTAGGAATGCCCGGCCACGCCTCGTAATTATCTTGCGGGCACCATCCAGGTCAACCCGTCTCCACATCACTTCGCAATATGCTCGTGCGGGTACCCCTCAGGGCCGACCCGTCTTTACTAAGATGGTACAGTGCAATGTTATAATATCCATAGTAACCTTGTGTTCAACAACAAGGGGAACCCTGAGGTATCATCCTCGATGGAGTTCCACCTGATGTTATAGTCAAGGTGAACGGAAGAGGAATCACCCTCGAGGTCCACACTTGAAGTGTTGCACGGCGACGTCGTTATCGGGGGTGGTGTAGGAGAAACCACCCTCGCTTACCATGACCGATAAACTAACCTACAAGGTTATCATCAGGAGTGCTGACGAGGTATCACCCTCGGCACCCGATAGTAACCCAGTAGGGTCGAGCAACTAGGTGGAAGTGATGTGCGGTGTCGGGGCCTGGTCGTCAATCCAGTTGGTCGGGTCTTCTGATAATCCAGCGGGGCAGTCGGGATAAGTGGGGGTCTCATATGGTCTCTACCCAACCTATACTAAGCAGTTTAGGATGAGCAGCAGGTAGGTAAAAAAGCAGGTTACAATAAATAGGCTATGTATCAGATATAGGAAAAGCAGTAGCAGCAGCAGTTCTAATGCAAGCATAAGAGAGAAGAGAATAGGTGATATCGGTATGTTCAAAATGGGGGTGCTTGCCTGCAAGCTCTGGGGCAAGTGGCTGGTCATCAACAGTGTCGTTGGGGACGTAGTCGTACTCCGGAGCTGCGTCTGCCTCTGGAGCTATGTCGACGTCGGGGTCTACCGAGAGGGAAGAGGGGGAAGAAACAGGTAAACGTAATGCAAACAAATGCAACATAGGGCATGCTATGCTATGATGCAGTGCAGGGTTGCCTAAAGATGCATCTAAGTCATTTTTGTTATTTTAGGATTAACATGGAATTTCGTTAACCGGTATGTGTGCACTATTCATCTACCGGAATCGGGCTCAGAGTTACAAGTTCTCCTACGTAGGGTGTTCCGACATGGGAACAGACGACACGATCAAATTCGTCTCGTCGTTCTGAGTAACTTTCATGTTTTAAGTTTTTCGATCTGAGCTACGGTTTAAAAGTTATGAATTTCTAAAGATTTAAACTATTTTCTGGAATTATCTAATTTAGCAGAAAAAGGAATTATGACATCAGCATGATGCAATGCTGACGTCAGCAGGTCAACAGGTCGGCTGACCAGGTCAAACTTGACATGTGGGTCCAGTGGGACCCACATGTCAGCCTCTGTTAGTTAACAGAGTCTAAATTTAAACTAAGCAGAGTTAATTAGGCAGCTGGCCCCACATGTCATAGACTAACTAGCTTAATTATGTTATTTTTATTTATAAAATGTTTTAGTTAATTAAAAGGGCGGTGGGGCCGCTGGTCAGTGGCACTGTGGGCGCCCAGTCAGCAGTTGACTGGGTGACCTGCGGGGCCCACTGTCAGTGCCTCAGTGGTGGCCCCAGGTGGTGCCACATCGGCGCCATCGCCGGAAACAGCTCCGGCGACCATTTGCGCGGTGGCCGATCACCGGAGTGCGTCGGAATCGCGCTAGGGAGCATCATTTGGTGCGCGGCTGGGTTCTTTCGAACGGCCTCTCGCTCGCGCATCTTTCTGTGGCGGCGACTCGACCGGAAACGGCCTGAGTTGGCGGTGACGAGCGGCGGAGCGGACGCCGGAGTTCGGGCAGCGATGGAAATGGAGCTAGAGGGCGCGGGGAGGCTCGGTCGCGAGCTCGTTGAGCTCCTGGAAGCACCAGGAGCACGGCGGAGGCCTCAGGCGATCGTGACAAGGGCCATGGCCACAGCCACGAGCTCGTCAGTGGCGAACAGAGCTCGGGCGTGGCAGCAGCTAACTACGGTGCGAACTAGGGGAGCTAGAGGCCGGAGAAGGGAGATGGCTCACCTAGCGGCACGCACGGTGGCCCTTGACAGGTTAGTAGCAGCAGGAGCTCACCGGAGACGGCGAAGAACATCGGAGCAGAGGCGGAAGGGGGCGACATCGTGCGGTGTCAGCGGAGCTTCCCAGCTCCACCGGATGGCACCAGGCGAACGAGCGGACGACAGCGGTTCTCCAGGACAGCTCGAGCAGTCGTGTCGGTGCCGGTGGCCGCGGGATCTCGCCGTCGTGGCGGCGGCTTCGCTCGGGCGTCGACGGAATCGAGAGAGGGAGAGCGAGGAGAGAGGGATAAGAGTGATGGAGGAGACCAGGGGGGAAGCACCGGCCCGGCCTTATCCCTCTAGCGCGTCGGTGGGCGTCGAGGCCGTCGCCGTGTCGCCGCCTCGCCGGCGCGCGGGCGCTCGCCCACGGGCACAGCAACACGCAGGGGAGAGAGGAGGGGATGGGCCAGGTGGGCTGTTTTCGGGGCACTGTGCACTTAGGCCCAGTGCACAGTGCCTTGTTTTATTTTCTTATTTCTATTTTCTGTTTCGTTATTTCTTTTCTGTTTAGGTAATTGTTTAGGCCACTTTTGCACTTTTGTAAAATATGATACTTGGCCCATATATTACAGTGCATTATTACCTCTCACCAAAAACTTGTTTTGGGCAAGGTAGAATTTTATTTGAATTTGATATGATTATAAATGATTTAAATAGTGCTGTTTTGGTGCCGTATCATGTTGTTGAAGTCATTTAGCTAATCCAAGTATCATTGTTTATATTTTTATAAGTGCTTCTAGATTATTTGTTATTTAGTGAACATTTTTTCCAATAGTGTTTGAGCAAATTTATTTTGCACTTTTGAATTTGAGTCGATTTTCAGAATATAATTTGAATTTTTTTGATTAACCACTATGACTAGGCGCTGCAAATGAGATGACTTGGCATTATTTGCAGAGTGTCACAGTGCTTGATACACAGGGGTGTTACAGGTAACGTCACGGCCGGGCTCAGGGACATGCCACTGTCATGTCTCTGTTACAAACCTCCTTTATCAACCCTTGGCCCGAGCTAAACATAGAAAAAACATGAGCGAATACGGAAAAGCAGTAATATACTGTTGACTGTGTGATTTCGGTAAGAGCATCTTGAGCACACTCCCTTTTTGCTTGTGCATTATTTCGGTAAGAGCGAATGCAAGCAAAATTTTGCTTGTGCGGTCAAGCTAGATATGATGAAGGCCTACGACAGAGTTGAATGAAATTATTTGGAGCCCATTTTAACAAATCTAGGCTTCAGCATAGTCGGTTCTCTGTTAGAGTCAATGGAGAGCTACTATCCTATTTCACACCCTCTCGTGGATTGAGGCGAGGTAATAAGATATCACCATATTTATTCTTGCTCCGTGCAGAAGATTTCTCTTCTCTACTCAAATTTACAATGGTGGGTACATTGACGGAGGTATAAGGGTCCGTTACAGGTCACCCTGGGTCACACATTTACTTTTTCCAGATGATAGTTTGATCTTCATTAGTGTAAGACTGAATGAGATTTTGAGAACTTTATGGCGAGGCTTCACGGCAGTGTGTCAACCGTGACAAGAGCTCAATATTCTTCTGTTCCAATGCACCTGCTCAGTTGAAAGCTATCCTTAACATTATTGTGATGATGTTCAGTGAGCGTTATCTTGGGCTGCCCATGGCTGTTGGTCACATTACAAGTAGCATCTTTGACCACTTCGGGAAGGGGGCCCGCGATAAGATCCAAGAATGTTTTGAAAAACTGTTGGCATGCCAGGACGTTAAACTTTGCTGAAATCAATTGTTCAGGTTATTCCCACGTACATGTTGAGTAGTTTTCTGCTCACGAAGAAGGTTTGTAAGAGCTTGACTTCGCCCATGGAAGAATATATCAAGAGTAGCTCTCTTGACAAGAATGCGATGCATTGGGTTTCGTGGAGCAATTTGGCAACACCCAAGTGTAAGGGGGTCATGGGTTTTCGAGAGCCTCATCAGTTCAACCTTGCATTACTTGGGAAGCATGGATTGAGATTTTTAACTAATCTGAACTCTCTATGTGCAAGATTTTTAAAGGGCCGCTACATCCCTGACACGGATTTTATGCATGCAACTGTCCCTAAGTCTGCTTCTACAACTTAGAGGGCGATCATTGCTAGCAGAGAAGTGTTGAAGGCAGGATTGGTAAAAAGAGTGGGGGATGGGACTTCCATTGGTGCTTGGACAGACAAGTTGTGCTAACGTGGTCTTGCCTAGAACCCCCCCCCCCCCCGCCCCCCAATGGTGTCTTCTTCTTCTTCTTCTTCTTGGGAGCAGCAGCTTTTGTACTATCATTCTTCTTCTTTAAAGCATCTTCTGTACCATCATCCTTCTTTTCTGGAGCTGCATCAACTATACTTTTAGCCAAATAATCCACATCAAAGTTGTGAGAGACACAAACCCATAGCAGCACATTGAAATGCTTCTCAATTTCAGGGTCACTATAAACAAGTTGTGCTAACGTGGTCTTGCCTAGACCCCACATTCCAACGATGGGAACAACCGTCAGATCTGCATTATTAGCCTGAGCAACTAGTATATCAACGATATTCTTTTTATCCTTCTCTTTAGATCTGCTGGTGGTTTTCCTCAGATCGAAGATAACACCATTCATCTCCCGCCACTGGTTGGATACCGGCTGTTGTTGCTGATTTTCAAAGCCAAAAGTATTCTTTTCAGCCATAAGGGCCTCAATTTCGTGCACAATCCTGTAAAGCTTTCTTCCCATCCTTTTACGGAATACAAAATAGTTGTTGGTGGGAAAGAGTTTTACCATACTGAAGCCAAGGTCATTGTAGTGTCCCTCCTTTTTGGCCTTACGACGAAGGGCCTCGTACTTGAACTCATCAAAGAGTTCATCGCCTTGTAAGCCACCTTCTTGATGTCCTCGAGCCATGCCGCCGCTCCTGCTCTGCAGGATGCTGCCTGCTCTGAGTCGGCTGCCGCATGCTCGATGTCGGTGATGATGTCCAGGACGAGAAGCAGTTTTCGCTTCAAGATGTCATGTTGCTTCTTGATACGTCCATTTTGCATCATGCTTTTATATTGATATTTATTGCATTATGGGCTGTTATTACACATTCTAGCACAATACTTATTCCTTTTCTCGCTTATTTTACAAGGTTTACATGAAGAGGGAGAATGTCGGCAGCTGGAATTCTGGGCTGGAAAAGGAGCAAATCTGAGAGACCTATTCTGCACAACTCCAAAAGTCTTGAAACTTCACGGAGAATTATTTTGGAATATAAAAAAAATATTGAGCGAAGAAAGCATCAAAGGGGGGCCACCAGTCATCCACAAGGGTGGGGGCGCACCCTACCCCCCTTGGCGCGTCTCCCTACCTTGTGGGCCACCTGGCAGACCCCCGATGCCCATCTTCTGCTATATGGAGTGTTTTGCCCTGGAAAAAAATCAAAAGGAAGCTTTCGAGACGAAGTGTCGCCGTCTCGAGGCGGAACCTGGGCAGAACCAATCTAGGGCTCCGGCGGAGCTGTTCTACCGGAGAAACTCCCCTCCGGGAGGGGGAAATCAAAGCCATCGTCATCACCAACGATCCTCTCATCGAGAGGGGGTCAATCTCCATCAACATCTTCATCAGCACCATCTCCTCTCAAACCCTAGTTCATCTCTTGTATCCGATCTTTGTCTCAAAACCTCAGATTGGTACCTGTGGGTTGCTAGTAGTGTTGATTACTCCTTGTAGTTGATGCTAGTTGGTTTATTCGGTGGAAGATCATATGTTCAGATCCTTAATGCTATTTAATACCCCTCTGATTATGAACATGAATATGCTTTGTGAGTAGTTATGTTTGTTCCTGAGGACATGGGAGAAGTCTTGTTATAAGTAATCATGTGAATTTGGTATTCATTCGATATTTTGATGAGATGTATGTAGTCTTTCCTCTAGTGGTGTTATGTGATCGTCGACTACATGACACTTCACCATGATTAGGGCCTGGGAAGGCATTAGGCGGTAATAAGTAGATGATGGGTTGCTAGAGTGACAGAAGCTTAAACCCTAGTTTATGCGTTGCTTCGTAAGGGGCTGATTTGGATCCATATGTTTCATGCTATGGTTAGATTTATCTTAATTGTTCTTTCGTAGTTGCGGATGCTTGCGAGAGCGGTTAATCATAACTAGGAGGCTTGTCCACGTAAGGACAGCACCCAAGCTCCGGTCCACCCACATATCAAATTATCAAAGTAACGAATGCGAATCATATGAGCATGATGAAAACTAGCTTGACAGTAATTACCATGTGTCCTCGGGAGCGCTTTGCTTTATATAAGAGTTTGTCCAGGCTTGTCCTTTGCTACAAAAAGGATTGGGCCACCTTGCTGCACCTTAGTTACTTTTGTTACTTGTTACCCGTTACTATTTATCTTATCACACAACTATCTGTTACCGATAATTTCAGTGCTTGCAGAGAATACCTTGCTGAAAACCGCTTGTCATTTCCTTCTGCTCCTCGTTGGATTCGACACTCTTACTTATCGAAAGGACTATGATAGATCGCCTATACTTGTGGGTCATCAAGACTCTTTTCTGGTGCCGTTGCCGGGGAGTGAAGCACCTTTGGTAAGTGGATTTTGGGAAGGAAACATTTATATAGTGTGCTGAAATTTACTGTCACTTATCACTATAGAAAATAATCCTTTGAGGGGCTTGTTCGGGGTATCTCCACCTCGAACGGAAGAGCAAAGAGTTGCTCCTCAACCTACTGCACCTACTGAAAATATTTATTATGAAATTCCTTCGGGTATGATAGAGAAACTGCTAGCTAATCCTTATGCAGGAGATGGAACATTACATCCTGATATGCACCTAATCTATGTGGATGAAGTTTGTGGATTATTTAAGCTTGTAGGTTTGCCCGAGGATGATGTCAAGAAGAAGGTCTTCCCTTTATCTTTGAAGGGAAAGGCATTGACATGGTATAGGCTATGTGATGATATTGGGTCATGGAACTACAACCGATTGAAATTGGAATTTCATCAAAAGTTTTATCCTATGCATCTGGTTCATCGTGATCAAAATTATATCTACAATTTTTGGTCTCGTGAAGGAGAAAGTATTGCTCAAGCTTGGGGGAGGCTTAAGTCAATGTTATATTCATGCCCCAATCATGAGCTCTCAAGGGAAATTATTATTCAGAATTTTTATGCTCGGCTTTCTCGTAATGATCAATCCATGCTCAATACTTCTTGTACTGGTTCTTTTATGAAGAAGGATATTGAATTCAAATGGGATTTATTGGAAAGAATTAAATGCAACTCTGAAGATTGGGAACTCGACGAAGGTAATGAGTCAGGTATAAACCTTAAGTTTGATTGTGTTAAATCTTTTATGGATACCAATGCTTTTCGTGAATTTAGCACTAAATATAGACTTGACTCTGAGATAGTAGCTTCCTTTTGTGAATCATTTGCTACTCATGTTGATCTCCCTAAGGAGAAGTGGTTTAAATATCATCCTCCCATTGAAGTAAAAGTAGTAGAACCTATTAAAGTTGAAGAAGAAACTATTACTTATAATGTTGATCCTATTGTTCCTACTGCTTATATTGAGAAGCCACCTTTTTCTGTTAGAATAAAGAAACATGCTAAAGTTTCAACTGTGGTTCGTAAGAGTAATATTAGAACACCTACACCCCCTGAACAAATTAAAGTTGAATCAAGTATTGCGATGGTTAAAGATCTCTTGGTCAATAATATTGATGAGCATGTTATTTATTTCTGTGGAGAAGCTGCTAGAATTGGTAAACCTGATATTGAAGATAAACATAGACCCATTATTGGCATGCCCGTTGTTTCTGTTAAAATAGAAGATCATTGTTATCATGGTTTATGTGATGTGGGTGCTAGTGTGAGTGCAATTCCTTATACCTTATATCAAGAAATTATGAATTATATTGCACCTGCTGAGATAGAAGAAATTGATGTTACTATTAAACTTGCCAATAGAGATACTATATCACCAATTGGGATTGTTAGAGATGTTGAAGTCTTGTATGGGAAAATAAAATATCCTACTGATTTTCTTGTTCTTGGTTCCCCACAAGATGATTTTTGTCCCATTATATTTGGTAGACCTTTCTTGAATACTGTTAATGCTAGGATAGACTATGAGAAAGAAATTGTTACTATAAGTTTTGGGGATGTGTCTCATGATTTTAATTTCTCTAAATTTCGTAGACAACTCCATGATAAAGAATTGCCTAGTAAGGATGAAATTATTGGTCTTGCTTCTATTGCCGTGCCTTCTACTGTTCTTTTAGAACAGTATTTGCTAGAACATGAAAATGACATGTTTATGAATGAGAGAAAGGAGTTAGATGAAATATTCTTTAATCAAGGGCCTGTTTCAATTTGCATGTTGAAATCCTTGGGGATCCTCCTCCACCCAAGGGTGATCCCGTGTTTGAGCTTAGGAAATTACCTGATACTTTGAAATATGCTTATCTTGATGAAAAGAAGATATATCCTGTTATTATTAGTGCTAACCTTTCAGAGCATGAAGAAAAAATTTATTGAAAACTCTGAAGAAGCACTGTGCCGCTATTGGATATACTCTTGATGATCTTAAGGGCATTAGTCCCACTCTATGTCAGCACAAAATTAATATGAAGCCTGATGCTAAACCAGTTGTTGATCACCAACGACGGTTAAATCCTAAGATGAAAGAAGTGGTAAGAAATGAAATACTAAAACTTCTGGAGGTAGGTATAATTTATCCTATTGCTGATAGTAGATGGGTAAGTCCTGTTCATTGTGTCCCCAAGAAGGGAGGTATTACTGTTTTTCCTAATGATAAAAATGAATTGATTCCACAAAGGATTGTTACAGGTTATAGAATGGTAATTAATTTTCACAAATTAAACAAAGCTACTAGAAAAGATCATTACCCTCTACATTTTATTGATCAAATGCTAGAAAGACTATCCAAACATACACATTTTTGCTTTCTAGATGATTATTCTGTTTTCTCTCAAATTCCTATGTCAAAAGAGGACCAGAAAAAGACCACTTTTACTTGCCCATTCGGTACCTTTGCTTATAGACGTATGGCTTTTGGTTTGTGCAATGCACCTGCTACCTTTCAAAGATGTATGACTGCTATATTCTCTAATTTTTGTGAAAAGATTGTTGAGGTTTTCATGGATGATTTCTCCGTTTACGGAACTTCTTTTGATGATTGCTTAAGCAACCTTGATCGAGTTTTGCAGAGATGTGAAGAAACTAATCTTGTCTTGAATTGGGAGAAGTGCCACTTTATGGTTAATGAAGGTATTGTCTTGGGGCATAAAATTTCTAAAAGAGGTATTGAAGTTGATAAAGCTAAAGTAGATGCTATTGAAAAGATGCCGTGTCCTAAAGATATCAAAGGTATAAGAAGTTTCCTTGGTCATGCTGGTTTCTATAGGAGGTTTATTAAAGACTTCTCTAAAATTTCTAGGCCTCTCACTAATCTCTTGCAAAAAGATGTTCCTTTTGTTTTTTATGATGATTGTGTAGAAGCATTTGAAATACTTAAGAAAGCCTTCATTTCTACACCTATTGTTCAACCGCCTGATTGGAATCTACCCTTTGAAATTATGTGTGATGCTAGTGGTTATGCTGTTGGTGTTGTTCTAGGACAAAGAGTTGATAAGAAATTGAATGTTATTCATTATGCTAGTAAAACTCTAGACAGTGCCCAGAGAAATTATGCTACTACTGAAAAAGAATTTTTAGCAGTTGTATTTGCTTGTGATAAGTTCAGATCTTACATTATTGATTCCAAAGTAACTGTTCACACTGATTATGCTGCTATTAAATATCTTATCGAAAAGAAAGATGCTAAACCTAGACTTATTAGATGGGTTCTCTTGCTACAAGAATTTGATTTGCATATTATTGATAGAAAGGGAGCTGAGAACCCCGTTGCAGACAACTTGTCTAGGTTAGAAAATGTTCTTGATGACCCACTGCCTATTGATGATAGTTTTCCTGATGAGCAATTAGCGGTCATAAATGCCTCTCGTAATACTCCATGGTACGCTGATTATACTAATTACATTGTTGCTAAATTTATACCATCTAGTTTCACATACCAGCAAAAGAAAAAGGTTTTCTATGATTTAAGACATTACTTTTGGGATGACCCACACCATTATAAAGAAGGAGTAGATGGTGTTATTAGACGTTGTGTACCTGAGCATGAACAGGAACAGATCCTACGCAAGTGCCACTCCGAAGCTTACGGAGGACACCATGCTGGAGATAGAACTGCACACAAGGTATTGCAATCCGGTTTTTATTGGCCTACTCTCTTCAAGGATGCCCGTAAGTTTGTCTTGTCTTGTGATGAATGCCAGAGAATTGGCAATATTAGTATACGTCAGGAAATGTCTATGAATTATTCACTTGTTATTGAACCATTTGATGTTTGGGGCTTTGATTATATGGGACCTTTTCCTTCCTCTAATGGGTATACACATATTTTAGTTGCTGTTGATTGAGTTACTAAGTGGGTAGAAACTATTCCAACTAGTAGTGCTGATCATAACACTTCTATTAAGATGCTTAAAGAAGTTATTTTTCCGAGGTTTGGAGTCCCTAGATATTTAATGAGTGATGGTGGTTCACACTTTATTCATGGTGCTTTCCGTAAAATGCTTGCTAAATATTATGTCAACCATAGAATTCATCTCCTTATCACCCTCAGTCTAGTGGTCAAGTAGAATTGAGCAATAGAGAGATTAAATTAATTTTGCAAAAGACCCTTAATAGATCTAGAAAGAATTGGTCTAAGAAACTTGATGATGCATTATGGGCTTATAGAACTGCTTATAAAAACCCTATGGGTATGTCTTCGTATAAAATGGTTTATGGAAAAGCATGTCACTTACCTCTTGAACTAGAACATAAAGCTTATTGGGCTATTAAAAAGCTCAACTATGATTTCAAACTTGCCGATGAGAAGAGGTTATTTGACATTAGCTCACTTGATGAATGGAGAACCCAAGTTTATGAGAATGCCAAGTTGTTTAAAAAAAGGTTAAAAGATGTCATGACAAAAGGATACAAAAGCGTGAGTTTAATGTAGGTGATCATGTTTTGCTATACAACTCTCGTTTAAGATTTTTTGCAGGAAAGCTTCCCTCTAAATGGGAAGGCCCTTACATTATCGAGGAGATCTATCGTTCCGGTGCCATTAAGATCAACAATGCCGAAGGCACTAACCCAAAGGTGGTAAACGGTCAAAGAATCAAACATTATATTTCAGGTACTCCCATAAATGTTGAGACGAATATTATTAATACCGTAACACCGGAGGAGTACATAAGGGACACTTTCCAGAATGTTTCAGATTCTTAAAAGAAACATGTATGTGGTACGGTAAGTAAACCGACTCCAAAACTGTTCTAATGGCATTTTTTCTCTGTTTTGGAATATTTAAAAAATTAGGAAAATTAAAAGTAGTCTGAAAGACGCACGAGGAGACCACAAGGGTGGAGGGCGTGCCCTACCCCCCTGGGCGCTCCACCCTGCCTTGTGGCCACCTCGCGTGCCCTCCGGACTCCGTTTTCTTGCACAATACTTTTTTTGGTCGGTAAAAAATCATTATATAATCTCCCGAATATTTTGACCACCGTACCACGGCAAAATCTCCTATTTTTGTTTTGAGCTGTTTTCTGCCAGAGTTTTCAAGGCCAGGCATCATGTCATCCTCCTCCTCCAACAACGCGGACAGCGATGCTTTGTTGATGCAGATGGAACTTAGAAGGGAGAATGCCGAGGAAGCCACGATGGTGGAGGAGGAAGGAGAATCGCTTGAGGAACAGCCTCCGGCATCGGAGAGAGGTACTCTGGCGGGCATCTCCACTATTCCAAATCCCCATCAAGCAATAGGCACTACAAACAACCATGAAGACCAAGATGTTCGATAAGGGCTTCCCCCTAGGAGGTCCTTACACAGGTTACATCGGAACAACTTTCATAATTTGGTTCATAATTACAGAGTGGAGAACACCCCACGTACGCATATACCCTCCAACTGGGACATATCCCGTCCAAGTGAAAGCAATGCAGGGAAAGATTCTTGGTGGCCTGAAAATAAGCATCTTTTGGAGGAAATCCAGAAGAATGCAAATACGCTCCAACAAGTGCTCCGAGAATTGCAAGCCCTGAAAGGTGCCTTAATAAAGCTGACAGATACATCAACCACTCCATCATCAACACCTCCGAAGAAAGAGATCTAAATACATGGGTATGGGCACTTCCCTTGGCAACTGCCAAGCTTGGGGGAGGTGCCCCGGTATCGTATCACCATCACACCTTTACTTTTATCGTTTTTCTTAGTTCGATGCTTTTGGTTATCTCTTGATCTAGTAGAATAAAGTTTTAGTATGATCTAGCTTTGAGTTTTGTTTCGAGATCTATCTATGTAATCGAGTCCGTGAGTTATATATAATAAAGAGTAGTTTTGAGTTGAGGGCTTTGCTTTCTTGCTATGATCTTGAGGGAATATAATAAAAGAAAGAATAAAAAGAAATAAAAAGATCGTATAATGATCTTATGGAGACTGATGACTTCACATATAAAGAGTATGATGAATAAAAGTTGTTGAGAGTTGGCAAACATAATTTTGGTCATTGTTGCAATTAATAGGAAGTAATAAAGAAAGAGAGGTTTCACATATAAATATACTATCTTGGACATCTTTTTTAATTGTGAGCACTCATTAAAATATGACATGCTAAAAGGTTGATATTGGACAAGGAAGACAACATAATGGGTTATGTTTTCTTATATCCGAATAGAAGTTATAGTGTCTTGGATCCTCCAACATGTTGAGCTTACTTTTCCCTCTTATGCTAGCCAAATCTTTTGCACCAAGTAGATATACTACTTGTGCTTCCAAACATCCCTTAAACCAGTTTTGCCATGAGAGTCCACCATACCTACCTATGGATTGAGTAAGATCCTTCAAGTAAGTTGTCATCAGTGCAAGCAATAAAAATTGCTCTCTAAATATGTATGATCTATTAGCGTGAAGAAAATAAGCTTTATACGAACTTGTGATATTGAAGAAATAAAAGCGACGGACTGCATAATAAAGTTCTTTATCACAAGCGGCAATATAAAGTGACGTTCTTTTGCATTAAGATTTTGTGCATCCAACCATAAAAGCGCATGACAACCTCTGCTTCCCTCTGCGAAGGGCCTATCTTTTACTTTTATCTTCTATCCTTATACAAGAGTCATGGTGATCTTCACCTTTCCTTTTTACATTTTTTTTTGGCAAGCACTATGTGTTGGAGAAGGATCCAGATATATATATCCACTCGGATGTAGGTTATCATAAAGTATTATTGTTGACATTACCCTTGAGGTAAAAGGTTGGGAGGCGAAACTATAAGCCCCTATCTTTCTCTGTGTCCGACGAAGGCTTTGAACCCATAAGTATCGCATGAGTGTTAGCAATTGTGAAAGATTAAATGATAGTTGAGTATGTGGACTTGCTGAAAAGCTCTTGAATTGACTCTTTCCGATGTTATGATAAATTGCAATTTCTTCAGCGACTGAGATCATAGTTTGTTAGTTTTCAATGAAGTTTCTAATTCATACTTTACCTTGTGAACGAATTGTTACTTTAGCATAATAAATTATATGACTATATATGTTGCTGCTCCAAAGATGATCATGATGCCATCATGTCCGTATTTTATCGACACCTTTATCTCTAAACATGTGGACATATTTTTCGATTTCGGCTTTCGTTTGAGGACAAGCGAGGTCTAAGCTTGGGGGAGTTGATACGTCCATTTTGCATCATGCTTTTATATTGATATTTATTGCATTATGGGCTGTTATTACACATTCTAGCACAGTACTTATGCATTTTCTCTCTTATTTTACAAGGTTTACATGAAGAGGGAGAATGCCGGCAGCTGGAATTCTGGGCTGGAAAAGGAGCAAATCTGAGAGACCTATTCTGCACAACTCCAAAAGTCCTGAAACTTCAGGGACAATTATTTTGGAATATATATAAAATATTGGACAAAGGAAGCACCAGAGGGGGGCCACCCGCCATCCACAAGGGTGGGAGGCGCGCCTCCCTACCTTGTGGGCCACCTGGCAGGCCCCCGATGCCCATCTTCTGCTATATGGTGTGTTTTGACCTGGAAAAAATCAGAAGGAAGCTTTCGGGACGAAGCGCCGCCGTCTCGAGGCGGAACCTGGGCAGAACCAATCTAGGGCTCTGGCGGAGCTGTTCTGCCGGAGAAACTCTACTCCGGGAGGGGGAAATCGAAGCCATCGTCATCACCAATGATCCTCTCATCGAGAGGGGGTCAATCTCCATCAACATCTTCATCAGCGCCATCTCCTCTCAAACCCTAGTTCATCTCTTGTATCCGATCTTTGTCTCAAAACCTCAGATTGATACCTGTGGGTCGCTAGTAGCGTTTATTACTCCTTGTAGTTGATGCTAGTTGGTTTATTCGGTGGAAGATCATATGTTCAGATCCTTAATGCTATTTAATACCCCTCTGATTATGAACATGAATATGCTTTGTGAGTAGTTACGTTTGTTCCTGAGGACATGGGAGAAGTCTTGTTATAAGTAATCATGTGAATTTGGTATTCGTTCGATATTTTGATGAGATGTATGTTGTCTTTCCTCTAGTGGTGTTATGTGAACGTCGACTACATGACACTTCACCATGATTTGGGCCTGGGAAGGCATTGGGAAGTAATAAGTAGATGATGGGTTGCTAGAGTGACAGAAGTTTAAACCCTAGTTTATGCGTTGCTTCGTAAGGGGCTGATTTGGATCCATATATTTCATGCTATGGTTAGATTTATCTTAATTCTTCTTTCGTAGTTGCAGATGCTTGCGAGAGGGGTTAATCATAAGTGGGAGGCTTGTCCAAGGAAGGGCAGCACCCAAGCACCGGTCCACCCACATATCAAATTATCAACGTAACGAACGCGAATCATATGAGCATGATGAAAACTAGCTTGACAGTAATTCCCATGTGTCCTCGGGAGCGCTTTGCTTTATATAAGAGTTTGTCCAGACTTGTCCTTTTCTACAAAAAGGATTGGGCCACCTTGCTACACCTTAGTTACTTTTGTTACTTTTTACCCGTTACGATTTATCTTATCACACAACTGTCTGTTACCGATAATTTCAGTGCTTGCAGAGAATACCTTGCTGAAAACTGCTTGTCATTTCCTTCTGATCCTCGTTGGGTTCGACACTCTTACTTATCGAAAGGACTACGATAGATCCCCTATACTTGTGGGTCATCACTTCTTCATGCTCTTCATCACCTTGTATTGGTCTAGGAGCTCGCTGGACGCCTTCTCCATAATGATTTTGACCAGTGGTCCGACCACCATGGTGGCCGCCATGGCCACCGCCATTGGAACACCAAAGGACTCGCAAGAACACAAAGAAGCACAATTGCAGTGAGAGGTGGAGAAGAAAATGGTCTGAGCAAGACGCACTTGCTTTCTTGTGAGCAAATGCTAGTGCTGACTCGATAAAATAACACACCATTAACACAGCTTTATCCGTGTTTTATGCCTTTTTCTCGATGTGCATCACCCCGTTGGCTAGCCTCAACGAGACCTTTTTTCTCCTTGGCTAGTGGGATGCCCTTCCACTAAGGATAACATATCTGCAACTACCTCGAAAGAGGTACACACACCTGCTCCTGATCTAAGAAGAAAAAAACACTCCTGCTCATCCACCTCTATGCATTGGTTTTCTTACATTCTCCTTGGCTCATGTGCCACAGTGACCATCTCAGGGAAAAGAACACTTTGTTCTTTCACATGAATTATTCCTAGCAACGATATTAGACACCACTGAGTTGCTCTCCCCCCCCCCCCCCCCCCCCCCCCCCCCCCCCCCCCCCCCCCCCCCCCCCCCCCAACACACACCACAAGTAGGAACCATCGGAACAAAGCTACCAAAAAATGCAGTGGAGATACAATTCAGTAGTAGAAAGTTGCCCAAAAATGTTGTAGCCAACTGTTAGAATATGTGTACAGTAGAGAAAAATACCGTTGATTTTGTGATATAATAGTGTCATTAGGCTCAAGACCACTAGTGCTAGAATGTGCAAAGTGTTATTTTGTCAAAAACAATGTGTAAGGTGCTATATGATCATCAGAGACCAAAATAGAGCGCGACATTTTATCAAATCCCTCACCCACTTCAACTTGGATCTGAACCGGCATAAGAGTTTGTTAGGTAAACCAATTACTTCATCCGTCCAATAATATAAGAGCGTTTTTGACACTATGGATGCAGTTGCAGTATGGACATTCCTGTAGAGCAGCTCTAGGTTCAGTGTTCTCACCTGACTAGGACTAGGAGTCGCCGGCAGCTCCTCCAAGTGCCCCGTTCCGTCCGTGGTTGCTCCTTCCACGACACGCTTCCGCAGCCGACGGTTGTTGGAGAAGCGGAGAGGAACCAGGACGCCCACGTCAGAAGACGACGGCCATGGCCTCTATCTTCCTCCTCCGATGTGGGCTGGCTGGCCTCCTCACCCACCAACGGCTACTGAAGATCCGGCGTCAGAACGGGATGAATAAGAGCATCTCCAACAAGCGCACAACCGCGCGGCGCGCTAAAACTGTTTTCAGCGCCGAAATAGCATTTTTTTGCACACAGCAGGACGCTGGCTCCAGCGGCCGTTGCAAAATATGACGCACGCGAGCAGCTCCAGCAGGTGCTGCAAAAAAAGATGCGCGCGAGCAACCGGTAGTACCATGCAACACATACGAATAGCATATAGATAAAAATTCAACATATAGATAAAATTCATACAATACAAATAGCATAGTTCATCAAGCCCAACACCACAAACTAGTCCATACGATACAAATAATAAAAATAGATAAAAATGATACTACGATGCAAACATAGTAGAAACTACTCCTTGTTGTCGTCCTCCTCCTCGGTGGTGTAGTCCGACGACAGAAATGTGTCATTCCACCGAGGATCATTGTTGTCAAAGGTCGACGCCGGCAGGGGCAGGCCCAGGAATTAAAGACTGTGTATTCAAATTTTGAAAACATTTTTTTGGAAGCCTACATGCTTCCTTTTGACGCGAACCGATTATAGAAGCATAATGTACTAGTTGTAAAATAAAGAAAAGATATCACATAATATATTATATTCATAAAAATATCATAACTTGGAATTGTTCAACATATGGAAGTAATAATTGTTCAACAATGCATGGCAAAATCTAAGATGTATAGAGGGTAGAAAATAGCAAATGGTAGAAAGCTTACAAATTACAAGATAACTTTGTGATCCTTGATGCTTTGAAAATGAGTGATGATGTCTTCATTTGTAACTTGCAGAAAGAATTCCGTTTCATATGAACGTGACCAAGCAATCATTCAAGTATTCCCTTGCAAATTATCATGTCCAGAAAATTTAGGATTGGCTGCAAACGAGTCTTTAATTTCATTATAATTAAAAATAAATACAAGTGGTCGGACTAACTTGCTTAAACTTGTACGTCTGTACTACAACCTGCTACCTGCTGGACACTGGTCACTGGATAGTATGAGAAGAAAACCGTTTCCCTACCTGCATTGATAGATGAATTCAGTTCGACTAAGAATCGGCATGAGAGAAGAGATCCCTATTTCATAAGTTGAAGGATTGATTCATCTAATCTAATTAGTAATCATACCTTGGATAGATGAGTCTGTGGGTTGTGGCTTTGAAATTGGATCGATGCCTGCTGCCCGCTGCCAACTGCAGGGATCAGAAGTTCAGGTGAAAAACGACAAAACTGGCCCTTTTTGCAAAGTTCGGCACAAAATGAACCAAGTTTAAAATATTTCATAAAATGACCCTTTTGCATGAAGCCTGTCCCGGGACGCCATGCTAGACAACATGACGCCCTGGTCAAGGACGCCATGCATCGGCGCTGACCTGCCATGTCGAATACACTTCGAACGCATGACGCGCCATGCCTGTTCGCCGAAGGAGGCCCAAGCTAGCTTGCCTTTGCTCTTTGTCTGCACGTGCGCGATGCAATGACCCTGGCTACAAGTGTTCCCATCGGCCAGCCGGCCGCACGCACTCCTCCGGGTACACCAAATTGGTACGTATCTGCATGTTTTTTTTTTTTTTTTTGAAACTAACGTATCTGCATGCTTAGTTTTGGCATGGTGGTAGCTCTCTATTTTCCGGATCGAGAGGTAGCTGGCTCAAGTCCTTCTTTTGCACTTCTTTTTGTTTATTTTTCAAAATAGGTAAGTAAAAAAAGTGAAAAAATGAGGACCAAAAAAGTCATCTCGTAACCTCACACCGCTAAAGTCAACTCCAACGCACGTTTGTTTTGTTCGCTTTTCGTCTGTTTGGGTAGGGCAATAGGGCGGCGTCCAGCCGTTTTCCTGGATGCGCCGGCCGTGCGCCCAACACGCGGCCGCATCTAGTCCGCCACGCCACATGTATACTTTTTTTATCGGATTTCTTTTATTATTTCATCAACTAAATTTTGATACATTGGAGTATGTTCACCAATTCTTAACTAGATGAACACCCATCCGGGATGTTCCGACGTGATAGAAACGCGGTGCACGACCTGCTGCGAGCAGTCATCATAGATGCGGCCGGATGCACACAAATCCGGCGGCCAGATGTGCTCAAATCCGGTGGCCGGGTTGGACAGCAAGGCGACCGAGACAAAGACCGGGGTAAGGGGGGGGGGGGGGGGGGGGGCAAGGGTGGAATGACCGCGTTTCCGAACTTGGGCGAACAGGAAGGGGGGGAAAAGGACCGGAGGGGGGGGGAAAATGTGAGGGAAAGGGGGGGGGGGGGCGGGGGGCGGGGGCCGGGTGGGGGCGGGGGGGGGGAATCGCTGAAATGGGGGAAAGGAAGGGGATAATGGGGGGGGGGGGGAACTGAACAGCGAGAAAATGCTGGCCATGGCGATGGCGGGGGTAGGGTTAGGGCACTCCATGCGGGGTCCATTTGGGTCTGTTCGTTGGAGTTGCCTTAATCTGCGGCCGCTCCTAGAGCCGTGGAAGATATTATTCTGTTTTGCGGTACGTGGTGTTTTATAGCCGCGTCGTGGCCAACCGGTGAACTTTTTCACCCTATACTGGCATCATCCATCACAAGGGCCCACTCTACGCGCTCACTCATGGCGAGCCGATGATGGGACCATCGAAACTTGGGAGTTCAAGCGGTGGGGAGCCAGGGTCATCTTTCATTAATAATGAACGCCTAGCCCCCCTCAGTGACTCATGGGTACGGTAATGGCGTTATGAGAGCTCCGTGGTCGTATCCGCAACATGCGTGCAAGTATGAGTTGCGGGTTAGGAGTCCATATGAGTGTGTATATATGTGTATATACCAGTTCATCATTACCATGTTGTGTAGTACTCCTTTGTACATAAATATAAAACGTTTAAAGACTTGAGTGGCTATTTTTGTAGCATGTAATGAACTAGCAACAAGGTTGATGCATGCATCATGACCTATTTAACAAAGTAGGTACGTACTTAATCGATCCAAGATTGAGATGCACTCATTATATAATTTTTAGGTAGCTAGCTTAGCCTAAACCTAACATGATGGCTTTGGCTTGGATCGAAACGTAGGAAAATCAACTGAGTCGGCTTGATTAGACGCGGGCGTGCAGACTGCAAAGAGAAGAGCAAGCTAGCTAGGTTCCTCGTCTGGTTCTCTTCTGCCAATAGGCATGCATGTATACGCGCGTGCAGACACAGAGCAAAGGCAAGCTTGTTATCTTCAGCCAACAGGCATGGCGCCCCTAGCTGGGTCTTCGTGCTGTTGTACATGGCGCCGTGGCCTAAGGCGTCATGCGTTCAAAGTGTGTTCGACGTGGCAGGTCAGCGTCGATGCATGGTGCCCTTGACCATGGCGTTATGATGCCTAGCATGGCGCCCCGGGACCGGACGTCATGCAAAAGGGTCATTTTATGAAATATTTTTAAATTGGATTTGTTTTGTGTTGAACTTTCTAAAAATGACCAGCTTTGTCATTTTTCACGAAGATCAGAACCAAAGGGAGCGAGGGATGGATTCGTCGCGCCGCCGTGCGCACGTGCGATCGCAGATCAGGCGATGGCAACAGCCCTGGCGAAGTGGCGGCTCGCGGGGAAGAGAACTGGGGAACAGAGAAGGGGAGGTGTCCAGGCGGTTCGTCTCATGAGTCCTGCTGCGTCTGATCGATGGACCTATTTTTTTGGCGATGATGGATGTGTGCGTGCCCTGCAGCGATGTTGGCCAATGGGCCAAGTCGTGGTCGTGAGGGAAAAATAATGGGTATTCAATTGAATACCCTTGAATTGAGGTGGGCCCGCCCCTGGACTCCGGTCCCAAGTCGCACTGCGCTAACGCCAATGCCTTCCGCTCATGTCTGTCCACCCGATCCGCGGCTCGCTGCGCCCTCCTCTTAGCCCAGAAGTCGTTCTCTCCAGCGACATCCTTCGGGAAGCGCGCCACTCCGCCATGGCGTACTCGTCCGCTTCGGCGATGAGGAGGCGGCGCTCCCGCCTACGCTGGACGTGGCGGTCCTCCTCGGTGACTAGCCGCAGCGGAGGCGCGAGCTCCTTCGCCTGCTCGCGCGTCCAGGCGTCGGAGAAGTTCATCTGCGCCTGTGGCCTCCCGAGGCGCCACGCCGCCGCGTCGTACGCACGTGCGGCCTCGTGGGCTGTCTCGAACGTCCCGAGACCAAGACGCACGTCACCGGAGCGGATCTCCGCGTAAAACATGCCGGTGGGGCGGGCGCGGATGCCGCGGAAGCCGGAGCTGCTCCAGACGCGCGGCCGCATGTCGACGGCGGGGGAGAAGACACGGCGGCGACGGCGGGGCGCTGGAGGTGAGGAAGAAGGGGGCGGCGGGGAAGAAGAAGGCACTGGACTGCGGTTGGCGGGCTCGGGCGTGCGCGTTTTATAGAGCGCGTCGGACGCCGCGCGGCAAAACTGCCGCACGCCGGACCGCTTTTTCGCGCGCGCGGGAACCCGCGCCTGCTGGAGCGCGCCAAACGTCCCGCGCGCGCTAAAACATGCTTTTCCCCGCCCGCGATATATAGCGCGGCTGTTGGAGATGCTCTAAGGACGGAACCGCCTGAAGGACATACGGCGGAGACAGAGGAGGATGATTCACGTGCACGCTTAGAGGAAGGAAGTACGGCGGAGGCGGATGTGGATTCTGACCGGCGATCTTCCTGATTTGATGATTCCGTCGGAGACAATGAGGGAAACGGTGTTTTGTTTTCCCAGTCTTCAACAAAGGGGAACACAGCGAATGTTGAAGCGCGCCGGGACAACCGAAAGTTTGTAACGGAAATCAAACATCTGCTATATAGGATTAAAAAAACAGGAACCCCTGTAAAAAATAGCAAAAAATGTAAAAAAATATAGAAATCAAGAAAAATAATAATTCAGAAAAGGATAAAAGGTAAGTAAATTTGAGCTAAAACCACGAACACTTATTTTGAAATGGAGGGAAGTATGATATTCCATGCACTATGTTGTGGCACATTTTCATGTTGAATACTAACACATAAAGTCACAAGTGGATGAACCCGCTATAACCCAAAAGGCATCCTCGAAATATGTACAATTGAGATTCCGTTTTGGGTAAGAGAAATCAAATGGTAAAAAAAGAGATTCCGTTTTGGGTAAGAGAAATCAAATGGTAAATACATCATATCTTGAGAAATTAAAAGGCAAGCTAACAAGAGTTTAAATGATTAACAGTGTATACCAGAGTTGGCTGCAGCAGCAGTACATACATAAGTGCAAACTTAATTTGGCCTGAGCATGATTTGCAAAAAAGGAAAAGTTGGCCTTCAACTCCATTTAAGCGTCTTGCGTCTGTTCAAAACGCTGAAACTCAACGCGAATGACGAGCATTTCCTAAGTGCAGACTATTAGGGGCAATCAACAGCCTAATATAGAGATAGTAGTGAGCAGGTAGCAGTGCATGCACAAGTCAAAATAGTAGTGTTACTTATGCAAGCAGAGGAAGGCAGACAGACAGACCAGAAGATCAGTTAACAAGAAAGAAACTCCTTCTGGGATTACTATTTCATATATGCACTCGTGTTCAAATTCCTGTGATCGAAACAGGAAAGACCTGCCCTTTCATGGAGCGCCGATCACAGCAGCGCAACGAAGAACAGGGAGCACCCCACTATTGTAGTGATGGGGAAATGGGGATTAAAAGCCTCAAGAAGAACAGAGCTTCTGTCTGTAGCCTCTTCATCTCTTCTTCACATCATTGAGGGGATGATCTGCGGTCCCAAACAGAGTTTCCTGTTTGGGACTACATCTGCGGTCCGTAAGGCACAAGCGAGTTGCTGCGCACGTGGCTAAAGCACCAGTACAGTGGAGGTCCTTCTATCTTCGCTCGCCACCAATCAAATCCCCGTGGCGTGCAGTATTTACATTTTTTTGGCTGATCTGCTTCATATATTCTGCAATTTTATCTTCTGCACAGGCTTCAGACTGATGTTCTCAACATGTCCACAGCTCTACATTCAGAAACCACTGTCAGTGACCTCTCCGGATGCCCGGCCTGCCTGCAGTCTGCAGATCTGAATAAATCCACATTATTTCCGAAACCCACTGTCCTAGATTCATAAACCACTATGCTTAATTGGAGTAGAACTAGTCGGTGGGGTGAAACTCTCGATGAACATCATAAAATAAGAAATCAAAGTTCCACATCTTCAGTCACAGCTGAAATTTGAAGTGGTTCGCGACGACACAGTATTCTAGAAAAGTATTCCCAGTGCAGAGTATCAGGGGTAATTTGTTCATCAGCTTCAGATACATATGATGGTTACTAAATAACAGTAGCGCTATTATACGTGGCACACCGGATATTTGAATGTAAATAGTACACCGGATATTTGAATGTAAATAGTACACCGGATATTTGAATGTAAATAGTAGCACTGCTACACAGGTCCATAAATAAAACTGGGAAACTGCGACAGAATTTTGACAAAAGCTGAAGGTTACCCCGGGCAGAATGTTGCCGTGCTTGTTGGAAAATAAATACTACAATAATTGTTTGAAAAAACTAATACTCCCTCCGTCCCAAAATAAGTATCTCAACCCTAGTACAACTTTGTACTAAAGTTAGTACAAACTTAAGACACTTATTTTGGGACGGAGGGAGTACTACAATGGCTTGACCGTAGGCAAAAAGAGGTGGCAAAATACAAGCACTTATTGTACAAATTGTGATCTTTTTCTGGGAACAGAATGATACGACCATAGTATTATAGGAGAGCTACTTTCTGATTACTAATGTCGCAGTTCAACATGGCAACAACTTCCAGTGCGCACCTTACAAGAGAATAACTCCACTCCAGGTGATCTCTTCCCCGCCTATATGTGCTGGGAGAGTTCTGCAAAGAAGCATCAAATTCTATAATTCCACCAGCTTATTCTGGCAAAAGAAAAGAACAACTAAAGGGTTCCAGCAGTTTAGGCATGTTTTTAGATTACAAACCTGCATCACAACTTCCATACTGGTATTCCCATGATTCTGTCTCTAGTGCTCTAATATCTCCGGATGGCATATTTCCACGTCTTCGGTTTCAGCAGCATAGGCTTATCTGCAGAGATCAATAATGTAAAAACTAGAGGAATATCAATAAATTAAGAAATGACGAATTTTTAGGTTTAAGGAACATCTAATGTTCTCCAATTTTCTGCCGTGCTACAAGCGATTCTATTATAATCACCTAACTACCACATTTAGTACTCAGTTACTCTCTGGTAAGGGGAAATAGAGACGACAATTTCTGGTGTGCTTACCTTCATGATATTTGGCATCTATGTGGACCTGTGGTATGCTGCCCAGCCTTTGCTGCAGGCTTTCAGGGAGGGTTTTCAGCTCAGAGCAGTTGCTAATCGAAAGATAATGGAGAGATGAGTATGCTTGCAGCCCATCCAGTAGGGATGACAGGGTATTACATTCTTTAAGGCTGAGACTCTTCAACAGCGGGAGCACTCCCGAGCCAGATTCCAGGGATGTCAACCCATCGCAACAAACGATAGTTAGATCCTTGAGGGACGGGGGAAGATGGAGGACCCCGGTTAAGCCATCACAGCACTTTAATTGTAATTCTTCTAAATGCTCCGCCCCAGCTCCTGGAGATGATGATGACGGCACCTCCAGTATACTAGATGACCCTTGAAGAATAGACGATGCTGATTGTCCCAGCAGCAGCCTCATGCCAAAGGTGGACTCAAGCTTACTGCAATTACGAATATCCATTTTCCTGAGAGATGCAGGGTAGTGGAAGACCTCGACCAAATTTTCACAACCATATATCTTTAGAGACTCTAGACGTGGCAGGAGCTGACTGGTTTCTGATGATGTTGATGGTTCAGCACAAGCTTGTGCATATCCAGTCAGATTATTGCAGTCGTAAATCGAAAGCATCCTCAAGGATACCAATCCTCGGAACTCCTTTTCTGGCCAGTGGACGAGTGCATCAGAGCGACAAATTAACAAAGATTGAAGTTGTACAAAACATGCACACATCTCTGCTACACCTGCCTTGAAGCCTCTTAACACCAAACCTGCTAGAGGAAAGTCTTGATCATTCCATTTTTTCTTGGCATTCACCACTTCCCTCAGGCCATGCTGAGCTGCCACTGAGGTTGTTGCTGTACTGTCGCCAAGACTTTCCAGTACCAGATTGGTCAATGAAGTCATATGTTTACCTACCCACAAGAACAACTCTGCCTCACGTCCTTCCATGTCTAATTCACCGAGCTTTGGTGATTCAGCGACGGTTGTCAACTCTGGACATCCGACAATAGAGGCCTTCTGGAGGTTAGGGAAGGTCGGTTGTCCTGGCAGTGCTGTCAACTTTTCACATAAGTTAATATCCAGCTTCTCAAGCAGAGGAAACATTATCTCTTCTCCTTGCATCCCACCATTAGCTATTTCCCACCATCTCTCCAAACAGACAAGACCTTGCAACGTAAGCTCCTTCAGATTTGGAAATGTGAAGGATGTATCACACTCACTGCTGAACAACCATTGCAGTTTTCTACACTCCCAAAGGTGGATCTCAACAATGTTTTGCAACACGGCTAGCCATGTTGGAAAAGTGGTGCCTCCATAGGAGTTTATATCTATGGCATGCAGCCCATCGTGAGGTCTAAGATTCACGAGCACTCTTGCATCACCCTGAAAAATAGTTTCGTCAAGACGATGTTTCCATCTATGGAGCCATATTAGTGCCAGATATCTTAGTTCCTTCTTCACGAGGTTTGCTGCTTTTGCATCATCTTCTGTCACGTTCTCTAGTTGTAGTATGTTTAGAAAACCACCAAGGTTTAAATTCCTGAGCTCTCCAACATTACTACAATTAGAGCCACTACCTGCTACAAAACATGTAAGCGTCTGTAGGGACGTGAGTTTTCCGAGGTCTCTAGGCATGCTCTTCAGCTTTGGTCAACCATGAGTGTAAAGGTGACGGAGGGCAGTCATATACTTCATTTGTCTCGGAAGTGTTTCAAGATATTCACAGCCAGAGAGGTCAAGTGTTTGCAGGTTGTAAAGAATGCTCATATCTTCAGGAAGTGCTCTGATCAAACTTCTTGAGAGATCTAGGTACCTCATGTGATGTAGATGCTTTGGTTTCAGTGGAAATGATCTTTTGTATGTACAGAGCTGTAATGCTTTCAGAGAGCTGTATTTTGATAGATGCTGCAATGAACTTTGCATATAACCATTACACAGAAGAGTTTGGATAGCTGGAGAGCTTTTCTCTAGAGAACTATTCAATCTTCTTTCTGGTTCGTAGCATCACAAAAATAAATGCCGAGCACTATTTGTAAGCCACTCACTCTGACTTGATTCTTCGGTTGCAGCAAGTTCAGTCTTGCCTAGTTCCCTGGTTGCCAAGGCACATTCCTTTTCCATTACGGACAGCGCAACATCATGCATAAGATCATGGATTTTGCATGTAGTTCTAGAATAATATGAATCGGTGTATTCAATTTCTATGCCTGTGGCTTGGACTTGTTTCACATCCTGAAAGAATTTTCTTGAGGCTAGCTCTTTGAAAATCTGTTTGCCAATGGTTTCAAGACGAACTTGCTCTTCTGGGATAAGAAAGCCATGCGCAATCCATAGTTGGATCAGTTTGTCCACATCGATCTCGTGATCTTTGGGAAATATACCGCAAAAAGCAAAACACTGCTTCATATGCGGCGGCAAGTCATTGTAACTGAGTTTGAGTATTGGCAAGATTCCAGTCTCCTCAGTGCAAATGCTACTTCTGCTCGATACAGCCTTCCATTCTTCCTCACTGGTCTTGGTACGCAGTACAGAGTCCAGTGCTGTCGCAGCTAAAGGAGAGCCCATACATCTCTTCACAATCTCACCAACCATACTCACCAACACGCTGGGCCTGTCCTCTTTCCTCTGAAAACAACTGAACGCCGTTGTTTCGATAATTTCCTTTATGTATTGATCTTCCAGAGTTGTGAGATTGCAAGTTTCAGCAGGAAGCATCATTTCAGCAACCTTTTCATCACGAGTCGTTGTCAAGACCGCACTACCCATGCCACCATGTTGAAGACAGGCCTTAAGTTGTTCCCATTTATGAATCTCTCGTGTCCAGACATCATCCAATACAAGAAGGTACCGTTGCCCGCTGACTAGATTCTGAAGGCTATCCAGTGGTGTCTTCTTCTTCTTGGAACCAGCTGCTTCTTTACCGTCATGCTTCTTCTCAGGAGCTGCTTCAACTATGCTTTTAGCCAAAGAATTCACATCAAAGCTGTCAGAGACACACACCCATATCAACATATCGAAATGCTTCTGGATTTCAGGGTCATTGTAAACAAGTTGAGCTAACGTTGTCTTGCCCAGACCTCCCATTCCAACTATGGGAACGACTGTGAGATCTGCATTTTTAGCTTGACCAACTAGTATATCAACAATTTTCTTGCTATCTTTTGCTCTTGACCTCCTAACAATTTCCTTTGGATCAAAGATATCCTGATCCTTCTGCCGCCAATTGTTAGATTCCAGCGGTGGTTGATGACGCTCAAAGTGAAAAGCATTCATTTCAGTCACAAGGACCTCAAAGGCCCGCACAACCTTGCGGAGCTTTTTTCCCATCCTTTTACGAAATACAAATCGGTTGTGAGTGGGAAAGAGTTTTACCACATGGAACCCAAGCTCCTTGTAGTGCCCCTTCTTTTTTGCTTCACGACGAAGCGCCTCGTACCTGAACTCATCGAAGACTTCATTTGCTTGGTAAGCCTCCTTCTTGGCCTTCTTGAGCCAAGCCTTGGCCCCTGCTCTGTGGGCTGCAGCCTCCTCGATGTCGGTGATGACGTCCGAGATGGCTAATAGCTTGCGCTCCAGGCTCTCAAGTTGCTCCCTTCATGCCCTTCATCACCTTGTGCTGGTTGAGGAGGTAGCTGGACGCCTTATCGATCAAGATTTTGACCAGTGGTCCGACCACCGTGCTAGCCACCAACGCCGCCATTGGAACACCAAGGACAGCAGATGCAAAACGGACAGAGGAAGCACAAGCTGAAGAAGAGAAAAAATGTGCTTTCTGGTTGGAAATGGAAGTAAACAATGTGGAGGCAGAGGAGGATGACTGATTCCAGCCGTTTATGCTTACACGATGAGGATGCAGTTAAAGTGAATGCTCAGGCACACCTAACAATAAACAGCCTTGATTGAAGAAAGGGATGCACATAGCTGTACCAAAAATTGACCCGACAATTCATGAGAATTTTCAGCATGGAGGCAGATAATCCTGATTACTGGTGTTGATTGCCTGAGTAGTCCTATATATGAGTGAGTGTTAGTAGTTCACTTGGTCGTAATTGTAATTGCCGTAATTTGTGTGGCTGTGTTCGGTTTCAGTCCAAATCGAACAGCTCCGTGTACTAAAACTGAGAAAGTGATGTCCCAGCAAAATAATAAGTCTGCAAGAGCGACTGTGAGCATAAAAAAGTGTGAATCCACGGAATTACTCTAAGAATTTATCCAACTTTAAAATCTAGTGTTACTGAAGCAAGTAATTCTAGTATTACTGACTCTCACGGAGACGTACGCTCCGCCGGCCGCTGGCCGGCGTCTCCCTCCGCCGACGGAGGCTGCAGAAGCAGAGACGAACGACGGCGGCCGTGGGGAGGCGGCGCCATGTCCTCCTCCTACTCCTCCGATGTGGCACCCCTCCCCTCCCATTCCCGCCAACCTCGAAAAAAAACATCAGCTTGACGGATCCTCCACCTCACGGTCGCCGAGATCCGCCGTGAGAACGGGATAGAGAAATACGGAATCGCTTCAGGTCCTTGTAGCAGATGATGGTTCCGGTGTTGTCTAAGGACGGAAGTACGGGGGAGGGGGAGGCGGAGGCGGGGGGGATTCCGGCCGGCGTCCAATGGGATTTGGGCGTGCCGACCATTGTAGACGACGGAGGAGGCAGGCTGCTGTAGGCTTATCCAGTGAGCAGGCCCACTAGGCCCAGTAGAGGCGGTGCAGCCCACAGCGAGATGAACAATAAAACGTAGAAATTGGGGAAACAAAGAACAAATTCATAATAGGATCACATTTTCTTTATAAGAATGTGAGCCTACAATTCATGAGAATTTTGGAATAGATTGAGAGAATATATCTGCGTGAAATAGTTTTAAAAGATGTTTCCTCTGTTCATGAGAAATGTTCGTCAAGCATGACAAAAATTATTTCCGTATCGTGATGGTACACTTGATCTTCTTTTTTATAGATCCAATATTATGGAAAAAAATGACATAAAAAACATGTTATGAGTAAAACTAAAGAAAATGACGTCTAAGTATAAAATTTTCGGAGCATTCTGACTCCATATTATTATTATTATTATTATGCAAATGACCCAAGGCTTCACATTATTTAAAAAACACCATTACAAAAAGGTCTATGAAAGAAGCAAAAAAACACACACAATCCAGTCCTAAAGAAATCCTCCGCCTTATCCACCACGCACATGCCATGGCACATCAAAGATGTCGCCGCTAGACTTCGGCACCTCTTCTTTTTTGCAGGGAAAAAGGGTTGTATATTAATTAACCTGGTTCATGGCAATCCAGTTCACACAAAGTTTACAACCAACCATACGGCTGCCTTTGCACTAGTAGAAAACATGGCACTTGTCCCGGTTCCAGAGGGCCTTTAGTCCTGATTCTGCAACCGCACTTTTAGTCCCGGTTGGCTTACGAACCGGGACTAAAGGAGCTCCACGTGGCCGCTGTGGGGCTCCCAGGCAGGAGGACCTTTAGTCCCGGAGGCAGCCACGCGTCAGCAGCTCCCAGGCGCTGGGGTTTTTGTTTTTTTTGAAAGGGGGGGGGGGGGAGGGGGTTAGGGGTTTCATATTTGTTTTAGCTGGCTAATAGAGATAAGTGACATCTCTTTCTCCGTAGTCGACGCTAGCTACTACATATAGAGAGAACTCGACGCTAGCTAGTAAGCAAATGAAGGAAACCATTAATTATACAAGATCGTCATGAACATATATAGAGAGAAGTGACCTCTCTTTCTCCGTGCTTGGTCGAGCAACAAGTTTTCGTATATCTATCTGACGCTACTACATATATATAATATAACATCCCTGACATCATCAAGCACGAAACTCCCATTGAATTTCCGTATGGTATTCTTCCTTTTCATGTATGACGTGGTCAAGAAAGAATGCCGCCAATTCCTCTTGAATTGCTCGTATGCGATCATGTGGCAGGAGTTCTTCCCGCTTGTCCCACATCTAATTTAAAGAAGGGGGTCAATGCATATATATGAATGAAACTCAACACAATTGATGGTAATAAAATAAAATTGTGAATATTGTTTACGTACTTCAAATTGTTTGTCAGACAAGAAGCCCCGCTTAGTGGTCGAGTGGCGAATGAACTCGCGAACGTAGTATCCACATAAATTATTCCCGCCTGCCTGCCACAAGCACTTTACGAGAATAGAGTTCAATCAAATTGATAATCAAGCATGATAAAGGTATTGATGAAACTAGAATCAATGAGAGATGCGTGAAACTAGCTAGTACTACTTACTTTGGGGTGTGTAAATCGCAGCTCGTTCTTCAGACCCGGAACCATTTCGGTGAACTTTTTTCAAACCCTGCCAGGCAAAGAAAATGATTACTTGATATCAGAAAATGAACGAAAGTTACCGATATGGTGCGATAATAATTGAACTTACTTCTGGAGCATTGTAGTCATGTCCGCATAATCTTTGGGATCTTTACGTCTCGAGTCTAAGACAGTTACTACTCCCCCGTCAAGCTTAATGGATAGCAGAATAAAGTGCAACCTGCGCACGCATAACTCGTCAATTACATTACTTAACCTCGAGTAAGCGAAACCGAATATGCACAAGACAGTAACACTCACTTGAAGTTGTAAGGAAAGAGTATTTCCTTTTTGTTTTGATGTCGAAGGAACGCTTGTAGCAAGTTTTGCTCAGTATCTTCAACTCTATTTTCTACCGACCATTCATTTACGGTATTTGGGCTAATGAGTCCAATGTCATAGATTTGTCCTGTTTTGCATTCGACGATCTTCAATCTGCATAATATAGTGAGGATAATTATATATACATGCAATGAACAAGCTGAGCTACAGACTTAATTACACAAGTAATACTTACAGACAGTAGCAAGTCATGAGTTGTTTGTCAAGGGCCTCTTGATTGAATAACTGAAATAATTCCACAAATTCAACAGGCATCAGGTCGACTCCAATGAGGTCGTGCTCATCTTTAATTCTCACCATCAAACTATCGGTCCCATTCTTCCTACAGTTTTCCAAGTACTAGTCATGCAATCTTCGCATCATCGTTGTTAGATGAGGGAGCTGATCAGGTTTGACGAGAGGCTTCCTGTGCTCGTATCTAAAGATCTCTACTACCTCAGCCGTTTCTAACTGTACATCATCGCCCATGTAATCACCAAGATTGGTACCGGGCAGTAGCCCCGGATGATTAGCGATGATATCGCTAGACACCTTGAGCGGGGGGCACGATTGCTTCTCCTGTTCGCCAAGCTGGGGATTTTTTTCCCACTTCTTCGTCTTGCAGCACTGGTAGTACTTCCCGACCGCCGCGCTTCATCATATGTCTTTGCAATACAATGGTCATAGTTGGATTGCGGCAGAGGCAGTGGTGGTAGTTTAAGGGCATCCAGAGTGCGCTTCGCTTTCGCCGGATCTACTTTTTCCTTCGGAGGTGGACGCTTCCGTTCAAAATGGGCCTGCACTTCGGCAGCACTGATGTCCTTGTTTTCCTCGTCAGTCCTCTCATATGGTAACTTTGGAGGATCCTCGAGGCTTGGACCACCTTTGAATTTCTTCCCGCCTTTTGTACTGCTAGCCGCCGGAGCGGCGGCGGCTCTCTTCCGCCGTTGTTGAGGCGGCGGAGTCCGCTGACGCGCCGGAGGAGGCGGAGTCCTCTGACGCGCCGGAGACAGCTGAGGCGGAAGAGGACTCTGCTGAGGGGCCTCCTCCGCCGGAGACGGCTGAGGCGACGGAGATAGCCCACGTGCTAGAGACGACTCAGGCAGCTGAGACGGCTGAGCTGGACTGTGAGGAGTCTACTGAGGGGCCTCCTCCGGCTGAGGCGGCGTCCAGTTTGGGAGCTTGATGTTCTCCTTTCTCCATAGGCAGGTACCCCTTAAGGCATTTTCCAGATGAATCTCCCCTTCACCTGCAGGGTACTCAAGCTCCAGCCCCTCAAATCCCTCCATTATTTCATCCACCCCAACAATAGCAAAGCCATGTGGAATCGGACGGCAGTGGAAAGTTCCCTCAGCTCGAGGAGGTAAGACAGAGTCGAGCGCCACCTTCAAGGTCAGGTTATGGCATTTCGCCATTAGCACACAATGTTCATTCTCCGTGATACTATCCACGGGGTAGCGAGGAGCCGTGATATCAGGCTGAATGAGCTCCGTGGAAGCCACGCTGCTTCTCCGCTGAGATGGTGGGGTAGCTTCGGGGGCAGTGTCAAATGAAGGATCTTCGTGCCGCTGAGATGGTTGGCCGGTAGCTCGCTGGCTCTCAAGTTTCTCTAGCCTCGCTAATCTTTCATTCATCTTCTGCATTTCGCTTGCTTCCTCTTTCTTCTTTCTCTCCCGGCTTCTATAACCACCGATGTCGGGAAATCCATGCACCCACGGAACGGAGCCTGATGTGCCTCGTGTTCGTCCAGGGTGTTCAGGATTCCCGAGGGCCTCTGTCATCTCGTCCTTCTCTCTGTCGGCATGGAACCTCCCTTCCTGCGCTGCCTTGATTGCTTCCTCAAACTTCTTGACGGGTATTGCAAGTTGAGCTTTCGTCCAAACACACTTCCCTGATTCTGGGTCCAAAGTTTCCCCAACCCCGAAGAACCAAGTCCTTGACCGATCTGGCCAGTGCAATGTCGCTGGTTGGACCCCTTTAGCAAGCAGGTCTTGCTCAGCTTTGTCCCACGTAGGCCGGTCTTTGCTGTAGCCACCTAACCCCGTAACATGGTGCTACTTCTTCTTTGCAGCAATTTTCTTATTTGTCTCTAACCTTTGCTTACCCTTCTCCGATTTCTTGTAGGCCAGAAATGCGGGCCAGTGATCTTTGATCTTCTCATATGGACCGGTGAATTCTGGAGTCTTGTCTTTCTCGACAAACTTTTTATTCAAATCTTTCTTCCAGTTCTTGAATAGTTCTGCCATCTTCTTAAGAGCAAACGCCTTGACCTTATTCGGATCCGCCTCTGGCGGTAGGCTGAAATTTGTCATCAGGGAGGTCCAAAGATCATCTTTCTGTCTATCCTCGACATAAGAAACTTCAGGGTCCTTCTTCTTATTCAATTCTTGGATGCTGATTGGGATGCTGTCCCTAACAATAACTCCGCACTGATGTATAAATGTGTCCCTGCTCCGTTTGGGAGCAATCGGTTGGCCATCTCGAGCGACTTCTTCGATCGTGAACCTTTCATCCTGGCGCAACCTTTTCTTCGGGCCTCGTAAGAAGCGTTAATATATGTACATAGAAAACAATTAATGCATCAAGTCAGCAGAGGCTTAATTAATATAGGTATATATACCTCGCCGGACTTTGCAACAGTTAAGGCTCCCTCCTCCATTCGGTCACCGGAGCCGTCATGATCTCCTTCCTCCTCCATTCGATCACCGGAGCCGTCATGATCTCCTTCCATTGGATCACCGGAGCCGTCATCCTCTCTTTCCTGACCATCGGTGTCATTGAGAAACGACAAGGTGATATCACCTCCGTCGCGAATTATATCCCGCAACAACTCTTCTTTTTCTAAGTCTCTGTCCATAGTTTCTGCAAATATTACAACCATGAGAGATGGATTAGTGGCAAACATAGACCTAGCTAATCACAACAAGGAATCATATGCATATATGAGCCATGGATTAGTCGCAAACATCATGCAAAGTTATCGGGGGTTATACTTTCAAGAGAGGATACTTTGTGGACCGCCTCTCTTGTGCATGTCCGACATCCCCCCTCATGTCAAAGTTATCGGGGTTATATATACTTTCAGGAGAGGACACCTTGCAAAAAATAATCACTATGCAGGAGATCGAACTATCCATTCTACCCCATTGACCTATGCCGGCCGCCTACCGAATAAATAAAGTCCCTTCGGTTCACTGAGGTAAGACCGGTGAATTAGACGCCAATATATAGTATTATACATAACAATTACGGGTAGGGGCGGGAGGGGGTAGATCGACAACGCTCTTTCTTCTAGGGTTTGGGTGGCCTCGAGAGTTGGTCAGGCAAGCGGACCGGGAGTAAATTTTGAATATATGAGTCTTTTAACTCATTTTGAATAAATGAACAACTTAACTTAGTAACTTAGTAACTTGGTAAATTTTGAATATATGTTGAATTCCCGAGAGAGTTAGTGGTGTTCTAACGCGGCACTACATGATATATAGGTGAAGGGGGATAACATCCGGGAATGTTTTCCCGAAGTCTGCATTTTCGGACAGATGAACCGGAGGGGGACGGTTCCAGGTTCGCTATGCTAGCTTTAACAGAGAACATTCATCAAACAAACTTAATATGAGTTTTAGCAAGATCATCATGAACAAATATATTTTAACCAAGTCTATAGAAAAACAATAATATCATCTCAATATATGAGTTTTAGCAAGATCATCATGAACATTCATCGAACAAACTTAATATGAGTTTTAACAGAAAACATTCATCGAACAAACTTAATATGAGTTTTAGCAAGATCATCATGAACAAAAAATTCACACTAATTTCTATGAACAAAAAAAAATTCCACATGGTAACATCTCATCTCATCTCCACAAAACATCTCATACATCTCATCTCCACATGAACATTATCTAAAAAAACAGAGCACCATACATCTCATCTCATCTCCACATGAACATTATCTATCTATCTATTCATCTAAAAAACACATTTTTAGCAACGGGGCCGGCGGCGACCATGGAGCAGTGGCAGAGCAAGGGGCTCGGGGGCACCCGGCGACGGGGAGCAGGGGACCATAGGGAAAGGGGGGGCTCACTGGGGGGGGGGGGGCGGCGATGGCTGGAGGCTGGCGACGAGGACGGCGGGGCTGGGGGGGGGGGGGGGGGGGGCAAACGGCGACGGGGAGGAGGGCGCGCGAGGAGGTCCGGCGCGTCGGCGAGGGCGTTGGGGTAGGGAGTCGGCGAGGGCGTCGGGGCAGGGCTCGGAGAGGCGACGGCGCGGTCCGGCAGCCTGGCGGCGTCGAGGTGATCGTCGGCGCCGTCGGGGGAGAGGTGGAGATCAAAGAAAACTGAATGGAAAATTTCTAAGTGCTGCTTATATACCAGAGTTCGTCCCGGTTCGTGCCACCAACCGGGACTAAAGGTGAGTTTTCACCAGCCCAAAGGGCGGGAAGCCCAGACCATTGGTCCCGGTTCGTGCCACCAACCGGGACCAATGGTCTGTGCTGCCGCATCCATAAGTTTAGTCCCACCTCGCTAGCTGAGAGGGGCTCGGAGTTGTTTATAAGCGCTGCTGCCGCTTCCCTCTCGAGCTCCTCTCTACTGTAGGCAGTAAATGCCTATCTGACGCCCTGTTGGGCCTACTTTCACTGCGGGCCTGCATCCTGACCCATTTCTAGGGTTTCTAGTCGTATGCAGGCCGTGGTGGCTAGTAGGTGGGCCTTTTTTTTTGCATATGTTATGTTTTTAAAATTTTAATGTTATTTTTTGCATATGTTATTTTTAGTTACATAATTTTAGTTGCATAAATTTTATATAATTTTAGTTGCATAAGTTTTATTTTTTATTGATTCTTTTTAGTTGATTCCTTATGCTATTAGAGTTTATAAAAGCTTTTTAGTTTTCTATTAAAGTTTGTAACAAAAAATACTTTATGAAAATTCTTTTTACTATTAAAGTTTTTAACAAATAAGTACTTTGATAACTTTAGTTAATATTATTTTGATTCTTTTTGCTATTGGAAAAAATATTATATTAATTGATTTTCTTTAGTTCATTCTTTTTGCGATTAGAATTTTATGAAAGCTTTTTAGTTCATTCTTTTTGCTATTAGAGTTTTATAAAAGTTTTTTAATTCATTCTTTTTGCTATTAGTTCATTCTTTGAGCTAAATGACCCTGAAATTAAAAAGTTGTACAAATAAACTCTGAAAAGGTTGAAAGTTGGCATGGTATCATCATTTCACCCACATAGAATGTTCTAAAAAGTTGAGAGGGTTACGGCAAAAACTGGATGCACTTCGTGTATAAAATGGACAATCTCTTTCGATGTATCAGGGTTTCGGACGAAAACTCATATGTTACAAAGGCATTTCATTTTTTAAACTTATTTCAACTCCAGACTTTTTGTGCGTTCAACATGCACCACTCAAAGCCACATCATCAATTTTCAACCCTTTCTGACTTCATTTGCTATTTTTTATGCATTTACTATTTTTTTTAGCTAAATGACCCTAAAATTGAAAAGCAGTACAAATAAACTCTGAAAAGGTTGAAAGTTGGCATGGTATCATCATTTCACGCACATATCATGTGCTAAAAAGTTGAGAGGGTTACGGCAAAAACCGGATGCACTTCGTGTACAAAATGGAGAATCTCTTTCGAAGTACCAGGGTTTCAGACGAAAACTCATCTGTTACAAAGGCATTTCATTTTTTTTAACTTATTTCAACTCCAGACTTTTTGTGCGTTCAAAATGCGCCATTCAAAGCCACATCATCAATTTTCAACCCTTTCTGACTTTATTTGCTATTTTTCATGCATTTACTGATTTTTTTAGCTAAATGACCCTGACATTGAAAAGCAGTACAAATGAACTCTGAAAAGGTTAAAAGTTGGCATGGTATCATCATTTCACCCACATAGCATGTACTAAAAAGTTGAGAGGGTTACGACAAAAACTGGATGCACTTCGTGTACAAAATGGACAATCTCTTTTGAAGTACTAGGGTTTTGGACGAAAACTCATATGTTACAAAGGCAGTTCATTTTTTTAACTTATTTGAACTCCAGACTTTTTGTGCGTTCAACATGCACCATTTAAATCCACATCATCAATTTTCAACCCTTTCTGACTTCATTTGCTATTTTTCATGCATTTACTGACTTTTTTAGCTAAATGACCCTGAAATTGAAAAGCAGTACAAATGAACTCTGAAAAGGTTGCAAGTTGGCATGGTATCATCATTTCACCCACATAGCATGTGCTAAAAAGTTGAAAGGGTTACGGCAAAAACTGGATGCACTTTGTGTACAAAATGGACAATCTCTTTCGAAGTATCACGGTTTCGGACGAAAACTCATCTGTTACAAAAGGCATTTCATTTCTTGACATGTAACTGCAGTGATATTCTAGATCAAAGCCATCATCAGAATAGTTGTGAAGAGAAAGTCTTCACTTTTTCTTCGCGTGTGTCCCTTGCTTATTGCGCCGTAACCATGGATAATCTTCATCGTTTAACAGGGTGCTTGGGTCAGCCTTCACTTTGAAGGGAGAAATTTCATGAAACTTTTCATAATCTTCAGACATGTCTGTCTTGCCCTCCACTCCCATGATGTCTCTTTTCCCTAAAAGAACTATGTGGCGCTTTGGCTCATTGTATGATGTATTCGCTTCCTTATCTTTTCTTTTTCTCGGTTTGGTAGACATGTCCTTCACATAGAAAACCTGCGCCACATCATTGGCTAGGACGAATGGTTCGTCTGTGTACCCAAGATTGTTGAGATCCACTATTGTTATTCCGTACTGCGGGTCTACCTGTACCCCGCCTCCTGATAGATTGACCCATTTGCACTAAAACAAAGGGACCTTAAAATCATGACCATAGTCAAGTTCCCATATGTCCACTATGTAACCATAATATGTGTCCTTTCCCCTGTTGGTTGCTGCATCAAAGAGAACACCACTGTTTGGTTGGTGCTCTTTTGATCTTGGGCGATCGTGTAAAATGTATTCCCATTTATCTCGTACCCTTGGTAATTCAATACAGTCAAAGATGGTCCCCTGGCCAACGAGTACAACTCATCTCCAACAATGTTGTTACCCATGAGATGTGTTTGCAACCAACAGCCGAAAGTCCTGGTGTGTTCACATGTAATCCAGTCGTCAGACTGCTCCGGGTGTTTGGAGCGTAGAAAATTCTTGTGTTCATTGACATACGGGGTCACCAAGGTAGAATTCTGTAGATCTTTGTAGTGTGCTTGAGCCCAAAAATGCCCGTCCCTACATATTATTGAATCCGCTCCTAGCGTGCCTTTTCCAGTCAGTCTCCCCTCATACCGCGATTGAGGGAGACCAATTGGCTTAAGGTCAGGAATAAAGTCAACACAAAACCCAATGACCTCCTCTGTTTGATGGCCCATGGAGATGCTTCCTTCTGGCCTAGCACGGTTACGAACATATTTCTTTAAGACTCGCATGAACCTCTCAAAGGGGAACATATTTTGAGAAATACAGGACCAGAATGGCAATCTCGTCGACTAGATGAACTAGGACGTGCATCATGATATTGAAAAAGATGGTGGGAACACCAGCTCGAAACTGACAAGACATTGCACCAAATCATTCTTTAACCTTGGTAGGATTTCTAGATCGATTACCTTCTGAGAGATTGCATTGAGGAATGCACATAGCTTCACAATGGCTAATCGAACGTTTTCCGGTAGAAGCCCCCTCAATGCAATCGGAAGGAGTTGCGTCATAATCACGTGGTAGTCATGAGGCTTTAGGTTCTGGAACTTTTTCTCTGCCATATTTATTATTCCCTTTATATTCGACGAGAAGCCAAACGGGGCCTTCATACTGAGCAGGCATTCAAAGAATATTTCCTTCTCTTCTTTGGTAAGAGCATAGCTCGCAGGACCTTCATACTGCTTTGGATGCATGCCGTCTTTTTCGTGCACACGTTGCTGGTCCTCCCGTGCCTCCGGTGTATCTTTTGTCTTCCCATACACGCCCAAGAAGCCTAGCAGGTTCACGCGAATATTCTTCATCACGTGCATCACGTCGATTGCAGAGCGGACCTCTAGGTCTTTCCAATAGGGTAGGTCCCAAAATATAGATTTCTTCTTCCACATGGGTGCGCGCCCCTCAGCGTCATTCGGAACAGATTGTCCGCCAGGACCATTTCCATAGATTACTTGTAAATCATTGACCATATCAAGTATGGCATCACCAGTATGGAGGGCGGGCTTCTTCCGGTGATCTGCCTCACCTTTGAAATGCTTGCCTTTATTTCTTAAGAGATGGTTGGTCGGAAGAAATCGACGATGTCCCAGGTACACATTCTTTCTGCATTTGTCCAAATATATACTTTCGGTATCATCTAAATAGTGCGTGCATGCGTGATATTCCTTGTTTGTCTGTCCTGAAAGGTTACTAAGAGCAGGCCAATCAGGGCCGTCTCCAGGAATTTGGGGCCCCGGTGCGAAAAGCAAAATGAGGCCCTAAAATTTGAATTTTTTATAATACTATAGATCAACGTAATCTCACTTATATAATTTAAATTTATGCTATTTCATATACAACTTGAAATTTCTCGAATATCAACGCAAAATACTAAATGTATAGCTAAAGTAATAAACTGACCTCACGTTCCACCGAAAGTGTCATCCTTTTGTGATTTTGATTATCCGAATTAGTGTGAGATCCTTTAACAATAAATTATCCACAGAATTATTCGGCACCAGAATCATAATTCCTATTTCTAGAATGCATGATTGTTTTCGACGAACCAAACAAAAATAATATTAATGCATACTCCATACGCTATCCGGCACCAGAATCATAATTCCGATTTCTAGAATGCATGATTGTTTCCGAAGAACCAAATAAAAATAATATTAATGCATACTCCATGAATTTTAGACTCGTCAAGATGGTAGAATAGAAAAAGATCAAACCTTGATTTTTAACGAGCAACTATTGAAAATCTTTGATGCGTGACACTATATTCCCCAAACCATTTGATTGCACAACAAATGTTCCAAGAAAAATCAACACACTGAGATAACAGCGGTAGGGATTTGCTGTTTGTACCAATCAAAATTAGAAAAAGGAGGAGCTGTAGCCTGTAGGGCATTGATTACTTGAATGGCGTGGCGGCGTTGATGTCAGCGAGCGTCTGCAATTTTCATGCAGTTCCGGCGAGCTGCCGGCAGCCTATCGCGTGGCGCCTGCTGATTGCAGATCTCCAAAGTGAGACGTAGACGGATCGCCGATTTCAATCGAATCTAAAGATGGGCAGAAAATCTCATATGTGCGTGCAGTGTTCTTCTCTTTCAGTCGATCTGATTTGTTTTTTTAGGGATTCTCAGACGATCTGATTAGTTTATTTTTTTTGAGTTGAGTCGATCTGATTAGTTCGGGATGGAGAATGCCAGCGATCGGCAGCTCGAGACGACCAGCCCCAATGGCCCAAAAAGAGTGGTTCGGGTGACTAGGCAATATAGGCCCAAAACTGAAAGGAGAATACTTGAAACAGAATTGGGGGCCCCTGCAGTTTGGGGGCCCTGTGCGAGCGCACAGCTCGCACAGGCCCCTCGACGGCCCTGAGGCCATTGATGGTTACAAACAAAAACGCATATAGGTCAAATTCCTCCTGTTTTTACTCATCCCACACACGTACACCTTTTCCATTCCACAGCTGTAAAAGTTCTTCAACTAATGGTCTTAGGTACACATCAATGTCGTTGCCAGGTTGCTTAGGGCCTTGGATGAGCACTGGCATCATAATGAACTTCCGCTTCATGCACAACCAAGGAGGAAGGTTATAGATACATAGAGTCACGTGCCAGGTGCTATGATTGCTGCTCTGCTCCCCAAAAGGATTAATGCTATCTGCACTTAAACCAAACCATACGTTCCTTGCGTCACCTGCAAAGTCCCCCACCTTCTCTTGATTTTTCTCCACTGCGACCCGTCAGCGGGTGCTCACAACTTCCCGTCTTTCTTACGGTCTTCTTTGTGCCATCGCATCAACTTGGCATGCTCTTTGTTTTTGAACAGACATTTCAGCCGTGGTATTATAGGAGCATACCACATCACCTTGGCAGGAACTCTCTTCCTGGGGCGCTTGCCCTCAACATCACCAGGGTCATCTCGTCTGATCTTATACCGCAATGCACCGCATACCGGGCATGCGTTCAAATCCTTGTACTCACCGCGGTAGAGGATGTAGTCATTAGGGCATGCAAGTATCTTCTGCACCTCCAATCCAAAAGGGCAGAGAACCTTCTTTGCTTCGTATGTACTGTCGGGCAATTCGTTATCCTTTGGAAACTTCTTCTTCATTATTTTCATTAGCTTCCCAAATCCGTTGTCTGATACACCATTGTCTGCCTTCCATTGCAGCAATTCCAGTAAGGTACCGAGCTTTGTGTTGTCATCTTCGCAATTTGTGTACAACCCTTTTTTGTGATCCTCTAACATGCGATCGAACTTCAACTTCTCTCTTTCACTTTGGCATTCTCTCTATGCATCAACAATGACCCGGTGAAAATCATCATCAGGCACATCGCCTGGTGATACGTCACCAACGTATCTATAATTTTTGATTGTTCCATGCTATTATATTATCTGTTTTGGATGTTTTATAAGCATTAATATGCTATTTTATATTATTTTTTGGGACTAACCTATTAACCTAGAGCCCAGTGCCAGTTCCTGTTTTTTCCTTGTTTTTGAGTTTCGCAGAAAAGGAATACCAAACGGAATGAAACCTTCCCTATGATTTTTCTTGGACCAGAAGACAACTAGGAGACTTGGAGATGAAGTCGGAGGAGCCACGAGGCGACCACAAGGACGGAGGGCGCGCCCAGGGGGGTAGGGCGAGCCCCCCACCCTTGTGGCCCCCCCGTGACTCTTCTGACCTAATTCTTTCGCCTATATATTCCCAAATATCCCCAAACCACCAGAGGCATCCACGAAAACACTTTTCCACCGCCGCAACCTTCTGTACCCGTGAGATCCCATCTAGGGACCTTTTTCGGCACCCTGCCGGAGGGGGATTCGATCACGGAGGGCTTCTACATCAACTCTATTGCCCTTCCGATGAAGCGTGAGTAGTTTATCTCAGACCTACGGGTCCATAGCTAGTAGCTAGATGGCCTCTTCTCTCTCTTTGATTCTCAATACCATGTTCTTCACGGTGTTCTTGGAGATCTATTCGATGTAATACTTTTTTGCGGTGTGTTTGCCGAGATCCGATGAATTGTGGATTTATGATCAGCTTATCTATGAATATTATTTGAATCTTCTCTGAATTCTTTTATGCATGATTTGATATCTTTGTAATTCTCTTCGAGCTATCGGTTTGGTTTGGCCAACTAGATTGGTTTTTCTTGCAATGGGAGAAGTGCTTAGCTTTGGGTTCAATCTTGCGGTGTCCTTTCCCAGTGACAGTAGGGGCAGCAAGGCACGTATTGTATTGTTGCCATCGAGGATAAAAAGATGGGGTTTTCATCATATTGCTTGAGTTAATTCCTCTACAACATGTCATCTTACTTAATGCGTTACTCCGTTCTTTATGAACTTAATACTCTAGATGCATGCTGGATAGCGATCGATGTGTGGAGTAATAGTAGTAGATGCAGAATCGTTTCGGTCTACTTGACACGAACGTGATGCCTATATTCATGATCATTGCCTTAGATATCGTCATAACTTTGCGCTTTTCTATCAATTGCTCGGCAGTAATTTATTCACCCACCGTATTATTTGCTATCTTGAGAGAACCCTCTAGTGAAACCTATGGCCCCCGGGTCTATTTTCCATCATAAAAGTTTCCGATCTACTATTTTGCAATCTTTTACTTTCCCATCTATAAACCAAAAATACCAAAAATATTTACTTTATCGTTTATCTATCTCTATCAGATCTCACTTTTGTAAGTAACCGTGAAGGGATTGACAACCCCTTTATCGTGTTGGGTGCAAGTTGTTTGATTGTTTGTGCAGGTATTCAGTGATTTGTTCGTTTTCTCCTACTGGATTGATACCTTGGTTCTCAAACTGAGGGAAATACTTATCTCTACTTTGCTGCATCACCCTTTCCTCTTCAAGGGAAAAACCAACGCAAGCTCAAGAAGTAGCAGGAAGAATTTCTGGCGCCATTGCCGGGGAGATCTACGCCAAGTCAAGACATACCAAGTACCCATCATAAACTCTCATCTCTTGCATTACATTATTCGCTATTCGCCTCTCGTTTTCCTCTCCCCCACTTCTAAAACGATTTTCGAAAAAGATTTGCCTTTTCTTCGCCCCTCTTTCGTTCGTCTTTTTCGTTTGCTCCTTGTGTGCTCGTGTGTTGGATTGCTTGGTTTGTCACGATGGCTCAAGAGAATACCAAATTGTGTGATTTTTCCAACACCAATAACAATGATTTTATTAGTACTCCAATTGCTCCCGCCACTAGTGCGAAATCTTATGAAATTAATGCCGCTTTGCTGAATCTCGTTATGAAAGATCAATTTTTCGGCCTTTCTAGTGAAGATGCCGCATCCCATCTTAATAGTTTCGTTGAGTTATGTGATATGCAAAAGAAAAAAGATGTGGATAATGATATTGTTAAATTGAAGCTATTTCCGTTCTCACTACGAGATTGTGCTAAAACTTGGTTTTCGTCTTTGCCTAAAAATAGTATTGATTCATGGAATAAGTGTAAAGATGCTTTTATTTCCAAGTATTTTCCTCCCGCTAAGATCATCTCCCTTAGGAACGATATTATGAATTTTAAGCAACTTGATCATGAACATGTTGGACAATCTTGGGAGAGGATGAAATTGATGATACGAAATTGCCCTACTCATGGTTTGAATTTGTGGATGATTATACAAAATTTTTATGCCGGATTGAATTTTGCTTCTAGAAATCTTTTGGATTCGGCCGCGGGAGGTACTTTTATGGAAATTACTTTAGGAGAAGCTACTAAACTCCTAAATAATATTATGGTTAATTATTCTCAATGGCATACCGAAAGATCTTCCACTAGTAAAAAAGTGCATGCGATTGAAGAGATTAATGTTTTGAGTGGAAAGATGGATGAGCTTATGAAATTATTTGCTAGCAAGAGTGCTTCTATTGATCCTAATGATATGCCTTTGTCTACTTTGATTGAAAATAATCATGAATCTATGGATGTGAATTTTGTTGGTAGGAACAATTTTGGTAATAACGCGTATAGAGGTAATTTTAATCCTAGGCCGTTTCCTAGTAATTCCTCTAATAATTATGGTAATTCCTACAACAATTCTTATGGAAATTATAATAAGATGCCCTCTGATTTTGATATTAGTGTTAAAGAATTTATGAGTTCGCAAAAGAATTTCAATGCTTTAATTGAAGAAAAATTGCTTAAGATTGATGATTTGGCTAGGAACGTGGATAAAATTTCTCTTGATGTTGACTCTTTGAAACTTAGATCTATTCCACCCAAGCATGATATTAATGAGTCTCTCAAAGCTATGAGAATTTACATTGATGAGTGCAAAGAAAGAACCGCTAAGATGCGTGCTAAACGAGATTGGTTTGTAAAAACGTGTTCTTCTTGTTTCCGTGAAAATAATGATGAAGATCTTAAAGTGATTGATGTGACTCCTATTGAATCTTTGTTTTCCATTATAAATCTTGATAAAGATGGGACTGGAGATGAGTCAACTTTAGTTAAAAGGCGTCCCAATGATTCGGAGTTTTTAGATCTTGATGCAAAAATTGATAAAAGTGGGATTGGAGAGGTCAAAATTTTAAGTAGCAATGAACCCACTCTTTTGGATTTCAAGGAATTTAATTATGATAATTTTTATTTAATAGATTGTATTTCCTTGTTGCAATCCATGTTGAATTCTCCTCATGCTTATAATCAAAACAAAGCTTTTTACTAAACATATCGGTGATGCCATGATGCAATCTTTTAAAGAAAAGCTTGAATTGGAAGTTTCTATCCCTAGAAAACTTTATGATGAGTGGGAACCTACTATTAAGATTAAGATTAAAGATTATGAGTGCCATGCTTTGTGTGATTTGGGTGCTAGCGTTTCCACGATTCCAAAAACTTTATGTGATGTGTTAGGTTTCCGTGAATTTGATGATTGTTCTTTAAATTTGCATCTTGCGGATTCCACTATTAAGAAACCTATGGGAAGGATTAATGATGTTCTTATTGTTGCAAATAGGAATTATGTGCCCGTAGATTTCATTGTTCTTGATATAGATTGCAATCCTACATGTCCTATTATTCTTGGTAGACCTTTCCTTAGAACGATTGGTGCAATTATTGATATGAAAGAAGGAAACATTAGATTCCAATTTCCGTTAAGGAAGGGCATGGAACACTTTCCAAGAAATAAAATTAAATTGCCATGTGAATCTATTATGATAGCTACTTATGGATTGCATACCAAAGATGACAATACCTAGATCTATCCGTGTTTTTATGCCTAGCTAAGGGCGTTAAACAATAGCGCTTGTTCGAAGGCAACCCAATTTTATTTTTGTTTTTGCTTTTTTTGGTTCTGTTTTGAAATAAATAATTCATCTAGCCTCTTGTTAGATGTGGTTTTATGTTTTAATTAGTGTTTGTGCAGAGTAAGACCTTTGGGATGGCTTGCGGTGATAGTTGATTTGATCTTGCTGAAAAACAGAAACTTTGGCGTCCAGTCACAGAATTTTAGTAATTCACTGGAGCGTGGAAAGACCCTGAATTTTTTACACAGGATTGATATACGAATTGCCTCTGTTGCCCAAATTTTTCAGATTTTTTCGAGTTACAGAAGTATTATAACAATTCAGATCTTCGCAGACTGTTCTGTTTTTGACAGATTCTGTTTTCTTTGTGTTGTTTGCTTATTTTGATGAATCTATGGGTAGTATCGGGGGTATGAACCATGGAAAAGTTTAAATACAGTAGATATTACACCAATATAAATAAATAATGAGTTCACAACAGTACCAAAAGTGGTGATTTATTTTCTTATACTAACGGAGCTTATGAGATTTTCTGTTGAGTTTTGTGTTGTGAAGTTTTCAAGTTTTGGGTAAGGATTTGATGGACTATGGAATAAGGAGTGGCAAGAGCCTAAGCTTGGGGATGCCCAAGGCACCCCAAGGTAATATTCAAGGACAACCAAGAGCCTAATCTTGGGATGCCCCGGAAGGCATCCCCTCTTTCGTATTCGTCTATCGGTAACTTTACTTGAGGCTATATTTTTATTCACCACATGATATGTGTTTTGCTTGGAGCGTCTTGTATGATTTGAGTCTTTTCTTTTTAGTTTGCCACAATCACCCTTGCTGTACACACCTTTTGAGAGGGACACGCATGAATCGTGATTTATTAGAATACTCTATGTGCTTCACTTATATCTTTTGAGCTAGGCAAGTTTGCTCTAGTGCTTCACTTATATCTTTTTAGAGCACGGCGGTGGTTTTATTTTATAGAAATTAATGAACTCTCATGCTTCACTTATATTATTTTGAGAGTCTTTAAACAGCATGGTAATTTGCTTTGGTTATAAATTTAGTCCTAATATGATAGGCATCCAAGAGGGATATAATAAAAACTTTCATATAAAGTGCTTTGAATACTATGAGAAGTTTGATTCCTTATGATAGTTTTGAGATATGAAGATGGTGATATTAGAGTTATGCTAGTGAGTAGTTGTGAATTTGAGAAATACTTGTGTTAAGGTTTGTGAGTCCCGTATCATGCACGTATGGTGAACCGTTATGTAACGAAGTTGGAGCATGAGATATTTTTTGATTGTCTTCCTTATGAGTGGCAGTCGGGGACGAGCGATGGTCTTTTCCTACCAATCTATCCCCCTAGGAGCATGCGCGTAGTGCTTTGTTTTGATGATTAATAGATTTTTGCAATAACTATGTGAGTTCTTTATGACTAATGTTGAGTCCATGGATTATACACACTCTCACCCTTCCACCATTGCTAGCCTCTCTAGTACCGCGCAACTTTCGCCGGTACCATACATCCACCATATACCTTCGTCAAAATAGCCACCATACCTACCTATTATGGCATTTCCATAGCCATTCCGAGATATATTGCCATGCAACTTTCCACCGTTCCGTTTATTATGACACGTTCCATCATTGTCATATTGCTTTGCATGATCATGTAGTTGACATCATATTTGTGGCAAAGCCACCGTTCATAATTCTTTCATACATGTCACTCTTGATTCATTGCACATCCTGGTACACCGCCGGAGGCATTCATATAGAGTCATATTTTGTTCTAAGTATCGAGTTGTAATTCTTGAGTTGTAAGTAAATAAAAGTGTGATGATCTTCATTATTAGCGCATTGTCCCATGTGAGGAAAGGATGATGGAGACTATGATTCCCCCACAAGTCGGGATGAGACTCCGGACGAAAAATAATAATAAAAAAAGAGGCAAAAAAAAGGAGGCCCAAAAAAGAGAGAAAGAGAGAGAAGGGGCAATGTTACTATCCTTTTACCACACTTGTGCTTCAAAGTAGCACCATGATCTTCATGATAGAGAGTCTCCTATGTTGTCACTTTCATATACTAGTGGGAATTTTTCATTATAGAACTTGGCTTGTATATTCCAATGATGGGCTTCCTCAAATTGCCCTAGGTCTTCGTGAGCAAGCAAGTTGGATGCGCACCCACTTAGTTTTCTTTTTGAGCTTTCATAAACTTATAACTCTAGTGCATCTGTTGCATGGCAATCCCTACTCACTCACATTGATATCTATTGATGGGCATCTCCATAGCCCGTTGATACGCCTAGTTGATGTGAGACTATCTCCCTCTTTTTGTCTTCTTCACAACCACCATATTCTATTCCACCTATAGTGCTATGTCCATGGCTCACGCTCATGTATTGCGTGAAAGTTGAAAAGGTTTGAGAACATCAAAAGTATGAAACAATTGCTTGGCTTGTCATCGGGGTTGTGCATGATTTGAATATTTTGTGTGATGAAGATGGAGCATAGCCAGACTATATGATTTTGTAGGGATAAGCTTTCTTTGGCCGTGTTATTTTGAGAAGACATAATTGCCTTGTTAGTATGCTTGAAGTATTATTGTCTTTATGTCAATATTAAAATTTTGTTTTGAATCTTATGTATCTGAACATTCATGCCACGATAAAGAAAATTACATGGATAAATATGTTAGGTAGCATTCCACATCAAAAATTCTGTTTTTATCATTTACCTACTCGAGGACGAGCAGGAATTAAGCTTGGGGATGCTTGATACGTCTCCAACATATCTATAATTTTTTATTGTTCCATGCTATTATATTATCTGTTTTGGATGTTTTATAAGCATTAATATGCTATTTTATATTATTTTTTGGGACTAACCTATTAACCTAGAGTCCAGTGCCAGTTCCTGTTTTTTCCTTGTTTTTGAGTTTCGCAGAAAAGGAATACCAAACAGAGTCCAAACGGAATGAAACCTTCGCGATGATTTTTCTTGGACCAGAAGACAACCAGGAGACTTGGAGATGAAGTCGGAGGAGCCACGAGGCGGCCACAAGGACGGAGGGCGCGCCCAGGGGGGTAGGGTGCGCCCCCCACCCTTGTGGGCCCCCCGTGACCCTCCTGGCCTAATTCTTTCGCCTATATATTCCCAAATATGCCCAAACCACCAGAGGCATCCACGGAAATACTTTTCCACCACCGCAACCTTCTGTACCCGTGAGATCCCATCTAGGGACTTTTCACGGCACCCTGCCGGAGGGGGATTCGATCATGGAGGGCTTCTACATCAACTCTATTGCCCTTCCGATGAAGCGTGAGTAGTTTACCTCAGACCTACGGGTCCATAGCTAGTAGCTAGATGGCTTTTTCTCTCTCTTTGATTCTCAATACCATGTTCTCCTCGATGTTCTTGGAGATCTATTCGATGTAATACTTTTTGGCGGTGTGTTTGCCGAGATCCGATGAATTGTGGATTTATGATCAGCTTATCTATGAATATTATTTGAATCTTCTCTGAATTCCTTTATGCATGATTTGATATCTTTGTAATTCTCTTCGAACTATCGGTTTGGTTTGGCCAACTAGATTGGTTTTTCTTGAAATGGGAGAAGTGCTTAGTTTTGGGTTCAATCTTGCGGTGTCCTTTCCTAGTGACAGTAGGGGCAGCAAGGCACGTATTGTATTGTTGCCATCGAGGATAAAAAGATGGGGTTTTCATCATATTGCTTGAGTTAATTCCTCTACATCATGTCATCTTACTTAATGCGTTACTCCATTCTTTATGAACTTAATACTCTAAATGCATGCTGGATAGCGGTCGATGTGTGGAGTAATAGTAGTAGATGCAGAATCGTTTCGGTCTACTTGACACGGACGTGATGCCTATATTCATGATCATTGCCTTAGATATCGTCATAACTTAGCGCTTTTCTATCAATTGCTCGGCAGTAATTTGTTCACCCACCGTATTATTTACTATCTTGAGAGAAGCCTCTAGTGAAACCTATGCCCCCCGGGTCTATTTTCCATCATATAAGTTTCTATTTTCCATCATACAAGTTTCCGATCTACTATTTTGCAATCTTTTACTTTCCGATCTATAAACCAAAAATACCAAAAAAAATTATTTTATCGTTTATCTATCTCTATCAGATCTCACTTTTGCAAGTAACCGTGAAGGGATTGACAACCCCTTTATCGTGTTGGGTGCAAGTTGTTTGATTGTTTGTGCAGGTATTCGGTGATTTGTGCGTTGTCTCCTACTGGATTGATACCTTGGTTCTCAAACTGAGAGAAATACTTATCTCTAGTTTGCTGTATCACCCTTTCCTCTTTAAGGGAAAAACCAACGCAATCTCAAGAAGTAGCATCTAGTTTCTCTTGATCTTCAGCTTCCCCCGTTGTAGTATCACCATATTCAGGGGGATAGTTGTCATCATCCTCTTCTTCTTCGTTGTCTTCCATCATAACCGCTATTTGTCCGTGCTTGGTCCAAACATTATAGTGTGGCATGAAACCCTTCTCAAGCAGGTGCAAGTGAAGAGTTTTCGAGTCAGAGTAATCCTTCGTATTCCCACATACAGTACATGGACAATACATAAAACCATTCTGCTTGTTTGCCTCAGCCACTTCGAGAAAATTATGCATGCCATCAATGTATTCGGAGGTGCGTCGGTCACCGTACACCCATTGCCGGTTCATCTGCGTGCATTATATAATTAAGTGTATCAAAAACCATTACAAAGCATCATGAATAGAGAAGTGACCAAATTAATACAAGTTCATCATCACATTAAAACCAAAGTACTGTAGTGATCAAATGTTATTACTGAAAAAATAAATACATAAAGTTCATACATAGTTCTCATATAACAACATATAGCTCTCTAGCTAGAGCATCTAATTAAAACATACATTGAAACTAACATACCACTATGTAAAACATTTAAATGCAACAACAAATGCGATCATAATCGCAACTAAGGCAACAATTGATCCAACCGTATAATGATACCAACATCATTATCAATGGCATATTTTTTTTATCTTTCTAATCTTCGAGCGCATTGCATCCATCTGGATCTTGTGATCATCGACGACATCGGCAACATGCAACTCCAAGTCCATCTTCTCCTCCTCAATTCTTTTTAATTTTTTTCTTCAAGTAATTGTTTTATTTTTCAACTAAATTTAACCTCTCGATAAGAGGGTCGGTTGAAATTTCTGGTTCACATACCTCCTAGATAAAAACATCTATGTCACGTTGGTCGGCATAATTGTCATAAACACTAAATGAAACAAATAGTAATAAAAGATAATATACCACATCCGAATCATAGGCAGGACGAGGGCCGACGGCGGTGGATACCAAAACCATGGCACTATATAATAACAATCAATAATAAAAGTAAGAAAATTATACAAGTATCTATCTAAATCCTACAAGTAAGAATTTTTTTCTTTTAAAAATAAGATAAGAACAAGAGGCTCACCACGGTGGTGCCGGCGATGAGATCGGCGCAGGCGATCGACGGCGGTGAGGACGGGGACGGACCGCCAAAGCTAGACAAATCTTGGGGAAAATGGAGTTTGGAGGTCGAGCTTGGAGAGGAGAAAGCTTAAGTGTGGCTCGGGCATTTCATCGAACAACTCATGTGCATGCATAGAAGGGAGAATAGAGTAGCGCATGCACACACCTCCCACACGGCCAAAAAACAGAGGAGAGGGTGGGCAGGGGTGAGGGTATATATAGGCATCTCTTTAGTCCCGGTTGGTGGTTAGAATCGAGACATAAGCCTGATCTTTAGTCCCGGTTCCAGCCACCAACCGGGACTAAAGGGGCTGCGCCAGGAGCGAGGCCCTTTGGTCCCGGTTCGTGGCTAGAACCGGGACCAAAGGGGTCAGACGAACCGGGACCTATGACCCCCGAGACCTGACCGGCGCACTGGCCTCACGAACCAGGACTGATGCACCTATTGGTCCCGGTTTGTAAGAGAACCGGGATTAATGCCCTTATTTGGCCTGGACCAAAGCCCTGTTTTCTACTAGTGAATTATCTCACATCCACCCGTCTGAGCTAAGTGGTGGCTAACATAATTATGCCCTTTTAATAGCTTTTACCACTACCTCTCTACCTCCTCTCAACATGGCGGCGATCTCCTGGATGATGGTGACATGTCGTAATCTGTTCCTTGACGTATTGGAGATCATCGTAGCAGCTTCGGTACTGCCTGTTAGGAAAACCGAAAGCGTGTTCCACTCCAAGGCTAACGCAATTCCCTGTCTACAAGCTTCAAGTTCCGCATCAAGAGCACTATAGCATGGGGGGGGGGGGGGGGGGGGGGGGGGGGGGGGGGGGGGGTTTTTTTTTTTTTTTTTTTTTTTTTTTTTTTTTTTTTTTTTTTTTTTTTTTTTTTTTTTTTTTTTTTTTTTTTTTTTGGGGGGGTGGGGGGCGGGCGAATGGCTGGTACTAGTCCCAGGCGCTGCTCGGAGTACCGAGTCCATGAGTACCATCTTACCCTTAGACATGTCATCCGTGGGGAACTACTGGATACATAATGGAGACGTTAAGTAGTGCGAATCAACCTGTGATTGGATGGTCAGGAGGACAGTGATATCCCCAGTCCACAAGAGTTCAAGTTCTAGACTTCACATTGGTGCTTGCATTTTCATGGATTTATTTCGGAACTTCCGGCGATGTGCGTTCAGTGGGAGGAGACGTTTCCGTTGTCTACGAAGACGTCTGTGGTGACTTCGTCAATCTCAAGTTGAAGTGCTAGCTCAGCCTCTCGGAGGTTCTTATAGAAGTAGGGTGTGCGTGTATACGTGTGTGCGTTCATAGTGATGAATGTATGTGCGTATATATGCGCATTTGTATTGTGTTTAGAAAAGACGTTAAGTAGCCGTGCATGAATAGACAAGAACAAGAGCATAATACCCATGGGGGCAGCCAGGACGTCATTGGCCTCAACAGGGAAGCGCCGGTGACGATGCGGGTATTCGTTCAGTTAAAAGTTCCTGACTTCGTTGGGTTCTTAAACCTAATCCAGCTCATAGTTTTGGATCCGTATTTTAAATCATGATATACTTATATGCTAACAAAGTTTTGAATTTCCCAAAATATATGGTCACCAGCGAGAAACAATGCACACACGTGCAATGGATGGAGGGATGCCTTCTGGGGTGACGCCGATCCGTTTCGCACGCATACAAACTATAGTCCCACACGGCAAATTTGGGTATCCAGCGACACGCATAAATGAGGGCACGCTTGCATCTGTGTAGACGGGTCTGGTGGCGCGGGCCTATCACCCCATGCTTCGGGGGGCAGGAGTCGGCAAGGCCGGGGCGAACAAGCGGGGTTGGGTCGGCCATCGGATTCAGTCGGGTACGTCATGGCGTCTGCGGCGATTCGCATGCAGATGCCATGCGGGTCCGTCCGGAAAATAATAGGCTGGGCGAGATATCCCGCCGGCGTCCGAATTGAAACGGGTTCCGATGACTCAGAGGAAGCACCGACTGTATCGGTCGGTCCCTTATTACCTGCGAATTCCGCCCACTTGCCACTCATTTTTAGATGAAAATATTCACGTTCATCGTCACCTGCAAATTACGGCCACTTGCCACTCTTTTCTAGATGAAAACATTCACGTTCATTGTCTCAGATTTCTTCTAGTACAATATAACATAGTATCACCTTTTTCTCCCGTTGTTTCAGGCATGTCCCATAGATCAAAACTAAATAAATTATACAATACCATAAACTATCATCCTTTTAACCTCATCTTCATAAGAACCTATAAACTTTGGAGCGCGGCCACGTGGCATGTTGTTTGCCGTGCGCGTCACATAAACCAAGTGTTTTGATCAATGCATGTGGATAACCTGGCATAAGCCGAGTGTTTTTGGATCGCTGCTCGATGTAGAGTGCTGTAAGCCGAGGTACCCTCCTTGGACATGTATTTTAGTGATTGCACTCGTATTACAGTCATTTAAGCCGAGTTGCCCACAAATTACACTCGGCTTATGGGGAAACGCAAGGCTAAAATTGTTTTCCATGTAGTGATATCCTTCCAGCTGAGCCCTTAGGACCCAATCACTGACACACCCCAGGTGGCCGGTTAGTGATGACTCTCATGACACACCAGTGATTGGGTCAATAATAAAACTGTTTCTAGTAGTTCACTCAATTTGAAAACAAATGCTGACCAAAATAATAGAGAAACAAGCTCACAAACTAGAACGTGTAAAGATAGCAAGCAAGAACAATACAACAGAAAGGAAAGCGGGGAAACACATGCAATGCAATCAGAACATGCTCAAGTTGATATGGATGTGCATGCCACGGAGAACTAATAAGCCACTCACTGGGAATTACTTGAAGCACGGGATGTCCCCGGTGTCTCGGTGCCTTTAACACCACAGAGGAGAAGGAGGTGTGCGCCTACGGCGACACCGCGCCATGCTTCAATGGTCCATAGATGAAGATTAACTTCCCCGTTGACGCGGCGGATGCGGCCGACCTTGCCCCTCCCTTTGTTCGGATTGTCTCCCCGGCCAACGGGAAGGAGCATCGGAACGCCGAGAAGCATCTAGCGGCCAAGCACGCTGTTGTCAACCTGGTGGCCAAGCTCGTTGAGGTGGACCCGAACCTTCTCACCGAGAACCTAGCATACTTCTAGTCCGTGGATGTCGAGCACCGATCGCCCGGGAGCACCTCGAGGCTCATCGCTTATAGGCTAAGCATGGGGGGTGGGGGGAGGGGTGTGCGGGCAGGGGTGATCTCTCTCCCCCACAACAACAACTCGGACTACCTTAAGAGCGGCGGCTAGTAGAGATAGCCAGTATGTAGTTCTATACACCCTCCGTTACATTATTATTGTCGTGGTTTTAGTTCAAAATATGGAATAGGGGTAGTATGTTTTATGTTGTTGCTTGGGCTAGTTCTAGGCTGACTTGATATAATGTAGTAGGTGTGGATTTTTTTAATTATTGTACGTATGATGCTAATATTGCACCGTTGTCGAATTATGCAATTAATTAGTGTTTGAAATAAGTTTGTGTATAAAAATTTGTGTTCGAATTTTTTGGGGATTGAAAGATGAAGCAATGTTTGATCCCCTGAAAAATATAACTCTTTAGGATAGGGAATATGTTTGTTAGTTTTACGATATGGGTCTGCTAGAGCTTTTCTGACAAACTTTTGACCCTAGTTCTATGTAAGGGTTTTAGGGAAGGGATAATTGGAGGAATTACTTATTGTATTGCTGAGCCTCATGGGCGAGTATATATTGCGTACATGTATTGAAGTACAATAAGTTCACGTAGAGATAAGGTAGAAGAGAGATATGCATCCTATACAACTAAATATACATATAACTAATATACTACAACATCCCTGCAGTTACAATGGTAGCGGTGCATACGGTGAAACTGGAGAAGAAGTTGAAGGTTATAAGCCGACGGGCTGGCATCCCCCCCTGTAGTCCGAACTGTCAATGCGACATGGATGATGTGGCTAGAGTGGAAACCATCAATGTTGCTCTTGAGCAAGGCAGTAGGCCTTTATGCAGATGTCAAGGTAGCCGATAGCGTAGGGTGGAGTAGCCATGGTCGAGGTTGCCATGCTAGGGGGACACCGCTGTCGATGTCGAGTTGGGGCTGCCGGTGTCAAGGTACAAGCATGTGGAGCCGCGGGCGCAAGGAAGCGTCGAGGAGTCGGGGACGTAGTGGTGTGCTAGAAAGAAAACGGTGATGCGGTCAAGTTGTCGTGAAGGAGCGTGTCAATGCTGAAGATGATGTTGTCGAAGCAGTTGTAGACGAGGCGCCGTACCGGGTTTGCCAAACCTGAGGACACGCCAGGGACGAAGCACTAGTGCAGAATCGGGCTTTAGTCTCGGTTCGTAAGGACCTGCAACCGGCACTAAAGGGTGGGGACTAAAGCCCCCCCCCCCCCTTTAGTGCCGGTTCGTCACAAACCGGGACCAAAGGCCCACCATGTGGCACGGGCCTGCGCCGGGGGGCTGGAGGCCTTTAGTCCCGGTTGGTTACACCAACCGGGACTAAAAGGTTTAGGGGTTTATGGGTTTGTGGTTTATTTTTCCTCTTAATTTTGTGTTTTTCATTTAATTCTTTTTCATTTTGAACATATTTTATGCTACTACATATTGTACATGTTATGCATATATATAAATAGAATTTCTTGTAGAACCGATCATATATATATCATCGAATTTCTCGCACGACCATTCACATACACATATATATATATATATATACAATTTGGTATATACAATTTCTCCTACAATTTGCAGATCATTACATGAAGGCATTACAATTTGTAATGGTATTCTCCTTTGGGATCTATGACCTGGTCGAGCAAAAATCCCGCTATTTCCTCTTGAATTGCTTGTACGCGATCCGTTGGTAGGAGCTTATCCCGCATCTCCATCGTCTTTAAAGAAGGAGATCAATATGAATGTATTAGTTGTGTGTATATATATTAGATAATGATGTAAAAATTCTGAATAGTGTTCTGGCAAACGTACCCAAAGTGATCTACCATCTTTGCTCCTTTCGGATGCCATCATGCGAATGTTCTCGCAAACGTAGTATGCACATAAATTATTCCCCGTCGCCTGCTTCATGGCCTTTACGAGAATAGAATTCAATCAGATAATAATTAATCAACCATGATAATGGTATTGAAACTAGAATTAAAGAGATGGTAGCTAGCAAGTACTAATTAATTAATTACCTTGGGTCGCACCCATTTCAGCTTTTGTTTCCATGGGCCTTCAACCTGTTTGATGAATTTTTCCCAAGCCCTGCCCGCCGGCAAAGAAAATGAATAAATGAGTTATTAATTAGTTGATATCAGGAAATGAACTAAAGAGGCCGACATAGTGCGATTGCCTGTCGACCATCCCCCTCACGATTGCGTAGTCATTAATGTCTTTAAGTAGGGAGTCCAGTACTTGAACTTTTCCCTCGTCAACTTCAATGATTAGCAGGATCCAGTGAGAATAGCATGCGCACATGTTTGTATAATTAAGCGGGCATGTGCATAACTCATCAAATACACTTATTAACATCTAGTAAGCAAAAACAGAATTTGTAGTACAAAACTGTGTCACTCACCCGAAGTTGTAAGGAAGTAGTATTTCTGGTTGGGTATTTAGTCGCTTCAAGAACTCTAGAAAGCTTCTCTCTGTGTCTTTTCGATCCCATTCACGTGACCATCTCTCTTGATCAATGGTATTTGGGTCAATGAACCCAATGCCATAGCATCCAGCTCTTTTCATTTCATATATCTTCATTCTGCATAATACCACAGAAAAGAATATAGTGAGGATAATTACAGATAATGAACGAGCACTACAGCTAGCTAGAGAGTTAAATTACAGAAAGAAATCACTTACAGACAATAGCAACTGACGATAGATTTGTCGAGTGCGTCTTGATTGAATAACTGAAACATTTCTTGAAACTCAACCCACAAATCTTTTTCATGGAAGTAATGCTCTGCCTTGACTTTCACCATGAGGGACTCTCAATTGGTCTTTACTTCTCTCAGGTACCATTCATGCAATTCATACATTCTCGTTGATATAAGCGGGATCTCGTCAGGCTTGACCAGATGTTGGCCGCGGACATATTTCCATTGTAGTTCCTCCTATGTAAACCCGCGGAGTTCCTCGATGCCTAGGAGTTGTTCAATAGTGATACCAGCCTCTTTAGCCTGCCTTCTATGATCGTCAGTTATTACCAGCTGATCGGCAGTACTCACATGTGTTTGCACAATGAGCGGGGGGATCGATTGCACTGCCTGTTCTCCCAGCTGGGGAACAGTTTTCCCACATTTTTTTACCTGCTTGGCTCGAGCTCGAGCTCGACTCCTTCTCTTTTTGTGCACGATATAACTTCTTGATAGAGCGCTCATAGTCTGAGTCCCTATGCTTTACAGCCGGTTGAGCATTATCAATAAAGTGTTGTATGACTTTCTCCTTTGGCGGCGGCCGGGGGGGAGGGGGGGGGGTTCAGTGCAAAATGGGCCTGCACTTGGGGTGCCACTTCGGCGTCGGTTTCCTCATCAGTGAGGTGGTAAGGCAACTTCGGAAGAGGCTTGAGGCTTGGACCATATTTGAATTTCTTGCCTGTTGTACCGCTAGCCATCATAGCTGCGGCGCCTCTCTTCCGCTGTTGCTGAGGCGGCAGAGCCCGCTGACGCGGTGCCGGACTTGGAGGAGGAGGAGTCGGCTGACGCGGTGCCGGACTTGGAGGAGGAGGAGTCGGCTGACGCGGTGCCGGACTTGGAGGAGGAGGAGTCGACTGATGCGGCGCCGGACTTGGAGGAGTAGGAGTCGACTGACGCGACGCCGGACTTGGAGGAGGAGGAGTCGGCTGACGCGGTGGCAGACTTGTTGCAGCAGGAGTCGGTGACCTTGGAAAGACGATGCAATCCTTTCTCCATAGAATGATACGATGTATGGCCTCTCCCAGTGTGCTCTCCTGGTCACCTCCAGGAATGTCAAGCTCTAGCCCCAAATATCCTGTCATCACTTCATCAACCCCGACACGAGCATAGCCAGCTGGAATCGGATTGCAATGGAAGGTTGCTTCAGGGGGATTTGTCAAAGCATAGCCGTCCGCCACCTTCATGGATATGTTCTTCACTTTCATGTGTAGCTCACAAGTTGTCGTAGCTATGATATCATCCCCAGGGTATCTATCCAGCAGTGCATTATCGCCCGGGGCAGAACCCACGCTGCTTCTCGGCATGGATAGGACGGTGCTATCCAATGCTGGATCTGCTTGCTGCTACTGCTGAGACGCCCTTTCCTGGCTAAGTGAGTCGATTTGCTCCTGCTGCCGAATGAAAGTGCATTTCAACTCTGCGTGCTTTGATTCTACGATGCGAAGGCGGTCTGCTTCCTGCTTCCTCTGCTCCTCCTCCAGCTTCCTCTTATCCTCCTCCTGCTGCCTCTTTCTCGCACGGCTTCTGTAAGTGTCATTCCAATCGGCAAACCCCTCAAACCACGGAACAACGCCTTTGCCTCGTGTTTTTTCCGGGTGTTCAGGATTCTTCAGGGTGCGCGTAAGCTCGTCGTTCTCTCTGTTGGGCGTGAACACCCCCGTTCGAGCCTCTTCTATTGCAACAAGTAAACTGTCGGTGGCTCCTTTAAGACATGCCCGCTCCAAAACCAGCCCTGTCTTTGGGTCCAACTTCCCCCCATGTGCATAAAACCAAGTCTTGCACTTGGAGGGCCAGCTCAATGTAACTGGAGTGACCCCTGCAACAATCATCTCTTGCTCAGCGATATCCCACTTAGGCCGGGCCACCTCGTAGCCACCTGGCCCCAGATTATGGTGCCACTGTTTTTTCGCAACATTAATCTTGTTTATTCTCGACCGTTCCTGAGCTACTTCCGATTCCTTGAACTTCACGAAAGCGTCCCAGTGATCTCTTGCCTTCTCCAGTGTTCCCTTGAATTCTAGAGTCTGCTTTCCTGCTTTGACGTACGCGGCCCATATATTTTTCTTGTGGTTGTTGAATGCTATCGCCATCTTCTTAAGAGCACTGTTCTTGACTTTCTCCAAATCTGCATCTGTCAAATGATCTGGTATGGTGAAATGTGACATGAGCGATTCCCAAAGCAGATCTTTTGCTCTTTGGTCGACAAAAGTAACATCTGGATCTCCCTTTGCTGCCTTTTTCCATTCTTGAACAGAGATCGGGATTTGGTCCCTGACAATAACTCCGCATTGACAAATGAACTTGTTCGCATTCTTCTTAGGTTCAAGCGGTTCGCCATTAGGTTTGATGGCATCGATGTTGTACTTTACGCCAGCCTGCAACTTTTTGGCAGGGCCTCTAACTGTCCTGCTGCTTGTAGAAGATTTGCTCGATCCGGAGGGCTAAAAGAAGAAATATCGATTCGTTAATATATACAAATCATCGTTTTGACACGCACTGGCCTTTCTTATTCAACACTGTAATTGACAGTTTGAATCTTTGAGAAGCTAGTATGTCGGGGCGATAGTTCACTTGGGCCAACAACCGAAACTCGATCGGGTACTCATGGATACCGAATGGGAATTAAAATTTCCTATGGTAACAGTGCGTGCCCTAGAGCGTATTGAGTCACTTTCGGACCATGCACCCATCATTCTTGATTCTATATCTACTAGCTCTCCCACTATTCGCCGCCCATTCAAATTTGAATTGGGATGGTTACATCGGGATGACTTTGCAGATATAGTTAAGAATTTATGGGAGAGGCCTGCCATTGGTCGCACACCGATTCAAAGATGGAACTTCAAAATTCGTGCCATGAGGCGGTTCCTAACTGGATGGGCCAAACACACAAGTGGTATATATAAAAAAGAAAAGCAATGCCTTTCCACTATTATAGATGACCTCGACAAAATAGCAGAGACTCGCCTTTTGTCTCAACAGGAGATTGATACGAAAAATCAATCCAATGAGTAGATTGCACGTCTATTGCAAGAAGAGGAAATCAAGTGGTATCGAAGATCAGGTGCCCAATTCATTTTGGAGGGAGACAATAATACACGATATTTCCAAATGGTCGCCAATGGACGGCATTGGAAGAAGTGTATTTTTAGCCTCCAACAGGATGAGGGACGGATCGAGGGTCAGGCAGAGCTCAAGCGTTATAGAACCAAATACTACAAGTGTCTGTTTGGGGCTGCAGAGGAAGGGAACTTCACTCTAGATGAGACCCGAACAGATGACATTCCACAAGTCACGGCAGAAGAGAATGATATCCTGACGGCACCTTTCTCTGAAGAGGAGGTGCGAGCTGCGGTGTTCCAAATGGAACATAACAAAGCTCGAGGCCCTGATGGTTTCCCCGCGGAGTTCTATTAGAACTTCTAGGATGTCATCAAGACTGACCTAATGGAGTTGTTCAATTTTTTTCACGCCGGCCAACTAGACCTATCCAGGCTTAATTTTGGCGAGATTGTTTTGTTGCCAAAGACTAAGGAGGCCGAACGGATTCAACCAAGGTTGTTAGAATCGAGATTTTGAATCGGATCGGAGCTTCGATGGCAGGATCGCAAATCATAGAATCTTCACTATCAGGATCGTAGAAACATAGATTCCAAGTACTAAAATCGTAGAATCATAGATGTTAAGTTGGATCGTAAAGTCGTAGAATCGTATAACAAAATCGCGATTCTGACAACATTGGATTCAACAGTTCAGACCTATCTGCCTCCTTAATGTCAGCTTCAAAATTTTCACCAAAGTGGCGACTAATAGGCTCAACGTGGTTGCCGATCATGTTGTTCAACCATCCCAAACGGCTTTCATGGAAGGATGAAATATACTCGATGGAGTAGTAATCCTACACGAGACCGTTCACGAGATGCACTGGAAGAACATGAGTGGAGTAGTATTTAAAATCGACTTTGAAAAGGCATATGACAAAGTCAAATGGTCATTTCTCCAACAAACCCTAAAAATGAAAGGTTTCTCCAATAAATGGCGCGAGTGGGTCCAAAATTTCGTTAATGGAGGTAGTGTGGCCATCAAAGTCAATGATGATGTAGGCCGTTACTTCCAGAAGAAAAAGGGATTACGACAGGGTGACCCAGTGTCTGCAATGTTGTTTAACATTGTCGCTGACATGTTGGCTACTTTGATCAAACACGCAAAACAGGACGATCAAATTGCAGGAGTAGTGCCACATCTTGTGGATGGGGGACTCTCTATCTTGCAATATGCCGATGATACAATTCTTTTTATGGAACATGACCTAGATAAGGCTAAAAATCTGAAACTATTGCTCTCAGCTTTTGAGCAAATGTCAGGTCTGAAAATTAACTTCCATAAAAGTGAATTTTTCTGTTTTGGATAAGCCAAGGAGGCGACTGCACAATATGTTGACTTGTTCGGTTGTGCACAAGGCCAATTCCCGATTAAATATTTGGGAATTCCGATTCATTATCGGCGTCTCACTAATGCGGAGTGGAAACATGTTGAAGAGCGATTGGAGAAACGGTTGAGCAGTTGGAAAGGCAAGTTGCTCTCCGTTGGAGGGCGACTAGTTTTGATCAACTTTGTTCTCACAAACATGGTCCTCTATATGCTTTCATTTTTCCAAATTCCTAAAGGGGTTCTGCAAAGATTGGATTACTTCAGATCTAGATTCTTTTGGCAAGGAGACAGTGAAAATAAAAAGTATTGGCTAACAAAATGGAGTGTGGTTTGTCGACCAAAAGACCAAGGAGGTTTAGGTGTTCAGGACCTCCAGGTCAAGAATGAGGCATTGCTCAGTAAATGGCTATTCAAGCTACTTACCAAGGATGGTGTTTGCCAAACCCTGTTGCGCAATAAGTATCTAGGCCAAAAACCATTATCCCAGGCATATTGGAAACCTGGTGACTCACATTTTTTGTCTGGTCTGATGGCGGTAAAGAAACATCTATTTCGCTTTGGATCATTCACGATAAAGGACGGCTCCGAGATACATTTCTGGGAGGACAGGTGGCTAGGAAACGCCACTCTTCAAGAACAGTATCCAGCCTTGTACCGCATTGTACATGATAAGAATGATACTCTTACGCACGTGCTCAGCTCCTTCCCGCCGAATGTATCATTTAGGAGGGATTTGATTGGCCTCCGCCATGCGTCATGGCAACATCTTCTATCCCGTTTGGATACGATTAACTTGACTCAAGGGCGGGATGTGTTTCGTTGGAATCTCACTACATCAGGATCCTTCATAGTTGACTCTATGTACCGTGCACTCTCGCATTCAGAGATTCCTGTGAATAATAATAAACTAATCTGGAACTCAAAGATGCCAGTAAAAATTAAGATTTTCATGTGGTATCTTCGAAGAGGAGTTGTGCTAACAAAAGACAATCTTGCTCGACGCAACTGGCAAGGAAGTAAGATGTGTAGCTTTTGTACTCATAACGAGACAATTAAACACCTTTTCTTTCAATGCCAGTTTGCGCGTTCTATGTGGCCAGTCATCCAAATAGCGTCCAATTTGTATCCGCCCACAAGTCTTGCCAATATATATGGTCACTGGCTTGACGGTATACCAAATACTTTTAGTACGCTAATACGGGTGGGAGCGTCAGCCTTATTATGGTCGCTTTGGCTATGTAGAAATGATTGTGTTTTTAATGGCAAAACCTCTTCTCCTATGCAGGTTATTTACCGCTGTACGCACTGGCTTCGCATGTAGTCTACGCTACAGCGAACGGAGTATCAATCCCTGTTCAAGGCGGTGGTATGCGGTTGGAGCGGGTGGCCAGGGAGGTTTTTATCCTACATGGGTGGCAACATAATCTCCGGATAGGTCCACCTCCTCCGTCGACATTAGCATAGTTTCGGACTCATATGGCTTTACTGGTGCCAACTTGTCATTTTTTTACATATACTTTGCTAGACTGTTCGTTTAAGGCTGTGTGCATCTTAGCTATGTAGAGGCCGGGTGACACTCATTATGCTTTGTATCCACTTGATGCTACATTTTGATTTAATAAAAGCGCCCTGTATCGAAAATATACAAATCAATTAAAATATGTGATGATCACCAGATACCTTATATAAATATACCTCGTCGGTCTTTGTTATTTGAAGAACAACATTTCCTTTGTCGTCATTGTTCTGGACTTCATCTATTCGTTTGTCTTCATCAAATGTCATACCCTCACCGGTATTGTTCAGATATTGCGAGCCGTCATCTTCTTCATTCTCATCTGAGTTCGGGGAGCGTATGATGTCGAAAATAGTCTCTTCTCCTTCTCTGCCGGTATTGTCCATAACTTTTATTTAACTAATTCAGAAGAAAGATAAAACAATTTAGTATTCAAATTAGAATGCATGCATGCAATCAATAAGGAAAAACTGAATCATAGTAGATAATATATATACATCTCGAATAATCCAGATAATATGCATCATCGAATATAATCTCGAATACATCGTCTCGAATATTATCGAATAATATAATCTTGAATACATCGTCTTGAATATTATCGAATATAATCTCGAATATTATCACTAATACATCTCGAATATGATCATATATATAACATCACTCGCGGTGGACACCCAAAGAGAAGGAACGATCACGGGATCATAACTCGGGTGAGATCCTTGAAGAACCTGCCAGGTATTGGAGAACCTGACGTCCAACGCAACCATGTAGCGACGGACGTGCTCATCCTCCTCCCTGACACGGTGACGTACCACCTCCACGGGGGACGCCAGCCTCCGCACCGAATGTGGCCCACGCGACCGCCACCAAAGAAGCTCCGGGTCGACGACGGGACCCGGGTTCCTCACCAAGATGCGCGCCCGTGAAGGTAGCACCTCCCAGTGCCAGCTCGGCGGAGTCTAGTTCCGGACATGGCGCCTCTGAAGTAGGACATCGTCGCGAACGATTCGACGACGAGGATGCGGGCCGGGCATCGTTGACGTCGAGAACAAATTCTATGCAAATTTAATATTTTTTAAATGGTTGATTGTGATTTTTGTAATTCTTTTTCACTTGATTTTGCAAATATATAACAAACTTTTGCAAATACAACATTAAAATATGCAACTTTTTTCTATGCAAATTTTTTCTATGCTTGGTCAAAATTCCTCAAATGTTTTCTATACATTGTATACATACATATACTAATTGCTATACATTGGATGAAATGTCAAAATTCCTCAACTTTTTTCTATACATTGTATACATACATATATATATACTAATTTTCATTGGAACAAAATGTCAAAATTCCTCAAAATTTCTATACATACATTATACCATATAATTCCTCAAATGTCAAAATTCTTCAACTTTTTCTGTACATCTAATCATCTAGTGAAAAAAATGTCAAAATTCTTCTGAAAAATGTTAAAATTGCTATACATATATACTAAAACATACAAAAATACATATAAATCATCGAACTTAAGAAAATGTGTGTGTGTGTGTGTGTTCATGCATGTGTGTGTGTGTGTGTGGGCTCGGGGAGGGGCGGCCATGGCCGCAGGGGGCGAGGGAGAGGAGGGAGAGCTCACAGCGGGGCGATGGCGACGGCGAGGCGAGGCGAGTCGGGGGCGGCGACAGCGTCGGGGCAGGCGGCGCGGCGGGGAGCTCGGGGAGGAGCGGGCGCGGGCGGCGTCGCGGGCGGCGTCGGGGCTCGGGGAGGAGGGCGCGTCCGGCGTCGGGGATCGGCGCGGGCGACCGACGTCGGGGGCGGCGACGAGCTCCGGCGTCGGGGGAGGCGAGACGGCATCGGGGCAGGCGCGTACGGCGGCAGCCTGGTGGCGTGGCGATCTCCTCTGTAGTGGTCGAAGAAGCAGAGAAACTGAAAAAAATTCTAGTGTTGTATATATATGCGCAAGCTTTTAGTCCTGGTTGGAGCCACCAACCAGGACTAAAGGTGAATTTCACCAGCCGAAGCGGCAGGAAGCGCAGGCCTTTAGTCCCGGTTGGTGGCTCCAACCGCGACTAAAGCGACCTGTTCCTGGCACGGCACACTACGGTGGATGTTTAGTCCCACCTCACCCAGCGAAGGGCGTCTGCACCAGCTTATAAGCCCCGCCGCAGAATCTGCCTCGAGCTCCTCTCTAAGCAGACCTTTGTGGGCCTATTGAACCTGTTCTGCCCTGTTAGGCCTACTGGGCCTTGCGGGCCTACATCCTGGCCCAACTAGAGGTTGGGTTTCTAGTCGTATGCAGGCCGTGGCGGCCCAGTAGGCGGGCTTTTATTTATTTACTTTTCAGTTTTTTTTGTTTTCTGCTTTATTTTTTTTATTTCTGAGTTATTTTTTGCTTTATTTAGAGTTTCTGAGTGAATCTTTTTGCTTTAGGTAAAAAAAACTTTCTGTTAGTGCCAGCAGTTTTCAAATTTGAATTGTTTAAATTTGAATTATTTAAAATTTGTGTGAATCACTAGTTTGTGATTAACTTTACTTTAAAAATAGATTTTTCAGTGATTCTTTTTTCTGCTATTTAATATTAGTGTGTTTTATCATTATATTTAATTTGGTAATTCTTAGGTTATTTAAAAATTAAAATGCCTTTGTAACAGATGAGTTTTCGTCCGAAACCCTGATACTTCAAAGGAGATTGTCCATTTTGTACACGAAGTGCATCCAGTTTTTGCGTAACCCTCTCAACTTTTTAGCACATGCTATGTGGTGAAATGATGATACCATGCCAACTTTCAACCTTTTCAGAGTTCATTTGTAGTGCTTTTTAATTTCAGGGTCGTTTAGCTCAAAAAAATCAGTAAATGCATGAAAAATAGCAAATGAAGTCAGAAAGGGTTGAAAATTGATGACGTGACTTTGAATGGTGCATATTGAACGCACAAAAATTCTGGAGTTGAAATAAGTTTAAAAAAATGTAATGCCTTTGTAACAGATGAGTTTTCGTCCGAAACCCTGATACTTCGAAAGAGATTGTCCATTTTGTACACGAAGTGCATTCAGTTTTTGCCGTAATCCTCTTAACTTTTTAGCACATGCTATGTAGGTGAAATGATTATACCATGCCAACTTTCAACCTTTTCAGAGTTCATTTGTAGTGCTTTTCAATTTCAGGGTCGTTTAGCTCAAAAAAATCAGTAAATGCATGAAAAAAGCAAATGAAGTCAGAAAGGGTTGAAAATTGATGACGTGGCTTTGAATGATGCATACTGAACGCATAAACAGTTTGGAGTTAAAATAAGTTTAAAAAATGGCTAGTCTTATAGACCAGTGTAGGTGAGATGGAGCAGAGCAAAAGAGTGACACGTGCACTGGTCGGGGTCGCCGTGAGAAGTCCAGCGGACTCGAGGGAGCGCCGGTTCACCTCGAGGGTGGCTCCCAGCCCAGAGAGAAATTAATCACACGGGAGGAGTTGTCACGCCAATAGTCAAGGCTCGAAAGATGCAGAATGGTGCATACTGAACGCACAAAACACATAAGTACTCTAACTATTACAAAGATTCCCTCCGGTTTGTCCGAAGTGGGACTTTCCAGATATATAAGTCCGGAAACTCACTAGAGAAAAAAGTGATGACAGTGAAGCCCGGTCACATCCCAGAGCGGGATCTTTGGGTATAAAACTTTTTTTTTCATGTGTGTCCTTTGCGCTGTAACCATGAATAATCTTCATCGTTTTAACTGGATGCTCGGGTCAATATTCACTGTGAAGGGAGCAATTACATGAAACTTTTCATAATCTTCTGACATGTCTGTCTTGTACTCCACTCCCACGATGTTTCTTTTCCCTCAAAGAACTATGTGGCGTTTTGGCGCATCATATGATATATTCGCTTCCTTATCTTTTTTTTTCTTGACTTGGTAGACATGTCCTTCACATAGAAAACCTGCGCCACATCATTGGCTAGGACGAATGGTTCGTCTGTGTACACAAGATTGTTGAGATCCACTGTTGTCATTCCGTACTGCGGGTCTTCTTTTACTCCGCCTCTTATCAGATTGACCCATTTGCACCGAAACAAAGAGACCTTCAAACCACGTCCATAGTCAAGTTCCCATATCTCCTCTATGTAACCATAATATGTGTCCTTTGGCCTATTGGTGTTTGCTGCATCAAAGTGGACACCACTGTTTTGGTTGGTGCTCTTTTTATCTTGGGCGATCGTGTAGAATGTATTCCCATTTATCTCGTACCCTTTGAAAGTCAATATATTCGAAGATGGTAACTGGGACAGCAAGTACAGATCATCTTCAGCAGCGTCGTCATGCATGAGACGTGTCTGCAACCAACCGGCGAAAGTCCCCGTTTGTTCACGTGTAATCCAGTCGTCAGACTGCTCCAGGTGTTTGGAGCGTAGAATATTCTTGTGTTCCTCGATATACGGAGCCACCAAGGAGGAATTTTGTAGAACTGTGTAGTGTGCTTGCGCCCAAAAATGCCCGTCCATACATATTATTGCTTTCGGTCCTAGCGTGACTTTTCCATCCAGTCTGCCCTCATGCCGCGATTTAGGAACACAAATTGGCTTAAGGTCAGGAATAAAGTCAACACAAAACTCAATGACCTCCTCATTTTCATGGCCCTTGGAGATGCTTCCTTCTGGCCTAGCACGGTTACGAACATATTTCTTTAAGACTCCCATGAACCTCTCAAAGGGAACATATTGTGTAGAAATACAGGACCCAGAATGGCAATCTCTTCGACTAGGTGAACAAGACATTGTACCAAATCATTCTCTAACCTTGGTATGATTTCTGGATCGATTACCTTCTGAGAGATTGCATTGAGGAATGCACATAGCTTCACAATGGCTAATCGAACATTTTCCGGTAGAAGCCCCCTCAATGTAACCGGAAGAAATTGCTCATAATCACGTGGCAGTCATGAGACTTTAGGTTCTGAAACTTTTTCTCTGCCATATTTATCATTCCCTTTATATTCGACGAGAAGTCAGACGGGACCTTCATACTAAGAAGGCATTCAAAGAAGATTTCATTCTCTTCTTTGGTAAGAGCGTAGCTGGCACGACCCTGATGTATGTCGTCTTTTCCGTACATACGTTGCTGGTCCTCCTGTGCCTCCGGTGTATCTTTTGTCTTCCCATACACATCAAGAAGCCTAGCAGGTTCACGCAAAGATTCTTCGTCACGTGCATCACGTCGATTGCAGAGCGGACCTCTAGGTCTTTCCAATAGGGTAGGTCCCAAAATATAGATTTCTTCTTCCATATGGGTGCGCGTCCGTCAGCGTCATTCGGAATAGATTATCCGCCAGGACCCTTTCCAAAGATTATTTTTAAATCCTTGACTGTATCAAGTACATCATCACCAGTACGGTGTCGAGGCTTCTTCCGGTGATCTGCCTCATCTTTGAAATGCTTGCCTTTCTTTCTTACGGGATGCCTGCTCAGAAGAAATCGGTGATGTCCCAGGCACACATTCTTCTTACATTTATCCAAATATATACCGTCGGTATCATCTAAACAGTGCGTGCATGCGCGGTATCCCTTGTTTGTCTGTCCTGAAAGGTTAGTGAGAGCAGGCCAATCATTGATGGTCACAAACAGCAACACATGTAGGTCAAATTCCTCATGTTTGTGCTCATCCCATGCACGTACACCTTTTTCATTCCACAGCTGTAAGAGTTCTTCAACTAATGGCCTTAGGTACACATCAATGTCGTTGCTGGGTTGTTTAGGGCCTTGGATGAGCACTGGAATCATAATGAACTTCCGCTTCATGCATAATCAAGGAGAAAGGTTATACATACATAGAGTCACAGGCCAGGTGCTACGATTGCTGCTCTGCTCCCCAAAAGGATTAATGCCATCTGCACTTAGACCAAACAATACGTTCCTTGCGTTATCTGCAAAGTCCCCCCACTTTCTCTCGATTTTTCTCCACTGCGACCCGTCAGCGGGTACTCTCAATTTCCCGTCTTTCTTGCGGTCTTCTCTGTGCCATCGCATCAACTTGGCATGCTCTTTGTTTTGGAACAAATGTTTCAACCGTGGTATTATAGGAGCATACCACATCACCTTGGCAGGAATCTTCTTCCTGGGGCGCTCGCCCTCAACATCACCAGGGTCATCGCGGCTGATTTTATAGCGCAATGCACCGCATACCGGGCATGCATCCAAATCCTTGTACTCACCGCGGTAGAGGATGTAGTCATTAGGGCATGCATGTATCTTCTGCACCTCTAATCCTAGAGGGCAGACAACCTTCTTTGCTTCGTACGTACTGTCGGGCAATTCGTTGTCCTTTGGAAGCATCTTCTTTAACATTATCAGCAACTTTTCAAATCCCTTGTCAAATACACCATTCTCTGCCTTCCATTGCAGCAATTCCAGTGTGGTGCCCAGCTTTTTCTTGTCATCTTTGCAATTTGGGTACAACAATTTCTTGTGATCCTCTAACATGCGTTGCAACTTCAGCCTCTCCTTTTCACTTGCGCAGTTTTTCTTTGCATCGGCAATAGCCCGACCAAGATCATCATCGGGCTCATCTGATGCCTCTTCTTCAGCTTCTTCCCACATTGCCGGCTCAGCTTCTTCCCCCATTGTTGTTGTACCATCGTATTCAGGGAACCCATGGCTAGGATAGCTGTCGTCATCCTCTTCTTCTTCATTCTCTTCCATTAGGACCCCTCTTTCTCCGTGCTTGGTCCAACAGTTATAGCCGGACATGAAACCGGACTCAAACAGGTGGACGTGAATGGTTCTTGTGCTAGAGTAATTTCGATCATTCTTACAGTTAGCACATGGACAACACAAAAAATCATCTGCCCGCTTGTTTGCCTCAGCCGCAAGCAGAAAAGTATGCACGCCATTAATGAACTGGGGAGAGCATCGGTCATCATACATCCATTGCCGGCTCATCTTCATTACACAACACCGAAAATACCAAATTAATACAAGTTCATACATAAAGTTTATACACACTTATTCTCATAAAACAACATACAAACTCTCTAGCTAAAGCATTTAAGTGCAACAACAAATGCGATCAAGATCGCAACTAAGGTAACAATTGATCCAACAGAATAATGATACCAAGCCTCACTATCAATGGCATACTTTCTAATCTTTCTAATCTTCAAACACACTGCATCCATCTTGATCTTGTGATCATCGACGACATCGGCAACATGCAACTCCAATTCCATCTGCTCCTCCTCAATTCTTTTCAATTTTTTCTTCAAGTAATTATTTTCTTTTTCAACTAAATTTAACCTCTCGACAAGAGGGTCGTTTGGAATTTCCGGTTCACATAACTCCTAGATAAAAATATCTATGTCAACTTGATGGGCATAATTTGTCATAAACACGAAATGCAACAAATAGTTATAAAAGAGAATATACCACATCCGAATCATAAACCGGACAAGGGCCGACGGGGACGGATATCAAAACCATGCCACTATGTATAACAAATAACGTACGACTAAGAAAATTATACAAGTAACTATCTAAATCACACAAATATGATTTTTTTTATAAAAAGGATAAGAACAAGAGGCTCACCAAGGTGGTGCCGGCGACGGGATGGTGCGGGCGATCGACGGTGGTTAGGACGGGGACGGGAAGGCACTAAGTAAACCACACCTACATATGCAAACTAAGAAGTTAATTGAGCTCAAATTGCATATAAATCAAATAAACTACCACATATAAATACTCCCAAACTAAAACCCACAAATCACTATACTTATAGAGCATTGCAAGAGCTAATCTAGCAATGAGAGATGAAAAAATAAAGTTGCTAACCTTTGTGAACACTTGGATGGATGGGGTGCCTTCAAATCTTGACAAATTTTGGCAAAAATGGAGGATGAGCTCGAGAGGAGAGGTAGAAAACAGAGAGGAGAGGAAAGGGGAAGAACAGAGAGCTCGCGGGCTGGACGAAGGGTTTATATAGGAGCATCTTTAGTCCCGGTTCGTGACACAAACCGGGACTAGAGGTGGCCCCAGCCTAACACCAACTTGCCACCACCCCTTTAGTCCCGGTTCGTGTCACGAACCGGTAATAGAGGTTCAACACGAACCGGGACTAATGATTCCCGCCCCCTAGCCGTTGGAACCGGCACTAATGGTGACATTAGTACCGGTCCGTTTACAAACCGGGACTAATGTGGCTCACGTAAAGTAGTTTTTCTACTAGTGAAGGTACGCACCTATGTTGTCAACAAAGTCGTTGTAGATTAGGCGTCGTATCGGGTTTGCCAACACCAGGCATGCATAGAGGGGACCAACACGAATTGTACGCCATGTCAGACGGACCACCAGAGAAGGCTTCCAGGAGAGAGTGATGCAAAACAGCATGGGGGTAGAAGGTGTTGATATTGCCCTGGGTTGCCAGAGTAGACTAAATGTTGGGAAAGAAACGATAACGCTGACAATGAACTTGTGCTGGACAAAGATGAATGCGTGGTCAGTAGAACCGGAGGTAGCCCGAGAAGAGCCATGTCAGTTACCTGCAGAAGCGGGACGATAGTGCTCAAAGTAGACGAGAAAGAACTCAACAACGTATCGAATATCATGCACGGACGGTGACGATTCCACACCTAGCCAGGTGGCACGGCAAATGCCACGGTAGACGTCAACGCTGATGGCAGTGTGATGGAACGCGTGCGGCAATGCTATGGCCCATAGGGGCAACATAGCTGCAGCTCGTGCGTTGATGGAATATTAGAGAAGACCTCGGGCAGCAATACTACGGTTCACGACACAGCGATAGCCCATTGCCTAATCGATGGAGATACGCGTATACTTGATGACGATCATCACAGAATATGAACCAACACGTGCAGTTGATCAGACTGAACAACACGCGTCAAAGGGCGGGACGTTATAACAGCAACCGGACGTGGTTACGCACTTATCCAGGAAAGCTGATCTGAAAGCCTAGAAGCACGTGGACAGCCTCTATCCGCATGGGATGCAACGTGCACGAGCAGCCACTAAGCCACGAAACTTGCACGGCCGGCCAACATGCATGCAATCTGCATGGAATGCGGCCACGCAGCTTGTATCGATGGGCCAGCGTTGGACGCGTTTGTGGTCGTGGGCAACAGGAGTAAGCGATCGCACCTGACGCACGGCATGCGCCAAAGCCCGAGGCACCGTGTGGCAGCCGATCAATTCCCAGCTGATGAAGACGATGATGAAGTAGATGCGCTTCATAGTTGATAAATGACGACGCAAATCGATCTATAGATCGAAAAAGGGAAAAAAGCACCGATCAAATAACCGGTGAGAGAGGAAAAAACTCTGATCAATAGATAGAGAAAAAGACTCTAGATTGACAAAAATTCAGGGTGGGAATGGGCCGGGTCGACCCGCCGGGTCTCTGGCCCGACCCAGAAAAACAAGGCCGATGGGTCAGTCGGGTCGGCCTCATACAAAAATCGGGCCAGTAGAGCCGGCACGGAGTGACCCATGGGTCAGCGGGGTCGTCCCACCTCCGAGTACTGGAGTCCATCGGTATCACCAAACCCATCTTACTAGCTTAGCTTATACGACAACTAGCGAAGAGCTAATTTTATTTTACTAATTAGCCGAAACATCAACTAGCTAACATTTGTACACGTACTGGAATCCATTAACCCAATCCCCCTTTACAAAACGGACGTGAAAAGAGCTGAAATTGTATATTGTGGTTCATTTGTAAACTTTAATTATTTCAATCATGAATGTTTAGATCATAATTTTGTTTTACTTGTAATAACATATTTTTGAGAATATTCTATGTACCACAACCAAATATTGTATAAGAAAATAAAATTTGGGTCGACCCGAAGTACCCATCAGGCCGGTGAGGCCATTGACTTTTTTGAATTGGGTCGACCCGTGGCCTCTCAAATTGGCCTCGAGGCCAACGGGGCCGAGTCCAAGGCCAGGTCCGGGCCGACCCATTCCCACCCTGAAGAAAAATACTCTTTAGGGTAGCCGATCAACACGATCTATGGATTGCGTAGTCCATGGTGGAGATCAGGGAGATCGACCTCCTAGGGCAGCGCGGAAGCGATGATGGAGTTAGGTCTAGAAAGTTGTGGCAGCTACTACGTAAGAGTATTAGAGAGAGAATAATTGATGTATTTATTTGTTGTATTGCTGAATCTTGTGGGCGAGCATATATTGTGTACTACATGTCTTGAAGGAAAAAAAGACCTTATAAAGATGAGGTAGGAGAGAGATATGAATCATATAGCAAATATACTATAACATTATGGTATATAAATAAAGAGGATGCAACAGCCTACTGACTGTGCGCTCCATTGTTCAGTCTCTCTTTCATCTCTACTCTTCACCTTTGTGGTGATTACCAAGCTCAAGCACATCTTTAGGTTGGCTTTAGACATAACTGGATTGCAGCGCACGCCATGCATGCATGATAGCTAGCTAGGAAAGAGGTGTACTTTGTGAGTAGGGCATTTTGGAGTCCGAGCTCCATGAAGCCTTTATTTTGAAAAATTCAAAATTCATAAATTTTAGTTTAAAAAAAATCTGAAAAATATTACACATGTATGCAAGGATGTAAAGTGTATGTGTGAAAAATTTCAGGATGAAATACCTTGAATTGCGAGCTGCACAAAAAAAAAACAAAATCATGGACTTTAAAGATGAACAGTACAAATGCTAAAAAGCCCCAGATTTGTCTTTTTTTTTAGTTCGCATTTTATTGTATTTCGACCTAAAAATTTGCACACATGTACATTATGTATCTAGGTATATGTGTATTTATTTTTAGAATTTTTTGAAACTGAAAAGTTTGAATTTTGAAGTTTTCAAATAAAGGCCTCCATGGAGCTCGGTCTCCGTTTGGCATTTTCAGGATAGGATTAGGTGACATGCATTTAATGAGCATGGCAGGTTAATTACCACAGTCTGGCAATACATGTAGCTCAAATGGATGTATCTGGATGTACATCCGTTTGAGCGACAAGTATTTTCAGATGGAGGTCGTACTTAGGTAAGCAATGAGCTCATCCTCGTATAGTCGGTTCGTTTTGTCTAGAGCAACTCCAATGAGGCGACCCATTTCGTCCGGTTGCGTTCGTTTGGGTCGGCGCGGACAAAACAGGAGGCCCAACTAGCCGATCCAAACCCAAATCTCGTCCGGTTCGCGTCCGCGCCGACCCATTTGCGGCCGAAATGCGTCGGCGCGGAAGCGGAACGGACGCCACGCGCGCCTATTCGGTGTCCACCGCGTCCCCACCGGGCGGCCGAAATGCGTCGGCGCGGAAGCATCTGAAGCGGTTCCGGCAGCTCCGGAACATTTCCGGTTTTCATCTCCGAAAATTCCAGAAAGTTTCCAGAATGATTCTGGCATCCTCCAAGAATTATCAGGCATGTGCCGAAACCAATTTGACTTTATGGTATCCTCTGAAACAACTTTTCAGTTTCACCGGAACTCATCCGGTGACCTCTCTCTGCGGAACTTTTCCGCTGTCCGAAACTTTTTCGGTGATTTTCTCTCAGACTCCCTGTCTAGTATTCAGCAGATAGATGACCCTTAAGCGTGTGACCCTATAGGTTCGGTGAAGTATAGACATGACACGGAACCCTTTCCGATCAATGATCAACATCGGAGCCGTGGACACCCATATTGACCCCTATACCCACACGAATGAATATTCGAGTGAACCTCCAGTTGCCGTGTGCTATTCCTGTTACTTCGCGGTATGTTACAAATACCCAAGGTGAGACATGATGGCATCCCCGTGGGTCAACAACTTGTCCACTATGACAGTTACCTCGTTACCGGTATTTGTTCTCTTTTCTCGTTACCGTGTTCCGGCATCCCCGTGATCAAATCACAAAGTGTCTGGCCATACGATGATGGATATCGTAACACCGAGAGGGCCCAGAGATATCTCTCCATCGTCGGAGGAGCAAATCCCAATCTTGAGCTATCAAGTTACTTGACATACTTTTCCATGAACCCGTAAGCCGCCGTAATAGCCACCCATTTACGGATGACGTTTAACAAACCCCAAAGTTCATGAAGCAAGCATGAAGAAACTCGATACTCTCATGGTCTAAGGAATCATGCAAACGTTAACCATCTCTGTGTTATTAACCATTAACTTGTGACGAAAGTAACTCATAGCATAACATCAATCGGGTCGATTCAACACAAATGTTCTTCTAACATTGTGCCCTCAAAGTTGCTGGCATAGACATGCCCATGATCAGGAAAACAGGACCATCATGCAACACTTGAGCTAGTCTCAGAGGCCAGACTAGGAATACATTTTACCATTTATTATTCCACACGTGCATATGAGTCTTCCTCCGAGCCTCGTGGTTATTGTAGACTCGAGAACCATAGCAGTTATAGCATGGAACATAAACCTAATTATGAACAGGGAGATAATCAATAACATTTATTATTGCCTCTAGGGCATATCTCCTACACAAAGTGCATGTTTCCAAAGTACTAGAATCTAACAGTAAGTGCTACTACTTTTATATCATGGAGGTGCCTGTTTCCTAACAAGATTCAATTATTTGATAATGGAAGTAACTGTTTACAAAATCCCACTATTATTCACAAAGCGCCTGTTTCCTACCAAAATTATGATATCATGGAAGTACTTTTGAAGAAAATCCTATACTTCTAATCGAATTATTTGAAAACATATGTAGAAAAACATGAGGAAGGATAATGGTATTATTCTTTGCATCCATTTTAAAGTAAAGGGAACAAAAGTGGTATTCTGAATTATACTACTTAGAACGCAAAAAGACAGAAAAAAGGTTACTCAGGATTCGTGATTAGATGAAAACCCAACTATACGTGCTTCTCATTTGATGCTCTCTAATATACATGTGTACATCCGCATGAGAAGGGCGGAGAGAACAGAGATAGCACAACTTGAAAAGTACACCTCTCAAAATAAATTCATCTCTATTTTAAACCAATGAGCTCTGCTATGTTGATCTATGCTTCCCTTTGCGAAGAGCTTATCTATTTACTTTTATTGTTGAGTCAATTCCATCTTTCTTTCTTATGGCACCACGTATTAAGCATGGGGACCACTCTTAGCCTTGTATGCATCCGTCTAATAGCAACTTGTTGAGCATTGTTTAAGTATGATGGTTATCTTCAAACTGGGGTACCTAGTCATCATCTATACTTCTTTGCTTGCTTTATGTTTGCAATATAATCTTGAAAGATTTGTCAGATACTACATTATCACTTTATGAGATATTGAAGTTAATGGAATGATGTTACTTGTTATAAGAATTATCATTGCCTATGTGATCAAAAGTTTCTTCTATCCTAAAATTCACACTCATAAATTATTATTTTTATCATTTACCTACTCGAGGACGAGCAGGAATTAAGCTTGAGGATGCTGATACATCTCCAATGTATTTATAATTTATAAAGTATTCATGCTATATTTATATCAATTATGTATGTGAAAGAGCATGGTGACCCCATGTTTGGTTTTGGTAATTGATGAAAATCCATATGGACTAACGGTTGCCTTGAATATATTTTTTACTTCTAGTGTTCATTGAACTGCCATGACAAATGATGAATAAGATTGGAAGTTTCTCCATAAAAACTTACGGCCAAAATAAGAGGGGACCTTTTAAACCGGACGAAGGGAGTACTCGTACGAAGTTTTGAATTTTCGAGAAATAATGAATACACATGAGTCGAGACATCTAGATTAATTGGCTCTCTCCTGGAGCAGAAGTGTGAAAGGCATTGATTCACAGTTTTGTTGTGCTGTCACATAGTGAGACGCCCTCAGTTGCATGCATAATTAAATGGCCGCCACCGCGAACTGAGTGTAGCTCAGATGGTTAGTTTGCTTATGGTGAAACCAGCTCATCAGGGTTTAATTTCTAAATTAGGTATTGGTGCTTTCATTTTTTGTTTAAATTTGTTTTAGGCTTTCCGGCGATGTTCGTTCTGTGGAAGAATGCGTTCTCGTCGACTATAAAGGTGCCCGTGGTTATTTTATTAATCTAAAGATATTATGCCTGCCAGATATTTCAGACAGTGGTGCTTATAGGGTAGGGTTAGTGTACGTGTGTATGTCCGCATTTGCATTGCACTGTGTTCAAATGACCGCCACCGAAAAAGAATACACGCGCACACACTATGTTCGATCGATGCGTCTGCCCTCTGCCGACCATGTCAGCTCTATGTGCGTGCGTGCATGGCTAGTGTTTTTGAGTTGTTTCAGTGCTTTGAAGAACAAGTACGGATGCTTGAGTTTTAGTTTTTATTAGTCCCACACGGGTATTTGTGATCGCTGGCGACACGCTTAAGAGGGGACGCGCGTGCACCCGTGCTGCCGGGCCTGGTGGCACGGGCCTGTCACCCCGCGCTTTGGGGGGCAAAGAGTCGGCAAGGCAGGGGCGATGCACTTTCCACGGCGACGAGCAGGGCTGGAGTTCTCGGTGTCGGATTCAGGCGGGCACTCCATGGCGCCCGCGCTCGCACGCGGAGGTACGTCATGCGGGTCCGTCCCGGACATAGCAATTGGCTGGGTACCACCCCGGCCAAGCGTCCGACCCTTAATCATAAGGCGATTGTTGGGATCCGACTTCTCCCGAGGAGGCCCGCTCGTTGCCTGAGAATTTCTCCCCATACTTGCCACTCTTTTTTTCTTTGTCGAGTGGGTACCCCCCACATATGCAGGAGCACTCCAAATGTAAATTTAGTGATGGATCAACCTATAGATGTAATGAAGCGCATCCCACATGCAAGAGCACTCAACCTATAAATGAAAAGAGCAGCAACACACATGCATTCAAACTAGACAACATCGGCACCATGGACGAAAAATCGCATCGATTTTAAAAAGTTGGCCAAATCAAAATATGCTTTCGTCATTGTGTTCATTGTGATGAGATCTTCTTTGAAATTCGAGCCCATATGGACATGTTCTGATGAATATTTCCCAAACACAACTTTTACCTGAAAATCAAGTTCCGGTTATGAACATGTTTTTCTGGCACATATCAATAAGGTTGAGACTTGTTTTGAATATGAATAAAACTCGACCACATATGAATTTTTTTTTCTTAAATTGTTTTTCGTCACGAGACCTTCAACTAGATCCACATGGGCTTGTTCAATACAAACCTTACTTTTCTCTCACAAATAGGTAGGCCAACTGGGCGTTTGACACTGTTGTGAACTCAATGGGTCAAAAGCAAGTTGCAGCTATATTATCATTTGCACAATTTTAAGAGACCAAACTAGTATTGTTTAAAAGAATATTAACGTGATGATAAGTAGCATGCAAGACAAATTTATTCATACAACTTTTCTTCAAAGAAACTAGTAGATGGTCTAAAAACACAAAAGGAATTTAAATGCTATAAAAGCACCCTACCAACGACTAGAACACTTGGGAACCCTCCCAGATCGCATACGAGCCCCCGTGTCGTCCCTCCCACGGGCGATTCGGGCAGCGGCGCGCGCCTCCCATCCCTCCCCCTCCCCCCCACCCCACCCTCCTGGACCCTTGCTGCCGGCCGGAGCCCCGGGGGCAAAGCTCCTCGCGATGGCCGGCGGCGGGGCCCCTTTTCTTCGCTGGTCAGGGATGGCCGATGTGGGCGGCCTATCCAGTCGGCGGCGTCGGGCGGGCGCAGGGCTCGGAGGCACAGCGGCGGCATCGTCCTCGTGGAGGGTGAGCGGCGATGCGGTGGCCCTCAGATTGCCGGTGGTGGCCATCTCCTCCGTCAGAGGTGGTTGGCCAGAGGCTGGGTGGTCGGATCTCGAGATCCGTCATCTAGTCTCGGCTGCGAGTCGGGGAGACATAGTTGCCGGTGAAAACCGAGCCGACGACGGGCGATTGCGGCGTTCTGCGCCGTTACCTTGATGAAGGCATCGTCGTGTAACTACTGTCGACCCACTCATGCTGCTTCGGGAAAAACTCTAGGATCTGGTCTTCCACATCGGATGATGGCAGCATTGCATTACTAGGGAAAAGCCTAGCTGTAGCGCGCACTAGTAGAAAAAGGCCCATTTGTCCCGGTTCATAAGGCCCATTTGTTCCGGTTCGGGAACTGGGACTAAAGGGTCGGGACTAAAGCCCAACACCTTTAGTCCCGGTTCTTATACGAACCGGGACAGATGGGGCTCCACGTGGCCGCTGTGGCGAGCCCAGAGAGGAGGGCCTTTAGTCCCGGTTGGTAACACCAACCGGGACCAATGATCATCCACGTGTCAGCAGCTCAGGAGCTGGGGTTTTGTGTTTTTTTTTGAAAGGGGGGGGGGGGGTTTAGGGGTTTTGTTGGGTTAATTTAGGGGTTTCATATATTGTGTTAGCTAGCTAATAGAGAGAAGTGTCCTCTCTTATCTCCGTGCTTGGTCGACGCTACGTACTATACGTATAGAGAGGACCGACAGCTAGTAGTAAGCAAAAGAAGGAAACCATTAAGTACACAAGATCGTCATGAACATATACAGAGAGAAGTGATCGACCTCCTCCTTCTCCGAGAGATTGGTCGAACAACAAGTTTTCGTATATCTATCCGACGCTACTAGCTACATATATACAATATAAGATCCCTAACATCTGATGTCAAGTTCCACATGGTATTCTCCGGCTGGATTGATGATGTGGTCAAGAAAGAATCCAGTCAATTCCTCTTGAATTGCCTTTAAGCGATCTTGTGGTAGGAGTTCATCCCGCATCTGCCAAATCTAATTTGAAGAAGGGGGTCAATACATATATATGAATGAAACTCAACACAAATGATGGTAATAAAATAAAATTGTGAATATTATTGCTTACGCACTTCATATTGTTTTTCAGAGTAGCCCCGCTTATAGGTCGTTGCGTTGTAGATGTACTCGCAAACGTAGTATCCACAAAAATTATTCCCGCCTTCCTGCCACAACCACTTTACGAGAAATAGAGGTCAATCAAACTGATAATCAAGCATTATAAATGGTATTGATGAAACTAGCTAGAATCAGTGGGAGATGCGCGGAACTAGCTAGTAGTACTTACTTTCGGGTGTGTAAATCGCAGATCCCCCGGCAGTCCCGGAACTTCTGCGGTGAACACTTTCCAAACCCTGCGAGACAAAGAAAATAATTACTTGATATCAGGAAATGAACAAAGTTGCCGATATGGTGCGATAATGATCGATTGAACTTACTTCTGGAGCATTTCAGTCATGGCCGCATACTCCTTGGGATCTTTTCGTCTTGAGTCTAAGACGGTTACTAGTCCCTGCTCAAGCTTAATCTCTAGGAGAATAAAGTGGAAGCTGCACACGCATGCATAACTCATCAAATACATTACTATAACCTCGAGTAATAATGGAAACCGAATATGCAGAAGACAGTAACACTCACTTGAAGTTGTAAGGAAAGAGTATTTTATCTTTGTTTTGATTTTTAAGCAACGATTGTAGCAAGCTGGCCTCGGTTTCTTTCGGATTATATGTAATCGTCCATTCATCTATGAGATTTGTGTTAATGAACCCAATATCATAGATTTGTGCATTTCTGCATTCGACGATCTTCAATCTGCATAATATAGTGAGGATAATTATATATACATGCAATGAAAGAGCTGAGCTATATATAGAGACTTAATTACAGAAGTATAGTACTTACAGACAGTAGCAAGTGATGATTATTTTATCGAGGTCCTTTTGATTGAAAAACTGGAAGAACTCCTCAAATGGAACAGACAACAGATCAATTCCAACGAGGTCGTGCTCCTGTTTAACTCTCAGCGTCAAAATATCCTTCCCAGACTTGCAGGTGTCCATGTACCACTTATGGAATCTTCGCATCATCGTTGTTAGAGGAGGATCACCAGGTCTGACGAGAGGCTTCCCATACTGGTATTTGTGTTCGTCCACCTCCATTGTATCAAAATGTGCATCGTCGGGCAGGTAATCACCAGGATTGGTACCGGGCAGCATCCCCGGCAGATTTGCGACGATATCGCTAGACACCTTGAGCGGGGGGCACGATTGGTTTGCCTGTTCGCCGAGCTGGGGAATTTTGTTCCCACTTCTTCGTTCTTGTAACCTTTTGTCAGTTGAAGTAGTTCCCGACCGGCGCGCTCCTTCCACTGCCTTTTTAAGAGCGCGGACATGGTTGTCATCCGGCGGAGGCAGTGGTGGTCGCTTCAGGTTCTTCACAGTGCGCTTCAATTTCACCAGATCCATCTTCTCCTCCGGAGGTGGATTTTTCTTTGCAAAAAAGTCCCTCACTTGGGCTTTGCAGATCTCCGCGTTATCCTCGTCGGTCATCTCGTATGGTAACTTCTCTAGAGGCGTGAGAGTCGGACCGAATCTGTATTGCCTCCCGCCTCTGGCTGTACTGCTAGACAACGGAGCTGTCGGAGTGGCTGCGGCTGGCTTCCTTCGTTGCTTACGAGGCGGAGAAGGAGGCGGAGTGCTACGACGCGCCGGAGCAGCCGGAGCGGTGGCGGCTGTCTTCCGCTGTTGCTGACGAGGCGGAGAAGGAGGCGGGCTGCTCGGACGCGCCGGTGCAGGCGGAGAAGGAGGCGGAGTGCCCTGATCACTCGCCAGAGGAGGAGGCGGAGGAGGAGGCGGAGTGCCCTGACTCGCCGGAGGAGGAGGCGGAGGAGGAGGCGGAGTGCCCTAACTCGCCGGAGGAGGAGGCGGAGGCGTCCAGTTCGGAAGGTTGATGAGCTCCTTCCGCCATAGACATGGAGTCTTCAGAGCAAGACCCAGCTGAGTCTCCCCTTCACCGGTAGGGTGGTCAAGCTGGAGCTCCTCAAATCCCTCCGTTATTTCATCGATCATCACAACAGCATAACCTTGTGGAATCGGAAGGCAGTGAAAAGTTGCGCCGGGTTGAGGAGGTGTAACAGAGCCGACAGCCGCCTTGACTTTGAGGTGCTGCCATTGCGTCATAAGGTGGCAATCTTGAGCCTCCGTGATAGCATCCACGGGGTAGCTGGGAACCGTGAAGTCAGGCTGCTGAAGGACCTCGGTGGAAGCCACGCTGCTTCTCCGCTGAGATGGAGGGGTAGCTTCTGGGGTAGCTCCGGCAGGTCGCTGGCTCTGAACTAGTAGTGCTTGTTCCTCTAGCGCTCGTACCCTTGCATTCAGCGACTGCAGTTCCGTCTGCTCCACTTTCCTCCTCCTCTCCCGGGTTTTGTAACCGCCTGCACTGGGAAACCCAACCCTCCACGCAACGGAGCCTGCCGTGCCTCGTGTTCGTCCTGGGTGCTCAGGATTCCCGAGGGCCTGTGTGAGCTCGTCGTTCTCTCTGTCGGGAACGAACGTCCCTCCCTGCGCTGCGGCGATATACTTCTGAAGCTTCTTGACGGGTATTTCAAGTTGCTCCTTCGTCCAATGGCACTTCCCTGTTTCAGGGTCCAAGGTTCCCCCAACCCCGAAGAACCAAGTCCTTGAACGGTCTGGCCAGTTCAATGTCTCTGGTTCGACCCCTTTATCAAGCAGGTCCTTCTCAGCCTGGTCCCACAACGGCCGGGCTTTGAGGTAGCCACCTGACCCCGTGCGATGGTGATACTCCTTCTTTGCAGCATTTTTCTTGTTTGTCGCTGGCATCTTCTTACTCTTCTCCGATGTCTTGTGGGCCACAAATGCGAGCCAGTGATCTCTTATCTTCTCAAATCGGCCAGTGAATTCTAGAGTCTTCCCTTTGTCGACAAACGTTGATTTCAACTCATTCTTCCACCTCCTGAATAGATCTGCCATCTTCTTAAGAGCATGAGCCTTGACCAATGGCTCTATAACTGGCTTATCCGGATCCTCCTCTGGCGGTAGGGTGAAATTTGCCTTCAGCGCGGTCCAAAGATCATCTTTCTGTCTATCGTTGACAAAAGACACTTGAGGGTCTTCGCTCTTAGGCTTATTCCATTGGTGGATGCTGATCGGGATCATGTCCCTAACAAGAACCCCGCACTGAGCAGAAAATGCTTCCTTAGTCCGGCTGGGTTCAATCGGTTGGCCATCGCCCTTGATTGCTGTGATCGTGAACCTTTCATCCTGGCGCAACCTTTTCTTCGGGCCTCGTCTCGTTACCGAAGTTTGGCTCGATCCGGAGGGCTAGAAAAGAAGAAAGAAGAGAGTTAATATGTGTACATACCAAAACAATTAATGCATCAATTAGCTAGTCAGCACAGGCTTAATTAATATATATACCTCGCCGGACTTTGCAACAGCTCCTTCCTCCGTTTGCTCATCGGAGCCATCATAATCATGTCCTTCCACCTCCATTGTTCGATCACCGGAGCCTGCTTCACCCTCTCCTTCCAGACCATCGGTGTCGTTGAGATACGACAAGATATCACCTCCGCCGAGGATTATGTCCCCCAACAACTGTTCTGCTTCGATGTCTCGGTGCTCCATAGTTTCTGCAAATATTACAACATGGCAATTAATATACAAACATGACAGATGGATATATTAGTGCAAACGTAGACCTAGCTAGCTAGACGCTTCTACGGTTTGGGGTGGCCTCGACAACTCTTCTACGAACCGCCTCTCTCATGAATGTCCGACGTTCGGACCGACAAGGGATTTAACAAAATGACGCCATTCTGGATGTGCAGAAAATGGTCCATATTTTTCCTGATCTCATCTACCCTTCTATATGTCACGTTGTCTAGTGTCAAAGAATTCAAGAAAACCATGACTTCATCATTAGCCGGAAATGACAGGCGTATAATGGTACGAAGCTCTTCAAAGTTGTTTTGAAACGGAGTTCCCGATAGAATAATTCGCTTTTTGGTACAAAGTTCAGCAAGAGCCTTCCGAATATCGCTATTTGGAAGGCCTTTGCTGAAATTCGTATCAAAAGGAGAATTATTCTATTAGGAACTCCGTTCCAAAACAACTTTGAAGAGCTTCGTAGCATCATACGCCTGTTACTTCCGACTAATGATGAAGCCATGGATTTCTTCAATACTTTGACAGACAACGTGACATATAGAAGAATATATATATAGATGAGATCAGAAAAAAATTTGGATCAACTTGTGCACATCCATAATGGGGGCATTCTTGATAAATCTATATATGTCAAAATTCAAACTTTGACATCTGATCAAACTTTGACATATGATCAAACTTTGACATATGATCAAATGTTGCATATGTCAAAATTCAAACTTTGACATATGATCAAACTTTGATATATGTCCACCGTGATATAAAATAATACATAGACTTGTTCGGGCGAGAGGGGGTTGATCGACGTCCCCCCTCATGTCGAAGTTACCGGAGTTATCTTCTAGTGGTTTGGGTGGCCTCGAGAGTTTGTCGAGTAGGGGCGGGAGGGGGTAGGAGATCGACAACGTTTTTTTATATATGTCCACCGCGATATAAAATAATACATAGACTTGTTCGGGCGAGAGGGGGTTGATCGACGTCCCCCCCATGTCGAAGTGAATGAACAACTCTGAATTTTTTTACATGTACTCCTACAACATGAAAATTTCTAAGTGATTGCCAAACTGTTTGCTAAACTTTTATGCTTCATTTATATGAAGATCAATTGTCCAATATAACTATGTTCGCGATATGAGGCATTGGACATTATCTAGATCACATGCCTCAAAATCAATGGAAAAACTCCTCTCACAACTATCCGCGGTGCCCAACAATATGAAATCATTCACAAATATTGATGTTGGACTCGACTAAATATGCACTCCATAGTCCAATCAAGTATATTAGTCCGCGGTGATCAAACACATATAAGTTACAAAAATTTCTATGCTCACAAAAATATAAGCCCGAGGGGAATTGAAGTTATCGGGGTTATGTTTATACAACAAATGGACAACTCATCTCATTTCATCTCATCTGAAAAAACATAGCACATCTAAAAAAATTACATACATGGAAAAAAATTGCTATGAACAAAAAAAACATCATATATGAACATTTTCTATATCCATCCATACATACATACATACATTGAAAAAAATGCTATGAACAAACACATCAGTAGTAATTATTTTTATAATGATTTGGCCTCAAAAAATTCTTTTATTAGTATTTTCAAACTCTAGAATGACCCTGTTGCACTAGAACTATTTCAAATAATTCTTTTCAAATGCCACAAATTTTTTGAGAAGTCCTCTGATGCCTATAGATCATTTTTATGCAAAAACCCCTTTGGGTCATTTTGAAACTTTGAGCAGTGGCAAGAGCAAGGCCGAGCTCGGGGGAGCACGCGGCGAAGTTATCGGGGAGGGGTATACTCGCCCCACCCCCGCACTCATGTCGAAGTTATCAGGGAGGGGGTATATCGACCCCCCCCCCCTCATATCGAAGTTATCAGGGAGGGGGGTATATCGACCCCCCCCCCCCCCCTCATGTCGAAGTTATATCGGGGAGGGGGTATATCGACCCCCCCCCCTCATGTCGAAGTTATCGGGGAGGGGTATATCGACCCCATCCCCTCATGTCAAAGTTATCGGGAAGGGGTATATCGACCCCCCACCCCCCTCATCATGCATATATAGCTACCACATACATATATATTGAAAAAAATTACATTATATATATATATTTATATGAACAAAAAAATTACATCAATATATACTACATATGTACATCGACCCCCCCCACCCCCCTCATCATGAACAAAAACATGCTCTGAACAAAAAAATTAATACATTATGAACATCTACATACATAAATATATACATTATATATATATATGAACAAAAAATTAATCTAATAAAAAATGAAAAAAAAACAGAGACGGGGCGGCGCGGCGGCTCACAGCGGGGGCGGCTGGCGACGGCGACGGCGGGGGCGGGCCGGGGCAGGGGCTTGGACGCGGGGCAGGGGCCGGCGCGGCGACGGCGTGGTCGGGGGCAGGGGCGCTGGGCGACGACGACGAGGTGCGGGGAGCGGGCGGCGACGGCGTCGAGGGCTCGGGGCAGGGGCGGCGCGGCTACGACGTCGGAGGCAGGGGCGACGACGGCGACGGCGACGAGGAGCAGCGCTGGGGCGTCGGGCAAGAACTGGCTATGGAAATCTGAAAATTTCTTAAGTGCTGGCTTATATAGCAAAGGCTTTGGTCCCGGTTAGTGGCACCAACCGGGACCAATGCCCCCCTTTAGTCCCGGTTGGTGCCACCAACCGGGACCAAAGTTCTTTTTTCAGCAGCCCAAAGGGCGGGAAGCAGGGACCTTTGGTCCAGGTTGGTGGAACCAACCGGGACTAAAGGGCGTGCATTGGTCCCGGTTGGTGCCACAAACCGGTACCAATGCACCCCTTTAGTCCCGGTTGGTGCCACCAACCGGGACAAAAAGCCTTGTGCTGCCCGCGTCGCGGCCAAAAGTTTAGTCCCACCTCGCTAGTTGAGAGAGCTCGAGAGTGGTTTATAAGCGCTGCTGCGCCCACTCTCTCGAGCTCCTCTCAACTGCAGGCTTTCGGGCCTAAACTCGCACTATGTGCCTGTGAGCCTACTGGGCCTGCTGCGGGCCTGAATCCTGGCCCATGGTTGGGTTTCTAGTCGTATTCAGGCCGTGGTGGCCCAGTAGGCGGCACTTTTTTTATTTTTATTTTATTTTCTTTGTTGCTTTATTTATTTTATTTTGTTTCTACTTACAACAAAAAAATTACTGTTGCTATTTTTATTTATTTTATTTTATTTTATTTTGTTTCTACTTATTTATTAAAGTTTATTTTGTTTCTACTTATTTATTTTATATTTCTTTTTGCCTTTTTTATTTATTTATGAATAATTTTTCTTTTAATGTTTTGAAGAGAAATACTTGATAATTTTAGTTGCATAAATTTTATATAATTTTAGTTTCAATAAACAGAGGTTTAAAAAGTTTTTAGTTGATTCCTTAGCTATTAAAGTTTTTAAAGTTTTCTAGTTCATTCTTTTTTATTAGAGTTTCATCAAAGTTTTCTAGTTCATTCTTTTAGTTTATTATTTTTCTATTAGAGTTTCATAAAAGTTGAGAGGGTTACGGCAAAAACTGGATGCACTTCGTGTACAAAATGGAAAATCTCTTTCGAAGTATCAGGGTTTCGGACGAAAACTCATCTGTTACAAAGGGATTTTTTTTTGAATTTTTTTGAACTCCAGACCTTTTGTGTGCTCAAAATGAACCATTCAAAGCAACATCATCAATTTTCAACCCTTTCTGACTTCATTCTGTTATTTTTCATGCATTTACTGATTTTTTTGAGCTCAAATGACCCTGAAATTGAAAGCACTCAAATGAACTCTGAAGAGGTTGAAAATGAGCAGATATCATATTTCACACACATAGCATGTGCTAAAAAGTTGAGAGGGTTACGACAAAAACTGGATGCACTTCGTGTACAAAATGGACAATCCTCTTCGAGTTCGGGTTTCGGACGAAAACTCATCTGTTACAAAGGGATTTCATTTTTTGAACTTATTTGAACTCCACACTTTTGTGTGCTCAAAATGAACCATTTAAAGCAACAATCATCAATTTTCAACTCTTCTGAGTTCATCTGTTTTTTATGCATACTGATTTTTGATTTTGCTAAATGACCGTGAAATGAAAAGCACTTCAAAGAACTCAGAAGAGGTTGAAAATTGGCATGATATCATCTTCACCCACATAGCATGTGTAAAAAGTTGAGAGGGTTACGGCAAAAACTGATGACACTCGTGTACAAAATGGACAATCTTTCGAAGTATCGGGTTCGGACAAAAACTCACCTGTTACAAAGGATTTCCATTTTTTTGAACTAATTTGCAACTCCAGCATTTGTGTGTGACACAATTTGACTCACAGCACTCTATGATATCTATCCATAACCCCTCTCGGCTTCACTTGTCATTCATTTTTTTCGCTTGTGTCCTTTGCTTATTGCGCGTAACCATTGACGATATCTTCTATCGCTTAACAGGGTGCTTGGGTCAGCCTTGACTTTTAAAGGGAGGAATTTCCGATTCAGAAACTTTCAATAATCTTCATTGACCATTTTCTGTCATCACCCCATCTCCCACGATGTCTCTTTTCCCTGAAAGAAACGTATGTGCGTCGCTGGCTCATCGTATGATGTACGCTTCCTATCTTTCTTTTTCTCGGTTTGGTAGACATGTCACATTCGCTAGAAACCTGCGCCACATCAGTGGCTAGGACGAATGGTTTCGTCTGTGTACCCAAGATTGTTCAGATCCACTGTCTGTCATTCCGTAATGTGGCTCTACCTGTACCCCGCCTCCTGACAGATTGACCCATTTGCACTTAAACAAAGGGACCTTAAAATCATGTCCGTAGTCAAGTTCCCAATTGTCACTCATGTCTAACCATAATTGTGTCCTTCCCCTTGGTTGCTGCATCAAAGCGGACACCAAGTTGGTTAGTGCTCTTTTGATCTTGGGCGATCGTGTAAAATGTATTCCCATTTATCTCGTATCCTTTGTAAGTCAATACAGTCGAAGATGGTCCCTGGACAACGAGTACAGCTCATCAGAGAACAGTGTTGTCACCTCTAAGATGTGTTTCCAACCAAGTGCGAAAGTCCTGATGTGTTCACATGTAATCCAGTCGTCACACTGCTCCGGTGTTTGGAGCGCAGAATGTTCTTGTGTTCATCGACATACGGGTCCCAAGGTAGAGTTCTGTAGAACTGTGTAGTGTGCTTGAGACCAAGAATGCCCGTCCCTGCCATTTATGAGTCCCCTCCTAGCGTGCCTTTTCCGTCAGTCTCCCCTCATACCGCGATTGAGGGAGACAATCTTCTTAAGGTCAGGAATGAAGTCAACACCAAACCCAATGACATCCTCTGTTTGATGGCACCATGGAGATGCTTCCTTCTGGCCTAGCGCGGGTTACGGACATATTTCTTTAGGACTCCATGAACCTCTCAAAGGGGAACATATTGTGTAGAAATACGGGCCCCAGAACGACAATCTCGTCGACTAGATGAAACTAGGACGTGGCGTCATGATATTGAAGAAGGATGGGTGGGAACCCAGCTCGAAACTGACAAGACATTGCGCCACATCACTCCTTAGCCTTGGTATGATTTCTGAGATCGATCACCTTCTGAGAGATTGCATGAGGAATGCACATAGCTTCACAATGGCTAATCGAACGTTTTCGGTAGATGCCCCCTCAATGCCAACCGGAAGCAGTTGCGTCATAATCACGTGGCAGTCATGAGACTTTAGGTTCTGAAACTTTTTCTCTGCCATATTATTATTCCCTTTATATTCGACGAGAAGCCAGACGGGACCTCATACTGAGCAGGCATTCAAAGAGATTTCCTTCTTTGGTAGAGCGTAGCTCGCAGGACCTTCATACTGACATATTTTTGGAGTCATGCGTCTCTTTTCGTGCCAACTTGCTCCTCTTTTTCGTTGTTACGTGCTAGTGCCCGTTTTTGTCTTCCATCTTTCACAAAGCCCAAGAAGGCTAGTAGGTTCACGCAAAGGTTCTTTGTTCATGTGCATCACGTCGATTGAAGAGCGGACCTTAGGTCTTTTGGTAGGGTAGGTCCCAAAATATAGATTTTTTCTTCCACATGGGAGCGCGTCCCTCAGCGTCATTCGGAACAGATAGTCCGTCGGGACCCTTTCCAAAGATTACGTGTAAATCATTGACCATAGCAAGTACGTGATCACCGGTACGCATGGCGGGCTTCTTCCGGTGATCTGCCTCGCCTTTGAAATGCTGCCTTTCTTTCGAAATTGATGGTTGGTCGGAAGAAATGACGATGCCCCAGGTACACATTCTTCCTGCAATTGTCCAGGTATATACTTTCGGTGTCAGCTAAACAGTGGTGCATGCGTTGGTATCCCTTGTTTGTCTGTCCTGAAAGGTTACTGAGAGCAGGCCAATTTGATGGTTACAAACAGCAACCGCATGCAGGTCAAATTCCTCTGTCTTGTGCTCATCCCACACACACGTCCAATTCACACCCGTCTGTAAAAGTTCTTCAACTAATGGCCTTAGGTATCACATCAATGTCGTGCCGGGTTGCTTAGGGATGGAGGACTGGCATCATAATGAACTTCCGCTTCATGCACAGCCAAGGAGGAAGGTTATAGATACATAGAGTCACGGGCCAGGTGCTGTGATTGCTGCTCTGCTCTCCCGAAAGGATTAATGCCATCCCCCTTAAACTAAACCATACGTTCCTTGGGTCACCTGCAAACTCAGTCCGTACTTTCTCTCAATTTTTCCACTGCACCCGTCATGCGGGGCTCCATTCAAGTTCCCCTTTCTTTACGGTCCCTCTGTGCCATCGCATCAACTTGGCATGCTCTTTGTTTTGAACAGACATTTCAACCGTGGTATTATAGGAGCATACCACATCACCTTGGCAGGAACCCTCTTCCTGGGGGGCTTGCCGTCAACATCACCAGGGTATCTCGTCTGATCTTATACAGCAATGCACCGCATACCGGGCATGCGTTCAAATCCTCGTACGCAACGTGCACAGGATGCAGTCACTAGGGCATGCATGTATCTTCTGCACCTCCAATCCTAGAGGGCATACGACCCTCTTTGCTGCGTACGTACTGTCGGGCAATTCGTTATCCTTTGGAAGCTTCTTCTTCAAATTTTCAGTAGCTTCTCAAATCCTTTGTCAGGCACAGCATTCTCTGCCTTCCACTGCAGCAATTCCAGTACGGTACCGAGCTTTGTGTTGCCATCTTTGCAATTGGGGTATAACCCTTTTTGGTGATCCTCTAACATGCGATCGAATTTCAGCTTCTCCTTTTCACTTTCGCACTGTCTCCTTGCATCAACAATGACCCGGTGGAGATATCATCGGGCCATCGTCTGGTTCCTCTTGATCTTCAGCTTCCCCCGTTGCAGCATCATCGTATTCAGGGGGGCACATAGTTGTCATCGTCCTCTTCTTCTTCGCTGTTTCCATCATAACCTCTATTTCTCCTGCCTGGTCCAAACATTATAGTGTGGCATGAAACCCTTATAAAGCGGTGGGGTGTGAAGGATTTTCCGGTCAGAGTAAGACTTCGTATTCCCACATATAGGGCATGGACAACACATTAAAACCATTCTGCTTGTTGCCTCAGCCACTTCAAGAAAAATTATGCACGCCCTTAATATACTCGGAGGTGCGTCGTCACATACATCCATTGCCGGTCATCTGCGTGCGTTATATATAATTAAGTGTGTCAAAAACCCTACAAAACATCATGAACAGATAAGTGACCAAAATAATAGAAGTTCATCATCACATTAAAACCAAAGTACATACATAGTTCTCATTGAACAACATATAGCTTTCAGAGCATCTAATTAACCATACTTATTGAAACTATGTAAAACATTTCAATGCAACAACAAATGCGATCATAATCGCAACCAAGGTAACAATTGATCCAACGGCATAATGATCCAAGCCTCGGTATGAATGGCATATTTTCTAACTTTCTAATCTTGAAGCGCATTGCATCCATCTTGATCTTGTGATCATCGATGGCATCCGCCATGCAACTCCAATATCATCTTCTCTCCTCAATTTTTTTCAATTTTCCTTCAAGTAATTGTTTTCTTCTTCAACTAAATTTAACCTCTCGACAATAGGGTCGGTTGGAATTTCCGGTTCACATACCTCCTAGATAAAAAAAATCTATGTCACGTTGGTCGGCATAATTGTCATAAACAACAAATGAACCAAATAGTTATAAAATATAATATATACCACATCCGAATCATAGACAGGACGAGGGCCGACGGGGGCGGATACCAAAACCATCGCACTATATAATAACAAACAATAATAAAAGTAAGAAAATTATACAAGTATCTATGTAAATCATACAAGTAAGAATTTTTTTCTTTTAGAAAGAAGATAAGAACAAGAGGCTCACCACGGTTATGCCGACGACAAGATCGGCGCGGGCGATCGACGGCGGTGAAGACGGGGACGGGACGTGACGGACCGCTAAACCTAGACAAATCTTGAGGAAAATGGAGCTTGAAGGTCGAGTTTGGAGAGGAGAAAGCTTAAGTAGTGTTGCTCGGGCATTTCATCGAACACCTCATGTGCATAGGAGGTGAGCTAGAGCACCACAAACACCTCCCCTCGCCGGCCAGAAAAAATAGAGTAGTGGAGTGCTCTGCTCGCGGGCGAGGGGTATATATAGGCACAACATTGGTCCCGGTTCGTGGTTGGAACCGGGACTAAAGGCCACCCTTTGGTCCCGGTTCCAGCCACGAACCGGGACCAATGGATGTGGGCCAGGAGGGAGGCCCATTGGTCCCGGTTCATGTCTGGAACCGGGACCAAAGGGTCCAGACGAACCGGGACCAATGCCCCACGAGCCCCGGCCGGCCCCCTGGGCGCACGAACCGGGACGTATGCCCCCATGTGTCCCGGTTCCTGACTGAACCGGGACTAATGGGCTGGGCTGGCCTGGACCAAAGCCCTGTTTTCTACTAGTGGCGGGTCTAAGGTGTATCAGTAGCGCGGGGTCCCGCGCTACTGATACGGCACTACAGCTAACTTGTAGCAATGGTGCGGGTTGAACGGCGCTACTGCTATACATGGGTAGCAGTAGCGGGCTTCACTGAAACGCGTTGCTGCTAATAGCTGTAGCGCTTTACCATAAGCAGCGCTACTGCTAAGTGCACGCTGCTATTAACTTCATTCCCCTCGCTACTGCTAGTTTTATTAGTTTCTGATTTTTTTCTGCATATTTCTTTTGTATTTGTACATGCTTTATACAGTAATCTCTAGCATATCATACACATACAAATGTAATCATATCATACACATACAAATAGTCTCATGAAATCATGTCATAATCATCATCCAACACAAAGTAGTCTCTCGTCATCATCTGGAAATAGCGATACAAGTCTCGAATACTTGCAACTACATCGTCATCCATCTAAACAATGATATACATGAGAAGAGCTATCACTATGAGTGAGAGCGGAACTATGCAGTACATGAGGCGGCGGTTACGAGTCCTCTCTTGCGTTAGCGTGAACCTCAAGTAATTAGCTTCTGCTTCTTGTCTGCTTTTGAACCCTTTATGGGTGGCGCCCGAGAACAGGTCCACTTGTGCCTGACACTCGGGCCACTCATCGTACACTCCCGGAACCTTCCCTGTGTACACGATATAGCACTGCTTCTTCGCCATCAAGGATCTAGGTACCTGTTAGAGATGCATCTTCATCAAGAGAATGTACAATCATATGCAACAAAATATACTTGAGCAACACGAAAAAGAAAGGGTTAGCAAATAGATGCAACATATAGTAAACATAAATAATCAACGCAGTTTCATCGTACGCAAACTAATTAACTAGAGGTATGCAGGTCATCGTACCCAAACTAACAAAGTAGCGTTATGCAAGTTCGGCAGGGACCGTGGACATCACAAAGTTTCATCGCTAAAGAAAGTATACAAGTTCAACCGACACATATCATCATCATCGGCGTTGTAAATCACTAGAAGTTCCAGCCTTCCGTATCATCGAGGATGCACCCTAGCTTCTTGAACGGCGTGAGGTCCTGACGTTGCATGCCTATGCAAGTTCGGACGTCAGCTCGCGATATAGAGCCGTGATGGAACATCCCCTTCTATTTGACGACTTCTTTCATGATGATCGTCGCAATGTCCCTCTGGATGCGAAAGAACTCATCTCTAAGTTTATAATCCGCTTCTCCTTGAGATTCTATCAACTTGCGGATATGATCATCGCTTCTGGTTGTCATGCGAAGCTTTTGTTGATCCCTTCTGAACTCCATCATGAGATGAAGGAGGTAGAATCCATCGTTCCGGCTTGGTTTCGGGACATGGATGCAGCAGAAGTTAGTTTTATGCGAGAAACCCGTCTTGCGGTTCCTTTGTTTCCCGATCTGCAGGTGGCCACCCCTCAAGCTGAAGCCTTGGAGAGCATGATCTAGAATATTCATTAGGTGGGTGTACTCCTTCTTCTCGTAGTTTCTGGCAGGGTCGAAATACACGGCGTGGGAGACTCGCGGGTAAAGAACGATAAGGATGGCGCGCCCGCTACTGCGGGGAAAAAACAGCTCAAATTATTCTCCATATGAGCGAGAAGGAATGATTGAAATGTACGAAAGGGTTGTCCGGCACTGACTTACATTGGATGATAAGGCAGGAGGACAATTTCCTGGTCCTTATTCTGTATCATGAAGTTTTCGAGGTACTCCCTAGCAGTTTTACGCTCAAAGTCGCCGAGACTCAAGAAGGACTCGTGCATGTAGTATGGATCCGCCACACAGATTTGCGAGACTTGTTCTCTCTTCATGACAGAGCTCATATGTAGCACAAAAAGACGGAAGATTGTAAAATTGAGCCGCCTTGTCAAAAATATCTCAAAGATATGCTCAAACCGCAGGAAGAACACCTCCACGGGCCGTGTGTCGACATAGCACTTCCCCTCAGGCACACGAGCCACGTATGTCAAATATTGATACGTCCATTTTGCATCATGTTTTCCTACTGTTATTTATAACGTTTTTATGCATAATAATGCTTTTGGGAGTAATTCTAATGCCTTTTCTCTCATAATATGCAAGGTTTACCCAAAGAGGGAGAATACCAGCAGCTGGAATTCTGGACCTGAAAAAGCTACATCAGAGTTACCTATTCTGCACATCGCCAAATGAGCTGAAAATTTACGGAAAATTATTTTGCTATATATAAAAAATATTGGAGCAAATAACTACTGGAGGAGGCCCACCAGGTGGGCACAACCCACCTGGGCGCACCCTGGTGGGTTGTGCCCTCCTCGGCCCACCTCCGGTGCCCATCTTCTGGTATATAGGTCATTTTGACCTAGAAAAAATCAGGAGGGGACTTTCGGGACGAAGCGCCGCCCTCTCGAGGCGGAGCTTGGGTGGGAGCACTTTTGCCCTCTGGCGGAGCGATTCCGCCGGGGAACTTCCCTCCCGGAGGGGGAAATCAGCGCCATCGTCATCACCAACAACTCTCCCATCTTTGGGAGGGCCATCTCCATCAACAACTTCAACAGCATCATCTCCTCTCAAACCCTAGTTCATCTGTTGTGTTCAATCTTTGTACCGGAACCTTAGATTGGTACTTGTGGGTGACTAGTAGTGTTGACTACATCTTGTAGTTGATTACTATATGGTTTTATTGGTGGAAAATTATATATTCAGATCCATTATGCTATTTAATACCCCTCTGATCTTGAGCATGATTATTATTTGTGAGTAATTACTTTTGTTCTTGAGGTCACGGGAGAAGTCATGTTGCAAGTAATCATGTGAACTTGATATGTGTTCGATATTTTGATGATATGTATGTTGTGATTTCCTTAGTTGTGTCATGTGAACGTCGACTACATGGAACTTCACCATATTTGGGCCTAAGGGAATGCATTGTGGAGTAGTTATTAGATGATGGGTTGCTAGAGTGACAGAAGCTTAACCCTAGTTTATGCGCTATTTCGTAAGGGACAGATTTGGATCCAAAAGTTTAATGCTATGGTTAGATTTTATCTTAATACTTTTCTCGTAGTTGCGGATGCTTACGAGAGGGTTAATCATAAGTAGGAGGTTTGTTCAAGTAAGAACAACACCTAAACACCAGTCCACCCACATATCAAATTATCAAAGTAGCGAACACAAATTAAACCAACATGATAAAAGTGGCATGATGAAATTTCCGTGTACCCTCAAGAACGCTTTGCCTATTATAAGAGACCGTTTTGGCATGTCCTTTGTCACAAAAGGATTGAACTACCTTGCTGCATATTATTTACCGTTACCGTTACTTGCTCATTACAAATTATCTTGCTATCAAACTATTTGTTACCGACTATTTCAGTGCTTGCAGAAAATACCTTGCTGAAAATCACTTGACATTTCGTTCTGCTCCTCTTTGGGTTCGACACTCTTACTTATCGAACGGACTATGATTGATCCCCTATACTTGTGGGTCATTAACGATCTTTTCTGGCGCCGTTGCCAGGGAGTGAAGTGCTCTTGTTAAGTGGAAATTGGTAAGGAAAAATTATTAATACGTGCTGAAATTTATTGTCACTTTATACTATGGAGAATCATCCTTTGAGGGGTCTGTTTGGGGTATCTTCACCTGAACCGGAACCACAATTAGTTGCCCCTCAACCTACTGCACCTACTAAAAATATTGGTTATGAAATTCCTTCGGGTATGGTAGAACAACTGCTAGCTAATCCTTATGCAAGAGATGGAACTGAACATCCTGATATGCACTTGATATATGTGGATGAAATTTGTTGATTATTTAAGCTTGCAGGTTTATCCGGAGATGAAGCTAAGAAGAAGGTTTTCCCTTTATCTTTGAAGGTAAAAGCATTGACATGGTATAGGCTATACGATGATATTGGATCTTGGAACTGGAATCGATTGAAATTGGAATTTCACCAAATTTTTTATCCTATGCATCTAGTTCATCGTGATCGGAATTATATATATATATATATATATATATATATATATATATATATATATATAATTTTTGGCCTCGTGAAGGAGAAAGTATCGCTCTAGCTTGGGGGAGGCTGAAGTCAATGTTATATTCATGCCCCAATCATGAGCTCTCTAGAGAAATTATCATTCAGAATTTTTATGCTCGTCTTTTTCGTGATGATCAATTCATGCTCGATACTTCTTGTACTGGTTCTTTTATGAAAAAGACTATTGAATTCAGGTGTGATCTTTTAGGAAGAATTAAACGCAACTCTAAAGATTGAGAACTTGATGAAGGTAGAGAGTCAGGTATTAATCTTGAATTTGATTGTGTTAAATCTTTTATGAATACCGATGCTTTTCACAAGTTTAGCACTAAATATGGACTTGACTCTGAGATAGTATCCTCCTTTTGTGAATCATTTGCTATTCATGTTGATCTCCCCAAAGAGAAGTGGTTTAAATATCATCCCCTATCAAAGAAGAAATTAAAGAACCAGACATAGTTAAAGATGAAACTATTATTTACAATATTGATCCAGTTGTGCCTACTGCTTATATTGAAAAACCACCTTTCCCTGTTAGAATAAAGGAACATGCTAAGGTTTCAACTGTGGTTCGCAAAAGTAATATTAGAGCACCTAAACCTACTGAACAAATTAAACTAGAACCTAGTGTTGCTATGATTAAAGCTCTCCTGGTAGCAAATATTGACGGGCATGTTATTTACTTCTGTGATGAAGCTGCTAGAATTGCCAAACCCGATGAAAAAGATAAACATAGACCTGTTGTTGGCATGCCTATTGTCTCAGTTAAAATAGGAGATCATTGTTATCATGGTTTATGTGATTTAGGTGCTAGCGTGAGTGCTATTCCTTTTACCTTATACCAAGAAATTATGAATGACATAGCACCCGCGGAAATAGAAGACATAGATGTCACTATTAAACTTGCTAATAGAGACACCATCACACCACTTGGGATTGTTAGAGATGTTGAAGTCTTGTGTGGGAAAATAAAATACCCTACTGATTTTCTGGTTCTTGGTTCCCCACAAGATGACTTCTGTCCCATTATCTTTGGTAGACCTTTCTTGAACACTGTCAATGCCACTATAGATTGTCATAAACAAACTGTCAGTGTTAGATTTGGTGATGAGTCTCATGAATTTAATTTTTCGAAGTTTAATAGACAACCTCATAAGAAAGAATTACCTAGTAAGGATGAAATAATTGGTCTTGCTTCTATTGCCGTGCCTCCTACTGATCCACTAGAACAATATTTGCTAGACCAGGAAAATGATATACATATGCATGAAAGAAATGAGATAGATAAAATTTTCTTTGAACAACGATCCCTGCTCAAACACAATTTGCCTATTGAAACTCTAGGAGGTCTTCCTCCACCTAAAGGTGATCCCGTATTTGAATTAAAACAATTGTCTGACACTTTGAAGTATGCTTATCTGGATGAGAAAAAGATATATCCTGTTATTATTAGTGCTAACCTTTCATAACATGAAGAAGAAAGATTATTGAAAATTCTGAAGAAGCACCGTGCTGCTATTGGATATACTCTTGATGATCTTAATGGCATTAGTCCCACTCTCTGTCAGCACAAGATTAATATGGAATCTGATGCTAAACCCGTTGTTGATCACCAGCGACGTTTGAATCCTAAGATGAAAGAAGTGGTAAGAACTGAAATATTAAAGCTTTTGGAAGCAGGTATAATCTATCCCATAGCTGATAGTAGATGGGTAAGGCCCGTTCTTTGTATCCCTAAGAAGGGAGGTATTACTATTGTTTCTAATAATAAAAATGAACTCATTCCACAAAGAATTGTTACTGGCTATAGAATGGTAATTGATTTTAGAAAACTAAATAAAGCAACTAGAAAAGATCATTACCCTTTGCCTTTTATTGATCAAATGTTGGAGAGATTATCTAAGCACACACACTTTTGTTTTCTTGATGGATATTCTGGTTTTTCTCAAATACCTGTTTCACAACCTGATCAAGAGAAAACCAACTTTACTTGCCCATTTGGAACTTATGCTTATAGACGTATGCCTTTTGGTTTATGCAATGCACCTGCTACCTTTCAAAGATGTATGACAGCTATATTGTCTGATTTTGGTGAAAAAATTGTTGAGATTTTGATGGATGATTTTTCTGTTTATGGAACTTCTTTCGATAATTGCTTAAGCAACCTTGATCGAGTTTTGCAGAGATGTGAGCAAACTAATCTTGTCTTTGATTGGGATAAGTGCCACTTTATGGTTAATGAAGGTATTGTCTTGGGGCATAAAATTCCTGAACGAGGTATTGAGGTGGATGATACGTCTCCAACGTATCTATAATTTTTGCTTGTTCCATGCTGTTATATTATCATTCTTGGATGTTTTACAATCATTTTATAGCAACTTCATATCATTTTTTGGGACTAACCTATTGACATAGTGCCCAGTGCCAATTGCTGTTTTTTGCTTGTTTTTTACTTCGCAGAAAATCAATACCAAACGGAGTCCAAACACAACGAAACTTTTTGGAGATTTTTTTCTAGACTAGAAGACACCTGTTGGGCCAAAGAAGTACCAGAGGGGGCTCCGAGGGGAGCACAACCCACCTGGGCGTGCCTGAGGGCCCAGGCGCGCCCTGGTGGGTTCTGCCCACCTCGGTCGCCTCCCGCACCGCCTCTTTGCTCTATAAATACCCTAAAAATCTAAAAACCATAGGGGAGTCGACGAAACACAATTCCAGCCGCCGCAAGTTCCAGAACCACCAGATCCAATCTAGACACCATCATAGAGGGGTTCATCATCCTCATTGGTGCCTCTCCGATGATGCATGAGTAGTTCATTGTAGACCCACAGGTCCGTAGTTAGTAGCCAGATAGCTTCCTCTCTCTCTTTTGATTCTCAATACAATGGTCTCTTGGAGATCTATTTGATGTAACTCTCTTTGCCATGTGTTTGTTGGGATTCGATGAACTTCGAGTTTATGATCAGATCTATTTATCCATGAAAGTTATTTGAGTTTCTTTGATCTCTTATATGCATGATTACTTATAGCCTCGTATTTCTTCTTCGAATCTTTGGTTTAGTTAGGCCGACTAGATCGATTTTTCTTGCCATGGGAAGAGATGCTTTGTGATGGGTTCAGTCATGCGCTGTTCTTTCCCAGTGACAGAAGGGGCAGCAAGACACGTATTGATCGTTGCCATTAAGGATAACAAGATTGGGTCTATTGCTATATGAATAGATCTTGTCTACATCATGTCATCGTTCTTATTACATTACTCTGTTTCTCCATGAACTTAATACACTAGATGCATGCTGGATAGCGGTCAATGTGTGGAGTAATAGTAGTAGATGCAGGCAGGAGTCGGTCTACTAATCTTGGACGTGATGCCTATATAATGATCATTGCCTGGATATCATCATAATTATTTGAAGTTATATCAATTGCCCAACAATAATTTGTTTACCCGCCGTATGCTATTTTCTTGAGAGAAGCCACTAGTGAAATCTATGGCCCCCGGGTTTATTCTTTATCATATTTGCTTTCCGATCTATTATTTGCCACTTTTATTTTCAGATCTATTATTCCAAAAACCCAAAAATACCTTGCTGCACTTTTTATTTGCATCATTTATTTCGCGTTTTATCAAGATCTATTTAACCAATCTATACAATTTTTATCCCGTCAAGTTGACAATTTCTGGCACCGTTACCCGTAGAGGGATTGATAACCCCTCCTAATCGTCGGGTTGCAAGTATTTATTCTTTGTGTGCAGGTACCGTTTACATAGTGTTGCTTGGTTCTCCTACTGGATTGATACCTTGGTTTCATAACTGAGGGAAATACCTACCGTAGCTGTGCTGCATCATCCCTTCCTCTTTGGGGAAATACCGACGTAGTTCAAGCGACATCAAAAGGAATTTCTAGCGCCGTTGCCGGGGAGACATCATCAAGATCTATCAAGTTCCTAATCATAAATCTCATCTCCTTGCAATTTACATTATTTGCCATTTGCCTCTCATTTTCATCTCCCCCACTTCACAAAAATTTGCCATTTTATTCGCCCTCTTTTTCGTTCGCCATTTTTCTAGTCAGATCTCTTGCTTAAACTTGTCACCATGAGTGACTTTGGTATGGCAGAAACAGATGATGGCCTAACTCCTAAAATTGGACGATCTGGCAATCTGGATGCTAAAACTTTTGTTTTGGGGCAAGGGAACGTTATGGGAAAGGAACATATCCAAGAATTTTTCAATTGTGTTGGAAATCTGACTCTTGATGATGCTCCTATACTTAAAAGAATTAAATCTTATGCGGAAGCTATATCAGCACTAGTTCTGAAACTTGAAAATAGATTTATCCGTACCCATCCTACCTTGCAAAGATTATTTTATGTGCTACCATCTGTAAAATATCCTAAAGCTAAAAATATAGCTACCCAAGTTCTTATGAATGAATTTGATTACATAATATGGGAAGCTAGGGAAATCTTTGATTTTTATGGTATGAGCCGTGCAAAACCAGTAATAGATGAGATACTTTACAATAGTGATTACATGTTGAGATATTTACTTGGTAATAATCAAATTTTTTATGAGAATCTCAAAAAGGAAATCCCCCCTTTAGATATAATCCAACAAGTTTTCAATGATGTTAATCAACGATATTCTTGGATTGTTGCTGGAAATCAAAGGGGATACGTAGATGGGCAACTTGATAATGCCAAAATTTCTATGGATAATGTGTTTCAAGTTATTTTTGCAAAACCTCCTGATAAAAACCCATCTACGGAAAATAATAAGAAAGATGATAATACTTAGATCTATGCTTTATGCCTAGCTAGGGGCGTAAAATGATAGCGCTTGTTGGGAGGCAACCCAATGAATAAAATTTATTTTTGCCTTTTTATTTCTGTTCTTGAGTGTTTGCACAATTATGCCTCTGTTATGATTGTGTTTTTTATGTTTTAATTAGTGTTTGTGCCAAGTAAAGCCTTTGGGATAGCTTTGGTGATAGTTGAATTGATCTTGTTGAAAAACAGAAATTTTGTGTCCAGTAAAATAATTGTCTAGATTCACAAAAGCGACGAAAAATTCTGAACTTTTTACACAAGATTGATATACAAATTGCCTCTGTTGTCCTGATGGTTCAGAATTTTTGGAGTTACAGAAGTATGAGAACAATTCGCATCTTTACAGACTGTTCTGTTTTTGACAGATTCTGTTTTCTTTGCATTGTGTGCTTATTTTGATGATTCTATGATTTGTATCGGGGGGTATAAGCCATGGAAAAGTTAGAATACAGTAGATATAATGCAATAACAAAATTTTAATGGGTTTTCTACAGTACTTATAGTAAATATTAATTTTCTTATACTAACGGATCTCACAAAGGTTTTGTTAAGTTTTGTGTGATTGGAGTTATCATGTTTTGGGTGAGATCACGATGGATGAAGGAATAAGGAGTAAGAAGAGCCTAAGCTTGGGGATGCCCATGGCACCCCAAGGTAATATTCAAGGAGAAACAAGCAACTAAGCTTGGGGATGCCCCGAGTGGCATCCCCTCTTTCTTCTAACGACCATCGGTATTTTACTTGGAACTATATTTTTATTCGTCACATATCATGAGTTTTGCTTGGAGCGTCTTGTATTAAATGAGTCTTTGCTTGTTTTACTTTTTGTTTTGTGTCAAGTATCGTTGCTGAACACACCTATTTGAGAGAGCAAAAACTATGCTATGATTTATTAGAATTGCTCTATGTGCTTCACTTAAATTCTTTGAGCTATGGAACTGCTCTAGTGCTTCACTTATATCTTTTTTAGCACGGTGTGCTTTAATGTTTTTGAAGAAATGCTCTCATGTTTCACTTAGATTTATTTTAGAGTTAATAATTTTTTAAGAAATTCTCTCATGCTTCACTTATATTATTTTGAGAGACGAAAGTTTTTATGCTCATGTTCTTCACTTAGATTTGTTTGAGCAATCAAAAGCAACATATGAAACTAGTCCCAAAGTGATAGATATTCAATAGGGATATAATAAAAACTTTCATGAAGATCATTGGACAAAATAAACTTGATTCTTTGTAATAGTTTTGAGATATGATGATAGTGATATGTGAGTCATGTTGGTGAGTAATTGTGCTTTAGTAAGAATATTGGTGTTAAGGTTTGTGATTCCCTATGCAAGCACGAACGTCAATAGTTATGCAATGAAATTACATCCTACTTGTGGTGCATTATTCGGTGTTAGTTATGCTTAATGCTCGCCTATGAGATTTTTCGTTTCTTGGTTGGATGCTTCTCAATCTTTTTGCTAGCCTTCACTTGTACTAAGTAGGAATACTACTTGTGCATCCAAAATCCTTTAAACCAGTTTGCCATATGAGTCCACTATACATACCTATTTACGGTATTTCTGTGCCGTTCTAAGCAAATTTGTATATGCCATCTCTAATTTTCAAAATAAAATTCCTTTTTGTGTGCTCGTACCGCTCATGAAACGGTAGGGGGTGGCTGATATTTTTCCATGCTAGATGTGTTATTCTCAAGATCAGTGTTTATTCACTTGTCATTGCACAAGAGTGTGGCAAAGGTATTAGGGATGCCCAGTCCCGAAATGAAAAATGAATTTACTTTATGTTCTCAAATAATAAACTCCTTGGAAAGTGTTGGTATGGACGGCACCCGTAGATACGGCTAGCCGTGGAATCTGAAAGTATGGTGGAAGAAGGAACAAATTTTGTTTTCTGTTTGGGAACCGCCTATGATATATCTAGCATGGAAAGTATTGGGAACTACTCGATCGTTTTTGTTGACAGGAAAAGCATGCCACCCAAAATGTTTTATCTCTATCTTTTTCGCTTTGAGCTCTGGCACCTCTACAAATCCCTATTTCCCTCTGCGAAGGGCCTTTCTATTTACTTTATGCAATTTTTATTTTTATTTGAGTCTCCATCTTCTCTTATAAAGCACCAACTAAGTGGCACTATGATCGTACTTGAGCATTGGGTGTAGCTAATATGCGAGTGTGTTTCATGAATGGATCAATGATTGAGCATGATGGGCTGGGGATAACTTGCTTTAGTGTTGATATTTTGAAAGACATAGTTGCTTGTTGATATGCTTGAGTATTGAAATCTTCATGTCAAAACTAGACTATTGCTTTGAATCATATAAAAGTCCAAATGTCCATGCTACAAAAGAAAAGAATATATGATGAACATGTTAGGCTGCATTCCACATCAAAAATTCTGTTTTTATCATTTACCTACACGAGGACGAGTAGGAATTAAGCTTGGGGATGCTGATACGTCTCCAACATATCTATAATTTTTGGTTGTTCCATGCTGTTATATTATCATTCTTGGATGTTTTACAATCATTTTATAGCAACTTTATATCATTTTTTTGGGACTAACCTATTGACATAGTGCCCAGTGCCAGATGCTGTTTTTTGGTTGTTTTTTACTTCACAGAAAATCAATACCAAACGGAGTCCAAACGCAGCGAAACTTTTTGGAGATTTTTTCTGGACCAGAAGACACTTGCTGGGCCAAAGAAGTACCAGAGGGGGGCTCCGAGGGGAGCACAACCCACCTGGGCGCGCCTAGCGGCCCAGGCGCGCCCTGGTGGGTTGTGCCCACCTCGGCCGCCTCCCGCACCGCCTCTTTGCTCTATAAATACCCCGAAAATCCAAAAACCTCAGGGGAGTCGACGAAACACAATTCCAGCCGCCACAAGTTCCAGAACCACCAAATCCAATCTAGACACCATCACGGAGGGGTTCATCATCCTCATTAGTGCCTCTCCGATGATGTGTGAGTAGTTCATTGTAGACCCACGGGTCTGTAGTTAGTAGCTAGATGGCTTCCTCTCTCTCTTTTGATTCTCAATATAATGGTCTCTTGGAGATCTATTTGATGTAACTCTTTTTGCGGTGTGTTTGTTGGGATCCGATGAACTTTGAGTTTATGATCAGATCTATTTATCCATGAAAGTTATTTGAGTTTCTTTGATCTCTTATATGCCTCGTATTTCTTCTTCGAATCTTTGTTTTAGTTAGGCCGACTAGATCAATTTTTCTTGCCATGGGAAGAGGTGCTTTGTGATGGGTTTGTTCGTGCGGTGTTCTTTCCCAGTGACAGAAGGGGCAGCAAGACAAATATTGATCGTTGCCATTAAGGATAACAAGATGGAGTCTATTCCTACATGAATAGATCTTGTCTACATCATGTCATCATTCTTATTGCATTTCTCCATTAACTTAATACACTAGATGCATGCTGGATAGCGGTCGATGTGTGGAGTAATAGTAGTAGATGCAGGCAGGAGTCGGTCTACTAATCTTGGACGTGATGCCTATATAATGATCATTGCCTGGATATCGTCATAATTATTTGAAGTTCTATCAATTGCCCAACAGTAATTTGTTTACCCGCCGTATGCTATTTTCTTGAGAGAAGCCACTAGTGAAATTTACGGCCCCCTGTCTATTCTTTATCATATTTGCTTTCCGATCTATTATTTTCCTCTTTTATTTTCAGATATATTATTCCGAAAACTCAAAAATACCTTGCTGCACTTTTTATTTGCATCATTTATTTCGCTTTTTATCGAGATCTATTTATTCAATCTGTACAATTTTTATCCAGTCAACTTGACAATTTCTGGCACCTTTACCCGTAGAGGGATTGACAACCCCTCCTAATAGTCTGGTTATAAGTATTTGTTCTTTGTGTGCAGGTACCGTTTACATAGTGTTGCTTGGTTCTCCTACTAGATTGATACCTTGGTTTCATAACTGAGGGAAATACCTACCGTAGCTGTGCTGCATCATCCCTTCCTCATTGGAGAAATACCGACGTAGTTCAAGCGACATCAGTGGACCAAGCTAAAGTTGATGCAGTTGAGAAAATGCCATGTCCTAAAGATATTAAAGGTATTCGTAGTTTCCTTGGTGATGTTGGTTTCTATAGGAGGTTTATTAAAGACTTCTCTAAAATTTCTAGGCCTCTTATAAATCTTTTACAAAAGGATGTTCCATTTGTTTTTGATGATTGATACATCTCCATCGTATCTACTTTTCCAAACTCTTTTGCCCTTGTTTTGGACTCTAATTTGCATGATTTGAATGGAACTAACCCGGACTGACGCTGTTTTCAGCAGAATTGACATGGTGTTATTTTTGTGCAGAAACAAAAGTTCTCAGATTGACCTGAAAATTTACGGAGAATATTTTTGGAATATATAAAAAAATATTGGCAAAAGAATCAACCGGAGGGGACCCACCACTGTAGGGGAACGTGACAGAAAACAAAAAATTTCGGTATAGCGAGCACGCCCAGGACCACTATGGAGACTGCATACAAGGTTTGATCTGATCCGTACCGACTCGAAGCGCAGCGGAAGAAGAGTCGGTGGAGATCGTTGGTGCAGATCCCCGCAGCTAGGATTTACAACCTCCCAACCGCGAGGATGTACTCCCTCGCCGGACAGCCCTTCGGGAGGCGGTCGGACAGTCCCCCGGACGATGTCGCAGACAGCCCTTCGGGAGGACCCTCGAAACTCGAACGGAGACTCGGACAGCCCTTCGGGAGGACCCTCGAAACTCGAACGGAGACTCGGACAGCCCTTCGGGAGGACACTCGAACAGCCCCTCGGGCAAAAGACCGAAACTACGACCTCTCTATGGGGTTGCACACATACGGTGTCAGCTATCCGGCAGGGCTTCGCCGTCCAGAACTAGTTCCTGCCGGAACCCAGACAGCCTTTCGGCTCTACGAAACTCTTTTCGTGGGAGGGAGAGAAGAAGCCAGATAATGCATGGCATGTGTATGAGAGCAAGGGATGAGGTTTGTGGGCAGCCCACTCTCCTCTATTTATAGGAAAACCAAGGGGTAAAGTTGGCATTCACAAATACCAAAAGTACCCCCACTTTATGTCATTTACATAAAGAATAAAGCAAAAAGGAGTGCCATGTGGAGCTCCATGGAGCTCCACCCTCCATGGCCGGCCACCCCTTGGGGGGGGCCCCCCAAGGGGGCTTCCTTAGTGCCCAAGGCTTCTAGAAGCCTTTTGGGAAAATTCCCAAAAGGTGCTTTCCATAAAAATTCCCAAAAAGCACTTTCACTATTCACGATGACATTTTTCAGCGTCCGTACGAACTAAAAATATTTATGTGGGCTTAGAACATTTCTAGTACCCACTAAAATAATTTTCAACGCGTTCTGGAACAATTCCAGATTAGTGATTTCATCTGCGAAAAAGCATCTGAAGCGGTTCCGGCAGCTCCGAAACATTTCTGGTTTTTGTCCCCGAAAATTCCAGAAAGTTTCCAGAATAATTCTGGCACCCTCCAAGAATTATCAGGGGCATCCCGAAACCAATTTGACTTAATGGAATACCCCAAAACAACTTTTCAGTTTCACCGAAACTCATCCGGTGTTCTCTCTGCGGAACTTTTCCGCTGTCCGAAACTTTTTTGGTGTCCGAAACTTTTTCGGTGATTTTCTCTCAGACTCCCTGTCTAGTATTCAGCAGATAGATGACCCTTAAGCGTGTGACCCTATAGGTTCGGTGAAGTATAGACATGACCCGGAACCCCTTCCGATCAATGATCAACATCGGAGCCGTGGACACCCATATTAACCCCTATACCCACACGAATGATTATTCGAGTGAACCTCCAGTTGCTGTGTGCTATTCCTGTTGCTTCGCGATATGGCACAAACACCCGAGGTGAGATTTACTGCATCCCCGTGGATCAACAAATTTGTCCACTATGCAAGTTACCTCGTTACCGGTTTTGTTCTCTTTTCTCGTTTCTGTGTTTTCGGCATCCCAGTGATCAAATCACAAGGTGTCTGGCCAGACGATGATGGATACCGTAACACCGAGAGGGCCCGAGAATATCTCTCCATCGTGGGAGGAGCAAATCCCAATCTTGAGCTATCTCGTTACTTGCCATACTTTTCCGTGAACCCGTAAGCCGCCGTAATAGCCACCCAGTTACGGATGACGTTTAACAAACCCCAAAGTTCACAAAGCAAGTACGAAGGAACTCAATACTCTCATGGTCTAAGGAATTATGCAAACATTAACTATCTCTATGTTAAGAACCATAAACTTGTAACGATAGAAACTCATAGCATAACATCAATCTGGGTCGATTCAACACAAGTGTTCTATCAACATCGTGCCCTCAAAATTGCTGGCATAGCCATGCCCATGATCAGGAAAACAGGATCATCATGCAATACTTGAGCCAGTCTTAGAGGCAAGACTAGGAATACATTTTACCGTTTATTATACCACACGTGCACATGAGTTTCCCTCCGAGCCTCGTGTTATTGCAGACTCGAGAATCATAGCAGTTATAGCATGGAACATAAACATTCATTACAAACTTGGAGATACAAAATAACGGTTGTTACTGCCTCTAGGGCATATCTCCTACAGACTCCCACTTGCACTAGACTCATAACCCAGTTACATGGCTTCCCTAACACCAATGGCTATCCGGTGTTGCTCATGCTTTGCTCGTGGTAGAGGCTTTGTCATCGGGTCTGACACATTCAGATCCGTGTGAACTTTGCGTACTTTCACTAAACCCTCTTCGACATGATGTCGAATGAGTTTATATTTGCGTTGAATATGTCTTGTCTTATGGTGCGAACTTGGCTCCCTTGCCTGAGCCACGGCACCACTAATATCACAATAGATCTCCACCGGGTCCAGAGCACTTGGAACCACACCAAGGTCTTCAAGAAATTGCTTGATCCATACCGCCTCCTTGGAGGCTTCTGAAGCTGCAACATACTCCGCCTCCGTCGTAGAATCTGCCACAGTCTTTTGTTTGGAACTTTTCCAATCAACTGCGCCACCGTTCAACATGAAAACATAGCCTGATTGAGATTTGAAGTCATCTGGGTCAGTCATGAAGCCTGCATCAGTGTAACCACTTACAATGAGCTCTTCATCACCTCCGTACACAAGGAGTAAATCCTTGGTCCGTCTGAGGTACTTAAGAATACCCTTGACTGCGGCCCAGTGTTCCAATCCTGGATCACTTTGGTACCGGCTGCTAACACTTAGCGCATAGGAAACATCCGGTCTTGTACATAGCATGGCATACATAATAGAACCAACTGCCGAGGCATATGGAACATCATTTATTTGTACTCGCTCATCGAGAGTTCGAGGACTCTGATTCTTGCAAAGCACTGTGCCAGGTGACATGGGGAGTAGGCCTTTCTTGGAGTTCTCCATGTTGAACCTTTTCAACACCTTGTCAATGTACGTGCTTTGGCTAAGCGCTATCAGGCGTTTTGATCTATCTCTATAGATTCTGATGCCCAATACATATGCTGCTTCGCCTAAGTCTTTCATTGAAAACCTTTTCTTCAATGATTCTTTTATTTCGCTAAGAAAATTCATGTCATTTCCAATCAATAATATGTCATCCACATACAAGATTAGAAATGCTTTTGCGCTCCCACTAAACTTCTTGTAAACACAAGATTCTTCGTCATTCCTGATGAAGCCAAACTCTTTGACCACTTCATCAAAACGAATGTTCCAGCTCCTTGATGCTTGCTTCAGACCATAAATAGCTTTCTGAAGTTTGCATACCTTTCCAGCATCCTCATGAATGACAAAACGTTCCGGCTGTATCATGTATACATCCTCTTTGAGGTTTCCATTTAGGAAAGCCGTTTTGACATCCATCTGCCATATTTCATAGTCGAAATAAGCAGCAATTGCTAGCAATATCCGAACAGACCTAAGCATAGCTACGGGCGAGAAAGTCTCGTCGTAGTCCACTCCTGGAACTTGCGTGAACCCTTTCGCGACAAGTCTAGCTTTGTGGATAGTAATGTTACCATCCGCGTCCGTCTTCTTTTTGAAAATCCATTTACAACCAATCGGCTTTACGCCTTCTGGAAGTTCTTCCAAGTTCCAAACTTGGTTTTCGTACATGGATTCCATTTCGGATCTCATGGCCTTGTGCCATTCCTTTGAGCTGGGCCCCGCCATCGCTTCCTTGTAGTGCGCAGGTTCATCGTCTTCAAGAATGAAGATTTCGTTATGAAACCACTCAGGTGGCTGGATAGCCCTGCCTGATCTGCGCGGTTCAGTTACAACATTGTTTGAAGTCCCCGCATCATATGCGATAACTTCCGGCTCAGTTGTAGGGATAATTAGCGGAATCTCTTCCGGTTCCTTAGCCATATCAACGGTTGCCGAAGATTCACTAATCTCACTAAGTTGTAGTGTCCTCCCACTCACTTCTTTAGCGAGAAATTCTTTCTCGAGAAAGCTTCCAGTTTTTGCGACAAACACTTTGCCCTCGGATGGGTGGTAGAAGGAATACCCAAAGGTTTCCTTTGGATAACCTACAAAGTAACATTTGTCTGATCTGGGATCGAGTTTTTGAGGCTGTAAACGTTTTACATATGCTTCACAACCCCAAATCTTGAGATGCGACACACTGGGTTTCTTCCCATACCATAACTCATATGGCGTCGTCTCAACAGATTTTGACGGTGCTTTGTTTAGTGTATAAGCGGCAGTTTCTAGTGCGTGACCCCAAAAAGATATCGGAAGATTTGTAAGGGACATCATCGACCTTACCATGTCCAACAGGGTTCGGTTACGTCTTTCCGATACTCCATTTCGCTGTGGAGTTCCGGGAGGCGTAAGCTGTGAAATGATTCCACGTTCACTTAGATGTTGGCCAAACTCATGACTAAGATACTCGCCTCCGCGATCAGACCGCAGAAACTTAATCTTTTTGTCACGATGATTTTCTACCTCATTCTGAAATTCTTTGAACTTTTCAAAGGTTTCCGACTTATGCTTCATTAAGTAGATATAGCCATACCGACTTAAATCATCAGTAAAAGTCACGAAGTAGAAATACCCACCCCGTGCGGCTGTGTTCATTGGACCACATACATCACTATGTATTATTTCCAATAATTCACCCGCCCGTTCAGGATGACCCGTGAACGGCGTCTTGGTCATTTTCCCCATTAAGCAAGCTTCACATGTGTCAAATGATTCAAAATCAAAGGACGGTAAAACTCCATCTTTATGGAGTCTTTGCATGCGTTTCTTTCCAATGTGGCCAAGCCGACAGTGCCACAAGAAAGTGGCGGTGGAATCAGCCTTCTTAAGGCGTTTAGCATTCACGTTAAAGACATCATTTCCACATTCAAGATTTAGTATGAAAATGCCCCCAACAATGGGTGCAAATCCATAAAACATATCCTTACAATAAAGTGAACAACCATTGTTCTCAGACTTGTACGAATACCCATCATGTACTAAACATGATCCGGAGATAATGTTTCTACACAACAGTGGAACAAAATAACAGTTACTTAGTTCTAAGATAAATCCTGAAGGGAGACGTAGAGGCATAATGCCGACGGCTTGAGCGGCGATCCCAGCGCCGTTCCCGATGCGCATCACGACTTCATTCTTTTCCAGCTTGCGCACCTTCTGAAGCCCCTGTATCGAGTTGCAAATGTGAGCAACCGATCCGGTATCAAATACCCAAGACTTAGAATTTTCGCTAGCAAGCAAAACGTCAATGACATTAACTTGTATAACAATTATACCTTTTCCGGTTTTCCCAGACTTCTTATCTTCCAGATACTTCTTGCAGTTTCTCTTCCAGTGTCCTGTGCCCTTGCAGTAGAAGCACTCAGTTTCATTCTTGGCTCCGCCCTTAGAGTTGCTTTGGGATCCGGTCTTACCGGCGCCCTTGCCCTTCTTTGGCTTGCCTTTCTTCTTTTTGAAACTGGCGGTTTTATTCACAAGCAACACTTGCTTGCGATTTTTCCGCAGTCCTCCTTCTGCAGTTTTCAGCATGGCGAGCACCTCTTCCGGTTCCTTCTCCATCCCACTCATGTTGTAGTTTAATACAAAACCGTCGTAAGACGGGGGGAGTGAAGAAAGCAACATGTCCATCGTATGGCCAGGTGGAAGTGGAAATTCCAGGGTTTTAAGCCTTTCAGCATAGCCAATCATTTTGACCACGTGTTCGCCAACTGAACTACCCTCAGCCATCTTGCAATCCTTCAAAGCCTTCATGATATCAAATCGTTCAGACTTTGCGGTTTCCTTGTACAGAGCATCCAATTCCCGGATCATATCACGGGGTTTATGGAATTCAAAACGTTTTTGAAGGTCTGTACACATGCAAGCTAGCATGAGGCACTGCACTAAGTTGTGATCATCATCCTTAGTGGCCCAGACATTTTGTTCATCTTCCGGGGCCTCTGCCGCCGGTTTAGCTGGAAGAGCATTTTCAAGCACATACAGTTTCTTAGCGCTCCTGAGGACAATCCTCAGGTTGCGGACCCAGTCCGCATAGTTGTTTCCAGTCGCAGTTAACTTCTCTTTCTCTAACAATGGGCCTAAGTTGAACGCGGTGTTGCGAGCCATTTGATCTACAACGGAAAACACAGGTTTCACTTAGACTTTGTTTATAATGAAATTTACACTAGTGAATAAATAGTTTTATTCTAAAGTGCGCTCCCACTCAAATCAATATCTCTCATAATTGATTGTGAGTGCTTCAAGACACAAATTTCAATTCAACGCCATTGATGGTAGCATCACTGATGGCGAGAACTTCAATCGTTAGGCAAACTTGCCAATCACATCTCTATGTGACTCTTGTTCATCTTTCGATGCGTGTGTTCCGAGCTCATGACTTTCATGCCTGAACGTCAAGATAACCAAGTGATCTTGCTGCGAGGTCTCAACTCACCCGCCTCACACTTCTCTAATCGTTCGTGCCCATGTTAGCATGTGACACCCCGAAGAGATAGGTGCCGTTACGGTGCTACACTTGGGAGAACACTAACTACTTGATATTTTAAGTGAGAGATCACCCTAATAAAAGCGACTACCACACAATCAAGAAGGGTGCATCAAGAGGGATAAACATCTCAGGCAATTCATAATAGCATGATATGGTATAGCCTCTTCTGACGGAGAAGTCAAGTATTCTTCGTCTTCGGCATTTGCGTCGGTGTTCACCTTCGCGAAGATTGCCACCACCTTGTCGATGCATCAGATAATATCGCCATCTCCATAGCGGATAGAATTAAATGCATTACTTAAGGTTGACACGCAGGTCATTAAAGTGCAATCATATGGCTCCAGCCATCATGCCGAATCATGACACGCAGGTCATGTTAATTACATCATATAGTCATCTCATACATAATCAAATTGAATATGAGACTTGCTATACCACATCACATGCAAACCATCCTGCAAAACCAAGTTAGACGCCTCTAATCGGTTTATGCAAAATTTTATTTTACGTGGCTTCTAAGGTTTTGACTTAAACCGCAGCTACCAACATTTTATCATCAAGTATGATTATTCAAGTCGCTAGATTAACATCTCGGGGTGTATGAAACACGAGATAATTAAATCTCGAGCCCCATACTAAACTTCGTCATACGCATGACCCCCGTGCAGATCATATCTGCAATGCCCTTTCATCTGCGAATTTCATCTTTCTTTTGACTATGGCAGAACCCAAAGAACTGATAGCACTTCCATGATCAATCAGGATCATGGATTGCCAGAACTTTGTCAAATTCCACCATGCTGTCTCGAGATTGAGCAAACACAAATTCTAGGGAAGCAACAAGAACATCGGGTAACAGATTTCATCTGTCACCCGCATAAATAATTTTCAGCAATAGATCTTATCTACTACCTAATTATATTATGCAATACCCATACATCTCCATGTATTCTAGATCGTAACCTGCATCTACGCATAGCACGGCTCTTGATGCCACTGTAGGGGAACGTGATAGAAAACAAAAAATTTCGGTATAGCGAGCACGCCCAGGACCACTATGGAGACTGCATACAAGGTTTGATCTGATCCGTACCGACTCGAAGCGCAGCGGAAGAAGAGTCGGTGGAGATCGTTGGTGCAGATCCCCGCAGCTAGGATTTACAACCTCCCAACCGCGAGGATGTACTCCCTCGCCGGACAGCCCTTCGGGAGGCGGTCGGACAGTCCCCCGGACGATGTCGCAGACAGCCCTTCGGGAGGACCCTCGAAACTCGAACGGAGACTCGGACAGCCCTTCGGGAGGACACTCGAACAGCCCCTCGGGCAAAAGACCGAAACTACGACCTCTCTATGGGGTTGCACACATACGGTGTCAGCTATCCGGCAGGGCTTCGCCGTCCAGAACTAGTTCCTGCCGGAACCCAGACAGCCTTTCGGCTCTACGAAACTCTTTTCGGGGGAGGGAGAGAAGAAGCCAGATAATGCATGGCATGTGTATGAGAGCAAGGGATGAGGTTTGTGGGCAGCCCACTCTCCTCTATTTATAGGAAAACCAAGGGGTAAAGTTGGCATTCACAAATACCAAAAGTACCCCCACTTTATGTCATTTACATAAAGAATAAAGCAAAAAGGAGTGCCATGTGGAGCTCCATGGAGCTCCACCCTCCATGGCCGGCCACCCCTTGGGGGGGGCCCCCCAAGGGGGCTTCCTTAGTGCCCAAGGCTTCTAGAAGCCTTTTGGGAAAATTCCCAAAAGGTGCTTTCCATAAAAATTCCCAAAAAGCACTTTCACTATTCACGATGACATTTTTCAGCGTCCGTACGAACTAAAAATATTTATGTGGGCTTAGAACATTTCTAGTACCCACTAAAATAATTTTCAACGTGTTCTGGAACAATTCCAGATTAGTGATTTCATCTGCGAAAAAGCATCTGAAGCGGTTCCGGCAGCTCCGAAACATTTCTGGTTTTTATCCCCGAAAATTCCAGAAAGTTTCCAGAATAATTCTGGCACCCTCCAAGAATTATCAGGGGCATCCCGAAACCAATTTGACTTAATGGAATACCCCAAAACAACTTTTCAGTTTCACCGAAACTCATCCGGTGTTCTCTCTACGGAACTTTTCCGCTGTCCGAAACTTTTTTGGTGTCCGAAACTTTTTCGGTGATTTTCTCTCAGACTCCCTGTCTAGTATTCAGCAGATAGATGACCCTTAAGCGTGTGACCCTATAGGTTCGGTGAAGTATAGACATGACCCGGAATCCCTTCCGATCAATGATCAACATCGGAGCCGTGGACACCCATATTAACCCCTATACCCACACGAATGATTATTCGAGTGAACCTCCAGTTGCTGTGTGCTATTCCTGTTGCTTCGCGATATGTCACAAACACCCGAGGTGAGATTTACTGCATCCCCGTGGATCAACAAATTTGTCCACTATGCAAGTTACCTCGTTACCGGTTTTGTTCTCTTTTCTCGTTTCTGTGTTTTCGGCATCCCAGTGATCAAATCACAAGGTGTCTGGCCAGACGATGATGGATACCGTAACACCGAGAGGGCCCGAGAATATCTCTCCATCGTGGGAGGAGCAAATCCCAATCTTGAGCTATCTCGTTACTTGCCATACTTTTCCGTGAACCCGTAAGCCGCCGTAATAGCCACCCAGTTACGGATGACGTTTAACAAACCCCAAAGTTCACAAAGCAAGTACGAAGGAACTCAATACTCTCATGGTCTAAGGAATTATGCAAACATTAACTATCTCTATGTTAAGAACCATAAACTTGTAACGATAGAAACTCATAGCATAACATCAATCTGGGTCGATTCAACACAAGTGTTCTATCAACATCGTGCCCTCAAAATTGCTGGCATAGCCATGCCCATGATCAGGAAAACAGGATCATCATGCAATACTTGAGCCAGTCTTAGAGGCAAGACTAGGAATACATTTTACCGTTTATTATACCACACGTGCACATGAGTTTCCCTCCGAGCCTCGTGTTATTGCAGACTCGAGAATCATAGCAGTTATAGCATGGAACATAAACATTCATTACAAACTTGGAGATACAAAATAACGGTTGTTACTGCCTCTAGGGCATATCTCCTACAACCACGTGTCCACAAGGGTGGGGGCGCGCCCCCCTACCTTGTGGGTCCCCTGGACCACCTCCGACCTCAACTCTAACTCGATATATTCATGTTCGGGGAGAAAAAAATTAGGAGAGAAGATTTCATTGCGTTTCACGATACGGAGCCGCCACCACCTCTTGTTCTTCCTCAGGAGGGCAGATCTAGAGTCTATTTTGGGCTCCGGAGAGGGGAAATCGACACCGTCATCATCATCAACCATCCTCCATCACCAATTTCATGATGCTCACCGCCGTGCGTGAGTAATTCCATCGTAGGCTTGCTGGACGGTGATGGGTTGGATGAGATTTATCATGTAATCGAGTTAGTTTTGTTAGGGTTTGATCCCTAGTATCCACTATGTTATGAGATTGATGTTGCTATAACTTTGCTATGCTTAATGCTTGTCACTAGGGCCCGAGTGCCATGATTTCAGATCTGATCCTATTATGTTTTCATGAATATATATGTGTTCTTGATCCTATCTTGCAAGTTGTAGACACCTACTACGATCTATGATCCGCATACCCCAAGGTGACAATAATTGGGATTCTTTCCGATGATTACTGTAGTTTGAGGAGTTCATGTATTCACTAAGTGCTAATGCTTTGGTCCGGTTCTCTATTAAAAGGAGGCCTTAATATCCCTTAGTTTCCATTAGGACCGCGCTGCCACGGGAGGGTAGGATAAAAGATGTCATGCAAGTTCTTTTCCATAAGCACGTATGACTATATACGGAATACATGCCTACATTATATTGATGAATTGTAGCTAGTTCTGTGTCACCCTAGGTTATAACTGTTGCATGATGAATGCCATCCAACATAATTATCCATCATTGATCCATTGTCTACGAGCTTTTCACATATTGATCTTTGCTACATTACTTTGCCATTGCCATTGTTACAATTGCTACAAAAGTGCTACTGTTACTTTTGCCACCGTTGCTGTTACTTCCATACTACTTTGCTACTAAATATTTTGCTGCAGATATTAAGTCTTTCAGGTGTGGTTGAATTGACAAGTCAGCTGCTAATACTTGAGAATATTCTTTGGCTCCCCTTGTGTCGAATCAATAAATTTGGGTTTAATACTCTACCCTCGAAAATTGTTGCGATCCCCTATACTTGTGGGTTATCAAGACCTTTTTCTGGCGCCATTGCCGGGGAGCATAGCTCTATTTTCTGAGTCACTTGGGATTTATATCTGTTGATCACTATGAAGAATCTGAAAGATCCAAGAACCAAGATTTTTCCCTCTTAGGCGAGGGGAGGTAAGGAACTGCCATCTAGCTTTGCACTTTATTCACCTTCTGGTTTGAGTAAGCTTGCGACACCTACACCTGCTAGTAATTCTGATATGTCGCAAGTAATTGATGATGCTATTTCTGCTATGCATGATGCTTATGATGATACTACTGCTTTGCTTGATAATACTGTGCCACTAGGTGAATTTCTTGATGAACAACTTGCTAGGGTTAGAGAGAATGAAATTACTGAAACTGATGAAATTATTGAACCTGATGAGTATGATTCTCCTTCTAGATATGAATTGCCTAAGGTACCTGAGGGTTATATTATGGATGAAGAAACTGCTAGAGACTTTTTTGCTTGAAATGATAGAGATGATCTTAAGAAATTGTTAGCCAAGCTGAAAGAAATATCTTTGAATGCTAGAATGCAATATGTCCCTAAGTTTGCTACTTCACCTATCTTTGTTACTGATAAGGATTATGAATTCTCCGTTGATTCCGAGTTAATTACTTTGGTTGAATCTGATCCTTTCCATGGTTATGAATCTGAAACTGTTGTGGCACATCTTACTGAACTAAATGATATAGCCACCCTGTTTGCTCATGAGGAAAAAATTTGCTACTATTATATTCTTAAGTTGTTTCCTTTCTCATTAAAGGGTGATGGTAAGGTATGGTTTAATTCTCTTGCTCCTGGTTGTATATTCCAATGATGGGCTTCCTCAAATTGCCCTAGGTCTTCGTGAGCAAGCAAGTTGGATGCACACCCACTTAGTTTCTTTTGAGCTTTCATACACTTATAGCTCTAGTGCATCCGTTGCATGGCAATCCCTACTCACTTGCATCGATATCAATTGATGGGCATCTCCATAGCCCATTAATTTGACTAGTTGATGTGAGACTTTCTCCTTCTTTTTGTCTTCTCCACAACCATCATATTCTATTCCATCTATAGTGCTATATCCATGGCTCACGCTCATGTATTGCGTGAAAGTTGAAAAAGTTTGAGAACATCAAAAGTATGAAACAATTGCTTGGCCTGTCATCGGGGTTGTGCATGATGAAATACTTTATGTGATGAAGATGAAGCATAGTCAGACTATATGGTTTTGTAGGGATAACTTTCTTTGGCCATGTTATTTTGAGAAGACATGATTGCTTTATTAGTATGCTTGAAGTATTATTATTTTTAGATCAATATTAAACTTTTGTTTTGAATCTTATCGATCTGAATATTCATGCCACAATAAAGAAGATTACATTGATAAATATGTTAGGTAGCATTCGACATCAAAAATTCTATTTTTATCATTTAATTACCTACATGAGGACGAGCAGGAATTAAGCTTGGGGATGCTTGATACATCACCAACGTATCTATAATTTTTGATTGTTCCATGGTATTATATTATCTATTTTGGATGTTTTATATGCATTAATGTGTTATTTTATATTATTTTTGGTACTAACCTATTAACCTAGAGCCCAGTGCCAGTTTCTGTTTTTTTCCTTGTTTTTGAGTTTTACAGAAAAGGAATATCAAACGGAGTCCAAACGGAATAAAACTTTACGATGATTTTTCTTGGACTAGAAGACATCCACGGAGCTTGGAGAGGGGGTCAGAAGATGGCCGAGGAGGCCACAAGCCTGCCAGGCGCGCCCCTGGGGGGGGGGCGCCCAGAGGGCTTGTGGGCCCCTCGGGGGTCTCCTAAACCTAATTCTTGCACTATAAATTCCCAAATATTCCCAAACCACCAGAAGCGTCCACCAAAATACTTTTTCGCCGCCGCAAGCCTCTGTTCCCGTGAGATCCCATCTGGGGGCCTTTTCCGGCGATCTGCCGGAGGGGGATTCGATCACAGAGGGCCTCTACATCAACCTTGCTGCCCTTCCGATGATGCGTGAGTAGTTTATCACAGACCTACGGGTCCATAGCTAGTAGCTAGATGGCTTCTTCTCTCTCTTTGATCTTCAATACAATGTTCTCCTCGATGTTCTTCGAGATCTATTCGATGTAATACTTTTTGGCGGTGTGTTTGTTGAGATCCGATGAATTATGGATTTATGATCAAATTATCTTTGAATATTATTTGAGTCTTCTCTGAACTCTTTTATGCATGATTAAGATATCTTTGTATTTCTAGATTGGTTTTTCTTGCAATGGGAGAGGTGCTTAGTTATGGGTTCAATCTTGCGGTGTCCTCACCCAGTGACAGAAGGGGTAGCGAGGCACGTATTATATTGTTGCCATCGACGATAAAAAGATGGGGTTTATATCATATTGCTGGAGTTTATCCCTCTACATCATGTCATCTTGCCTAAGGCGTTACTCCGTTCTTATGAACTTAATACTCTAGATGCATGCTGGATAGCGGTCGATGTGTGGAGTAATAGTAGTAGATGCAGGCAGGAGTCGGTCTACTTGTCACGGACGTGATGCCTATATTTATGATCATTGCCTTAGATATCGTCATAACTTTGCGCTTTTCTATCAATTGGTCAACAGTAATTTGTTTACCCACCGTATGCTATCTTCAAGAGAGAAGCCTCTAATGAAACCTATGGTCCCCGGGTCTATTTTCCATCATATATTTTCAGATTTATAAACCAAAAAACCCAAAAATACCTTGCTGCAGTTTATTTAGATTTATTTTAATTTGCCCTTTTGTTTATCTTTTATACCTATCTCTATTAGATCTCACTCTTGTTCGAGACCGTGAAGGGATTGACAACCCCTTTTTCGCGTTGAGTGTAAGTGTTTGTTAGTTTGTGCAGGTGCATAGATCAGAGACTTGCTTGTGCCTTCTACTGGATTGATACCTTGGTTCTTAACTGAGAGAAATACTTATCTCTACTTTTCTGCATCACCATTTCCTCTTCAAGGGAAAAATCAACGCAAGCTCAGGAAGTAGCACTTAGCAGTAGCGCTGCTTAGTACGCCCACGCTACTGCTACTTCACAATCTGTAGCGCTGGTTGTGGTCCCGCGCTACTACTAAGTAGTCCAGTAGCGCTGCTAGCTTAGCCCTCGCTATTGCTAAGATTCTATCTATAACACTAGTAGAAAACAAGGCTTTGGTCACAGCTCAATGTACACATTAGTCTCGGTTGCATCACGAACCAAGACTAATGTGAGCATTAGTCCCGGTTCGAGCGACTAAGGCGTCGGGAAGGCATTAGTCCCGGTTCAGATGGGACCTTTAGTCCCGGTTTGAGACACGAACCGGGACTAAAGGGCGCGATGCCCTTTAGTCCCGGTTCGTGTCTCAAACCGGGACTAAAGGTTCAAACTCTACCCCCCCCCTAGTGTATCGCCTTTTCAGTTTTGTAAAAAACAAAAGAAAATGATAAAAACTTCAAAAATTAAAATCCTTCGAGATGTAGTTATGTTACTACATCTACTAGTTAGGAAAATTTAAAAACTTAAATTTGGACATGTTTTGCAAAAAAATGTTATGAAAAAGTAAAACGGCCATATCTTTTGCATACGATGTCGAAAAAAACGCATAATATATCAAAAAAATCAGCACGAAAATCCGCATCTGCTTTTGACTGCCGTAGGCCTGTTTGCAAATTTTTAGAATCCTCAAATTCTGAAAGAAAAAAAAGATATGCTCAAATTTTAGTTTTTTTGAATTTTTGTTAAATCTGGTCAAACTGTGGTCAAACTAGGGTCAAACTACTTATTCAAGAAATATTAGTGTTAATAAATAATTATTTTTAGTTTTTTGACTTTTGATCAAACTGTGGTCAAACTGTGATCAAATCTGGTCAAACTGTGGTCAAACTATGGTCAAACTATGGTCAAACTACTTATTCAAGAAATATTAGTGTTAATAAATAATTATTGTTTTTTAGAATAATAATTTCAAACTCAAACGATGCTTATTGCTAAAGTTCAACTCCTAAGGGTTAATAGGATTGATAGCTTAGTATTGTCAGGAAAACAACAAGTGCAGACTTGGAAACTAGGGGGAATAGAACTCGAAAGTTAAGCGTGCTCAGGCTGAAGTAGTGAGAGGATGGGTGACCGGTCGGGAAGTTAGACGATTTGGAATGAGTGGTTCATAATTGAGCAGTGATGAGGGGTGATTAGAGTGGGTGATTAGAGATTGAATTGTCAAATAATTCAGAAATTTGAAAATAAGAAAAAATTCAAAATTTTATTTTTCAAAAAAATTCAGTAAAACAAAATTTCAAAAAAATTCCTTTAGTCCCGGTTGGTGTTACCAACCGGGACTAAAGGTGGAGCTCCAGAGAGCGGCCACGTGGAGGGCCTTTAGTCCCGGTTCGTAACACAACCGGGACTAAAGGGGGGGGGGGGGCTTTAGTCCCGGTTTGGGAACCGGGACTAATGGGCCTTATGAACCGGGACAAATAGGCCTTTTCTACTAGTGTAAGCTTTGTCCTAGTAGTGATCGCAGGAGGGCATGGGATTTCGCGTTTAGTGTGAGCCGCCTGTCATCAATGCTATTACTAGCTTCTTTACTTTGCTTTTTATTAGATGATGGAGAATCACCATAAGTACCGAAGGCGACAGGCGTTCCCGTTTGTCATTAGGGAGTTGGGCAACATGTACTGATTCGTCGATCTCCTAAAAAAACATAAGTATGGTGATCCAAGACTCTTTCAGCAGATGGAGGTAAACTTTCTAGGTCTCTGCATCCCAATAGCACACGAATGAGTCAGGTCTATGCAGAGTTGACAAGCGAATCTCTAAAGACACAACAACATGGGATCTCAGCATAGGCAACAATTATCTCAATTCATTTATCAAGGGCAATGGGGCACTTTGCTAACTTTCACTTGGGCCTTTCACATATCATTATTTTGGCACCCTCAGAACAAGTCTACAACAAGGTCTTTCCGGCTCTGGTGTGGGAGGGGCGATGACATTGGCGGGCTTTCAGCTCGCTCTCTAGTGCTTATAGTCGTTGCTATGTGGTCCCTAGATAGATCGAAAGTTTTACCTGAAAGAAGAAGTCCAATGAGAAAGAAAATGTAGGGAAGCATCAGCAGTTTTCATCCGTGTAGAACCATAGCGACGGGCCCTATCGACCTTTCTCACATTATGGAGGCGCATACTGTATTGAGGGACCTATAGGGCTAACAGTGTCATTTGTCATTGAGTTGATGTTCACCTTCTGATCCCTCCCCCCCCACTCCCCCCTCCGGGCCGCCTGCCCCCTGCCTACGGCCGCTGGAGGGAAATAGGAGTTTAATCCAACCGATAGAGTTACAATTCAGAGGCAAGAGCTGCAAGATACAAGGGCAGGGGCGGAGCCAGAAAATTTGCCATTGGGTTCACTCACTTACTCGTTATAAGGACTTGGTAGGAATTAGTTAACTGTAAACTCTAATTTTAGACCTAATTACAACAATAGTATAACACTAAAAACAACCTAACAAATAGAAATATGACACGAGGACAACGTTTTGGAGCACGAGTTCATCTACCTAATGTGAACAGTAATTTAGGAAGCAATATCAGAAAAAACGCTATTATATGCATCAAACATGCTCGATAATTCTAAGTACTTGCAAAATTTCATGGTAGTTGACACCGCGGGAGCTGTGGACAAAATAAATAAAATAGGGCGTCTGAAAAAGCTTCGAAAATACACTGTGGAGCACTGATTAAATTTTGTGTATGGAGCACAAGGAAAATCATCTTGGATGGAAATTTTGTATCCACATAGAACACTTGACCATCTTTGACGTCCAGAAATTTCAGATTTTTATTTTATTTATTTACTATTTTTTGAATATACTAGGCTTCATTAAGCAATATTCGATATGATAGCACTTATCCAATGTTGTGCTACATTATTATTATTATTTTGACGGGAAAGTTTACTTTATTAATCAAAGGATAGATACATCATCTGCCAATAGATTTATTAACTGAAGTGTGCATGCCATACCGGCTGGATCATTTGGGAACTCGTCTAAAATAATTTCTCTGTGAAGGGGTGATCTGTCTACTGATCAATTTCTCTTCCAGCAATACTGATCCATAGGCTAGTTCAATCAAAATACATGAAATAGATAATTAGAAAATTAGGGCATCCACAATAGAAAGGAGATATGATGATGGGACTCAATACCATGAATTTGGTCTGCATTAGGCGGCAGTCTCGGTACTGCCGACCTACCCTTGTCGGCTCGTCGCTGGATGCGAACAGGAGAAGGTAGATCGCAGAGTCAAGGAAGCGAACGGAAAGATCTGTGGGTTCCGGCTGCCGGCTACCATATAGTAGGAAACAGAAGATGTACAGGCGAATGAGAGGAATAGGGGAAGGAAGACACGAACAGGCCTAGCAGGCTAGCATGGAGGTGATTCGTTAGTGGGCTTTTGGGCTTCTCACTGAGCCTTGCGTACCAAGTTGATGGGTTCAACGCATATTTTTTATTGGGTTCATGCACATACGTACGTGTATAGCGATACTTAGCCAAGAAAAATCGTTGGGTTCAGCTGAACCCAACGCTCCTATGCTGGCTCCGCCCCTGTACAAGGGTGTCCTCTATGTAGCCACACAGCAGTGCTATACATTCAGTACGAATATGACATGCCAGACAATCTACAACCCCATTCAATTCCCATTGATGCTTGTGCGAAATAAAGTCACTGTCAACATCTCAGCAACAATATGTGCATAAGCAGAGCGATCTAGGTCATCTCCAGAGACAATCGAAAGAGCAACTGAGAAGTCCGACCGCATCAATGCATGAAGATCGTTATGTTGGAAAGCTTGTGCATATATTAAGAGAATAAAAGTGGCTAAGCTAGAAGCCCTCCTAGGCATTCCCAGTGTTGAGAGATGGTTGCTCTGCCTGCGACACGTGTAGACATATGGCTAAGCTACAGACCCTCCTCAGCATTCTCAGTGTTAAGCAATGGTCGCTTTGCATATGCCATATGTACCTGTAAAGCATTAGTTTTTTTATAGCCCGTGGGATTTACCGGTGAAGGTCACATGTATACTGCATATTTTTCTAACACTGTATAGATACAGACGCTCATACATACGGACATATACTTATCCTGCATATTTTTTAACATTGTATAGACACAAACACTCATACATACGCATATATACTCACATTCATAAATACACGCGCGTACACGCTACCCTTTGAGCACTTTCAAAAGACCGATCCGACACATCATCTTAAGATTTACGAAGTCGGCACAGACACCTTTGTAGTCGACAAGAACATCTTCTCCTACTGAACGCACATCTCTAGAAGGCCTAAAATAAATTCAGAAAAATGCAAGCACCAGTGTCAAGTCTAAGACTTCAACCCTGATATGTTGAAAATATTGCTGTCCTTCTTACCACCCAATCACAGGTTGTTTCACATGTATGCAGCGTATTTGGGTTTCGTGTTGCGGTCTGGTTTCTGTCCACGTCTCCCATGGTCTGATCGGCTTAATAGTTACCTATTACCACATATATATGTGGTTTTGACCGACCCAGGTTTTTTTTACCGTTTAATGGGAAGAGTCGCAAGGTCGCCATCAACGGCGATTCTATGTGTTACCTGTGGGGTCATAATATAAGAGAATAAAAGTGGCTAAGCTAGAAGCCCTCCTAGGCATTCCCAGTGTTGAGAGATGGTTGCTCTGCCTGCGACACGTGTACACATATGGCTAAGCTACAGACCCTCCTGAGCATTCTCAGTGTTAAGCAATGGTCGCTTTGCTTATGCCACATGTACCTGTAAAGCATTAGTTTTTTTATAGCCCGTGGGATTTAGCGGTGAAGGTCACATGTATACTGCATATTTTTCTAACACTGTATAGATACAGACGCTCATACATACGCACATATACTTATCCTGCATATTTTTTAACATTGTATAGACACAAACACTCATACATACGCATATATACTCACATTCATAAATACACGCGCGTACACGCTACCCTTTGAGCACTTTCAAAAGACCGATCCGACACATCATCTTAAGATTTACGAAGTCGGCACAGACACCTTTGTAGTCGACAAGAACATCTTCTCCTACTGAACGCACATCTCTAGAAGGCCTAAAATAAATTCAGAAAAATGCAAGCACCAGTGTCAAGTCTAAGACTTCAACCCTGATATGTTGAAAATATTGTTGTCCTTCTTACCACCCAATCACAGGTTGTTTCACATGTATGCAGCGTATTTGGGTTTCGTGTTGCGGTCTGGTTTCTGTCCACGTCTCCCATGGTCTGATCGGCTTAATAGTTACCTATTACCACATATATATGTGGTTTTGACCGACCCAGGTTTTTTTTACCGTTTAATGGGAAGAGTCGCAAGGTCGCCATCAGCGGCGATTCTATGTGTTACCTGTGGGGTCATAATATAAGAGAATAAAAGTGGCTAAGCTAGAAGCCCTCCTAGGCATTCCCAGTGTTGAGAGATGGTTGCTCTGCCTGCGACACGTGTACACATATGGCTAAGCTACAGACCCTCCTGAGCATTCTCAGTGTTAAGCAATGGTCGCTTTGCTTATGCCACATGTACCTGTGAAGCATTAGTTTTTTTATAGCCCGTGGGATTTACCGGTGAAGGTCACATATATACTGCATATTTTTCTAACACTATATAGATACAGACGCTCATACATACGCACATATACTTATCCTGCATATTTTTTAACATTGTATAGACACAAACACTCATACATACGCACATATACTCATATTCATAAATACACGCGCGTACACGCTACCCTTTGAGCACTTTCAAAAGACCAATCCGACACATCATCTTAAGATTTACGAAGTCGGCACAGACACCTTTGTAGTCGACAAGAACGTCTTCTCCTACTGAACGCACATCTCTAGAAGGCCTAAAATAAATTCAGAAAAATGCAAGCACCAGTGTCAAGTCTAATACTTCAACCCTGATATGTTGAAAATACTGCTGTCCTTCTTACCACCCAATCATAGGTTGTTTCACGTGTATGCAGCGTATTTGGGTTTCGTGTTGCGGTCTGGTTTCTGTCCACGTCTTCTATGGTCTGATCGGCTTAATAGTTACCTATTACCACATATATATGTGGTTTTGACCGACCCAGGTTTTTCTCACCGTTTAATGGGAAGAGTCGCAAGGTCGCTATCAGCGGCGATTCTATGTGTTACCTGTGGGGTCATAATAATAATAAGAGAATAAAAGTGGCTAAGCTAGAAGCCATCCTAGGCATTCCCAGTGTTGAGAGATGGTTGCTCTGCCTGCAACACGTGTACACATATGGCTAAGCTACAGACCCTCCTGAGCATTCTCAGTGTTAAGCAATGGTCGCTTTGCTTATGCCACATGTACCTGTAAAGCATTAGTTTTTTTATAGCCCGTGGGATTTACCGGTGAAGGTCACATATATACTCCATATTTTTCTAACACTGTACAGATACACACGCTCATACATACGCACATATACTTATTCTACATATTTTTTTTAACATTGTATAGACACAAACACTCATACATACGCACATATACTCACATTCATAAATACACGCGCGTACACGCTACCCTTTGAGCACTTTCAAAAGACCAATCCGACACATCATCTTAAGGTTTACGAAGTCGGCACAGACGCCTTTGTAGTCGACAAGAACGTCTTCTCCTACTGAACGCACATCTCTAGAAGGCCTAAAATAAATTTAGAAAAATGCAAGCACCAGTGTCAAGTCTAAGACTTCAACCCTGATATGTTGAAAATACCGCTATCCTTCTTACCACCCAATCACAGATTGTTTCACGTGTATGCTGCGTATTTGGGTTTCGTGTTGCGGTCTGGTTTCTGTCCACGTCTTCCATGGTCTGATCGGCTTAATAGTTATCTATTACCACATATATATGTGGTTTTGACCGACCCAGGTTTTTCTCACCGTTTAATGAGAAGAGTCGCAAGGTCGCCATCAGCGGCGATTCTATGTGTTACATGTGGGGTCAGCTGACCCCACAGCTTTTGACAAAGACAGCCTAATAACACTGTACAGTTACTGTACATTGTGAAGCAAAAATTTCAGAAAATTTGCAATGACCCCACCGATTGTTTAGGCTGGCCTCGCCACTGCGTTGCCATTAACTTCCGCATCATTGCTATTCAGAAGAAAAAACAACCCCCAAACCCCCCCCAAGAGAGCAGACAACCCAAGTACATAACACCTCAGCAACGCAAACCACGCACCACGCCCCCAAGAAAGAAAGAAAAAGAAAGAAAGATAGAGAGAGAGAGAGGAGAAGCCGAGGAGAGAGAGTAGAGAGAGAGAGAGAGAGAGAGATTCTCTCTCTCTATCTCTATCTCTCTCTCTCTATCTCTTCTAAGTCCCCACCAACCCACAGCAACCACCAACATATCCCCCCCCCCCCCCCACACACAGGCCGACCCCCCCCCCCCGCCCCCCACCCCCGCAAACAGAAGCATCCATCGGCGTTACTCTCCACCTGCCACCGTCTCCACAACACGCACCAAACCCACCACCCCCCCCCCGACCTTCACCCCAGCGGCCATGACAGTGTTGTGACCTTCAAGCTACACCTTTCTGACCATGATCTTCAAGTGGCGTTGGACGAACTAATAGCCCTAGCGTGTCCCGGTTCTTACTCCTTTGCGTTCTCTACCGCGTCGCCCTTCCACTGGTTGCCATACTTCGCATCCTGCTTATTCCGCCTCCTCCCAAAATCTTCTCCCCCTCCCTCCCGTCCCTCGCTCTCTCTCCCTCTCTATCTCTCTCTCTCTCTCTCTCTCTCTCTCTCTCCTATCTCTCTCTCTCTCTCTCAGTAAACAGCAACACCACATATACAACAGGCCGAGGCAACAGAAGCATCCATCGGCGTATCTCCCCTGACGTCTCCTAGCAACACGCAACCACGCCTTCTCCCAGCGGCCATGACAGCCTGTTGTGACCTTCAAGCTACACCTTTCTGACCATGATCTTCAAGTGGCGTTGGACGAACTAATAGCCCTAGCGTGTCCCGGTCTTACTCCTTTGCGTTCTACCGCGTCGCCCTTGGTTTGCCTTGCTACACCCTCCCCTCGAACAAATCTTCATGACAGGCGAACTGCAGACTCTTTCGTGCGTTGGACGAGACTCACAATAGGCATTTTTTTATGCTGACGTTGCTCTTCACACTACTCGGCTTGATATCTTGGTGGGAGGGGCATAGTTAGCCATGGCACCATACTCTTTTATGTGAAAAATAACTTTCTTACATGTTGATACGACCTCCCTAGCTTCTATAAATACTAAAATACAAGGATCTGCATGAACTCTCTAAATACACAAATACTTTAACGCCATCAGCTGGCTTTCAAAAGCACCGTTTCTATTAACCTCATTAAAATAAGCAACGTAGGTACACACTTTCTGATGGGCGCGGCGTGTCGCCGCGCCTCTTCCCGCTAGTACCGATCATTACTGCATGCACCTCCACTTCCAACACCTCGTTGCAGTTTAACAGAAAGCGACATGCGACATGCTGCAAATACAATTGTTCCATCATGCGTCCTGAGGAACATATCGGCCCCTGCAGTACCATCTGATGCCCAAAAAGACCTATAGACCAAAAGGGCAGCCATATTTTTTGGGGGCGGTGGCAAGAACAGGTTTGGGGCATCATATTTTTGTTTTCTTTCCCTCTAGGAATTCTGCAGCAGCATCTTCCCTTTAATGATATGTCCGGTTGTGAACCACTGCGTATTATTAAGTTATGTCATGTAACTACCGGAAACTCGACTGGTGCCTCCACTGGTGTAGCTTCTTTACCATGTGTGATGCCTGAATTATGTAATGCCAGAAATCCTAGACGAGCACAATGACCTTGTTGCGTGATGTTTGACGTCCTCCTCATATATTTTTGCCGCTCCACCAAGAGATCGCAAGCTTATCAAGAGAGATAAAGGGAGAGAAACTCAATGCAACGAAGAAGCTTGAGATGGCACAAACCATGGCGTCCATGACCAGCCTATCGCAGTCGCGCCAGCAGGTTGACCGAAGAAAATTGAGTGAAACTACACTCCTCGCAGATCTGTTATGTGAACAGAGTAAGGCGCGTCTATGTTACCTCTAAGGCATGAGCCATATTTTCTCTGGAAAACCAATATCCGGCTGCACAAAATTGGTTCGCGAGAAAGGAGATAGATAGACGTTCCACACAAATGATATTGACTGGAGATACTTGGTCAACTCAACTACTCAAGCCCAGACGTCTCTGATTACAACTCAGAATTTGATGATACGCACAAAGTCAGGCCATGAACCATCCTTGCATGTAGAGATTGAAAGCGGCTATCCTTTGTGTGAAAAAAAACCGCCGCAAGATGTAGTTTACAATTTTCCTTGAGCGCGATGGGGTGTAATGATGGTCCTCGTAGGAATGGAAGTTCCATCAACAACTCTCCTAAATTATTGCTTGACTAGTGCCATCCCGTTTTTTATTCCTTTCCACACAGTGGACGTGGTAAACACTGGATCGAACCCATTCCCATTGGGCTATTATTTTGCCCGTAGCAATCGTGCACATAAGCCCTCTGGACCATCAACCAATCGCCAAGCTTGTTTTGCTAGAAGTGCTTGGCTGAAGGACGCATATCACGAAAACAGATACCACCCTTTGACTCTGGGAGCATCATTTTGTCCCAATTCAACTAGGGCATCTTCCTTTTTCCTTTCTTTAGGATCCACCAACATATGTCGGACTAGCTTCAAGTGATCAATATTTCCTTGTTCCCAGAAAGCATCTCTCTCCCCTTTATCTTGCTTCCCAATACATGAAACAGCAAAGTAAAAGAAACCAACCCCACGAATGTGAAATCCAGACATTGCAGCTACAGGCTCAAAAGCTTAACAAAATCTGTGGCATAAGACCTAGAGTAGCTTATTACAGACATGTGCTTGCCATTGGAATTGAAACAAATACCAATTAATGCAAGGTCATCCCCAACAGCGGCAGGGAGCTAAGTGGTATGGGAACGACGGCATAAACACAGCCTTGGCGAGCCGGGGCGTACATGGTGAAGGCAGAACCTGACGGAACAGTCAAGAAGGCCGGACGGACGTATGGGGTGCGGGTGCCAGTGTGCGTCTTTCTCGTCTTTGCCACGTAAAACATAGCTGGCTTGGCACCCATCATGTCGTGTCAAACACCCGTGCTACCACCAGGCACCAGGTGGAGTGTTACCTCAATCGACTAAGCTGCAGTCTTTGAGACCAAAGATCGCACATGCAGAGCCATATATCTACTCTTTACTCAAATAGAACCCATCATCCAAGCACCTTCTCGTTTGCTGCAACTCCCACGAGCTCCCCAAATAGATACACACTAGATTCACCATATATAGTACGATCAACTTTCTTAAAACATCAATGTAACTAGATTAAAGTTCATGGAACACAAGGCAATAAAAACTCACAAGTTGCTTCCTAAAGATGAATGCTATCTATACAAAGCTAACCTAGTAAACAGATACTGCACCAACAAGCAACGGATCGAGCCAAACCTAAACTACAAAGGCATCATGGAACATAGTCCCGATCTAGGAACTCCCTCAAAGGTTCTTCTAGTGCCTCTGTAACAGCTTCCCACCCAGCGGTCGTCGGGTAACTCTCGTCCCAGTAGAACTTCTTGTCAGGATTCTTGCATAGGTTGTAGAGGCGCTCCCCTGACGGGCTAACCTGTCCACAGTACCCCAGCTCGGTGGAAGCCTCACAGCAAGGTGTCAGCTTGCGCTTGAAATTGTTTGACTGCTCCGATCCTTCACCTGCATACACATAGTTCGGACAGATGTTGAATACAATGCATACATGTGAAACCAGATTTAATTTGCATCATGCGCGTGCAGACATATAAAGTACTTACCAGGGGCGTGATTGACGATGTCGGTGAAGGCAGTGTAGAGGTCCAGTATGTGGGCATTATTCTTGTTGCCCATCAGGTGTTCTATATTGATGTTGTGCACAGTTGCGGCATAGTTGGCCAGAAGGTCGCATGTCGTGTAGTTGTTCGAACTAGTCCGCAAAGGCGTGCAGCCAATGGGATGCAAGTTGTTCACTAGTACCTTTCTCACACCTAGCCTCTGTAGCTTCCCCACGTTCTTCGCAATCTCGGTCGTCACATTCCCAATATAACTATCGATCTGCATGGAAGAGAAGTTACTTGGTAAGATGATGGGTATATAGTAATTGCAGACTGGTTAGTGTTTGCAAGTTTGAGTCTGCTAACTACTACTCACATCATCGAAGCTACTCAAGAAGGCATTCTCGACGTTGGCACCAGTCATGTAGTCACTGCCGGAGATGGAGACGAGAGCGACGGAGCTCTGAAGCTGTTGTTTTGGGATGACCCCAGCATTGAGTAGCCGCGTGAAAGCATTGACCTGTGTGGCAAGGGTCGGCACCTTCTTGTCCGGCACCTCGTAGACGCCAGCGCCGCCGAAAGCAAAGGTCATGCCAGATGGGTCACAAGATAGATGTGGCGTGAGCCTGTACGATGGAGGGGCTTCACTGAGGCCCAAGATCCTTGCTGCAAGGGAAATAAATCAATAAATATGAAGGATTATTTTTAGTACAACACATATAAGATTTTAAGGGTCGGAACTAAATTATCTAGAGCGTTGATATGATGGATTATTTTGAATGGTCTTAGATATAAGGTTGTACGTGCTCAAAAATATATTCTCTATCTAGCTAGCTACTAGCATACCAGTATATATACTTAATACATACCGATGAAGTCAGATTGAATCCAGTAGTTGGAAAGGCGTCCAGTTGGGACAGGAGTCGCAGATCCACGGGAGTTGAGACAGGAGCCGTAGGGATAGCTCCATTGACGCCATGTGTCGGTATTTGGGAGGTTGCCGTTGTCGACGAAGCCATCGCCGAAGACGAACATGCTGGACCATTGGTTCTTTGACCCCTGATCCGCCGAAGGTGTGCCTCGTGCCTCCACACCAGCCGCTGTCAGGTAGATCAATCATGTCTCAGAGCACGCATGGAGAACTTGACGAGATTGAAGTAACATGTATACTTGAAGAGCTAACAACGAATATCTAAAAGCGAAAGCAAGGCAGTAAGGAGTTTATGATGTGCATACCATCCAATGCAAGGACGACGAGGAGAAGGCAGAAGACGGTCGGCATGAGCTTCATGGTTACGAGGCCGGCGCCCGGCGCGGAAGCGGATGGGTATAGCTACGGGGAGATGGTTGTGGCCGTGCATGAGCCTATAGCTATATTTATAGAAGATTCGTCTGGTCGGTAGGTAGGTACGTATTGCACATGGAGTCAGCAAATCCCACGTACGTACGCTTGTAGCTATAGCCGCGGCCAGACTAAGAATGCATGCGTCAACGTGGAGACGAAGAAACGTCTTGGGAGACCGATAGATACAAGAATCGTACGTCCTTCCCCCCTACATGTAGCAACCTTTAAACGACAGATAGATACAATGGTGCGTCCTACCTGTACCTGTTAACTTGAAAGTCCTACCCGGCCACCTGGATTCAGGAATCCCAGTTACCTACAGTTGGACGTCACACCGGATGTGAGATGACCAGGCGACGTGCTATGCGTGCACGTGTTTCAATCAATCAAACAACATAGGGAGAGAGAGAGAGAGAGCACGCGCGTTTCACACTTTCACTCCTTACCATGCATGGTAAAATACTTTAAGGGAATGAACAGTTATTGCGAGGTGCATACACTCAGATACTTATAATTCGTACAATCCCAAATACAATATGACTGTGCTATATAAGAACATAGTGCATGCATTTTGCAGTGGCTACCGAGTAGGGCATTTGACATTTGACATTTGACAATATGACTTACCATGCATGGAGCTCGGTCCCCATTTGACATTTTTCGCTACCGAAGGAACATCCCACCTTCCCTCATTACATACATGCATGCATGTTGAACAGAGATAAATAGTGATGTCCTCAAAGTTTTCATCGTAATTCAAAATTCAAAATGTTTTATAGCTCAAACCGTCGGTCCGATTCAAAATCCTTTTTGCGAGGTACACACACTCAGATACTTATTATCAGTATGGTCTGACCATGTTCTTATAATCAGTACAGTTCATCTTGGGAAAAGTTGCAAAAGTTATCTTCAACAATTTTTTCATTTTAATTTTCGTACACATGCATCATTTCATTAATTTTGTTCTTTTCATCTTTTGCGCTGCAGTCGAATTGTTTGGGGAAGATAGTTGGCTAGTTGCTCAAGTTGTCATGCTCCAAAAATTTCAAGGTAGTAGCTCATTCAAATTAAGGTTTGGTGTTTTTTCTATGTTGTTATCTCGAGAATTCGAATTCATTCACATTATTGATGTTCAGTTTACAAAACACAAAAATCATGCATTAATGGATTACAAATAAAAGGAGTAAGTCTAAGTTGTATTAGTTCTTTAGTTATATGCATCTTGTACAATTTAGGGCCTAATTTTGCAATTCGCCCTGGACCCCAAATTTCCTGAGATGGCCCTGGCCGTACCCGATCGCCTAGACTGGAGAATCAAACTTACCTACAGTTGGGCCGGCCGCCACTCTGCCGTGCACGTTCATGACATCGTGTTGGAGGTGAGGTTCCCTGCCAGGGCAGGAGCCTTTCATTGTCCTTGCCGGTGCGACGTGTGCTGCATGCCCTCGTGTGTTCTAGCTAGTCTGGCTGTGCTCTGCGCGCAAGAATTTGGAGCAACAACATATGGTAGAGTGCCTTTCGTTCCTTTTTTTTTTGCGGGGAGAGTGCCTTTCATTCCTTAACATCCATGGTAAAATACTTTAAGAAAATTGAACAATTTTTGTGAGTTACACACACTCAAATACTTATTAGTACAATCCCAAATCAGTACACACATCGTTTGTATTATTTTAGAGATAGAGTATGCCGATCGAAGATCAGATGATTGTGATCTTTTCGATGCTTTGTCTAATTTAACTGCTACACGCATCGTAGCTTGCCTGAGGAAAAACAAGATTGGTTTGAATAAGACAAAGTCTCTGAGGTGCTCAGTATGTATATAAGTAGAACAATACATTGTTACCATCCATGAGCAAGACGCTATATAGTTCACTTGTTTTTTGTTCCTGCAGACTTTGGTTTTCCGGCACCATGAGACTCCTTATCATGCCCCGTTTGACTGCTGCTTGCTGATGACTGCCCATTCCTATTGATCGATGATGGGGCATGAGGTCTAGGTTGATCGGCATGCACGCAAGATCACAGGGAGATAACAAAAGAAACTTTAGCAAACTCATTTTGGACATGGAATGAAACCTAGATAAAAAAATGAAGAGAAAAAAAACAGATGCCACATAATGTATATATGTTCACTCCGGTCTAGTGTGTTATGCGTCGATTAGTACTCCTTCCATGGATATATACAAGGCCATTTAGTCTTCTCTTTGTATAAGTCAAACTGTCAAGTTTACAGGAAGAAAATATCGACATGTACAGTACCTGATAGTGCAGATGTTGATATTTTTTACTAAACATGGTGAAACAAAAAACAGTTTGTTTGACTCGAGACAAGATTAAGTGGTCTTGTATACATGGGTGAAGCAGTATTGTGTACATACGCATAAGCAATACTCTATGCTTCTAGCTCCAGTCACAAGGTACTTACCACTAGGAGATGCCTTGTTTGGTTTCTGCTCGATCGCAGATTGTCTCCTTCCACTGGCAGGTATACCACTAGCTGCATGGCAATCAACTAATTAGTTAAACAATATATATGAGAACTCTTATTACTAGCAACCAGTTTTCTGGAGGAAGCACAACGATTAATCCTCACTCCATGGAAAATCAGAAGATATAAAGGTTAATTGGTTAGTAATTCATGCATCCGTGGGTTACTAAGCACGGATTCGGAAATAAATGACTTCCTATAGATGGTGTGCAGCAAAATTTTCTATTTCTGTTTACTAGTATTAAAATATTTACTATTTACACTGGTAAGAGGAAGAATAGTATTATTAGATGTATCATGAAATATATATCAATATTATAAAGCTTTTCCCAGCATTAATCAGTACCAGAAGTTGCATGTTTCCCAGCATGCAGCGCTGGATTAAGCGATGCTGAGTTTGCATGTGAAGTCACTGACTTTGTGCTCGTCGTTGCATGTCAAATCAGATATTAAAGGTAATCAAACACAAGAAACCAGATATTCCCTCGGTAACGGTGCATAAGTCATCTTATGTTGCGCACCATGACCAAGGCGGAGGGGAAAACAAGAGAAAATAATATTTATTTGCTAATTAATACCATTACATGCAATGAACTCACCACTGTATGCCGTGCTAGGTAGTCTCAAGTCATTAAAAACATACGCATCTCATGTCTCTTATTGGTTGATTCCTTTATTCGTGTCAAGAAATAAGAAACGAGGTTGGAGTTAATGCACTGCGCCTAAGTGTTTTGGATTATTTTGTTTCGTAAGATGATTTATGCACAGGTACGGAGGGAGTACTAACTTAACTCTGGCTATAATTGAGTCATCGGTGAGAGGTACTAACCCGCGGCAGACTGTGCATTTGCAACATCCTGGTGTGGTGTACTAGATGTCTGCGAAACCGAATGAATCTTCAGTGGAAGCAGGGACTTACTACTGGTCGCTGCATGGGGTATGAGAGATATAAATGGAGTAGTTAGTAAGTAGCATGCATGCGATATAGGAGTACTATGTACTTAGTCAGTGCAATGCTAAGAAGCTCACCATTCGCCTTATCATTCTTGTTGTTGGAGGCCATAAGCTTAACCGTTTGTGAGCTAGATTGAACTGGGATGCCAAATTCTTGGGGAAAATTTGATTCTTATAGAGGCATACGGAGCAGAAATTGTAGAAAATGCGTCAATTAGAGCGATCATGACATCTAATGAGAAACTATTACATGTATAATTATTAAAACCAAATTTTGCACTACTTGATTACATTGATGTAGGAGTGTATGGACTCCTTTGAGTGAGTGCTAATGTCATTAAATGTTTAATTTGACCCATGGCTTTTGCTTTGACAGGATCTACCTAGTCAATGTAATATGTGTCGACTGCACGCTGTCCAGAAGTGGGCCAAAATTATTGGAAGTGAATTCAAATTAATGCTCAGTTTTCTGAGCACGATGCACAAAACACATGAAATATATTTCTAGTCATATTTGGGTCTGTCGTCACATGTATGTGTTTTTTTTTGAGAACGTCACATGTATGTGTTGTGATCATCTCTTCCATAGATATATATTTCAAACTATATTTATTAGTAGCTAGAAGAAAGGCACGAGATGACTAATGAAATTTACATTTCTTTTGCCCTAGCTAGTAAGCGGCACGAAATGTCCTGATAGTCTTCTAAAGGTGTGAACATGATATTCTGCAAAAAGAACTGGATCTTGTGTAATTTCCTTGACCTTGTCATTCAAATCAGGACAAGTCTTTCGAGAGTTTATATGGCGGCTCTTTAGCTAGTAGCTAGGTCCTTGGGGTAGTGGTTGGGCTGACCGGGGCTTGGTCCTATTTCGTTGCAGACCACCCTCAGTCCACGGCGGTGCCTCCTCCGTATCGCGGTGACGTCTCCGCCATGTGTGTATCACGGCGTTCCTTTGGCAGAGGGTTGAAGCTTCGCGGTGGTTCTCTGTCGACACCTCTTCGGTCTCCCGCCCACCTCCCTCGATCGGTGGTGGCGGCTCCGGCGTCGTGGTTGTTCTGGCAACGTTGCTCATTCCCGTGCGGCGGCTACTTTTGGTGGTGCATCTTTAATGGCACTGCTCCGGCCACGGCGGTATCCGGACATGTGGGGCTGTGGCGATGAGGTGGCCTTCTGTGTGTGCGGTGCGGGCCGCCGACATTGCGATCCTCAGTTGTTGGTCGTGATTTAGATCAGATTGGCCGGACGGTGGTGACTGCTGACTATTCTGCAGTGACTTCCTACGGATCCACGACAGCGAGGCTATCGAAAAGACTTCGGGAGGTTTTATCTCTTGATCTGGTGGATGACTTTCTGTGGTGTGTTACAAATTATGGACAACGATTTGACGCACAGGGATGTTTTGTGGAGTGGCGGTGGTCAAATTGTAGCTGCAGGTATTGTGGAAAAGTGGTGGCGACAACACATGCGTGGCTTTGATGGTGGTGCTGTGAGCACCTGGTCTCGAGCTTCGGGGCGAAAGCCTAGGTCAGACCCGAGTGGTCATACCTGGCAATGGCGATGTTTTCTATGTCGTTACCTTGTTGGAGGCATTGCTCGGATATGTTCAGACTATTTTTCAGGGTGAAAATTTTGATTCTGGCCTTTGTGGTTGGATCCGGCGACAGCGGCGCTTGAGTGTCACTTCCTTCCTGAAAGCGTTGCTGTTGAAGATCGTCGACCTCCATGTGATGTCAATCCTTGGTGCAGATATGGTCTCGGTTGTAGTTTGTCGATTGATGATCTGATCCTTTGGGAGCTTTTTTCTTTTTCTTTTTTTTTTCATTTTTCCATGCCTATGCATAGTGACGTGGCTTGAATCTGCATTGATATTTCCCCAAAAAGAAAAGGATGATGCAGCACAGCTATGGCAAGTATTTCCCTCAGTTATGAAACCAATGTTATCAATTCAGTAGAAGAATTAAGCAACACTATGAAAACGGTACCTGCACACAGAGAACAAATACTTGCAACCCAACGCATAAGAGAGGTTGTCAATCCTTCTACGGTAAAAAGATAGATTAAATTGTATAAGATTGGATAAATAGATCTGACTAAAACACAAAATAAAATAAGTAAGGAAAAAGTACAGCAAGGTATTTTTGGGTTTTTGGAATAATAGATCTGAAAACAATATGATAAAGATAGACCCGGAGGCCGTAGATTTCACTAGTGGCTTCTCTCGAGAAAATAGCATACGGTGGGTAAACAATTACTGTTGGGCAATAGATAGAAGAGCAAATAATTATGACGATATCCAAGGCAATGATCATGTATATAGGCATCATGTCAAAGATTAGTAGACCGACTCCTGCCTGCATCTACTACTGTTACTCCACACATTGACCGCTATCCAGCATGCATCTATTGTATTAAGTTCATGAAGAAACGGAGTAATGCAATAAGAACGATGATATGATGTAGACAAGATCTATTCATGTAGGAATAGACCCCATCTTTTAATCCTTAGTAGCAACGATACATGAGTGCCTCGCTACCCCTTCTGTCACTGGGTGAGGACACCGCAAGATCGAACCCATCACAAAGCACCTCTTCCCATTGGAAGAAAAATCAATCTAGTTGGCCAAGCAAAACCAAAGTTTCGGAGAAGAAATACGAGGCTATAACAATCATGCATATAAGAGATCAAAGAAAACTCAAATAATATTCATAGATAGATCTGATCATAAACTCGCACTTCATCGAATGCCAACAAACACACAGCAAAAAGCCATTACATCAAATAGATCTCCAAGAACATCGAGGAGAACATTGTATTGAGAATCAAAAAGAGAGAAGAAGCCATCTAGCTACTGCCTACGGACCCGTAGGTCTGTGGTGAACTACTCACGCATCATCGGAGGAGCACCAATGAGGATGATGAACCCCTTCGTGATCGTGTTCCCCTCCGGCAGAGTGCCGGAATAGGGCTCTAGATTGGATCTCGTGGTTCTGGAACTTGCAGTGGCTGGAATTGTGTTTCATCGACTCCCCTAGGGTTTCTGGAATATCTGAGAATTTATAGAGCTGAGAGGCGGTGGAGGAGAACCTCATGGGCCCCACCACCCACCTGGGCGCGCCCTGGTGGGTTGTGGACCCCATGGGCCTCCCCTCTGGTGCTTCCTTGGCTCTCAAGTTGTCTTCTGATCCAAAAAAAATCTCCAAAAAGTTTCACTGCGTTTGGACTCCGTTTGATAGGGATATTCTGCAAAGTAAAAAACAAGCAAAAAACAGTAACTGGCACTATGCACTATGTCAATAGGTTAGTCCCAAAAAATGATATAAAGTTGCTATTAAATGAAGGTAAAACATCCAAGAATGATAATATAACAGCATGGAACAATAAAAAATTATAGATACATTAAAGACGTATCAGCATCCTCAAGCTTAATTCATGCTCGTCCTCGAGTAGGTAAATGATAAAAACAGAATTTTTTATGTGGAATGTTGCCTAACATGTTCATCACATATTCTTTTCTTTTGTAGCATACATTTGGACTTTTTAGATGATTCAAAGCAATAGTCTATATTTGACATGGAGACTTCAACACTCAAGCATATCAATAAGCAACCATGTCTTTCAAAATATCAACACTAAAGAAACCTATCCCTAGCCCATCATGCTCAATCATTGATCCATTCATGAAACACGCCCGAATATTAGCTACATCCAATGCACAAGTATGATCATAGTGCTCCTTAGTTGGTGCTTTATAAGAGAAGATGGAGACTCAAAAATAAATAAAAATTGCATAAAAGTAAATAGATAGGCCCTTCGCAGAGGGAAGCAGAGAGTTGTAGATGTGCCAGAGCTCAAAGCTTAAATTGAGAGATAAAATATTTTGAGAGGCATGCTTTTCCCGTCAACGAAAACGACCGAGTAGTTCCCAATACTTTCCATGCTAGATACATCATAGGCGTTTCCCAAACATAAAATAAAGTTTATTCCTTTTTTCACCATTCTTTTACAATCCATGGCTAGCCGTATCCACGGGTGCCTTCCATTCGAACACTTCCAAAGGAATTTATTATTTGACAACATAAAGTAAATTTCTTTTTCATTTCGGGACTGGGCATGCCTATTACTGCCACACTCTCGTGAAATGACAAGTGAATAAACACTCATCTTGAGAATAAGACATCTAGCATGGAAAAATATTGGCCACCCCCTGCCGTTTCATGAGCAGTACGGGCACACAAAAAGGAAATTCATTTTGAAAATTAGAGTTGGCACATACAAATTTACTTAGAACGGCATGGAAATACCGCATAGAGGTAGGTTTGGTGGACTCATTTGGCATAACTGGGTTTAAGGATTTTGGATGCACAAGTAGTATTCTCACTTAGCACAAGGAAAGGATAGCAAATATATTGAGAAGCAACCAACCAAGAAACAAAAATTCTCATAAACGAGCATTAATCATAACTAACACCGAATAATGCACCACAAGTAGGATGTAATTTCATTGCATAACTATTGACTTTCGTGCTTGCATAGGGAGTCACAAACCTTAACACTAATATTGTTACTAAAGCATAATTACTCACCAACATGACTCATATATTACTATTATCATATCTCAAAACTATTACTAAGAATCAAGTTTATTTTGTCCAATGATCTTCATGAAAGTTTTTATTATATCCCTCTTGAATATCTATCACTTTGGGACTAATTTCATATATTACCATTCCTTTTGACAAGCTCAAACAAATTTAAGTGAAGAACATGAGCATAACAAAATCATCTCTCAAAATAATATAATCTAAGTGAAGCTTGAGAGAATTTTCTTCAAAAATTTACTAACTCGCAAATTAATCTATGTGAAGCATGAGAGTATTTCTTAAAAAATCAAAGCAGCACCGTGATGCAGCTTAAAACTGCGTCGGTATTTCCCCAAAGAGGAAGGGATGATGCAGTACAGCTACGATAGGTATTTCCCTCAGTTATGAAACCAAGGTATCAATCCAGTAGGAGAACCAAACAACACTATGTAAACGGTACCTGCACACAAAGAACAAATCCTCGCAACCCAACGCGTAAGAGGGGTTTTCAATCCCTCCTCGGTAAAAAGATAGATTGTTTTGTATGTGTTTGGATAAATAGATCTGAATAAAAAGCAAAATAAAAGATGCAAATAAATAGTGCAGCAAAGTATTTTTGGGTTTTTAGAATAATAGATCTGAAAACAAATGCGATGAAAAATAGACCGGAAAGCAATTTGATAAAAGATAGACCCGGGGCCGTAGATTTCACTAGTGGCTTCTCTCAAGAAAATAGCACACGGTGAGTAAACAAATTACTGTTGGGCAATTGATAGAAGATCAAATAATTATGACAATATCCAAGGCAATGATCAATATATAGGCATCACGTCCAGATTAGTAGACCGACTCCTGCCTACATCTACTACTGTTTCTCCACACATCGACCACTATCTAGCATGCATCTAGTGTATTAAGTTCATGGAGAAACGGAGTAATGCAATAAGAACGATGGCATGATGTAGACAAGATCTATTCATGTAGGAATAGACCCCATCTTGTTATCCTTAATAGCAGCGATACATGCGTGCCTCGCTGCCCCTTCTGTCGCTGGGAGAGGACACTGCAAGATCGAACCCATCACAGAGAACCTCTTCCCATGGCAAGAAAAACCGATCTAGTTGGCCTAACTAAACCAAAGATTCGAAGAAGAAATACGATGCTATAAATAATCATGCATATAAGAGATCAAAGAAAAATCAGATAATATTCATGGATATAGATCTGATCATAAACTCAAAGTTCATCAGATCCCGACAAACACACCGCAAAAAGAGTTACATCAAATAGATCTCCAAGACACCATTGTATTGAGAAGCAAAAAGAGAGAGACTCATCTAGCTATTGCCTAGGGACCCTTAGGTCTATGGTGGAGTACTCACGCATCATCGGAGAGGCACCAATGAGGATGATGAACACCTCTGTGATGGTGTTTGATTGGATCTCGTGGTTCTGGAACTTGCGGTGGCTGGAATTGTGTTTCGTCGACTCCCCTAGAGTTTCTGGAATATTTGGGAATTTATAGAGCTGAGAGGCGGTGTAACAGAGCTACGTGGGCCCCACAACCCATCAGGGTGCGCCTGGGCCTCCTAGCACGCCCTGGTGGGTTGCGGTCCCCACAGGCCTTTGATCGTCCACTTCCTTGGCTCCCAAGGTGTCTTCTGGTCTAAAAAAAATCTCCAAAAAATTTTCATTGCATTTGGACTCCGTTTGGTACTGATATTCTGCGAAGTAAAAAACAAGCAAAAAACAACAACTGGCACTGGGCACTATATCAATAGGTTAGTCCCAAAAAATGATATAAGGTTGCTATAAAATGATTGTAAAACATCCAAGAATGATAATATAACAACATGGAATACTAAAAAATTATAGATACATTGGAGACGTATCAGCATCCCCAAGCTTAATTCCTGCTCGTCCTCGAGTAGGTACATGATAAAAACAGAATTTTTGATGTGGAATGCTGTGCCTAACATGTTCATCACATATTCTTTTCTTTTGTAGCATGGACATTTAGACTTTTAGATGGTTCAAAGCAATAGTCTATATTTGACATGATAACTTCAATACTCAAGCATATCAACAACCAACTATGTCTTTCAAAATATCAACAATAAAGAAAGTTATCCCTAGCCCATCATGCTCAATCATTGATCCATTCATGAAACACACTCAAATATAAGCTACATCCAATGCACAAGTATGATCATAGGGCTCCCTAGTTGGTGCTTTATAATAGAAGATGGAGACTCAAATAAAAATAAAAATTGCATAAAGTAAATAGGTAGGCCCTTCGTAGAGGGAATTAGGGATTTGTAGAGGTGCCAGAGCTCAAAGCTTAAATTGAGAGAAATTTTTTTGAGAGGCATGATTTTCCCGTCAACGAAAACAACCAAGTAATTCCCAACACTTTCCATGCTAGATATATCATAGGCGGTTCCCAAACAGAAAATAAAGTTTATTCCTTTTTCCACCATTCTTTCACATTCCATGGCTAGCCGTATCCATGGGTACCGTCCATACCAACACTTTCCAAGGAATTTATTATTTGACAAGATGAAGTATTTTTTTTCATTTCGGGACTGGGCATCCCTATTACCGCCACACTCTTGTGCAATGACAAGTGAATAAACACTCATCTTGAGAATAACACATCTAGCATGGAAAATATTGGCCACCCCATGCCGCTTCATGAGCGGTACGGGCACACAAAAAGGAAATTCATTTTGATTAGAGTTGGCACATACAAATTTGCTTAGAACGGCACAGAAATACCGCATATAGGTAGGTATGGTGGACTCATGGCAAAACTGGGTTTAAAGATTTTGGATGCACAAGTAGTATTTCTACTTAGTACAAGTGGAGGCTAGCAAAAAGATTGAGAAGCAACCAACCAAGAAACAAAAATTCACATAAGCGAGCATTGAGCACAACTAATACGAATAATGCACCACAAGTAGGATGTAATTTTATTGCAGAACTATTGACTTTCGTGCTTGCATAGGGAATCACAAACCTTAACACCAATATTTTTACTAAAGCATAATTACTCACCAACATGACTCATAGATTACTACCATCATATCTCAAAATTATTACAAAGAATCAAGTTTATTTTCTCCAATAATCTTCATGAAAGTTTTTATTATATCCCTCTTGAATATTTATCACTTTAGGACTAATTTCATATGTTGCAATTGCTTTTGACAAGCTCAAATAAATCTAACTGAACATGAGCAAAAAAAATTCTTCCCTCAAAATAATATAAGTGAAGTATGAGAGAATTTCTTCAAAAATTTACTAACTCTCAAATTAATCTAAGTGAAGCACGAGAGTATTTCTTCAAAAATATTAAAGCACACCGTGCTCAAAAAGATATAAGTGAAGCACTAGAGCAATTCCGTAGCTCAAAAAATTTTAAGTGAAGCATAAAGAGCAATTCTAACAAATCATATCATAATTTTGGCTCTCTCAAATAGGTATGTCCAACAAGGATACTTGTGACAAACAAAAAAGCAAAACAAGCAAATACTCATATAATACAAGAGGCTCCAAGAAAAACTCATGATATGTGACGAATAAAAATATAGCTCCAAGTAAAATACGGATGGTCGTTAGAAGAAAGAGGGGATGCCTTCCGGGGCATCCCCAAGCTTAGTTGCTTGGTTCTCCTTGAATATTAACTTGGGGTGCCATGGGGCATCCCCAAGATTAGGCTCTTGCCACTCCTTATTCCTTCATCCATCGTGATCTCACCCAAAACTTGAAAACTTCAATCACACAAAACTTAACAAAACTAGACGCAAAAGTTTCTATTTTTTAATAGGATCAAATCAACTATCACCCAAGCCATCCTAAAGGCATTACTTGGCACAAACACTAATTAAAACATAAAAAGCACAATCATAACAGAGGCATAATTGTGTAAACACACAAGAACAAAAACAAAAAGAGAAAAAATATTTTATTCATTGGGTTGCCTCCCAACAAGCGCTATTGTCTTTGGCCGCTAGCTAGGCATAATAATTTTTTATGATGCTCACATGAAAGACAAAAATTGAAGCGTAAAGAGAGCATCATAAAATATGTGACAAATAAATTCAAATCTAACATGCTTCCTATGCATAGGAATTTTATAAGCAAACACATTATCAAGGCAAGCAAAAACTAGCATATGCAAAGGAAAGGAATAAAACATTCACAATCTCAATATAACGAGAGGAAATTTAATAACATGAAAATTTGTACAACCATATTTTCCTCCCTCATAATAATTACATGTGGGATCATATTCAAATTCAACAATTTTACCTATCACATAAAATATTCTCTTCATGATCCACATGAATGCAAAGTTGACACTCTTCCAAAATAGTGGGATTATCATCAAATAAAGACATGACCTCTTCAAGCCCACTTTTATCAAAAATTTCATAAGATTGATCATTCTCCAAAGTAGTGGGATCATTATTACCTAGAGTTGACACTCTTCCAAACCCACTTTCAATATTATTGCAAACACTATTATCAACTAGCAAACATGCCCGTGCGTTGCAACGGAAGAAAAAAAGTTGACATGCTTCGCTACAAAGCAAATGTCAATTATCATTGATCGGGCTGGACAGGTAGCGGATAAGTTTGATGATAACAAAAATGATGGATCAATTAAAAATAAGATTCTTTGAGGCAATAATTAATAGGATACCTTGGGACGCTAGTTCGAAATATGTGATGTGAATCCTAATCAACTAGTCGGGTGAATAAACTTATCTTTAATACCTTTGTTTAAGGAAGTAAGCTAGTTCACAAAAGTAGCTTACTTTTGTTTACTATATTCTTTTGTTTAAAGAATATTTTTGTATTGTGGTATCCTAATCATAGTTTGAAATAAGCATGGGTGAGCTAATTAATGTCGGTGCATGTGTTGCTAATGCAATATTTTTTATGGATACAATTTGGGAAGCAGAAAAATGTTATGACATTGTAGATTGGACCGTTCATGTCTAGTGAAAAAACATACCACATCGACAGATTAATCATTGCACTACCATCAGAGAATGAAAATGTTGTGCATGCAGTATTTCCAAAGTAATTTTACCTGAATGCATCTGTTTTTGTTCCCCCATAGCATCAATGTTCGCGACAAAATTGTGTATAATGTGGTTGCCAAGTTCCTCCATACCACATCCAATATGTCCAGCTTTAGGCTCGTCAGGCATGGCACAAAACAATAGATTCATTGATATCAACAAAAGACTCTATTGCCATGACATGTAAATGTCTGTATTTGGGCGCTGATGATTTATTATGCACTCGTACGAACCGGGATCTATAGCGCATGTAGACAATTTATTTTGTTTTTACTTTATTAGACGTGCAAGCATATATGTTTTTGTGGTGTGTGCCCTAAACTGTGTATGTACTCCCTCCGTTCCACAATATAAGTCTTTTTAGAGATTTGAATAGGGACTATATACGGATGAATATAGACTTATTTTCTAGCGTAGATTCACTCATTTTGCTTCGCATGTAGTGTATATTATAGAATCTCTAAAGGACTTATATTTTGGAACGGAGGGAGTATAACTTAATCCAACATTGCCTAATCTTTCTCCATCTAGGTGTACTCTTTGTTTCTTTTTCAGTACATAGCCAATTCAACTTGTGCATAATTTAGTGAACAAATACTTATGTGCACGCTAAACCGTCCGCGTGACGTACTGGGAGATATTTACTCGAAATTGCGCCTTTATTTCTTAAAATAGAAAACACGACGTCCAAGGAGATATTTCTCAGTCAAAAAAAAGTCAACAACAATGCATCCACGCTAGCTGACACGTAGAAATGAACCACATCGCTGGCGGTGCAGCATCGTTTGGCACCCCACACGCTAACGCCTATGCCCACCACCGCCGGGAGATCCCCTCCACCAGCGCGTCGCCGGATCCCCCGCTCCCCAGCGCCATCAACGCCGTAACCCCCCTCCTGCACCCCCCTTGCGCGTCGCCTGGATCCCTCGTACGCCAGCGGCCACCGGGATCACCCGACCGCTCTCTTGTGGGCTCGCTCATGCACCGGCGAGGTGAGTGTGAGAGCCCCCATCCCTCTCTCCTGCTCCCCCTTTTCTCACCTCTCTCTGGTCCGACGTGGACATCCGCCCTGCCTTCTGCTAGATATGGGTCAGCGTCCGCCTCCTACTCCGCCATGGCCTCCCTCATGCCGTTGGCTGCGCATCAGTCCTTATTTACTAAGAGCCAGCCTTAATTCATTATTAATTCCCCAAGGATAAATTGGATCCAACATTTTCTCCAAGAGCCAACCATCCATGCAAGCCCACATTCCTCATTTAGTTTAGAGTCAGCCTTGATTCATTCATTCCTCGAGGATCGACATCTCAGCCTCAATTTGTTGATTCTTGATGACGCAGCTTGCTGATTCTCCGATGATTCGGGACGTATATAAACTGATGGAAATTGATATAAATAATCGAGGTGGTACTATTTCAATATGAGCGCACCCTTTCTTCCTGTACAATCATTACCTGGCTTAGTTGGTTCTTCCTATAGAAAGGAGGCGTGGAGACGAGAGAGTTCGATCCCTACCGGAGCTGCTATTTTTTGGATCGTAATCCAATGAAGCCTAGGAGGAGGCCCATCAGCATATCGGCCCAGTATGGCTGGCGTACGAAGTTGGAGGGACGACGTAGCACAAAGCAGCGATTCGAATTGTTTTTAGCAGAACATCGAATTAGTACCACCTCATGTTTAGAAAAAACAATAATGATGGTGAGCGGGCTGAAGCAATAGCCGCTTTATTATTAGGGAAAGATATCATATTCATCATGAGGCTTAAATAAATTTTCAAGATCGTAAGAAGAATCACCCCAATCATGATCATTACAATAAGTAGTGGACATAGCAAAATTAGCATCCCCAAGCTTGCGGTATTGCATATAATTAGCACAATTGACATTAATAAAATTTATAATAACACCATTGCAATCATGCTTTTCATTCAAGGAACTATCGTGAATAACTTCATAAATTTCTTCTTTCAGCACTTCATCAAAATTTTCAGATTCACGAATTTCAAACAAACTTCATAAAGATAATCTAGTGCACTCAACTCACTAGAGATTGGTTCATCATAATTGGTTCTTTTAAAAAGATTAGCATGTGGATGAGGATCCATATCAATAGATTTTTAGCAAGCAAAGATGCAAGCAAATAAAAGGCACATGGTAACACAAGAAAACAAAAGATCAAACAAGAAAAAGGCAAACAAAAAAGAAGGCAAATAAAAAGGAAAATATTTTTGTGCTTTTCGCAAAAACGTTTTAGAAGTGGGGGAGATGAAAACGAGAGGCAAATAGCAAATAATATAAATTGCAAGGAGATGAGATTTGTGATTACGAACCTGATAGATGTTGATGATGTCTCCCCGGCAACGGCGCCCGAAATTCCTTTGACGTGGCTTGAATCTGCGTTGGTATTTCCCCAAAGTGGAAGGGATGATGCAGCACAGCTACGGCAAGTATTTCCCTCAGTTATGAAACCAAGGTTATCAATCTAGTAGGAGAACCAGGCAACACTATGTAAACGGTACCGGCACAAAAAGAACAAATACTTGCAACCCAACGCGTAAGAGGGGTTGTTAATCCCTCTACGGTAAAATGATATATTAAATTGTATAAGATTGGATAAATAGATATGACTAAAACGCAAAATAAAATAAGTAAACAAAAAGTGCAGCAAGGTAATTTTGGGTTTTTGGAATAACAGATATGAAAACAATATGATAAAAGATAGACCCGGGGGCTGTAGGTTTCACTAGTGGCTTCTCTCGAGAAAATAGCATACGGTGGGTAAACAAATTATTGTTGGGCAATTGATAGAAGAGCAAATAATTATGACGATATCCAAGGCAATGATCACGTATATAGGCATCACATCCAAGATTGGTAGACCGACTCCTGCCTGCTTCTACTACTATTACTCCACACATCGACCGCTATCCAGCATGCATCTAGTGTATTAAGTTCATGGAGAAATGGAGTAATGCAATAAGAACGATGACATGATGTACACAAGATCTATTCATGTAGGAATAGACCCCATCTTTTTATACTTAATAGCAATGATACATGCGTGCCTCGCTACCCCTTCCGTCACTGGGTGAGGACACCGCAAGATCGAAACCATCACAAAGCACCTCTTCCCATTGGAAGAAAAATCAATCTAGTTGGCCAAATCAAACCAAAGTTTCGGAGAAGAAATACGAGGCTATAACAATCATGCATATAAGAGATCAAAGAAAACTCAAATAATATTCATAGATAGATCTGATCATAAACTCGCACTTCATCGGATCCCAACAAACACACCGCAAAAAGTCATTGCATCAAATAGATCTCCAAGAACATCGAGGAGAACATTGTATTGAGAATCAAAAAGAGAGAAGAAGCCATCTAGCTACTGCCTACGGACCCATAAGTCTATGGTGAACTAATCATGCATCATCGAAGCAGCACCAGTGAGGATGATGAACCCCTCTGTGACCGTGTTCCCCTCCGGCAGAGTGCCAAAATAGGGCTCTAGATTGGATCTCGTGGTTCTGGAACTTGCGGCGGTTGGAATTGTGTTTCGTCGACTCCCCTAGGGTTTCTGGAATATTTGAGAATTTATAGAGCTGAGAGGCGGTGGAGGAGACCCCCATGGGCCCCACCACCCACATGGGCGCGCGCCTTGGTGGGTTGTGGGCCCCATGGGCCTCCCCTCTGGTGCTTCCTTGGCTTCCAAGTTGTCTTCTGGTCCAAAAAAAATCTCCAAAATGTTTCGTTTCATTTGGACTCCGTTTGATAGGGATATTCTGCGAAGGAAAAAACAAGCAAAAAACAGCAATTGGCACTGGACACTATGTCAATAGGTTAGTTCCAAAAAATGATATATAGTTGCTATAAAATGAAGGTAAAACATCCAAGAATGATAATATAACAACATGGAACAATAAAAAATTATAGATACGTTGGAGACGTATCACATAGCTTTTGGTCTTGTGACCTTGCTAGTTGTTGGCGTGTTTTTGCGTGTGTGTGTTGGGTTGGCTGTGTGCATCCTGGTTATGCAGAGGCTGGGTGTGTGCTCATATTGTATCTTCTTGATGCTCCATTTGAACCAATAAAATCCACCCTTTATTGAAAAAAGCTAGCTAGGTCCTACTATTCTACACGAACAGCTAATGGTATACATAGGCTATAACTGTCATGGAACAATTTTTCTTGGTTGGACTAGCTGATGTATTTTTCGACAAAAGGAATATATTAATATCGCAGAGATGCCAATTGCACCCAGCCTTTGCAACAACACAAAGACATTACAGATGCACACAGCCAAAGACAATAAGAAAAAGAAGAAGAAAAAGAAAGATCCCATAGGAGTGGTCAATTTCTTATAGATGCAGCATGAACCACCACCTAGACAACACCCGAAGTCCCAATTCTCCAAAAGCGATGCCTCCAAGAAGGAAATAATGCAGAAACACCATCATCGCCTGATCCTAGATCTTAGGTTTTCACCCTCGAGAAGATCTGCGCTCTCAAAACAATGCCTTCAACAAGGTCACTGTCAGGCACAACCAATTAAGGCCAAACCTTGGGCTTTCACCCTGAAAGCTAAGACTCTATACTCCGACTGTGTTGCCGATGCTGCTGCCACGAGTCACGAATCACCCTTATCAGCTGGTTCCCTTGTGGGCAATCGGCGAGGTCACACCGGTGCGGTAATCTCTCCTCATATCGGTTCTCTAGGACGATGGAGCAAGTTAATGCGTTTGGTGGTGCTATATCACTCGATCTGTGGATTGCGGTGGCCACCAGTGGCTCTTCATTAGGGTTCCTCTCTCTAAATCTGGTGCCCACTATTGGCAGCACATTCTGGAGAGGTTGTGGGATGCAGCCGGAAGGCTCCTATGTGAAGTTTGGTGGCTCTCACACCGACTAGTTTTCCTTCGGCATTAAGATGCGATCTATGGACAGCGGCTTGGCACAAAAGGCATGGTTGCGCAGTGACGATGGTAGAATTTCTAATCCAACGCATGTAGTTGTCGGGATCACAGAAAAGTGGTGGCGACAACATAAGATTGACCCGATTTGGTGGTGCTTCTTGAGAACACGTTCTCGAGCTTTGGGGTGAAAACCTAGTCTCTAACCCGAGTGGGTTATATGTAGCAATGGTGATGTTCTTTCATCATTACCTTGTTTAAGTCATTGCTCAAATATGTTCAGACTTGCTCTTCTGGGTGAAAACATAGAATTTGGCCTCTGGTGGTTGGATCCAGTGACAATGACGCTTGATCTTCATTCCTTCTTTAAGGCATTATTGTTCAACACTTGGTGGGACACGCCCTCACCCAGCAGCCGCCACCACCACGAATGCGCCTAGTCGGGCCTAGCCAACATCCCGGCATAGCGTGCACCTCCGCGCACAACGCACGCTCGCAACGCTCCATTGAGTGCCACACACCACCATCACGTCTGCATCACCAGGAGAGCCCTGATGCGCATGAAACGGCCCACCAGGGCATTGTTTGCGCCCCCCCGGTGGAGGCGCGGTGAGAAGATAGGAGGGAGAATGGCCTAGCAGCCTTGGTAGGGTGCTGTTTTGGAAAAGGAGGTTAAAATCCCCGGCCTCTGCATCAATCGATGAATACATCCATCTTTATTAATTATTCAACAAAGGGTTGACAAGAACATATATACATCAAACCATCTAAAGCCACCACTCACGTCTACAAACTCAACAATGTGGAGTGCTCTCACTCCCCATATCTAAAACCGGTGTCATCGCCAATCCATACACATAATGTATCAGAACCAATAACCGGTGCAGCAGACCTAAAGCGTACACCACATGCACACATTTTAGAAGCCACCATCATCATCGAACCGCTGACCCATCTTCAGCAGGGAGATACACATCATCCCTGCCATTCTGGCCATTCGTCGACACCAGCACGGCGCCCAACGGAGCCACCACCCTGCGCTCGTCCATCCAGATGCGAAGACTCTAGAACATCTGTCATGCGTAGCACCTGCCGAACAGGGATGACACAGCGTAGCACCTATCAGACAGGCATGAATTGACATCTCCACCGAAGCTCCATGCAAAATGAAGCTGCTCCACCTCCTACCTCTGTCTTCCAGCGATGCACCACAAATGATGCTCCCAAGAGACAAACGACACCGCAACACTACTTGGGAAAACCTTATACACAAAATCTTACCAGTAGCGCTTGTTAAAATGAGGCGCTACTTCTACTTAGTAGTAGAGCGTGGTCTCAAAGGGCGCTACTGCTATCCACATAGCAGTAGCGCGTCAAGAAGAAAGAGCGCTACTACTATAATTGCCATGCCGTTGCCGCCAGACTAGGTATAGTAGTAGCGCCCTTACAGAAACCGTGCTACTGCTAACCAAATTGTAGTAGCACGTTTTTCGGTTAGGGTGCTATGACTAAGTTTGAACTTGGCCACATGGCGGGCCCCACTTAGCAGTAGCGCGTCTAACAGAAGGCCGCTACTGGTACTTATTTAGCCGTAGCACGTTTCCCTTAAGCGCGCTACTGCTAAAGCGCAGCCACCACCTTTTCCTCCCCCCTCCCCCTCCCCCACCCTCTCTTCCTTTCACTTTCCCCTAGCTCCCACCTCCTCTCTCCCTCACTTTGCATCTTCCTCACTACTTCTCCCCCCCATTACTCTCTTTCTTATATCTCTCTTTATTGCTCCTAGCTAACTACACCACCTCCATTAATGCAACTCCTTTCTCTTTTTCCTCTCCTCCACTAGTTAAAGTCATCTCCTTCCCCAACCAGCTAGGTGGATCTACCCATTTAATGAATTGACCTATGTACATCCCTAACTAGATCTAGCCATGCCAAGAAGCAAGCTTTGTCCACTTTTGATCATTCCCTAGGTGTGTGGCGACACCGGTCGACATTATCATCACCGTGCTAGCTATATATCTTGAGATAGGTGATTAAAAATTTGTGCTTTTGCAAGAATGGAAATATGTGTATGTGTGCGATATGACATAATCGGGCGATATGATGGAAAATGTGTGTGTGGCATGAGTTGCCGCCGAATTGTGCTTGAGTTGCCTATGTTTTGCCGAAATGTCGATTTATTTCCGTTTCGGTGAATTCCGGGCAAACTCTATATGTCCTATTTTTAGGGAAGGTCATGCCAAATTTTTGTGTGACTTTGATGCATGCATGCATTTTTATAATCAATTTGTTTATTATTACCACGCAGGCATTCATGATGTTCAGTGGAACGATGGTGGAAAGGTGGTTGCAGTCGGCGGTGCAGGACATGAATGAAAATAACCGGGCAGAGATTTTATGTCGGTGTCGAAGATGCAAAGGAGGAGTTTGGCTCGACCCCTATGAGGATGGTTGTTTGATGGTGCACCTGCTCATGACTGGTTTCATGGATGGCTATAGTTGGTGGATAATTGAAGATGATGATGATGAGGAGGAGGACGCCGATAGGGCAGGCAATGACGACACAGGGCAAGACGAAGAGATGATCGATAATGGTGGCGGAGAAGGGGCCGGACATGCCAGCGGAGAAGAGGCCGGCGGATATGGCGGCGGAGAAGAGGCCGGATATGGCAGCGGAGAAAACGTGGACACGCCGCAGACTTCGTCGCTACTAAGTTCAATCGTGCGAGACCCTCATGTTCGAGAACTGCTACGAGTACTGACAGAGCTTCTTCTAGAGAGGAGGCCAAGCTGGAGCAAATGGTGGTAGACTCGAACACTCCATTGTATGATGGTTGCGATCCCGAGGTGACCCGCTTGAGTTTCGTGCTCGAACTTCTGAAGACGAAGGCAAAAAACAAATGGACCGACACTAGCCTCGATGAGCTTCTCAAGTACCTAAAGGATGTTCTTCCCACGGGGAATCTATGTCCTACTAGTGTGTATGAGGCCAAGAAGATCGTGTGCCCTCTTGATCTGCCGCACATTAGATACGATGCATGCATCAACGATTGCATAATTTATCGGAAGGAGCACGCGGAAAAAAACAACTGTCCGGTGTGCAATGCTTCTCGATACAAGAAGGTCGGAAATAAATCTCCCCAGAAAGTTGTATGGTACTTACCGATCACCACCCGTCTGCAATGTTATTTTGTAGATCCCAAGGAAGCAAAGCTGATGCGTTGGCACGCGGAGAGGAAAAAGCCCAACGATGGAGATGATCCGAAGCTGAGACACCTCACAGACGCAAGCCAGTGGAGAGCGTTCAACGACGAATATCGATATTTCGCATGTGATGCAACGAATATCATTCTTGGCGTGTGTACCGTTGGCATGAATCCGTTTGGCAACCAGAACACCAACCATAGCACATGGCCCGTGTTTGTATGGATGTACAACATCCCCCTGGTTGTGCATGAAGTCGAGCTACATACACATGAGCATGCTGATTCAAGGGCCGAAACAATCGAGAAATAATAATAATTTATATCTGGGGCTACTTCAAGACGAGTTAGACACGTTATGGAAGACACCGGCCAAGACATGGCACGCCAGTAAAGGCGAGTATTTCAATATGAGAGCCGCGCTGATCACGACGGTGCACGACTATCTCGGTTACGGATATGTCGCAGGCCAGGTGTGCCACGGATATTGCGGATGAACGCGGAGCATGGATGATACGATGTCTCAGCAGCTAACGTCAACGAAAGAAGGCGGGCCTGGGAATATCGTGTACATGGGGCATCGAAGATGGCTCGAGAAGGACGACCTGTGGAGAAACCATGGAGATCTATTCAATGGTGAGGCTGAGCATCGAGGACTACCTCTAGGTAAGCGGAGTGGCGCCGAAATCAATGAGCTGTTGAAAAACTGGGAACAGTGCCCCGCGCCGGGAAAGGCAATGAAAAAGGTGCCGGAGCCGCTGCTGAAGGTATGGAAGACGAGGTCTGTTTTCTAGGACTTGGAGTACTGGAACAAACTCGACACACATCATTGCCTTGATCAAATGCATATCTGTAAGAATGTCTTTGAGAGCTTGCTTCCGACACTGATGAACGTGCCGGATAAGACCAAGAATGGGCCGAAGGCAAGAAGAGACTTGCAAGATTTGAATATCAGGGCAGATCTGCACAAGCCGCCCCATAAGAAGTTAGAGGAGACAGATACGGAGACGGAGGCACGGGAGAAGAAGGGCAAAAAAGTGAAGGAAGAGGATTATTGCCCCCCTTCTTGCTTCACCTTATGTCCGGCTGAGATCGATCAATTCTTCAAGTGCCTTACCGGAATCAAAGTTAATTCCGGTTACTGTGGGAAGATAAACAGATTTCTAGACATGAAGAAGAAAAGGTTCAGTGGGATGAAGTCCCATGACTGTCATGTGATGATGATGTAGATACTACCTATTGCCCTTAGAGGGATAATGGACAAGCACGTCCGTGACACGCTTATTGGTCTCTACAACTTTTTCGACGTCATCTCTTGAAAGTCGATCAATGTGAAGCAGCTCTGAAGGCTACAGTAAGAGATCGTTGTGATACTAAATGAGCTTGAGATGTACTTCCCGCCCGCGTTCTTTGACGTCATGGTGCATCTGTGTGTCCATATTGTGGACGACATAATAGACCTGGGGACGTCATTCCTGCACAACATGATGCCGTTCGAGAGGATGAATGGGGTCATCAAAGGATTCGTTCGTAACATGTCCCGTAAGGATGGAAGCATCGTCCAGGGCTATCTGACACAAGAGTGCATCTCTTTCTGCGAGAATTATCTATATGGTGGAGACCGGCCTGGTGTTGGTTTGCCCGTTAAGAATCACCTTGGGAGGCTCGAAGGAGAATGTCACTCCAACGGTCGCAGGGAACTGCATGTGGGTTACTCGGATCGACGCAACGACTTTGACATAGCAAACTTAGTAGTGCTACATCACCTAGACGAGGTAGATCCTTTCATGAAACTGCACAAATAAACCATCGCAAAGAAGTATCGTGACCGTGGGCTATGCAGGACGGACGCCGAAGTTACTAGAGAGCACAACTCCACTTTCTTGCATTGGTTCAAAGAGCATATTCTTGCTAATCCCCCGAAAGAGGGTTCTAAGGACGGATTGCTCATATACGCCTTAGCACATGGCCCCGCGGCCAACCTCGCGACCTATCAGGCATACGATATCAACGTATACATGTTCAACACGGAGGCCAAAGATATGAACAGTGATTTTCAGAACTCAGGGGTGACGATGGAATGCATGACCGGCGACAACAGCGCAACTGAGAGATTCTACGGAAGGGTCGAGGAGATCTGGGAGCTTGACTACTCTGGACTGCATAGCACGATGATGTTCCGTGTCAGATGGGCTAAGAATGTCGAAAGAGAAAATTGGTATTTCACTACCATTTCTATACCCGACGCCAAGAGCGCTACTGTGAACGCCATCGCAAAAAACGACCATGGGTACACGCTAAGCACGTGACACAATGCTTCTTCATAGCCGACCCGAGTAATCCCAGCCATGTTGTCGTGAGGTGAGGCAAAAGGAACATCATTGGAATGGATGGTGTCGCCAACGAGGAAGACTACGATAAGTACGGCAACCCGATGAGGGAAGATGACGATGAAGATGAAGTATACGTCAAAAGAAGAATCAATACTACATTATCTAAGAAAGATCGTACTCCATGGAAAAGGAAAAGTCACAATGAGGGGCTCAATTATTCGCCAACGAACAAGAAGGGGAAGAAGCTCACTTGAAAATGAAAACGTCAATGTTGAGAAACCGTTATCGGTCAAATAATGTAATATATATGTTCCTATTTTGTGTACACACTTAACCGTTATGCATGGGTCAAATGATGTAATATATATGTTCCTATTTTGTATACACACATAACCGTTATGGGTCAACTGATGCAATATATATCGCCTTAGTTATATATATTGTATCACCTTCCCTTCATTCTAGCTCTCGGAAAAAAAAGGAAAAGAAAAGAAAAAGAAGAAAAGAAAATAAAGGAAAAAGAAAATAGAAGAAACAAACAGGAAAATAAAAGAAAAGAAAAGAAAAAAAGAAAGCAAAATAGAAAAGGAAAAGAAAAGAAAAGAAAAAGAAAAAATGAAAACAATAGCAGTAGCGCTGGTTGAAGAAAAGCACTATAGCTACTGGTGATAGCAGTAGCGCATTTCTAGAAACGCGCTATAGCTACGTTAGGTAGCAGTAGCGCTTTTTCCTAAAACGCGCTATAGTTACCTTAGCTATAGCGCGTTTTTTAGAAACGCGCTACTGCTATGTTGACATAACCCCCTCTCCTCCCCCCCCCGCGGGCTTCCCTCCTCTGCTTCCTCCCCCAAATCCCCACTCTCTTCTCCCTCTCGTCGCCGCCGGAGCCCGTGCCCTCGCCGCGCCCCTGCCTCGAGCGCCGCCGTAGCCCCGCCCTCGCTCTCGTCGGAGTCTCTGCCTCCTCCTCGACCTCGCCGGAGCCCTTCCCTCGCCCTCGCCCTCGCCGGAGTCGCCGCCTTCCCCAACCCCGCCTCTCCTCCAACACACCTCGGTGCCGCCATCTCCCCCGACCCCATCTCTCTCTGCCCTCTGTAAGCCCTCTCCCCTCCCCTCTTCTCTGCTCTCTCTGTCTCTGTTAGTATGAACCCTAGCTATTTAGTGCTAGTTAGTATGAATTAGTATGAACTCTAGGCTATTTTTTAGTGCTAGTTAGTTAATTGGAATTAGTATGAACCCTAGTTAAAAAAAACTATGACAAATTAGTGGCTATTTTTTAGTGGTAGTTAGTATGAACCCTAGGTTTAAAACTATTACTATTTTTTGTTAAATCAATTGTTGCTATTATTTTTTTTAGTATGAACCCTATAGTTAATTAGGTTGTATGAACCCTAGTTAAAAAAAATAGAATTAGTATGGGTTAAATGAATTCTAGGTATTTTAGGTGTTTTAGGTGTAGTTAACAGAATTCTAGGTATTTCATTTTTTTAGTTAAAGCAATTGTTGCTATTTAAATATAAAATAGAATTGATTAACCCTAGGTAAATTAGTATGAACCCTAGGATAGATTAGGTAGTATGAACCTAGTTAATTAGTATGAACCCTAGGTTTTCAAATTAGGACAGAAATTTAGATATGTTTCAAATTAGGACAGAAATTTAGGTAGGCTGAATTTAGTTTCAAATATTGTGAAGAAAAATGACTTCTTGCATTTTCTTCAAGTTCTATATTTTTCTTGCTGTTATATGCAAATTTGAAGTAGACATGTGATATGTGGACATGTGATATTTGGAATTTGGACATGTGATGTTTGGAAAATGATGGTTATGTGCAGGGTAAATGATCCGATTGGCCTATGTTTTGCCAGAATGTTGATTCATTTCCGTTCCGGTGAATTTCAGGCGCTCGATATGTCCACTTTTTAGCAAAGGTCATGCCAAAATTTCCCGTAAATTTTGGCATGACTTGTGCTAGAAAGTAGGCATTTCGAATGCCGGGATTTGCTGCGACAGGAATGAAACGGCATTCCGGCAAAACATAGACCCTTTTTTATGTCATTTCTCATTTTATTATAGTTTAAGAATTAAACGAGGAGACTTAATCGTAGGAAACATGTCGAACAACGAAGAAACCGGCCTTGTGACCACGGTGCAGACGAGATGGATCATGAGGGTGAACATAACTACCTCGACTATTTGGCTGCTAAGTGCTACTTCTTGAGCTTGCGTTGGTTTTTCACTTGAAGAGGAAAGGGTGATGCAGCAAAGTAGAGATAAGTATTTCCCTCAGTTTGAGAACCAAGGTATCAATCCAGTAGGAGGGACAAGCAAGTCTCCAATCTATGCACCTGTACAAACAATCAAACACTTGCACCCAACGCGATAAAGGGGTTGTCAATCCCTTCATGGTCACTTGCAAGGAGGAGATATGATAGAGATAGATATAAAAGATTACTAAAACGTAAAACAAAGTAAATACAAATAAATTGCAGCAAGGTATTTTTGGGTTCTTTGGTTTATAGATCTGAAAATATATGATGGAAAATAGACCCGGGGGCCATAGGTTTCACTGGAGGCTTCTCTCTTGAAAGAAAGCATACGGTGGGTGAACAAATTACTATCGAGAAATTGATAGAAAAGTGCAAAGTTATGACGATATACAAGGCAATGATTATGAATATAGGCATCACGTCCATGTCAAGTAGACCGAAACGATTCTGCATCTACTACTATTACTCCACACATCGACCGACTCCTGCCTGCATCTAGAGTATTGATTTCATAAGAACAGAGCAACGCTTTAAGTAAGATGACATGATGTAGAGGGATAAACTCAAGCAATATGATGAAAACCCCATCTTTTTATCCTTGATGGCAACAATACAATACGTGCCTCGCTACCCCTCCTTTGTCACTAGGTGAGTACACCGCAAGATTGAACCCAAAACTAAGCACCTCTCCCATTGCAAGAAGAACCAATCTAGTTGGCCAAACCAAACCGATAATTCAAAGAGAAATACAAAGATATTTAATCATGCATAAAAGAGTTCAGAAAAGACTGAAATAATATTCATAGATAATCTGATCATAAATCCACAATTCATCGGATCTCGAGAAACACACCGCAAAAAAGTATTACATCAGATAGAACTCCAAGAACATCGAGGAGAACAATGTATTGAAGATCAAACAAAGAGAGGAAGCCATCTAGCTACTAGCTATGGACCCGTAGGTCTGTGGTAAACTACTCACGCTTCATCGAAAGGGCAGCAAGGTTGATGTAGAGGCCCTCCATGATCGAACCCCCCTCTGGCAGGGTGCTGGATAAGGACCCAAGATGGGACCTCACGAGAACAGAGGCTTGCGGCGGTGGAAAATTATTTTGGTGGACGCTTCTGGTGGTTTGGGAATATTTGGGGATTTATAGAGCAAAAATGAGGGTTAGGAGACCCCCGAGGGCCCCACAAGCCCTCAAGGGCCCCCCCTAGGGCACGCCTATCAGGCTTGTGGCCTCCTTGGCCATCTTCTGCCTTCCTCTCCAAGCTTCGTGGATGTCTTCTGGTCCAAGAAAAATCATCGTAAAGTTTTATTCCGTTTGGACTCCGTTTGATATTTGTTTTCTGTAAAACTCTAAAACAAGGAAAAAACAGAAACTGGCACTGGCACTGGGCTCTAGGTTAATAGGTTAGTCGCAAAAATAATATAAAATAGCATATTAATGAATATAAAACATCCAAAACACATAATAGAATAGCATGGAACAATAAAAAAATATAGATACGTTGGAGACGTATCAAGCATCCCCAAGCTTAATTCCTGCTCGTCCTCGAGTAGGTAATTAAATGATAAAAACTGAAATTTTGATGTGGAATGCTACCTAACATATTTATCAATGTAATCTTCTTTATTGTGGCATGTATATTCAGATCCATAAGATTCAAAACAAAAGTTTAATATTGACATAAAAACAATAATACTTCAAGCATACTAATAAAGCAATCGTGTCTTCTCAAAATAACATGGCCAAAGAAAGTTATCCCTACAAAATCATATAGTCTGGCTATGCTCCATCTTCATCACACAAAGTATTTTATCATGCACAATCCCGATGAAAATCCAAGCAATTGTTTCATACTTTTGGTATTCTCAAACTTTTTCATCTTACACGCAATACATGAGCGTGAGCCTTGGATATAGCACTATGAGTGGAATAGAATATGGTTGTTGTGGAGAAGATAAAAAGAAGGAGAAAGTCTCACATCAACTAGGTGTATTAACAGGCTATGGAGATGCCCATCAATTGATATCAATGTGAGTGAGTAGGGATTGCCATGCAACGGATGCACTAGACCTATAAGTGTATGAAAGCTCAAAAAGAAACTAAGTGGGTGTGCATCCAACTCGCTTGCTCACGAAGACCTATGGCAATTTGAGGAAGCCCATCATTGGAATATACAAGCCAAGTTCTATAATGAAAAATTCCCGCTAGTATATGAACGTGACAAAATAGGAGACTCTCTATTATGAAGATCATGGTGCTACTTTGAAGCACAAGTGTGGAAAAAGGATAGTAACATTGTCCCTTCTCTCTTTTCTCTCATTTTTTGTTGGGCTTCTTTGGCCTCTTTTATTTTTTGTAAAGTCCGGAGACTCATCCCAACTTGTGAGGGAATCATAGCTTCCATCATCCATTCCTCACATGGGACAATGCTCTAATAATGGTGATCATCACACTTTTATTTACTTACAACTCAAAAATTACAACTCGATACTAGAATAAGATATGACTCTATATGAATGCCTCCGACGGTGTACCGGGATGTGCAATGATCAATAGTGACATGTATAAAAAAATATGAACGGTGGCCTTGGCACAAATACTATGCCAACTACACGATCATGCAAAGCAATATGACAATGATGATGCGTGTCATAATAAAATCGAAGGGTGGAAGTTGCATGGCAATATATCTCAGAATGGCTATGGAATGGTAAGATAGGTAGGTATGGTGGCTGTTTTGAGGAAGGGTTTATGGTGGGTTTAATGCACCGGAAAGAATTGCACGGTACTAGAGAGGCTAGCAAAGGTGGAAGGGTGAGAGTGCGTATAAACCATGGACTCAACATTAGTCATAAAGAACTCACATACTTATTGCAAAAAATTATTAGCTATCGAAACAAAGTACAACACGCATGCTCCTAGGGGATAGATTGGTAGGAAAAGACCATCGCTCATCCCCGACCGCCACTCATAAGGAAGACAATAAAAAAATAAATCATGCTCCGATTCCATCACATAACGGTTCACCATACGTGCATGCTACGGGAATCACAAACTTTAACACAAGTATTTCTACCAATCCAAAATTACTCACTAGCATGACTCTAATATCACCATCTTCATATCGCAAAACAAATGCAAGGAATCAAACTTCTCATCTTATTCAACGCTCTTTATATGAAAGTTTTTATTATATCCCTCTTGGATGCCCATCATATTAGGACTAAATTCATAAACTAAGCAAATTACCATGCTGTTTAGAGACTCTCAAAATAATATAAGTGAAGCATGAGAGTTCAACAATTTCTATAAAATAAAACCACCGCCGTGCTCTAAAAAGATATAAGTGAAGCACTAGAGCAAACTGCCTAGCTCAAAAGATATAAGTGAAGCACATAATAAATCATCACTTTAGGTAATGTTGTGAACTCATTCTTAATTTATATTGGTGTTATATATACTGTATTCCAACTTCTCCTTGGTTCATACCCCCTACTACCCATAGATTCACCAAAATAAGCAAACAATGCATAGAAAACAGAATCTGTAAAAAACAGAACAGTCTGTAGTAATCTAGAAACTTCGTATACTTATGTAACTCCAGAAATGCTGAAAAATTAGGACAATATGATCAGTTTGTATAGCAATCTTGCTTGGCTCCAACACTTTTCTGTGATTTTTTAAAATTCTGGCAATGAGCGCAAAAGTTTCTGTTTTTCAGCAAGATCAAATCAGCTATAACCGTAGACCATCGCAAAGGTCTTACTTGGATCCAACACTAATTAAAACACTAAAACACAATTACTACAGAGGTAATAATGTGTATTTATTGAAAAACAGAACCAAAATCAAAAAGCAAAAAATTAAAATTGGGTTGCCTCCCAACAAGCGCTATTGTTTAACGCCCATAGCTAGGCATAAAACATAGATCTAGGTATTGTCATCTTTGGTATCCAATCCATAAGTAGCCCTCATAAAAGATTCATATGGCAACTTAATTTTCTTTCTTGGGAAGTGTTCCGTGCCGTTCCTTAATGGAAATTGAAATCTAATGTTTCCTTCTTTCATATCATTAATTGCACCAATTGTTCGAAGGAAAGGTCTACCAAGAATAATAGGACATGTAGGATTGCAATCTATATCAAGCACAATAAAATCTACGGGCACATAATTCCTATTTGCAACAATAAGAACATCATTAATTCTTCCCATAGGTTTCTTAATAGTGGAATCAGCTAGAAGCAAATTCAAAGAACAATCATCAAATTCATGGAAACCTAGCACATCACATAAAGTTTTTGGAATCGTGGAAACGCTAGCACCCAAATCACACAAAGCATTGCACTCATAATCTTTAATTTTAATCTTAATAGTAGGTTCCCACTCATCATAAAGCTTCCTAGGGCTAGAAACTTCCAACTCAAGTTTTTCTTCAAAAGATTTCATCATAGCATCAAAGATATGTTTAGTAAAGGCTTTATTTTGATTGTAAGCATGCGGTGAATTTAACATGGATTGCAACAAGGAAATACAATCTATCAAAGAGCAATTATCATAATTAAATTCATTGAAATCCAAAAGAGTGGGTTCATTGCTACTTAAAGTTTTGACCTCTCCAGTCCCACTTTTATCAATTTTTTTATTAAGATCTTTAAACTCCAAATTACTAGGACACCTTCTAGCTAAAGTTGACTCATCTCTAGTTCCATATTTAACAAGATTTATATTAGAAAACAAAGAGTGAATAGGAGTCACACCAATCACTTTAAGATCTTCATTATTATTTTCAAGGGATTCTGGTTTAGCGGCCACTTATTTACCAAAGTTGTTTGCTTATCGGAAATTTGGCCTACTAAACTTTCAATATGAGCAAATTGAGATTTAAGGCCATATATTTCCTTAGTAACATCATCGAGCTCTTTATTAATATACTCCATCATAGTTTTTTGCTCTTTAAGTTCGTTTCTAAAGAAACTAATATGCTCAAATTGTAAGGACATGAAGCTTTTAGCATTATTTTCAATCTCTTCCAACTTCCTATATTAAGGATCAAAGCTCTTGGGTTGAGCCATACGGGCAAACAAGCAATCTAACACACGAGCGAACGAAAAGCAAACGAAAAAGATGAACGAAAGTGTGACGACCCCGGCTTAATCGTGCACTAACCATACACACAAATGCGCACGATCAAGCCTAAGGACTCACTTGAAGATATCACAACACAACTCTAAAACATAAATAAGTCATATAAGCTTTATATTACAAGCCAGGGCCTCGAGGGCTCGAATACATAGCTCGATGGCATACAAGCATCAGCGGAAGCATCAGATATCTGAGTATAGATATATTACAGAACAGAGATAAGCCTTTAGAAGGCGGGGTAAAATAAAATACTATGATCGAAAGGCGTAGGCCTCCTGCCCTGGACCCTCCGATCCTACTCCTGGTCGTCGATCGGCTCCTCGTAGTAGTACTCGCCGGGAGGGTAGTAGTAGTAGCCGTAGTCGTCGACGGGGGCTGCTATCTCAGGGGCTCCGTCATTTGGCGGCGTCAATTGGATATGGGGAGAAAAAGAAAATAAAGCAAACGTGAGTACTCATCCGAAGTACTCAGCAAGCAAGGATCTACACTACATACGCAACATTTTCAAAGGGGGGCTGTATATGTGGACTGGGCTGCAGAAATGCCAGAATAGAGGGGGGAAAGCCTAGTCCTATCGAAGACTAGCATCTTCAACCATCTTCATCGGTCTTTCAGCATTAGAAGAGGACAGATTACATTATGTAAAGTAGTAGTAGTAGTATCATCAACCTCGGCCAGAGATTCTTCCTCGACTCCCTGCGAGAAAGCAATCCCAGAGCCATACTATCCAGTTCATCACAAGTTCTAGTTGTACCGATCGGGATACAACTCCGAGTATCCGTTACCGCAGGACAGGCTATCGATAGATTAGTTCTTCCCTACAGGGGTGCACCAAGTTACCCACCACGCTCGCTTAACTCCGGCCGGACACACTTTACTGGGTCATGCCCGCCCTCGGCCAAACGATATGCCGCAACCCGACCGAATACTTAACAGAGAGGTCAGCATGCCGGACTAAACCTATGCCCCCAGGGGTCTTGGGCCTTCGCCCCGGGAACTCCTGCACGTTGCGTCAGGCGGCTGAAAGCAGACCTAGCAACCCCTTAATACAAGCGCGGTTGCGTAACCAGTCCAATTCAGCGCGCGCCGCTCAGTCGCTGAATTCCATTAAGCTTCGGCAGAAGTATACGATGCAGAACGCCCATACTATGCCCACGTGATGGTTAGTGCTATCAGGCCAGAGGCCCCTCGGATCAAATATCTAAACTCTTAGTGTGTTGGAAGTGCGGAAACGAGCAGAGACGCACGAAAGATGTGACCCCGTCGCCCCGTCTCGAGGACTTGCGGCAAGGGCGAGGAATGCCCGGCCACGCCTCGTGTTCTACCCTCGGGCAGCATCCAGGTCCACCCGATTCCACAGCACTCGCTAATAAGCTCGCGCGGGTACCCCTCAGGGCCGACCCGTCTTTAGTATCATGTTATAGTGTTCAAGCATAGTAACCAAAGTATCAGTGTGTCTAACACCAAGGGGAACCCTGAGGAATTACCCTCGATGGAATTCCCTCTGATGTTACCGTCAAGGTGAACGAAGGAGGAATCACCCTCAAGGTCCACACTTGAGGAGTTGCGCGACAACGTCGTTATCGGGGGTGGTGTAGGAGGAATCACCCTCGCTTACCACGACCGAATAACTAACCTACAAGGTTATCATCAGAAGTGCTGACGAGGTATCACCCTCGGCACTCGATAGTAACCCAGCAGTGTCGGCAACTAAGGGGGATGTGACGTGCCGTGTCGGGGCCTGGTCTTCAATCCCGTTACTCGGGTCTTCTGATCATCCAGCGGGGCAGTCGGGATAAGTGGGGTCTCTTATGGTCTCTACCCAACCTATTCTAAGCAGTTTAGGATAACAGCTAAGTATCAAAAGCAGGTTACAAGTAAAGAGGCTATGCAGCAGATATAGGATACAGTAATAGCAGCTGATTCTAATGCAAGCAAAAGAGAGAAGAGAGTGGGTGATATCGGAATGCTCAAAATTGGGGTGCTTGCCTGTTTGCTCTGCCGCAAGGGCAAGGTCATCAACGGTGTCATCGGGGACGTAGTCGTACTCCGGAGCTACGTCTGCCTCGGGGGCTACGTCAATGTCGGGGTCTACCGAGAGAGAAGAGGGGGAAGAAATAGGTAAACATAATGCAAACAAGTGCAACACAGTGCATGCTATGCTACGATGCAGTGCAGGGTTGCCTAAAGATGCATCTAGGTCATTTTAGTTATTTTTAGGATTATCATGGGATTTATTACCCAGTGTGTGTGGACTATTCATCTACCGGAATCGGGCTCAGAGTTACAAGTTCTCCTACGTAGAAGGTTCCGGCATGGAAACAGACGGCACGATCAGACTCGTCTCGTCATTCTGAGCAACTTTCATGTTTTAACTTTTTCGATCCGAGCTACGGTTTAAAAGTTATTAATTTTCAAAGATTAATTAATTTTCTGGAATTATTTTTATTATCAGAAATGATATATGACGTCAGCATGACTCAGAGATGACGTCAGCAGTCAACAGAGATGCTGACCTGGTCAAACCTGACATGTGGGTCTAGTGGGACCCACATGTCAGTCTCTGTGGCTAAATAGATTTTAGTTAAAACTAATCAGAGGGTTATTTAACAGCTGGCCCCACATGTCATAGACTAATTAGCATATTTAGTTTATTTTTATTTTCAAAACATTTTAGTTAATTAACAGGGCGGTGGGGCCCGCGTGTCAGTGACACTGGATTGCCCAGTCAGCAGTTGACTGGGTCAACGTCTCAACGGGGCCCACCCGTCAGTGGCACAGGGGGTCCCACCTGTCGGGCCAGGTCAGCGGTGGCCGGCGACTCACCGGAATCACGCCGGCGAGTGTGTTTTGCGGCGGCGCGACTCGGGCGGCGGTCGGGTTTCGTCTACAGGGCACGGGAAGGGGTGCGGTTGGTTCCAATCGATCGGGCGTTCAACGCCGCGTCGATCCCGGGCAGTGGCGTGGGCGGAGATGGACCACAGCATCGATGGTGAGCTCGACGGCGGAGGCCGGAGTTCGGGCTCGAACGGGCGCTCCACTACGGCTCGTCTTCGAGCGTTTCAAACGGCTAGGCGGAATCTACGCGGAGCGGCGAGGCCGATGAGCAGCAGCGTGCGACCAAAAGGTCACCGGAGACGTGCCGGCGACATGCTCGCGCGGCGGCGAGTTCGGCCTCGGTGAAGTAGACAGCTAGGAGCTGCGGATCGAGGAGAAAGAGGAGGGAGGAGCAGCGGAGCTCACCGTAGCGGCTCACTGTGGCCGGTGAGAGTTTAGTAGCGCAGGGGACGGCGGATTCGAGGCGGCGGATCTCCGGTGGCCGAGGGCGAAGGAGAGATCGATCCCTTAAATGTGGTGGCCTCCGGCTCGACCTGAAGCACGGGGCCGATGTAGGCGACGGAGGGGAGGCTCGGGGACAGGGCGGCTCGACGTACGGTGGCCGGTGACCACGGCTACGGCGACCGATGGCGACGGGGCGCTCGGGCATCTCGAACAGAGGCGAGGAAGGGGATGAGAGGGGGATTGTGGGCGCGCTAGGGTTCGGGGGAGAGAGCGAGGCGCGCGGGCGAGTTCTTAAGGGCGCCAGGGAACCGTGGGATCGGCGACACGGCGACGAACGCTGGTTGGATGCGCGCGCGCGCCGACGCTTGCACGAGGAGGGAGACGGGCGCTAGGTGGGCTGGGCCGGGGACTATAGCTGTAGCCTTAAGTGCACAGTAGTTCTTTAGGCCTTTTTCATTTTTCCTTTTTCTGTTTCTTTTCTTTTCTGTTTTGGCTAATTGTTTGGGCACCAAATGAGTTTTGTAAAATATGAGAGCTGGCCCACAAATCACAGCACAATATATCCTACCACCAAAAACTAGTTTGGGGTAAATATCATTTCATATTTATTTTGTATTAATTGAAAGGTTGTCAAATATTGTTTTCAGTCACTGTTTGAGGCTGTTAGAGCCACTTATCCAATCTCAATAAAGTTGGTTACAATTTTATCATTGCATCTAAGTTAGTCGCTATTTATAGAACATTTTAGTTTCTGGTTTGGACAAATTTTATTTTCCACTTTGAATTTAATTGAAGTTTGAATTGGGAGTTTGAAATGCAACATGATGCCTATGATGACTAGGCGCTGCTAAACTTGCACACATGGCATGATTACGAGGTGACCACTGTAGTGGGATGCTGGGGATGTTACAGAAAGAAGGGCGAATAACAAGGTAAATATTTTTGTGTTTTTCTGAAACCATTTTAGAAGTGGGGGAGAGGAAAACGAGAGGCAAATGGCAACTAATGTAATGCAAGAGATGAGAGTTTATGATGGGTACTTGGTAGGCTTGATGTAGAACCTCCCCGGCAAGGGCGCCAGAAATTATTCCTGCTACTTCTTGAGCTTGCGTTGATTTTTCCCTTGAAGAGGAAAGGGTGATGCAGCAAAGTAGAGATAAGTATTTCCCTCACTTAAGAATCAAGGTATCAATCCAGTAGGAGGCACAAGCAAGTCTCCAATCTATGCACCTGCACAAACTAGCAAACACTTGCACTCAATGCGAAAAAGGGGTTGTCAGTCCTTTCACGGTCTCGAACAAAAGTGAGATCTAATAGAGATAGGTATAAAAGATAAACAAAAGAGCAAACTAAAATAAATATAAATAAATTACAACAAGGTATTTTTGTGTTTTTTGGTTTATAGATCTGAAAATATATGATGGATAATAGAACCGGGGGCCATAGGTTTCACTAGAGGCTTCTCTCTCGAAGATAGCATACAGTGGGTAGACAAATTACTGTTGAGCAATTGATAGAAAAGCACAAAGTTATGACGATATCTATCCAGCATGCAACTAGAGTATTAAGTTCATAAGAACGGAGTAACGCCTTAAGCAAGATGACATGATTTAGACGGATAAACTCAAGCAATATGATATAAACCCCATATTTTTATCCTCGATGGCAACAATACAATATGTACCTCCCTACCCCTTCTGTCACTAGGTGTGGACACTCCAAGATTGAACCCCAAACTAAGCACCTCTCCCATTGTAAGAAAAACCAATCTAGTTGGCCAAACCAAACCGATAGTTCGAAGAGAAATACAAAGATATCTTAATCATGCATAAAAGAGTTCAGAGAAGACTCAAATAATATTAATAGATAATCAGATCATAAATCCACAATTCATCGGATCTCAACAAACACACCGCAAAAAAGTATTACATCGAATAGATCTCCAAGAACATCGAGGAGAACATTGTATTGAAGATCAAAGAGAGAGAAGAAGCCATCTAGCTACTAGATATGGACCCGTAGTTCTGTGGTGAACTACTCAAGCATCATCGGAAGGGCAGCAAGGTTGATGTAGAGGCCCTTTGTGATCGAATCCCCCTCCGGCAGATCGCCGAAAAAGGCCCCAAGATGGGATCTCACGGGAAAAGAGGCTTGCGGCGGCGGAAAAGTATTTTGGTGGACGCTTCTGGTGGTTTGGGAATATTTGGGAATTTATAGTGCAAGAATTAGGGTTAGGAGACCCCCGAGGGGCCCACAAGCCCTCAGGGCGCCCCCCCCAGGGGCGTGCCTGGCAGGCTTGTGGCCTCCTCGGCCATCTTCTGACCCCCTCTCCAAGCTCTGTGGATGTCTTCTGGTCCATGAAAAATCATCGTAAAGTTTTATTCCGTTTGGACTCCGTTTGATATTCCTTTTCTGTAAAACTCAAAAAGAAGGAAAAACAGAAACTGGCACTGGACCCTAGGTTAATAGATTAGTCCCAAAAATAATATAAAATAGCACATTAATGCATATAAAACATCCAAAATAGATAATATAATAGCATGGAACAATCAAAAATTATAGATACGTTGGAGACGTATCACTAAGCGGTTCCATCGCCACTGACCGGGGCTACCTGTAGTAGTAGCGGTTGGCAAAAACCAGTGCTACTACTAATTTGATAGCAGTAGCGGGTGTCGATGGACCACCGCTACTGCTATGTGTGCACGGGTCCAGTAGGTGGGCCCCAATTAGTAGTAGCGCTGGCCGACAGGACAACGCTACTGCTACAGTGTTTAGCAGTAGCGTCTTTTTCTATCCCGCGCTACTGGTAAGTCTAACTTATCTTCCCCCATGTGCGGCCATCACTCTCCATCTCTATCCCCATCGCTGCCGCTGCCGCCCCTGCATTTCCGCCCGCCGCTGCTACCGTTGCCCGCCGCATTTGCCGCCCGCTGCTGCCGCCGTCGCCCCCCGGTATGTCTCCCTCCGTACTCCATCCCTCCCTCCCTCCCTCCCTCCTCCATCCCTCCCTCCTTCCCTCCCTCCCACCATCTCCCTTGGACCCTCAACCTCCATCCCTCCCACACTCCCTCCCTCCTGCATTGCATAAATGGGTGGATGAAATTATGTTTTTTTGAAATGCTTGGATAGATAGATGGATTAAACTAGGTTTTTTTTAAGTAATGCTTTGGATAGATATATGGATGGATGGATAGCTGTTAGGGTTAGAACTAGGGTATATTTGGTAATACAATTTTTTAGTAGAAAAACTAGTTCTACAAATTTTTAGTAAATGTAGGTCTTTTGAATCAGCATAATAATGTTTAGTTCATAGCTTATAGGGTTTCACTAAGTCCTAAAATCAGGATAATAATGTTTTTGTTTATATTTTGTTTTTGCAGAAATCATGGTGCCCCTGCATCATCCCCGCCGTAGTCCCCATCACCGACCCCCTCCGACCTTGAGGTGAGACCAGCTAAATCCCCATGTCGTTGATGTCGATGATGATGTAGATGTTTTCATAGATGCAGTAGAGTAGTAGATGAGTAGCTATGAACATGTGATGAAGCTAGTTTTTTTTGAGAAAGTATTTGTGGGGCTACTCCTTGTTATATTCACTTCTGTTTCTTTATCAAAGGAGAGAACACCTTCGAGTGGCCTATGTTTTGTAGGAGTGTTGATTAATTTCGGTTCTGGCAAATTTTAGGCGCTCGATATGTCCTTTTTAGCAAAGGTCATGCCGGATTTTTTTGTGAATTTTACCATGGCTTGTGCTAGAATGTAGGAAATACCGAGTGTCTTGGATTTGCCGGAAAGTGAATTAAATGACATTTTGGTTTGACTTTAGTTCTATCGGGGCTCCATACATGACAGTCAAAAAAAACAGTGAGGGAGAGTGTCCACCATATATGAGAGAAGAAGAATGCCGACTGTTGCCGTGGGGGTTGCTTCTCCTTCTTCTCCTTGTGTTAGACCTTTTTAATGCATTAGGGGAAGGAGGAGCGACCATCACCAACAGTCGAAAAATCAGTGAGGGAGTGTCCACCATATATGAGAGAGGAAGAAGAATCTGATACGTCTCCATCGTATCGACTTTTCCTAATGTTTTCCCTCTTGTTTTGGACTCTAATTTGCATGATTTGAATGAAACTAACCCGGACTGACGCTGTTTTCAGCAGAATTACCATGGTGTTGTTTTTGTGCAGGACTAAAAGTTCTCGGATTGGAACGAAACTTTTTGGAGAATTTTTATACAATAAAAGAAGAATACTGGAGCCAAGAACCACCGGAGGGGGCCCCCTGGGTGAGCACAACCCACCAGGGTGCCCCCCCCCGTAGGCACGCCCAGGTGGGTTGTGCCCACCTGGTGACCCCGCAGACCCTGCTTCCAACGCTATAAAATCCTATTTTTCCAGAAAAAATCTAGGAAGAATTACCTCGTTTCGTGATACGGAGCCGCCACCACCTCCTGTTCTCCATCGGGAGGCCAGATCTGGAGTCCGTTTTGGGCTCCGGAGAGGGGGATCTATGATCTTCGTCATCACCAACCCTCCTTCATCGCTAATTCCATGATGCTCCCCACCGGGGGTTAGTAATTCCTTCGTAGGCTTGCTGGTCGGTGAGGAGTTGTATGAGATTCATCATGTAATCGAGTTAGTTTTGTTAGGGCTTGATCCCTAGTATCCACTATGTTCTAAGATTGATGTTGATATGACTTTGCCATGCTTAATGCTTGTCACTTTGGGCCCGGGTTCCATGATTTCAGATCTGAACCGTTTATGCTATCACCATTATATCTATGTTCTAGATCCGATCTTGCAAGTTATATTCACCTATTACGTGTTATGATCCGTAAACCCCGGAGTGACAGTATTCGGGATACTTTCCGGTGATGACCGTAGTTTGAGGAGTTCATGTATTCACTATGTGTTAATGCTTTGTTCCGGTTCTCTATTAAAAGGAGGCCTTAATATCCCTTAGTTTCCATATGGACCCCGCTGCCACGGGAGGGTAGGACAAATGATGTCATGCATGTTCTTTCCATAAGCACGTATGACAATTTACGGAATACATGCCTACATTATATTTATGAACTTGGGCTAGTGCCGTATCGCCCTAGGTTATGACTGTTATATGATGAATATCATCCAACGAATTCACTGATCCAATGCCTACAATTTTCTCTTATATTGTTCTTGCTAAGTTACTACTGCTACTGTTACTGTTACACTTGCTACAAAATCATTGCTATCACTGGTACCGTTACCGTTACTATTGCTGTTGCTACTACTATCAAAACTATCCTACTACTTTGCTACTGATCACTTTGCTGCAGATAATTAATCTCCAGGTGTGGTTGAATTGACAACCTAGCTGCTAATACTTGCAAATATTCTTTGGCTCCCCTTGAGTCGAATCAATAAATTTGGGTTGAATACTCTACCCTCGAAAACTGTTGCGATCCCCTATACTTGTGGGTTATCAAGACCTTTTTCTAGCGAAGTTGCCGGGGAGCATAGCTATATTTGTTGAGTCACATGGGATTATTATCAATTTATCACTATGAAGAATCTAAAGGATACAAAACCAAGATCGTTCCCTCTAGGACAAGGGGACGTAAGGAACTGCCATCACACTCTGCTTTTAATTCACCTTCTGTTTTGAGTAGACTTGCAACACCACCACATGCTATTAATCCTGATATGTCGCAAGTTATTGATGATGCTACTTCTATGAATGCTACTCATGATGATGCTAGTACCTTGCTTGATGATGGTGTGCCACTAGGTGATTTTCTTGATTAACAAATTGCTTGAGCTAAAGATATTGAGAATGCTGAAATTGATGAAATTGTTGAAACTGATGAAATGCCTGAAACTGAAAATCTTGAAACACCTATTAGACCTAGCTCTCCTAGATACAAATTGCCTAAGGTACCTGAAGGATATGTTATGCATGAGGAGACAACTAGAGATTTTCTTGCTTGCAATGATAGAGATGATCTTAAGAAATTATTATTCAAAATGAAAGAGAAATCTTTGAATGCTAGAATGAAATGTGATCCTAAGTTTACTGCTTCACCTATTTTTGTTGATGATAAGGATTATGAATTCTCTGTCGACCCAGAGTTGATTAGTTTGGTTGAATCTGATCCTTTCCATGGTTATGAAACTGAAACTGTTGTGGCACACCTTACTAAATTGAATGATATAGCCACCCTTTTTGCTCATGATGAGAAAATTCGCTATTATTATATTCTCAAATTATTTCCGTTCTCATTAAAGGGTGATGCTAAGACTTGGCATATTACTCTTGCTCCTGGTTGTGTGTGTAGTCCCCAGGATATGATTTATTACTTCTCTGAAAAATATTTTCCTGCTCATAAGAAACAAGCTGCCTTACAGGAAATATTTAACTTTGTGCAAATTGAAGAAGAGAGTCACCCACAAGCTTGGGGGAGGCTTCTCCAATTGCTGAATGCTTTGCCTGATCATCCTCTTAAGAAAAACGAAATACTTGATATCTTCTATAATGGACTAACCGATGCTTCTAGGGACTTCCTAGATAGTTGTGCTGGTTGTGTTTTCAGGGAACAAACTATTGAACAAGCTAAGGAATTATTGAATAATATAATGAAAAATTATGATGATTGGACTCTTCCTGAACCAACGCCTAAACCCACTCCGAAGAAGAGGGGTATCTTATATCTCAGTCCTGAAGATATGCAAGAGGCAAATAAATGTATGAAGAAAAAAGGTATTAAAGCTGAGGATGTCAAAAATTTACCTCCTATTGAAGAAATACATGGGCTTAATACACCACCACCCAAGGTGGTAGAGGTAAATTCTCTAATGAAATTTAATGATAATGACAATCCTTATAAGATGCATCCTAGTCAATGCCTTCATGAGTTTGATAACTATATTAGAAAGCAAGATCACTTCAATTTAAATGTTATGAAACAATTGAAATACAATTCTGATATGATTGCTCGCTTGAGTGGCTTGTTATTTAGAATCTCCAATGATATTAGAGGTGTAGGAAACATGCCTCTATGGTTCAAACTCAACTAGAACAAGTTGCTAAATCTCAAAGAGAATTGCTTGATGAAATGAATAATAATATAAATGACTTTGCTGTTAGAGTAGCAACTAGAGGAGGTAAAAGGACTCAGGAACCACTTTATCCTGAGGGACATCCTAAAAGAATTGAACAAGGCTCTTAAAGAATTAACACTGGTGCACCTAGTCCTTCTAAAAAGAAGAAGAAAAATAAAAATGATAGGACTTTGCATGCCTCTAGTGAACCTGAAATAGAAAAACCTCCTGATAATGATAATAATGTTTCTATCTCTGATTCTGAAACTCAATCTGGTAATGAACATTCACCTAGTGATATGAAAAAAATATAATGATGATGTTCATGAAGATACTCAACCAGACAATGATAAACAACCAGATAATGATGTTGAGATAGAACCAGCTGTTGATCTTGATAACCCACAACCTAAAAATAAAAGATATGATAAAAGAGACTTCGTTGCTAGAAAACATGGAAAAGAAAGAGAACCATGGGTTCAAAAACCCATGCTATTTCCACCTAAATCAACTAAGAAGAAAGATGATGAAGAATTTGAACACTTTGCTGTAATGATTAGGCCAGTCTTTTTGCGTACTCACTTGACTGATATTTTAAAGATGGCTCCTTATGCAAAGTATATGAAAGACATCATCACTAATAAGAGAAAAATACAGGAAGCCGAAATCTCCACCATGCTTGCTAATTATTCTTTTAAGGATGGAGTACCTAAAAAACTTGGAGATCCGGGAATACCAACTATACCTTGTTCCATCAAAAGAAACTATGTGAAAACTGCTTTATGTGATTTAGGAGCTGGTGTTAGTGTTATGCCTTTCTCTTTATACAAAAGACTTGACTTGAATAAGCTCACACCTACTGAAATATCTTTGCAAAAGGCTGATAAATCAACTGCCATACCTATCGGTATTTGTGAGGATGTGCCCGTTGTTGTTGCAAATGTTACTATCTTGAGTGACTTTGTTATACTTGAGATGCCAGAGGACGACAACCTGTCGATTATCCTTGGTAGACCCTTCTTGAATACTGCAGGGGCTATTATTGATTGCAATAAAAGCAAGGTCACTTTTCATATCAATGGCAATGAGCATACGATGCACTTTCCAAAGAAACAATTCCAAGTGAATGGTATTCATGTTATTGAAAAATCTCCGACACTCACTATTGGAAGTTTTCAACTACCTCTACCTACTGCCAAAAAGAAATATGATATACTTATTGTGGGGGATATGCATATCCCCGTAGAGGTAACTTAGTGTTTTACGAAAGTTCTTCGGTTTCATGCTAATCGAAGGTGGTTGTTAATAAGACTTGATCAACCTTATTAATGGATCATTTTTGAGAGGTTTGAAGTTGATGAATTTAGTAAGCACAACTTTCTGTTTCCAACTTTTGTTTTCTGTTTTTCTTAGTTAAATACAATAAAATGCCATGTTTTGTCTGTTTTCTGAATTTCCCGTACAATAAAAAATGACCCAAAAATAAAAGTTCTCAGAATGTCCTGAAAAATTAATACAATTTTTTTTCTGAATATTTAAGAATTTTTTATGCAAATAACATCAGAGGGGGGGGGGGTGCACCAGGTGGGCACAACCCACCTGGGTGCGCCAGCACCCTCAGGCGCGCCCTGGTGGGTTGTGGTCCCCACGTGGGCCCCCTCACTTATCTCTTTAGCCCATGTCACCACCTACCTCCAGAAAAAATTCACCATTGCTGTCTCTCTCATGTTCTTGCTCTCAAACCCGTGGATTTCGATCTGTTTGCTTGAAGCTCCGTTTCCGAAACTGTTTTGGTGGATTGCTACTTGGTATGTGACTCCTCCATTTGTCTAATTAGTTTTTGCTTTAGTGGTTTATATTTTGAATAATTAGCTACTCTTGGTGCTGCTGTAGATGGTCTTGCATGTTGAATTCTTAGAGTTCTAAGTAGTTTGAATGCAAAATATAGCCTCTATGCGTGCTTATGAGTAGTTGCTATCAATCTTGTGAAGTTTTGTTGAGAAAAATGTTTTGGACTAAAAATTTCAGAATTTTGTCCATAGGAATAAGATGAGTTTCTTTAGGAAGTTTTCTTCCAAGAAGAGCTCCAAGGGAGTTGTGGGTGAATCATCGGACAGTGGCCTCCAAACTCGGAGAATGCCGTAAGTGCGGCCATGCGAATGGCCTCGCAACCCCTTCATGGATGGAGCTGGAATCCGTCAAGAGTTCACACAATTTGCTGTCAATGCTGGCCTCACCGACTACATTGCAGCTGAGTGTGAACAATATCATCTCCTTACAAATTCCTTTGTGCAAAGTTTTCATTTCATAAGTAGGAAGAACCCCCCTGAGGTGCGGTTTAATTTATATGCTGAAACCCGTCAGATACCACTTACTGAATTTTGTGATATATGCTTAATCCCTTCTGACGGGGAAATAAGAGAGCCTAGGCCTACAAAATTTGAGGACTTTTATCACACTCTGTCAGTCGGAGATGAGAGAGGGGTATCGACTATCACCGCTACTAGCTTGCAGTTTCCTTCTGTGCATTATTTTACTCTATTCATTGCGAAGTGTCTACTTGCTAGAGAGAACGTTGGTGCACTTATGTCGGCGAAAAGAAACAGGGGCATGTATTTTCCCCTGACTCATGCACGGACACGCCAAGGCCGTGCCAGAGTACAAGAGAACAAGATCATCAAAGAGCCAAGCATGTAGATCAAGAGGGACCAAGATCAAGCCGAAGAAGCAAGGCACCATCAGGAGAAGGGCCTCCTTTGCCGGGCAGGCGATCTCGGCAAGGGGCGAGGCCACCCTCGGAAGACGACGTCCAAGACGTCCCGGCAGGGCCTGCCGGGGCACACGGAGGTAAAACCACCTCACCAACTACTCCACCATGACCCACGTCGTCAATCAGTGCGGTGTCGAACCGCGGAGTGACTAAGTGGCAGCCATTCGCCACATGGCAGCCTCTCCCTACAGGAAACACCTGCAGATGACACTCGTCCTGCGACGTGTCAAGCGAGTAGGCGTGGAGCTGGCGAGATAGCCCGGCAAGCCTTGCCGGGCAACCACCTATATGACGATGAGCGGTGCATTTAATGCGCCCTGTCAGCCCACAGAGTTAGGTATGATAGCACGGTTTGCTATCTTATCAGTGGCTAATGACTGTTTTGCCATTGTGGTGACCCCTTAATCTATGAAAGGAGGCCCATGGCGACCGTAGAGAGGGTTAGAAGGTTGGCTAACTCAGACCCCCATACACGCGTAGCCACTGCCGCCCTGAGGCAACCCTTGCCGGGCAAGTGTACTACGCTCCACCACCACCTTTCCACCATCAATCCACCAAAGCAGGAGTAGGGTTTTACGCCTCACGGCAGCCCGAACCTGGGTAAAAATGCCTGTGTGATCTCTGCCATGCTGCCACACGCTCGTCTGCTCTTTGTGCAACGCGACGCCCCCCTGCCGAACCAGCAAGGGACCTCCTGGTCCCATAGGAGGCCGCGGTTTCCCGCGACATCTTTGGAGCGCCAGGTAGGAGGACCGCTTGCGTGAACCTGAAGGTCTGTGCAGCGCGCTTTGCCCATGGTCACCCGCTTGAAGCCTCTGGCATTCGCGGCACCCACAAATGCACAGAAACAAAAGCGGGGCCATCCCCACACCAAATTGTTGGTCTCCACACCTCGCCGTAGCCGCGACTACGGCGAAGATCGCTGCTGGTGGCAATATGCCCATGTCAGCGGCCCGTATGGCATACCCGCCATTCGGGCGCCTTTCGGAGAAAGGGCACAAGACGTGTGGGCATGAGCTCCCCCCCTTCCCGTCCTTTCCCTTCATCAGCAGTCGAACCGCTTCAGCCCCAGCATCGTCGGTGTCGACGATTACTGCGCGACGCTCGGTTCAGTATTTCCCCTATTTTGGGCAATCCTGAGCAAAGCGCCGGTATGAGTCCGTTAATTGATGCCCCGACAAGCGTACTTCGGCAAGGCTGCCTGCATCGGCATGACCCATGCAACGGCGGCCGCCAGGCTGACTCGAAAGGAAAGGGGAAAAGGGGAGGGGGACCAGAGGAGCCCGGCACTATACCCCGACGCCCGCCAGCCGCACGAAGCACATGTCGATCCCTGCCGAGAATAGAAGAGCTACCGATTGGCTTTCAATCCTCCGGGCATCGCGCGCGCGCGCCACGCATGCGCGGCCCGACAGACGAGAAAAGAAGCTTAAAACGAAAGCTAAGTACACATTATCACTTCTTGTTGGCACATTCCAGACCTTTGCAGCTGTTTATCCCTTAACTTTAGCAAGTGTTCGTATCGTGAGAACCCTCATGTGATGGAACCTTGGTTAGTTTCTTTGCTCGCACCATCGTCCTGTCCCGAGCAATGCTCACAGGACGAGAGGCTGCGTCGAGAGCTACCTTGGAAAAACCTGCCGGGACGCATCCACGCCAAGATGACTGTTAAGGGCCAGACCCTTACGACAATCGCGGCAATATGATACCGGCAGGCATCCAGAGCAGACACAGGGATGGATCATACGAACACGAGCGTACAAGGGCTCAAAGGGATAAACACGCATTTAAAGATTTAACAGAGAATATCGGTTTCACGCAAACACTGGAGATAGAGTGACTAAACACAAAATATGCGTCATGTTTTCATTACAGGGCAACGCAGGAGCAACAGCGGCCCGATACTTAGCCTGGTGGCTGGGCGAAGCAGTTCGGATGTGGAGGACCCTGTCGGCCCGGGGGGCAGCCTTCTCCTTGGCAGCTGCGACATCGGCGCCCACTGGCGGTTTCTTGAATCCGTCGTCGAGGTCGAGGTCCGGATGGCGGCAGGCGATATTGCTCAAGACGATGAAGAGGGCGTCGCAGGCGAGCTTCCAAGACTTGGTTGCGAAACGCCCAGCCCTCCCGTCGTCATGTGCCTTCAACTTCTCGATCAGCTCATTGAAGAAGAGTCCCAGCTTGACGCTCGGGACCTCGTGCTTGCTGACCGAGAAGACTGGACCATCCATGCCCATCACCGCAGCCTTTGCGCCAAGACGCTCAGCGATATCAATCAGACACTCGATCCAAAGGTCGACCAGCTCAGACTGATTCTTCAGCTTGTTTTCTGCATCCTGCCAGAGACGCTTGGCGGTGTCCAAGTCCTTGGACACCAGTTGTTTGCGGGACTCAAGAGATTCTGCCGAACTTTCCAACATGCCGATCCGAGCCTTCATGTTTGTGATATCGCCATTGGCTGTCTCAAGGCTCTAGGTTTTGGAGGAGAGCTGCGATTGCGTATCGGCCAAGAGGATTTCTACCTACCGCGCTTCTTCCTTGAGGGCCGTCACCTCCTTGCCGGTCCCGACAAGATCCTCCGTCAGCTTAACCACCTGCTGGTCAAGGCCAGTCTTGGTAGTGGACGCGGCAGCCAGGTCGTCAGTGAGTTTCTTCAGTTGGGCAGTAGAGTCAGTAGCAAGGGCATCCAGGGCAGCTGCATGCTTGTCCTCCAGCTCCTTGGTGCGCTGGCGCACAAGGGCCTCGAGAACGTCATCCTTGGCACGGAGAGTGGCTTCGAGCTTCTCCTCTCGGAGGGAGATCTCCCGCTTCCTGGCATCCAGGGATGCCTTGCGGTCCGTCAGGCGTGCCTCGCGGGCCAAGAGATCCTCCCTTGTCGTCAGGAGCGTCTCCTGCTACCTCATAAGCAACTTGAACTGTTTGTCGTGCCACTCACGCAACTCCAGGCATTTGTCCTTCAGCTTCTGGTCCACCTTGCTGGCCGACTCACACCGCTCCTTGAGCACCTGCCACTTCTGGTTGTGCCAGGCCTGCATCTCCTTCATGCCCGTCGCCATGGATTCCATGAAGGACAAGTCCATTGCGATGGCGGCTAAGTCATCGGCCTCCCCAGCTTCCTGGTACAGCAGCGCCAGGAGACGTTGAAGCTCTTCGTCAAGCTCCGCGCCTATCGACAGAGATAGGCCAGGGACTCCCATGTCAGGCGGCGACAACACCATAGCCAGTGTACTTGAGGGAGGCGGCGGAATCTCCATAACCATCCCGGAGGAGGGGAGCGGGTCCATGGTCCGAAGTGGGACCTTCATCTCAATCACCACCTCCCCTTCCGGGACGTCTGCTGGGGAATGTTCCACCACCACTAGGGAATCCTGAACATTCCCGGCAGCCAGGACCTGCCCCTCGGCAGCAGCAATCTCGACGGCCTCATCCACGGCAGCCCTCCCTATGTCAGCCACCACCTCTAGCAGTTCTGGCTCTTCAGCTCAGGGATCTGCGGATAAGGAAACCAATGAACAACAAAGAAATGGAAATTCAAGCAATTGGGGAATCAAGAGAAATGGTCAGAACAAGAAAAGAAGAAAAGGAATAAGTGGAGCACCTGGGGAAGTCTGCCGGGCAGGAATCTCAGTTTCCCCGGCAACGTCTATTGTCAGGCCATGAACTTCTCCCTCTGCCATGGTAATCGCGGCAGCCTTCCGCGCGACCTCATCCACGGAAGGTTCTGTGCGGATCCCTTCGGCTCGGGTGGCGGGGGGAGTGCGCCCCTCCGGGAGGGGCTCGTTCTGCACCATCTCGCCCCCTCCTCCGTCCGGGGGAACTGGGAGGTCACCTCCGTCGCCTCCGGCGGATGGTGCCAAATCCCCGCCCCTGGGCCGGGGGCTGGACTGGGGGCTAGACACGAGATCCTCTACATCGCTCCCCGCCAATGCCGAGCTCATCGCGCCCCGCAACAACCCGAGACGACGGAGTCTTTTCCGTGGGCGATGGACCAGGGTCTCCGTATCTTCCTCCACCTCCCTGCCAGAAAGAGCAAAACAAAAGATCAGTCAGCGAAGGTAATCAAGAAAAAAAAAGAGAGAAAGAGAGCTTTGGAAGGGCAGGAAAGATCTTCCTTACTCTTCTGCGATAAGCATGGAGTTCAAATTAAACTCCATGGGAGGAGGTGAGTCCCTTCCTCTCTTTGGAGGGGGAGGGACAGAACTCCCCGGCAGCTTCGGTGCCTGGCGCGGTGCCGGGGGCTCCGGGGAAGACGAGCTCCGTGAGGAGCTCGAGCCAGATTGGGAGCCGAAATCCGTTTCTGTGCCCGCAGATTGCTTGGCGGAGGGAACCTTGGTCCGAGCAAGGCGGGGAGACTGGCGGCACGCCACCTCAGCCTTGGTGGCCTTGGTGGAGGCCTTCTTCACTTTCCTGGCAGCTGGCGCTGGGTTGGAGACCACCGCCCCTCGGTTGCCGTCGCGCCTACAGGTGCGCTTGTCTGGGACTGGCTCGGGGACTTGAGGCCCAGCCGCCAGCCACTCCTCCCCAAGCTCCGCCACCTCGCCAACATCCTCCTGAAGGAAATATGCCCTAGTGGCAGTAATAAAGTTGTTATTTTATATTTCCTTATATCATGATAAATGTTTATTATTCATGCTAGGATTGTATTAACCGGAAACTTGATACATGTGTGGATACATAGACAAAACACCGTGTCCCTAGTAAGCCTCTACTAGACTAGCTCGTTAATCAAAGATCGTTAAGTTTCCTAACCATGGACATGAGTTGTCATTTGATAACGGGATCACATCATTAGGAGAATGATGTGATGGACAAGACCCATCTGTTAGCTTAGCATAATGATCGTTCAGTTTTATTGCTACTGCTTTCTTCATGTCAAATACATATTCCTTCGACTATGAGATTATGCAACTCCCGGATACCGGAGGAATGCCTTGTGTGCTATCAAACATCACAACGTAACTGGGTGATTATAAAGATGCTCTACAGGTATCTCCGAAGGTGTCTGTCGGGTTGGCATAGATCGAGATTAGGATTTGTCACTCCGAGTATCGGAGAGGTATCTCTGGGCCCTCTCGGTAATACACATCATAATAAGCCTTGCAAGCAATGTGACTAATAAGTTAGTTGCAGGATGATGTATTATGGAACGAGTAAAGAGACTTGCCGGTAACGAGATTGAACTAGGTATGAAGATACCGACGATCAAATCTCGGGCAAGTAACATACCGATGACAAAGGGAATAACATATGTTGTCATAACGGTTCGACCGATAAAGATCTTCGTAGAATATGTGGGAGCCAATATGAGCATCCAGGTTCCACTATTGGTTATTGACCGGAGAGGTGTCTCGGTCATGTCTACATGGTTCTCGAACCCATAGGGTCCGCACGCTTAACGTTCGATGACGATATTGTATTATATGAGTTATGTGATTTGGTGACCGAATGTTGTTCGGAGTCCCGGATGAGATCACGGACATGACGAGGAGTCTCGGAATGGTCGAGAGGTAAAGATTTATATATGGGAAGTCATATTTTGGGTTCCGGAAAAAAGTGCAGTTTTTTCTGTATTGTACCGTGAAGCTTCCAGAAGGTTCCGGAGGATTTTGGAGGGGTCCGGAAGTCCACAAGTGGGTCCACCACGTCCCAAGGGCTGGCATGGGCTAAGGGGAAGCGCCCTGGCCTTATTGGGCTAGGCGCACTAAGTCCTTAAAAGCCCATGTGGCTAGGGAAGGCAAAATGGGAAGGTGTCCTAGTAGGAATAGGATTGGACTAGGAGTCCAAGTCCACGTGTGTACTATTCATGGTTACTGTTCATGTGGTACTATTCCTTCTACTCCAAGCCCCTACACATATATAAATAGAGGAGTGGGGGTGCCCCAAAAGGACACAACAACATCTGTTAGCCGTGTGCGGCGCCCCCCTCTACAGATTACACCCTCGGTTATATTCTCGCGGTGCTTAGGCGAAGCCCTGCGCGGATCAGTTCACCATCACCGTCACCACGCCGTCGTGCTGAAGGAACTCATCTACTCCCTTGACACTTTGCTGGATCAAGAGTTCGAGGGACGTCATCGAGCTGAACGTGTGCATAATTCAGAGGTGCCGTACGTTCGGTGCTTGATCGGTCGGAACGAGAAGAAGTTCGACTACATCAACCGCGTTGTCAAACACTTCTGCTTTCGGTCTACGAGGGTACGTAGACACACTCTCCCCTTCTCATTTCTATGCATCTCCTAGATAGATCTTGCGTGAGCGTAGATTTTTTTTTTGAAATTGTATGCTACGTTTCCCAACAGTGGCATCCGAGCCAGGTCTATGCGTAGATGATATGCACGAGTAGAACACAAAGAGTTGTGGGCGATAATAGTCATACTGCTTACCACCAATGTCTTACTTTGATTCGGCGGTATTGTTGGATGAAGCGGCCCGGACGGACATTACATGACCGTGTTCATGAGACTGGTTCTACCGACGTGCTTTGCACACAGGTGGCTGGCGGGTGTCTGTTTCTCCAACTTTAGTTGAATCGAGTTTGACTACGGCCGGTCCTTCTTGAAGGTTAAAACAGCACACTTGACGAAAAATCGTTGTGGTTTTGATGCGTAGGTAAGAACGGTTCTTGCTAGAAGCCCGTAGTAGCCACGTAAAACTTGCAACAACAAAGTAGAGGACATCTAACTTGTTTTTGCAGGGCATGCTGTGATGTGATATGGTCAAGACATGATGTGATATACGTTATTGTATGAGATGATCATGTTTTGTAAAAGTTATCGGCAACTGGCAGGAGACTTATGGTTGTCGCTTTATTGTATGAAATGCAATCGCCATGTAATTGCTTTACTTTATCACTATGCGGTAGCGATAGTCGTAGAAGCAATAGTTGGCGAGACGACAACGATGCTACGATGGAGATCAAGGTGTCAAGCCGGTGACGATGGACATCATGATGGTGCCTTGGAGATGGAGATCAAAGGCACAAGATGATGATGGCCATATCATGTCACATATTTTGATTGCATGTGATGTTTATCTTTTATGCATCTTATTTTGATTAGTTCGGAGGTAGCATTATAAGATGATCCCTCACTAAAATTTCAAGGTATAAGTGTTCTCCCTGAGTATGCACCATTGCGACAGTTCGTCATGCCGAGACACCACGTGATGATCGGGTGTGATAAGCTCTACGTTCACATACAACGGGTGCAAGACAGTTTTGCACGCACAGAATACTCGGGTTAAACTTGACAAGCCTAGCATGTACAGACATGGCCTCGGAACACTGGAGACCGAAAGGTCGAACGTGAATCATATAGTAGATATGATCAACATAGAGATGTTCACCATTGAAGACTACTCCGTCTCACATGATGATCGGACATGGTTTAGTTGATTTGGATCACGTGATCATTTAGATGACTCGAGGGACGTCTATCTAAGTGGGAGTTCTTAAGTAATATGATTAATTGAACTTAATTTATCATGAACTTAGTCCTGGTAGTATTTGCAAATTATGTAGATCAATAGCTCGCGTATAGCTCCCTTGTTTTATTTTTGATATGTTCCTAGAGAAAACTAAGTTGAAAGATGATAGTAGCAATGATGCGGACTGGGTCCTTGATCTGACGAATATCCTCGTAGCTACACAGAAGAATTATGTCCTTGATGCACCGCTAGGTGACAGACCTATTGCAGGAGCAGATGCAGACGTTATGAAAGTTTGGCAAGCTCGATATGATGACTACTTGATAGTTAAGTGCACCATGCTTTACGGCTTAGACCCGGGACTTCAAAAATGTTTTGAACGCCACGGAGCATATGAGATGTTCCAAAGAGATGAAATTGGTATTTCAGACTCATGCCCGTGTCGAGAGGTATGAGACCTCTAACAAGTACTTTGCCTACAAGATGGAGGAGAATAGCTCAGCTAGTGAGCATGTGCTCAGAATGTCTGGGTACTACAATCACTTGAATCAAGTGGGAGTTAATCTTCCAGATAAGATAGTGATTGACAGAGTTCTCTAGTCACTATCACCAAGTTACTAGAACTTCGTGATGAACTATAATATGCAAGGGATAACGAAAACGATTCCCAAGCTCTTCGCGATGCTGAAATCGGCGAAGGTAGAAATCAAGAAATAGCATCAAGTGTTGATGGTTGACAAGACCACTAGTTTCAAGAAAAAGGGCAAGGGCAAGAAAGGGAACTTCAAGAAGAATGGCAAGCAAGTTGTCAATCCCGTCAAGAGGCCCAAAGATGGACCTATGCCTGAAACTGAGTGCTTCTACTGCAAAGGGAATGGTCACTGGAAGCGGAACTGCCCCAAATACTTGGTGGATAAAAAGGATGGCAAAGTGAACAAAGGTATATATGATATACATGTTATTGATGTGTAATTTACTAGTGTTCATAGCAACCCCTGGGTATTTGATACTGGTTCAATTGCTAAGATTAGTAACTCGAAACAGGAGTTGCAGAATAAACAGAGACTAGTTAAGGGAGAGGTGACGATGGATGTTGGAATTGATTCAAAGGTTGATATGATCAACATCGCACACTCACTCTACATTCGGGATTAGTGTTGAACCTAAAATAAAGGTTATTTGGTGTTTGCGTTGAGCTTGAATATGATTAGATCATGTTTATTGCAATACGGTTATTCATTTAAGTCACAGAATAATTGTTGTTCTGTTTACATGAATAAAACCTTCTGTGGTCATACACCCAAGGTGAATGGTTTATAGAATCTCGATCGTAGTAATACGCATATTCATAATATTGATGCCAAAAGATGCAAAGTTGATAATGATAGTGTAACATATTTGTGGCACTGCCGTTTAGGTCATATTGGTGTAAAGCGCATGAAGAAACTCCATGCAGATGGGCTTTTGGAATCACTTGATTATGAATCATTTGATGCTTGCAAACCATGCCTCATGGGCAAGATGACTGAGACTTCGTTCTCCGGAACAATGGAGCGAGCTACAGACTTATTGGAAATAATACAAACTGATGTATGCGGTCCGATGAGTGTTGAAGCTCGCGGTGGGTATCGTTATTTTCTGACCTTCACAGATGATTTAAGCAGATATGGGTATATCTACTTAATGAAACACAAGTCTGAAATGTTTGAAAAGTTCAAAGAATTTCAGAGTGAAGTGGAAAATCATCGTAACAAGAAAATAAAGTTTCTACGATCTGATCGCGGAGGCGAATATTTGAGTTACGAGTTTGGTCTTCATTTGAAAGAATGTGGAATAGTTTCGCAACTCACGCCACCTGGAACACCACAGCGTAATGGTGTGTCCAAACATCGTAATCGTACTTTATTAGATATGGTGCGATCTATGATGTCTCTTACCGATTTACCACTATCGTTTTGGGATTATGCATTAGAGACAGCTGCATTCACGTTAAATAGGTCACCATCTAAATCCGTTGAGATGACACCGTATGAACTGTGGTTTGGCAAGAAACCTAAGTTGTCATTTCTTAAAGTTTGGGGTTGCGATGCTTATGTGAAAAAGCTTCAGCCTGATAAGCTCGAACCCAAATCGGAGAAATGCGTCTTCATAGGATACCCAAAAGAAACTGTTGGGTACACCTTCTATCACCGATCCGAAGGCAAGATCTTTGTTGCTAAGAATGGATCCTTTCTAGAGAAGGAGTTTCTCTCGAAAGCAGTGAGTGGGAGGAAAGTAGAACCTGATGAGGTAATTGTACCTTCTCTCAAATTGGAGAATAACTCATCACAGCAAACAGTTCCCATGATGCCTGCACCAATTAGTGAGGAAGCTAATGATGATGATCATGAAACTTCAGATAAAGTTACTACCGAACCTCGTAGGTCAACCATAGTACGTTTCGCAGCAGAGTGGTACGGTAATCCTGTTCTGGAAGTCATGTTACTAGACCATGACGAACCTACGAACTATGAGGAAGCGATGATGAGCCCAGATTCCGCGAAATTACTTGAGGCCATGAAATTTGAGATGGGATCCATGTATGAGAACAAAGTGTGGACTTTGGTTAACTTGCCCAATGATCGGCAAGCCATAGAGAATAAATGGATCTTCAAGAAGAAGACTGACACTAACGGTAATGTTACTTCTACAAAGCTCGACTTGTTGCGAAAGGTTTTTGACAAGTTCAAGGAGTTGACTACGATGAGACCTTCTCACCCGTAGCGATGCTTAAGTCTGTCCGAATCATGTTAGCAATTGCCACATTTTATGATTATGAAATATGGCAAATGGATGTCAAAACTGCATTCCTTAATGGATTTCTTAAAGAAGAGTTGTATATGATGCAACCAGAAGGTTTTGTCGATCCTAATGGTGCTAACAAAGTATGCAAGCTCCAGCGATCCATTTATGGACTAGTGCAAGCGTCTCGGAGTTGGAATATATGCTTTGATAAGATGATTAAAGCGTATGGTTTTATACAGACTTATGGTGAAGCCTGTATTTACAAGAAAGTGAATGGGAGCTCTGTAGCATTTCTGATATTATATGTGGATGACATATTGTTGATCGGAAATGATATAGAATTTCTGGATAGCATAAAAGGATACTTGAATAAGAATTTTTCAATGAAATACCTCGGTGAAGCTGCTTACATATTGGGCATCAAGATCTATAGAGATAGATCAAAACGTTTGATAAGTTTTATCAATGAGTACATACCTTGACAATATTTTGAAGTAGTTCAAAATGGAACAGTCAAAGAAGGAGTTCTTGCTTGTGTTGCAAAGGTGTGAAGTTGAGTAAGACTCAAAACACGACCACGGCAGAAAATAGAAAGAGAATGAAAAGTCATTCCCTATGCCTCAGTCATAGGTTCTATAAAGTATGCTATGCTGTGTACCAGACCTATTGTATACCTTGCCATGAGTTTGGCAAGGGGGTATGATAGTGATCCATGAGTGGATCACTGGACAGCGGTCAAAGTTATCCTTAGTTACCTAATAGTACTGAGGGAATATTTCTCGGTTATGGAGGTGATAAAGAGTTCGTCGTAAAGAGTTACGTCGATGCAAGCTTTTACACCAATCCAGATGACTCTGAGTCTCAATCTGGATACGTATTGAAAGTGGGAGCAATTAGCTAGAGTAGCTCCATGCAGAGCATTGTAGACATAGCAATTTGCAAAATACATACGGATCTGATTATGGCAGACCCGTTGACTAAACTTCTCTCACAAGCAAAACATGATCACACCTTAGTATTCTTTGGGTGTTAATCACATAGTGATGTAAACTAGATTATTGACTCTAGTAAACCCTTTGGGTGTTGGTCACATGGCGATGTGAACTATGGGTGTTAATCACATAAAGATGTGAACTATTGGTGTTAAATCACATGGCGATGTGAACTAGATTATTGAATCTAGTGCAAGTGGGAGACAGAAGGAAATATGCCCTAGAGGCAATAATAAAGTTGTTATTTTATATTTCCTTATATCATGATTAATGTTTATTATTCATGCTAGAATTGTATTAACCGGAAACTTGATACATGTGTGGATACATAGACAAAACACCGTGTCCCTAGTAAGCCTCTACTAGACTAGCTTGTTAATCAAAGATGGTTAAGTTTCCTAACCATGGACATGAGTTGTCATTTGATAATGAGATCACATCATTAGGACAATGATGTGATGGACAAGACCCATCCGTTAGCTTAGCATAATGATCGTTCAGTTTTATTGCTACTGCTTTCTTCATGTCAAATACATATTCCTTCGACTATGAGATTATGCAACTCCCGGATACCGTGGGAATGCCTTGTGTGCTACAAATGTCACAACGTAACTGGGTGATTATAAAGATGCTCTACAGGTATCTCTGAAGGTGTCTGTTGGGTTGGCATAGATCGAGATTAGGATTTGGCACTCCGAGTATCGGAGAGGATTCTCTGGGCCCTCTCGGTAATACACATCATAATAAGCCTTGCAAGCAATGTGACTAATGAGTTAGTTGCAGGATGATGTATTACGGAACGAGTAAAGAGACTTGCCGGTAACGAGATTGAACTAGGTATCAAGATACCGACGATCGAATCTCGGGCAAGTAACATACCGATGACAAAGGGAATAACGTATGTTGTCATAACGGTTCGACTGATAAAGATCTTCATAGAATATGTGGGAGCCCATATGAGCATCCAGGTTCCGCTATTGGTTATTGACCGAAGAGGTGTCTCGGTCATGTCTACATAGTTCTCGAACCCGTAGGGTCCGCACGCTTAACGTTCGATGACGATATTGTATTATATGAGTTATGTGATTTGGTGACCGAATGTTGTTCGGAGTCCCGGATGAGATCACGGACATGATGAGGAGTCTCGGAATGGTCGAGAGGTAAAGGTTTATATATGGGAAGTCATATTTTGGGTTCCGGAAAAAAGTGCAGTTTTTTCGGTATTGTACCGTGAAGCTTCCAGAAGGTTCCGGAGGATTCCGGGGGGGTCCGGAACTCCACAAGTGGGTCCACCATGTCCCAAGGGCTGGCATGGGCTAAGGGGAAGCGCCCTGGCCTTATTGGGCTAGGCGCACTAAGTCCTTAAAAGCCCATGTGGCTAGGGAAGGCAAAAAGGGAAGGTGTCCTTGTAGGAATAGGATTGGACTTGGAGTCCAAGTCCACGTGTGTACTATTCACGGCTACTGTTCACATGGTACTATTCCTTCTACTCCAAGCCCCTACACATATATAAATAGAGGAGAGGGGGCGCCCCAAAAGGACACAACAACATCTGTTAGCCGTGTGCGGCGCCCCCCTCCACAGATTACACCCTCGGTCATATTCTCGCGGTGCTTAGGCGAAGCCCTGCGCGGATAACTTCACCATCCCCGTCACCACGCCGTCGTGCTGACGGAACTCATCTACTCCCTTGACACTTTGCTGGATCAAGAGTTTGAGGGACGTCATTGAGCTGAACGTGTGCAGAACTCGGAGGTGCCGTACGTTCGGTGCTTGATCGGTCGGAACGAGAAGAAGTTCGACTACATCAACCGCGTTGTCAAATGCTTCCGCTTTCGGTCTACGAGGGTACGTAGACACACTCTCCCCTTCTCGTTGCTATGCATCTCCTAGATAGATCTTGCGTGAGTGTAGATTTTTTTTTTGAAATTGTATGCTACGTTTCCCAACACCTCCTCCTCCTGGAACTTCGTTGCTGCCGCGGCTAGGGCCTCCAGCCCGGCAAGGATATCCCCGGCAAGCTCTTCCCCGGGAGCCCCTTCCGTGGCCTGCGCCTCACTACCGCCATGGGAAGAACTCTCATCCTCAGCTTTTCCCTTGCCCTTCCCAGCCTTCGCGGCCTTCACCATCTCCACGAGGCGGGCCGCTTTGTGCTCCTCGACCCTCCTCAAGATATACGCCACCTCCGCAGAGGAGGTGCGTTTGTACATCCACGTTTCAACCCTGGTGGTCTTCTCCACCAGGGTGTTCGACTACTGGAGCTCTTCATCCAGGGAAGGTAGCTGCCAGGTACTCGCTACCCCTTCAGCATTACAGTCCGGCATCCATTTCAGTATCTGATCCCGGGCAGAGTTGATGTTCATGGGGATAATGGTTGCCAGGAGTTTGAACAGCTCGAAGTGGCTGAACAGTTGGTTGCACAACCAACCATGGCCGTAAACTGATAGGTTGTTAAGCAACCCTGGGAGCAGCCTCATCCTATCGGCAGCATCTCCATACAGCCAGGCGGGTCTATCCCTCTCCTGCAACAGCGAGATGCGGCGGAGGAGAAAATCTGACCCCACGTGCTCAATGGTAAGCCCGGCAGCCTTCAAACGGGTAATCCTGTTGATTGCCGGGCGCAGCCTATCCTCAGTGAGGCCCTTGGCGCTCCATTCCTTGCCGCGCTCAACACATTCCTTCCGTGCTTCACAAAACTTGGGGGCTTCCTTATCTTGAATCCAACACCAATCTCCCCTCCATTCGTCCCACCTCTCATGCTGCCTCCCAGGGATGTAATCCCAGAGCTTCCTCTGTAGGGGAACGCAGCAGAAAACAAAAATTTTCCGACCTACGCACCAGCCCAGGACCACTATGGAGACTGCATACAAGGTTTGATCATTTTCGTTACCGACTCGTAGCGCAGCGGAAGTAGAGTCGATGACGATCGTTGGTGCAGATCCCCGCAGCTAGGATTTACAACCTCCCAACCGCGAGGATGTATACCCTCATCTTCCCTTCGGACAGCCCTCCGGGAGGCGGTCGAACAGTCCCCCGGACGGTGTCGCGGACAGCCCTTCGGGAGGACCTTCGAAACTCGAGCGGTCACTCGGACAGCCCTTCGGGAGGACTCACAGAACTCGGACCGTCACTTGGACAGCCCTTCGGGAGGCACTCTCGAACAGCCCCTCGGGCACTAAGATCGAAACTACGACCTCTCTACGGGGTTGCACACATACGGTGTCATCTATCCGGCAGGGCTTCGCCGTCCAGAACTAGTCCTTGCCGGAACCCAGACAGCCTTTCGGCTCTACGAAACTCTTTTCGTGGGAGGGAGAGAGAAGCCAGATAACATCTTGGCATGTGTATGAGAGCAAGGGATGGGGAGAATGGCAGCCCCTTCTCCTCCTTTTATAGGCCAAGGCAAGGGGTGGGGTGGGATGTTGAAATACCAAAATACCCAAGCTTCATGTCACACATGAAAGGGCATAATGGTAACACAAGGGGGGCACCAAGGAGACACCACCATGGCAGCCCTTGGGCCGGCCCACACCTTGTCTCCCCATGGGGGGGGCCCCCCCAACAAGCCACCAACATGTCTCCATGAAACATGCATGCTCCCTAGACAAAAAGCCACCAAACATGCAACCCCCGATTCGTGGGATCTTGTCCCCTCGCGCTGAGACAAGATGTTTTCCGCGAAACTTTTTCTGAAAAATTCCAGAAGGTCCCAGAACATTTCCGGCACCCTCTAAAATTATTCTGGGCATGATCCGAAACATTTTCGGTGCGGTGGTTTTCATCAGCGGAAAGCATTAACAGCGGTTACGGCAGTTTCGGAACATTTCCGGTTTTTCTCTCCGAAAATTCCCAGAAGTTCCCAGACCAATTCTGGCATCCTCTGAAAATTTTCAGGCGGTGCCGAAACCCTTTTTGACCAAATAATATATTCCGAAACAACTTTTCGGTTTTACCGAAACTCTTTCGGTGTTCTCTCTCTCGGAACTCTTCCGTTGTGTCCGAAACATTTTCGGTGACTTTCTCTCAGACTCCCTGTCTAGCGTTCAACAGATAGATGACCCTTAAGCGTGTGACCCTATAGGTTCGGTGAAGTATAGACATGACACGGAACCCCTTCCGATCAATGATCAACATCGGAGCCGTGGACACCCATGTTGACCCCTATACCCACACGAATGAATATTCGAGTGAACCTCCAGTTGCCGTGTGCTATTCCTGTTGCTTCGCGATATGTTACAAATACCCGAGGTGAGACATGTTGGCATTCCCGTGGATCAACAACTTGTCCACTATGCTAGTTACCTCGTTACCGGTATTGTTCTCTTTTCTCGTTACCGTGTTCCGGCATCCCCGTGATCAAATCACAAAGTGTCTGGCCAGACGATGATGGATACCGTAACACCGAGAGGGCCCAGAGATATCTCTCCATCGTCGGAGGAGCAAATCCCAATCTTGAGCTATCAAGTTACTTGACATACTTTCCCATGAACCCGTAAGCCGCCGTAATAGCCATCCATTTACGGATGACGTTTAACAAACCCCAAAGTTCATGAATCAAGCATGAAGAAACTCGATACTCTCATGGTCTGAGGAATCATGCAAACGTAAACTATCTCTGTGTTATTAACCATTAACTCATGACGAATGTATCTCATAGCATAACATCAATCGGGTCGATTCAAAACAAATGTTCTTCTAACATTTGTGCCCTCAAAGTTGCTGGCATAGACATGCCTATGATTGGGAAAACATAATCATCATGCAACACTTGAGCTAGTCTTAGAGGCATGACTAGGAATACATTTTACCGTTTATTATTCCACACGTGCACATGGGTTTTCCCCAGAGCCTTTATGGATATACGGGCTCGGGAACCACAGCAGTTATAGCATGGAACATAAACCTAATTATGAACACGGAGATAAATAATAACATTTATTATTGCCTCTAGGGCATATCTCCTACAGACTCCCACTTGCACTAGAGTCAATAATCTAGTTAATGCTAATGCACTTTACACCTGTGGCACACCGGTGTAAATATGCTTCGCTTGTGGTATAGCCTGATGTCCAACGGATCTGACGACTTCAGCTCCGTGTGTATCTTTGCATATCCTCGCGTTTTCACGCTTTCACAAAATTCATATTTTGTGTGGACTTGGCTTGGTATGTATGCGAATCACAGGTCGAACCTGGATTCCTCAGACTGAGTTATGGAGCAACTACTTGCAGTAGTGTCCCATTGACAAAAGCCATCTTGGAACCATACTAAGTTCATGAATGAACTATATGATTCAACATCTTCTTTGTCGCTTTAAAAGCGGCAACATACTTCGCCCCTGTTATAGAATTCGCCACAGTAACTTGTTTGGAACAATTTCCAACTACTGTGCCACCATATTGTGTGTTGCACAAAACCCTCAATTTAAATCGAAAATCGCTTGGAGCATGGATGAAGACTGTATCGATGTAACCTTTTACAACGAACTCTTCATGATCTCCGCTTGCGAGAAAACATGCCATCAGTGCTACTATAGTACTCAATGACCCTTTTTCACTGTTGTCCCATGATCAGTACTTTTGATCACTTTGGTATCTATACTCGCAACAACTTTGGGAGTATTGGACATATCTGGTTGTTTTACATACCATGGAATACATGATTAATCCAAACACAAGAGTGTGTGGAATCTCCATCATGTATTTTGCTCATCAGTGTTTTGGGACACCGAGTCATGCAAAAACTCTTTCCATGTGACTTCGGCAAGAATCACTCCTTGACGTTTTTAATGCTAAAAGGTTTTAGCATTTTTTCAATATGTATCTTTGCTAAGCCCCATTAGGTAAATCTATCTCCATAGATTATCATGCCTAATATAAAGGCTTTTTAGCCCAAGCACTTCATCGAAAAACTATTTTCAAACGAAGTCCTAATTCGTGTCAAGAAATTTATTTCCAATTACCAATGTGTCAAGCACACAAGGTTTTTAGAAATATTATTATGCTCCCACTTACTTTCTTGAATTACAAGTATCTTCGTTACCCATTGATGAAGTCAAACCCCTTTGACCATTTCATCAAAACACGAAGATTCCGACTCCATTTTGCTCTCTTCTGTCCATCGCTGGAACTCTGAAGTTTGCATACCTACTAGCATCCTCTGGATCGACAAATTACTTTGGACTGTATCACATACAAGTCCTAGGTTTTATTTCCATCAGATGGAAATCCTTTTGTCATCCATGTTTCATATCTTATGATTGAAATATGTATTAATTGCTAGTTCAACCCGAACCGACTTTAAGCATCGCTATGGTGAGACAATCTCATCGTAGTCAACTCTTTGAACTTGTTATTGCAACAAGTCGAGCTTTATGGATAAAACATTTTTATCCGTATCAGTTTTAAGTTCCATAAATATTCGTTAGACTCTAAGTCTTCCGAAAGGTGTATCAAGGTTTTAATCTTGAATCACTTATGTGGAAACTAACTCAGGTTGCATTGGCATTTAGCCAATCCTGGAGTCAGGGCCCATCAACGCTTCCTTGTGTATCGTAGGTATATTGTTGTCTAACAACAATATCTCGTTTGCGCACCTGAGAGGTTTGCACGAGCCTTGCCTACGTGGTTCAGCTGCAAGTTCGACCGAAGTCCATACATTTTATTGTAGAGACTTTCGTATCAGTCGCAGTAGGAAACTCTGGAATTACTTCCAAGGTCTCTTTCTTTTGACCTGATGACGGAGATACTGGTTATCTCGTCGAGTTGCATTATTCTCCCACTCACCTTTTTGAAAGAACCATTTTCTTCAAAAAGCATACCGTTCTTTGTGGCAAACCTATTTGCCTCGGTATAGTGAGGGAGGAATACCCAATGACTTGGGATAACCTACAAAGTAGCACTTGTCTGATTTGGAATAGGTTTGTAACCTTTTACACAAGCCCCATATTCCAAATGTTAAGAAAAGATATAACATGGTTGGGCGTACCATACCATGGTGTCATTTCAACAGACCTGATGGAGCTCTTTTCAGTGTAAAAGCCGCAGTCTCTAAAGCATCACTTTAAAAAGGGATAATGGCAAATTTATTTATGTCAACTTTGATCTTACCATGTCATAAATGGTTCGATTACATCTTCACGGACTTTCCACTCATAGTGGTGTTCCGGGAGGTGTAAGTTATGAAACTCTTTTCACAACTCATCAGACATTCGCTAAACTTGTAACTCAAATATTTCTTTCTGCAATCGAATTGTAGAAACATAATTTTCTTGTTACAATAACTTCTACTTCATATTTGAAAACCTTTCGAATGATTTCAAAAGATCCAGACTTACGTCTCATCAAGTAAATATCCATATATCTACTTGAGACATTTCTGAAGATAGATAAATCCACTACTTGCAACCTTTATTGAACTACACACATCAAAATGTATGATCACCAATAAGTTTGTTGCTCGTTCCTTATGGCCTGTGAACGGTATTTCAGTCACTTCACTTTCGGAGGAAAGTTGCAAGTGTCAGATGATTCAAAATCAAACGACTTCAAAATCCATCATAATGGAATTTTCCATGCGGGCTTCTCCAATGTGACCAAATGTAGTGCCACACTTGTGTGGTATTCTTTTATTCTTACGACATTTAGCGTCAGTGTTATGGATGTATCATATTACCATCAATATTCATAACATACGTCCCATCTAGGATGGAAGCATGGCCCTTCATGTTATTCATAATACTGAACAACAATTGTTGCTTTTATGAACAACTCTTTTGCAACAAACATTATGCAATGGGCTAGAGTGTTTAAAACTCTAAAATGAATTTATGAAAGTAAATCCAGAGGTAATATATTATTATCATTATTCATAACATACATCTCATTCTCAATGAAAGTATGGCCCTTATGTTATTCATAACATCGAACATCAAAAGTTCTCTTATGAACAACCTTCTTGCAAGATACCTTATGCAATGGGCTAGAGTTTGTGAAACTCTAAATGAATTATGAAAATAAATACAGATGGTAATACACCGATGGAAGGTATAGTAACATTTACTATGTTCCCTGTGTATACCTAAAACTCATTTCTGGCTGGTCTTTCAGGCCATAGTAGTTCTTACATCGAGTTGCAACAGAATGCAATCGAGCGGGTATCTTTGTGATTAACTCACAATACCCAAAAATTAGTGATTAACATGTTTAACCATAATTCCGAAGAACTATATCTTTGACCAGCCTTCTATACATCAAAAACTTGTATGACATTCATACATGAGCTGGATATTCCAGTCTTCTTTCCTTTTTGCCATTATACTTCTAACAGTTTAACTTTTAGTATTTCTCCTACTCTCAGAAGAAGCACCGAACTTAAGAGTGGCGTTAGCCCCGGACTTCCTAGGTGTGTAAGTCACACTAACATCCTTCGGACACTTCCTTTCTCTTTAAGTTGTTGTTTTATTCACCTTTCATCATATGACAGGCGTTCTTCTGGATCCCTCTCTTATCAGTCTAATGCATAGTAAACTCCTTTACTAATAGTTTGCAAACAAACATTGCTTTGGATATCTCATATCTTTTAGCCTTTGTCTGTCTCTGAAAATGATTTTCAGATTCCATGAATATCACATAACTATCCAAACTTTCAAAGTTTGGGTCTCATGGAAGTAAACATATTGCACTTGACTGAAATGGAATTCTAGCTTTTGGATCGAAGGATGAGAGTCACATGATCCATAGCATAAGCGAGAGAATACCAAAGTATGCGATAGGACAAAGTCCTTCTCGGCACTCTTGAGGACAATCCTCACATTACGTTACCAACCGTAAAGTTTTAACCAGATATTTAACAGCTATTCAATTTTAACAGGGAAGGTGGAAATGCGAGCCATTATTCTACAACTATTATGCAAAATACACTTAGACAGTGTTCAAAATTAATTGCACTGAGAATTTAAACAAGTTAATTCATCAGTGCGCTCCCACTCAAATCAATATCTCTCATAATTGATTGTGAGTGATTCAAGATCCGCATTTCAATTCGACGCCATTGACGGGTTCATCACTGATGACGTGAATTTCAATCGGTAGGCCAACTTGCCAATCACATCTCTATGTGACTCTTGTCCATCTTTCGATGCGTGTGTTCCGAGCTCAGGACTGTCCTGCCTGAACGTCAAGACAACCAAGTGATCATGCAGTGAGGTCTGACCTTCACCCGCCTTACACCTCTCTAATCGTTCGTGCTCATGTGTACATGGCGCACCCCGAAAAGATACGTGTTGTAGACGGTGCTACACTTGGGAGAACACTAACTACTTGATATTTTTGTGAGAGATCACCCTAATAAAAGCGACTACCGCGCAATCAAGAAGGGTGCATCATAAGGGATAAACATCTCAGGCAATTCATAATAGCATGATATGGTATAGCCCTTTCTGACGGAGAAGTCTTCTATTTCTTCGTCTTCAGCATTCGCGTTGGTGTTCACCTTCGCGAAGATTGCCACCACCTTGTCGATGCACCAGATAATATTGCTATCTCTATAGCTAATAAAATAATGCATTACACAAGGTCGACACGCAGGTCATTTAAAGTGCAATCATATGGCTCCAGCCATCATGCCAAATCATGACACGCAGGTCATGTTAATCAATTTACATCATATAGTCATCTCATACATAATCAAATTATTATGAGCACTGCTATACCACATCACATGCACATGCAAACCCTCCTGCAAAACCAAGTTAGACGCCTCTAATCGGTTCATGCAAAAACTTGTTTTACGTGGCTTCTAAGGTTTCGAAACAAACCGAAGCTACCAACGTCCATCATCAAGTATGATAATTCAAGCGCTAGATTAACAACGCGGGGTGTATGAAACACGAGATAATTAAATCTCGCGCCCCATACTGAACTTCGTCATACGCATGACCCCCGTGCAGATCATATCTGCATTGCCCTTTCATCTGCGAAACATCCATCTTTCTTTGACTAAAGTGGAACCCAAAGAACTGTTAGCACTTCGTTGATCTGTCAATCAGCATACTCAGGAGCAGCATGAAAGGATCGCGGATTGCCAGAACTTTGTGAGATTCCACAATGCTGTCAAGATCAGGACTACGCAAATTCAAGGGAAGCAACAAGAACATCGGGTAACAGATTTCATCTGCTACCCGCACAAATAATTTTCAGTAATAGAACTCATCTACTACCTAATTATATTGTGCAACACCCATACATCTCTATGTATTCTAGATCGCAACCTGCATCTACGCATAACCTGGCTCTGATACCACTGTAGGGGAACGCAGCAGAAAACAAAAATTTTCCGACCTACGCACCAGCCCAGGACCACTATGGAGACTGCATACAAGGTTTGATCATTTTCGTTACCGACTCGTAGCGCAGCGGAAGTAGAGTCGATGACGATCGTTGGTGCAGATCCCCGCAGCTAGGATTTACAACCTCCCAACCGCGAGGATGTATACCCTCATCTTCCCTTCGGACAGCCCTCCGGGAGGCGGTCGAACAGTCCCCCGGACGGTGTCGCGGACAGCCCTTCGGGAGGACCTTCGAAACTCGAGCGGTCACTCGGACAGCCCTTCGGGAGGACTCACAGAACTCGGACCGTCACTTGGACAGCCCTTCGGGAGGCACTCTCGAACAGCCCCTCGGGCACTAAGATCGAAACTACGACCTCTCTACGGGGTTGCACACATACGGTGTCATCTATCCGGCAGGGCTTCGCCGTCCAGAACTAGTCCCTGCCGGAACCCAGACAGCCTTTCGGCTCTACGAAACTCTTTTCGTGGGAGGGAGAGAGAAGCCAGATAACATCTTGGCATGTGTATGAGAGCAAGGGATGGGGAGAATGGCAGCCCCTTCTCCTCCTTTTATAGGCCAAGGCAAGGGGTGGGGTGGGATGTTAAAATACCAAAATACCCAAGCTTCATGTCACACATGAAAGGGCATAATGGTAACACAAGGGGGGCACCAAGGGGACACCACCATGGCAGCCCTTGGGCCGGCCCACACCTTGTCTCCCCATGGGGGGGGGCCCCCAACAAGCCACCAACATGTCTCCATGAAACATGCATGCTCCCTAGACAAAAAGCCACCAAACATGCAACCCCCGATTCGTGGGATCTTGTCCCCTCGCGCTGAGACAAGATGTTTTCCGCGAAACTTTTTCTGAAAAATTCCAGAAGGTCCCAGAACATTTCCGGCACCCTCTAAAATTATTCTGGGCATGATCCGAAACATTTTCGGTGCGGTGGTTTTCATCAGCGGAAAGCATTAACAGCGGTTACGGCAGTTTCGGAACATTTCCGGTTTTTCTCTCCGAAAATTCCCAGAAGTTCCCAGACCAATTCTGGCATCCTCTGAAAATTTCCAGGCGGTGCCGAAACCCTTTTTGACCAAATAATATATTCCGAAACAACTTTTCGGTTTTACCGAAACTCTTTCGGTGTTCTCTCTCTCGGAACTCTTCCGTTGTGTCCGAAATATTTTCGGTGACTTTCTCTCAGACTCCCTGTCTAGCGTTCAACAGATAGATGACCCTTAAGCGTGTGACCCTATAGGTTCGGTGAAGTATAGACATGACACGGAACCCCTTCCGATCAATGATCAACATCGGAGCCGTGGACACCCATATTGACCCCTATACCCACACGAATGAATATTCGAGTGAACCTCCAGTTGCCGTGTGCTATTCCTGTTGCTTCGCGATATGTTACAAATACCCGAGGTGAGACATGTTGGCATTCCCGTGGATCAACAACTTGTCCACTATGCTAGTTACCTCGTTACCGGTATTGTTCTCTTTTCTCGTTACCGTGTTCCGGCATCCCCGTGATCAAATCACAAAGTGTCTGGCCAGACGATGATGGATACCGTAACACCGAGAGGGCCCAGAGATATCTCTCCATCGTCGGAGGAGCAAATCCCAATCTTGAGCTATCAAGTTACTTGACATACTTTCCCATGAACCCGTAAGCCACCGTAATAGCCATCCATTTACGGATGACGTTTAACAAACCCCAAAGTTCATGAATCAAGCATGAAGAAACTCGATACTCTCATGGTCTGAGGAATCATGCAAACGTTAACTATCTCTGTGTTATTAACCATTAACTCATGACGAATGTATCTCATAGCATAACATCAATTCGGGTCGATTCAACACAAATGTTCTTCTAACATTGTGCCCTCAAAGTTGCTGGCATAGACATGCCCATGATCAGGAAAACAGAACCATCATGCAACACTTGAGCCAGTCATAGAGGCTTGACTAGGAATACATTTTACCGTTTATTATTCCACACGTGCATATGAGTCTTCCTCCGAGCCTCGTGGTTATTGCAGACTCGAGAACCATAGCAGTTATAGCATGGAACATAAACATAATAATGAGCATGGAGATAAATAATAACATTTATTATTGCCTCTAGGGCATATCTCCTACATCCTCGCCACCCGTGGCATCCAGCTAATGTTTCCAGAGAGGTGGCCCTTGTTCTCCACCCGCGGAACAAAATAATGCCAGAACAGATCCACATTGGGCCTAACTCCGACGAAATTCTCGCACAAATGCGCGAAAATGGCCATGGTTGCCATTGCATTTGGCGTGAAGTCGAGGAGGTAGAATCCATAGATATTCATGATTGCCTCAAAGAATTCGGAGAAGGGGGGACAGAGGCCGCAGATAAAGTAAGCACAGAAAAAGTGATATGAGTCTGGCGGATCTTCCTTCCCCGCCGCATAAACTACGGGCGCTGCATGCCCTTTTGGGACTGACCTCCCCCATAGATACCCATACCTCGCTTGAAGAACTGGGCCGCTCAAGGTTGACGGAATGAAGACAACATCTCCCCTCCGCTTCTTGTTCAGCTCCGCCGCCCTCTTGCCCTCCTCAGCGGTGACTTCCTTCACCGCGACCGTCTGCTTTGCCTTCTCTGCGGGTTTCTTCCCCATTTTTGCGGCGGCGATACGGAAGGGGAAGAGGTTCAGTGAAAAGGGCGGCGGCGGACGGGAAAGAGAAAGGGGGGGGGAACCGTCGATTGACTTGCGGAAGAAGATGGGGGAAGCGAGACGAGCAACAGGTGAACCGTGCCACTCCGCTTTTCCCTGGTTTTAAAGAGGGAAATGCGGAACAGAGGCGCGACGCTTCAGAAAGTTACCGTTTTTACCTCAACTGCAACGGTCCCACGACCCAACGACGCGCAGTAATTGCGCGAAGTGGACGTTGGATTGACTAGTCACCTCGGCAAAACGGCATACGCAACCGGCTCCTGCCACATGCCCGTGCACTTTTTGGGATGTAACCCAACGTGCCACGCGACACGTATGGCTCAGGCCCGGGGGCTTATGTCAGGAAAAACAAACAGGGTCATGTATTTTCCCCTGACTCGTGGACGGACACGGCAAGGCCGTGCCAGAATACAAGAGATCAAGATCATCAAAGAGCCAAGCATGCAGATCAAGAGGGACCAAGATCCAGCCGAAGAAGCAAGGCACCATCAGGAGAAGGGCCTCCTTTGCCGAGCAGGCGAGCTCGGCAAGGGGCGAGGCCAACCCTAGAAGACGACGCCCAAGACGTCCCGGCAGGGCCTGCCGGGGCACACGAAGGCGAAACCACCTCACCAACTACTCCTCCACGACCCACGTCGTCAATCAGTGCGGTGTCAAACCGCGGAGTGACTAAGTGGCAGCCATTCGCCACATGGCAGCCTCTCCCTACAGGAAACACCTGAAGATGACACCCGTCCTGCGACGTGTCAAGCGAGCATGCGTGGAGCTGGCGAGATAGCCCGGCAAGCCTTGCCTGGCAACCAACGATATGACGATGAGTGGTGCATTTAATGCGCCCTGTCGGCCCATAGAGTTAGGTATGCTAGCACTGTTTGCTATCTTATCAGTGCCTAATGACTGTTTTGCCATTGTGGTGACCCCTTAATCTATAAAAGGAGGCCCATGGCGACCGTAGAGAGGGTTAGAAGGTTGGGTAACTCAGACCCCCATACGCGCATAGCCACTACCGCCCTGAGGCAACCCTTGCCGGGCAAGTGTAGTTTGCTCCACCACCACCTTTCCACCATCAATCCACGAAAGCAGGAGTAGGGTTTTACGCCTCACGGTGGCCCGAACCTGGATAAAAATGCCTGTGTGATCTCTGCCGTGCTGCCACATGCTCGTCTGCTCTTTGTGCAACGCGACGCCCCCCTGCCAAACCAGCAAGGGGCCTCCTGGTCCCATAGGTGGCCGCGGTTTCCCGCGAAAACTTAGTGCCCCAGATTTTGCTGTCTTACCCCGTGCACTCTACGGCGATAACACTTATAGCTTGGGAGCTATTGTTGCACGTCGCCTACACCTTAACAGAACTAAGGGTAAAATTCATGGCGATATTTATGCGACTCGTTTAGCGAGTCATTTTAACATTCAGATTCGCCAACATGATTACCGCTTAACCAAAGTTTATTTAGATCGCCAGGCTATGGCAGCTTATCAATTTATTGATGACGAGAACACCACTATTGATGTTCCTTACAACCTGGTTTTCAGTATTGATACTAGTGATATTATTCCGTTGCCTGCACCTGCTTTGTTTGATTCTATTGCCAGGAGAGGATACAGGATCATGCCAGAGGACATTGTCGCCTACCGGTGCCCGCTCCACAGCACTTCAACATGGGACCCGAGGGTTACTACGAGTGGTGATTACCATGTTAGGCCAAAAGCCTAAGCTTGGGGGAGTACGTATATCCACTGACATTACATTCATGTTCACACATTTCATTCCAGTTGTCGGTGTCCACACTTTTTCATTGTATTATCCATACTAGATTTATTTTCTTGCCTTCTTCTTGTGTGTTTGAAAAACTTTGTGAAAACCCAAAAATATTTCCTGCTTCTTTTCATTTTTTTTCTTTCTAGTTTAATTAGTTATAGTATTAAAAGAAAAAGCCAAAAAGATTTCTCTATTCGTCTTCTTGTTTGTTGTGAGCTTTCCCGTGTAAATAGTTTTTCTCGTTTTTGTTTTTCCTTCTTTAATTTGCTTTCTTCTAGAAAAACTAAAAACTCCAAAAATATTTTAGTGTGTTTCTCTGAATTTCTTTTCCGTTTATTGAGGCATACCAAGAAGAAGACCACGATGAAAATGTTGAGTGGCCCTCATGTGCATTATTGTTGATTTGACAAAGAGCCCAAATTACCTTGTCTTCTCCTTTGAATAAAATGTTTGCAGATTCCAGCTTAGTCCACGGCACTCTTGCACTATTATTATTTTCAAATCGTTCGGTTGTGCAAGTGAAAGGCAACTTGTTCTGTTTTTGTAAATATGTTTAACCTAGTATCCATGATTCAACATATTATGATCAAACATGTTTGCAATGACAATTAGAGATTATAGTTTCTCATGCCATGCTTAAGTAGCTAGGAGTGGATAATGGTTTATCTTGGATGTGAACATTGCGTTAAAATGATTGTGATGTAGTATGATGATATGGTATCCTCCTCCGAATGTTTGAGTGGCTTGACTTGGCACATGTTCATGCATGTAGTTGAATCAAAACAACATAGCCTCTATGATATTTATGTTCATGGTGTTCATATCCTACTAATGCTAGTGTCCAATGTTCATTATGCATAATGCATGTTCATGACCGTTTTCGCTCTCTAGCTGGCCGCTTCCCAACCTATTTGCTAGCCTTCGCTTGTACTAAGCGGAAATACTGCTTGTGCATCAAAATCCTAAAACCCAAGTTATTCCAGATGAGTCCACCATACCTACTATATGCGGTATCACCCTGCCGTTCTAAGTAAATTTGCATGTCCACCTCTAAAAACTTCAAATAAATATCCTTTTTGCGTGCCTGGATTGTTCATAGAGTGACAGGACGTAGTAGGTATCTTCCATGCTAAGCGGGTTATTCTCATGATGAGTGTTTATTCACTCGTCCTTGCATGAGAGGGGCGGTAATAGGGATTCCCAGTCCCGAAATCAAATTACAAATAATTAAACAAAACTCCCCCAGGATTGATGTTGGTATGGATGGTACCCGTGGATACAGCTAACCATGGAGTGTGTTTGTTGGTGGAGGGGGAGTAAACCTTTACTTTTATTGCTTGGGAACTGCCACTAATGTGTTTAGCATAGAAGATATCGATAACCGATGGTCGCGAAGTAAACAAGAAGGGTGCATTTCTCAAAATTTCATTTACCTTTGTTTTAAAAATTGAGCGCTGGCACCGCTGCAAATCCCTGCTTCCCTCTGCGAAGGGACTATCTATTTAATTTTATGTTGAGTCATCACCTTCTCAAATAAGCGCCAGACCCTGAGAGCACTATTGTCATCCTCATGCATTGTGTATAGTTAATGTTGGATGCATCATGACTGGATCTTTTCTACCATGAATTACAATGTTTAGTCGCTGCTTGAACTTTGGAGGTGCTCTGCATTTATGTTTTGCGGTCTCAGCAAGGGCTAGTGAGATACCACTGTTGTCATATTATATCATGATTGTTTTGACAAGGTGTTGTCATTTGAGATGTTTTATTATTGCTCGCTAGTTGATTTTGTCATTAATATGAGTTAATGTAATTTTTAAGAGTTATTGTTGACATGGTTAGTTATAATCTTTGCTGAAAACCTGGGTGCTACTTAAGCTTATTTATGTAAAGAAGAGCAAAAGAGTTCGTAAAAGTTTTTCTTTTTCACTTTCAGTTTATCAACTGAATTGCTTGAGGACAAGCAAAGGTTTAAGCTTGGGGGAGTTGATACGTCTCCGTCGTATCTACTTTTTCTAACGCTTTTCCTCTTGTTTTGGACTCTAATTTGCATGATTTGAATGAAACTAACCCAGACTGACGCTGTTTTCAGCAGAACTACCATGGTGTTGTTTTTGTGCAGAAATAAAAGTTCTTGGATTGGAACGAAACTTTTTGGAGAATTTTTGTATAATAAAAGAAAAATACTGGAGCCAAGAACCACCGGAGGGGGGCCCCTAGGTGAGCACAACCCACCAGGGCGCCCCCCTCAGGCGCGCCCAGGTGTGTTATGCCCACCTAGTGGTCCCGCAGACCCTAATTCCAACGCTATAAAATCTTATTTTTCCAAAAAAATCAAGGAGGGAGAATTATCTCATTTTGCGATACGGAGCAACCGCCACCTCCTGTTCTTCATCGGGAGGCCAGATCTGGAGTCTGTTTTGGGCTCCGGAGAGGGGGAACTCCGATCTTCGTCATCACCAACCCTCCTTCATCACCAATTCCATGATGCTCCCCACCGGGAGTGAGTAATTCCTTCGTAGGCTCGCTGGTCGGTGAGTAGTTGGATGAGATTCATCATGTAATCGAGTTAGTTTTGTTAGGGCTTGATCCCTAGTATCCACTATGTTCTGAGATTGATGTTGATATGACTTTGCCATGCTTAATGCTTGTCACTTTGGGCCCGGGTGCCATGATTTTAGATCTGAACCGTTTATGTTATCACCATTATATCTATGTTCTAGATCCGATCTTGCAAGTTATATTCACCTATTACGTGTTATGATCCGTAAACCCCGGAGTGACTGTATTCGGGATACTTTCCAGTGATGACCGTAGTTTGAGGAGTTCATGTATTCACTATGTGTTAATGCTTTGTTCCGGTTCTCTATTAAAACGAGGCCTTAATATCCCTTAGTTTCCATATGGACCCCGCTGCCACGGGAGGGTAGGACAAAAGATGTCATGCATGTTCTTTCCATAAGCACGTATGACAATTTACGGAATACATGCCTACATTATATTTATGAACTGGAGCTAGTGCGGTATCGCCCTAGGTTATGACTGTTATATGATGAATATCATCCAACGAATTCACCGATCCAATGCCTACGATTTTCTCTTATATTGTTCTTGCTAAGTTACTACTGCTACTGTTACTGTTACACTTGCTACAAAATCATTGCTATCACTGTTACCGTTACTATTGTTGTTGCTACTACTATCAAAACAATCATACTACTTTGTTACTGATCACTTTGCTGCAGATAATTAATCTCCAGGTGTGGTTGAATTGACAACTCAGCTGCTAATACTTGCAAATATTCTTTGGCCCCCCTTGTGTCGAATCAATAACTTTGGGTTGAATACTCTACCCTCGAAAACTGTTGCGATCCCCTATACTTGTGGGTTATCAGAATCCCGACTGTTGTCGTGGGGGTAGCTTCTCCTTTGTTCTCATGTGCTAGACATTTTGGTGTAATGCACTCGACGGTCAAATATATCAGAGAGGGAGTGCCCACCATATACACCACGTGAGATGAGAGTTTTGAAGGAAGACTCGACAGACCAAAAGTCAACCTGTGATGAATAATAATAAAGATTTGCATAGCGTATCAAGCACAGCTCATATAGTTATTTTATTTGTGTGCAGGGAAGATCACCGACGTGCCGCTCGACGACACCCAGAAGATCACTGGCATCCTCGATAGTCGTCCAGTAAGTAAATTAAGATGGTCTATCTATTACTCCGAGTCGCCTATGTTTTGCCGGAGTGTTGATTAATCTCACGGGATGACTTTCAGTCTGTCGATGCTACTTGAGTGACCACCACATACTGTCGAAATATCAGAGAGGAAGAATCCAGACTGTTGTCGTGGGGGTCGCTTCCTCTTTCTTCTGCTCGTGATATACCTTGGTAATGCACGAGAGATGGGGGGGAAGCGACCATCACCGACGGGCGAAATAACCATGAGGGAGTGTCCACCATATAAGAGAGGAAGAACCCCGACTGTTGTCGTGAGGGGAGCTTCTTCTTCATTCGAAGGTGCTAGACATTTTGGTGTAATGCACTTTCAAATGAATGTAGGAGCTGCCATCACCGACGGTCGAAAAATGTCAGACAGGAAGAATCCCGACTGTTGTCGTGGGGGTCGCTTCTCCTTCATTCCCGTGTGCTAGACATTTTGGTGTAATGCACTTGGGGACAAAGGGAGGAGCGACCATCACCGACGGTCGAATATATCAGGGAGGGAGTGCCCGACATATACACCACGTGAGCTAAGAGTTTTCAAGAAAAGACTCGACAGACCGATAGTCAATCCATCATGAATAATAATGATCTAATTTAGTTTTTGTAGTACATATATTGAATTTCAGAAGTTTAATCTTTGAATTATGAACATAGGAAATGTCTGACGACAATAGTATCCTTGAGTGCGACTACTGCGGCAACGACAGGGGTCTGTGTGACATGCCTCACCTGCAAGACGATCGGCCCTTCAGTATTAAGCTCGATGAGACCTTCGATATTTATGCAGTACGCAACGACGACAAGTCTTTTTCGTAATTAAGCATGACTTCTGCTTCTTCAATGTGTAATTCCCATTTTCTACAATTCGACTAGTGCATCCCTTGCCATACAAGACGTTATGTCTTGTAGAAGCTGGATTTTGAAGATCATGAGAATATGGAGATAAAGAGAGTTAACCTTAGGACCCATCATGGTTATGCTTTTGACGTAAAGCTATACAATGCGATGACCTACTCCCATTTTGGTTGCTCGAATTGGGTAGCACTATGCAAGGCGTATGGTTTTCAGGAGGGTATGCATGTCACCTTCGATCTAGGTGATCCTGAAGATGACATCGACGAAGATAATGTCGACGAAGCTAATATCGACATTTGGGTCGATGTTGATACGCTTCCACTTCTTACTCTATATGAGTTTCTCAAATATATTTATTAAGTAATTTATATTGTTTTTATGAAAATAGTTGACAACTTATATATTTCCATTATGGTCAATACGTGCCACTAGTCCACGTGTTGAACTACGACAACATCCATGGAAATGGCATGGTAAGATTTTTTATTATTATGACACCAGTGCATCTTTTGCATACATTCTTCTAAAGCTAAACTACATTACTATTATACTCTTCAACAGAAAATCCCGAAGGATTGTGTGCCTCATCTGATGCATACGAAAGGTCACATTGATGTTGTTAGCTTACGGCCAAGTCTGCCTACGGGTCAGCGCTGTTCATACAAGATTTCTCGAACAGATGAAGACCTCACAATCAAAGAATGGAAAAAAGTTATGAGTAATCGTAGGGAGCTACTTGGAAGCAACATTGTGCGAAGCCCATAAATTGGAGACAAGATGATCTCCATTCTCCATAAGAAAGAGTCAGTGGCTATGTTGTTTTCTGCTATTTTATCTTAGAGGGGGTAGCAGGTCCTAACTAATACTCATGATCATGTGCTAAGAACAATTAACTAGGGTTGGTTAGATGACTATGATGATGATGAGTATGACTTGTTATTATGATAACGAGTAGAAGTTGTTAGATGACTATGATGATGATGAGTATGACTTGTTATTATGATAACGAGTAGAAGTTCTTAGATGACTATGATGATGATGATCATGAATTGTTATTATGATAACGATGATGAGTTACTATTATGATGATGATGCTGAGTTGTTATATCATTATGAGCATATGGAATTATTAGTGGGTGAAAGAGACGTGGATTAGATCCAAGTGGAGGCAACATGATGTAGATCCAAAGTACTACTAATCCATCATGTTGCCTTCACTTGGATCTAATCCACGTCTCTTTGACCCACTGATATATATAATAACTCATCATGATCATAAAATCATATGATGAGACTACTGTATAAAACCTATACAAATACAGCGCCAATATGCTGCAGAAAAAAATACAAGAAAATTTAGTAGTAGCGCGGGCATGCACGTAGTAGCAGCGTGCTTTTAGCAGCAGCGCGCTCGTGAAACAGGCGCTGCTGCTATTAGCAGTAGCGCGCGGTCAACCAAGCTTGCTACTACTCTGTATGTTAGCAGTAGCGCGGGTAAACCGACGCTACTGGTAAAGTTTAGCTGTAGCGCCGGGGCCCCGACATGCTAGTGGCCTAAGCCCTGCCAGCACGGGCGGCGGTGGGGTGTTCCTCCTTTCCCTGCTCGGACCAACGGACGTGGGTTCCAAGGTCGGCCGGTGGCACAACGTTGTCCTCGGGCGTGGCGGCGGAAACGCGGGCTGCGGGTGGCAGCATGAAGGGGCTAAGACATGGTGGGGCGCGGTGGGCTCCGGCGGCGCTGGCCATGTCGGCATGGGGCCAGATCTGGGCACAGGCGGCATGTGCCGGGAGCGGCATGAGCTCCGAGCATCCGCCTCTGCCATGGTCGTGGATGGTGGGGGCGGAGGCGCAGCGACGGTGGCAGGTGGGCGGCTGGTCGGTTTCAAGGTGTCCTGCCGACTGGACGGCGACAACAGCGCAGTTGGACTCCCTGGTGAGTTTCCTCGGGGGTTGGCGGTGGTCCTGGCGGGTCCTCCTTGCAGGTGGTTGGGGCCGTGTCGGTGGCCTTGCCCGGTTCTGCGTCGGATGCCAAGGCGGGGTGGCACGGTGGTGTGTCGGGGGCGGGGAGTTTGGGCTGGAGGGATGGGCGGCGCCGATGTGCTCGGGCCCCGTCACCGGCACAAGGGTGTGTCGATCTAGATGCGTCCTCTCCCCCACCTCCCCCTTTCCCTGGCCACGTGCAGGCAGCTGCAGCGTCGGCGATCTTCAAGGCGGGACACATTCTGCAGGAAACCCTTTTTCATCAGTAATAGCATTGATTCTAGCAATAATGATCTACGCGTCTCCTATAGAGCAATTTCCTGTCAGTTAATCCGGCTCTAGGGACATAGAAGAAATTATACTGCTCCGACACCCTATCTTTTGAACTTGATTCTCGGGACGAAACTAATGATGGAGAATTACTAATTGATTATATTTCTATGGCAAATGATGCCAAAAAGAATGATCTTCCTGTTATTCCTATCGGGATTACTAAATCTCAATCGACTGAGTCTAAAAAAGTCTCAGTCGATGCTATATTCGTGAGATCTTACATAAAGATCGGTGCAAATTGTCATTTTCATTCTTGTATGTGTCTCAATCGACTGAGACCTAGCCACACCCTACTCCTATCAATTGGTTGATCCTTAATCTATGCCCTGTGTCGTTTGTTCAATGATGCGGCACCTGCTGCTCCGGGATGAATGTGGTAATGGAAATTGGCAAAACGGAGCGCAGCCTCTTCACAAAAAGAAAGAAACAATCAAATGCATGAAAAGGACGTTAGTTAACAGCTATGACAAGCCACAAGGACGAGACGCGATGGGGTTACAAGGGTTGGTACGAAGTTCAAACTGAAGAGCGGCCGAGCTGGAGCTAGCCTGACAGATCGACACTTCTTATTCCCAAAAAACTGAGCTAGGAAACATACGCGGGGAAACAGAAACAAACGCCAGCGACGGTCGCCGGAATCAGGTGGAACAAGAAGAGTCGTCGGAATCACGGAGGTTGCTCTGCATCTGCGGGCAGCTGGCGTCGCGGAGGCACGGGATGGTCCCATTGTTGGTCCCATCGTTGAGCCCCTCCGCTCAGAACCTCTGGATGACACCGCAGGTGCAGTCCTCCCTGGTATGAGAGAGGTCATTGCAGCACCTCTCCTGCGCCATGGCTGTTGGAGCAGCCCGAGGAGGAAGAAGGAAGAACACACACAAGAGCTTGATGTAGAAGAAGAGCGCACAGGGAGTTTTGCGGCACAGCACACACTTGTGCCTTTTCTCTGTTTCTTCTGAACACACACGCAGCTGATTACAAAGTATTTTAGGGCATGTACAATGGTTGATAAGATAGTCTTATCTTAAGTTTTGCATGTAATTTAAAGATGACAAAAAAAGATGTATACAATGGGTCATCTCTTAGCCTTATCTTCAATAACTAGCAATTCCTAAAAACATGATGAGACATATTGTGCTAAGAGATCATCTTTTGTTTTTTCTTAAATAAGATAAGACAAGCCTTTTCTTATGAGTTCTCTCTCCTCGACCTCATCATTTATCCTACGTGATGCTTCTAAGATAGCATCATTGTACATGCCCTTAATAGAGACACACATGTACTACTCCCTGCTACGTACTGCCTGATCCGCTATTTTCTCTCCAGCAGCCGGTAGCATGGCCACGAGTAACAACCTCTTTGACACGGCCACACGATTCAGCCGGCGTCACGCTTATCTCCTAATTACTCGGTCCACATCTAAGCCACTATCGGCTATACAGCACGTTCATGCAACGGAAATACGCGTACGTGCATGCTACTAACCTGATGGACGCCCGCACATGCATCCATTCTCTACTGACTTCCTCTCAACTAACTAACTGACTCTATCGACCAGCTTTGCACCGTGTACATGATCACAACTTGAGGTACACAACCTGCCGCAGCTTGGACTAAATGCATGACCGAAACTAATGCGACGAAATAAACATGATGAATACCTAGACAACAAGGTAAACTCTATCAATCACCCTCTTAACCTTGTTGTCGTTTATTCGAACACCTCCATGTCGATCTTCAAAGCAGCGCCGGCTCGTCGTCGGTGGTCACGGCGGTGAGGTGGGCCTGCTCCTTCCTGGGCGCGGTGCAGTCCCTCGAGAAATGCCCGTAGTCTTGGCAGTTGTAGCAGCGGACCTTGCGGATGTCGAAGTTGCTCCTCCTCTTGCCAGCACCGCCGCGTTTCTTGAAGCGAGCAAGCCACTCCTCCTCCGTGAGGAGCAGCTGAGTGCCGCCATTGCTGCTGCGTGCCTCGTCCATGTTGAAGCTCTCCTCCACGGCCAAGAAGTGACCCGTGAGCTCTTCAATCATCAAGGTCTTGAGGTCGAGTAGCGACTGGATGGAGTGGGCGAGCTGCCGGTAGCGTTGCGGCACGCAGCGGAGAAACTTGAGCATCGCCTTGTGCTCGGTGATGCCGTCGCCGAGGGCCTCGAGGTCGTTGATGATGCCAGTGAGGCGGACAGCGAACTCTTCCATCCTCTCGCCATCCTTGAACCGGAGATTCTCTAACTCCAATCGACGCGTCTGCGCCCGGGTTTCGCGGACGCGCTCGGACCCCATCCTCAAGGTCTTGAGGGCGTCCCAAGCCTCCTTCGCCGAGTCCTTTGCAGCCAAGGAGCGCAATATCTCCGGCAGCACAGCCTGGAGGATGATGCCCAAAGCTTCACAATCGTCGCGGTAGTCGATGACGGCGCCATGCTCGACCACCTCCCACAGGCCTTGCGCCTGCAGCCGCACTCGCATGACGAGCGCCCACTCGGTGTAGTTCGTGCGGGTCAGCGGGGGGAGCTGCACCATCGACGAGGTCTGCCGCACGACGCGCTCGACGACGCGAACCTCGCCGCTGCCGCTGCCGTCGGTGAGCTGTGCCTTCGGTGGAGTCGCCGACTCCCCTGGCTTCCCCTTGGCCAGCTCCGCCGCCTTCGACGCATCATGTCCCTCGGTGCTGGCCATCACAAGGAAGGATCAAACCGTAGCTCTGTATACCAAATGTTGGAGCAGCCCGAGGAGGAAGAAGGAAGAACACACACAAGAGCTTGAGGTAGAAGAAGAGCGCATAGGGAGTTTTGCGGCACCGCACACACTTATGCCTTTTCTCTGTTTCTTCTCAACACACACGCAGATGATTACAAAGTCTTTTAATAGAGACACACACGTACTACTCCCTGCTACGTACTGCCTGATCCGCTATTTTCTCTCCACTAGCCGGTAGCATGGCCACGAGTAAAAGCCTCTTTGACACGGCCACACGATTCAGCCGGCGTCACGCTTATCTCCTAATTACTCGGTCCACATCTAAGCCACTATCGGCTATACAGCACGTTCATGCAACGGAAATACGCGTACGTGCATGCTACTAACCTGATGGACGCCCGCACATGCATCCATTCTCTACTGACTTCCTCTCAACTAACTAACTGACTCTATCGACCAGCTTTGCACCGTGTACGTGATCACAACTTGACGTACACAACCTGCCGCAGCTTGGACTAAATGCATGACCGAAGCTAATGCGACGAAATAAACATGATGAATACCTAGACAACAAGGTAAACTCTATCAATGGCGATCTCAGGGTGGGTCATCACGTGCTTACAGGTGAAGTAGGGCCTCCTGCACTCATCAGCGGAAGCCGCCGCTACAAGCAGCAGCTGCACCAGCGCGGCCGTTGCCATGGTCGCCATGGTCGCCACGGACGGCTTCACGGTGAGCATGCTGAATGTGGGCTGTGGCGGTAGTGGTGACTAGTGTCCCTGCTAGATGCAGCCGTGTGTGTGTGTCCGCGTGTGTTCTGGATCTAGTTCATGTCCTTGTTTTCTTATAGGCCGGCCATGAAGCGAGGAGAGTACCGAGGAGGGGGACCGCGTTTCTTGCAGCACGTACTAGTAGCTAGGTACTCCCTCCGTCCTATATTGTAAGATGTTTTTTGACATACATGTTACATTATGGGGCGGAGGGAGTAGTATGATCACATGCGTAGGACTGTTGTGCACATAAGGCTACCCATAGTGAGGAGTAACTTAGACTAGTAACATGCATATGTTACCAGTCTATGTTACTGCCTATATAGTTGGGAGTAACATATGCGTGGTGTCTTACAACACTTCATTTACTAGATTATAAAATCATCTTGTCTTGGCATGTGTGATGTTACTCATAGTATGAATAACTAGCTATATTCTCAATTCATCTCTCTCCGCGTTAAATCATTGTCAAATAAGCAAATTTGCTGAGTTGGACCCTTTGTTACTACAGAAATTAGTCTCACGATGGACAGTCTAAGCAGAGGTGGGTCCGACATGCATGGGCAGATGTTTGCGGCCATGCAGACACACCGCATTGTTTGACCTGACCATATCGACTACCAATCCACAAAAGATTCCGGATGACCAACTCCCACACGGTAGCAGCAAAGATAATGGAGTTAGGGCATCTCTAGCATCGGGCAAATCCCAAAAGCTATATTTTGAGAGATTGTCTGGTTTAGGAGCAGGTTATCTCCGCCTGTGGCGGTTGCTCTGGCGGCAGGAGAGTGGGGCAACCCGCGATCTTTGTTTTGGCATGTACATAGGTAGTGTAGTGTGTGTGTGTGTGTGTGTGGCGTTGTCGTTCTATTGAAGGTGGCGGCAGTGTCTGCCCTAGTGTTCTCCGAGCTTTCACCTCCTCCCGACGGTGGCATCTGTGGCGGCATCGGATGTCTTGGACAGGTAGATTCATGTTGTTTTCTTTGCAGCGGCGAGTCTAGGTTTCTACAGCTTGGCCGATGAGGCGGCGGCGGTGCTCAAGATGTTGGATTTATGCCGGGGCTCTTCCCCTTCCTCGTTGGCGTATGCTCCGGCGCCAGCGATGAGCCATGTAACTGTCTGTACAGGGATGGCCCTAGTTCATTCTTCCTTTCGGTGTTCAGTGAATTCCGGTTTTTACCCCCTATTTTGATATTTTTGACACTAATTACCTCATTTAGCAGAAATTCATCCGTTTTACCCCATTTAGTAAAAGTGTTGCCACAATTTACCCTGTTTAATATTTTGTGTGCGTTATAACCAGCGGGTCACAATTGTCAGGTTCAGCTGGCATACCACGACGACGGTTTTTTCCTGCCTATTTTCTCCCTACTAAACTCGTTTCCGGTTTGAAGTATTCTGATGTGACAACTATACTTGATCAGTGTGGCATGTTACCATTGAATAAATTATAGGAGAAGTTGTTACTGATATAATCTGAAATCATGTATATTTTTCTTCAGTATTAACATATACGGCCTTAAGTATGTGTGATTCTGTGGATCAGATTAAAGTGTTGTAAATATACTATTTTTACTAACTCTGGTGCACCTACATATCTGAATATCTAGCTAGCAAATATGTTGACCGTGGTAGAGAGTTAATACATGTATGTGCCTGCCTTTATTGTTGTATTTTGTACAGAGGTGATAGCATTTGTTGCTACTTGCTAGCTGTTTAGGATGCATGCCAAAACATGTTTGTTTACCTTATTAGAGTATATAATGATTGCAGCCACTAATTCATTTTTATTTTTCTTGCACAAAGCAGATGTCAACCAAGATGTGGAGTCTTAGGCATATTTTCACATGTCCGTGAACACAAGAATCCAGAGCCAGAGATGCTTGAGAGGGATTTCATTAGTTATTTTGATATAAAGGAGAAGATGAAGGAATTGGGTTTCAACCCTTGGGATAGTGTTTATTATCAGAAGAAGGGGGCCAACGGGAACTTCATGGTTGAGTTTAAAGATGATGCAGGCATGATGAACATGCTAGAGGAATTTGATGCTTATAAGGAAATCAGTTTGCACGTTTGATTGGGGCGAGCAATGCAGGCGAGAAGCGACAGGAGATGAACGTGGCGTGTGACCAACTCGGACGTTGTGTGTTGGATGTGACGCAAGCGACCACCATCGTGCCGAGCCGGTCGGGCGAAGCTGCACGACCGGGTTCAGCAGTGAGAAAAATAGTAAGGAAAAACCACTAACGTGGCATGCCAGTTGGACATGACAATAGTGACCCACCGGTCAAAACGCTCAAAAAGTGTAAATAGGGTAAATTTTGGCAACACTTTCGCTAAATGGGGTAAAGCGGATGAAATCTCGCTAAATGGGGTAATTAGTGTCAAAAATGTCAAAATAAGGGGTAAAAACCGGAATTCACTCTTTGGTGTTCACCGAGAGAGACGTCGAGAAGCTTCTGGTGATTCATGCTTCGAATCCGAAGTGCTTGTCCGTTTGGGCCGAGGATTGAAGACTTCCCGTCTGCCATATGGTCATGTTGTTGTATCCAAGTGTAAGCCGCCTCTGGGAGGGATTGGTTGTAACGGCGGCAGCGAAACGCCATTTTCCATCGGTGGTGTGCGTGGAGGGTTGGATCCCCAGGGATCCGGATATAATTTCATTGTTTGCTTTGGTTGCATTGTTTCATTGGACTTCTCTAATGTAGTTCTGGGGTCCTTTCACACAAAAAATCAAGCTCGCAGATCCACAGACCAACTAATCTAGTAATCTCTCAAAAACTAGTGTTTCACCATCAAAACTTTTCTTCTCTAGCTCACTTTTTTCTAGAGGAGGGCAAACTAAATAAAAATGGGGTGATTGTTCCCCTCTCTCAATTCGATGTTGATGTAGTGAGCAGTGGACTGTTTAATTGTGTTATGTTAATGTTGTACCGTTGATCTGATTGTGCAATGAGCTTGTTTAAATTTGTGTTTGAAATGAGTGTGTGCAAAGAGTTGTTCCATTGGAGTCCAAAGATATGTAAGTTTTGTTTGCTCTTTTTTCTTGCTTGCTTCATTTCTTGCATTATGTTGTCCTGTGACGTTTTCTTTCTAGATGGGATTATCCGCACGTTGTACCACGAATTTGGGATGAAGCCATTAACTTTGTCCCGTTGTTTGTTGCAGTTGAATGGGGAGCCCAAGTGGGAAACACTCTTTCAAGATCTCAAGAACTCAACAAAGAAGAACAAGAACAGTGATGGGAGAAGGTCCCACCAATCTATTGGATTTGATGATGATGATGACCAAGGTGGAGGGGTGGCAAGAGTTGAGACCGAGATAAAGATGAGTAGGAAATTGAAGGGGAAGAATTCGGAGAGAAACATTGTTGATCACTTAGTTCTTCATTTTTTTTGTCATTTCATGGTCCATTATTTTTCATCATCGACAGAATATCAATTATTTCCATTTGTTAGTTTATTAATTTTTAGTCATTTGGCTCTGATTCACCGGTCATTACTTTTCTTACTTAGTCTATAAGCTTGCCTTCTCACTATTTTGTGTAGTATCATTCTTCATTTATATGTCTTCATTCTCTCTCTAGCGAGGCGATTAGACATTTTTCCCTCCCATCGGCGCCGCCGTAGATCGGCATCGTCTTCTTTGGGCTTAGGGCCATGGAGGCGTGGTGGATCCCGGTACTTGCCAACGGGAGAGCTCCTGGTCTGTTTTTAAGTGTTCTTTTGTGTTCGTTTAGGGTTCGTGCCATGTACATGAAGACGAGACGGTGGCAGCTCTCTGAAGATGGAATAAGGTTCTCCTTGCCTAGCATTCATTCTGGTGGTGTGTCTAGCATCTTCGAAGGGCGTGTGAAGTTGTGTCTCCGATGGATCTCATGGGGTTCGGTCGGCATTTCACTTTGGTGGATCCACTCTTCGTTCGTCTATGCTCGTGTGTCTTCAGTTTGGAATCCTCCAATTTATGCTTCTCTTCATCGACAGTGGTTGCTGTTTTGTTGCGCTGGTCCTATTGGGCCTTAGCACGACAACTTCCCGGTTGCCTAATACAACAAGGTTTCCCCAACTTCAGTGACGGAGCGGCGATGACGGTGGCGCTCCTTCGGCTCGCTCCTGTGCTTGTAGTCGTCACTAGATGGTCTATTGACGTGGATGTAATTTTTTACTTCTAGTTTTCTTTGTACTGCCTTGAAGGATGATGAATAGATCGGAAGTTGTTCTCGCAAAAATAAATGTCTTCATTCTATAGCCTACACTCTATCATGTTTCATTCTTATTTCATTCTCTCATCCATCAATATTGTGTTTCATTGTTATTATTTCATTCATATCATTGCTCTTTATTCAGTCTATGGAACCTACTGTCGAGCAGCTATTCATTACTTTTGATTGAAAATACGGATGATAGATAGGATAAAGAGAAGAGACGCAGAAGACACGGAGCCTCCTACAGGTTATTCGGGTGCCAAACCCGAGGGCCCTATGAACATGTGCCACAATGCGTTTAACTTCTTATACAACTTTACTCTTTAAGTAAAAAAGAACGGCTCACTTTAAGAATAAGTCAACCAAGTTTGTTCCGTTGATGGTGTCCAAAACACCAAGATGGCCGGACCAAACCAAATGCCTTAATTTATGCACACTACAGAACAGTTCCAGTTCTGTTGTTGATATAGCTTTTGGAATAGCTAATCGATCATGACGTGCGCTATAATACATGATAATTATGCCATAATTTGTTTTGCGGGGCAACACTGTGTTGTTTGTATGCTTGTCCTCTTAATTAAACATACTAAGATTGAATTGTACTGGTTAATTAGCTATGTTACCAATAAATTATTGAAGCAAAAAAATTCATATATTAGTAATGAGGAACATATATCATGCAAATTTTAAAAGCAAAAATGGCTTGTTTCGATATGTTAATCAATTAACTTTTGTTCCAACTTGGAACGACGACTAAGGAACACATATACATCAGCTAGTCAAATCAAGAAAAGCTGAGCTATGACAGTTATATCATATGGATACCCATAGATGTTATCGTGCAGAATATTAGGAACTAGCTAGCTGAAGATCTCCTACATTAATTCTCAAAAGACATGTGCTAATTTGAATGCCAAGGTCAAGAAAACTACACATGATCCATTACTTATTTCAGGATATCTTGTTCACACCATTAGAAGACTATCAGTACATTTTCTGCCGTTTACTAGCAACCAAAAATAAATGTAAAAATTATTAGTGCATTTTCATGCCTTATTTCAGCTACTAATAAATATAGTTTGAAAGATATATCTGTGGAGGAGCTGATCAAAACCAGATACATGTTGGCACTATTTCGTTTGCAACTAGAAATATATTTTATATGTGGTTTGCGCGTCATAATCAGAGAGCTCGACTTTAATTTGAATGCACTTCCAATAATTTCCAAACCATTTCTGGACCGCGTGCATTCAACACATATTCCATTGACTAGGTAGATCTAGTCAAAGCAAAACTCATGGGTCAAATTAAACATTCAATGACATTAGCACTCACTGAAAGGAGTCCATACACTCCCACATCAATGTAATCAACTAGTGCAAATTAAAATATTTAGTTATTATACACGTACTAGTTTCACATTAGACGCCATGATCGTTCTAGTTGATGCAATTATTACAATGCCCGATCCATATGCGTCTATAAGAATAGATTTTTCCAATGCATTTGGCAATCACACTTCAACCTAGCTCACAAATGGATAAGCATTATGGCCTGCAACAACAAACAAATGGCGACGGGTGAGCTGGCTAGCGTTGCAATGATTTGCGTAGCACTCCTATATCACATGCACACTACTTTACTAAGTTCTTTATATACGTCTGATATGCCGTGCAGGGGGCAGTAGCAAGACGGTTACTCCACTGAAGATTCATTCGGCTTTGCCAACACCTAATACTCGACAACAGGATGCCCTAAATGCACGGGCTGCCACAGGTTAGTACCTCTCACCAATGGCTCGAGTATATCCAGAGTTAACTTATTTATTACTTTGTATTCGTTTGCCCAAAAGTAATCTGATTTGACATGCAGCGATGAGTACGAATCCCATTACTCCACTGGAATCGTGTAACGCCAGTAAACAAGCATCTTCTTGTACTGACTAATTAGTACCACATCTTCCTTTCATGGATCACTTGAGTCTATTTTTTCCGGCATTCGTAAACAGATAATAATTTTGGCTTTTACACGTCTTGAACATGAATCCTAGATCATTAGCTATAGTAGGCATATGCCGCAGAAAAACTTTGTATTATTTGAAATATTTTTCATGATAAATCTAATAATGCTTTTTTCATATGGTTTTGAGTTCATGACATGCCCTAACTCATGTCTAAAAACTCTCCCCACATATCGTTTGAGTTCATAACCACTGGTTGATTACCCCTATGAGGGGCACATCACACACGGTACAAGAGGAACTGACAGGCAGCCGGACAGTTGTAGTCCACGACCATGTTGTCACCAACTCGTCAGAAACAATCAACGCATGCATTGGAGTGGCACCGAGGGAAAGTGGTAGTTATTTTCAATCGATTCTCGGAAGAGGATCTTTCACGCAAACATTCTAATAGAAAGTACTTGAAACTCATATATGCTTAGGCAACCTAGCATCCTAGCCATCGTTTTTATAGGGATAAGAGCCCAGTCTTCAATGGCCAAGGTTGATGCAGGAAAGGAAAATCCCTTTGTTAATCCAACTCCCAGTGAAAACTAAATAGATCCAGCAACCATAGTAGATGATATTTACGGGCAAGGTTGTAAATTCATGATCCATCATTTTATCCCTTGTGGATAACACTTAACTAGCCGCATTTGCATATCCATCACTAGTCATATCTTCATTGGACCATTTCAAATCCCGCCCACACCTACACGTTGTCATAATTCCTGGTTGGTTTTTTTTATTTGGATTCCAACTAGCAATCCATCCTTGATGTTTGAAATTCCGAACATCCAGGTTAATGATCCACGACCTTCCTAATCTTTTCCTTGCAGTCTATATTAAATGTAGCCAAAGGTGTATTCTTCTTCTTTGAATCCTTCCTCATCCAAAGATTGTGTATCGTATATTTATCAAACACCTCCGTGGTGCCATTATATAATTTGAGACAACTCATAAGTTTGGAAGAGATGAAAGAAAAACATTGATAATTTGAAGTCTCCCTCCATAATCAGAACACATACCTAATCTCGTTTCCATTCCTTGAAACAGGGGTATAATTCCTAGGCATGTTATGCTCAAGGTCAAGCCCAAGTATGTGAATAGGAAAGAGCCTCCCTGACACTTGTAGTATATATTAGTATATCTGCACTTTGTCCTGTGAAACATTGATTGGGAATAAAAAGGAGTGGGTTTAGCAAACCTAGATCAAGGGTGGCCTCGGCGGTGGAATCGAGCCGCACAAACTCACATCAAGGATGCCATAATAAGGATAAATTTTACAGGGTCAAATAGACTATGGATCCTATAAATAAACGAAATTTGTTCAAATAAAATAAATGGATGGAACCTATTGTCGAGCACCTATTCATAACTTTTGATAGAAAATATGGATGATAGATAGGATCAGGAGAAGAGATGTGGAAGACATGGAGCCTCCTACGGGTTATTCGTGTGTCAAACCTGAGGGCCCTATGAACGTACGCCACAATTCGTTTAACTTCTTATACATATGTACTCCTTAGAATGAGTCAAGCAAGTTTCTTCCGTTGATGGTGTCCAAAACTCCAAGATGGTCGGACTAAACCAAATGCCTTAGTTTATGCACACTGCAGAATAGTTCTGTTCTTGATATAGCTTTTGGAATAGCTAATCGCTCATGACGTGTGCTATAATAAAAGACAATTATATATGCCCTAATTTTATTTGTGGGGCAACACTGTGTTGTTTGTATGCCTCTCCTCTTAATTAAATATACTAAGATTGAATTGGACTGGTTAATTAGCTATGTGCCCAATAAATTATTCAAGCAAAAAAAATCTTTTATTAGTAATGAGGAACATATATCATGCAAATTCTAAAAGTAAAAATGGCTTGGCTCGATGTGTTAATCAATTAACTTTTGTTCCAACTTGGAACGACGACTAAGGAACATCTACTATATGTACAGATATACATCAGCTAGTCAAATCAAGAAAAGTTGCGCTATGACAGTTATACCATATGTATACCCATAACTATTTTCATGTAGAATATTAGGACCTAGCCAGCTAAAGATCTCCTACATTAACTCTTTAAAAGACTTCTGCTAATTTGAATGCCAAGGTCAAGGAAACTACACATGATCCAACACTTATTTCCGGATATCTTGTTCACACCTTTAGAAGACTATCAGTACATTTTCTGCCGTTTCTAGCAAGCGAAAATAAATGCAACATTTATTAGTGCATTTTCGTGCCTTATTTCAGCTACTAATATATTTATTTTGAAAGATATATCTGTCGAGGAGTTGATCACAACCACATACATTTCGGCACTATTTCGTTTGCGACTAGAAATATATTTTATATGTGGCTTGCACGTCATGTTCAGAGAACTCAACATTAATTTGAATGCACTTCCAATAATTTCCAAACCATTTCCCTACTGCATGCATTCGACACATATTCCATTGACTAGGTAGATCCAGTCAAAAAAAAAATTCTTGGGTCAAATTAAACATTTAATGGCATTAGCACTCACTCAGAGGAGTCCATAAAATCCAACATCAATGTAATCAACTAGTGGAAATTAAAATTTTAGTTATTATACACATACTAGTTTTGCATTAGATGTCATGATCGTTCGAGTTGATGCGATTTTTACAATGACCGCTCCATATGCGTCTATAAGAATCGATATGTTCAACCTAGCTCAGAAACGGTTAAGCATTATGGCCTCCAACAACAACAAAACGGCGGAGGCTGAGCTGGTTAGCGTTGTAATGATTAGCATAGACTCCTATATTAGATGCACGCTACTTTTCTAACTTATTTATGTATGTCTGATATGCCGTGCAGGGGGCAGTAGCAAGACAGTTACTCCACTGAAGATTCATTCGGCTTCGCCAACACCTAATACTCGACAACAGGATGCCCTGAATGCACGGGCTGCCACGGGTTAGTACCTTTCACAGATGGCTCGAGTATAGCCAGAGTTAAGTTATGTATTATTTTGTATTCGATTACCTGAAAGTAATCTGATTTGACATGCGGCGATGAGTATGAATCCCGTTACGCCAGTGACATCGCGTAATGCTGGTAAACATGCATCTTCTGGTACTGATCAATTAGTACCACCTCTTCCTTTCATGGAAAACTTGAGTCTATTATATGCGGCCTTCATAAAGAGATAATATTTTTGAGATTGACATGTCTTGAGGATGAATCCTAGATCATTAGGTTTAGTAGGCGTATGCTGCAGAAAAACTTTGTATGCGATTATTTGAGCTGGAAAACTTTGTATTATTTGAAATATTTTTCATCTTACCGATATATAAATATTTTTATACAAGTAATAAGATATAGAAATTTTTGCTTCATGCCTTCTATCAAGTCATTTATTTTTGAATCTGTGGTTACTAACCCACGGATGCATGTACTAACCATTTAACTTATATATCTTCTGATTTTTCATGGAGTGAGGATTAAGCCCTGTGCTTGTACCAGAAAAACTAATTAATTAGTACCACATCTTCCTTTGATGGATCACTTGAGTGTATTCTATCCGGCCTCTGTAAATAGATAATATCTTGACATTGACATGTCTTGAACAGGAATCGTTGATCATTAGCTTTAGTGAGCATATGTTGCAGAAAAGTTTGTATCATTGAAATAGTTTTCATGATAAATTTAATAATACTATCTTTCATCTTAAAAATATGAATATTTTTATACTCATACTCAAAATAGAAAATTTGTTGCACACCATCTATAGCAAGTCATTTATTTTTTAATCCGTGCTTAGTAACCCACAGACGCATGCACTAACCATTTACCTTATGTATATTCTGATTTCCCATGGAGCAAGGATTAAGCCCTGTGCTTGTGTCAGAAATTTGATTGCTGGGAATAAGAGTTATCATCTATAATCTTTTATTAATTAGTTGATTGTCATGCAGCTAGTGGTATGCCTGCGAGTGGAAGGAGAGCATCCACAACAGAGCAGCAGAAACAAAGTCAGGCATCTTCTACTGGTTTGTACCTTGTCACTAGAGCTAGAGGCATAGAGTCTGCCTATGTATACAATACTCCACGGCTTCACCTATGCATACAAGATCACTTAATTAATCTCGTCTAAAAAACAAACCTAGACTATCAAATCAATTTTACTTGATCTATCATGAAATAAGTATTCAAAATGTAATGATTAGGTATTATATATGTTGATATTTTTTCATGTAAACTTGATCAAAATTGAAACAGCTTGATTTAAACAAAGAAAAGACTAAATGGCTTTGTATACATCAATAGAGGGAGTACTAATCTACTCATATCACACTAGACCGCAGTGAATATATATGTACATTACGTGGCACCTAATTTTCTGCTCTACATTGTTTATCTAGGTTCCATTCCATGTTCAAAATGATTTTGCTAAATTTTTTCTTTTCTCATCTCCATGTGACCTTGCGTGCATGCAGATCAACCTAGACATCATGCCCCATCATCATCAGCGAGCAATAGGAATGGGCAATCATCAACAAGCAGCAGTCAATGGGGGCACGGAGTCTCATGGTGCCGGAAAACCGAAGTCTGCAGGAACAAAAAACAAGTGAACTCTATAGTATCTTGCTTATGGATGGTAATGATTTATTGCTCTACTTATGTACATACTGCGCACCTCAGAGACTTTGTCTTATTGAAATTTATCTTGTTTTTCCTCAGGCAAGCTATGATGCGTGTAGCAGTTCAATCATCCGATCTTCGATCACCATACTCTATCTCTAAAATAATACAAATAATATGTGTATTGTACTCTCTGATAAATTGGTTGTAATTTAGTCGCTACGTAAGTGGAACCAAGAGAAATATATGAATCTGTTACATGTAGCGGTTTGTAATTGCCTCTCGATGGATTTGCATGATGCCCCTAGTCCATATTTATGTTGTGTGTATTGAGTTCACATATATTGTATTTGGGATTTAGGGTTGTACTAATAAGTATTTGCGAGTGTATAACTCGCAAACATTGTACATTTATCTTAAAGTATTTTACCATGGATGTTAAGGAACGAAAGGCGTTCTACCATATGTTGTTGCTCCAAATACTTGCGCGCAGAGCACAGCCAGGCTTGCTAGAACAAACGAGCAAATGTGGCACACGTTGCACTGGCAAGGACGATGAAAGGCTCCTGCCCTAGCCGTGAACCTCACCTCCAACACGACGTCATGAACGCGCATGGCAGAACGCTGGCCAGCCCAACTGTAGATAAGTTTGATTCTCCAGTCTAGGTGGTAAGTGCTTTAGGTAGCGAAAAAATGCCAAACGGAGACCGAGCTCCATGGAGGCCTTGATTTGAAAACTTTAACATTCATACTTTTCAGTTTCAAAAACTTCTGAAAAAATACACGTTTACCTAGAGACATAATGTACATGTGTGTAGATTTTCAGGTCGAAATAGGCTAAAATAAGAGCTACAAAAAAAAATTCAGGTGCTTTTTAGCTTGTGTATTGTTCATCCTCAAAGTCTGTGTTTTTTTGTTGCAGCTCGCAATTCAAGGTATTTCATCCTGAAATTTTATACACATACACATTACATCTTTGAATTTTACACATACACACATATACATCACACACTAAGGCCTGCTCGGTCTCCAAAATGCCCTACTCGGCAGCAACAGCAAAATGCATGCACTCTGTTCTTATATAGCAGTCATATTGCATTTGGGATTGAACTAATTATAAGTATCTGAGTGTGTGTACCTCGCAATAACTCTTCATTCTCTCAAAGTGTTTTACCATGCATGGTAAGGAGTGAAAGTGTGGGATTTTTTACCAGGTTGTTTTGAAACACAATCTTTACTAAGAAAAGTTTCACCATGGAGCGGTTAGATGTTTATATTACCTCCTTTTATTCCCTTTTATGTGCTGGAGTTTTCTCCAGGTTTTTGTACATAGTACAGATCACCATTAGTGCACTCTTTAAATAACGCATTGCCACACTTATCTGATGCCTATCGGATTTATGATTTTTTTTATGGTGTCCACTGGATCTATTGCAAATTGGATATTTTTTTCTTAAATGTGGTGTACACACGGGGGGATGATTCTATCCCAAGATGGTTAGCAGCTGTTATTTCAAGGAAGTATCGATTTATCGTCTCTCTTCCAACCAAGAGCTTTGATCCAGGATCAAAACGACGATGCTTCCAGAATCATAGAATTGATGCAAAACCTTTCGCATGTATCATACAAGCTATGTGTCCTATGTCATGTATCATATAGTGTTATGTATTGTTCCATGAGCAAATTATACTTGAGCAATGGAACACACTATGTACAAATATGTTTGGCTACTATTCACAGTATAGATAATGTTGTACATATATTTTGGTATATATGATTATTGCCGAGAAACTACCAAGCATATATGTTGTCTTACTGGACTCTTATGTATATTAGTCCCAAGAATGTGCTAGCAACACATGTTTATTATCAAACTTAAATTCATATTTTGAGAAAATTGTTGTTCCTGTTTTTCTGGAGGAATGTTCTGATCATGTAAAAGTGCTAAAAAATTTGTTTGCTAATGTGATCATGTTTTAGCTCAAACAATCTTTCAAAATGGTTATATTCATATCTGGTTGCCCGCTGTTTGGCGGGCTGTTTGTCGGGCAACGCGCGGCAAGCCGCACACCCTATCTAGTGTTGTTTGAAACACGCGAACGCAGAGCACATCCGACTAGCTAGAAAAGGTGCGCCCCAGGGTGCACCCGGCTGTTCCCCTGGTCCTGCATCTTATCTCCGGTGTGACGTCGGAGTTCTGAATCCAGGTGGAGGATAGGACTTCCAAGTTAAATGGTACAAGGATTCCTGAATCCAGGTGGCCGGGTTGGACTTTCAAGTTAACAGGTACAGGTAGGACGCACCATTCTATCTATCTGTCGTTTAAAGGTTGCTACACACGATTCTTCTATCTATCGTCTCCCAAGACGTGCCTTCGTCTCCACGTTGACGCATGCATTCTTAGTCTGTCCGCAAATATAGTTACAAGCGTACGTACGTGGGATTACTGAGTCCATGTGCCATACGTACCTACCTACCGATCAGAAGAATCTTCTATAAATATAGCTATAGGCTCATGCACGGCCACAACCATCTCCCCATAGCTATACCCATCCGCCTCCCGGCCATCTGCTTCCGCGCCGGGCGCCGGCCTCGTAACCATGGAGCTCATGCCAACCGTCTTCTGCCTTCTCCTCCTCGTCCTTGCACTGGATGGTATGCACATCATAAACTCCTTACAGCCTTGCTTTTGCTTTTAGATATTCATTGCTAGCTCTACGAGTATATATGTTATACTTCGATCTCGTCAAGTTCTTCATGCATGCACTGAGACATGATTGATCTATCTGACAGGGGCTCGTGTGGAAGCACGAGGCACACCTTCGGCTGATCGGGGGTCAAAGAACCAATGGTCCAGCATGTTCGTCTTCGGCGATGGCTTCGTCGACAACGGCAACCTCCCAAAGACCGACACATGGCGTCAATGGAGCTATCCCTACGGCTCCTATCTCAACTCCCGTGGATCTGCGACTCCTGTTCCAACTGGACGCCTTTCCAACTACTGGATTCAATCTGACTTCATCGGTACGTATTAAGTATATATACTGGTATGCTAGTAGCTAGCTAGATAGAGAATTTATTTTTGAGCACGTACAACCATATATCTAAGACCATTCAAAATAATTTAGTTCGGACCCTTACAATCTTATATGTGTTGTACTAAAAATAATCCTTCATATTTATTGATTTATTTCCCTTGCAGCAAGGATCTTGGGCCTCAGTGAAGCCCCTCCATCGTACAGGCTCACGCCACATCTATCTTGCGACCCATCTGGCATGACCTTTGCTTTTGGCGGCGCTGGCATCAACGAGGTGCCGGACAAGAAGGTGCCGACCCTTGCCGCACAGGTCAATGCTTTCACGAGGCTACTCAATGCTGGGGTCATCTCAAAACAACAGCTTCAGAGCTCCGTCGCTCTCGTCTCCATCTCCGGAAGCGACTACATGACTGGTGCCAACGTCGACTATGCCTTCTTGAGTAGCTTCGATGATGTGAGTAGTAGTTAGCAGACTCAAACTTGCAAACACTAACCAGTCTGCAATTACTATATACCCAGCTTCTTACCAAGTAACTTATCTTGCATGCAGATCGATAGTTATATTGGGAATGTGACGACCGAGATTGCGAAGAACGTGGGGAAGCTACAGAGGCTAGGTGTGAGAAAGGTGCTAGTGAACAACATGCATCCCATTGGCTGCACGCCTTTGCGGACTAGTTCGAACAACTACACGTCATGCGACCTTCTGGCCAACTATGCCGCAACTGTGCACAACAACAATATAGAACACCTGATGGGCAACAAGAATAATGCCCACATACTTGACCTCTACACTGCCTTCACCGACATCGTCAATCATGCCCCTGGTAAGTACTTTATATGTCTGCACGCGCATGATGCAAATTAAATCTGGTTTCACATGTGCATTTTATTCAACATCTGTTGGAACAATGTGTATGCAGGTGAAGGGTCGGAGCAGTCAAACAATTTCAAGCGCAAGCTGACACCTTGCTGCGAGGCTTCGACCGAGCTGGGGTACTGTGGACAGGTTAGCCCTTCAGGGGAGCGCCTCTACAACCTTTGCAAGAATCCTGACAAGAAGTTCTACTGGGATGAGACTTACCCGACGACCGCTGGGTGGGAAGCTGTTACAGAGGCGCTAGAAGAACCTTTGAGGGAGTTCCTAGATCGGGACTATGTTCCATGATGCCTTTGTAGTTTAGGTTTGGCTCGATCCGTTGCTTGTTGGTGCAATATCTTTTTATAGATAGTATTCGTATTTAGGAAGAAACTTGTGAGTTTTTATTTCCTTTGTGTTCCATGAACTTTTGTCTAGTTACCTTAATGTTTTAAGAAAGTTGGTCGTACTATATATGTTGAATCTAGCATGCATCTATTTGAGGAGGTCCTGGGAGTTGCAGCAAACGAAAAGGTGCTTGGATGATGGGTTGTATTTGAGTAAAGAGTAGATATATAGCTCTGCATGTGCGATCTTTGCTCTCAAAGACTGCGGCTTAGTCGATTGAGGTAACGCTCCACCTGGTGGTAGCACCGGTGTTTTGACACGACATGATGGGTGCCAAGCCAGGTATGTTTTACGTGGCAAAGACGAGAAAGACACACACTGGCACCTGCACCCCATACGTATGTCCGGCCTTCTCGGCTGTTCCGTCAGGTTCTGCATTCACCATGTACGCCCCAGCTCACCAAGGTTGTGTTTATGCCATCGTTCCCATACCTATAATTAAAAGTGCACAGGTCGTGCCTGTGAGAACTTCCACTTAGCTCCCTGCCGCTGTTGGGGATGATCTTGCATTAATTGGTATTTGTTTCAGTTCTAATGGCAAGCATATGTCTGTAACAAGCTAGTTGACATGCCACAGATTTTGTTAAGCTTTGATCGTGTTGCTGCAATAGTGTGGATTTCACATTCGGGCTTGGTTTATTTTACTTTGTTGTTTCAAGTACTGGAAGCAAGTTAAGGGGAGAGAGAGATGTATTCGGGGAACAAGGAAATATTGATCATGTCAGGTGGCTCAAGCTAGTCCAACATGTTTTGAGCATCTTCAAACTGCCCGTGTCAGTATGTGATGATTTGACACGTTTAATGCGGCACTACTGGTGGATGGTGAAGAGAATGGAAAAAGGAAGATGGCCTAGTTGAATTGGCGCAAAATGATGCTGCCTATGTCAAAGGGTGGTATTTGTTAACATGTGGTGTGCGTGCTTTCAACCAAGAACTTCTAGGAAAACAAGTTTGGCGATTGCTTGATGCTCCGAAGGGCTTATGTGCCTGATTGCTACGGGCAAAATAAATACCCCTGTGGGAATTTGTTGGATACAGTGTTTACCGGCAATGCATCCGCTGTGTGGATAGCGGTAGAAAACGGGCTGGCGCTAGTCAAGCAAGGGATAATTTTGGAGAGTTGATGACGGTACTTCCATCAGGACTTGAATCCTGCGAGGACCATCCTTTCGCCCCATCGTGCTGAAGAGAACTTGTAGACTACACCGTGTTGCGTATTTTTTTGACATCAATGGTGCATGGAAGTCTGACTATTTACAAGAACTCTTTTGGCCATTCGATGTGCATCAAAATTTTGAACATTGATGCCTCACACAGAGAACGCTAAGAATTTATTGCTCGGCAGCCAGAGCGGCTTGGATTGTTTTCAGTCAGGAGCGTTTTTGCCTGTTAGCAACCACACAACATGATGAGTTGTTTGCCAGAGGTGCCTTGAGTAGTCACCTGGATGGAGAAAGGCCCATGTGATATTTAATTTGGCGAGGTTTTGTGCCACAAAAAATGAAGATCATGGCCTGGAAGGGCGACAGGGGATTTAGCGACCGCACAAGGAATGGTTCACCACCACCTTTCCAAACGTGCTACATTCCTAATATCCTTGCTGGTCACTTGGAGCCATGTAATGATTTTATGGGATCAGATGAGAGCTATTTGGCCTCTACCGGCGAAGGATAAACATGGTCATTATGCTCGGCTGGAGTATCTAGCATTACATTCATTCAGACATGACACATGGTAAAGAAGCTACAACAGTGGAGTCATTGGATGGTTCCATGGCATTACTTAGTAACATGCAGCGGTTCACAATCGAAGATATAATTAAAGGGAAGACGCCACTACAGAATTCCTAGAGCGATACAATGAAAAAACATGATTCCCTGGCCCTGTTCTTGCCAATGCCACCCAAGAATATGGCTGCCCTTTCTGTGTACAGTTCTTTTTTTGGTAACAGATCATAGTGTGGTGGCCGATACCATACTCAGGATGCATGATGGCAGGGTTGCATTTGCAGCATATGACTTTTTGTTTATCTACAATGAGGGTGTTCGAAGTGGAGGTACATGCGGTAATGATCGGTATGCACTAGCTTTCCAACATATCGATCTTCATGTAGTGGTGTAGTTGGAGTCTTCGGTGGCTCTTTCCATCATCACTGGAGATGACCTAGACCTCTGAGCTTATGGACATATCTTTGCTGAGATTAAGTCTTTGATAGTTGACAGGGAGTTTATTCCGCATAAGCTTCAATGGGAACTGAATAGGGTTAGAGATTGCCTATCATGTTATAGTCGTATTAATCGAATGTAGCACTCATGTGTGTCCACATAGAGGACCCCCTCCCCCTTATCGAGGAGCTCTTGCCTCTAGATTGTAACTCTATCATTATGGATTAAACTCCTATTTCTCTCAAGGGGGTCGGGGGGAGAGTAGTGTTGTTCGCAAAATTTAGAGAAGTTGAACATACTCATCGTCACTGCTAGGACTAGAGGCCCATCAATACATTATGCACTTCCATAATGTGAGAGAGGTAGATAGAGCCCGTCACTATGGTTCTACGCGGATGAAAATTGCCAATGCTTCCCTAAATTTTATTTCCCATTGCACTTCTTTTTCCGAGTAAAACTTCCAATCTATTCATAATTGTCGTTGCACTACAAAGAGCACCAGAAGTAACATAAATTACAAACCCTACTTCATCATCTAGCTACGACTACAAGCACTGGAACGAGCTGAAGATGAGTCACCGTCATCACCCTTCCTTCATTGGTGCCAGGAAAGCCTTTTTGTAGACTTCTTCTGTAGGTTCCAAATGCTGATCTATGAAAGGCCTAGGTGAAAGTTAGTAAAGTGCCCCATTGACCTTGATAAATGGGTTGAGAGAATTTTTGCCTACGCTGAGAGACCATGTTGTAGTGTCATTAGAGATTTACTGCCAACTCTACATAGACCTAACTCTATCATGTGTTATTGACTCTACCATGTGTTATTGGGACGCATAGACCTAGTAAAATTACCTCCATCTATTGAGGGACTCTTGGCTGACCATTTTGATGATCTTTTCTATGAGATCGACGAAGCAATACATGTGGTCGAAGTAGATAATAATGAAGTTGTTCCTAATGGATCCTTCGTTATCATGTTCACTCGCCAACTAACTGTGGTCTTATATGATATTTCTATGGGGGATAATAATGCTAGATACGGCTTCATGACTACAAACCACAACCAGTGTTAACATAACTGACAAATATGCTCTTCTTTCTATTGAAATAAATCTTGAAGGTAAAGGCATGTCCAAGGGCATTCACCGAACACTAGTGTAAAAGACGGTAGTGGCGGCGTGCCAAAAACAACCTTGGTGGCATGGGGGTGCCATGGATAAAATTTACATGTGGTGTGCGCCCCCCCCCCCCCCTCCCACACACACACACACAGACACTACAACAGATATACAAATTTCGTGCGATGTGGAGGCACGCCAACAGTACTGAACATATGGGCGACGTGTGCTAGAAAGGTACGCCACCAGTAATACTAATCACCGGTGACTTTCATGATGGGACCACGCCACTAAGTTGATTTTTACGTCGTAGTTGTCAGGGTTTGCTACCTTCTTCACCCCGACCAGAGGGATCCGACCTTGTTGTGGTGGGTACTAGACCGACCCCACGGCTGGCCCTGCTGCCGCTCCTCGCGGAGTCATGGGCCAAAGCGACCCTATCTATGTAATCCTCCTAATGGGGCTCCCCTTGTGCGTGTCTCCGTAGAACTCTAACGCTCGACGGTTTTATTTGACGAGACTGGGGTCCTCCTGGAGGAGAGCCGCTACCAAGCAGTCAAAGAGATGCCTCTCAGCCTCAAGGTGCTCCTTCGTCTATGCAATTGTGGCTATCGTGATTCTACCTGACATGGGTCGTCTAGGGTAATTTGATCAACTCCGACCGCCCCAACAACTCGAGCGCGACGTTGTCGTAGGCGCGTGCCGCTAGCACCCGGGTGGTCCATGTGCCAAGACAATCCTTATGCTCACGTAAGTTAATCTCGAGCCCCCCCCCCCCCCCCCCCCCCCCCCCCCGTATTCTTCCCCTTTGGCTTCACACCACGGTGTGCGCTATCACACACTAAGAAATAAAAATATGTAAAAGCCAAATTTGAGAATTGATGGGAAAAATCATCATCACCTTTACTAAAAATGACCATATTGAGAGAAAGAAATTTGACGAAACAAAAACTAATCAATGTTTCGCGAAAATGTTGGCACTCGTTGGTAATACCTACAAATGTTTGGCTAAAAGCTACTCTAAAAACTAACTCTATATTAACATAGATTGCACTAGTAAATTCAACATATATGGCACTTAGCAAATTTAACTTAACTAAAACCTACACTTCGCAAATTCAACTTATATCGCAGGAACCCTACACACTATATCATGCAAAATATGACGACCCTTTCAAAAAACTATACAACTCTCCTTTGACGACTCGACTTGGTATGACTCAATACCATTTCTATCCTACTAATGAATTAAAATTATATTAAACCTACTCTTGCAACCGTACTATCTCAACTATCGAAACTACACACTATCGAAACTACCAAAAGTACACACTATCAAAACTACATTATAGCAACTACCCGAAGTACACTATATAGCAAATTAATATTCAAATTCATTTGTATTCAAGTTAACTACACTTAGCAAATTACTACACTAGTACATAGAAAACAAAAAAAGGAGATGGATGGCGGCGGCCTCACCTTAGGCGGGGCAGGGGCGGGGGTCGGGGCGGGGCGTCCTGTGTGACAGTGGCAATGAGGAGGCAGATGACGATGACGTCAGGGGCGGGTGGTGACAACGAGCAGGTGCACGACAATGGCGATGAGGGGCGGATCTCGCCGGGGAGCCGGCACGGAGACAACAAGGTGGAGGGGCCGGGCGGTGCAGTGCGTCGGCGGGGTGGGCAGAGCCGAGGGCATGCAGCGGCGACACATGTTATGATTAGGATCTAGTGAGAGAGAGAGAGAGTGAGACAGGGGTCGTGGCGCCGGTTTTCGGCTGGCCACGTTGCTGGTGGTATGGGCCGATGCGTAGCCCATGCCGCCAATAATATTTTGTTAACTTAAATATTTTTATTTGTTTAAAATCAGTATATGTTTTATTTAGGTTATTTTTAATTATGTTGTATTTAGGATGTATTTAGTAATAAAAACCACTAGGTTTGTTTTATTATTATTTAAGAGATTTTTATACATTGAAGTTCAAGGCGCTACTGATCCAGGTACATATATAATAGTTCAAGGCTAAACAACAATAATTGCTAATTGCTAGTCGATCTTTGGCTACACTAGAATAAATGATGTTACAGATCCAGATGCACCGGCACGTGCAATGAGAGCAGCATGCCACGTGAGAAGTTCTATAGGATGAGTATCTCACGGCAGCGAGGAGGAGGGGAATGCCACCGCGAGCCCTGCATTAGGCTCATTCGGCTCAAGCATGCCCCAATAGACCGTCGGAGCCTTAACCTGCGCTGTCCGGGGACACCGCCGGAAAAGGACGTGGACAATAAGCGGTGGAAGGCACTGACGGCAACGACCGCAACTGGAAGGGCTCCTGGCGGCGTCAGGAGCAAGATACAGAGCCGAATGGTGTTGCGGCGGGCGACATCATGTAAAATGGCGTTGTGAGATGGTAACCTGGCTTCACCTTACCTCACTCCTGTCAATTCCCGTGTAGGGGAACTAGGATACCAGTTATCAGTCCATCCATGTCTGTGGCCTTGGGATCGGAATGGTAAAATATCCAAATGACTGGTCAAGTTACATACACTACCTTCTTGGGGATGTCATCGCAGAGCTTAGGTATCCTCCGATTGTAGCGCGCTGACATTCCTAGTGTGGAGCTTCTTTGACTCTGCCATCAGGTAGTCTTAGTTGTGACCGTTCTCGATTCTCACTATCCATAGGTACGAGTAGGCACCCCGTGGCCCGGAGCGAGAGGGAAGGTGGTCGTTTCTGTCGATAGCTTGGCGTGTGCGGTGCAACGGTGTCTCGTGGTTTTTTCCAAGGAGGTGTTATTTTGTGCCTAGTTGGAGTTCTGGGGTGCTTCTTGTTGGATGTGGTTACTCCTGTAATCTTAGTCGACTTTGAGTTCGTGGCGTTTTCACTACTTTCTTAGATGTCGATTTCATTTTGACCTGCTTTGTAAGAGGTTTGCCTAGTCACCTTGTATCCAGCCGTTGGGCTTTATTTATAAGGCATGGTGAAAGAAAATTTGAGAGAAGGTTAGAGAGACCACCGGGCATGACGTACCATCGAATCTAGCGTTAGGCTATGCCCTCATTTCGTTCAAGGATGCGACACCTACTGCTATGGGATGAACTTGATAATGGTAGTTAGGGCATCTCCAACGCCGACCATCAAACTGCCTGCAACCGTCTCGACAACACGGTCCAGACGTGTTTTGCCATCCAACGCGATCCTACATCGGTCTATTAGGCGGTCCGGATGCACGTTTCTTGTAAACCGGAAACAAACTAGAGGGGGGGGGGGGGGGGGGGGCTTTACGGGCGTTCGGACCGCTGCACGCCCGCTTCTGACGACTATGGCTCACCAAAAAAATCATCTCCCTCGCCCGCATGCGTTCCTGCCTGACTTTGGTCCGCAACGCGTCAATACCGCATTCATGCTGGCCCTGAGCGGACGTGACCTATCACAGGAGCTGGCATTGAAGTGACGCGCCGGCCGAGAGCGCCACATCGCCGCTTCCCGATGCATGCCACCTCTCTCCGCATTGAAATGACACGAGTCCGTCCGCCTCCTCCATTAAACATACGTGGTTGCCAAGGATCCTACTCCAGCGCCACCCAGCCATCCCTCTGCTGCCCACCATTAAGGACCCCGCCGCCTGGCCTGCCATCCGCCCACTATTTAACCCCCAGGCTAGCAGCACAGCCGCATCCATCCACCCTCCTCCCTTCTCTATCTCCTCCCCAGAGGCGGCCGATGACAAGACGGCACCACCATTCGTGTCAGTAAATGTCGGCATCACCATGGGCGAGGCCCGTGCTCACTACATGGACATGTTGCTGGAGGACCGGGAGAATGGGTTTCGGCAGGGGTAGGCCGACCAAGCCTAAAATCTCCGCCTCCTCGACGAGCATCGGCAAGCAGAAGAGATACTCTATCTTGGGAAATCCAATTCATCAGATTTGGACGTGTCCGAGCAGGAGGCACTGCTCGTGTCCTATCGCTCCGCCCGCGACATCTTATACCACTGCTGGTAGTACCGTCAACATCAGGCGAAGTTAGAAGACGCGTACAGGGAGTTCGACGACGCGGAGGATGAGGTGTTCGGCAAAAGTGAGGATGAAGACGAGGTCGCCAGCTGTCGGCCGCAGTCCGTCGCCACGACCACGAAGTCGGCACGTCCGCGAGCGCCGCCGACATCGAGGAAGAGTAGCGCATGGGTGGTCAGCGACGCTTGTAACCCATGAAGGCCACCGCTCCTCCCCTGTGCCATTGAAACCAAGCTTGGTGGGCTCAACATCATTGGCCGATTAGCCGCTTGGCGACGACATGGAGGGGGATAGCTTCAGTTCTCAGAGCTCATGGTTGTAGACGAGGCGGGGCTTCATTTTTCGGGGCTCATGGCCGGACGGAGATGGGGAGCGGGCGTTGGTGGTCCTTTTAGGCTAGGTTTAGAGTCCGGTCTAGTTGAGATATGTCTAAATGTAATGAATTTGATATGGTTTACACGAAAAGCATCCGGTTTTATGCAAAGATTATCCAAGTATGAACGAATATCGTCCGGTTTGTTTGAGTTTGCATTAAATTCGTTCAATTTCGTTTGAAATGCAATCGGACATTTGCGATGTCACGTTTCGGGGGGAGGCGGGTGGCGTTGGAGATGACCTTACCAGTAACCGAGGTCAGCCTCCCCGCAAAACGAATGAAACAAACAAACATATGAACAAGAGCAAATACATTAGTTAACAGTTATCACAAGGACGAGACACGACGGGGTTAAACAGTTGGTACAAAGTTTAATTTGTAGAGTGGTCTAGCTAGAGGCCTAGAGCTGGCCTGACAGTTCGACACTGTTTTTATTCCAAACAAATTGCGATAGAAAACATACGCGGGGAAACAGAAACGAACACCGACGCCGGCCGCTGGAATCAGGTGGAAGAAGAGCAGTCGTCGGATCCGCGGAGGCTGCTCTGCATCTGCGGGCAGCCGGCGTCACAGAGGCACGGGACGGTTCCATCGTTGAGCCCCTCCGCGCGGAGCCTCTGGATGACACCGCAGGTGCAGTCCTCCCGGTTATGAGAGAGGTCATCGCAGCACCTCTCCAGCACCACGGCGATCTCAGGGTGGGTCATCGCGTGCTTATAGGCACTGAAAAAATAGCATGCTATAGTGTCGCTAAAAGTACACTATAGCATGCTGAAAATTGGCTCGCTAAATAAATCTAAGTACAATGCCTCGCTAATAGCACGCTGTAGCGCGATATAGCATGCTAATAGTGTATTTTGAGACCGGCGCTATTTTGTTGTAGCGCGCTATTTTGAAACCGGCCCTATAAATCTGTGTACAATGCCTCGCTAATAGCACTTTACATGTGAAATATGGCCTCCTGCACTCATCAGCGGAAGCCGCCGGTACAAGCAGCAGCAGCAGCAACGCGGCCGTTGGCATCGTCGCCGTGGCCGGCTTCACGGTGAGGCGGTGAATGTGGGCTGTGGCGGTTGTGGTGACTAGAGAGTAGAGCCCCTGCTAGATGTAGTCGTGTGTGTGTGTGTCCGCGTGTGTTCTGGATCTAGTTCATGTCCTTGTTTTCACCGGCCAAGAAGCGAGGAGAGGACCCAGGAGGGGGACTACGTTTCTTTCGGCATGTACTAGTAGGTACTCCCTCTGTACCCGTGCATAAAAGCATATTAGGTTGTGCACCGTGATCAAGGCGGAGGGGAATACGAGAGAACTTAATATTTACTACTTGCTAATTAAGACCGTTGCATTGCAATGAACTAGCCAATGCATGCGGTGCTAGGTAGTCTCAAGTCATTAAAAGCATACACGCCCCACGTCTCTTATTGATTGATTCTTTTATTCATGTCAAGAAACAGGCAACGACGTGGGAGTTAATGCACCGCGCCTAAGCGTTTTGGGATTATTTCGTTTTCATAATGTGCATAATTCGCCGGTCCGGAGATAGTAGTATGATCACATGTGCATGCAGGAACCATGCAACAACAGGCCAGTTGTGCACATAAACAGAGGTGGATCCGACATGCATGAGCAGATGTGCGCGGCCATGTAGACACACCTCATTGTTTGACCTGACCATCTCTACTACCAATCCACAAAAGATTCCGGATGACAAACATCTCTCTCACCTCTTCTCGACCGGCTCCCACGCGGAAGCAACAAAGATAATGAAGTTGGGGCATCTCTAGCATCTGGCAAATACCAAAAGCTATATTCGAAGTGCTTCTCTGTTTGGGCCGAGGATTGAAGACTTTCCGTCTGCCATACGGTCATGTTGTTGTATCCAAGTGTAAGCCAGCTCCTGGAGGGAGTGGTGGTAACGACGGCATCGACACGACCTTTCCCAGTGGCGGTGTGTGTGGACGGTTGGTTCCCCAGGGATCCAGATGTAATTTCTTTGTTTGATTTGGGTGCGTTGTATCACTGGACTTCTCTAATATAGTTCTGGGGTCCTTTTCTTAAAAAAAACCAGCTAGCAGATCCTCAAACCAACTAATCTAGTAATCTCTCAAAAATTAGTGTTTCACCCTCAAAACTTTTCTTATATAGCTTACTTTTCTCTAGAAGAAGGCAAACTAAATAAAAATGGGGTGATTGTTCCCTCCCTTACTTCGATGTTGATGTAGTGTTAATGTGGTGAGCAGTGGATTGTTTAATTGTGTTATGTATGATGTTAATAGTGTACCGTTGATCTGATTGTGCAGCGAGCTAGTTTAAATTTGTGTTTGAAATGAGTGTGTGCAAAGAGTTGTGCCATTGGAGTCCAGAGATATGTAAGTTTTGTTTGCTCGTTTTTCTTGCTTCCTTCATTTCTTGCATTATGTTTTCCTATGATGTCTGCTGGCTAGATGGGATTGTCCGCACGTTGTACCAAGAATTTGGGACGAACCCATTAACTTTGTCCCATTGTTTGTTGGACTTGATTGGGAAACCCAAGTGGGAAACCCTCTTTGAAGATCTCAAGAAGTCAACCAAGAAGAACAAGAACAATCATGGGAGAAGGTCCCACGAATCTATTGGATTCGACGATGATGATGACCAAGGTGGAGGGGTGGCAAGATTTGAGACTGAGACAAGGAGGAGTAGGCACTTGAGGGGGAGGAATCCGGAGAGAAACAATGTTGATCACTTGGTTCTTCATTTTCTTTAGTCATTTCATAGTCCTTTATTTTATATCGTCGAGAGAAGATCAATTATTTTCATGTTTTAGTTTATTTATTTTTAGTCATTTGGCCCTCATTCATCGTTCATTACTTTTGTTACTCAGTCTATAAACTTGCCTTCTCACTATTTTGTGCATTCACATTCTTCATTTATATTTCTTCATTCTCTCTCCCGCGAGGTGATTAGACATTTTGCGCCTCCCGGTGGCACCGTTGCAGATCGGCATCGTCTTCTGTGGCCTTAGGGCCATGGAGGCATGGTGGATCGTGGTACTTGCTGACGGGAGAGCTCCTGCTCTGTTTTTAGGTGTTCTTTTGTGTTCATTTAGGGTTTGTGTCCTGTTCAGGAAGACGAGACGGTGGCGGCTCTCTGAAGTTGGAATAAGGTTCTCCTTCCTAGCCTTCATTCTGGTGGAGCATCTAGTGTCATCGAAGGGCGTGTGGAGCTGTGTCTCCGATGGATCTCCCGGGATTCGGTCGGCAGTTGTTTTTGGTGGATCGACTTGGATCCAGTCTTCGTTCATCTGTGCTCGTGTGTCTTCAGTTTGGAACCTTCCAATTTACGCTTCTCTTCATCGATAGTGGTTGTTGTTCTGGTGCACTGGTTCTATTGAGCCTTAGCACGACGACTTACAGGCTAACTACTACAACAAGGTTTGCCCAGCTCCAGTGAGGGAGGGGCGATGACGGCCGCGTGACTTCGGCTCGCTCCTGTTCTTGTAGTCGCCGCTAGGTTGTCTATGGACCTAGATGTAATTTTTACTTCTAGTGTTCTTTGTACTGCCTTGACAGATGATGAATAGATCGGAAATTGTTGTCGAAAAAAAAGCTTCATTCTATAGCCTACAGTCTGTCATGTTTCATTCTTATTTCATTCTCTCATCCATCAATATTGTGTTAGCTTGCCCTCATTGTTATTATTTCATTCATATCATTGCTCTTTATTCAGTGTATTCTTTGCTATGCTTAGTCATATCTATGTTCCGGTTAGACTACTACACTAGAAACTTTATTTTTTGCATCAGCTATTCTTCAGTCTGCCTGATAGAAACCCAAATTTTGGTGGAATTCTGGTCTTTGGTTACCTATTTAATATTGTCGGTGTTCATTTTTTTATGTTCTCTCGTAATCTAGGATTGTTCATATTTCTTAGATAACATCGTGATAATTTGTGAGTATTAGTGTTAAGCCAGTGACAATTCGGTCTAGATAGTTTAGTCATGATCTTTCAGTTAGATTATTTTTGTAGCTATCTACTAGTGTTGGGATTTTTCATTTATCTAGATAACCTTACAAGGTGGATGCCTCTAGTCTAGTTCTGATTGTCAAGATGACTCAGCAAGGTGTTGCAAAATGTCGCGTCGCATGTGGTATGTGGGTATTTTCTTCTTTCTAAAACGATGCATGACGTAGCTTTTTCCTAGTTTTGTCTTGACAGTCTTTCCCGTAACACACGGTGCAAATGTTAATCTAGTACACGAGGCTGGTGCCTTAGTTGTTTACACAAAAGGGCTAGCTCTGAGCACATACCAGTCCAGCTGTGCATGGTTTGTCTTCTAGACCAGGAAAGTAGATATCAAAACAAGCCTTCGCCCTGCTTCATATAAAGCAATCAGCATCTCCATACAACAAGTTCAATTGACAAAAAAGTAAAAGTAAGTTATTCGGGGAAACAACACAGACATGCCATGAAACAAATAAGTAGAAAATGGCACCAAGCAGCCCGGTAGAATGGCTCTGTGGTAGGGCAAGGCGGCGCACTGCTCGCGTCCATCATGCTGCCAAGCCGGTCCCGACCACACTGCCTTGAGAGTGAGTGTCAATGCAGAAAAAAGGCCAGAAATTTGAATACAACATCAGTTGCCTGCTGTAAGAAAACCAGCTCCATAACCATCTTATTGTGCATCGTCCAAATGGTCCAGTTCATTGATACGAACACTAAATAGAAGAGGTGTCTCCACCTCCCGGTATAGTTGGCCCGAGTTTCGAAAAACCCAGCCAGGCTAAGGCCTCCAAATCAAGCCCCACCACCTCAAGGACAAAGCCTCAATGAAAATGGGTTGTGCGGCAAGTGAGGAAGTTATGTGCCCTAGTCCCCGGGACACCACAAAGGAGGCATAAACCATCCCCAGGCCCATTCCGCTTGACGACCTCCATCCCCGACGGGAGATGATCCCGCAGAAGCTGCCACACGAAGATCTTGATCGTCAGAGGTAAGGGCGATGTCCACAAAGGTGTGGTCCAACGAGAAAAGGAGATCGGTCCCCCTTTTCTTCACTGCCTAACTAAAATCGGCATTGAGCGGAATAAGTTGGTAAGTTTTGTGAATTTCTTTGTATCTTATTTACATTCTCTGCTAGTTTTGTTTGTTCCCCCTAGTTGGTTTTAATATGTTACTATTTTTTCGTTTGCTTTTTATTTAGTTAGTTTCAGTTTATCAATGTCTAGGTGTCCATGCTACCATCTAAGTGAATGTGCGGTCGGATGATGAAACCTCTTTACCGCTGTTGTCTTTGCTTTTGTTGTTCTCTTTGTTTCTTTTCCAAAGACTACATCCACTAATATTGTGTGTCCATTCATCAGTTAATTTTGTTTTGAGTGTTCTAAATCCATGCTCGGTCTTCTCTAATTCTTCTCAAGGTACTAACCTAGCTATCTTTATTCTTTCAGTGTCAGTGCGAAACACTAACCAAGTTATCTTCAGTTTTTCAGTTTCATGATTATTTTTCACTCTTTGAGTCTTAACTTTGTCTCGCGAGGTACAACTTAAGATACTAACCAAATTATATTCATTCCTTAACCTTAGCTTTCAGTTCAATTTTATCCAAACTGTGAAGCATTACAACGTGATCCTTCTCAAAATTTAAGTATGGACTTGTAACCTACTCTCCCCACTTTTCACTTCCTCCTGTATGAGATAGCAGGTCGAAGTTGGTTCTCTTTTGGGACACCTCCCTCCACGTCTTGCCCTCCCCCTCCTCTACACCGTTGCCTTTCGTTGCGTCCTGTATTATGCTATTCATTCCACAGTTGGACATAAAATTTCGCTGAGACCAAATAAAATTCAGATATAAGAAAAAGGCAAAGCCTATGACACAAGCATTTCGGCAAGTCGACTGTGAATTCAGGCCCCAAGCAAACACACAAATGAAGTGGCACCGCATTACATTGTGATTGGGACGGTCATCAGTGGAGCAGGCCGGATGCCACCGTGACCTACAAACATGCATGACGCCATGCATGGCGCAGGAGATGGCTACCGCTCGGGGTCGTTCGAGGAGAGAAGCGTAAGGGTGTTGCCGTCGCTGCCGATCTCCCTTGTGTGCACCAGGCGCGGTCTTTGAGACATACACCTATATAATTTCTGGGACCAAGCGCAGTTCTAGCAAGTCATCCAGGCAAGATGCATCATATGCATGAGTACTGATTAGAGTAATCATATGCATGCACATTATATCTAACCCAAATATACGACCAAATTTTCAATCTCAACAAATAGGGGATAAAACAATAAGCAAATTAACACCCGTTCATGTTTAATCTATAATATTCATGTGTACTGTACTAGACTAAAACTCCATCAAAACACAAGGAGAAAAACTCACAACCTTCTTCCTAAACTCGCATGCTATTTATAAAAACTAACCTAAAAGATATTGCGCCAACTAACTGGCCATCAAGCTGATGCATCATGCAATGTAGTCCTCATCTAGAAACTCCATCAAAGGCTGTTGCAGCGCCTTCATTACAGCCTCCCACCCAGCTTGTGTAGGGTGTGTCTGGTCCCAGTAGAATGTCTTGTCAGGATTTTCACATAGGTCGTACAGGCGCTTCCCTGAATGGCTACGCTCTCCACAAAACCCTCCCTCATCGGTACTCTCGCAGCACGGGGTCAGCTTGCCATCGAAATCCTTGGACTGATCCGATCCTCCACCTGCATGAACAAAATATATATGCATGATTACATAATCGAATTCATGCATAAGGAACCAGATTTGGCTTACAACATCAATGCGGATATATGTGTATTTACCAGGGGCATGATTGACGATGTCAGTGAAGGCTGTGTAGAGGTCCAGAATGTGAACGTTATCCCGTTCATCGATCATTTGCTTTAGATACTTGTTGTGCACGGATGCACCATAATTGCCGAGAAGGTCGCATGTGGTGTAGTTGTTCGAACTAGTATGCAAAGGCGTGCAACCAATGGGATGCAAATTGTTTACTAGCACCTTTCTCACACCAACCATCTGCAGTTGCGCCACATTATCTAGGATCTCAGTCGCCACGTTTCCAATGTAAGTATCGAGCTGCATGCAGGAGAAGTAAATTAGTATGGTTGACATCGAAATATTAATTGATGATTTAATTTTTATGTGCGAGTATGCTAGGTACTACTTACATCATCGAAGCTTGTGTAGAAGCCAGTCTCAATGTCGGAGTCGCTCATGTAGTCATTGCCAGAGATGGCGATGAGCGCGACGGAGTGGTGAAGCTGATGTGTTGAGATGACCCCGTCGTCAACTAGCCTCTTGAAAGCTTGGACCTGTGCGGCAAGGGTCGGTACCTTCTTCGTCTTCACCTTGAAGACACCAGTGCCCCCAAAAGCAAAGGTCATGCCAGATGAGTCACAAGATTGATCTGATGTGAGCTCATATGCTGGAGGGGCTTCATTGAGTCCCAACATCTTTGCTGCAAGGACAAGACAGTAGATAGGAACGATTATTTTTTATTCATGCACCTAGATGTATATACTGGAATAACATATATGAGTACACGTACCGATAAAATCTGATTGCATCCTGTAGTTGGAGAAGCGTCCGGCCAAAACAGGAGACGTAGCATAATGAGTGTTGAGATAGGAGCCGTATGGGTAGCTCCATTGACGCGATGTCTTTTCACCAATGTTGTTCGGAACATTGCCGTTGTCGACAAAGTCGTCGCCAAAGACAAACAAGCTCGACCATTGGTTCTTCGACCGCTGTGAAGAAGGTGTGCCTCGGGCCTCCACACGAGCAGCTGCAACATAGATCGATCATGTCAGTACGTGCGTGCGTGAAGAACATGAAGAACCGGACAAGATTGAACTTGAAGTGATCGCTAGCAACAGATATGATCTACTAAAAGGAAGACATGGCGGCACGCTAGCAACAAACATCCAAAAGGAAGACATGGCAGCAAGTATAGTATGTAATCCGTGCATACCAGCAAAGACGACGAGGACGACGAGGAGAAGACAGGCAACAGCCGGAGGAAGCTTCATGGCCGCGAAGCCTGCGAGGGCAGCCGTCCGGCGCCCGGCGAGGAAGGAGATGATGGACAGGGAGGGAGATGGGGATGGGGATGGGATCGTGGTGTGGGCGTAGGGCTATATTTATAGGAGGAAGAATGCACGTGTACCTTAGTGTCCTGCTCCTGTTAACTTCGATTCAATTTCTTACCCGCGGATGATCAACTTGGAGGGGAAGGCGCATACGCATGCGCATGTCTTTCACCGACCTAATCTCCTTGACGTTCCCCTCCTCACGTACTGATCCCGGTCTTCTTTTCTCTGCCCATACCGAATTTTCTGCCCAACCAACACGACACGGCAGGAGTGGGCCCGTCATTGTTCTTGAATGGTCCTAGTTCATCGACAACCTAAAGCTCCATTAACCAGGGCGGGGCCCTCCACTGTCAACTGCTCGCTAAATTGATAGTGCAGCGATGTCGGATAAGTACTTCTTGTTGGGGCTGATCGGAGCAGCTCCTTCTTCTTCCTCTTGTAGCTCAGAAGGGACACACAGGAACACAAGTATTTTGGTGGCCGCTGCCACACAGCTGACCTTTTGTCCCTTCTATTCTCTTCCTAAACCACGACGTTGCCGCGTGGCCTGCCCTACAGGAGCGTAGGCGAGCAGCGCCTCCCACTTCCATGCCTTCAGGCACTATCTTATCATGGATGACGCATCACCACGCCGGTCATCACGCCGTCGTGCTGCACGCGGTGGCCACCTCTTGCCATGGACGATGCCGTCGTGACGCCTATGACCACGCCATCACCATCTCGCGGCATCACATCGCAACCGATCACCAGTGGCATTGCGCCGCCGACGGCCACCACCTCACGCCGCCGTCATCCACCTCACATGGAGTCCGCCACGCCGTCGTCGCCGCCGCAGATCGACAAGGCTATGATGCCACTTGTTGGAGCTGCCCTCCGGCTACGAACACCTGCTCTTCTGTGCCTCGGGCGATATGAACACTGGACGGAAGAGATGAACTCGATGAACAGCAGACAAGAGAGATTTACCGGCGAGGAACGCCGCGGAGCCAATCACCTATATCTTGGCTTATATTCCGACTCACGAACAGAACACAAAGGTGGGGACAAACACCCCAGCACTCACGCACATACATACAAGGACTCAACGCTATGACTCACGACATCGACAGCAGCCCCGGCAACCACCACGGCCACACCCACATGAAAGATCACTGTGGACTACATTGTTTCTCCTAGCTACTCGGCACTCTACAAGCACGACTGGCATCTGTTTAAGTAGCACACGCACACGCACACGCACACACACACACACATGCCTAACTCCACGCACCAAGCTAGCTACATGCAGCTAACAAACTGAAACGCATGCATGCTGACTATTTCTCCTATACTTATCTATGCATCCCCATAATGCATGTATTGCTCCTCCAACAGTCTAATTAACTTGACCAAATCACTCGGCACGCTCTGCCGCACGACCCAGCCACAAGAGTGCACGGCTCGCTGCTTCAATTACCGGCTTGCGCGACGACACGCGCGCTAAGATATTTCCAACAGTTCTCATCAGGGGTATATGTCCTAATTTATCGGATTCTTTCTGAGTACAGATGTACCAAAGGACAAGGAGCATTGGCCCAGCCAGTAGGGTCTTTAACTCACATTGCCCTTCCAGTGCTCTGACTGAAATCGCGTCTACCCAACGCTCAGTCATAAGCATAGGTCGAGCTTTGCTAGTCAGATCACAATTCACAAAGAGACTCGGAGTCTGCCGTGCCATGCATGCGTTCAATTCACACAATCATCTAGCGAGCTTTCTCGTTGAGTCTGGTGAATTGTTGAGCTTGACTGTGTCAAATAGACGGTGGTCTGCACGTTGTACGTTCTTGGCCTTACTTAAAACACAAGGTCATTCCTCGGTTCTCACTGCTACTTCAAGGACGCTACACAACTTCAGAGTTTGGAAAAATGGATTCCTGATACAGCATTGTTTCGATCACGTGCCTAAATATCATATTTTTTTAAGAGGTGGGTCAATCACTACTGCAATTCTCGTATACCCCGGGTGTCAGCGTCTTCGCCGAGAGCCAAAACACGGGCACTCGGCAAAGTAACGAACGCCGAGAGCCGCACTCGGCAAAGGGAATAAATCGGCAAACACATGATAATGCCGACAGTATTGCTCGGCAAACAGGCTATACTCGGCAAAGCCACTATTTGCCGAGGGCCATCTGGCCACACTCGGCAAAGTTTTGCCACGTGGCACATTCCGCGGCGACTAACGGCACGGTCACGATTGCAACTCTTTGCCGAGAGTGGCTCTTGGCAAAGATTTAGTCCCACCTCGCCTACGGACTAGCAAAAAGACCTGTTTAAATAGGTCAATAGTCCAACCGCATTAAGCTTCGGTCTTCATTAGTAAGAGTCCGTACAGTCACTATGAATCTTCATGTTCCGGACAGAGAAGATTCATAGTGGCTGTCGTATTCTAAAAATGGATGCCGGCGTTTTTTTAAATTTATGATCCACACCTTTACCGAGAAGAGCTCTCGGCAGAGCAATAGTTACCCGAGAGTAGCTCTCGGTAAGCAAGCAGTTTCCGAGATTGGCTCTCAGTAATGATAAGGCCACCATCAAAGTTTAGTCCCACCTCGCCTAGAGACAAGCAACAAAACCTGTTTAAATAGTGGGATAGTCCAGATGCAGTAAGCTTCGGTATTCATTACACTCTTGTTAAGGAGATGGACTATCACTTTGAATGTTCACCTGTCTCGAGCAGAGAACATTCAAAGTGATAGGCCATCTTCTTAATGGTGGATGCCGGCATTTTTTTTATTAATGGTGTCATCACAGGGCCCCTGAGCTTGTACACCGCACTGTCTCCGAGCTAGTATCTGGGCATCCAGATGGAACGTGTCTGGTTTGTGCAGGAAGTGCTGGTCCTGTTGCTTCGTTGGCCTCGAAACTTCTCGTGCTCTAAGAGGGGGCAACCGCATGGCACGTGCCACGGCCTCGCATTTTTTAGGGACTCGTGCAATATTCAAGAAATTTATTGATCTGCTAGGGTTTCATCGCCGGGAATTGCAGATCAGCAAGGCGGCACATGAATTCATGCCCGGTAGCGGCATGGGAAATCATTTGTGATGTCCTTGTGGCATGCCTAGGCCTTGAACAGACGAGGGAGGGGCATGCCCTGCCACTGGATTACCGAAAGTACCTCGGTGTCATTCTGATGCAACCGTTGAAATCCTCGGAAAATCGTACGAGGGTAGGATTGCTTGGGATCAGGCACGGTGTTATTACGGGTCCTCTGTAGGGTGTGGTAAAAGTTTGGACGTGTTTCGAGTAAGCCTCCCATCAAGCCACTTGTAAACCGCACTGTCTCCGAGCTAGTATCTGGGTATCGAGAGGGAACGTATCCGGTTTGTGCAGGAAGTGCTGGTCCTGTTGCTCCGTTGGCCTAGAAACTTATCGTGCTCTAAGAGGGGGCAACCGCATGGCAAATTCCACGGCAGCGCATTTTTCGGGGACGCGTGCAATATTCGAGAAATTTATTGCTCTGCTAGGGTTTCATCGCCGGGAATTGCAGATCAGCAAGGTGGCACATGAATTCATGCCCGGTAGCGGCATGGGAAATCATTTGTGATGTCCTTGTGGCATGCCTAGGACCTGCACAGATGAGGGAGGAGTGTCATTTCCGAGTGCAGCTCCCGATATGTGTGGCATTTTCGAGTGCTGCTCTCGAGATAACGTAAACTAGATCTTAGGTTATATCCTTTACCGAGCGTGACTCTTGGAAAAGGTGTAAACCCTATATCTAGGTCTCGTACCTTTACCGAGAGCTGTCACCGACAGACTCTCGGTAAAGGTCGGCGAACAGTTAACTCCCCCACGCGGTCTCTTCTCTCTCTTTCTACAACGCCCCCCCACACCCCACCGCCCCCCTCCCCTCGCCCGACCGGCGCCCCCACACACCGTCGAGCCGCCGCCCCCGCCCATACGGCACCCTCCCTCGGCCGGCCCCTCCCACCACACCGGCACCCTCCCCCTCGGTCGCCATCGACACCGTCGGCGCCCCTCGACCCCGCCGGCACCCCCACCCGCCGGCTCCACCTCCCCCTCTCGGTGAGCTTCATCTCCCCCTCCCCGATCTTGTATGTATGCATGAATGTATGTATGGATGCATGGATTTTTATATGGATGCAAGAATTGATGTATGCATGGATGTATGAATGTATATATGTATGTATTAATGCATGGATTGATGCATGGACTTTTTTTGTAATAAATTTTTTTGTAGTTTTTTGTATGTATCAATATATAGATGGATGTGTGTATGTATGCATGAATGCATAGATGGATGCAAAGAAGGATGGATGAATGTAGGTAATTGTTGATTTCTTTGTATAGATAATTGTTTATGCATCTATTAGTTCTTGTTGTTTGTATGGATGCTATGGAGGTTACCCCGAAGATATTTGACAAATGCCGATTGTTGTCGTAGGGGGTCGCGCTTCCTCTGTTCCTCCTCGGTGATCTTTTCATAGTAGGAGGAACAGAGGAAGAGCGACCATCACCGACAATCGATGAGAGTTGTTTTCGGAGGAAGAAAATCGACTTTTGACGATGGCGGTCAATCTGGGCAAGTTCTTCTTGTGATATACATTTGTCACGCACGATGGACTCGCCCAGCTTGACCATCACCGAAAGTCGAAATATCCGTGAGATAGTGTCCACCATATATACCATCACCAGAGAGAGTTTCACCAGATATACGTCAGAGAGATGAGAGTAGTTGGAGGAAGAAAATCAACTTTTGATGATGGCTGTCGATCTGTGCGAGTTCGTCCTGTGATATACATTTTTCATGCACGATGGACTCGCCCAGCTCGACCATCACCGAAAGTCGAAATATCTGTGAGATAGTGTCCATCATGATTAATTTGCTTAGAAGTAATCTTTGATGTTTGATTCTTATGCTATTTTTCATTTTGTGATGCAAGGTGTTAGCACCGATCGATTTCGTGGCTATGGCTTCCTCCGACGATGCATCTTCCATTAGGGTCAAGGAGAAGCTCGCCGAGGACCGCTTGACGGTGCTCATTGAGAAGCACCTGTAGCTGATCCTAATAAAGTATTTTGAGGATCTGGCCAAGAAGAATCCGCCAGCTAAGGAGAAGAAGGCCCCACCACGTAAGGAGTGTGACGACTCGATGCCATTGAGTCCACCGACGTACATTCCCGACGACACTTGGTCCTCCACGATGGGGGATGCTCCGACGTACTCTGACTCCACGATCACCGGTTTCACCGACTACACCTCCGAGTAGTCCACCTAGATAGTTTGGCGTTGATTCAGTGACACTAGTAGAAAATAGGGCTTTGGTTGAGGCCTGGGTAAGGGCATTAATCCCGGTTCACTCACGAACCGGGACCAAAGGGGGCATCAGTCCCGGTTCGTGAGGCCAGGGCGCCGGCCGGGCCTCGGGAGCCATTGGTCCCGGTTCGTCTGACACTTTTGGTCTCGGATCCAGACACGAACCGGGACCAATGGGCCTCGCTCCTGGCCCAGCACCTTTAGTCCCAGTTGGTGGCTAGAACCGGGACCAAAGGTTGTCCTTTAGTCCCGGTTTTAGCCACAAACCGGGACTAAAGAGAAGCCTATATATACCCCCGCCCTTGCCCGCGAACAGAGCCACTGCTCTATTTTTTTGGCCGGCCGTGGGATAGGTGTGTGGTGCTCTAGCTCACCTCCTATGCACATGAGGTGTTCGATGAAATGCCTCTGCCACACTTAAGCTTTCTCCTCTCGAAGCTCTTTGTCCAAGCTCCATTTTCCTCAAGATTTATCTATGTTTGGTGGTCCGTCCTGTCCCGTCCCCGTCCTCACCGCCGTCGATTGCCCGCGCCGATCTCGTCGCCGGCACCACCGTGGTGAGCCTCTTGTTCTTATCTTCTTTCTAAAAGAAAAACATTCTTACTTGTATGATTTAGGTAGATACTTGTATAATTTTCTTACTTTTATTATTGTTTGTTATTATATAGTGCGATGGTTTTGGTATCCGCCCCCGTCGGCCCTTGTCCTGTCTATGATTCGGATGTGGTATATTATCTTTTATAACTATTTGTTTCATTTAGTGTTTATGACAATTATGCCGACCAACGTGAAATAGATGTTTTTATCTAGGAGGTATGTGAACTGGAAATTCCAACCGACCCACTTGTCGAGAGTTTAAATTTAGTTGAAAAGGAAAACAATTACTTCAAGAAAAAATTGAAAATAATTAAGGAGGAGAAGATGGCATTGGAGTTGCATGTTGCGGATGTCGTCGAGGATCACAAGATCAAGATGGATACAATGCGCTTGAAGATTAGAAAGATTAGAAAATATGCCATTCATACTGAGGCTTGGTATCATTATGCCGTTGGATCAATTGTTACCTTAGTTGCGATTATGATTGCATTTAAATGTTTTACATAGTTTCAATGTATGTTTTAGTTAGATGCTCTAGAGAGCTATATGTTGTTCAATGAGAACTATGTGTGAACTTAATGTGATGATGAACTTCTATTAATTTGACCAGTGCTCTATTCATGATGTTCTGTAATGGTTTTTGACACACTTAATTATATATAATGCACGCAGATGAACCGGCAATGGATGTACGGTGACAGACGCACCTCCAAGTACATTAAGGGCGTGCATAATTTTCTCGAATGTGCCTGAGGCAAACAAGCAGAATGGTTTTATGTGTTGTCCATGCCCTATCTATGGGAATACGAAGTCTTACTCTGACTCGAAAACCCTTCACATCCACCTGCTTGAGAAGGGTTTCATGCCACACTATAATATTTGGACCAAGCACGGAGAAAGAGGGGTTACGATGGAAGACAACGAAGAAGAAGAGGACGATGACAACTATCCGCCCCTTGAATACGGTGATGCTGCAACGGGGGAAGCTAAAGGTCAAGAGAAACCAGACGATGTGCCCGATGATGATCTTCGCTGGGTCATTTTTGATGCAAAGAGACAATGCCAAAGTGAAAGGGAGAAGTTGAAGTTCGATCGCATGTTAGAGGATCACAAAAAAGGGTTTCACCAAAATTGCAAAGATGGCAACACAAAGCTCGGTACCACACTGGAATTGCTGCAATGGAAGGCAGACAATGGTGTATCTGACAACGGATTTGAGAAGCTACTGAAAATATTGAAGAAGAAGCTTCCAAAGGATAACGAATTGCCCGACAGTACGTACGGAGCAAAGAAGGTTCTATGCCCTCTAGGATTGGAGGTGCAGAAGATACATGCATGCCCTAATGACTGCATCCTCTACCGCGGTGCGTACGAGGATTTGAACGCATGCCCGGTATGCGGTGCATTGCGGTGTAAGATCAGACGTGATGACCCTGGTGATATTGAGAGCGAGCGCCCTAGGAAGAGGGTTCCGGCCAAAGTGATGTGGTATGCTCCTGTAATACCACGGTTGAAATGTCTGTTCAGAAACAAAGAGCATGCCAAGTTGATGCGATGGCACAAAGAGGACCATAAGAAAGACGGGAGGTTGAGAGCACCCGCTGACGGGTCGCAGTGGAGAAAAATCGAGAGAACGTGGGGGGACTTTGCAGGTGACGCAAGGAACGTATGGTTTGGTTTACGCGCGGATGGCATTAATCCTTTTGGGGAGCAGAGCAGCAATCATAGCACCTGGCCCGTGACTCTATGTATCAATAACCTTCCTCCTTGGTTGTGCATGAAGCGGAAGTTCATTATGATGCCAGTGCTCATCCAAGGCCCTAAGCAACCCGACAACAACATTTATGTGTACCGAAGGCCATTAGTTGAAGAACTTTTGCAGCTGTGGAATGGAAAAGGTGTACGTGTGTGGGATGAGCTCGACCAGCAGGAATTTGACCTACATGCATCGTTGTTTGTAACTATCAATGATTGGCCTGCTCTCAGTAACCTTTCAGGACAGACAAACAAGGGATACCACGCATGCACACACTGTTTAGATGATACCGAAAGTATATATTTGGACAAATGCAGGAAGAATATGTACCTGGGACATCGTTGATTTCTTCCGACCAACCATCAATGCCGAAAGAAAGGCAAGCATTTCAAAGGTGAGGCAGATCACCGGAAGAAGCCCGCCGTCCATACTGGTGATCACATACTTGATATGGTCAATGATTTACAAGTAATCGTGGAAAGGGTCCCGGCGGACTATCTGTTTCGAATGACGCTGAGGGACGTGCACCCATGTGGAAGAACAAATCTATATTTTGGGACCTACCCTATTGGAAAGACCTAGAGGTCCGCTCTGCAATCGACGTGATGCACGTGAGAAAGAATCTTTGCGTGAGCCTGCTAGGCTTCTTGGGCGTGTATGGGAAGACAAAAGATACACCGGAGGCATGGGAGGGCCAGCAACGTGTGCATGAAAAAGACGGCATGCATCCAAAGTAGTATGAAGGGCCTGCCTGCTACGCTCAGTATGTTGGTCCCGTCTGGCTTCTCGTCGAATATAAAGGGAATAATAAATATGACAGAGAAAAAGTTCCAGAACCTAAAGTCTGATGACTGCCACGTGATTATGACGCAACTGCTTCCGGTTGCATTGAGGGGGCTTCTACCGGAAAACGTTCGATTAGCCATTGTGAAGCTATGTGCATTCCTCAATGCAATCTCTCAGAAGGTAATCATCCAGAAATCCTACCAAGGTTAAGGAGTGATTTGGTGCAATGTCTTGTCAGTTTCGAGCTGGTGTTCCCACCATCCTTCTTCAATATCATGATGCACATCCTAGTTCATCTAGTCGACGAGATTGCCATTCTGGGCCTTGTATTTCTACATAATATGTTCCCCTTTGAGAGGTTCATGGGAGTCTTAAAGAAATATGTTCATAACCGTGCTAGGCCAGAAGGAAGCATCTCCACGGGCCATCAAACACAGGAGGTCATTGGGTTTTGTGTTGACTTCATTTCTGACCTTAAGAAGATTGGTATGCCTCAATCGGAGTTTGAGGGGAGATTGACTGGAAAAGGCACGCTAGGAGCGGACTCAATAATATGTAGGGACGGGCATTCTTGGTCTCAAGCACACTACACAGTTCTACAGAATTCTACCTTGGTGACCTCATATGTCAATGAACACAAGAATATTCTGCGCTCCAAACACCCAAAGTAGTGCGACGACTGGATTACATGTGAACACATCAGGACTTTCGGTAGTTGGTTGCAAACACATCTCATGGGTGACAACAATGTTGCAGATGTGCTGTACTCGTTGGCCAGGAGACCATCTTCGACTGTATTGACTTACAAAGGGTACGAGATAAATGGAATATATTTTACACGATCGCCCAAGATCAAAAGAGCACCAACCAAAACAATGGTGTCCGCTTTGATGCAGCAACCAACAGGGGAAAGGACACATATTATGGTTACATAGTGGACATATGGAACTTGACTATGGACATGATTTTAAGGTCCCTTTGTTTCGGTGCAAATGGGTCAATCTGTCAGGAGGCGGGGTACAGGTAGACCCATAGTGGATCTCAACAATCTTGAGTACACAGACGAACCATTCGTCCTAGCCAATGATGTGGAGCAGGTTTTCTATGTGAAGGACATGTCTACCAAACCGAGAAAAAGAAAAGATAAGGAAGCGAATACATCATACGATTAGCCAAAGCGCCACATAGTTCTTTCAGGGAAAAGAGACATCATGGGAGTGGAGGGCAAGACAGACATGTCTGAAGATTATGAAAAGTTTCATGAAATTCCTCCCTTCAAAGTCAAGGCTGACCCAACCACCCTGTTAAACGATGACGATTATCCATGGTTACGGCGCAATAAGCAAGGGACACACGCGAAGAAAAAGTGAAGACTTTCTCTTCACAACTATTCTGATGATACCTTTGATCTAGAATATCAATGCAGTTACATGTCAAAAAATGAAATGCCTTTTGTAACAGATGAGTTTTCATCTGAAACCCTCATACTTCGAAAGAGATTGTCCATTTTGTATACGAAGTGCATCCAGTTTTTGTCGTAACCCTCTCAACTTTTTATCACATGCTATGTGGGTGAATTGATGATACCATGCCAACTTTCAACCTTTTCAGAGTTCATTTGTAGTGCTTTGCAATTTCAGGGTCATTTAGCTAAAAAAAAATCAGTAAATGCATGAAAAATACCAAATGAAGTCAGAAAGGGTTGAAAATTTATGATGTGGCTTTGAATGGTGCATTCTGAGCACACAAAAAGTCTGGAGTTCAAATAAGTTAAAAAAATGAAATCTCTTTGTAACAGATGAGTTTTCATCCGAAACCCTGATATTTCGAAAGAGATTGTCCATTTTGTACATGAAGTGCATCCAGTTTTTGCCATAATCCTCTCAACTTTTTTTAGAACATGCTATGTGGGGTGAAATGATGATACCATGCCAACTTTCAACCTTTTCAGAGTTCATTTGTAGTGCTTTTCAATTTCAGGGTCATTTGCTCAAAAAAATCGGTAAATGCATGAAAAATACCAAATGAAGTCAGAAAGGTTTGAAAATTTATGATGTGGCTTTGAATTTTGCATTTTGAACATACAAAAAGTCTGGAGTTCAAATAAGTTCAAAAAAATGAAATCTCTTTGTAACAGATAAGTTTTCATCCAAAACCCTCATACTTCGAAAGAGATTGTCCATTTTGTACCTGAAGTGCATCCAGTTTTTTTCGTAACCCTCTCAACTTTTTAGCACATGCTATGTGGGTGAAATGATGATACCATGCCAACTTTCAATCTTTTCAGAGTCCATTTATAGTGTTTTAATTTCATTCAGGGTCATTTAGCTCAAAAAATCCTTAAATGCATGAAAAAAACCAAATGAAGTCAGAGAGGGTTGAAAATTTTGATGTGGCTTGAATGTGCATTTTGAACACATAAAAAGTCTGGAGTTCAAATAAGTTCAAAAAATGAAATCTCTTTGTAACAGATGAGTTTTCGTCCGAAACCCTGATACTTCAAAGAGATTGTCCATTTTGCACACGAAGTGCATCCAGTTTTTGCCGTAACCCTCTCAACTTTTTAGCACATTCTATGTGGGTGAAATGATGATACCATGCCAACTTTCAACACTTTCAGAGTTCATTTATAGTGCTTTTCAATTTCAGGGTCATTCAGCTCAAAGAATGAACTAATAGCAAAAAGAATGACCTAGAAAACTTTTATAAAACTCTAATAGCAAAAAGAATGAACTAAAAAGAATCAATTAAAATATTCCGTTATGATCAACTAAAACAAAACTATAATATACTTCAGCAGCAAAAAGAATTAACTAAAAGCTTTTATAACCTCTAGTATTTTTAAACTAAAATTAATAAAATTTAGGCAACTAAAATTATCAAAGTATTTTTGTTCAAAAAATTAATAGCAAAAAGAATTTTCAGAAAGTATTTTTTGTTAGAATCTTTATAGCAAACTAAAATAACAAAATCTATTTTGATTAAAACACCCATTTAAAATAACCTACAATTTCAGATATAAGAAAAAGGCAAAGCCTATGACACAAGCATTTCGGCAAGTCGACTGTGAATTCAGGCCCCAAGCAAACACACAAATGAAGTGGCACCGCATTACATTGTGATTGGGACGGTCATCAGTGGAGCAGGCCGGATGCCACCGTGACCTACAAACATGCATGACGCCATGCATGGCGCAGGAGATGGCTACCGCTCGGGGTCGTTCGAGGAGAGAAGCGTAAGGGTGTTGCCGTCGCTGCCGATCTCCCTTGTGTGCACCAGGCGCGGTCTTTGAGACATACACCTATATAATTTCTGGGACCAAGCGCAGTTCTAGCAAGTCATCCAGGCAAGATGCATCATATGCATGAGTACTGATTAGAGTAATCATATGCATGCACATTATATCTAACCCAAATATACGACCAAATTTTCAATCTCAACAAATAGGGGATAAAACAATAAGCAAATTAACACCCGTTCATGTTTAATCTATAATATTCATGTGTACTGTACTAGACTAAAACTCCATCAAAACACAAGGAGAAAAACTCACAACCTTCTTCCTAAACTCGCATGCTATTTATAAAAACTAACCTAAAAGATAGTGCCGCCAACTAACTGGCATCAAGCTGATGCATCATGCAATGTAGTCCTCATCTAGAAACTCCATCAAAGGTGTTGCAGCGCCTTCATTACAGCCTCCCACCCAGCTGTGTAGGGTGTGTCTGGTCCCAGTAGAATGTCTTGTCAGGATTTTTACATAGGTCGTACAGGCGCTTCCCTGAATGGCTACGCTCTCCACAAAACCCTCCTCAGCGGTACTCTCGCAGCACGGGGTCAGCTTGCCATCGAAATCCTTGGACTGATCCGATCCTCCACCTGCATGAACAAAATATATATGCATGATTACATAATCGAATTCATGCATAAGGAACCAGATTTGGCTTACAACATCAATGCGGATATATGTGTATTTACCAGGGGCATGATTGACGATGTCAGTGAAGGCTGTGTAGAGGTCCAGAATGTGAACGTTATCCCGTTCATCGATCATTTGCTTTAGATACTTGTTGTGCACGGATGCACCATAATTGCCGAGAAGGTCGCATGTGGTGTAGTTGTTCGAACTAGTATGCAAAGGCGTGCAACCAATGGGATGCAAATTGTTTACTAGCACCTTTCTCACACCAACCATCTGCAGTTGCGCCACATTATCTAGGATCTCAGTCGCCACGTTTCCAATGTAAGTATCGAGCTGCATGCAGGAGAAGTAAATTAGTATGGTTGACATCGAAATATTAATTGATGATTTAATTTTTATGTGCGAGTATGCTAGGTACTACTTACATCATCGAAGCTTGTGTAGAAGCCAGTCTCAATGTCGGAGTCGCTCATGTAGTCATTGCCAGAGATGGCGATGAGCGCGACGGAGTGGTGAAGCTGATGTGTTGAGATGACCCCGTCGTCAACTAGCCTCTTGAAAGCTTGGACCTGTGCGGCAAGGGTCGGTACCTTCTTCGTCTTCACCTTGAAGACACCAGTGCCCCCAAAAGCAAAGGTCATGCCAGATGAGTCACAAGATTGATCTGATGTGAGCTCATATGCTGGAGGGGCTTCATTGAGTCCCAACATCTTTGCTGCAAGGACAAGACAGTAGATAGGAACGATTATTTTTTATTCATGCACCTAGATGTATATACTGGAATAACATATATGAGTACACGTACCGATAAAATCTGATTGCATCCTGTAGTTGGAGAAGCGTCCGGCCAAAACAGGAGACGTAGCATAATGAGTGTTGAGATAGGAGCCGTATGGGTAGCTCCATTGACGCGATGTCTTTTCACCAATGTTGTTCGGAACATTGCCGTTGTCGACAAAGTCGTCGCCAAAGACAAACAAGCTCGACCATTGGTTCTTCGACCGCTGTGAAGAAGGTGTGCCTCGGGCCTCCACACGAGCAGCTGCAACATAGATCGATCATGTCAGTACGTGCGTGCGTGAAGAACATGAAGAACCGGACAAGATTGAACTTGAAGTGATCGCTAGCAACAGATATGATCTACTAAAAGGAAGACATGGCGGCACGCTAGCAACAAACATCCAAAAGGAAGACATGGCAGCAAGTATAGTATGTAATCCGTGCATACCAGCAAAGACGACGAGGACGACGAGGAGAAGACAGGCAACAGCCGGAGGAAGCTTCATGGCCGCGAAGCCTGCGAGGGCAGCCGTCCGGCGCCCGGCGAGGAAGGAGATGATGGACAGGGAGGGAGATGGGGATGGGGATGGGATCGTGGTGTGGGCGTAGGGCTATATTTATAGGAGGAAGAATGCACGTGTACCTTAGTGTCCTGCTCCTGTTAACTTCGATTCAATTTCTTACCCGCGGATGATCAACTTGGAGGGGAAGGCGCATACGCATGCGCATGTCTTTCACCGACCTAATCTCCTTGACGTTCCCCTCCTCACGTACTGATCCCGGTCTTCTTTTCTCTGCCCATACCGAATTTTCTGCCCAACCAACACGACACGGCAGGAGTGGGCCCGTCATTGTTCTTGAATGGTCCTAGTTCATCGACAACCTAAAGCTCCATTAACCAGGGCGGGGCCCTCCACTGTCAACTGCTCGCTAAATTGATAGTGCAGCGATGTCGGATAAGTACTTCTTGTTGGGGCTGATCGGAGCAGCTCCTTCTTCTTCCTCTTGTAGCTCAGAAGGGACACACAGGAACACAAGTATTTTGGTGGCCGCTGCCACACAGCTGACCTTTTGTCCCTTCTATTCTCTTCCTAAACCACGACGTTGCCGCGTGGCCTGCCCTACAGGAGCGTAGGCGAGCAGCGCCTCCCACTTCCATGCCTTCAGGCACTATCTTATCATGGATGACGCATCACCACGCCGGTCATCACGCCGTCGTGCTGCACGCGGTGGCCACCTCTTGCCATGGACGATGCCGTCGTGACGCCTATGACCACGCCATCACCATCTCGCGGCATCACATCGCAACCGATCACCAGTGGCATTGCGCCGCCGACGGCCACCACCTCACGCCGCCGTCATCCACCTCACATGGAGTCCGCCACGCCGTCGTCGCCGCCGCAGATCGACAAGGCTATGATGCCACTTGTTGGAGCTGCCCTCCGGCTACGAACACCTGCTCTTCTGTGCCTCGGGCGATATGAACACTGGACGGAAGAGATGAACTCGATGAACAGCAGACAAGAGAGATTTACCGGCGAGGAACGCCGCGGAGCCAATCACCTATATCTTGGCTTATATTCCGACTCACGAACAGAACACAAAGGTGGGGACAAACACCCCAGCACTCACGCACATACATACAAGGACTCAACGCTATGACTCACGACATCGACAGCAGCCCCGGCAACCACCACGGCCACACCCACATGAAAGATCACTGTGGACTACATTGTTTCTCCTAGCTACTCGGCACTCTACAAGCACGACTGGCATCTGTTTAAGTAGCACACGCACACGCACACGCACACACACACACACATGCCTAACTCCACGCACCAAGCTAGCTACATGCAGCTAACAAACTGAAACGCATGCATGCTGACTATTTCTCCTATACTTATCTATGCATCCCCATAATGCATGTATTGCTCCTCCAACAGTCTAATTAACTTGACCAAATCACTCGGCACGCTCTGCCGCACGACCCAGCCACAAGAGTGCACGGCTCGCTGCTTCAATTACCGGCTTGCGCGACGACACGCGCGCTAAGATATTTCCAACAGTTCTCATCAGGGGTATATGTCCTAATTTATCGGATTCTTTCTGAGTACAGATGTACCAAAGGACAAGGAGCATTGGCCCAGCCAGTAGGGTCTTTAACTCACATTGCCCTTCCAGTGCTCTGACTGAAATCGCGTCTACCCAACGCTCAGTCATAAGCATAGGTCGAGCTTTGCTAGTCAGATCACAATTCACAAAGAGACTCGGAGTCTGCCGTGCCATGCATGCGTTCAATTCACACAATCATCTAGCGAGCTTTCTCGTTGAGTCTGGTGAATTGTTGAGCTTGACTGTGTCAAATAGACGGTGGTCTGCACGTTGTACGTTCTTGGCCTTACTTAAAACACAAGGTCATTCCTCGGTTCTCACTGCTACTTCAAGGACGCTACACAACTTCAGAGTTTGGAAAAATGGATTCCTGATACAGCATTGTTTCGATCACGTGCCTAAATATCATATTTTTTTAAGAGGTGGGTCAATCACTACTGCAATTCTCGTATACCCCGGGTGTCAGCGTCTTCGCCGAGAGCCAAAACACGGGCACTCGGCAAAGTAACGAACGCCGAGAGCCGCACTCGGCAAAGGGAATAAATCGGCAAACACATGATAATGCCGACAGTATTGCTCGGCAAACAGGCTATACTCGGCAAAGCCACTATTTGCCGAGGGCCATCTGGCCACACTCGGCAAAGTTTTGCCACGTGGCACATTCCGCGGCGACTAACGGCACGGTCACGATTGCAACTCTTTGCCGAGAGTGGCTCTTGGCAAAGATTTAGTCCCACCTCGCCTACGGACTAGCAAAAAGACCTGTTTAAATAGGTCAATAGTCCAACCGCATTAAGCTTCGGTCTTCATTAGTAAGAGTCCGTACAGTCACTATGAATCTTCATGTTCCGGACAGAGAAGATTCATAGTGGCTGTCGTATTCTAAAAATGGATGCCGGCGTTTTTTTAAATTTATGATCCACACCTTTACCGAGAAGAGCTCTCGGCAGAGCAATAGTTACCCGAGAGTAGCTCTCGGTAAGCAAGCAGTTTCCGAGATTGGCTCTCAGTAATGATAAGGCCACCATCAAAGTTTAGTCCCACCTCGCCTAGAGACAAGCAACAAAACCTGTTTAAATAGTGGGATAGTCCAGATGCAGTAAGCTTCGGTATTCATTACACTCTTGTTAAGGAGATGGACTATCACTTCGAATGTTCACCTGTCTCGAGCAGAGAACATTCAAAGTGATAGGCCATCTTCTTAATGGTGGATGCCGGCATTTTTTTTATTAATGGTGTCATCACAGGGCCCCTGAGCTTGTACAACGCACTGTCTCCGAGCTAGTATCTGGGCATCCAGATGGAACGTGTCTGGTTTGTGCAGGAAGTGCTGGTCCTGTTGCTTCGTTGGCCTCGAAACTTCTCGTGCTCTAAGAGGGGGCAACCGCATGGCACGTGCCACGGCCTCGCATTTTTCAGGGACTCGTGCAATATTCAAGAAATTTATTGATCTGCTAGGGTTTCATCGCCGGGAATTGCAGATCAGCAAGGCGGCACATGAATTCATGCCCGGTAGCGGCATGGGAAATCATTTGTGATGTCCTTGTGGCATGCCTAGGCCTTGAACAGACGAGGGAGGGGCATGCCCTGCCACTGGATTACCGAAAGTACCTCGGTGTCATTCTGATGCAACCGTTGAAATCCTCGGAAAATCGTACGATGGTAGGATTGCTTGGGATCAGGCACGGTGTTATTACCGGTCCTCTGTAGGGTGTGGTAAAAGTTTGGACGTGTTTCGAGTAAGCCTCCCATCAAGCCACTTGTAAACCGCACTGTCTCCGAGCTAGTATCTGGGTATCGAGAGGGAACGTATCCGGTTTGTGCAGGAAGTGCTGGTCCTGTTGCTCCGTTGGCCTAGAAACTTATCGTGCTCTAAGAGGGGGCAACCGCATGGCAAATGCCACGGCAGCGCATTTTTCGGGGACGCGTGCAATATTCGAGAAATTTATTGCTCTGCTAGGGTTTCATCGCCGGGAATTGCAGATCAGCAAGGTGGCACATGAATTCATGCCCGGTAGCGGCATGGGAAATCATTTGTGATGTCCTTGTGGCATGCCTAGGACCTGCACAGATGAGGGAGGAGTGTCATTTCCGAGTGCAGCTCCCGATATGTGTGGCATTTTCGAGTGCTGCTCTCGAGATAACGTAAACTAGATCTTAGGTTATATCCTTTACCGAGCGTGACTCTTGGAAAAGGTGTAAACCCTATATCTAGGTCTCGTACCTTTACCGAGAGCTGTCACCGACAGACTCTCGGTAAAGGTCGGCGAACAGTTAAACTCCCCACGCGGTCTCTTCTCTCTCTTTCTAACAACGCCCCCCACACCCCACCCGCCCCCCCCCCTCGCCCGACCGGCGCCCCCCACCACCGTCGACCGCCGCCCCCCGCCACCATACCGCACCCTCCCCCCCCTCGGCGCCCCTCACCACACCGCACCCTCCCCCTCGTCCCATCGCACCCGTCGGCGCCCCTCACCCCGCCCGCCGCACCACCCCAACCCCGCCGGCTCCACCTCCCCCTCTCGGTGGACTTCATCTCCCCCTCCCCGATCTTGTATGTATGCATGAATGTATGTATGGATGCATGGATTTTATATGGATGCAAGAATTGAGTTATGCATGGATGTATGAATGTATATATGTATGTATTAATGCATGGATTGATGCATGGACTTTTTTTTGTAATAATTTTTTTGTAGTTTTTGTATGTATCATATATATGGGATTGTTTTTATGTATGCATGAATGCATAGATGGATGCAAAAAGGATGGATGAATGTAGGTAATTGTTGATTCTTTGTATAGATAATTGTTTATGCATCTATTAGTTCTTGTTGTTTGTATGGATGCTATGAGGTTACCCCGAAGATATTTGACAAATGCCGATTGTTGTCGTAGGGGGTCGCGCTTCCTCTGTTCTCTCCTCCTCGGTGATCTTTTCATAGTAGGAGGAACAGAGGAAGAGCGACCATCACCGCAATCGATGAATTGTTTTCGGAGGAAGAAAATCGACTTTTGACGATGGCGGTCAATTCTGGGCAAGTTCTTCTTGTGATATACATTTGTCACGCACGATGACTCGCCCAGCGCTGACCATCACCGAAAGTCGAAAATCCGTAGATAGTGTCCACCATATATACCATCACCAGAGAGAGTTCATCACCAGATATACGTCAGAGAGATGAGTAGTTGGAGGGAAAATCAACTTTTGATGATGGCTGTCGATCTGTGCGAGTTCGTCTGTGATATACATTTTTCATGCACGATGGACTCGCCCAGCTCGACCATCACCGAAAGTCGAAATATCTGTGAGATAGTGTCCATCATGATTAATTTGCTTAGATAATCTTTGATGTTTGATTCTTATGCTATTTTTCATTTTGTGATGCAAGGTGTTAGCACCGATCGATTTCGTGGCTATGGCTTCCTCCGACGATGCATCTTCCATTAGGGTCAGGAGAAGCTCGCCGAGGACCGCTTGACGGTGCTCATTGAGAAGCACCTGTAGCTGATCCTAATAAGTATTTTGAGGATCTGGCCAAAGAATCCGCCAGCTAAGGAAAGAAGGCCCCACCACGTAAGGAGTGTGACGACTCGATGCCATTGAGTCCACCGACGTACATTCCCCGCGACACTTGGTCTCCACGATGGGGGATGCTCCGACGTACCTGATCCACGATCACCGGTTTCACCGACTACACCTCCGAGTAGTCCACCTAATAGTTTGGCGTTGATTCAGTGACACTAGTAGAAAATAGGCTTTGGTTGAGGCCTGGGTAAGGGCATTAATCCCGGTTCACTCACGAACCGGGACCAAAGGGGGCATCAGTCCCGTTTCGTGAGGCCAGGGCGCCGGCCGGCCTCGGGAGCCATTGGTCCCGGTTCGTCTGACACTTTTGGTCTCGGATCCAGACCACCGAACCGGACCAATGGGCCTCGCCCTGGCCCAGCCACTTTAGTCCCAGTTGGTGGCTAGAACCGGGACCAGTTGTCCTTTAGTCCCGTTTTAGCCACAACACGGGACTAAAAGAAGCTATATATACCCCCGCCCTTGCCGCCGAACAGAGCCACTGCTCTATTTTTTGGCCGCCGTGGGATAGGTGTGTGGTGCTCTAGCCACCTCCTATGAACATGAGTGTTCGATGAAATGCTCTGCACACTTAGCTTTCTCTCTCGAAGCTCTTTGTCCAAGCTCCATTTTCCTCAAGATTTATCTATGTTTGGTGGTCCGTCCTGTCCCGTCCCGTCCTCACCGCCGTCGATTGCCCGCGCCGATCTCGTCGCCGCACCACGTGGTGAGCCTCTGTTCTTTATCTCTTCTAAAGAAAACATTCTTACTTGTATGATTTAGGTAGATACTTGTATAATTTTCTATACTTTATTATTGTTTGTATTATATAGTGCGATGGTTTTGTTATCCGCCCCCGTGCGCCCTTGTCCTGTCTATGATTCGGATGTGGTATATTATCTTTATAACTTTTGTTTCATTTAGTGTTTATGACAATTATGCGACCAACGTGAATAGATGTTTTTATCTAGAGTATATGTGAACTGGAAATTCCAACCGACCCACTGTCGAGAGTTTAATTTAGTTGAAAAGAAAAACAATTACTTCAAGAAATATGAAATAATTAAGGAGGAGAAGATGGCATTGGAGTTGCATGTTGCGATGTCGTCGAGGATCACAAATCAATGGATACAATCGCTGAATATTAAAAGATTGAAAATATGCCATTCATACTGAGCTGGTATCATATGCCTTGATCAATTGTTACCTTAGTTGCGATTATGATTGCATTTAAATGTTTTACATAGTTTCAATGTATGTTTTATTTAGATGCTCTAGAGAGCTATATGTTTGTTCAATGAAACTATGTGTGAACTTAATGTGAGATGAACTTCTATTAATTTGACCAGTGCTCTATTCATATGTTCTGTAATGGTTTTTGACACACTTAATTATATATAATGCACCAGATGAACCGGCAATGGATGTACGGTGACAGACGCACCTCCAAGTACATTAAGGGCTGCATAATTTTCTCGATTGTGCCTGAGCAAACAAGCAGAATGGTTTATTGTGTTGTCCATGCCTCTATCTATGATACGAAGTCTTACTCTGACCGAAAACCCTTCACATACCCTCTTGAGAAGGGTTTCATGCCACACTATAATATTTGGACCAACACGAGAGAGAGGGTTACGATGGAAGACAACGAAGAAGAGAGACGATGACAACTATCCGCCCTTGAATACGGTGATGCTCGAACGGGGGAAGCTAAAGGTCAAGAGAAACCAGACATGTCCCGATGATGATCTCGCTGGGTCATTTTTGATGAAGAGACAATGCCAAAGTGAAAGGGAGAAGTTGAAGTTCGATCGATGTTAGAGGATCACAAAAAAGGTTTTCACCAAAATTGCAAAGATGCAACACAAAGCTCGGTACCACACATGGAATTGCTGCAATGAAGCAGACAATGTATCTGACCACGGATTTGAGAAGCTACTGAAAATATTGAAGAAGAGCTTCCAAAGGATAACGAATTGCCCACAGTACGTACGACAAAGAAGGTTCTATGCCCTCTAGATTGGAGGTGCAGAAGATACATGCATGCCTAATACTGCATCCTCTACCGCGGTGCGTACGAGGATTTGAACGCATGCCCGTATGCGGTGCATTGCGGTAAGATCAGACGTGATGACCCTGGTGATATTGAGAGGGCGCCTAGGAAGAGGTTCCGGCCAAAGTGTTGTGGTATGCTCCTGTAATACCACGGTTGAAATGTCTGTTCAGAACAAGACATGCCAAGTTGATGCGATGGCACAAGAGGACCATAAGAAAGACGGGAGGTGAGAGCACCCGCTACGGGTCGCAGTGGAGAAAAATCGAGAACGTGGGGGGACTTGCAGGTGACGCAAGGAACGTATGGTTTGGTTTACGCGCGGATGGCATTAATCCTTTGGGGAGCAGAGCACAATCATAGCACCTGGCCCGTGACTCTATGTATCAATACCTTCCTCCTTGGTTGTGCATGAAGCGGAAGTTCATTATGATGCCAGTGCTCATCCAAGGCCCTAAGCAACCCGACACAACATTTATGTGTACCGAAGGCCATTAGTTGAAGAACTTTTGCAGCTGTGGAATGGAAAAGGTGTACGTGTGTGGGATGAGCTCGACCAGCAGGAATTTGACCTACATGCATCGTTGTTGTAACTATCAATGATTGGCCTGCTCTCAGTAACCTTTCAGGACAGACAACAAAGGATACCACGCATCACACACTGTTTAGATGATACCGAAAGTATATTTTGGACAAATGCAGGAAGAATATGTACCTGGACATCGTTGATTTCTTCCGACACAACCATCAATCCGAAAGAAAGCAAGCATTTCAAAGGTGAGGCAATCACCGGAAGAAGCCCGCCGTCCATACTGGTGATCACATACTTGATATGGTCAATGATTTACAAGTAATCGTGGAAGGGTCCCGGCGACTTCTGTTTCGAATGACGCTGAGGGACGTGCACCATGTGGAAGAACAAATCTATATTTTGGGACCTACCCTATTGAAAGACCTAGAGTCGCTCTGCAATCGACGTGATGCACGTGAGAAAGATATTTGCGTGAGCCGCTAGGCTTCTTGGGCGTGTTATGGGAAGACAAAAGATACACCGGAGGCATGGGGGGCCAGCAACGGTGTCATGAAAAAGACGCATGCATCCAAAGTAGTATGAAGGGCCTGCCTGCTACGCTCAGTTGTTGGTCCCGTCTGGCTTCTCGTCGAATATAAAGGGAATAATAAATATGACAGAGAAAAAGTTCCAGAACCTAAGTCGATGACTGCCACGTGATTATACGCAACTGCTTCCGTTTGCATTGAGGGGGCTTCTACCGAAAAACGTTCGATTAGCCATTGTGAAGCTATGTGCATTCCTCAATGCAATCTCTCAGAAGGTAATCACCAGAAATCCTACCGTTAAGGGTGATTTGGTGCAATGTCTTGTCAGTTTCGAGCTGGTGTTCCCACCATCTTCTTCAATATCATGATGCACATCCTAGTTCATCTAGTCGACGAGATTGCCATTCTGGCCTTGTATTTCTACATAATATGTTCCCCTTTGAGAGGTTCATGGGAGTCTTAAAGAAAAGTTCATAACCGTGCTAGGCCAGAAGGAAGCATCTCCACGGGCCATCAACACAGAGGTCATTGGGTTTGTGTTGACTTCATTTCTGACCTTAGAGATTGTATGCCTCAATCGGAGTTGAGGGGAGATTGACTGGAAAAGGCACGCTAGGACGCGTCAATAATATGTAGGACGGGCATTCTTGGTCTCAAGCACACTACACAGTTCTACAGAATTCTACCTTGGTGACCTCATATGTCAATGAACACAAAATATCCTGCGCTCCAAACACCCAATAGTGCGACGACTGGATACAGTGAACACATCAGGACTTTCGGTAGTTGGTTGCAAACACATCTCATGGGTGACAACAATGTTGCGATGTGCTGTACTCGTTGGCCAGGAGCCATCTTCGACTGTATTGACTTACAAAGGGTACGAGATAAATGGAATATATTTTACAAATCGCCCAAGATCAAAGCCAACCAAAACAATGGTGTCCGCTTTGATGCAGCAACCAACAGGGGAAAGGACACATATTATGGTTACATAGTGGACATATGGAACTTGACTATGGACATGATTTTAAGGTCCCTTTGTTTCGGTGCAAATGGGTCAATCTGTCAGGAGGCGGGGTACAGGTAGACCCATAGTGGATCTCAACAATCTTGAGTACACAGACGAACCATTCGTCCTAGCCAATGATGTGGGCAGGTTTTCTATGTGAGGACATGTCTACCAAACCGAAGAAAAGAAAGATAAAAGCGAATACATCATACGATTAGCCAAAGCCGCACATATTTCTTTCAGGGAAAAGAGACATCATGGGAGGAGGGCAAGACAGACATGTCTGAAGATTATGAAAGTTTCATGAATTCCTCCCTTCAAAGTCAAGGCTGACCCAACCACCCTGTTAACGATGACGATTATCCATGTTACGGCGCAATAAGCAAGGGACACACGCGAAGAAAAAGTGAGACTTCTCTCTCACAACTATTCTGATGAACCTTTGATCTAGAATATCAATGCAGTTACATGTCAAAAAATGAAATGCCTTTGTAACAGATGAGTTTTATCTGAAACCCCATACTTCAGAAAGAGATTGTCCATTTGTATACGAAGTGCATCCAGTTTTTGTCGTAACCTCTCATAACTATCACATGCTATGTGGGTGAATTGATGATACCATGCCAACTTTCAACCTTTTCAGAGTTCATTTGTAGTGCTTTGCAATTCCAGGGTCATTTAGCTAAAAAAAAATCAGTAAATGCATGAAAATACCAAATGAAGTCAGAAAGGGTTGAAAATTTATGATGTGGCTTTAATGGTGCATTCTGAGCCACACAAAAGTCTGGAGTTCAAAAAGTTAAAAAATGAATCTCTTTGTAACAGATGAGTTTTCATCCGAAACCCTGATATTTCGAAAGAGATTGTCCATTTTGTACATGAAGTGCATCCAGTTTTTGCCATAATCCTCTCAACTTTTTAGAACATGCTATGTGGGGTGAAATGATGATACCAGCCAACTTTCACCTTTTCAGAGTTCATTTGTAGTCTTTCAATTTCAGGGTCATTTAGCTCAAAAAAATCGGTAAATGCATGAAAAATACCAAATGAAGTCAGAAAGGTTTGAAAATTTATGATGTGGCTTTGAATTTTGCATTTTGAACATACAAAAGTCTGGAGTTCAAATAAGTTCAAAAAAATGAAATCTCTTTGTAACGATAAGTTTTCATCCAAAACCCTCATACTTCGAAAGAGATTGTCCATTTTGTACCTGAAGTGCATCCAGTTTTTTTCGTAACCCTCTCAACTTTTTAGCACATGCTATGTGGGTGAAATGATATACCATGCCAACTTTCAATCTTTTCAGAGTCCATTTATAGTGCTTTTCAATTTCAGGGTCATTTAGCTCAAAAAAATCCTTAATGCATGAAAAAAAACCAAATGAATCAGAGAGGGTTGAAAATTTATGATGTGGCTTTGAATGTCATTTTGAACACATAAAATTCTGAGTTCAAAATAAGTTCAAAAAAATGAAATCTCTTTGTAACAGATGAGTTTTCGTCCGAAACCCTGATACTTCTAAAGAGATTGTCCATTTGGCACACGAAGTGCATCCAGTTTTGTCCGTAACCCTCTCAACTTTTTAGCACATTCTATGTGGGTGAAATGATGATACCATGCCAACTTTCAACACTTTCAGAGTTCATTTATAGTGCTTTTCAATTTCAGGGTCATTCAGCTAAAGAATAACTAATAGCAAAAAGAATGACCTAGAAAACTTTATAAAACTCTAATAGCAAAAGAATGAACTAAAGAAATCAATTAAAATATTCCGTTATGATCAACTAAAACAAACTATAATATACTTCAGCAGCAAAAGAATCATAAAAAGCTTTTAAACCTCTAGTATTTTTTAAACTAAAATTATATAAAATTTAGGCAACTAAAATTATCAAAGTATTTTTTTGTTCAAAAAATTAATAGCAAAAAGAATTTTCAGAAATTTTTTGTTAGAATCTTAATAGCAAACTAAATAAAATAACAAATCTATTTTTGATTAAACACACCATTTAAAATAACCTAAAAATTCAGATATAGAAAAAGGCAAAGCCTATGACACAAGCATTTCGCAAGTCGACTGTGATTCAGGCCCCAAGCAAACACAAAATGAAGTGGCACCGCATTACATTGTGATTGGGACGGTCATCAGTGGAGCAGGCGGATGCCACCGTGACCTACAAACATGCATGACGCCATGCATGGCGCAGGAGATGGCTAACCGCTCGGGGTCGTTCGAGGAGGAAGCGTAAGGGTGTGTGCCGTCGCTGCCGATCTCCCTTGTGTGCACCAGGGCGCGTCTTTGAACATACACTATATAATTTCTGGGACCAAGCGCATTTCTAGCAAGTCATCCAGGCAAGATGCATCATATGCATGAGTACTGATTAGATAATCATATGCATGCACATTATATCTACCCAAATATCGACCAATTTCAATCTCAACAATAGGGGATAAAACAATAAGCAATTAACACCCGTTCATGTTTAATCTATAATATTCATGTGTACTGACTAGACTAAAACTCCATCAAAACACAAGGAGAAAAACTCACAACCTTCTTCCTAAACTCGCATGCTATTATAAAAAAACTAACCTAAAAGATTTGCGCCAACTAACTGGCCATCAAGCTGATGCATCATGCAATGTAGTCCTCATCTAGAAACTCCTTCAAAGGCTGTGTGCAGCCCTTCTTACAGCCTCCCACCCAGCATGTTGTAGGGTGTGTCTGGTCCCATAGAATGTCTTGTCAGGATTTTCACATAGTCGTACAGGCGCTTGCTCCTGAATGGCTACCTCTCACAAACCCTCCCTCATCGTACTCTCGCAGCACGGGGTCAGCTTGCCATCGAAACCTTGGACTGATCCGATCCTCCACCTGCATGAACAAAATATATATGCATGATTACATAATCAAATTCATGCATAAGGAACCAGATTTGGCTTACAACATCAATGCGGATATATGTGTATTTACCGGGGCATGATTGACGATGTCAGTGAAGCTGTGTGAGGTCCAGAATGTGTAACGTTATCCCGTTCATCGATCATTTGCTTTAGATACTTGTTGTGCACGGATGCACCATAATTGCCGAGAAGGTCGCATGTGGTGTAGTTGTTCGAACTAGTATGCAAAGGCGTGCAACCAATGGATGCAAATTGTTTACTAGCACCTTTCTCACACCAACCATCTGCAGTTGCGCCACATTTCTAGGATCTCAGTCGCCACGTTTTCCAATAAGTATACGAGCTCATGCAGGAGAAGTAAATTAGTATGGTTGACATCGAATATTAATTGATGATTTAATTTTTATGTGCGAGTATGCTAGGTACTACTTACATCATCGAAGCTTGTTAGAAGCCAGTCCATCATGTCGGAGTCGCTCATGATGTCATTGCCAGAGATGGCGATGAGCGCGACGGAGTGGTGAAGTGATGTGTTGAGATGACCCCGTCGTCAACTAGCCTCTTGAAAGCTTGGACCTGTGCGGCAAGGGTCGGTACCTTCTTCGTCTTCACCTTGAAGACACCAGTGCCCCCAAAAGCAAAGGTCATGCCAGATGAGTCACAATGATCTGATGTGAGCCTCATATGCTGAGGGCTTCATTGAGTCCCAACATCTTTCTGCAAGGACAAGACGTAGTAGGAACGATTATTTTTTATTCTGCACCTAGATGTATATACTGGAATAACATATATAGTAACGTACGATAAAATCTAGATTGCATCCTGTAGTTGAGAAAGCGTCCGGCCAAAACAGGAGAACGTAGCATAATGAGTGTTGATAGGAGCCGTATGGGTAGCTCCATTGACGCGATGTCTTTTCACCAATGTTGTTCGGAACATTGCCGTTGTCGACAAAGTCGTCGCCAAAGACACAAAGCTCGACCATTGGTTCTTCGACCGCTGTGAAGAAGGTGTGCCTCGGGCCTCCAACGAGCAGCACTGCAACATAATCGATCATGTCAGTACGTGCGTGCGTGAAAGACATGAAGAACCGGACAAGATTGAACTTGAAGTGATCGCTAGCAACAGATATGATCTACTAAAAGGAAGACATGGCGGCACGCTAGCAACAAACATCCAAAAGGAAAACATGGCAGCAAGTATAGTATGTAATCCGTGCATACCAGCAAAGACGACGAGACGACAGGAGAAGACAGGCAACACGCCGGAGGAAGCTTCATGGCCGCGAAGCCTGCGAGGGCACCGCCCGGCGCCCGCGAGGAAGAGATATGACAGGGAGGGAGATGGGGATGGGGATGGGATCTTGGTGTGGGCGTAGGGCTATATTTATAGGAGGAGAATGCACGTGTACCTTAGTGTCCTGCTCCTGTTAACTTCGATTCAATTTCTTACCCGCGGATGATCAACTTGGGAGGGAAGGCGCAACTACATGCGCATGTCTTTCACCGACCTAATCTCCTTGACGTTCCCCCCTCACGTACTGATCCCGGTCTTCTTTTCTCTGCCATACCGAATTTTCTGCCCAACCAACACGACACGGCAGGAGTGGGCCCGTCATGGTTCTTGAATGGTCCTAGTTCATCGACAACCTAAAGCTCCATTAACCAGGGCGGGGCCCTCCACTGTCAACTGCTCGCTAAATTGATAGTGCAGCGATGTCGGATAAGTACTCTTGTTGGGGCTGATCGGAGCTCCTTCTTCTTCCTCTTGTAGCTCAGAAGGGACACACAGGAACACATTATTTTGGTGCCGCTGCCACACAGCTGACCTTTTGTCCCTTCTATTCTCTTCCTAAACCACGACGTTGCCGCGTGGCCTGCCCTACAGGAGCTAGGCAGCAGCGCCTCCCACTTCATGCTTCGCACTATCTTATCATGGATGACGCATCACCACCCGGTCATCACGCCGTCTGTCTGCACGCGGTGGCCACCTCTTGCCATGGACGATGCCGTCGTGACGCCTATGACCACGCCATCACCATCTCGCGGCATCACATCGCAACGATCACCAGTGGCATTGCGCCGCCGACGGCCACCACCTCACGCCGCCGTCATCCACTCACAGGTGAGTCGGCCACGCCGTCGTCGCCGCCACGCAGCGACATACGACAAGGCTATGATGCCACTTGTTGGAGCTGCCCTCCGGCTACAACACCTGCTCTTCTTGCCTCGGGCGATATGAACACTGGACGGAAGAGATGAACTCGAGAACAGCACAAGAAGATTACCGGCGAGGAACGCCGCGGAGCCAATCACCTATATCTTGGCTTATATTCCGACTCACGAACAGAACACAAAGGTGGGGACAAACACCCCAGCACTCACGCACATACATACAAGGATCAACGCTATGATCTCAGACATCGACAGCAGCCCCGGCAACCACCACGGCCACACCCACATGAAAGATCACTGTGGACTACTTGTTTCTCCTACTACTCCACTCTACAAGCACGACTGGCATCTGTTTAAGTAGCACACGCACACGCACACGCACACACACACACACCATGCCTAACTCCACGCACCAAGCTAGCTACTGCAGCTAACAACGAAACGCATGCATGCTGACTATTTCTCCTATACTTATCTATGCATCCCCATAATGCATGTATTGCTCCTCCAACAGTCTAATTAACTTGACCAAATCACTCGGCACGCTCTGCCGCACGACCCAGCCACAAGAGTGCACGCTCGCTGCTTCAATTACCGGCTTGCGGCGACACCGCGCGCTAATATTTTCACAGTTCTCATCAGGGTATATGTCCTAATTTTCGGATTCTTTCTGAGTACAGATGTACCAAAGGACAAGGAGCATTGGCCCAGCCAGTAGGGTCTTTAACTCACATTGCCCTTCCATGCTCTGACTGAAATCGCGTCTACCCAACGCTCAGTCATAGCATAGGTCGAGCTTTGCTAGTCAGATCACATTCACAAAGAGACTCGGAGTCTGCCGTGCTGCATGCGTTCAATTCACACCAATCATCTAGCGAGCTTTCTCGTTGAGTTCTGGTGAATTGTTGAGCTTGACTGTGTCAAATAGACGGTGGTCTGCACGTTGTACGTTCTTGGCCTTACTTAAACACAAGGTCATTCCTCGGTTCTCACTGCTACTTCAAGGACGCTACACAACTTCAGAGTTTGGAAAAATGGATTCCTGATACAGCATTGTTTCGATCACGTCCTAAATATCATATTTTTTTAAGAGGTGGGTCAATACTACTGCAATTCTCGTATACCCCGGTGGTCAGCGTCTTCGCCGAGAGCCAAAACACGGCACTCGGCAAAGTAACGAACGCCGAGAGCCGCACTCGCAAGGGAATAAATCGGCAAACACATGATAATGCCGACAGTATTGCTCGGCAAACAGGCTATACCGGCAAAGCCACTATTTCCGAGGCCATCTGGCACACTCGGCAAAGTTTTGCCACGTGGCACTTCCGCGGCGACTAACGGCACGGTCACGATTGCAACTCTTTGCCGAAAGTGGCTCTTGGCAAAGATTTATTCCCACCTCGCCTACGGACTAGCAAAAAACCTGTTTAAAATAGGTCAATAGTCCAACCGCATTAAGCTTCGGTCTTCATTAGTAAGGTCCGTACAGTCACTATGAATCTTCATGTTCCGGACAAGAAGATTCATAGTGGCTGTCGTATCTAAAAATGGATGCCGGCGTTTTTTTAAATTTATGATCCACACCTTTACCGGAAGAGCTCTCGGCAGAGCAATAGTTACCCGAGTGCTCTCGGTAAGCAAGCAGTTTCCGAGATTGGCTCTCAGTAATGATAAGGCCACCATCAAAGTTTAGTCCCACCTCGCCGAGACAAGCAACAAAACCTGTTTAAATAGTGGGATAGTCCAGAGCAGTAAGCTCGGTATTCATTACACTCTTGTTAAGGAGATGGACTATCACTTCGAATGTTCACCTGTCTCGAGCAGAGAGAACATTCAAAGTGATAGGCCATCTTCTTAATGGTGGATGCCGGCATTTTTTTTATTAATGGTGTCATCACAGGGCCCCTGAGCTTGTACACCGCACTGTCTCCGAGCTAGTATCTGGCGGCATCCAGATGGAACGTGTCTGGTTTGTGCAGGAAGTGCTGGTCCTGTTGCTTCGTTGGCCTCGAAACTTCTCGTGCTCTAAGAGGGGGCAACCGCATGGCACGTGCCACGGCCTCGCATTTTTCACGGGACTCGTGCAATATTCAAGAAATTTTATGATCTGCTAGGGTTTCATCGCCGGGAATTGCAGATCAGCAAGGCGGCACATGAATTCATGCTGCCGGTAGCGCATGGAAATCATTTGTGATGTCCTTGTGGCATGCCTACCTTGAACAGACGAGGGAGGGGCATGCCCTGCCACTGGATTACCGAAAGTACCTCGGTGTCATTCTGATGCAAACCGTTGAAATCCTCGGAAAATCGTACGATGTAGAGATGCTTGGATCAGCACGGTGTTTTTACCGGTCCTCTGTAGGGTGTGGTAAAAGTTTGGACGTGTTTCGGTAAGCCTCCCATCAAGCCACTTGTAAACCGCACTGTCTCCGAGCTAGTATCTGGGTATCGAGAGGGACGTATCCGTTTTTGTGCAGGAAGTGCTGGTCCTGTTGCTCCGTTGGCCTAGAACCTTATCGTGCTCTAAGAGGGGGCAACCGCATGGCAAATGCCACGGCAGCGCATTTTTCGGGGACGCGTGCAATATTCGAGAAATTTATTGCTCTGCTAGGGTTTCAATCGCGGGAATTGCAGATCAGCAAGGTGCACATGAATTCATGCCCGGTAGCGGCATGGAAATCATTTGTGATGTCCTTGTGGCATGCCTAGGACCTGCACAGATAGGGAGGAGTGTCATTTCCGAGTGCAGCTCCCGATAGTGTTGGCATTTTCGAGTGCTGCTCTCGAGATAACGTAAACTAGATCTTAGGTTTAATCCTTTACCGAGCGTGACTCTTGGAAAAGGTGTAACCCTATATCTAGTCTCGTACCTTTACCGAGAGCTGTCACCGACAGACTCTCGTGTAAAGGTCGGCGAACAGTTAACTCCCCCACGCGTCTCTTCTCTCTCTCTCTTCTTACAACGCCCCCCACACCCACCGCCCCCTCCCCTCGCCGCAACCGGCGCCCCCCCCACCGTCGAGCCGCCGCCCCCCCCATACCGGCACCCTCCCCCTCGGCCGGCCCCTCACCACACCGGCACCCTCCCCCTCGGTCGCCATCGACACCGTCGGCGCCCCTCGACCCCGCCGGCACCCCCCAACCCCGCCGGCTCCACCTCCCCCTCTCGGTGAGCTTCATCTCCCCCTCCCCGATCTTGTATGTATGCATGAATGTATGTATGGATGCATGGATTTTTATATGGATGCAAGAATTGATGTATGCATGGATGTATGAATGTATATATGTATGTATTAATGCATGGATTGATGCATGGACTTTTTTTGTAATAAATTTTTTTGTAGTTTTTTGTATGTATCAATATATAGATGGATGTGTGTATGTATGCATGAATGCATAGATGGATGCAAAGAAGGATGGATGAATGTAGGTAATTGTTGATTTCTTTGTATAGATAATTGTTTATGCATCTATTAGTTCTTGTTGTTTGTATGGATGCTATGGAGGTTACCCCGAAGATATTTGACAAATGCCGATTGTTGTCGTAGGGGGTCGCGCTTCCTCTGTTCCTCCTCGGTGATCTTTTCATAGTAGGAGGAACAGAGGAAGAGCGACCATCACCGACAATCGATGAGAGTTGTTTTCGGAGGAAGAAAATCGACTTTTGACGATGGCGGTCAATCTGGGCAAGTTCTTCTTGTGATATACATTTGTCACGCACGATGGACTCGCCCAGCTTGACCATCACCGAAAGTCGAAATATCCGTGAGATAGTGTCCACCATATATACCATCACCAGAGAGAGTTTCACCAGATATACGTCAGAGAGATGAGAGTAGTTGGAGGAAGAAAATCAACTTTTGATGATGGCTGTCGATCTGTGCGAGTTCGTCCTGTGATATACATTTTTCATGCACGATGGACTCGCCCAGCTCGACCATCACCGAAAGTCGAAATATCTGTGAGATAGTGTCCATCATGATTAATTTGCTTAGAAGTAATCTTTGATGTTTGATTCTTATGCTATTTTTCATTTTGTGATGCAAGGTGTTAGCACCGATCGATTTCGTGGCTATGGCTTCCTCCGACGATGCATCTTCCATTAGGGTCAAGGAGAAGCTCGCCGAGGACCGCTTGACGGTGCTCATTGAGAAGCACCTGTAGCTGATCCTAATACAGTATTTTGAGGATCTGGCCAAGAAGAATCCGCCAGCTAAGGAGAAGAAGGCCCCACCACGTAAGGAGTGTGACGACTCGATGCCATTGAGTCCACCGACGTACATTCCCGACGACACTTGGTCCTCCACGATGGGGGATGCTCCGACGTACTCTGATTCCACGATCACCGGTTTCACCGACTACACCTCCGAGTAGTCCACCTAGATAGTTTGGCGTTGATTCAGTGACACTAGTAGAAAATAGGGCTTTGGTTGAGGCCTGGGTAAGGGCATTAATCCCGGTTCACTCACGAACCGGGACCAAAGGGGGCATCAGTCCCGGTTCGTGAGGCCAGGGCGCCGGCCGGGCCTCGGGAGCCATTGGTCCCGGTTCGTCTGACACTTTTGGTCTCGGATCCAGACACGAACCGGGACCAATGGGCCTCGCTCCTGGCCCAGCACCTTTAGTCCCAGTTGGTGGCTAGAACCGGGACCAAAGGTTGTCCTTTAGTCCCGGTTTTAGCCACAAACCGGGACTAAAGAGAAGCCTATATATACCCCCGCCCTTGCCCGCGAACAGAGCCACTGCTCTATTTTTTTGGCCGGCCGTGGGATAGGTATGTGGTGCTCTAGCTCACCTCCTATGCACATGAGGTGTTCGATGAAATGCCTCTGCCACACTTAAGCTTTCTCCTCTCGAAGCTCTTTGTCCAAGCTCCATTTTCCTCAAGATTTGTCTATGTTTGGTGGTCCGTCCTGTCCCGTCCCCGTCCTCACCGCCGTCGATTGCCCGCGCCGATCTCGTCGCCGGCACCACCGTGGTGAGCCTCTTGTTCTTATCTTCTTTCTAAAAGAAAAACATTCTTACTTGTATGATTTAGGTAGATACTTGTATAATTTTCTTACTTTTATTATTGTTTGTTATTATATAGTGCGATGGTTTTGGTATCCGCCCCCGTCGGCCCTTGTCCTGTCTATGATTCGGATGTGGTATATTATCTTTTATAACTATTTGTTTCATTTAGTGTTTATGACAATTATGCCGACCAACGTGAAATAGATGTTTTTATCTAGGAGGTATGTGAACCGGAAATTCCAACCGACCCACTTGTCGAGAGGTTAAATTTAGTTGAAAAGGAAAACAATTACTTCAAGAAAAAATTGAAAATAATTAAGGAGGAGAAGATGGCATTGGAGTTGCATGTTGCGGATGTCGTCGAGGATCACAAGATCAAGATGGATACAATGCGCTTGAAGATTAGAAAGATTAGAAAATATGCCATTCATACTGAGGCTTGGTATCATTATGCCGTTGGATCAATTGTTACCTTAGTTGCGATTATGATTGCATTTAAATGTTTTACATAGTTTCAATGTATGTTTTAGTTAGATGCTCTAGAGAGCTATATGTTGTTCAATGAGAACTATGTGTGAACTTAATGTGATGATGAACTTCTATTAATTTGACCAGTGCTCTATTCATGATGTTCTGTAATGGTTTTTGACACACTTAATTATATATAATGCACGCAGATGAACCGGCAATGGATGTACGGTGACAGACGCACCTCCAAGTACATTAAGGGCGTGCATAATTTTCTCGAATGTGCCTGAGGCAAACAAGCAGAATGGTTTTATGTGTTGTCCATGCCTTATCTATGGGAATACGAAGTCTTACTCTGACTCGAAAACCCTTCACATCCACCTGCTTGAGAAGGGTTTCATGCCACACTATAATATTTGGACCAAGCACGGAGAAAGAGGGGTTACGATGGAAGACAACGAAGAAGAAGAGGATGATGACAACTATCCGCCCCTTGAATACGGTGATGCTGCAACGGGGGAAGCTAAAGGTCAAGAGAAACCAGACGATGTGCCCGATGATGATCTTCGCTGGGTCATTGTTGATGCAAAGAGACAATGCCAAAGTGAAAGGGAGAAGTTGAAGTTCGATCGCATGTTAGAGGATCACAAAAAAGGGTTTCACCAAAATTGCAAAGATGGCAACACAAAGCTCGGTACCACACTGGAATTGCTGCAATGGAAGGCAGACAATGGTGTATCTGACAACGGATTTGAGAAGCTACTGAAAATATTGAAGAAGAAGCTTCCAAAGGATAACGAATTGCCCGACAGTACGTACGGAGCAAAGAAGGTTCTATGCCCTCTAGGATTGGAGGTGCAGAAGATACATGCATGCCCTAATGACTGCATCCTCTACCGCGGTGCGTACGAGGATTTGAACGCATGCCCGGTATGCGGTGCATTGCGGTATAAGATCAGACGTGATGACCCTGGTGATATTGAGAGCGAGCGCCCTAGGAAGAGGGTTCCGGCCAAAGTGATGTGGTATGCTCCTGTAATACCACGGTTGAAATGTCTGTTCAGAAACAAAGAGCATGCCAAGTTGATGCGATGGCACAAAGAGGACCATAAGAAAGACGGGAGGTTGAGAGCACCCGCTGACGGGTCGCAGTGGAGAAAAATCGAGAGAACGTGGGGGGACTTTGCAGGTGACGCAAGGAACGTATGGTTTGGTTTACGCGCGGATGGCATTAATCCTTTTGGGGAGCAGAGCAGCAATCATAGCACCTGGCCCGTGACTCTATGTATCAATAACCTTCCTCCTTGGTTGTGCATGAAGCGGAAGTTCATTATGATGCCAGTGCTCATCCAAGGCCCTAAGCAACCCGACAACAACATTTATGTGTACCGAAGGCCATTAGTTGAAGAACTTTTGCAGCTGTGGAATGGAAAAGGTGTACGTGTGTGGGATGAGCTCGACCAGCAGGAATTTGACCTACATGCATCGTTGTTTGTAACTATCAATGATTGGCCTGCTCTCAGTAACCTTTCAGGACAGACAAACAAGGGATACCACGCATGCACACACTGTTTAGATGATACCGAAAGTATATATTTGGACAAATGCAGGAAGAATATGTACCTGGGACATCGTTGATTTCTTCCGACCAACCATCAATGTCGAAAGAAAGGCAAGCATTTCAAAGGTGAGGTAGATCACCGGAAGAAGCCCGCCGTCCATACTGGTGATCACATACTTGATATGGTCAATGATTTACAAGTAATCGTGGAAAGGGTCCCGGCGGACTATCTGTTTCGAATGACGCTGAGGGACGTGCACCCATGTGGAAGAACAAATCTATATTTTGGGACCTACCCTATTGGAAAGACCTAGAGGTCCGCTCTGCAATCGACGTGATGCACATGAGAAAGAATCTTTGCGTGAGCCTGCTAGGCTTCTTGGGCGTGTATGGGAAGACAAAAGATACACCGGAGGCATGGGAGGGCCAGCAACGTGTGCATGAAAAAGACGGCATGCATCCAAAGTAGTATGAAGGGCCTGCCTGCTACGCTCAGTATGTAGGTCCCGTCTGGCTTCTCGTCGAATATAAAGGGAATAATAAATATGACAGAGAAAAAGTTCCAGAACCTAAAGTCTGATGACTGCCACGTGATTATGACGCAACTGCTTCCGGTTGCATTGAGGGGGCTTCTACCGGAAAACGTTCGATTAGCCATTGTGAAGCTATGTGCATTCCTCAATGCAATCTCTCAGAAGGTAATCATCCAGAAATCCTACCAAGGTTAAGGAGTGATTTGGTGCAATGTCTTGTCAGTTTCGAGCTGGTGTTCCCACCATCCTTCTTCAATATCATGATGCACATCCTAGTTCATCTAGTCGACGAGATTGCCATTCTGGGCCTTGTATTTCTACATAATATGTTCCCCTTTGAGAGGTTCATGGGAGTCTTAAAGAAATATGTTCATAACCGTGCTAGGCCAGAAGGAAGCATCTCCACGGGCCATCAAACACAGGAGGTCATTGGGTTTTGTGTTGACTTCATTTCTGACCTTAAGAAGATTGGTCTGCCTCAATCGGAGTATGAGGGGAGATTGACTGGAAAAGGCACGCTAGGAGCGGACTCAATAATATGTAGGGACGGGCATTCTTGGTCTCAAGCACACTACACAGTTCTACAGAATTCTACCTTGGTGACCTCATATGTCAATGAACACAAGAATATTCTGCGCTCCAAACACCCAAAGTAGTGCGATGACTGGATTACATGTGAACACATCAGGACTTTCGGTAGTTGGTTGCAAACACATCTCATGGGTGACAACAATGTTGCAGATGTGCTGTACTCGTTGGCCAGGAGACCATCTTCGACTGTATTGACTTACAAAGGGTACGAGATAAATAGGAATATATTTTACACGATCGCCCAAGATCAAAAGAGCACCAACCAAAACAATGGTGTCCGCTTTGATGCAGCAACCAACAGGGGAAAGGACACATATTATGGTTACATAGTGGACATATGGAACTTGACTATGGACATGATTTTAAGGTCCCTTTGTTTCTGTGCAAATGGGTCAATCTGTCAGGAGGCGGGGTACAGGTAGACCCATAGTGGATCTCAACAATCTTGAGTACACAGACGAACCATTCGTCCTAGCCAATGATGTGGAGCAGGTTTTCTATGTGAAGGACATGTCTACCAAACCGAGAAAAAGAAAAGATAAGGAAGCGAATACATCATACGATTAGCCAAAGCGCCACATAGTTCTTTCAGGGAAAAGAGACATCATGGGAGTGGAGGGCAAGACAGACATGTCTGAAGATTATGAAAAGTTTCATGAAATTCCTCCCTTCAAAGTCAAGGCTGACCCAACCACCCTGTTAAACGATGACGATTATCCATGGTTACGGCGCAATAAGCAAGGGACACACGCGAAGAAAAAGTGAAGACTTTCTCTTCACAACTATTCTGATGATACCTTTGATCTAGAATATCAATGCAGTTACATGTCAAAAAATGAAATGCCTTTTGTAACAGATGAGTTTTCATCTGAAACCCTCATACTTTGAAAGAGATTGTCCATTTTGTATACGAAGTGCATCCAGTTTTTGTCGTAACCCTCTTAACTTTTTATCACATGCTATGTGGGTGAATTGATGATACCATGCCAACTTTCAACCTTTTCAGAGTTCATTTGTAGTGCTTTGCAATTTCAGGGTCATTTAGCTAAAAAAAAAATCAGTAAATGCATGAAAAATACCAAATGAAGTCAGAAAGGGTTGAAAATTTATGATGTGGCTTTGAATGGTGCATTCTGAGCACACAAAAAGTCTGGAGTTCAAATAAGTTAAAAAAATGAAATCTCTTTGTAACAGATGAGTTTTCATCTGAAACCCTGATATTTCGAAAGAGATTGTCCATTTTGTACATGAAGTGCATCCAGTTTTTGCCATAATCCTCTCAACTTTTTAGAACATGCTATGTGGGTGAAATGATGATACCATGCCAACTTTCAACCTTTTCAGAGTTCATTTGTAGTGCTTTTCAATTTCAGGGTCATTTAGCTCAAAAAAATCGGTAAATGCATGAAAAATACCAAATGAAGTCAGAAAGGTTTGAAAATTTATGATGTGGCTTTGAATTTTGCATTTTGAACATACAAAAAGTCTGGAGTTCAAATAAGTTCAAAAAAATGAAATCTCTTTGTAACAGATAAGTTTTCATCCAAAACCCTCATACTTCGAAAGAGATTGTCCATTTTGTACCTGAAGTGCATCCAGTTTTTTTCGTAACCCTCTCAACTTTTTAGCACATGCTATGTGGGTGAAATGATGATACCATGCCAACTTTCAATCTTTTCAGAGTCCATTTATAGTGCTTTTCAATTTCAGGGTCATTTAGCTCAAAAAAATCCTTAAATGCATGAAAAAAACCAAATGAAGTCAGAGAGGGTTGAAAATTTATGATGTGGCTTTGAATGTGCATTTTGAACACATAAAAAGTCTGGAGTTCAAATAAGTTCAAAAAAATGAAATCTCTTTGTAACAGATGAGTTTTCGTCCGAAACCCTGATACTTCTAAAGAGATTGTCCATTTTGCACACGAAGTGCATCCAGTTTTTGCCGTAACCCTCTCAACTTTTTAGCACATTCTATGTGGGTGAAATGATGATACCATGCCAACTTTCAACACTTTCAGAGTTCATTTATAGTGCTTTTCAATTTCAGGGTCATTCAGCTCAAAGAATGAACTAATAGCAAAAAGAATGACCTAGAAAACTTTTATAAAACTCTAATAGCAAAAAGAATGAACTAAAAAGAATCAATTAAAATATTCCGTTATGATCAACTAAAACAAAACTATAATATACTTCAGCAGCAAAAAGAATTAACTAAAAAGCTTTTATAAACCTCTAGTATTTTTTAAACTAAAATTATATAAAATTTAGGCAACTAAAATTATCAAAGTATTTTTTGTTCAAAAAATTAATAGCAAAAAGAATTTTCAGAAAGTATTTTTTGTTAGAATCTTTAATAGCAAACTAAAATAACAAAATCTATTTTTGATTAAAACACCCATTTAAAATAACCTAAAAATTCAGATATAAGAAAAAGGCAAAGCCTATGACACAAGCATTTCGGCAAGTCGACTGTGAATTCAGGCCCCAAGCAAACACACAAATGAAGTGGCACCGCATTACATTGTGATTGGGACGGTCATCAGTGGAGCAGGCCGGATGCCACCGTGACCTACAAACATGCATGACGCCATGCATGGCGCAGGAGATGGCTACCGCTCGGGGTCGTTCGAGGAGAGAAGCGTAAGGGTGTTGCCGTCGCTGCCGATCTCCCTTGTGTGCACCAGGCGCGGTCTTTGAGACATACACCTATATAATTTCTGGGACCAAGCGCAGTTCTAGCAAGTCATCCAGGCAAGATGCATCATATGCATGAGTACTGATTAGAGTAATCATATGCATGCACATTATATCTAACCCAAATATACGACCAAATTTTCAATCTCAACAAATAGGGGATAAAACAATAAGCAAATTAACACCCGTTCATGTTTAATCTATAATATTCATGTGTACTGTACTAGACTAAAACTCCATCAAAACACAAGGAGAAAAACTCACAACCTTCTTCCTAAACTCGCATGCTATTTATAAAAACTAACCTAAAAGATATTGCGCCAACTACTACCTGGCCATCAAGCTAATGCATCATGCAATGTAGTCCTTCATCTAAGAACTCCATCAAGGCTGTTGGCAGCGCTTCATTACAGCCTCCCCACCCGCATGTTAGGGTAGTGTGTCGGTGCCCAGGAATGTCTTGTCCAGGATTTTCACATCGGTCGTACAGGCGCTTCCCTGATGGCTACGCTCTCCACAAAACCCTCCTCTCATCGGTACTCTCGCACACGGGGTCAGCTTGCCATCGAAATCCTTGGAACTGATCCGATCCTCCACCTGCATGACAAATATAATGCATGATTACAATAATCGAATTCATGCATAGGAACCAGATTTTGGCTTACAACATCATGCGGATATATGTGTATTATACCAGGGGCATGATGACGATGTCATTAAGGCTGTGTAGAGGTCCAGAATGTGGAACGTTATCCCCCGTTCACATCGATCCATTGCTTTAGATCTTGTTGTGCACGGATGCACCATAATTGCCGAGAAGGTCGCATGTGGTGTGTTTTTCGAACTATGTATGCAAAGGCGTGCAACCAATGGGATGCAAATTGTTTACTAGCACCTTTCTCCCACACAACCATCTGGCATTCGCCCACATTATCTAGGATCTCAGTCGCCACTGTTTTCCAAGTAAGTATCGAGGCTGCAGCGGTGGAGAAGTAAATTAGTATGGTTGGACATCGAAATATTAATTGATGATTTAGTTTTATGTGCGAGTATGCTAGGTACTACTTACATCATCGAAGCTTGTGTAGAAGCACGTCTCATGTCGAGTCGCTCATGTAGTCATTGCCAGAGATGGCGATGAGCGCGACGGAGTGGTGAAGCTGATGTGTTGAGATGACCCCGTCGTCAACTAGCCTCTTGAAAGCTTGGACCTGTGCGCAAGGGCGGTACCTTCTGTCCTTCACCTTGAAGACACCAGTGCCCCCAAAAGCAAGGTCATGCCAGATGAGTCACAAGATTGATCTGATGTGAGCTCATATGCTGGAGGGGCTTCATTGATTCCCAACATCTTTGCTGCAAGGACAAGACAGTGATAGGAACGATTATTTTTTATTCATGCACCTAGATGTATATACTGGAATAACATATATGAGTACACGTACCGATAAAATCTGATGCTCCTGTAGTTGGAGAAGCGTCCGCCAAAACAGGGACGTAGCATAATGAGTTTGAGATAGGAGCCGTATGGGTAGCTCCATTGACGCGCATGTTTTTTCACACAATGTTGTTCGGAACATTGCCGTTTTCGACAAAGCTCGCCAAAGACAAACAACTCGACCATTGGTTCTTCGACCGCTGTGAAGAAGGTGTGCCTCGGGCCTCCACACGAGCAGCTGCAACATAGATCGATCATGTCATTACGTGCGTGCGTGAAGACCATGAAGAACCGGACAAGATTGAACTTGAAGTGATCGCTAGCAACAGATTGATCTACTAAAAGGAAAACATGGCGGCACGCTAGCAACAAACATCCAAAAGGAGACATTGGCAGCAAGTATAGTATGTAATCCGTGCATACCGCAAAGACGACGAGGACGACGAGGAGAGACGGCAACAGCCGGAGAGCTTCATGGCGCGAAGCCTGCGAGGGCAGCCGTCCGGCGCCCGGCGAGGAAGGAGATGATGGACAGGGAGGAGATGGGGATGGGGATGGGATCGTTGGGTGTGGCGTAGGGCTATATTTATAGAGGAGAAGTCACGTGTACCTTAGGTCCTGCTCCTGTTAACTTCGATTCAATTTCTTACCCGCGGATGATCAACTTTGAGGGGAAGGCTCATACGCATGCGCATGTCTTTCACCGACCTAATCTCCTTGACGTTCCCCTCCTCACGTACTGATCCCGGTCTTCTTTCTCTCTGCCCTAACCGATTTTTTTCTGCCCAACCAACACGAACACGGCAGGAGTGGGGCCCCGTCATTGTTCTTGAATGGTCCTAGTTCATCGACAACCTAAAGCTCCATTACCAGGGCGGGGCCCTCCACTGTCAACTGCTCGCTAAATTTAGTGCAAGCGATGTCGGATAAGTACTTCTTGTTGGGGCTGATCGGAGCAGCTCCTTCTTCTTCCTCTTGTAGCTCAGAAGGGACACACAGGAACACAAGTATTTTGGTGGCCGCTGCCACACGCTGACCTTTGTCCCTTCTATTCTCTTCCTAAACCACGACGTTGCCGCGTGGCCTGCCCTCAGAGCGTAGGCGAGCAGCGCCTCCCACTTCCATGCCTTCAGGCACTATCTTATCATGGATGACGCATCACCACGCCCGGTCATCACGCCGTCGTGCTGCACGCGGTGGCCACCTCTTGCCATGAGCGATGCCGTCGTGACGCCTATGACCACGCCATCACCATCTCGCGGCATCACAATCGCAACCGATCACACCGTGGCATTGCGCATTCGCATCGCACAGCACCGACCGTCCGCCGCCACGCCATCACGCGCCGTCATCCACCTCACATGGAGTCCGCCACGCCGTCGTCGCCGCCGCAAATCGACAAGGCTATGATGCCACTTGTTGGAGCTGCCCTCCTCACGAACACCTGCTCTTCTTGCCTCCTCGGGCGATATGAACACGACGGAAGAGATGAACTCGATGAACAGCAGACAGAGAGATTACCCGGCGAGAGAACGCCGCGAGCCAATCACCTATTCTTGGCTTATATCCGACTCACGAACAGAACACAAAGGTGGGGACAAACACCCCAGCACTCACGCACATACATACAAGGACTCAACGCTATGACTCACGACATCGACAGCAGCCCCAACCACCACGGCCACCCCACATGAAAGATCACTGTGGACTACATTGTTTCTCCTAGCTACTCGGCACTCTACAAGCACGACTGGCATCTTTTAAGTAGCACACGCACACCACACGCCACACACACACACACACACACATGCCTAACTCCACCACCAAGCTAGCTACATGCAGCTAACAACTGAAACGCATGCATGCTGACTATTTCTCCTATACTTATCTATGCATCCCCATAATGCATGTATTGCTCCTCCAACAGTCTAATTAACTTGACCAAATCACTCGGCACGCTCTGCCGCACGACCCAGCCACAAGATTGCACGGCTCGCTGCTTCAATTACCGGCTGCTGCGCGACGACACGCGCGCTAGATTTTCCAACAGTTCTCATCAGTGTATATGTCCTAATTTATCGGATTCTTTCTGAGTAACAGATGTACCAAGAACAAGGAGCATGGCCCAGCCAGTAGGTTCTTTAACTCACATTGCCCTTCCAGTGCTCTGACTGAAATCGCGTCTACCCAACGCTCAGTCATAAGCATAGGTCGAGCTTTGGCTAGTCGATCACAATTCACAAAGAGACCGGAGTCTCCGTGCATGCATGCGTTCAATTCACACAATCATCATCTAGCGAGCTTTCTCGTTGAGTCTGGTGAATTGTTGAGCTTGACTGGTGTCAATAGACGGTGGTCTGCACGTTGTACGTTCTTGGCCTTACTTAAAACACAAGGTCATTCCTCGGTTCTCACTGCTACTTCAGGACGCTACACAACTTCAGAGTTTGGAAAAATGGTTCCTGACAGCATTGTTTCGATACACGTGCCTAAATATCATATTTTTTAAGAGGTGGGTCAATCACTACTGCAATATCTCGTATACCCCGGGTGTCAGCGTCTTCGCCGAAGCCACAACGGGCACTCGGCAAAGTAACGAACGCCGAGAGCCGCACTCGGCAAAGGGAATAAATCGGCAAACACATGATAATGCCGACAGTATGCTCGGCAAACAGGCTATACTCGGCAAAGCACTATTTGCCGAGGGCCATCTGGCCACCTCGGCAAAGTTTTGCCACGTGGCACATTCCGCGCGACAACGGCACGGTCACGATTGCAAACTCTTTGCCGAGAGTGGCTCTTGGCAAGATTTAGTCCCACCTCGCCTACGGACTAGCAAAAAGACCTGTTAAAAGGTCAATAGTCCAACCGCATTAAGCTTCGGTCTTCATTAGTAAGAGTCGTACAGTCACTATGAATCTTCATGTTCCGGACAGAGATTCATAGTGGCTGTCGTATTCTAAAATGGATGCCGGCGTTTTTTTAAATTTATGATCCACACCTTTACCGAGAAGAGCTCTCGGCAGAGCAATAGTTACCCCGAGTAGCTCTCGGTAAGCAAGCAGTTTCCGAGATTGGCTCTCCAGTAATGATAAGGCCACCATCAAGTTTAGTCCCACCTCGCCTAGAGACAAGCAACAAAACCTGTTTAAATAGTGGGATAGTCCGATGCAGTAAGCTTCGGTATTCATTACACTCTTGTTAGGAGATGGACTATCACTTCGAATGTTCACCTGTCTCGAGCAGAGAACATTCAAGTGATAGGCCATCTTCTTAATGGTGGATGCCGGCATTTTTTTTATTAATGGTGTCATCACAGGGCCCCTGAGCTTGTACAACGCACTGTCTCCGAGCTAGTATCTTGGCATCCAGATGGACGTGTCTGGTTTGTGCAGGAAGTGCTGGCCTTGTTGCTCTTCGTTGGCCTCGAAACTTCTCTCGTGCTCTAAGAGGGGGCAACCGCATGGCACGTGCCACGGCCTCGCATTTTTCAGGGACTCGTGCAATATTCAAGAAATTTATTGATCTGCTAGGGTTTCATCGCCGGGAATTGCAGATCAGCAAGGCGGCAACATGAATTCATGCCCGGTAGCGGCATGGAAATCATTTGTGATGTCCTTGTGGCATGCCTAGGCCTTGAACAGACAGGGAGGGGCATGCCCTGCACTGGTTACCGAAAGTACCTTCGGTGTCATCTGATGCAACGTTGAAATCCTCGGAAAATCGTACGATGGTAGGATTGCTTGGGATCAGGCACGGTGTTATTACCGGTCCTCTGTAGGGTGTGGTAAAAGTTTGGACGTGTTTCGAGTAAGCCTCCCATCAAGCCTTGTAAACCCACTGTCTCCGAGCTAGTATCTGGTATCGAGAGGGAACGTATCCGGTTTGTGCAGGAAGTGCTGGTCCTGTTGCTCCGTTGGCCAGAAACTTATCGTGCTCTAAGAGGGGGGGCAACCGCATGGCAAATGCCACGGCAGCGCATTTTTCGGGGACGCGTGCATATTCGAGAAATTTATTGCTCTGCTAGGGTTTCATCGCCGGGAATTGCAGATCAGCAAGGTGGCACATGAATTCATGCCCGGTAGCGGCATGGGAAATCATTTGTGATGTCCTTGTGGCATGCCTAGGACCTGCACAGATGAGGGAGGAGTGTCATTTCCGAGTGCAGCTCCCGATATGTGTGGCATTTTCAGTGCTGCTCTCGAGATAACGTAAACTAATCTTAGGTTATATCCTTTACCGAGCGTGACTCTTGGAAAAGGTGTAAACCTATATCTAGGTCTCGTACCTTTACCGAGAGCTGTCACCGACAGACTCTCGGTAAAGGTCGGCGAACAGTTAACTCCCCCACGCGTCTCTTCTTCTCTTCTCTTTCTACAGCCCCCCACCCCCACCCCCACCGCCCCCCTCCCCTCGCCCGACCGGCGCCCCCCACCACGTCGACGCCCCGCCCCCCCCTGCCATACCCCCCGGCCCCCGCCCCTCCCCACCACAACCGCCACACCTCCCCCTCTCGGCCATCGACACCTCCCGCCCCCCACCGTCCGCCCGACCGCACCCCCCCAACCGCCGGCTCCACCTCCCCCTCTCGGTGAGCTTCATCTCCCCCTCCCCGATCTTGTATGTTGCATGAATGTATGTATGGATGCATGGTTTTTTATATGGATGCAAGAATTGATGTATGCATGGATGATTGAATGTATATATTATGTATTAATGCATGGATTGATGCATGGACTTTTTTTGTAATATTTTTTTGTAGTTTTTTGTATGTATCAATATATAGATGGATGTTGTATGTATGCATGAATGCATAGATGGATGCAAGAAGGATGGATGAATGTAGGTAATTGTTGATTTCTTTGTATAGATAATTGTTTATGCATCTATTAGTTCTTGTTGTTTGTATGATGATCTATGGAGGTTACCCCGAAGATTTTGACAAATGCCGATTGTTGTCGTAGGGGGTCGCGCTTCCTCTGTTCCTCCTCTTGGTGATCTTTCCATAGTAGGAGGAACAGAGGAAGAGCGACCATCACCCCCGACAATCGATGAGAGTTGTTTTCGGGGAAGAAAATCGACTTTTGACATGGCGGTCAATCTGGGCAAGTTCTTCTTGTGATATACATAATTTGTCACGCACGATGGACTCGCCCAGCTTGACCATCACCGAAAGTCGAAATATCCGTGAAGTTGTCCACCATATATACCATCACCAGAGAGAGTTTCATCACCAGATATACGTCAGGAGAGAGGTAGTTGGAGGAAGAAAATCAACTTTTGTGATGGCTGTCGATTTGTGCGAGTTCGTCCTGTGATATACATTTTTCATGCACGATGGACTCGCCCACCTCGACCATCACCGAAAGTCGAAATATCTGTGAGATAGTGTCCATCATGATTAATTTGCTTGAAGTAATCTTTTGATGTTTGATCTTATGCTATTTTTCATTTTGTGATGCAGGTGTTAGCACCGATCGATTTCGTGGCTATGGCTTCCTCCGACGATGCATCTTCCATTAGGGTCAAGGAGAAGCTCGCCGAGGACCGCTTGACGGTGCTCATTGAGAAGCACCTGTAGCTGATCCTAATAGTATTTTGAGGATCTGGCCAGAAGAATCCGCCAGCTAAGGAGAAGGGCCCCACCACGTAAGAGTGTGACGACTCGATGCCATTGAGTCACCGACTGTACATTCCCGCACACTTGGTCCTCCACGATGGGGGATGCTCCGACGTACTCTGATCCACGATCACCGGTTTCACCGACTACACCTCCGAGTAGTCCACCTAGATAGTTTGGCGTTGATTCAGTGACACTAGTAGAAAATAGGGCTTTGGTTGAGGCCTGGGTAAGGGCATTAATCCCGGTTCACTCACGAACCGGGACCAAAGGGGGCATCAGTCCCGTTCGGTAGGGCCAGGGCGCCGGCCGGGCCTCGGGACCATTGGTCCCGGTTCGTCTGACACTTTTGGTCCGGATCCAACACGAACCGGGACCAATGGGCCTCCTCCTGGCCCAGCACCTTTAGTCCCAGTTTGGTGGCTAGAACCGGGACCAAAGGTTGTCCTTTAGTCCCGGTTTTAGCCACAAACCGGGCCTAAAGAGAAGCCCTATATAACCCGCCCCCCGTTCCCGCGAACAGACCACTGCTCTATTTTTTTGGCCGGCCGTGGGTAGGTATGTGGTGCTCTAGCTCACCTCCTATGCACATGATGTTCGATGAAATGCCTCTGCCACACTTAAGCTTTCTCCTCTCGAAGCTCTTTGTCCAAGCTCCATTTTCCTCAAGATTTGTCTATGTTTGGTGGTCCGTCCTGTCCCTCCCGTCCTCACCGCCGTCGATTGCCCGCGCCGATCTCGTCGCCGGCACCACCGTGGTGAGCCTCTTTGTTCTTATCTCTTTCTAAAAGAAAAAACATTCTTATTGTTGATTTAGTAGATACTTGTATAATTTTCTTACTTTTATTATTGTTTGTTATATATAGTGCGATGTTTTGGTATCCGCCCCCGTCGGCCCTTGTCCTGTCTATGATTCGGATGTGTTATATTATCTTTTATAACTATTTTGTTTCATTAGTGTTTATGACAATTTGCCGACCAACGTGAAATAGATGTTTTTATCTAGGAGGTATGTGAACCGAAATTCCAACCGACCCCTTGTCGAGAGGTTAAATTTAGTTGAAAAGGAAAACAATTACTTCAAGAAAAAATTGAAAATAATTAAGGAGGAGAAGATGGCATTGGAGTTGCATGTTGCGGATGTCGTCGAGGATCACAAGATCAAGATGGATACAATGCGCTTGAAGATAGAAAGATTAGAAAATAGTCCATTCATACTGAGGCTTGGTATCATTATGCCGTTGGATCAATTGTTACCTTAGTTGCGATTATGATTGCATTTAAATGTTTTACATAGTTTCAATGTATGTTTTAGTTGATGCTCTAAGAGACTATATGTTGTTCAATGAAACTATGTGTGAACTTAATGTGATGATGAACTTCTATTAATTTGACCAGTGCTCTATTCATGATGTTCTGTAATGGTTTTTGACACACTTAATTATTATAATGCACGCAGATGAACCGGCAATGGATGTACGGTGACAGACGCACCTCCAAGTACATTAAGGGCGTGCATAATTTTCTCGAATGTGCCTGAGGCAAACAAGCAGAATGGTTTTTATGTGTTTCCATGCCTTACTATGGGAATACGAAGTCTTACTCTGACTCGAAAACCCTTCACATCCACCTGCTTGAGAAGGGTTTCATGCCACACTATAAATTTGGACCAAGCACGGAGAAAGAGGGGTTACGATGGAAGACAACGAAGAAGAAGAGGATGATGACAACTATCCGCCCCTTGAATACGGTATGCTGCAACGGGGGAAGCTAAAGGTCAAGAGAAACCAGACGTGTGCCCGATGATGATCTTCGCTGGGTCATTGTTTGATGCAAAGAGACAATGCCAAAGTGAAAGGGAGAAGTTGAAGTTCGATCGCATGTTAGGAGATCACAAAAAAGGGTTTCACCAAAATTGCAAAGATGGCAACACAAAGCTCGGTACCACACGGTGAATTGCTGCAATGGAAGCAGACAATGGTGTATCTGACAACGGATTTGAGAAGCTACTGAAAATATTGAAGAAGAAGCTTCCAAGATAACGAATTGCCCGACAGTACGTACGGAGCAAAGAAGGTTCTATGCCCTCTAGGATTGGAGGTGCAGAAGATACATGCATGCCCTATGACTCATCCTCTACCGCGGTGCGTACGAGATTTGAACGCATGCCCGGTATGCGGTGCATTGCGGTATAAGATCAGACGACGTGATGACCCTGGTGATATGAAGCGAGCGCCCTAGGAAGAGGGTTCCGGCCAAGTGATGTGGTATGCTCCTGTAATACCACGTTGAAATGTCTGTTCAGAAACAAAGAGCATGCCAAGTTGATGCGATGCAACAAGAGGACCATAAAAAGACGGGAGGTTGAGAGCACCCCTACGGGTCGCAGTGGAGAAAAACGAGAGAACGTGGGGGGACTTTGCAGGTGACCAAGGAACTTATGGTTTGTTTTACGCGCGGATGGCATTAACCTTTTGGGAGCAGAGCAGCAATCTAGCACCTGGCCCTGACTCTATGTATCAATAACCTTCCTCCTTGGTTGTGCATGAAGCGGAAGTTCATTATGATGCCAGTGCTCATCCAAGGCCCTAAGCAACCCGACAACAACATTATGTGTACCGAAGGCCATTAGTTGAAGAACTTTTGCAGCTGTAATGGAAAAGGTGTACGTGTGTGGGATGAGCTCGACCAGCAGGAATTTGACCTACATGCATCGTTGTTTGTAACTCAATGATTGGCCTGCTCTCAGTAACCTTTCAGGACAGACAAACAAGGGATACCACGCATGCCACACACTGTTTAGATGATACCGAAAGTATATATTTGGACAAATGCAGGAAGAATATGTACCTGGGACATCGTTATTTCTTCCGACCAACCATCAAGTCAAAGAAAGGCAAGCATTTCAAAGGTGAGGTAGATCACCGGAAGAAGCCCGCCGTCCATACTGGTGATCACATACTTGATATGGTCAATGATTTACAAGTAATCGTGGAAAGGGTCCCGGCGGACTATCTGTTTCGAATGACGCTGAGGGACGTGCACCCATGTAGAACAAATCTATATTTGGGACCTACCCTATTGAAAAGACCTAGAGGTCCGCTCTGCAATCGACGTGATGCACATGAGAAAGAATCTTTGCGTGAGCCTGCTGGCTTCTTGGGCGTGTAGGGGAAGACAAAAGATACACCGGAGGCATGGGAGGGCCAGCAACGTGTGCATGAAAAGACGGCATGCATCCAAAGTGTATGAAGGGCCTGCCTGCTACGCTCAGTATGTAGGTCCCGTCTGGCTTCTCGTCGAATATAAAGGGAATAATAAATATGACAGAGAAAAAGTTCCAAACCTAAAGTCTGATGACTGCCACGTGATTATGACGCAACTGCTTCCGTTTGCATTGAGGGGGCTTCTACCGGAAAACGTTCGATTAGCCATTGTGAAGCTATGTGCATTCCTCAATGCAATCTCTCAGAAGGTAATCATCCAGAAATCCTACCAAGGTTAAGGAGTGATTTGGTGCAATGTCTTGTCAGTTTCGACTGGTGTTCCCACCATCCTTCTCAATATCATGATGCACATCCTAGTTCATCTAGTCGACGAGATTCCATTCTGGGCCTTGTATTTCTACATAATGTTCCCCTTTGAGAGGTTCATGGGAGTCTTAAAAGAATATGTTCATAACCGTGCAGGCCAGAAGGAAGCATCTCCACGGGCCATCAACACAGGAGGTCATTGGGTTTTGTGTTGACCTTCATTTCTGACCTTAAGAAGATTGGTCTGCCTCAATCGGTATAGGGGAGATTGACTGAAAAGGCACGCTAGGAGCGGACTCAATAATAGTAGGACGGGCATTCTTGTCTCAAGCACACTACACAGTTCTACAAATTCTACCTTGTGACCTCTATGTCAATGAACACAAGAATTCCTGCGCTCCAAACACCCAAGTAGTGCGATGACTGGATTACATGTGAACCATCAGGACTTTCGGTAGTTGGTTGCAAACACTCTCATGGGTGAACAACAATGTTGCAGATGTGTGTACTCGTTGGCCAGGGACCATCTTCGACTGTATTGACTTACAAAGGGTACGAGATAAATAGGAATATATTTTACACGATCGCCCAAGATCAAAAGACACCAACCAAAACAATGGTGTCCGCTTTGATGCAGCACCACAGGGAAAGGACACATATTATGGTTACATAGGGACATATGGAACTTGACTATGGACATGATTTTAAGGTCCCTTTGTTTCTGGCAAATGGGTCAATCTGTCAGGAGGCGGGGTACAGGTAGACCCATAGTGGATCTCAACATCTTGAGTACACAGACGAACCTTCGTCCTACCAATGATGTGAGCAGGTTTTCTATGTGAAGGACATGTCTACCAAACCGAGAAAAAGAAAAGATAAGAACGAATACTCATACGATTAGCCAAAGCGCCACATAGTTCTTTCAGGGAAAAGAACATCATGGGAGTGGAGGGCAAGACACATGTCTGAAGATTATGAAAAGTTTCATGAAATTCCTCCCTTCAAAGTCAAGGCTGACCCAACCACCCTGTTAAACGATGACGATTATCCATGGTTACGGCGCAATAAGCAAGACACCACCGAAGAAAAAGTGAAGACTTTCTCTTCACAACTATTCTGATGAACCTTTGATCTAGAATATCAATGCAGTTACATGTCAAAAAATGAAATGCCTTTTGTAACAGATGAGTTTTCATCTGAAACCCTCATACTTTGAAAGAGATTGTCCATTTTGTTATACGAAGTGCATCCAGTTTTTGTCGTAACCCTCTTAACTTTTATCACATGCATGTGGGTGAATTGATGATACCATGCCAACTTTCAACCTTTTCAGAGTTCATTTGTAGTGCTTTGCAATTTCAGGGTCATTTAGCTAAAAAAATCAGTAATGCTGAAATACCAAATGAAGTCAGAAAGGGTTGAAAATTTTTGATGTGGCTTTGAATGGTGCATTCTGAGCACCACAAAAGTCTGGAGTTCAAATAAGTTAAAAAATGAAATCTCTTTGTAACAGATGAGTTTTCATCTGAAACCCTGAATTTCGAAGAGATTGTCCATTTGTACATGAAGTGCATCCAGTTTTTGCCATAATCCTCTCAACTTTTTAGAACAGCTATGTGGGTGAAATGATGATACCATGCCAACTTTCAACCTTCAGAGTTCATTTGTAGTGCTTTTCAATTCAGGGTCATTTAGCTCAAAAAAATCGGTAAATGCATGAAAAATACCAAATGAAGTCAGAAAGGTTTGAAAATTTATGATGTGGCTTTGAATTTTGCATTTTGAACATACAAAGTCTGGAGTTCAAATAAGTTCAAAAAAATAAATCTCTTTGTAACAGATAAGTTTTCATCCAAAACCCTCATACTTCGAAAGAGATTGTCCATTTTGTACCTGAAGTGCATCCAGTTTTTTCCGTAACCCTCTCAACTTTTTAGCACATGCTATGTGGGTGAAATGATGATACCATGCCAACTTTCAATCTTTTCAGATCCATTTATAGTGCTTTTCATTCAGGGTCATTTAGCTCAAAAAAATCCTTAAATGCATGAAAAAAAACCAAATGAAGTCAGAGAGGGTTGAAAATTTATGATGTGGCTTGTGAATGTGCATTTTGAACACATAAAAGTCTGGAGTTCAAATAAGTTCAAAAAAATGAAATCTCTTTGTAACAGATGAGTTTTCGTCCGAAACCCTGATACTTCTAAAGAATTGTCCATTTTGCACACAAGTGCATCCAGTTTTTGCCGTAACCCTCTCAACTTTTTAGCACATTCTATGTGGGTGAAATATGATACCATCCAACTTTCAACACTTTCAAGTTCATTTTAGTGCTTTTCAATTTCAGGGTCATTCAGCTCAAAGAATGAACTAATAGCAAAAAGAATGACCTAGAAAACTTTTATAAACTCTAATAGCAAAAAGAATGAACTAAAAAGAATCAATTAAAATATTCCGTTATGATCAACTAAACAAAACTATAATATTCTTCAGCAGCAAAAAGAATCAACTAAAAAGCTTTATAAACCTCTAGTATTTTTTAACTAAAATTAATAAAATTTAGGCAACTAAAATTATCAAAGTATTTTTTGTTCAAAAATTAATAGCAAAAAGAATTTCAGAAAGTATTTTTTGTTAGAATCTTTAATAGCAAACTAAAATAACAAATCTATTTTTGATTAAAACACCCATTTAAAATAACCTAAAAATTACCAAATTGAATATAATGATAAAACACACAAATATTAAATAGCAGGAAAAAGAATCACTCATATCTATTTTTAAAGTAAAGTTATTCACAAACTAGTGAATCACACAAATTTCAAAGAATTCAAATTTAAACTATTCAAATTTAAAAACTAATGGCAGTATCAGAATGTTAATAATTTTTGTGACCTAAAGCAAAAAGAATCACTCAAAAACTCTAAGTATTTAGCTGTAAGTAGAAACAAAAGAAAATAAATAAAGCAAAAAACAAAACAAAAAATACTGGAAAAAAATAAAAAATGCCGCCTACTGGGCCACCATGGCCTGCATACGACTAGAAACCCAACCGCTAGTTGGGCCAGGAGGCAGGCCCAGTAGGCCCACAGGAAGAGTGAGTGAGTTTAGGCCCGTAGGCCTGCATTAGAGAGGAGCTCGAGAGGGCAGCGGCAACGGCGCTTATAAACCACTCCGAGCCCCTCTCAACTACCGAGGTGGGACTAAACTTTTGGACGCGGCAGCACCCCCCTTTCGTCCCGGTTGGTGGCACCAACCGGGACCAATTCCTACCTTTCGTCCCGGTTTGTGGCACCAACCGGGACAAATGCCTACCTTTCGTCCAGGTTGGTGGAACCAACCGGGACTAAAGGTCTCTTCTTCCCGCCCTTTGGGCTGCTGAAAATAGACCTTTAGTCCCGGTTAGGGCCACCAACCGGGACGAAAGGTTGGCATTAGTCCCGGTTGGTGCCACCAACCGGGACCAATGCTTTGTGTATATAAACAACACTTAGGAATTTTTCACTTCTGATCTAGCAGCTGCCCCCAACGACGCCGAGCACATCGACGCCGCCAGGCTGCCCGAGCTCGCCGTCGACGCCTTCGCCCTGCCCTGCCCCGATGCGTCGCCCCATGCCATCGACGCCCTCACCCTGCCCTGCCCCGACCTCGCCGTCGACACGCCGCCCCGCGCCCTTACCCTGCCCCGAGCCCGCCGTCGTGACGCACCGGCCCACGCCCCTGTCCTGCCCCGACGCGCCGCCCCGTGCCCCTGGCTCGACGCCGCCCCGTGCCCCTGGCTCGACGCCGCCCCGTGCCCCTGCCCCGACGACGCCGCCCCTCCTCCCCGTTCGGTCCAGCCGGCGCCCCCTTTCCTCCCTTTCCTCCCTGTCCTCCTCCCAGTCCTGTTTTTTGATGATTTTTCATGATGATGATGATGATATAGATGATATGTATGTGTATATGATGATATGTATGTGTATATGATGATATGTCCTGGTTTTTCATAATTTTTGTTTTCATATATATGATGATTTTTTTTTCATAGATGATCATATGATGTTTTTTTTGTTCATAGGTGATCATATGATGTTTTTTTGTTCATATGTATGCATGGATGGATGTATATATATAGAAAATGATCATATGATGTTTTTTTTGTTCACATAATATTTTTTTTGTTCATAGAATATTTTTTTGTTCATAGAAATTAGTTGAAATTTACCAAGTTACTAAGTTAAAATGTTCATATATTCAAAATGAGTTAAAAGAGTGTTGTCGATCTACCCCCTCCCGCCGCTACCCATAAAAGTTAAAATGTTCATATATTCAAAATGAGTTAAAAGTTACTTACTCAAGGTCCGCTCGCCTGACCAACTCACGAGGCCACCCAAACCGTAGAAGAAAGAGCGACGTCGTTGTCAATCTAACCTCTCCCCGATAACTTCGACATGAGGGGGGACGTCGGACGACACGCATGAGAGAGAGGCGGTCCGCTCGCCCGACCAACTATCGAGGCCACCCAAACCCTAGAAGAAAGAGCGTCATTGTCGATCTATCATTGCCGGCATAGGTCAATGGGGTAGAATGCATGGATAGTTTGATCACCTACATAGCGATAATTTTTTGCAAAGTGTCCTCTCCTGAAAGTATAACCTCGATAACTTCGACATGAGGGGGGACGTCGGACATGCACGAGAGAGAGGCGGTCCGCAACTAATCCATTGCTCAAATATGCATATGATTCCTTGTTGTGATTAGCTAGGTCTATGTTTGCCACTAATTAATCCATCTCTCATGTTTGTATTGCCATGTTGTAATACTAGACAATGCCCCGCGCGTTGCTGCGGGAATTTGTTGTAGATTTTCAAATAACATTCACATATCAAATAATAAAACCATCTAAATCAATAATACGAAATATAGATGACCTTTATTTTCACAAATCTATTATTCAAATTTATTGCATCCGTGTTCTTTATTTTTTTGAAAGTTATAAATATGGATTCTTTTGTGTTCTTTATTTTTGCAATTGCATCTGTGTATTTGTTTCGAGCTGCCCTCATTAAAATAGTAAAGAACATGACTGATTATTGTTCGAAGAATTAGGTGGCATCCTGGAGAAGATGTTTACATTGTTAATTAAAGTAGATGCAGTAAGGCAAAAAAACTGATTTGAAAAATAGAGAGCGAACCAATATTCAGTACTTCCTGCTTCAGTTGTCCATTTGTACTGGCTATCCATTGAAATCATAAAGTGGTATGGAGAAATGAAGGTCCGTATCTTTTCTTAGTAATAATTATTACGAAGGTAAAACATTAAGACTTGATAGTATGACCTTGGAAATGCAAAAACTTCACTTCAAATAACAACACATAATGCCATTGCCTCCAAATGTAAACAGAACGCATCCAAGCAACTGCCACATCATCTTTTTTAAGCAACAAACCGTTGGACATCACATATAGAGATCTAGGATTTGAAAACAAATTGTACAACTATTTAGAGATTATCTTTAAGATCATATCAGAAAGCAAGAACTGCTAATAAGTTATGGGCAATGCATGCCACATTACTGCATTCTCGCTAATAAAGAAAAGAAAAAGATCCGAAAGGATTTACAACAAACTATAGACAAACTGAAATGGTAAGACAACAACCTTTAGTACAATCATAGTCCATTGTTGCCAAATAACACAACAATAGTAATCGCATCTTTTTGAATCTCCAACTACTACTGCCAATACATGGAATATATTTATTTAGCAGTAAAACATGGATCATAGTCCCTTGATATATATTTTTCTTAGTGAAATTATTCCACTTGTCCTGAAATGTTTCCTGATTTCTTGTTGTTTGTAGTGTTGCACAAAGATATAATGGGGAATATAACTAATTCGTGGATACAATGAGGAATATAATTAATTGGGCCAGGTGCTAAAGCGTATCTCTCTAGTTACCAGTTCATATTTACCATGATGGGGGATAAGAACTTTCACAGGGTAATGTTGTCACACTTATGAGCTTATCAGGTAGAAGAGAGCTTAGAGTGCAAGAATTGACAAAATTAAAAAAGACATGGGTAGTTGTATGTGTGCAAAAACGTTAGATATTTACCATTCAGGTCGCCAACAGTCTTAGTTGTAACACAATACCCTACAAATAAAAAATATAAACAGCAAGATCAGTTTGCAGTGTTGCAGCTCAAATTGATATATCCACAAATGCCTGCCAAGACAAATACCTGGTCTGATCCTAAAAAAAAACAAATACAATATTGAGAGAAGAATACTAATCATAGGAGGAATAGTCTAGTCCAGCATGAGTACTGATAGTGCTTGCTCAGAAAGAAAAAACATTGCTTAGTATTCTTTATTCCTATACCTGCTCTTTTGTTACCTAGATGTCAAGGTGCGTGGATCTGGGAGTAAACAAATGGCATTAGTGAAAATTAATGATAGACGGTACCAACATATTTGTACTATTATTAAGTACGTAATTATCAAGTGAAACTAAATAAAATGCACTCTTACCTTGCCATTCGCTGCAGCAAACTGAACATTACTGAATTTCTGTCCATCCTTAGTTTATAGACGAAGATTTACTGGAACACCAACCTATGTGAAAAAAATTATAGCAGGACTTAAAATTCATAGACAGAGAAGAAAAAGAATGGCAATATTACATACAAACCTATAGGGAAAATTTAGTACGACATCCATATCATATCAATCTTCAACATCTCAGACACCAACCTTTAATTTGAGCTGCATCGGTCAAGACATGATTTTGCAACACAGTTAGCTGATGCACTTCTAGTCACAACAACTCTAAATCTCTGGATTTAAGAGCCAGACTCGTAAAAAATGGATGGGACGCACGAGGAAGTGGTTGCGGGAGTACCTGGTACAGAGAGGGGAGGCGACACCAGGGGTGCAGGTGAATTCCTGCCACACGCGCATCACCAGCAAGCAATGGGCGCAGGCTTGAAATTCGTCCCACCATGAAGGTTGATGATTATCGAAGGACAAAACTGATGACCCTCGAGCAGACCTTTAGTACCAATTGAGTCATGGGCATCTACAGCTTAAAAAGGGTGGGTGAGCATGAAGTACCTGAGAAATTGCCAATTTGTGATGCAATCAACAATATATCATACATAGAGAACATGGAGGAAATGGAAGGGAGTTGCTCAGCGGAGGCGGTATGAGTGGTGTGGTAGAGACCCGATGGGAAGGAAATGAGGTGAGACCGAGCAGACTTTAAAGAGAAATCCATCAGTTTCTTGTGGAGATGGTGGGGAGAGGAAGCGAAGCGGCTCGAACATTATTAGTAGAAGGAGCGTCCGACATCAATCAGTCAGTTGGCTGTTCGCTATCCATCGTGACCAGGGAAGATACACAGGGTGGGCCGGTGGAAGCAATGGGCTCTATAAGGTTGCTATGGCCCTTTTCATAAGAATAAATATAGGATTTTAAGAAAAGAGGAAATACTCTTATGACGAACAGATTACAATACCATGTGACAAACTGAGTGCAGTACCTTCAAGTCGACAAATAGCGTCGCCGCAGTCGGGAGCTCGCTGTCGTTGCCAGCAAATCAATAACCAAGAGGGAAGTGCATAAATTTGTGCTGAATTAGCCGGGACGGCATTTGAGGGAGGACCGGAGGAGGTGCTTGCTGATGCTGTCGCCAAGTAGAGATTCGCAGCAGCGAGTCCATGGCTGAGCAGCCCGACACCGATCCCCAACCACGACTCCACCGGCCGCTGCACCGCAAGAATGGAGGAGGGTGAAGGGGAGAGGAGGGAAGGAGGTGGCCGCCGCGGAAGGAGTGGTGTGCGGCGGGAGGATGGGTGGGTGCCGGCTTGGGAGGGAGGCGTAGTGGAGAGGGAGAGAGTGGCGAGGGGATTGACCAACAAATCCAGGGCGGGGCGGCGAGGCAGGGTGTGCCGTGTGCAGGGGGGAGCCGGCCCACCGGGATCCCGTGCTGGCGGCGCACTAGGATGAAGATAGGGGAAAACGCGGGGTACTCGCATCGTAGAAAAAAGAAAGAAATCGAGGCCAATGGGCTGGGTTGGATTACGTCCGTCCTCAGCTTATCTGGTTGGTCCTACGAGCAGTAACTGAAGCCAACGTGTGCAGTAACTGAAGCCAACGTGTTCGTTTTTTGCTGTGGTGGGTCCCGCTTGTAAGCCTCTAATTAAACGCTGACGGGGCAGTACTGCTGATGTGGATAGCCTGCATGTTAAAAGAAATATGTTAGTGGGGATGAACTATTTAGGTATTATAGATTTGCAGAAAATATGGAAAGAGACTTAGAACAAGAATAGTTGTTTGGGGATATAATCCTCGGCGAAGGTGATCCGTTGTCGTTTCTCAATGACACCGATGGTCAGGAAGGAGAGGATGACGGCTCCAGTGATCCAACAATGGAGGAGGAAGGAGATCATGACGGCTCCGGTGACCGAATGGCGGAGGAAGGAGACCATGATGACGGCTCCAGTGACCGAACGGAGGAGGGAGCTGTTGCAAAGTCCGGTGAGGTATATATATTAATTAAGCCTGTGCTGACTTGATGCATTAATTGTTTTGGTATGTACATATATTAATGCTTCTTTCTTCCTTTATAGCCCTCAGGATCAAGCCAAACTTCTGTAAGGAGACGAGGCCCGAAGAAAAGGTTGTGCCAGGATGAAAGGTTCATGATCACAGAAATCGCGAAAGATGGCCAACCGGTTGCTCCCAAGCGGACCAAGGACGCATCTGTACATCTGTGAGGAGTTGTTGTTAGGGACAGCGTCCCGATCAGCATCGTGCAATGGAATAAGAGTAAGGACGACCCTGAAGTATCAAATGTCCAGGATAGACAGAAAGATGATCTTTGGACCATGCTGATGACAAATTTCACCCTCCCGCCAGAGGAGGAGCCGAATAACCCAGTTATAGAGCCAAAGGTCAAGGCGTATGCTCTTAATAAGATGGCAGAACTATTCAGGAACTGGAAGAAAGAGTTGAACTCAAAGTTTATCGAGAACGGAAAGACTCCAGAATTCATCGGTCGATATGAGAAGATAAGAGATCACTGGCCCGCATTTGTGGCCTACAAGAAATCAGAGAAGGGTATGAAAAGGTCACTGACAAACAAGAAAAATGCTGCAAAGAAGTTGTATCATCATCACATGGGGTCAGGTGGCTACTACAAAGCCTGGCCGTTGTGGGACAAAGCTGAGAAAGACCTGCTTGCTAAAGGGGTCCAACCAGCGACATTGCACTGGCCAGATCGTTCAAGGACTTGGTTCTTCGGGGTTGGGGGAACTTTGGACCCAGAAACAGGGGAGTGTCGTTGGACGGACGAGCAACTTGCAATACCCATCAAGAAGCTTCAGGCAGCAATCAAGGCAGCGCAGGAAGGGACGTTCGTTCCCGACAGAGAGAAGGACGAGCTGACAGAGGCCCTAGGGAATCCTGAGCACCCTGGACGAACACGAGGCACACCAGGCTCCGTTCCGTGGGTGCATGGGTTTCCCGACAGCGGTGGTTATAGAAGCCGAGAGAGAAAGAGGAAAGCGGAAGCAACAGAAATGCAGAAGCTCAATGCAAGAATAGCAAAGCTAGAGGAACTTGAGAGCCAGCGAGCTACCGGCCAACCATCTCCGCGGCAGGAAGATCCTTGCTTCGACGCTGCCCCAGAAGCTACCCCACCATCTCAACAGAGAAGCAGCGTGGCTTCCACGGAGCTCATTCAACCTGATTTCACGGCTCCTCGCTATCCCGTGGATAGTATCACGGAGGCTGAACATTGTGAGCTAATGACGAAATGCCAGAACCTGACCTTGAAGGCGGCCGTCGACTCTGTTGTACCTCCTCAAGCTGAGGGAACTTTTCATTGTCGTCCGATTCCACATGGCTATGCTGTTGTGGCGGTGGATGAAATAATTGACGGATTTGTGGAGCTGGAGCTTGACTACCCTACAGGTGAAGGGGAGATTCATCTGGTAAATGCTCTAAGGAGTAGCTGTCTATGGAGAAAGGAGTACATCAAGCTTCCAAACTGGACGCCTTCTCCTCCTCCTCCTCCTCCAGCGAGTTAGGGCACTCTACCTCCTCCTTCGCCGCGTCAGGGTACTCCGCCTCCTCCTCCGCCGCCTCCTCCAGTGCGTCAGGGCACTCCGCCGAGTCAGGGCACTCTGCCTCCTCCTTCGACGCATCAGGGTAGTACTGCGCCTCCTCCTCTGCCTCCTCCGGCGTGTCAGCGGACTCCGCCGCGTCAGCAACGGCGGAAGAGAGATGCCGCCGCTCCGGCGGCTAGCAGTACAGGAGGCGGGAAGAAATTCAAAGCTGGTCCAAGCCTGAAGCCTCTTCCAAAGTTATCATATGAGAGGACCGACGAGGAAAACGCGAAAATCTGTGCTGCCGAAGTGTAGGCCCATTTTGCGTGGAAACCTCCACCTCCGAAGGAAACGGTAGATCCGCTGAAAGTGAAGCGCACACTGGATGCCCTGAAGCGACCACCACCGCCTCCACTGGATTGCAACTATGTCCGCTGTATTAAAAAGACATATGTGGTCGGGAAGTACTTCCAGTGATGCAAGATTAGCAGAATGAAGAAGTGGGAAAACAATTCCCCAGCTCGGCGAACAGGCGACGCAATCGTGCCCCCCAGTCAAGGTGTCTAGCGATATCGTCACTAATCTTGGTGATTACCTGAGCGATGATGTAGAGTTTGAAACATTAGAGGTAGTAGAGATCTTCAGATACGAGTACGGGAAGCCTCTCGTCAAACCTGATCATCCTCCTCTAACAACGACGATGCGAAGATTGCATGAATGGTACATGGATACCTGCAGGAAGTCTGGGACTGACCGTATATTGCTTAGAATTAAAGAGGAGCACGACCTCGTTGGAGTTGAGGTGATGCATGTTGAATTTGTGGAGTTATTCCAGTTATTCAATCAAGACGCGCTCGACAAACAACTCATGACTTGCTACTGTCTGTAAGTATTACTTCTGTAATTAAGTCTCTATATCTCAGCTCTTTCATTGCATGTATATATAACTATCCTCACTATATTATGTAGACTGAAGATCGCCGAATGCAAAAAAGGACAAATCTATGACATTGGGTTCATTAACCCAAATACCATAAATGAATGGTCGGTTAAAAACAGAGTTGAAGATACTGAGAAAAACTTGCTACAATCGTTACTTTGAAATCAAAACAAAGGGAAAATACTCTTTCCTTACAACTTCAAGTGAGTGTTACTATCTTGTGCATATTCGGTTTCGCTTACTCGAGGTTATAGTAATGTAATTGATGAGTTATGCGTGCGCATCTTCCACTTTATTCTGCTAGAGATTAAGCTTGATCGGGGAGTAGTAACTGTCTTAGACTCGAGACGTAAAGATCCCCAGGGCTATGCGGACATGACTGCAATGCACCAGAAGTAAGCTCAATCGATCATTATCGCACCATATCGGCAACTTTGTTCATTTCCTGATATCAAGTAATTATTTTCTTTGTCTGGCAGGGTTTGGAAACAATTTACCGGAATGGTTCCGGCACTGCAGAGGGAGCTGCGATTTACACACCCGAAAGTAAGTAGTACTAGCGAGTTCCGCGCATGTCTCATTGATTCTAGTTTCATCAATACCATTTATCATGCTTGATTATTAGTTTGATTGAACTCTATTTCTCGTAAAGTGCTTGTGGCAGGAAGGCGAGAATAATTTATTTGGATACTACGTTTGCGAGTTCATCTACAACGTGACCTCTCAGCGGGGCTACTCCGACAAACAATATGAAGTACGTAAACAATAATATTCACAATTTTATTTTATTACCATCAATTGTGTTGAGTTTCATTCATATATATATATTGACCCCCTTCTTTCAATTAGATGTGGCAGATGCAGGATGAACTCCTACCACATGATCGCATACGAGCAATTCAAGAGGAATTGGCGGGATTCTTTCTTGACCACGTGATACATAAAGACAGAGAATACCATGTGGAAATCGAAATGGATTTTAGATGTTAGGGATTGTAAGAGATGTTATATTGTATATATGTAGTAGCGTCGGATAGATATACGAAAATTTGTTGTTCGACCAATCTCGGAGAAAGAGAGGTCACTTCTCTCTGTATATATTCATGACGATCTTGTGTAATTAATGGTTCCTTCATTTGCTTACTAGCTAGCGTGTCGAGTTCTCTCTATATGTATAGTAGCTAGCGTCGACCAAGCACGGAGAAAGAGAGGTCACTTCTCTCTATTATCTAGCTAACACAATATGAAACCCCTAAATTGACCCTCCAAAACCCCTAACCCCCCCCTTTAAAAAAAAACAAAAACCCCAGCGCCTGTGAGCTGCTGACGCGTGGCTGCACACCAACCGGGACTAAAGGTCCTCCTGCCTGGGCGCCCCGCAGCGGCCACGTGGACCCCCTTCTGTCCTGGTTCGTAAGCAAACCGGGACTAAAGGTTTTGGGCTTTAGTCCCATTTGTTTTGTCCCGGTTCCAGAACCGGGACTAAAGGCCCTCTGGAACCAGGACTAGTACCCTATTTTCTACTAGTGTGATATAGTCATGTAGGTGCTAATATGGACTTCTTAGATTACCACTTGCGATGCTTTTGATTGTATGAGTGATGAATGCTTACGTGGATTATGTATGATGTGATATTTTTAACCTTACATTCCTTCTCTGCCTTTTTTTCTCTATCTTTATAGATGAAGTGGTATGTGGTGTACAGAGGTAGATGTCCAGGAGTCTACGATTCATGGTCTGAATGCAATGAACAAGTGATTTACTACGAAGGCAGCTCCCACGACTCGTTCAATAGCAGAGAGAAGGTAGAGTATCATTACAATCAGTATGTGCTTAAGAAGAAGAGAAAATCTGAATTAGTGAGTTCAGTGAATGGGTTCACTGCATGTGCTCGCCAGAAACGGCTTATCGGGTTCGGTGGATGGAAGAACTTGATAATTCTTCTTCAGTTTGTGATAATTGTGGAGTTGCTTTTATCTTGTGGTCGCATGTAGAAATGCATTGACCACTTTATTGTTGAGTAAGTAGGAATTTGTACTAAAGAGCTACCTTGTGATCTCAAAAGAAGTTCGTGTGAACTATTTTATGTAATGGTTATGTGAGTTTGTTGTTAGACATTGAGACTTGAAATGCATGTTTGTGTATTGTATATATATTTTTGCGACAGGGATTCGGGGGAAAGCAGTAAAAAAGTTGTCTGGGAAAGGATCTTTCCCGAAAGCGGCTCTCGGCAAAGTGGCACGCTGGTAGTTGGCTGTGGCAGTTTTGTCGAGAGCCACTCTCGGCAAAGTGGCATGCGCTGCCATTTGGATGTGGCAGTTTTGCAGAGAGCCACTCTTGGTAAAGAGCTGACGGAACCAGCCGACGTGAAAGTCACTTTATATTGCCGAGTGGTACTGTTTGGCTCTCGGCAAAGTCTTTGCCAAGTGCCTGTGTCCTGGCTCTCGGCAAATTCCTGTTTGCCGGAGAGGTGTACGCCGGGTGGCTTTTGCCGAGTGCAGCACTCGGCAAAAGGCTTTGCCGGCGGTTGTTGGCCCTTTGCCGAGTGTCCGTGGCACTCGGCGTATAACTCGATTCCAGTAGTGAATGATGATTGATGAATATGTATGTTGTGTTGGGAAGCTCGACGTACTCGACGCCGGTACGTTTTTAAAGAAACTACAGTATTATTATTTGTCACAGCTGACTTGAATTGTCCCTTCCAAATAGATGAAACGATTGCAGCGTCAGCAAGGAGACTGAAGATCATCACAAGAAAGAAGAAGAGGAAAGCAAGGCAAGTTCAACTCATGAGCCACTTGCACGGCCCATTCATTCTAAAAGGCTTCCCCTAGTTGGTTGCAGGACGAGGCTGGGCGCGCTGAGGGATGTAACTGTAGCGTATAAGAGAGTGTCGGCTTGTATCTGTTTTTCCTTGACAAGGAAGAAGGTGAGGCTTCGGTCGGAACAAGCTAGCTTGTAGATGACTCACTGTGTGGGAGGTTGGGAGGCACAACTATGAATTCTGTCAGGAACACTAGCTCGTGTTGAAGTGATTGTAGCATACAGTTGGCATCAGAGCCGTTCGTCCTGAAGATTCTAGTGCACCACCACATGAGTTGAAGCTTCACCAATTGGTGCCAAGGATGGGCTCCTGACCAGTCGCCACAATAATCCCATCGGTTTAGGCTTGCAAAATCTTAAGCTTGGGGGAGGTCATCTCCACGTCTACATCAATATGTGGCGGTACTATTTGAATAAATTGTAATGAGGTTGTACTTAAGCTCGTGGAGCTTGAAAACACTTGTGTTGGTCCGTTCCAACACTTTGTTTTTTATTTTGCTTTCGTTTTTCCTTTTGCTTTCGTTTTTCCTTTTTCCTTTATGATTTTTTGTTTGCAAGTTAGTTTTCAAAAACCCAAAAAATAGAATAAGCTTTCCTTTATTCTTGTTCTTTTTACCCCTTGGAGTTCGTTTGCATTTTTGTTTTCATAGGAGTTGATCTACGCCGGTCAACCAGGAATGCAAGAATAAGTAAGAGAAGTGTGTAAATTTACAATTGTGAAGGTATGTCCTACGACTCTTGTCTTTTGCACTAGAAATACTTAGAGTAGATGTAGTAGTAGTATGTCACTAGTAGAAAACAGGGCATTAGTCCCGGTTCCAGAGGGCCTTTAGTCCCGGTTCTGCAACCGGGACAAAACAATCGGGACTAATGCCCATTACTTTTAGTCCCGGTTGGCTTACGAACCGGGACTAAAGGAGCTCCACGTGGCTGCTGTGGGGCGCCTAGGCAGGAGGACCTTTAGTCCCGGTTGGTAACACCGACCGGAACTAAAAGGCAGCCACGCATCAGCAACTGCCAGGCGCTGGGGTTTTTTTTTTAAAGGAGGGGTTTAGGGGTTTTCTTATTGTGTTTCCCCCTTTTATTTTTGTGTTTACCCTTCAATTCTTTTACATTTAGGGTTTTATTTTTATTTAATTTTTTCCATTCAACTAGACACTAGCTACTACATATAGCAATGAAGGAACCATTACACAAGATCGTCATGAACATATATAGAGAGAAGTGACCTCTCTTTCTCTGTGCTTGGTCGAACAATAAGTTTTCGTATATCTATCCGACGCTACAACATATATACAATACAACATCTCTTACGATCCCTGACATCATGCACCAAAATCCATTTGCACTTCCTGATGGTATTCTCCGTTTTCAGCTATGACGTGGTCAAGAAAGAATCCCGCCAATTCCCCTTGAATTGCTCGTATGCGATCATGTGGTAGGAGTTGATCCCGCATCTGCTAGATCTAATTTAAAGAAGGGGGTCAATACATATATATGAATGAAACTCAACACAATTGATGGTAGTAAAATAAAATTGTGAATATTGTTTACGTACTTCAAATTTTTTGTCAGATAAGCCCCACTCAGAGGTCGAGTGGCGAATGAACTCGCAAAGGTAGTATCCACGTAAATTATTCCCGGGTGCCTGCCACAAGCACTTTACGAGAATAGAGTTCAATCAAACTGATAATCAAGAATGATAATGGTATTGACGAAACTAGAATAAATGAGAGATGCGCGGAACTAGCTAGTACTACTTACTTTGGGGTGTGTAAATCGCCACTCCTTCAGACCTGGAACCATTCCGGTGAACTTTTTCCAAACCCTGCCCGGCAAAGAAAATGATTACTTGATATCAGGAAATGAACAAAAGTTGCCGATATGGTGCGATAATGATTGAACTTACCTCTGGAGCATTTCACTCATGTCTGCCCACTCCTTTTGCTCTTTACGTCTCGAGTCTAAGACAGTTACTACTCCCCCGTCAAGCTTAATGGATAGTATAATAAAGTGGAATCTACGCACGCATAACTTATCAATTACACTTAACCTCGAGTAAGCGAAACCAAATATGCACAAGACAGTAACACTCACTTGATGTTGTAAGGAAAGAGTATTTCCCTATTGTTTTGATGTCGAAGGAACGCTTTTAGCAAGTTTTCCTCAGTATGTTTGGCTCTCTTTTGTACCACCCATTTATTTAGGGTATTTGGGCTAATGAACCCAATGTCATAGATTTGTCCTCTTTTGCATTCGACGATCTTCAATCTGCATAATATAGTGAGGATAATTATATATACATGCAACGAACGAGCTGAGCTAGAGACTTAATTACAGAAATAATACTTACAGACAATAGCAAGTCATGAGAGTTTTGTCGATGGCGTCTTGATTGAATAACTGAAATAATTCCACAAATTCAAGAGGCATCAGGTCGACTCCAATGAAGTCATGCTCATCTCTAATTCCCAGCATCATACTGTCGGTCCCATCCTTGCTGCAGGTTTCCAAGTACCAGTCATGCAATCTTCGCATCATCGTTGGTAGATGCGGGAGCTGATCAGGTTTGACGAGAGGCTTCCCATGCTCGTATCTAAAGGGCGACACTACCTCAGCCATTTCAAACTGTACATCATCGCCCACGTAATCACCAAGAGTGGTACCGGGCGCTAGCCCCGGATTATTAGCGATATCGCTAAACACCTTGAGCGGGGGGCACGATTGCTTCTCCTGTTCGCTGAGCTGGGGAATTGTTTTCCAACTTCGTCTTGCAGCACTGGTAGTACTTCTCGACCGCTGCGCTTCATCATATGTCTTTACAATACAGCGGTCATAGTGTGATTGTGGCGGAGGCGGTGGTGGTCGATTAAGGGCATCCAGAGTGCGCTTTGCTTTCACCGGATCTATTATTTCCTTCGGAGGTGGGTGTTTCCATTCAAAATGGGCCTGGACTTCGGTAGCCACGATGTCCTTGTTTTCCTCGTCAGTCCTCTCATATGGTAACTTTGGAGGAGCCCTGAGGCTTGGACCATCTTTGAATTTCTTGCCTGTTGTACTGCTAGCCGCCGTAGCGGCGGCGCCTCTCTTCCGCTGTTGCTGAGGAGGCGGAGTTTGCTGATGAGCCGGAGGAGGCTCAGTCCGCTGACGCGCCGCAGACAGCTGATGCGGAGACGGCGCCTGAGGCGGCGGAGACAGCTCACGCGGCGGAGACGACTCAGGCAACTGAGATGGCTGAGCTGGATTGTGAGGAGTCTGCTAAGGGGCCTCCTTCGGCTGAGTCTGCTGAGGCGGCGTCAAGTTTGGAAGCTTGATTTTCTCCTTTCTCCATAAACAGGTAGTCCTTAAGGCATTTTCCAGAAGAATCTCCCCTTCACCGGTAGGGCACTCAAGCTCCAGCCCCTCAAATCTGTCCATTATTTCATCCACCCCGACAATAGCAAAGCCATGTGGAATCTGACGGCAATGGAAAGTTCCCTCGGCTCGAGGAGGTACGATATAGCCGACCGCCACCTTCAAGGTCAAGTTATGGCATTTCGCTGTTAGCACACAATGCTCATTATCCGTGATACCATCCACAGGGTAGCGAGGAGCCGTGATATCAGGCTGGACGAGCTCCGTGGAAGCCACGCTGCTTCTCCGCTGAGATGGTGGGGTAGCTTCGGGGGCAGTATCCAATGAAGGATCTTTGTGCCGCTGAGATGGTTGGCCGGTAGCTCGCTGGCTCTCAAGTTCCTCTAGTTTCGGAAATCTTTCATTCATCTTCTGCATTTGTCTTGCTTCCTCTTTCTTCTTTCTCCCACGGCTTCTATAAGTGGCACTGCTGTACGAAAACCCATGCACCCACGGAACGGAACCTGATGTGCCTCGGGTTCGTCCAGGGTGTTCAGGATTCCCGAGGGCCTTCCACAGCTCGTCCTTCTCTCTGTCGGGATGGAACCTCCCTTCCTACGCTGCCTTGATTGCTTCCTCAAGCTTTTTGATGGGTGTTTCAAGTTGAGCTTTTGTCCAAACACACTTCCCTGATTCTGGGTCCAAAGTTCCCCCAACCCCGAAGAACCAAGTCCTTGACCGATCTGGCCAGCGCAATGTCGCTGGTTGGACCCCTTTAGCAAGCAGGTCTTGCTCAGCTTTGTCCCACATAGGCCAGGCTTTACTGTAGCCACCTGACCCCGTAACATGGTGATACTGCTTCTTTGCAGCATTTTGCTTGTTTATCTGTGACCTTTGCTTAGCCTTCTCAGATTTCTTGTAGGCCACAAATGCGGGCCAGTGATCTCTTATCTTCTCATATTGACCGGTGAATTCTGGAGTCTTATCTTTGTCGACCAATTTTTTGTTCAAATCTTTCTTCCAGTTCTTGAATAGTTCTGCCATCTTCTTAAGTGCAAACGCCTTGACCTTCGGGAGAATAACTGGCTTATTCGGATCCTCCTCTGGCGGTAGGCTGAAATTTGTCATCAGCGAGTTCCAAAGATCATCTTTCTGTCTATCGTGGACATAAGAAACTTTAGGGTCCTCCTTCTTATTCCATTCTTGGATGCTGATCGGGACGCTGTCCCTAACAATAACTCCGCACTGATGTACAAATTTTTCTTTGGTCCGCTTGGGAGCAATCGGTTGGCCATTTGGAGCGACTACTTCGATCGTGAACCTTTCATCCTGGCCCAACCTTTTCTTCGGGCTCATCTCCTTACCGAAGTTTGGCTCGATCCGGAGGGCTAAAAGAAGAAAGGATGTGTCAATATATGTACATACAAAACAATTAATGCATCTAGTCAGCAGAGGCTTAATATATATATATATATATATATATATATATATATATATATATATATATATACTCGCCGGACTTTGCAACAGTTAAGGATCCCTTCTCCATTCAATGACCGGAGCCGTCATGATCTCCTTCCTCCTCCATTGGATCAGTGGAGCCGTCTTGATCTCCTTCCTCCTCCATTGTTGGATCATCGGAGCCGTCATGATCTCCTTCCTCACCATCGGTGTCGTTGAGAAATGACAAGGTGATATCACCTCCGTCGCGGATTATGTCCCCCAACAACTCTTATTTTTCTATGTCTCTGTCCATAGTTTCTGCCAATATGCATATGGGCAATGGATTAGTGGCAAACATCATGCAAAGTTCACAAGTTTTATAATAGTCAGTTTCAGACGATCGTCAAGGACACCTCCCCCTCATGTATGATGAGTCGTCCTATCTTTCGAGATAGGATACTTTGCGGATCGCCTCTCTCATGTTCGTCGAGGATACTTGCGGACCCCCCTCATGTCAAAGTTATCGGTGATATGTTGAATTCCCGAGAGAGTTCGGGGTGTTCTAATGATGACGCTTGAACTATGTCGGTATTTCCCCAATGAGGAAGGGATGATGCAGCACAGCTACGGTAGGTATTTCCCTTAGTTATGAAACCAAGGTATCAATCCAGTAGGAGAACCAAGCAACACTATGTAAACGGTACCTGCACACAAATAACAAATACATGCAACCCGACGATTAGGAGGGGTTGTCAATCGCTCTACAGGAATTGTCAAGTTGACGGGAGAAAAATTATGATAGATTGGATAAATAGATCTCGTATAAATGCGAAATAAAAGAAGTAACAAAAAAGTGCAGCAAGGTATTTTTGGGTTTTCGGAATAATAGATCTGAAAATAAAAGTGACAAATAATAGATCGGAAAGCAAATATGATGAAGAATAGACCCGGGGGCCATAGATTTCACTAGTGGCTTCTCTCGAGAAAAATAGCATACGGTGGGTAAACAAATTACTGTTGGGCAATTGATAGAACTTAAAATAATCATGACGATATCCAGGAAATAATCATTATATAGGCATCACGTCCGATATTAGTAGACCAACTCCTGCCTGCATCTACTATTATTACTCCACACATCGACCGCTATCCAGCATGCAACTATTGTATTAAGTTCATGGAGAAACGGAGTAATACAATAAGAACGATGACATGATGTAGACAAGATCTATTCATGTAGGAATAGACCCCATCTTGTTATCCTTAATGGCAACGATCAATACGTGTCTTGCTGCCCCTTCTGTCACTGGGAAAGGACACCGCACGACCGAACCCATCACAAAGCACCTCTTCCCATGGCAAGAAAAATCCATCTAGTTGGCCTAACTAAACCAAAGATTCGAAGAAGAAATACGAGGCTATAAGTAATCATGCATATAAGAGATCAAAGAAACGCAAATAACTTTCGTGGATAAAAATAGATCTGATCATAAACTCAAAGTTCATCGGATCCCAACAATCACACCGCAAAAAAGAGTTACATCAAATGGATCTCCAAGGGACCATTGTAATGAGAATCAAAAGAGAGAGAGGAAGCCATCTAGCAACTAACTACGGACCCGAAGGTCTACAATGAACTACTCACGCATCATCGGAGAGGCACCAATGAGGATGATGAACCCCTCCATGATGGTGTCTAGATTGGATCTGGTGTTTCTGGAACTTGCGGCGGCTGGAATTGTGTTTCGTCGACTCCCCTAGGGTTTTTGGAATATTGGGGTATTTATAGAGTAAAAAGGCAGTGCGGGAGGCCACCGAGGTGGGCACAACGCACCAGGTGGGTTGTGGTGGGTTGTGCCCCCCTCGGGGTACCCCTCTGGTACTTCTTCGGCCCATGTTGTTCCTTCTGGTCCAGAAAAATCTCCAAAAAGTTTTGCTGTGTTTGGATTCCGTTTGGTATTGATTTTCTGCAAAGTAAAAAACAAGCAAAAAATAGCAACTAACACTGGGCACTATGTCAATTGGTTAGTCCCAAAAAATGATATAAAGTTGCTATAAAATGATTGTAAAACATCCAAGAATGATAATATAACAGCATGAAACAAGAAAAAATTATAGATACATTCGAGACGTATCAGCATCCCCAAGCTTAGTTCCTACTCGTCCTCGAGTAGGTAAATGATAAAAACATAATTTTTTTTGTGGAATGCTGCCTATCATGTTCATCAAATTTTGTTTTCTCTTGTAGCATGGACATTTGGACTTTTATATGATTCAAAGCAATAGTCTAGTTTTGACATGAAGATTTCAATACTCAAGCATATCAACAAGCAACCATGTCTTTCAAAATATCAACACTAAAGCAAGTTATCCGTAACCCATCATGCTCAATCATTGCTCCACTCATTAAACACACTCGCATATTAGCTATTCCCAACGCTCAAGTATGATCATAGTGCCCCTTAGTTGGTGCTTTATAAGAGAAGATGGAGACTCAAATAAAAAAAATTGCATAAAATAAATAGAAAGGCCCTTCACAGAGGGAAGTAGGGATTTCTAGAGGTGCCAGAGCTCAAAGCGAAAAAGATAGAGATAAAACATTTTGGGTAGCATGCTTTTCCTCTCAACGAAAATGATCGAGTAGTTCCCAATACTTTCCAAGCTAGATACTCCCTCCGTCCCAAAATTCTTGTCTTAGATTTGTCGAGATACCGATGTATCTAATACTAAAACGTGACTTGAAACATCCGTATTTAGACAAATATAAGACAAGAATTTTGGGACGGGGGGAGTATATCATAGGCGGTTCCCAAACAGAAAATAAAGTTTATTCCTTTTTCGACCATACTTTAACATTCCACGGCTAGCCGTATCCCCGGGTGCCGTCCATACCAACACTTTCCAAGGAATTTATTATTTGACAACATAAAGTAAATTCATTTTTCATTTCGGGAATGGGCATCCCTAATACCTTTGCCGTACTCTTGTGCAATGACTAGTGAATAAACACTCATCTTGAGAATAACACATCTAGCATGGAAAAATATCAGCCACCCCCTACCGTCTCATGAGCGGTACGAGCACACAAAAAGGAAATTTATTTTGAAAATTAGAGATGGCACATACAAATTTGCTTAGAACGGCACGGAAATACCGCATATAGGTAGGTATAGTGGACTCATATGGCAAAACTGGGTTTAAGGATTTTGGATGCACAAGTAGTATTCCTACTTACTACAAGTGAAGGCTAGCAAAAAGATTGAGAAGCATCCAACCAAGAAACGAAAAATCTCATAAGCGAGCATTAAGCATAACTAACACCGAATAATGCACCACAAGTAGGATGTAATTTCATTGCATAACTATTGACTTTCGTGCTTGCATAGGGAATCACAAACCTTAACACCAATATTCTTACTAAAGCACAATTACTCATCAACGTGACTCACATATTATATCATCTATCGCAAAACTATTACAAAGAATCAAGTTTATTTTGTCCAATGATCTTCATGAAAGTTTTTATTATATCCATGTTGAATATCTATCACTTTGGGACTGATTTCATATGTTGATTTTGATAGCTCAAACGAATCTAAGTGAAGAACATGAGCATAAAATTTTCTTCTCTCAAAATAATATAAGTGAAGCATGAGAGAATTTCTTCAAAATTACTAACTCTCAAATAAATCTAAGTCAAGAATGAGAGCATTTCTTCAAAAATATTAAAGCACACCGTGCTAAAAAAAGATATAAGTGAAGCACTAGAGCAATTACATAGCTCAAAAAATTTAAGTGAAGCATATAGAGCAATTCTAACAAATTATAGAATAATTTTGGCTCTCTCAAATAGGCGTGTTCAGCAAGGATAGATGACACAACTAAAAAGAAAAACAAGCAAAGACTCATATAGCACAAGACGCTCCAAGCAAAACTCATGATATGTGACGAATAAAAATATAGCTCCAATTAAAATAACGATGGTCGTTAGAAGAAAGAGGGGATGCCACTCGGGGGCATCCCCAAGCTTAGTTTCTTGTTTCTCTTTCAATAATGGCTTGGGGTGCCATGGGTCATCCCCAAGATTAGGTTCTTCATACTCCTTATTCCTTCATCCATCGTGATCTCACCCAAAACTTGAAAACTTCAATCACACAAAACTCAACAAAACCTTCGTGAGATCCGTTAGTATAAGAAAACCAATATCTACTTTAAGTACTGTAGAAAACCCATTCTACTTTTTTTATTGCATTATATATACTATATTATAACTTTACCATGGCTTATATCCCCCGATACAAACCATAGATTCATCAAAATAAGCACACAATGCAAAGAAAACAGAATATGTCAAAAACAGAACAGTCTGTAAAGATGAGAATTGTTCTCATAATTATTTAACTCCAAAAATTCTGAAAAATTAAGAAAACATAGGAAATTTGTAAATAAATGTTGTGTAAAACATTCAGAATTTTTCCTAGTTTCTGTGATTTTAGAGAATTACTTTACTGGACGCAAAATTTTCTGTTTTCCAACAAGATCAAATCAACTATCACCAGAGCTATCCCAAAGGCTTTACTTGGCACAAACACTAATTAAAACATAAAAACACAATCATAACAGAGGCATTATTGTGCAAACACTCAAGAACAGAAAGAAAATAGCAAAAATAAATTTTATTCATTGGGTTGCCTCCCAACAAGCGCTAACGTTTTACGCCCCTATCTAGGCATAAAGCATAGATCTAAGTGTTGTCATCTTTCTTCTTATTTTCTGTAGATGTGTTTTTATCGAGAGGTTTTGCAAAAATAACTTGGAACACATTATCCATAGAAATTTTAGCATTATCAACTTGCCCATCTATATATCCCCTTTGATTTACGGTGACAATCCAAGAATATTGTTGATTAACATCATTTAAAACTTGTTGGATTATATCTCGAACCTCGATTTCCTTCTTAAGATTCTCAACATAAATTTGGTTATTTCCAAGCAAATGTCTCAACATATAATCACTATTATAAAGGATCTCATTTATTACCCGTTTTTCATGGTTCATACCGTAAAAATCAAAAAATTCCCTAGCTTCCCGTACTATGTAATCAAATTCATTTATAAGAACTTGGGTAGCTAACTTTTTTGCTTTAGGATCTTTTAGGGAAGGTAACTCATAAAACAATCTTTGCAAGGTAGGATGGGTACGGATAAATCTATTTTCAAGTTTCAGAACTAGTGCTGAAATAGCTTCCGCATAAGATTTAGTTCTTTTAAGTATAGGAGCATCATCAAGAGTCAAGTTTCCAACACAATTGAAAAATTCTTGGATATGTTATTTTCCCATAACGTTCCCTTGCCCCAAAATAAAAGCTTTGGCATCCAGATTGCCAGATCGTCCAATTTTAGGAGTTAGGCCATCATCTGTTTCTGCCATACCAAAATCACTCATGGTGACAAGTTCAAGTGAATAATCGATCTAACTAGAAAACGGCGAACGAAAAAAGAGGGCGAATAAAACGGCAATTTTTTTGTGAAGTGGGGGAGATGAAAACGAGAGGCAAATGGCAAATAATGTAAATTGCACGGAGATGAGATTTGTGATTAGGAATCTGATAGATGTTGTAGATGTCTTCCCGGCAACGGCGCCAGAAATTCCTTTTGATGTCACTTGAACTACGTCGGTATTTCCCCAAAGAGGAAGGGATGATGCAGCACAACTACGGTGGGTATTTCCCTCTGTTATGAAACCAAGGTTTCAATCCAGTAGGAGAACCAAGCAACACTATGTAAACGGTACCTGCACACAAATATCAAATACTTGCAACCCGACGATTAGGAGGGGTTGTCAATCCCTCTACGGGTAGCGGTGCCAGAAACTGTCAAGTTGACGGGAGAAAAATTATGATAGATTTGATAAATAGATCTCAAATAAACGCGAAATAAAAGAAGTAGCAAAAAAGTGCGGCAAGGTATTTTTGGGTTTTTGGAATAATAGATCTGAAAATAAAAGTGGCAAATAATAGATCAGAAAGCAAATATGATGAAGAATAGACCCGGGGGCCGTAGATTTCACTAGTGGCTTCTCTCGAGAAAAATAGCATATGGTGGGTAAACAAATTACTGTTGGGCAATTGATAGAACTTCAAATAATCATGACGATATCCAGGCAATGATCATTATATAGGCATCGCATCCAAGATTAGTAGACCGACTCCTGCCTGCATATACTACTATTACTCCACACATCGACTGCTATCCAGCGTGCATCTAGTGTATTAAGTTCATGGAGAAACGGAGTAATGCAATAAGAATGATGACATGATGTAGAAAAGATCTATTCATGTAGGAATATACCCCATCTTGTTATCCATAATCGCAATGATCAATACGTGTCTTGCTGCCCCTTCTGTCACTGGGAAAGAATACCGCACGACCGAACCCATCACAAAGCAACTCTTCCCATGGCAAGAAAAATCGATCTAGTCGCCCTAACTAAACCAAAGATTCGAAGAAGAAATACGAGGCTATAAGTAATCATGCATATAAGAGATCAAAGAAACTCAAATAACTTTCATGGATAAAAATAGATCTGAGCATAAACACAAAGTTCATCGGATCCCAACAAACACACCGCAAAAAAGAGTTACATCAAATGGATCTCCAAGAGACCATTGTATTGAGAATCAAAAGAGAGAGAGGAAGCCATCTAGCTACTAACTACGGACCTGAAGGTCTACAATGAACTACTCACGCATCATCGGAGAGGCACCAATGAGGATGATGAACCCCTCCTTGATGGTGTCTAGACTGGATCTGGTTTTCTAGAACTTGCGGCGGCTAGAATTGTGTTTTGTCGACTCCCCTACAGTTTTTGGAATATTGGGGTATTTATAGAGCAAAGAGGCGGTGCGGGAGGCCACCGAGGTGGGCACAACCCACCAGGGCGCGCATGGGCCCCCAGGCGCGCCCAGGTGGGTTGTGCCCCCCTCGGCGCACCCCTCTGGTACTTCTTCGGCCCAAGTTGTTCCTTCTGGTCCAGAAAAAATCTTCAAAAAGTTTAGCTGCATTTGGACTATGTCAGTTGGTATTGATTTTCTGCGAAGTAAAAAACAAGCAAATAACTGCAACTGGCACTGGGCGCTATGTCAATAGGTTAGTCCCAAAAAATGATATAAAGTTGTTATAAAATTATTGTAAAACATTCAAGAATGATAATATAACATTATGGAACAGGCAAAAATTATAGATATGTTGGAGACGTATCATCTAACGCGGCACTACATGATATAGATGAAGGGGAATAACATCCGGGAATGTTTTCCCGAAGTCTGCATTTTCGGACAAATGAAACGGAGGGTGACGGTTCCAGGTTCACTATGCTAGCTGCTTGTGACAGATGAACGGAGGGCATATTCGGATTCTTCATATTTTTCTGATCGATTTTCATATATAAATTATTTTCATCGGAGTTACGGTTAATTTTCTATGAATTTCTAAAGTTTTACCAATATCCTGAAAATTCCTGGAATTATGCTATATCTGAGAATTCCTCAGCTTTAAACATCACTTAGCTGTTTTCCAAAGGATACAACTATTGTTCTGTACATCCTATGGGTTAGTGCCTTATATCAATATTGATCACTCTCATGTGATCTACAAGATAGTATCAATTGCATCTCTGCTAGAGTCCATTAGCTTGCTCAAAACTTTGTTTGAAAAGTTCCACTTGATATTAATTCCAGAAATTACAAACTTTGTTGGATGATCGCCATTGATCTATAGTTCTAATGGAGACACTTCATACCAGTGTTTTACTCTACATATGAACATTTTCTATATACATCAATCCATCCATCCATACATACATACATGGACAAAAGAATTCTATGAACATAAAAATTCTATGAACAAAAAAAATTTCATCATATCAACATTTTCTATATACATCCATCCATCTTCAGCAGAGTAGAGTATATGCCACAACATTACTAAATTTCATAACTTTGCCACAACAAAAATTTCTTCAATGAACATCAAAATGAACTCTAAATAAACTCTCAAGACAAAGTGATCATCCACCCATCTAAACATATCTATCTATCCATTTAACATCTCATATGTATTTGATGCAACAAACATAGCATGGCATGGCAGAAACATAGCAAAGACAAAATGAACTGTAATGCAAAAAAAAATGTTCTTCGATTTGCAAAGGAGCTATATATTCTCCCCAATTCTTTTGCACCCACAAAAAATCATCATCATCTATCATCACAATCAAAGAACATCTATCATCATCATAATCAAAAAATCATCATCATTATCTATAGAAAAATTCTAAAGACAATGAACATCACAATCATCAAAGCATAAAAAAAATCATCATCATCATCTATATATATCATCAACATCTTCATCTATCTATATCATCATCATCATATATCACCTATATATCATCATCACCATTTAACAACAAATCATCTAACAAAATTACTACAGAAAAAATAATTGTTTCCAACAGCATAATGAAAATCATCTATATATCATCATCATCTATCATCATCATCTATCATCTATCATCTATCATCATCATCATCTAACAACAAAGCATCATCTACCAACAAATATGTATAAAAAACATCTATATGGGGCGGCGAGCTAACTAGGGGCGGCGACGAGGAGGCAGGGCGCGGCGATGGCGACAGCGATGGCGGGGCAGGGGTGCAGCGATGGCAACGAGGAGGCAGGGGCAAAGCAACGATGACGAGGAGGCAGGGCCCGGCGAGGGGAGCGGGGGACGGCGTCGGGGCAGGGAGCAGCGGCCGGCGTCGGGGCAGGGACGGCGACCGCGACGAGGAGCGCGCGGAGCAGCCTGGCGGCGTTAGGGCGCAGGGCATCGGCGTCGGGGGAGAATGGGAGAGATTTGTGGAAAAATACTAAGTGCTTGGTTATGTACCCCACCCTTTAGTCCTGGTTGGGGGCTCCAACCGGGACTAAAGGCCCCCCTTTAGTCCCGGTCCGAGCCACCAACCGGGACTAAAGCGCCTTTTCAGCAGCCAAATGGGCGGGAAGCAAAGGGCTTTAGTCCCGGTTGGTGGCTCGGACGGGGACTAAAGGGGGGCCTTTTGTCCCGGTTGGAGCCACCAACCGGGACTAAAGGGTTGGAGCTGTCGCAGCCAAATGTTTAGTCCCACCTCGCTAGTTGAGAGGCGCCCACACTGGTTTATAAGCCGCGCTTCGACTGAGCTGTCGAGCTCGTCTCTATTGCAGGCAGTACATGCCTAACCTTTGTCACTGCCATGTTGGGCCTGCTGGGCCTGCATCCTGGCCCATGTATAGATGGGTTTCTAGTCGTATGCAGGCCGTGGTGGCCTAGTAGGCGGCATTTTTTTATTTTTTTTATGTTATTTTAGTTTGCTATTAAAGTTTTTAACAATAAATACTTTATGAAAATTCTTTTTGGTATTAAAGTTTTAACAAAAAATACTTTGATAATTTTAGGTGCATAAGTTTTATATAATTTTAAGTTAATATTATTTTAATAATGACTAGAGGTTTATAAAAGCTTTTTAGTTGTTTCTTTTTGCTATTGAAGAATATTATAGTTTTGTTTTAGTTGATCATAACAAAATATTTTAATTGATTCTTTTTAGTTCATTCATTTTGCTATTAGAGTTTTATAAAAGCTTTTTAGTTCATTGTTTTTGCTATTAGTTCATTCTTTGAGCTAAATGACCCTGAAATTGAAAAGCACTACAAATGAACTCTGAAAAGGTTGAAACTTGGCATGGCATCATAATTTCACCCACATAGCATGTTCTAAAAAGTTTAGAGGGTTACGGGAAAAACTGGATGCACTTCGTGGACAAACAGGACAGTCTCTTTCGAAGTATCGGGGTTTCGGACGAAAACACATCTACGACAAAGGGATTTCATTTTTTTAGCTTACTTTAACTCCAGAATTTTTGTGTGTTCAAAATGCATAGTTCAAAGCCACATCATCAATTTTCAACCCTTTGTGACTTCATTTGCTATTTTTCATGCATTTAATGATTTATTTTGAGCTCAATGACCCTGAAATTGACAAGCACTACAAATGAACTCTGGAAAGGTTGAAACTTGGCATGGAATCATAATTTCACCCACATAGCATGTGCTAAAAAGTTGAGAGGGTTACGGGAAAAACTGGATGCACTTCGTGTACAAACTAGACAATCTCTTTCGAAGTATCAGCGTTTCGGACGAAAACTCATCTATTTCAAAAGGGATTTCATATCTTGACATGTAACAGCAGTGATATTCTAGATCAAAGCTATCATCAGAATAGTTGTGGAGAGAAAGTCTTCACTTTTTCTTCGTGTGTGTCCCTTGCTTATTGCGCCGTAACCATGGATAATCTTCATCGTTTAACGGGGTGCCTCGGTCAGCCTTCACTTTGAAGGGAGGAATTTCATGAAACTTTTCATAATCTTCAGACATGTCTGTCTTGCCCTCCACTCCCACGATGTCTCTTTTCCCTGAAAGAACTATGTGGCGGTTTGGCTCATCATATGATGTATTCGCTTCCTTATCTTTTCTTTTTCTCGGTTTGGTAGACATGTCCTTCACATAGAAAACATGCGCCACATCATTGGCTAGGACGAATGGTTCGTCTGTGTACCCAAGATTGTTGATATCCACTGTTGCCATTCCGTACTGTGGGTCTACCTGTACCCCGCCTCCTGACAGATTGACCCATTTGCACCAAAACAAAGGGACCTTAAAATCATGTCCATAGTCAAGTTCCCATATGTCCACGATGTGACCATAATATGTGTCATTTCTCTTGTTGGTTGCTGCATCAAAGCGGACACCACTGTTTTGGTTGGTGCTCTTTTGATCTTGGGCGATCGTGCAAAATGTATTCCCATTTATCTCGTACCCTTTGTAAGTCAATACAGTCGAAGATGGTCCCCTGGCCAATGAGTACAGCACATCTGCAATAGTGTTGTCACCCATGAGATGTGTTTGCAACCAACTACCGAAAGTCCTGATGTGTTCACATGTAATCCTGTCGTCGCACTGCTTTGGGTGTTTCGAGCGCAGAATATTCTTGTGTTCATTGACATACGGGGTCACCAAGGTAGAATTCTGTAGAACTGTGTTGTGTGCTTGAGACCAAGAATGCCCATCCCTACATATTATTGAGTCTGCTCCTAGCGTGCCTTTTCCAGTCAATCTCCCCTCATACTGCGATTGAGGCAGACCAATCTTCTTAAGGTCAGGAATGAAGTCAACACAAAACCCAATGACCTCCTGTGTTTGATGGCCCGTGGAGATGCTTCCTTCTTGCCTAGCACGGTTACGAACATATTTCGTTAAGACTCCCATGAACCTCTCAAAGGGGAACATATTATGTAGAAATACAGGGCCCAGAATGGCAATCTCGTCGACTAGATGAACTAGGACGTACGTCATGATATTGAAGAAGGATGGTGGGAACACCAGCGCAAAACTGACAAGACATTGCACCAAATCACTCCTTAACCTTGGTAGGATTTCTGCATCGATTACCTTCTGAGAGATTGCATTGAGGAATGCACATAGCTTCACAATGGCTAATCGAACGTTTTCTGGTAGAAGCCCCCTCAATGCAACCGGAAGCAGTTGCGTCATAATCACGTGGCAGTCATGAGACTTTAGGTTCTGGAACCTTTTCTCTGCCATATTTATTATTCCCTTTATATTCGATGAGAAGCCAGACGGGACCTACATACTGAGCGTAGCTGGAAGGCCCTTCATACTGCTTTGGATGCATGCCGTCTTTTTCATGCACACGTTGCTGGTCCTCCCGTGCATCTGGTGTATCTTTTGTCTTCCCATACACGCCCAAGAAGCCTAGCAGGGTCACGCAAAGATTCTTCGTCACGTGCATCACGTCGATTGCAGAGCAGACCTCTAGGTCTTTCTAATAGGGTAGGTCCCGAAATATAGATTTTTCTTCCACATGGGTGCGCGTCCCTCAGCGTCATTCGGAACAGATTGTCCGCCAGGACCCTTTCCAAAGATTACTTGTAAACCCTTGACCATATCAAGTATGACATCACCAGTACGGAGGACGGACTTCTTCCGGTGATCTGCCTCACCTTTGAAATGCTTGCCTTTCTTTCTTAAGAGACGGTTGGTCGGAAGAAATTGACGATGTCCCAGGTACACATTCTTCCTGTATTTGTCCAAATATATACTTTCGGTATCATCTAAACAGTGTGTGCATGCGTGGTATCCCTTGTTTGTCTGTCCTGAAAGGTTACAAAGAGCAGGCCTATCATTGATGGTTACAAATAGCAACGCATGTATGTCAAATTCCTGCTGTTTGTGCTCATCCCACACATGTACACCTTTTCCATTCCACAGCTGTAAAAGTTCTTCAACTAATGGCCTTGGATGAGCACTGGCATCATAATGAACTTCTGCTTTATGCACAACCAAGGAGGAAGGTTATGGATACATAGAGTCACGGGCCAGGTGCTATGATTGTTGCTCTGCTGCCCAAAAGGATTAATGCCATCCGCTCTTAAACCAAACCATACGTTCCTTGCATCACCTGCAAAGTCCCCCCAATTTCTCTCGAGTTTTCTCCACTGCGACCGATCAGCAGGTGCTCTCAACTTCCCGTCTTTCTTATGACCTTCTTTGTGCCATCGCAACAACTTGGCATGCTCTTTGTTTCTGAACAAACGTTTCAACTGTGGTATTATAGGAGCATACCACAGCACCTTGGCAGGAACCCTCTTCCTGGGGCGCTCGCCCTCAACATCACCAGGGTCATCTCGTCTGATCTTATACCGCAATGCACGACATATCGGGCATGCGTTCAAATCCTCGTACTCACCGCGGTAGAGGATGCAGTCATTAGGGCATGCATGTATCTTCTGCACCTCCAATCCTAGAGGGCATAGAACCTTCTTTGCTTCGTACGTACTGTCGGGCAATTCGTTATCCTTTGGAAGCTTCTTCTTCATTATTTTCAGTAGCTTCCCAAATCCGTTGTAAGATACACCATTGTAGCCTTCCATTGCAGCAATCCCAGTGTGGTTCCGAGCTTTGTGTTGTCATCTTCGCAATTTGGGTACAACCCTTTTTAGTGATCCTCTAACATGCGATCGAAATTCAACTTCTCCCTTTCACTTTGGCATTCTCTCTGTGCATCAACAATGACCCGGCGAAGATCATCATCGGGCACATCGTCTGGTGCCACTTAATCTTCAGCTTAGGGCCTTGGATGAGCACTTGCAGTATCAACGTATTCAGGGGGATAGTTGTCATCATCCTCTTCTTCTTCGTTGTCTTCCATCATAACCCCTCTTTCTCCGTGCTTGGTCCAAACATTACAGTGTGGCATGAAACCCTTCTCAAGCTGGTGGATCTGAAGGGTTTTCGAGGAAGAGTGATCGTTCGTATTCCCACAGACAGTACATGGAGAATACATAAAACCATTCTGCTTGTCTGCCTCAGGCACATCGAGAAATTTATGCAAGCCCTCAATATACTCGGAGGTGCGTCCGTCACCGTACATCCATTGTCGGTTCATCTGCGTGCATTATATAATTAAGTGTATCAAAAACAATTACAAAGCATCATGAGTAGAGAAGTGACCAAATTAATACAAGTTCATCATCACATTAAAACCAAAGTACAGTTGTGATCAAATGTTATTACTGAAAAAATAAATACATAAAGTTCATACATAGTTCTCATAGAACAACATATAGCTCTCTAGAGAATCTAATTAAAACATACATTGAATCTAACATACAACTATGTAAAACATTTAAATGCAACAACAAATGCGATCATAATCACAACTAATGTAACAATTGATCCAACAGCATAATGATACCAAGCCTCATTATCAATGGCATATTTTCTAATCTTTCTAATCTTCAAGCGCATTTCATTCATCTGGATCTTGTGATCATCGACGACATCCGCAACATGCAACTCCAATTCCATCTTCTCCTCCTCAATTCTTTTCAATTTTTTCTTCAAGTAACTGTTTTCTTTTTCAACTAAATTTAACCTCTCGACAAGAGGGTCGGTTGGAATTTCCGGTTCACATACCTCCTAGATAAAAACATCTATGTCACATTGGTCGGCATAATTGTCATAATCACTAAATGAAACAAATAGATATAAAAGATAATATACCACATCCGAATCATAGACCGAACGAGGGCCGACGGGGGTGGACACCAAAACCATGGCACTATATAATAACAAATAATAATAAAAGTAAGAAATTTATACAAGTATCTATCTAAATCATACAAGTAAGAATTTTTTCTTTTAAAAAGAAGATAAGAACAAGAGGCTCACCACGGTGGTGCCGGCGACGAGATCGGCATGGGCGATCGATGGTGGTGAAGACGGGGACAGGACGGGACGGACCGCCAAACCAAGACAAATCATGGGGGAAATGGAGCTTGGAGGTCGAGCTTGGAGAGGAGAAAGCTTAAGTGTGGCTCGGGCATTTCATCGAACACCTCATGTGCATAGGAGGTTAGAGCAGAGCAGCACACACCTCCCACACGCCGGCCGGCCAAAAAAACAGAGGAGTGAGTGGGCAGGGGCGAGCATATATATAGGTATCTCATTAGTCCCGGTTGGTGGATAGAACCGGGACAAAAGACTGACCTTTAGTCCTCGTTCCAGCCACCAACCGGGAATAAAGGGGCTGCGCCAGGAGGGAGGCCCTTTAGTCCTAGATCGTGTATGGAACAGGGACTAAAGGGGTCAGACGAACCGGGACTAGTGCCTTCCGTGGCCCAGCCGGCGTCCTGGCCTCACGAACCGGGACTGATGCACCCGGGACTAATGCAATTATCTGGCCTGGACCAAAGCCCTGTTTTCTACTAGTGCGTGTGAGATGTGCAAGAGGGAGTAACTCTTGATAATTAAGACAAATGTTTTCTTCTAGTACCTGAAATAATTTTGTAGCCCTTGTTCTGTTTAGTTCAGATAACCAAGACTTGTCGTGGGACTGTTTCTAAATGAAATGGTCTTAATTAAGAATAGTCATGCATAAGAGAAAGTCTTCAAAGACTTGGGTGTTCAGAAAAATTATAGAAAAGATGATGTTTGAAATGCTCAACCCCATGTTGTTAATTCTAATATACTTGATTGCACTTGTGGATTAAATTGTCTAGTTGAACTTAGTTGAAGGGTGAAGGAGATTATGACAAAAATCTGTGTTGAATCTCTTACGTGGTGCTTCAGCTTCTCGTTGGTGCCATGTCCCTGCTACTATATGCATGTGTACGTTTGTAAATGTGGCTTCGTCATCTCCCTTGATGTTATGCTAAGGACTCCGATGGCCAAGGAACGATGCACCAGAGCTACAGCTCGGATTTTGGCTATGAGTTTGTTGCCATACGTAGTGGCAACACTATAAACGAATATTATTTGGTTTTCTTTTGAATGGGTATGTATGTGGTAAATAAAGGGGACTGATCAAAAGAGCTCTTAAGAGACATACATCAAAGGTCCATAGTTCCCAAAAATTAGCCACATCGAAACTCTATGCATGATCACTTATTTGGCATAATCCCTTCAAGTGACAACCAAAGTTTCAGCAAACAATGATTAAAATGAAGTGCTTGAGAACCTTGAGGGTGAGATAATTGTGGGTATGGTTTATGAGCATTATAGCATCATGTTTTTCTACATACATTTCACTCCCTAATTTATGTTTTTATAGATCCATCAAAGAAAAACTCTTCCATACATTCCCGACAAGCAAGTGTTTTCTAGAATAAATAGAATTGAGTGTTGCAAAGTTGTTTTATCTAGTAGATCAAAAACTTTGTGTTGATTATCTTTCCTTCATTAACACTTGCATAATAACCATGCCACCGCTACAGCTACACTAATTTGTCAAGTCAAGAAACGGAGGGCTATCTAGGCGTACCGATCGGAAGTGAACCAAAACATTCTTGTTAATTATGTTTAAACAACTGAGTTCCTTATGATTCCAATTTCTCTCTATGTTGCTCTAGCATGATCAAGTTTAAGCTTGGGGGAGTTGATGAGTGAGATTTTTACACTCATTCACCAATTGTTTTAACTAAGATATTTGCTCCTATATTGCTACTAATAACTAATGAATGCAAAGGATTCTACAAATCCTCTCTTTAATGTGTTTCCACGGGAAATGTGCTAAAAGGAAGAAATCACGTGTGAATATGGAAAGGAATGGAAAAGGAGAAAGAAAAACATTAGGGGGTGCACTAGAGGAAAAAGTGCAAAAGACAGCGTTCCAGCGGTCGTACGGCGCGGATTCTGAGGCTCCTTGTCCACCTGAACAACTTTTATAAAGGGGACCACACCGAAATGTCAACAGAACGTCCACAAGCGAAGCCAGAACAGAGCCTTCTTTATCCCCTCTCATCAACCCTAGCCGTTGCCATTTCCATCTCCATAGCCACCATCACCACCATAGCCCTGTAGGAGATATGCCCTAGAGGCAATAATAAATGTTATTGATTATCTCCCTGTTCATAATTAGGTTTATGTTCCATGCTATAACTGCTATGGTTCTCGAGTCTGCAAATAAAACGAGGCTCGGAGGAAGACTCATATGCACGTGTGGAATAATAAACGGTAATATGTATTCCTAGTCTGGACTCTAAGACTAGCTCAAGTATTGCATGATGGTTCTGTTTTCCTGATCATGGGCATGTCTATGCCAGCAATTTTGAGGGCACAGTGTTAGAAGAACATTTGTGTTGAATCGACCCAAATTGATGTTATGCTATGAGTTACATTCGTCACATATTAATGGTTAATAACACAGAGATGGCTAATGTTTGCAAAATTCCTTAGACCATGAGAGTGTCGAGTTTCTTCATACTTGCTTCATGAACTTTGGGGTTTGTTAAACGTCATCCGTAAATGGGTGGCTATTACGGCGGCTTACGGGTTCATGGAAAAGTGTGTCAAGTAACTTGATAGCTCGAGATTGGGATTTGCTCCTTCGACGATGGAGAGATATCTCTGGGCCCTCTCGGTGTTACGGTATCCATCATCGTCTGGCCAGACACTTTGTGATTTGATCACAGGGATGCCGGAACACGGTAACGAGAAAAGAGAACAATACCGGTAACGAGGTAACTGGCATAGTGGACAAGTTGTTGATCCACGGAAATGCCTACATGTCTAACCTCGGGTATTTGTAACATATCGTGAAGCAACAGGAATAGCACACGGCAACTGGAGGTTCACTCGAATATTCATTCGTGTGGGTATAGGGGTCAATATGTGTGTCCACGGCTCCGATGTTGATCATTGATCGGAAGGTGTTCCGTGTCATGTCTATACTTCACCGAACCTATAGGGTCACACGCTTAAGGGTCATCTATCTGCTGAATACTAGACAGGGAGTCTGAGAGAAAATCACCGAAAAGTTTCGGAGACAACGGAAGAGTTCCGGAGAGAGAACACTGAAAAAGTTTCGGTAAAACCGAAAAGTTGTTTCGGATAAAACCATTGATCCAAAAAGGTTTCGGCAAGCACCGGGAATGTTTTGGAGGTTGCCAGATTGGTCTGGTAATTTCTGGAATTTTTCTGGAGAAAAAACCGAAAAAAAGGTTTCGGAGCTGCCGGAGTTGTTTACCGGGTAAACAAAGATGGTTTTAAATTAAACCACCATACTGGAAATGTTCCAGAGCGCGTCCAGATAATTTTAGAGGGTGCCGGAAATGTTCTGGGACCTTCTGGAATTTTTCAGAAATAATAGTCGCGGAAAACATCTTGTCCCAGCGTGAGGGGACAAGATCCCACGGATCGTGGGGGCTGTTTTTGGGCTGTTTTTGGGGGGGCCCCCTTTGGGAGCAGCCCCCTTGTGGCTGGACAAAATGTTGGGGGGGGGGGCCCCAGGGTGGGGGGCAGCCCCCACAAATGGTGGAGAGTGTTGGGAGGAAGGTGGGGCCCCATGGGGGAACACCATGGACAAGGGAACATGTTTTTCCCTTGTTTGGTGGGAACATGTTCTCCTTGTTTTGTGGGAACATGTTTTCCCCATGTTTAGTGGGCTGAATTTTCAGCCCCCTCCACCCCTTCCACCACTATATAAGGAGGAGGAGAGGTGCTCTCCAACTCCACTCGAACTCTCTCACACAAGCCATGCATGATCTGGCATTCTCTCTCCCTCCCACGAAATAGTTTCGTAGTGCCGAAAGGCTGTCTGGGTTCCGGTGGGAACTAGTTCTGGACGGCGAAGCCCTGCCGGATAGATGGCACCGTATGTGTGCAACCCCGTAGAGAGGTCGTAGTTTCGTCCTTTTGCCCGAGGGGCTGTTCGAGTGTCCTCCCGAAGGGCTGTCCGAGTGACGGTCCGAGTTCAGTGAGTCCTCCCGAAGGGCTGTCCACGACACCGTCCGGGGGACTGTCCGACCGCCTCCCGGAGGGCTGTCCGAGTGGCGGATGAGGGAGTACATCCTCGCGGTTGGGATGTTGTAAATCCTAGCTGCGGGGATCTGCACCGACGATCGTCATCGACTCTACTTCCGCTGCGCTACGAGTCGGTAACGAAAATGATCAAACCTTGTATGCAGTCTCCATAGTGGTCCTGGGCTGGTGCGTAGGTCGGAAATTTTTTGTTTTCTACTGCGTTACCCTACAAGCCCAAGTCCCTCTAGTGCATACTTATAATCGTGCATCGCACAAGGCATCCATTGTAAGTCATATTATCAATCAGTCGATGTTCAAGATGTGTTCTTCATGCAATATGATCTCCATGTGTGAGTTGTTCGGTAAGGAATAGGTTGATGAATAGGCTTTGCAACCCTCTATCTTTGTTGTGGGGATCAATGGAAGGGTTTTGAATTAACGTCCCATATGTGTGAAATAAAATTATTTTGTAGATTTCTCTTGTCTTGTCCGTGATCTTCCTCCCTGTAGGTACCCAGGATCGTGGAGATCAAGTCAGAGAGAGGCTAAGGGAAGGGAGAACGTGAAGTTTTATTCTCAACACCAGTGACAGAAGGGTCCAGTTTGGTAACATGGATCCAATCCATGGGGATTCATGAGGTGTAGTCACTAAACGCCCAAAGCTCTTGTCTGATTATAATAATCTTAATTATTGAGGCAACCCCATGTGACATATAGGGCCTTCGATTGGACAACTGATTCTTGATGTAGGATGCATGCCGGTGAAGATGTTATTTTGACACATTCCCCACTTCTGTTTGTAACAAGCACATCTTGATGGGTGACTTTCAACGCATAAATTAAGCTCATATTTGTTCGCAACACAAATACATGGTTGTAAGCATTAAGACCTCATACCCATACCTCTTTTATTATAAGTGTTTCATCACAATTAGCTTGATCGATCCGGTCAAAAGCTGGAATTATTTCTTTGATAGAAGCTTGCTAGAGACCATCGCTTCAAGGGAACCTTCGGCTCCTGGGTTCCATAACCCAAGGTCTCCTCTTTGGGGAAATAGGTGTGGGGTACTTTCTGTTCTGTTACCGGATCACACAAAAAGGAAGTATCATGGTGTTGGTGCATGACGTAATGTCAGACTTCGAACCATGGTCGTTTCCTCAACCCCCTGAAGAAGGCTTCACTATGTTAGGACAAGTGACACAGGGCCATCTGCTTAAGTGGGCACTTGATGATATAGAGGAGATTATTCTCCGTAGATTCTATGGTACTGACGGCGATCCCACCTACGCGAACCTTGCCCCCCTTTTCAACTTGGTCGGCACCAGAGACATAGCCCGAAATATTTCACAATCAGCAAAGAAGGATCTACATGCCAATTGCAGACCATCCAGACAAGCCACCTGTGCCAATTGTCTTCCCCGAAGGACATAAATGGAATTAGTATAAGGCTGCCGAACCTTCGTTATCGGACTCTACGTTGAGGACCCTCTCGACCGATCTTAATGTTCTACACAACAACATGGTATGTAGATCAAAAGAAGGTCAAGAAGGTTACACGGCCAAGGTTGTACATGGTTATAATTTTGTCATTCAGTTTTCGGCCGATAAAATTGATCTACCATTTAATGAGGTGATCCATGGAAATATCTTCTATGTGAGCACACTCTTCCCAGAGTTAATGAGGCTTTGGGCACTTCATCGAGCTTCAGATCCCCTACCCTGGCATAGTAAAGCGTCCATACCTGATCCCTTTTATATGCACTGCCACAACCAGGAATCCGAAATTAGGTAGGAACTCATCTCAGACTACATGTTCCCTTGCATGATTGCGAATCAGCCGCAAAAGGACACCTTTCTCTTCCCATACTCGGACAAGTAAGTCGTTAACGTTCACTCATTTATTATATATCATTGACCTTGTATTTTGATCTCATCAATGCCAATTTCTTATTTTTATTATGCAGCGACCAACATTGAATCACAATTGCACTATTGTCGACACACACTACTAGGAAAAAGCTTACCAGTAGCGCTGGTTTTTTTGCTACCAGTAGTGCTGGCACACGCGCTAGTGCAACGACGCTACATCTATTTTTTAGCAGTGGTGCTTGTTTGGCCCGGCGCTATTGGTAAATGATGATAGCAGTAGCGCTTGTTGATAGCGCGCTATTGATACTTATCTGCAGCGCGGGTGGAAACTAAGCGCTGCTGCTAAATTTTACCCCGTGCACTGCTAAAGTTTTAGTTTTTTTTGTTTCTACTTTTTGATGTTGTGGGTATTTAAACAGATACATCTTTTATACAATAACAACATGCATATTCATTGGAAAATAAGTGAGATAGAAGTGTCTAATCATCTGCATCAATTAGCAAAAGTTATTAGAAGTCTCAACTACAGTATCATCATCATCAATCATGGTCGAACACATGTCTCAAAATAGTGGTACAAGTTATTAGAAGTCTCAAATACATGGAACTACAGGGTCACATACTCATGTTTCATCATCTATGTAAACTATGATATGATCGCATAGAAGAGAAGAGCGATCACGATGAGCAAAAGCGAGATTATGTAGTAGTTATTGCGGTGCCGGTTCTGAATCCTCTGTTGCGCTATGAACTTCAAGTAACTAGCTTCGGCTTCCCTTCTGCTATCAAACCCTTTCTAGCTTCCGCCCAGGAAGTGGTACACTTGGGCCTAACACTCTGGCCACTCGTTGTACACACCCAGAACATGCCCTATGTACACGGCATACCACTTCTTCGCCATCGTTGATCTATATACCTGTCACAGATGCGCATATCATTAGGCGAATTCAACGATAATATGCAACATAAGATACGTCGACCTACGGAGATAAACAATTAGCAAATAGAAGCAACGTATAGTAAACACAGTTAACAAAATTCATCGTACCAAAACTAATTAACTAGAACGCAGCACCGTTTACATCTAATGGTTTCGTCGTACGAACATTCAAAGTTTCATCATACAGAAAGTAACAACTAATTAAACGGACACATTGTCATCGTCAAGCAGTGCACTCGTCCCATCAGGCCATATCCGGGAGGATGCACCCAAGCTTAGTGAAAGGTGTCGTGTCCTGATGCTGTAGGGCTATGCGGGTTCAGACGTCATCCCACGATATTGGGCCGCTGTAGAAGATCTGATTCTCTTCGAGGACATCTTTCATGATGATGGACGCAATTTCATGCTGGATCCAGTAGAAATCATTTCAATGTTGATGATCTGGTATGGTTCCAAAGGCTTCATCCCATCTCTAGATATGGGCATCGGATGAATATGTCATGCGAAGTGATTGTATATCCCTTTTGTACTCCATCATTTGATGGATGACGTTGAATCCATCATTATCACTTCTTGGCTGTCGTTGGACGCAACATAAGTCAGTCTTATGGCCAAAACACAGCCCGCCCTTACTTTTTTTACTTGGATGTAGCCACCCCGCATACTGAAGCCTAGGAGAGCTCTGTCCAGAACATACTTTATGTGTGTGTAATCTTTCTTCTCTATGGTCTTTGACGGGTCCAATTATAGAGCGCGGGAGAAACATGGGTAAAGAACGATGAGAACGGTGCACCCGTACTACGCCAAATAAATACACGATAGCCTCCATGCGTGCAATGTAATCATTGAAATGCAAGAAAGGATGTATGTGTTATAGTGGCTATCCATAGATGACTTACCCAGGATGATAAGGTAGGACAATCATTTCCTTGTCCTTATTGATGACCAAGAATTCTTTGATGTACTCCCATGCATATTGACGGTTGGCTTCGTTGATTGAGAAGAAGCCCTCATCCATGTAGTACGGGTCCACGACCGCAAGACCAGTAACTTGCTTTATCCTGGCGATGTAGTAAATATGCAGCGCATACAGGAGGACGAACGTAAAATCGTGTCTCCTTATTTGAAACATCTCGAAGATGTAATCAAATCGTAGGAAGAACAGGTCCGCGGGGCATGTGTGGACGTACATCTTGCCACTGCACGGCACATGAACCATATAAAGCGGGTATCCTAGATCTTTTGAGGCGAGAAGGCTTCTCTCAGTCGACAACACATGGCCATGCAGTCTCCGTCGAGAGCACTGGTGTTTGGTGTTTTCATGGCTAGCCGCAAGCAGAAACATTACTTCTAGGAGCATCCCACAACTGAGGTCAGCTCAGCTCCTCTGGGAGACATTATCCAGAACAAGGAGGCCACAGGCCGCGTTGCTAAGTGGGCAATTGAGCTTGGACCACATCATCTGAAATATGTGCCTCAGATGGCTATCAAATCTCAAGCATTGGTGGATTTCATCAATGATTGGACTGAACTTCAAGTCCTCGAGGAGAAACCAGACAACACATATTGGACGATCCACTATGATGGTTCCAGACAATTGGAAGGCTCGGGGGCTGGAATCATCATAGCTTCCCCACGAGGTGACAAATTTTGTTATGTTCTGAGGATCATGCACTACTAGGAAAAGGCCTACTAATGGCGCACCAGTTTTGCCTACTAATGGCGCACTACTGGTGCGCCATTAGTATCACGCCACTAGTATTTTTTACTAATGGCGCACCACTGGTGCGCCATTAGTATCTGGTATACTAATGGCGCACCACGCAGTGCGCCATTAGTATAGAACACCATGCGCCATTAGTATGCCTCCCAGGGGGCCATATTTAACCATGTGCTTTGGCATACTAATGGCGCACTACGGGTTGATGCGCCATTAGTATCCTTTGGCATACTAATGGCGCACTTTGTAGTGATGCGCCATTAGTATCCTTTGGCATACTAATGGCGCACCTTGAGGTGATGCGCCATTAGTATGAATATTAGGTTTTTTTTTTACTTTTCTGATTTTTGCACAGGTTACAAAATATATTATTGGACAGAATATAGACAGCAGCACACAGCAACAGCAGATTCATCGAATACAATAGAAGATTAGTCTCCGAATACAATTCATCATATTAGTCTCCGAATTCAAAAGACCGAACAAAGATAAAACATTACAAGTCTCGAGACCGCGAGTATCGAGTTTGTCTTCACATTACAAGTCGATATCGATCATCTAAACTACCATCACATAGAAGAGAGCTGCGGTCATCACGATGAGCATCATCGCGATGAAACTGGTCTTCATCCGGTTCCTCCAACGCTCCCTCCTCTCTCCCGCTAGATAGCGGGCGTATCTAGATTCCGCCTCTGCCCTAGTGGTGTACCCTTTGTAACTGTTACCGCTGAAACGGTGAACCTGTCTCCGACACTCCTCCCAGTCGTCGTAGACTCCGGGAACCTTACCCTTGTACACGACATACGACGGCATCTCTATGCACAAGCCAAACAACAGACAATACATAAGCAATATATAAGTATGCAACAAAAGGATCGGAAGAGAAAAGCAGGACATTAATAGCACGATTCATGGTCCTACTAATAAATAGCATCGATTACATCTAAGTTGAACGACTGTCCAAACCAAAGAGACATACAATTCATTAAAGTTTAATTACAACATGAGCCAATCAATGTTTCAGAACTACACATCACTACTTTCGACTCGACTCATGGGACAACAGCGTGGATGAAGCCGCCGTCTGTCGTGATGGTCATGAAATCGCGGGCGTTGTCAGCCTGCATTTGTAGCGTTCCGTCTATCTCACTGTTGGACGGTTGATATCTGAGGAAGAACTGCCCCGAGGTATGAAGGACATCTTGATGGATGATGTCGGCAAACTCCGACTGGATGCGAAAGAATTCTTGTCTGATGTCCGTGTCCTGGATTGCCGACAAGCTCACGGCCCAATCTTTGAGATTACCTGGTAGCAGAAGATGATGATGGTCCCTTACGATCGCCCGCATGTGATGGAGGGCGTAGTAGGCATCCTTCTGACCGCCAGGCGGCTGCTTGAAGCAGCAGAACGTCGTATTGTGGGCGAACACGTGCTTGCCGTACTTACGAACTTCCCTGGTGAAGGTGCCTCCAGATTTGGCGTAGCCGGGGAGAACATCATCAAGAACATTCTTGATATTTCTGTAGTCTATCTTGGAGTCACGGTTCGGGTCAAAATACGTGGCCATGGAATATTTCAGGCTTAAGAGGATGAGTGTGCAATGTGTGTCACTGCACAGAACACGGAATGTTAGAAAAAAAAAGAACGATCGAAATCTAAGAAATCATATGTTACGGGGCGGTTAAGGGATGACTTACTCGGGAAAGTAAGCCACAAGGAAGTTATCCTTTTCTGGGTTTACCAGAATGACGCCTTCGAGGTGTGAACTCGCGACTTGGCGGTCCCCAGCGCTGCTCAAGAGCTTGGCACGCATGTAGAAGGGGTCGACTATCACGATGTCCGGGGTCTTGTCTCTAATGATCCGCATCTCCATACTCAGCGAAAACAGCCGAACGAAGGTGTAGTGCAGCGGATGAAGGTTAAACATAGCAAAGATGTCATCAAACCGCAGGACGATCGTACCCCCGATGTCGCCATCCACAAAGCCCTTGCCCTCTGGCACCTTGGCTACGAAAACAGGGTATGCCACATCATTCTCTCTGAGACGCCGCTTCTCCAAAGAAAGAACACTGTCGTGCAGACTCCGCATAGCACCGGTTGCAGCATTGAGCATATTTGTCGGTAGCATCGCCCTACCCGCCACATGCACCCTCCTCGAGATATCCTTAGGTGAAGGTGGCCCGTCCTGAGCACGGATCGTACTCGATGCCGGCTGGCTCCCATCGGTGCCCTTTTTAGTCTTTCGTTTCCGGCTCTTCTTCTTGATCTGCTGTAATGGGACCGAGTTCTGCTCACAGACCGCCTTCTTGAGCATGTTGGGGCTGATAATATTTCGCACCTCAGCTATCTGAGGCTCGGTGAAGGCGGCAGCTGGAGGCGTCTCCTGAGAACTGAACGCCAGACGACGCCTGTTGCAACTGGGTTTCTCCGTCGTACCAGCTAGATCGCGGTCGTCTTGGTTGGGTTCTTGAGAAGGAGGCCCGCAGAACTCGTCACCGTACCCATGTTCGGCAAAGTACTTATCGACGTTGGTAAATGTACCGTCGTCGTTGTCGTCGTCCTCCAGATCCTGTGCCATATGCATGTCCGGTAGCATTGCGGCGTTCTTGCCATATCTTGGCGCCGGCACGACTGGCGGTCTTGTCTGTGGGGTGGTGTCCCCCGCCCCCAAACGAATCTGGCTCTTCGGCCAAAGCAGGGGCCAGCTTACGCAGGCGCTGAGGGTCATCTCATCTTCTTCGTCAGCCCCAGCGGGTCGAATCGGAGGTAACAGCTCGTCGCAGCCTGGCAGCACCCGAACCACTTCAACCCTATACACTGTGGGTGGCATCGGATTACCGTGGAACACGGGGTTGCCCGGTTGAACGATTCTGCCCTTGGCGACATCGACCAACTCGCCGCCCACGAAGTGCAGGAGAGTGCAAGGAACGTCGGCGGCGCCCTGCGAAAACATGTAGGGCGTCAGGGATGCCCAGTCAAAGGCAAGGAGGTGAAGTCATCGGCCGAGAGGCTTAGTTACTGTGATGCCGTCGAGCTCGGCTAATGTCGAGGCACCGCCAACGGCGGGCGTGCAACTGACGGAGGGGCCGCTTGCTGGCGAGGTGCCGGCCGGCGTACACCCGGGTGCATTAAGCTCCAATGCCCGTGCCGACGCCGGAGACACGAATACCGCCTCCGCCGGAGACACCAATGGCGCCGCCTGCGCGCTGTGCGAGTTGCTGGCTGTGAAGCTGGGAACCGGGGGAGGCCCCTGTTGGCCGCCCGCAATCCACGTCGTCAGCCCATGAATCAACGTAGGCACCATGGCGTTGAGCTTCGTTCCCAGTTTTTGTTCCACTTGCTCTTGGACAAGCTCCGGAATCCTCGCCACTTGTGCCTTGAGTGCTTCAACCTCGCGCGACTGGCTTTCCGAGCTGGTCTTTTTCTCCTTTCGCCCACCAGCGGTATAGTATGACGACCATTTTGTGGACAAGCCTTTGCCGGCCACACGACCAGCTGACGTCGGCTTACTGAGCTGATCCTTGTTTTTCATTACGTTCAACACCCTATTCAAAGGGGTGTCGAAAGGGGAGCTCTGAGACGACCCCGCGCTACTGCTTTCTTTGTCCTGCGGAAGGAACGTGAACCATTTAGAAATATTGGGGATTAATTAGAATGCAACCATATGGAGCTAATTACGCGGGGGTGTATTCCTTACCAGAACAAGCTCAAGCTCCTTGGTCTTCGGATCCGTGGTAAGCTCCTTTGTTACCGGGTCCTCCTTGTACTGGGCCCTGAGAAAGTTCCTGGTCTGCTTGTCACTGTATTTCTCGAAGCGGGGCGGTAGGCCTTGCTCGGCACGCTCCGCGTCCTCCTTGTCCCATATAGGCTCCGCCACTCTGTAACCGCCGGGACCGAGTTGGTGGACCCCTAAGTTCAACTGCCGCATTTCTTTCCCCCACTGACTTGATTCGGAGGTTGCGGGGCTCTCGCACTTGATCTTGAACTCCTTGTAGTCATCTTCGCTCATCAAAGGATATTTCGCCTTGATCTTGTCATAACTATCACCTTTATCAATCATTGCCTTCACCGTGCTTCTCCAAGTAGACAGGGCCGTGCTCATCTTCGTGAGGGCGGCACTGTTCACTTTATTCCCTGAGAGGCGCGTGTTTGCAAACTCAGCGGGGAACTTGTATCGTTCGTGCAGCTTCGTGAAGAGGAGGCTGCGCAAATTCCCTCGGTCCTTATGCCTTAGGTTCTCGGTGTTGATCGAGACGGTGCTCCGGAGAATGCACCCGAGCTGAACCGAGTACCCCTTGACTACTTGTTTGGGCGCCGTCGGATGCCCGTCGGAGTTCACTTCAGTAAATTCCTCCCTGACGGTGCCGAGCACGCTCGGGCGCCGGTCCTTCCGTTGCCTCTTCGGTTGGCTGCCATCTGTGCGTGTGCCGCCATCATCAGTGGTGGCATCCTCGGCGGCGCCATCAGTGGTGTCATCCCCGACGCCACTAGTGGTTGTGTAGTCAGGATCGGTGTCTTCCGCGGCGTCCTCATAGCGGTGAGGTTGTTCCTCCATCTCCTGGGACAGCTCCCAGAATTGCTTGCCGCCCGAACCGCCGGCCTCATCGTTGTGGGCCATGTTTCGCTCCAAATAGGAAAAAAGTTTGGTCAAAAAGTTGGTTATTGTCAAGGAGCAAGATCATGGTCTCATCATTTAGGGTTTGTCGACACCGAGGCATCCTAAAAGCTAAGCTTTTATCATTTAGGGTTTGTCGACGCCGAGGCACCCTAAAAGCCTAAGCTTTCATCATTTAGGTTCTTATCGACACCGAGGCACCCTAAAAGCTAAGCCGTGAAGGAGAATTCTAAGTTTGGCACCCTAAAGGAAAATTTCAGCATGACCTTTGATGAAAATAGGACATATGGAGTACCCGAATTTGCCAGAACGGAAGTTAATCGACATTCCGGCAAACTCAAGGGCCTCTCGGGGTACCTGCAAAATCATCACGACACGATGGTCGGAGACAAAACCCAGCAAACTAGCACCACAATGTGCCTCTACTTTCATATGGATGAAAAGGCCACAGACCATATGGTCATCTGCTTTCATATGGACAAAAATCAGCTCAACTTATGTGAGCTTCCATTCCAGATCTAATAGGTCACCCAACAAAAAATCATCAATAGTCACCACACACTGAAGCCACCATTGCTAAAATATCAGCTTCAGGGTCCACCATTACACACTTAAATTCAGTACCACTATCACTTTTGCTAATTGCTGTTTTGGCTGCTTATTTCTCCTTGCATCTATATTTTCACTCACTTCTGGAGTAGACTGTAATGAGTTCTGGTTAGAATAATACAACTGAAAACAGAGTTTATTTCAAGGTTCAGACAGTGAATTTCTCTACCAGTATTAAGTGAATAGCATCTCACTTGTCACATCACATAATTTCCTAGTTGGAGAATACTCATTGATCAAAGTACTCTTTGTTAGATTTTCAATCCTGTATCTACAAAAAAATATTTGACAAAAAATCTATACTAGCACGTTATGTATCTTCGTAAGAAGCTATACATTCAGGCCTGCTACTACTATACTGTCAATTTCCGGAGTTGTACCATATGCCACAGCTTTTAAGAAATCAAAAACCTTGTTTAGTCTGAAAAGTTTGAAGTATTCGTTCACCAGGGATCCTATTCAGAAAATATGGTTCCTCATCGAACAAAAAAAAAGGTTTCAGACATTCTCACCTAGCAAAGTTTCAGACAGAAAAAATATAAACATGTCAAAACACTACCAGGATGTGCTCACTGCCGGAACCACCTATCTAGCCTGAAAATACTACACAAGCTCCCTACAAACAGAGACACACAAAAGATTCAGACATCTCTGTCTAATAGAAGGATCGCAATGTATGCCACCGAAATGTCGATTCACTGGCATTATGCCTCTTAAATTTCAGAGAAAATGGCAGGCAACTCTGTCTGGATTGCAAACTGGGAGGAAGGAGGAAGGAGGAGAGGTACCTGGGCGGGCGCGGCCGGTCGCCGGAGGGGTCGGGGTCGGGGACGGGGTCGGCGGCGGCGGCGGCGTCGAAGGGATGGCTCGAGGGCGTCCGAGCTCGTCCGGGTCCTCGTAGTCGAAGAAGAAGACGGCGGCGGTCCTCCTGGGCGCCTCGGTTGGTCGTGGGGAGGCCAGCGGCCACGTGCTTCGCGGGTCGGCGGCGGTCGTCGTCCTGCACCCCGTGCCCGGACTGAGGTAGAGGCGGCGCAGGGCAGGGGCCGACGCGGGGGGGCCTTTCGGCGACGGCGAGGTCGCGGAGGCGTCGGCGACGGCGAGCTGCAGTGGTGGGGGCCGGGGCGCGGCGGCGCGGCGCACGTAGGGGCGGGCGTCGTGGGTCGGGGCAGCGCGCGGGGGGGGGGGGGGGGGGGATGTGGATCTGGCAGAGGAGGGACGAAGGGGTCGGGCGAGTTAGAGCTAGGGGGGAAGCTTACTAATGGCGCACCCCCGAGCGGTGCGCCATTAAAATCTTTTTTTTATACAATGGCGCACCCCCTAGCGGTGCGCCTTTAAAATCTTTTTATGATAGCAATGGCGCACTACCCGAGCGGTGCGCCATTAGTATGTTATTATTATTATTTTTTGTGGCTATTTTTAATATTTTTTTATAACAGTAATAATTTTTTTATGAATATGAAAAAATATCATCAAATTTGTTATTTGAAAATATCATCAAATGGGGGGTGCCGCGGCGGCGGTGGAGCGGGGGAGGGTGCGGTGGGTCATCGGCGGCGGTGGGCTAGCGGGGGAGGGTGCGGGGGGATCGAGGGGGATCGAGATCGAGTGTCCTCATGAATATTCAATATTTTTGCCCATGAAATTTGAAAATATATTCATGAATTCAAAAAGTGCCCATGAAATTTAAAAATATTCATGAGTTCAAAAAGTGCCCATGAAATACAATCGAGAAATGAAGACTACGATTTAAATACAATCGATCTTAGCTAGCTATCTGTTCACAATCTTCTTGCCCTTCTTTTTCGCAAATGGAGTTCTTCTGTGGAACGGACGTCCTTTAGGTAGGGTGGTCCTGCTTCTTCTTGTGGTGTATGCTGCTACTTCATCGTCGTCGTCATGTTCCATCTTTGGGTCGCCGTACTTGTCGAAGTCTTGCTCATTGGCGACTCCATCCATTCCGATGATCTTGCTTTTTCCTCTCCTCACGACAACACGACTGGGCTTTGACGGCTCGGTAATGAAGAAGCATTGGTCCACTTGGGAAGCCAGTACCCATGGCTCATTTTTCGCGGTGACGTTTGCGCCCGCGGTCTTGGATTTGGCTTCGGGTATAACCACGATGGTGAAATACCGGTCTTCTTTTAGGACACTCTTGGCCCATCTGACACGGAACATCGGGACCTTCTCTCCAGCGTAGCTCAGCTCCCAGATCTCCTCGATCCTTCCGTAGTATCTATCCTTGTCGTTACCGGTGTAGGATTCCATCGTTACCCCGGAGTTCTGATAACCATCGCTCTTCATGTCCTTGTCCTCGGTGTAGAATGTGTAGCCGTTGATATCATACGCCACATAGGTCATCAGGTTGTGCTCGGCGCCCTGTGACAAGGCGAATATGAGTTGTTCTTCCGCAGAAGAATCCTCATGTAAAGGGTACGACAGAAGCTTCTGCTTGAACCAACACGTGAAACATGAGTTGTGCTCTTTGATTATATCTCCGTCCGTCCTCTGTTGGCCTCGGTCATTGTACGTCTTCTCAATAAAGGTTTTGTGCTCTACCACCCAAGGATCGACCACGTCTATGTGTTGTAGCGCGACTAGGTTTGCTCTTTCAAAGTCGGCGAGTCGACCCTCGAAGTCGACATGCATTTCGCGGCGACCCTCATGGTGACCCCATCCAGCGAGCCTGCCGAGGTGCCTGTTGACGGGCAGACCAACGGGGTTCTCGATGCCTAGATAATTCGTGCAGTAGGAGATGCACTCTTCGGTTAGAAAGCCCCTGGCTATGCTTCCCTCTGGACGTGATATGTTGTGAACATATCCTTTGATGACACCATTCATCCTTTCGAACGGCATCATGCTGTGCAGGAACGTCGGCCTGAGTTGGATGATATCCTCCACGATATGGACCAGCAGATGCACCATAACGTCGAAGAATGTGGGCGGGAAGTACATCTCAAGCTCGCATAGTATCACCACGATCTCTTCCTGTAGCCTTCTGAGTTGCCTCACGCCAACCGACTTCCGAGAGATGACGTCGAAAAAGTTGCATAGGCCAAATAGCGTTTCACGGACGTGCGCGTCCATGATCCCACGGATTGGAACTGGAAGTATCTGCGTCATCAGCACGTGACAGTCGTAAGACTTCATCCCGCTGAACTTCTGCTTCGCTGGGTCTAGGTATCTGCTTATCTTCCCCGCGTAACCGTAAGGAAGTTTCACGGACGTGCGGTAAATCCAGAGGAGACACGACTTTCTTCGCCTCCTCGAAACTGGTCAGGCACTTGTTCCCCTTGGGAAGACGTTCGTGCCAGAATGACATGTTCTCGTCGAAGCATGCGTCGGTCATTTTGTGTTTTACCTTCATCTCCAGAGCCATGAGCATTACTTTCAGGCGGGTATCCTCGGGTCTGCATCCTTCATACAATGGAGTAAACGCGTCTATCTCCAGTTGATCCAGCTTGGCTTTCTCTCGGGCGGCAACTCTTGCGTTATCCGTCTGCTTGAGAAGCAGCTCTTGAATATGAGGGTCCTCCACCCAGCCCATCGATGGTCCATCGTCGTCTGCACCGCCGGCATCTTCATCTTCATGATCATGCCCTTCGTCTGCTACGGCATCTTCCTCATCATCATGTCCGGCATCTTCTACATGATGACTGTGTACAGCATCACCGTCGTGATCATGTCCTGGAGATTCTTCATCTTCTCGCCCGCCCGAGCCGCGGTGGTTGTCTTGCTGCCCTTCCTCATTTCTTGCCCGGCCCCCATGGACGACTTCATAGTCATCTTCATCACCTTGCCACCGATAGCCATCCATGAAACCACGCAAGAGCAGGTGGTCCCGCACCTGCCCGGAATCCGGGTCCGCAATAAGGCTCTTCAGCTTGCATCTTCGACACGGACATCTTCTCTCCGTCTCGTTCTTTTGAAGCATCTCGGCCTTCGCGGAGCTCAAAAACCTATTCACGATGCCTTTGGTCATCGTGCGGACCATGGTCGCCTGCGGGGTAGAGCAAAATGATATTTTAGAACCAAGAAAAAATTTGGCATAACTTTCCCTAAAAATAGGACCAAAAAGAATGCATAGTGCCAAAATTCTCGCCGAAACGGAAATGAATCAACATTCCGGCAAAATATTGGCAACTATCGCATTTCAAATACCGGTACCTGCAAACACAAACATATATGCAACACCACAAACATATGCAACACCACGAACATACATAGATCTAGCTAGGCCACAAAAAGTGCATGTGCACGTTGTTGGAGCGAGCTAGGGAGAAAAAAAGTAGATCTACAACATGAAGATAGCTTTCCCCTTACTTACCTATCAAAAAAAGGTAATTTTACCACTTAATTTTGATGAATCTATGGTGCAAATGAGGTGAGGAGGAGGAGGCAGCCGACAAGCTTGGAGAAGGAGGTGGAGGGAATGAAGTGGGGAAAGTGAGTGTGTAGGTGTGGCTGTCCAAAATATCTAGCTGGTCCCAGGTTACTAATGGCGCACCACACAGCCATGCGCCATTAGTAACACAACATACTAATGGCGCACCTGCTGGCCGTGCGCCATTAGTAGTTTTGCAAAAAAGTAAAAAAACGTATATATATACTAATGGCGCACCGCGTCATAGTGCGCCATTACTAGTTTAAACTAGTAATGGCGCACTTTGCCACGGTGCGCCATTAGTAGTTTTGCAAAAAAAAGAATAAAAAAAAATACAGTACTGGCGCACTCTGTGGCTGGTGCGCCATTACTAGTTAGAACTAGTAATGGCGCACTTTGCCTGGATGCGCCATTAGTATGTTTGGAAAATTGAAAAAAAAATGTTACTAGTGGCGTACCTTGTGTCTGGTGCGCCATTAGTGTCATCCACACTAATTGCGCATCACCACATGATGCGCCATTAGTATATAGTAGTGGCGCACCACTTCTCTGGTGCGCCATTAGTGTCAATTTCATCTATAGCCCTTTTCCTAGTAGTGATGTTTCCCTGCACTAATAATGCAGCTGAATATGAGGCCCTCCTCCATGGTCTTCGTATGGCTAAGGAGATGAATCTCAGCTGGGTCAGGTGCCTGGCTGACTCTGATCTGGTCGCTCAGCAGTTTTCAGGAAAGTGGGACTCGAAGGACCCCCTTATGGCGGCTTATCGGCAAGCGGAGACTAACAATGCCGGACACTTTAAAGGTTATTAGGTTGATCATATTGATCGGTGGCTCAATGAGGCGGTTGATGCTTTGTCATGACTGGGTTCTCAGCGTAAGCCAGTCCCTCCCAATGTATTCCTTGATGTTCTCCATAATCCTTCTGTCAAGCTGCCGTCAGAGGAAGATCTCACTATTCCTGACCCGGAAGCACAATTGGTGGCTGCTCTTCATGCTATACCAGATTGGATGGTTCCTTATCTGGCTTATCTTACTCGAGGCAAGCTTCCTGAAGATGAACTCATTGCTCAACAGATCATCAGATGCTCCATGTCTATGAATATTGTCAATGGTGAGTTGCAGAGGAGAAGCATCACAGGTATTTTCCAGCGTTGTGTTTCCCCTGAAAAGGGGCAAGAAATCGTCAATCAGATTCACTCTATTGACTGCGGACATCATGCCAGCTCAAGGTCCCTAGTGGCAAAGGCTTTTTGACACGGTTTTTACTGGCTCACAGCTCACGCTGATGCTGAGGATATCGTGCGCAAGGCTTATGTGCCGGCTCAAGAGCTTCAAATGATTCCCATCACTTGGCCTTTTGCGGTTTGGGGGATTTATATGGTTGGTCTGTTCAAACCATCCAAGGACAATTAGACCCACCTTTTGGTCTCTGTTGATAAGTTCATCAAGTGGGTCGAGGCAGAGCCAATCAGAAATTGTGATGCAGCAACAGCGGTCAAGTTCTCGAAAAAGCTGATTTTCCGCTTCGGTTACCCGCACAGCATCATCACTGATAATGGCATTAACTTATCCAAAGGAGCTATGAAGCAGTTATGTCAAAGGGAACACATCCAGCTCGACGTAGCCTCAGTGGCGCACCCTCAGTCCAATGGCCAAGCCGAACATGCTAACAAGGAGATTTGACGAGGCATCAAGCCAAGACTCATGGTTCCTCTTGAGCGCACTCCGGGTTGTTGGGTTGAGGAGCTCCCCTCGATCCTTTGGAGTATACGAACTACCCCCAACAGGTCAATAGGCTATATGCCTTTCTTCATGGTCTATGGTGCAGAAGCCGTGTTACCCAGTGACATCCATCATGATTCCCCTAGAGTTACAACCTATGTTGAAACAGATAATGAACAAGCTCGTTAGGACTCTTTGGATGCCTTGGAGGAGGAACGTGACTTCGCCGTAGCATGATTTGTGATTTATCAGCAATACCTACGTCGCTATCATATTTGTAGAATTCGCAGCTATACTTTCCAGGAGCGTGACTTAGTGATGCATCTGATACAAGAACAGACAGGTATGCATAGGCTTTCACCTCCATGGGAAGGGCCCTTTGTTATCAGCAAGAATCTCAACAATGGTTTAAACTACCTAATTGACATACGGGAACACAACAAGTCACGTACCTCTGAGGAGGAGACCAACAGGCCTTGGAATATTGCTCATCTTTGGCCTTATTATACTTAGAGCCACTGGTTCCAGCTTATTGTACATACCACTGTATATATTTTTATGATCAATATAATAAAGCCGACATTCCAGGAACTCGGGGTCTTTGTCGTTTCGTCTCATATATTGTGCATGAGTCTTTATTTTTTTATCATAGGTCACTTGGGGGCTTCCACTCATCAAGTTTAGCTATTAACATCCCTCTTGACCAGCCATATGTCATCATGAATCTTGGTTAAACCCGCCTGTCTGCTCGATGCTACTCCGCCAAGGTGACCTGGTGTACTCTTGACAGTAAATCAATAATGACCCTGAAATTGTCAAGGTTAAAACATCGGCCTAAGTCACGTGAGAGCCAGCTTACAGAAAGCTAGGATAAACCATGGGCTATCATGCCAGCTTATTTGAAGCAAGACTCGAGTCTCCAAAGCCGGTCTTTTCATTGTCGTGCCTCGAAAGACGGCTTAACAATATTAAGCAATTTATTTGTTCCAGTCATATATCTATCTTTGCAGTATACTTTGCTTACAGGAATTATTTCTCCCTGAGCGGATATCATATCGACCGGGTCATGAACACACTGGATTTATTCTGATCAAGTTAAACATTGTTCTGATCAGTTATCATATCGACCAAGAGTCACCGGCTTATCTGCTGGTCATACATCATTTCTAAAGGACGCAAAATATTACAAAGTATAATGGTATTTCGTGGGCGGTCAATCAAAAGTGTCGGCTCAAATCTACTTCCCAGGATATCCCAAAAGTATTAACAGTGCACGATGGCGCTACAGATCACAGTGTGACTGCAAATTCTATTACAAGCCATCATCATCCATTTTTCGCGTCATTCAGCACCAACATTGGAGCTCCTCGGGTCGACATGGTGATCTTCAGAATGAGCAGTGGCCCGGTCATCCCTTGCCGGTCTTCTTGGCTTTTTTGGGAAGCCTCGCCATCGGCCAACCACTGAATTCCATCCAAAGCCTCAAAATTTGACTCTTGATGCATCGTAGTGGAAGAATTGATGCCAGGAGCGAAGTCTTGCTTACTTGGGAGATTTAGGGAAACAGGTTGTGGTGTTGGGGGACAAACACGCTTTCCATCATCGGTATAGGCGGCTTGAAACTTTGATAGCTTGGCCTTCTCTGCCAGCTCTGGGAAAATATGCCTTTGCGCGTGACAAGGCAGTCGGTGCTCCTTGGTGGCAAGCCGACTTGGTGAGCTCCTTTATCAACTCAGGGACAATTGACAATTCTTTCAACATCTCCATAATATACTGAGGAGGCGCCTTGGTGTTCTTCACAGCCATCACACAATAAGAGTCGCCAACATAGAGTTGCTCAAGAAATTTGTACAAGGCCTTCAGCTTTGTCAGTGGCTATTCATTGGGATTGTTGTTACGTTTGCCTATAAAAGCACACATTAAATGGTATCAGCAATGTGGCAACAATATTCAATCAAATTAGCTATGATGGCTTAACAAAAGAAATGACACTTACCAAAGACTTCCAAACACATCTCATTGATGTGGCCCTTCAAGGTTGTCAATTCTTGTTTCACTAGCTCAAGTTGAGCCTCGGCCTCTCCGGCTCTCTTCATTAAGCAGGCCTTCTCTTTTTCCAACAAGGACTTGGCACCCTGGAAAGCATCAACAATCTGGGCTCTAGAACTCAGAAGATCAGCAGCCAAGTTCCCTGCTTCTTTGCTCAATTTTTTCTCTTTGTTAAGCTCCTTCTTTAAGCCGGTCGCAGACGCCTCAGCGAAGTCCAGCATTTCTTGTTTAAACATACAGTCAGTAATATTCTACAAAGTCCCGAGCCGCTGCAGTTCATCGACCCGACACTTGGGGGCTAGAGCAAGCAATTTTTTATATATTGTTTTAAGTCCCATGTAGATGCAAGCATTCTACAAGGCCCTTGGGGGCTAATGCATCCTCAATCTTCTCAAATATGATAATATAAAGCTCCGGCTCAACATATGCCAGTGAGCCTGCCCTTGGGGGCTACTAGTCAATTCACTTTTTTACAAACAAAGACAAGTCCCAGCTCAATATGGTATATTGACCCGACACTTGGGGGCTATACAACTATGCAATTATCATTGCAAACCAAGGTTCATCAGATAAGGTTCATGCAAGTTTCATGTATTGCCATTGTTTGCAATTCTTAAACTTGGGGGCTATATACAGATATGTAGAAGAATAACGAAACAAGGGAATATACCTCATATTTTCTCTTCGGGATACCCACCATCATGGCTTCAGTATCCCGGCTCTGAGACACCTAGGTCAAATATGCCTGATGGAGGGACCCTACATCCAAATTCTCCAAAGGTGGTAGTTCAAGCTTGCCCTTACCCTTCTCCATCCTGGGTGACTCCTTTTTGCTGATGACCTTGCCCATGATATTCGACGCTTCGGGCGCCTTGAACACTTCACTAGTAATGGCAATTTCATCTTGAGCCTCCTGCAAAGGTGACTCGCTTGTCAGATTCTCTGTCTCGATCGGAGAGGCGGCCATATGGCAGGGCTTGGAGGCATGCTATCATGAGCCGACTCATCTTCATGGGTTAGGTCTGCTTCCCCATCGTGAGCTCTCTTCGCCGGCTCGTCCTGGAGATTAGGACCATCCTTTGAAAGCAAAGGGTTAGGTTCTGGAGCACGGTGCTTGATCCGTCTCCTCTCATTGTGGCCTTGGCTCTGCAAATCAGGAAATAAAGTAAGCAGCAAACATGCAAGGATAAGGAAAAATTCACCATCATTTACTCACCCACGATTAATTGCAAATGTTGGCAATTGGCTAGTGCTTGACTCATCAGAAGATGGCGAGGTTAGATGGTACGCCGGATCAGACGGATGAAGTGGTTCCTTAATCTGACCAGCTTAAGGATGCGAGCCGGTTGGACTGTGCTGCACTTCAATGTGCGGACTATGATGGACCGATGAGTATGATAGACCGTCGCTGAGGTCGCCTGAGCTGTTCCGGGTCTTCCGCTTTGAGGTACCAGTACACTGAGTTTTCTTCAAAAGAAATTGTGGATCTAGGTGAGCATCTGGATGTGAAAAGGGTACCTTTCTGACAGCTTCTCTTTTCCTCTTCGGGATAAATTGCTCTAAGTTGGAATAAGAGGGGTTTACCTCTGCATCGCCGGCTTGACTAGTCTCAGCGTTCTCCTGTGAAGTGCTTGCGTCAGCAAGTTAGATAAATAGGCGACCGAGGGAATCAAACTCTATTACCTCAACTTCTTCATCGCCATCAAGGACCGGCTCTTCAATGTTTGCATCTTTGGGAGGAATAGGGACTTGTTTAGTTTTTCGGCATGGAGAATTTTCATGTGGACACAATAAGCCGGATCATAAATAAGGCATAAATTATAATAAGGTCAATGGAAACAAAATGCAGAATTCATGACTTACTGAAGGTGTCAGGTTACCGGTGTAGAAGGGGTCGAGCCCCATGGTCGCATTATTGTCCCGGGTCTCACCGAACAACTTCTTGGTGGCAGATAATAATTCGCACGTGGTTGAGTTAAACCGGCTGAAGCAAAGGGAGTCATCAGGATGGTCGGTGTAGGTGCACATGAGCTGGTTCCTCACGCTGAGCGGTTGGACTCGCCAGCTCATCCAGCATTGGGTTAGATCCACACCAGTAAGGCCATGAGCCGTCAAGGCGTTGATCCTTGAATATAGAGACCAAAACTTTTCCCTCTAAGAATCAGGGCAAAGCCAGGAAAGGCGATCGATGCATCAAGCCGATCATGTTTGTAACCCGGCAGACGATTCTCACTAGCAGGTGAGGTATCTTTGCAGTAGAACCATGTCTTGTGCCATTGTTTGGGATGGCTCGCTGATGTCGCTTGAACTATGTCGGTATTTCCCCAAAGAGGAAGGGATGATGGAGCACAGCTACGGTAGGTATTTCCCTCAGTGATGAGACCAAGGTTATCGAACCAGTAGGAGAACCAAACAACACTATGTAAACAGTACCTGCACAAAAAGAACAAATACTTGCAACCCGACGTGTTAAAGGGGTTGTCAATCCCTTTCGGGTAACGGTGCCAGAAATTGTCGAGTTGACGGGAGAAAATTTATGATAGATTGGATAAATAGATCTCGAATAAACACGAAATAAAATAAATGGAACAAAAGTGCATCAAGGTATTTTTGGGTTTTTGGATTAATAGGTCTGAAAATAAAAGCAAATAAAAATAGATCTTGAAGGAAAATATGATAAAGAAGAGACCCGAGGGCCGTAGATTTCACTAGTGGCTTCTCTCGAGAAAAATAGCATACGGCGGGTAAACAAATTACTGTTGGGCAGTTGATAGAACCTCAAATAATCATGACGATATCCAGGCAATGATCATTATATAGGCATCACGTCCAAGATTAGTAGACCGACTCCTGCCTGCATCTACTACTATTACTCCACACATCGACCGATATCCAGCATGCATCTAGTGTATTAAGTTCATGGAGAAACAGAGTAATGCAATAAAAACGATGACATGATGTATATAAGATCTATTCATGTAGGAATAGACCCCATCTTGTTATCCTTAATAGCAATGATACATACGTGTCATTTCCCCTTCTGTCACTGGGATTGAGCACCGTAAGATCGAACCCATCACAAAGCACCTCTTCCCATGGCAAGAAAAATCGATCTAGTCGGCCTAACTAAACCAAAGATTCTAAGAATAAATACGAGGCTATAAGTAATCATGCATATAAGAGATCAAAGAAACTCAAATAACTTTCATGGATAAAAATATAGATCTGATCATAAACTCAAAGTTCATCGGATCCCAACAAACACACCGCAAAAAGAGTTACATCAAATAGATCTCCAAGAGACCATTGTATTGAGAATCAAAAGAGAGAGAGGAAGCCATCTAGCTACTTACTACGGACCCGTTGGTCTACAATGAACTACTCACACATCATCGGAGAGGCACCAATGAGGATGATGAACCCCTCCGTGATGGTGTCTATATTGGATCTATGGTTTCTGGAACTTGCGGCGGCTGGAATTGTGTTTAGTAGACTCCCCTAGGGTTTTTGGATTCTCGGGGTATTTATAAAGCAAAGAGGCGGTGCGGGAGGCGGCCGAGGTGGGCACAACCCACCAGGGCGCGCCTGGGCCCCCAGGCGCGCCCAGGTGGGTTGTGCTCCCCTCGGAGCCCCCCTCTGGTACTTCCATGGCCCAACTTGTGTCTTTTGGTCCAAAAAAAATCTCCAAAAAGTTTCGCTGCATTTGGACTCCGTTTGGTATTGATTTTCTGTGAAGTAAAAAAAAAAAGCAAAAAACAACAACTAGCACTGGGCACTATGTCAATAGGTTAGTCTCAAAAAATTGATATAAAGTTGCTCTAAAATGATTGCAAAACATCCAAGAATGATAATATAATAGCATGGAACAATAAAAAATTATAGATATGTTGGAGATGTATCAGCATCCCCAAGCTTAATTCCTGCTCGTCCTCGAGTAGGTAAATGATAAAAACAGAATTTTTGATGTGGAATGCTGCCTATCATGTTCATCACATATTCTTTTCTTTTGTAGCATGGAAATTTGGACTTTTATATGATTCAAAGCAATAGTCTAGTTTTGACATGAAGACTTCAATACTCAAGCATATCAACAAGCAACCATGTCTTTCAAAATATCAACACTAAAGCAAGTTATCCCTGGCCTATTATGCTCAATCATTGATCCATTCATGAAACACACTCGCATATTAGCTACACCCAATGCTCAAGTACGATCATAGTGCCCCTTAGTTGGTGCTTTATAAGAGAAGATTGAGACTCAAATAAAAATTGCATAAAGTAAATAGAAAGGCCCTTCGCAAAGGGAAGTAGGGATTTGTGGAGGTGCCAGAGCTCAAAGCGGAAAAAGATAGAGATAAAACATTTTGGGTGGCATGCCTTTCCTGTCAACGAAAACGATCGAGTAGTCCCAATACTTTCCATGCTAGACATATCATAGGTGGTTCCTAAATAGAAAATAAAGTTTATTCCTCTTTCCACCATACTTTCACATTCCATGGCTAACTGAATCCACGGGTGCCGTCCATACCAACACTTTCCAAGGAATTTATTATTTGACAACATAAAGTAAATTCATTTTTCATTTCGGGACTGGGCATCCCTACTACCTTTGCCGTACTCTCGTGCAATGACAAGTAAATAAACATTCATCTTGAGAATAACACATCTAGCATGGAAAAATATCAGCCACCCCCTACCGTTTCATGAGCGGTACGAGCACACAAAAAGGAAATTTATATTGAAAATTAGAGATGGCACATACAAATTTGCTTAGAACGGCAAAAGAATAGCGCATATAGGTAGGTATAGTGGACTCATATGGCAAAACTGGTTTAAGGATTTTGGATGCACAAGTAGTATTCCTACTTAGTACAATTGAAGGCTAGCAAAAGATTGAGAAGCATCCAACCAAGAAACGAAAAATCTCATAAATGAGCATTCAGCATAACTAACACCGAATAATGCACCACAAGTAGGATGTAATTTCATTGCATAACTATTGACTTTCGTGCTTGCATAGGGAATCACAAACCTTAACATCAATCTTCTTACTAAAGCACAATTACTCATCAACATGACTCACATATTATATCATCATATCGCAAAAGTATTACAAAGAATCATGTTTATTTTGTCCAATGATCTTCATGAAAGTTTTTATTATATCCCTATTGAATATCTATCACTTTGGGACTAATTTCATATGTTGCTTTTGATAGCTCAAACAAATCTAAGTGAAGAACATGAGCATAAAAAATTCCTTCTCTACAAATAATATAAGTGAAGCATGAGAGAATTTATTCAAAATTACTAACTCTCAAATAAATCTAAGTGAAGCATGAGAGCATTTCTTAAAAAATATTAAAGCACACCGTGCTCAAAAAGATATAAGTGAAGCACTAGAGCAATTCCATAGCTCAAAAAATTTAAGTGAAGCACATAGAGCAATTCTAACAAATCATAGTAATATTTTGGCTCTCCCAAATAGGTGAGTCCAGCAAGGATACTTGACTTAAACTAAAAATAAAAACAAGCAAAGACTCATATAGCACAAGACGCTCCAAGCAAAACTCATGATATGTGACGAATAAAAATATAGCTCCAAGTAAAATATCGATGGTCATTAGAAGAAAGAGGGGATGCCACTCGGGTGCATCCCCAAGCTTAGTTGCTTGTTTCTCTTTGGATAATGGCTTGGGGTGCCATGGGGCATCCCCAAGCTTAGGCTCTTCTTACTCCTTATTCCTTCATCCATTGTGATATCACGCAAAACATGAAAACTTCAATCACACAAAACACAACAAAACCTTCATGAGATCCGTTAGTATAAGAAAACCAATCTTTACTTTAAGTACTGTAGAAAACCCATTCAATTTTTTTATTGCATTATATCTACTGTATTCTAACTTTACCGTGGCTTATACCCTCCAATACAAACCATAGATTCATCAAAATAAGCACACAATGCAAAGAAAACAGAATCTGTCAAAAACAGAACAGTCTGTAAAGATGCGAATTGTTCTCCTATTTTTTAACTCCAAAATTTATGAAAAATTAGGACAACAGATGCAATTTGTATATCAATCTTGTGTAAAAAATTCAAAAGTTTTCGTCGCCTCTCTGATTTGAAACAATTATTTAACTGGACGCAAAAGTTTCTGTTTTCCAACAAGATCAAATCAACTATCACCAAAGCTATCCCAAATGCTTTACTTGGCACAAACACTAATTAAAACATAGAAAAAAACAATCATAACATTAGCATAATTGTGCAAACACTCAAGAACAGAAAGAAAGAAAAAACAAAAATAAATTTTATTCATTGGGTTGCCTCCCAACAAGCGCTATCGTTTTACGCCCCTAGCTAGGTATAATGCATATATCTAAGCGTTGTCATCTTTATTTCTAGATCCATAAGATGCCCTCATGATTGATTCATATGGTGGCTAAATACTTGTTCTAGGGAAGTGTTCCATACCCTTCCTTAGTGGAAATTGAAATTTAATATTGCCTTCTTTCATGTCAATCATGGCACCAATAGTACGTAAAAACGGTCTACCAAGTATAATTGGACAAGACGGATTGCAATCAATATCAACAACAATAAAATCTATGGTCACATAATTCCTATTTGCAAGAATAAGAACATCATTAATTCTTCCCAAAGGCTTTTTAATAGTAGAATCCGCCAAGTGCAAATTTAAAGAACTTTCTTCAATATCGGTAAGGCCAAGCACATCACATAAAGATTTTGGAATTGTGGAAACACTAGCACCCAAGTCACATAAAGCAAAACACTCATAATTTTTAATCTTGAATTTGATAGTAGGTTCCCATTCATCATGTAATTTTCTAGGAATTGAAATCTCTAATTCCAACTTTTCTTCCAAAGCTTTCATCATAGCATCAACAATATGTTTTGTAAAAGCTTTATTTTGTTCAAAGGTGTGGGGTGAATTTATCACGGATATCAACAAAGAAATACAATCAATCAAAGAGAAATTATCATAATTAAAGTCTTTGTAATCCAAAAGAGTGGGCACATCACTAGTTAAAGTTTTGACCTCTCGAAACCCACTTTTATCAAATTTTTCAACAAGATTTTCACCCTCGAAATTATCGAGACACCTTCCAACTAAAGTTGACTCTTCTTCAGTCCCTTTATCATCAATTTTAATTTTACAAAACAACAAATCAATAGAGGAAACACCAATCACTTTAAAATCTTCGTCATTTTTATGAAAGCAATCACTAGAAAACGCTTTTTCTAAAAATTCTCTTCTAGCTCTAAGCATAGCGGTTCTTTTCTTGCTTTCATCCATAGAAACATATAAAGCTTTAATTAATTCTTCAACCTTGGCACAAAAGCTTTCAACTTGAGATTTTCTACATCATGAGAAATTCTATCAATGCTTCTAGACACATCATCAATCTTATTCAACTTTTTTTCTATCCTATTATTGAAGACTTTTTGAGCATTGATAAATTCTTTAATATTATTCTCAAAATCAGAGGTGTTCCTATTATTATTATAAGAAGGATTACCATAATTATTAGAGGAATTTTTAGGAAAAGGTCTAGGATTAAAATTACCTCTATAAGCATTGTTATTAAAATTGTTTCGCAAGACAAAATTCACATATACAGCATCACTATTTTGCTCAATCAAGGTAGACAAAGGCACATCATTAAGATCAATAGGAGCGCTTTTATTAGCAACCAATTTCGTAAGAGCATCAACTTTTTCACTCAAAGAATTTATTTCTTCAACCGAATTTATGTCATTGTGAATAATTTGCCATAATATTATCAAGCAATTTAGTAGCTTCACCCAAAGTAATTTCCATAAAAGTACCACCCGCGGCGGAATCTAAAAGATTTCTAGAGACAAAATTCAATCCCGCATAAAAAATTTGTATGATCATCCAAAGATTTAAACCATGAGTAGGACAATTTCTTAGCATCAATTTCATTCTTTCCCAAGATTGCGCAACCTGTTCATGCTCAAGTTGCTTAAAATTCATGATTTGTGTCCTAAGGGAAATAATTTTCGCGGGAGGAAAATACTTAGTAATAAAAGCATCCTTGCACTTATCCCAAGAATCGATACTATTGCGAGGCAAGGAAGAAAACCAAATTTTTTCACGATCTCGCAAAGAAAACGAAAATAATTTCAACTTCACTATATCATTGTCCACATCTTTTTTCTTTTGCATATCGCATAATTCCACGAATGTGTTAAGAAGGACTGCGACATCCTCATTAGGAGTACCGGAAAACTGATCTTTCATAACAAGATTCAACAAAGCGGCATTAATATCACAAGATTCCGCACTAGTGGCGGGAGGAGCAATCAAAGTGCTAATAAAATCATTATTGTTGGTATTGGAAAAGTCACACACCTTGGTGTTCTCTTGAGTCATCGTGACTACGCAAACAAGATTGCACACAAAAACAGGTCTGACGAAAAAAATGCGAACGAAAAAGAGGGCGAATAAAATGGCAAATTTTTGGGAAGTAGGGGAGATGAAAATGAGAGGCAAATGGCAAATAATGTAAATTGCAAGGAGATGAGATTTGTGATTAAAAACCTGATAGATGTTGATGATGTCTCCCCGGCAACGGCGCCAGAAATTCCTTTTGAGGTCGCTTGAACTACGTCGGTATTTCCCCAAAGAGGAAGGGATGATGCAGCACAGGTACGGTAGGTATTTCCCTCAGTGATGAGACCAAGGTTATCTATCCAGTAGGAGAACCAAGCAACACTATATAAACGGTACCTGAACACAAAGAACAAATAATTGCAACCCGACGTGTTAAAGGGGTTGTCAATCCCTTTCGGGTAACGGTGCCAGAAATTGTCGAGTTGACAGGAGAAAAATTATGATAGATTGGATAAATAGATCTCGAATAAACGCAAAATAAAATAAATGGCAAAAACGTGCAGCAAGGTATTTTTGGGTTTTTGGATTAGTAGATCTGAAAATAAAAGCAAATAAAAATAGATCTCGAAGGCAAATATGATAAAGAAGAGACCCGAGGGCCGTAGATTTCACTAGTGGCTTCTCTCAAGAAAAATAGCATACGACGGGTAAACAAATTACTGTTGGGTAATTGATAGAACTTCAAATAATCATGACGATATCCAGGCAATGATCACTATATAGGCATCACACCCAAGATTAGTAGAACGACTCCTGCCTGCATCTACTACTATTACTCCACACATCGACCGTTATCCAGCATGCATCTAGTGTATTAAGTTCATGGAGAAATGGAGTAATGCAATAAGAATGATGACATGATGTAGAAAACATCTATTCATGTTGGAATAGACCCCATCTTGTCATCCTTAATAGCAATGATACATACATGTCATTTCCCCTTCTGTCACTGGGATTGAGCACCGTAAGATCGAACCCATCACAAAGCACCTCTTCCCATGGCAAGAAAAATCGATCTAGTCGGCCTAACCAAACCAAAGATTCGAAGAAGAAATATGAGGCTATAAGTAATCATGCATATAAGAGATCAAAGAAACTCAAATAACTTTCATGGATAAAAATATAGATCTGATCATAAACTCAAAGTTCATCGGATCCCAACAAACACACCGCAAAAAGAGTTACATCAAATAGATCTCCAAGAGACCATTGTATTGAGAATCAAAAGAGAGAGAGGAAGCCATCTAGCTACTAACTACGGACCCGTAGGTCTACAATGAACTACTCACGCATCATCGGAGAGGTACCAATGAGGAAGATGAACCCCTCCGTGATGGTGTCTAGATTGGATCTGTGGTTTCTGGAACTTGCGGCAGCTAGAATTCTATTTCATCGACTCCCCTAGGGTTTTTGGATTTTTGGGGTATTTATAGAGCAAAGAGGCCGTGCAGGAGGCTGCCGAGGTGGGCACAACACACCAGGGCGCGCCTGGGCCCCCAGGCGTGCCCAGTTGGGTTGTGCTCCACTCGGAGCCCACCTCTGGTACTTCCTTGGCCCAACTTGTGTCTTTTGATCCAAAAGAAATCTCCAAAAAGTTTCGCCGCGTTTGGACTCCGTTTGGTATTGATTTTCTGCGAAAGTAAAAAAAACTACCGAAAAACAGCAACTGGCACTGGGAACTATGTCAATAGGTTAGTCCCAAAAAATGATATAAGGTTGCTATCAAATGATTGTAAAACATCCAAGAATGAGAATATAACAGCATGGAACAATCAAAAATTATATATACATTGGAGACGTATCACTCGCCGGCTTAACAGAGGGAAAGGCGGTGTTCTTCCTTTTTTGGATTGTGACTCCTCCAAGTACTAAGCTTGCACCGTCTTTATGCTCCATCTGATGGTTAGGATAAAAGAACTCTTGAAAGAAACTAATGGACGGCTCGATTTGCATGTACACTTTGCAGAAATTGGTTCAAGTTCGAAATGGCCTTGGGAGGTAGATCTTGTGGCCTGATGTTGTAGTGGTGCAACACATCTCAGAACGATTTCAAGCCGGGAGGATGAAACTCCCACTCTAGATGGTCAGTAAAGATGATGACTTCGCCCTGTTCTGGTTAAGGACAAATCTCTTCTACAGGGGCACGCCACTGGATGTCGGCCTGAGGTGCTAGCAAGCCCGCATTCATCATGGATTGCAGTTTTAGTTTAGTGGAAGTGGACTTTCTTCAGTTGGGTAGCTTGCTCTTGGGAGGCATTTTTGTTTCTAACAAATCCAATATTACCAGTGTAAGTCAGCAAACTAAGGAAGGCTATGAAGACAACGAACCAATAACACAATTGTTGAAATCGAGCTGGCAAATGGTAGTTTAAAGGCTCTAATGAGTGACCAATGGTTAAATTATAAGCCGGCCAAAAAGAATGAGCCGGCATGTGATGATCTACGAGTTTCTTCAGCTAATAGTTGACAGAAAGTTTAAAAGCCTGCCGCACATTAAGCTAGCATAAGACATTCATAAGGATCACAAGTGTGGAGAAGTAGATAGTGAAATTTTACTAACAGTATAGGTTGTGAACAAGTATTGCAAGGTTCGGTCATTTTGACGGATCTAAAAAATACTAAAAAAAGGAGGAAAATAAGACCTAGCTATGGTGACCTTGACGAAACAGAGGAACTAGCAAGATCTACTCACAAGTTGAACAAGGGGATCTACATTACTGGAACACTACGGCAGGATCCTAAAGTACGCCTTTGGGGTGAATATGAATCTGTGTAGGTAAAAGGAACAAGCATTGGGAAGAACTACGAAGAACACGCTGTGGAAATCATGGCGGATGGGGGCGAGGAAATTCTTACAGATTTGAGGAGTCGAAATATGGGCGACATGACTGCGGATTCCTCTGACGAACGATGGTGACGAGCTCGAGGTGGCGCGAGGCGTCAGCAGTGGGAGGAAGAAGATGGGAGCGGATGGAAGAGTAAAAGGAGACCGGAAGGGGTCGCTGTCGGTATTAAAACCGGCAGATCTCGGGTAGGGGGTCCCGAACTATGCGTCTGAGGATCAATGGTAACAAGGGACGATGGGGACACAATGTTTACCCTGGTTTGGGCCCTCTTAAAGGAGGTAAAACCCTACGTCCTGCTTGATTATATTCGATGAGTATAGGGGTTACAAGAGTTGATCTACCTCGAGATCGTAATGGCTAAACCCTAGCTGTCTAGACTATGAGAATTCTGATAGCCTCTATGGACTAAACCCCTCCAGTTTATATACACACCAGAGGGGTCTAGGGTTGTACAGAGTCGGTTTGTGGGGGAAGGAAATAACATATCCGGACACCAATCTTGCCATCCACGCATATAGGAGTCCTACCCGGACACGGGGGAAAGTCTTCTGCTTTTATCTTCAAGGCCCATCAGTCCGGCCCATATCAAATAGTCCAGACACCCGAGGACCCCCTATTCTAGGACTCCCTCAGTAGCCCCTGAACCAGTCTTCGATGACGATGTGTTCGAAATGCGGATTGTCTTCGGCATTGCAAGGCGGGTTCCTTCTCCTGAACATTTTAAGATAACTCCCTGCACACAGGATCTGTGACCGGCTCTGTACAATTAATTTATCCCTTAGCCACGAAGGCAAGATATCAAAATAAAACAGTGTCTTTTACTGACAACTTTTTCGGCAAAGCGTCACATCTGGCTCTTTAACATTTCGAACCATTTTCACGCCTCCCATTTCGCGTTTCGAGGCATAGCCTCCATTGGCATGTCCTGTCAAAACAGAGATAGTGCCCGCCCATTGCAGGATTCTCATTAATACGGTTTTGGGTAATCCAACCGTGCCGTTCGCACGATCTCTTCGGGAACAGGCGAGTTTTAAGGCTTGAGAAAGGGGGCGTTTGGTATTTCACTGCCTATAAGAGGGTAAAGATTCCTCCTTTTTCCCCACGCCTTCTTCCAGCTCCTGCCTTCCCTTCGTCTGAGCTCCAGTGCCCAAAATCCCAATCTTTCCCACCGCCACCAACCTCCCCAGCCATGTCTGGATCCGGCTCCAAGGGCAAGTGGGAGGCCTCCTCCGTCACCGATATGGACGTCAAGGAGAGGGTCGTATTCATCCCTCATTTCCTCCGAGGGCTAGGGTTTCCCTCCATCCCTTCGTCCGAGGTCTCATGTTCTATTATGGGCTAGATTTCCATGATCTAGCCCCTAACTCCTTCCTACACATATCGGCGTTCATCGTCGTGTGCCAGGCTCTCCTCCGCATCCCGCCACACTTCGGCCTATGGCTTAAGGTTTTCAATCTAAAGCCGAAGGTGGTCGACGGACAACACGCGGACTGCGGCGGGGCCATGGTGAGCAAGCTTCCCAATGCCGTCTGGCCCAAGGGGGATTTTGTGGAGACTGTCAAGGTGTGGCAGTAGGAGTGGTTCTACATCACCGAGCCCAGCGACGTCAAGTGGGCGGCCACACCTGACTTCAGATCCGGACCCCCTACGAGGCTCACCTCATGGACCGCCAAGGGCCTGGATTGGGGATCCACAGCGCAGGTGCAGATGCTGCAAAAATGCATCACTAACATGATAGGAAGAAACACCGGTCTCACAAACATGATTCAGGTGATGCTCTTCTGCCGCAATCTCCCTTGCCAACTCCGGGCCTCTCATGTGTGGGAGTTCAATCCGGAGGAGCCACGGACCCTGAAGCGCTTCTTCGGCACAATGCACGAAGACATTTGGAAGCAGCTCTTCAAGGCCCAAAAAACGTGGCCGAAGAAGACCGAGGATATCGGACTCGACATCAAGAATCCGGCCTCAGCAGTAAGCATAACCTTTCCGAAGACGTATCAGGTTAGTATTATAATGTAAGTCACATTGCCTGTCTTTCGTACAGGGCTGGACGGCGAAGGCGGAGTGGATCAACTGTCCGGCGCCGCTGCCGAAGAACTCGGCCACCTCCCAGTTAACGGAGATGCTGGTCCCGGCGCTGTATCAAGCGCCGGAGAAGAAGGGCAAGGAGGCCAAGGGCGGCCCCAGCCACAAGGGTCCTTCGGACGCTATGTCCGGAGAGACCGCAGCTCCTTCCCCTCGCGAGGGGGATGTGGAAGAGGAAGAGGAGGAGGAGGAGGTGGAAAGTGACTCCCCTCGCAAAGGGAGGAAGAAGAAGAGGCGCCCAAGAGGGGAAAGATGATCCTCCAGGACAGTTCGGACTCAGATGCCGAACTGGTCCCCAAAAAGCCTTCCAGGGCGAAGCCCCTGGCCGAATCGTAAGTATTTAGATACTCATTATTTATCTTCGGTTTTCCTATTTTCATTATATAAATTATTATGCCATGTGCCTTTCAGCCCTTCCCGTGATCTTCCGAAAACTTCGCTATCGGAGTGGAGTTCTCTGCCACCTGAGATGGTAGAGAGCGGGACGCCGCCATGAGCCCCCTCGCCTATCATCATGGATGACACCGAGGTGTTATCCCGAAGGACCTCTCCTGGCCGCGGAGGGGCGGGCGAGGCTGTCGAGAAGGCCCCCGAGGTTAATACCTCGGTCGCAGAAGATATAGGGGAGGCGACCCCTATGACAACCGACGGTGGGGACCCCCAACAATCCGGGCCCCAGCCGGACACCATTCCGGAGACCAATGTGGTTCCGGGATCAGGTGAGCAGCCCACTTCAAAAGAGGAGGGAGGAGCATCAATTCCGTCGCCGACTTCCACTAATCCGGAGGCGACGAACGCTCTGGCAGAAGCACTGCAACGTGCTTCCATCGTGGAGGAGCACCGCACCCTGATGAGTGCGGTGGTGGAAAAGTTTCTGTCTGCAAAAAGCGGACTGAGCGAAGCCTTCACCAGCCTACTGACAGGCTTTGAGGTATGCGGCGTAATGTCCTAAACATTTTTGTTTCATTTAGAGGAATATACCTGTATACAGACAGTAGCCTCTGAGGCTCTGTTTGGTTTGAAAAGAACCGAACAGAGGATCCACATAGTTCTTCGGGCGTGTTATCATACTACTCTGCTGTTGCAACAGGCTTCCCTGTTGGCGTCCACCGCCCAGGCCGCAGAAGTTTCCGAACTCAGTCGGAAGCTTGAAGCGGCCAACGAAGAGCTCGACCGCATCAACAAGCGGTTCGATGAGACGCAAGGTATGCGTATAGTGTTAAAAGTTTTGTTGCAAATCATAGGTGATAGTTATATTTAGAGATTAACTCATATAATGCTCTGATTAGTTTAGTTGTATATCATAAGTGATAGTTATATTCAGAGATTAACTCATATAATGCTTTGATTATGAGCATAGTTGGAGCAGCTGAGGTCGAGACCCTCAAAGGCGCTCTTTCCCAAGCCCAGAAAGAGGCGAAGGCAAACAAGGCAGCCGCTGACAAAGCGGCTGCAGAACTGAAGACCGAGTAGGCCGCCTGCTACCAACACGAAGCTCGGGTGACCGAAGTCGAGCAGGAGCTGAAGGATGCCATCAACAAATGCATGGCTTTGGAGGAGAAGACTTCGGCCCAATCGTCCAAACTCGCCAAAGCCCTCCAGGAGGCTAAAGAGGCACGGGTCGAGTCCTGGAGTGCTCGCGAAGAGATCCGTCAGGCGAAGCAGATAGCGGCTGGTAAGGCCTTTCTTTTGCAGAGTTTATTTGAAGGTCAAAGATATGCTTTGCTCACTCGAGTGTGGAGTTCTCCAGATGAGTTTGCGGATCTGCCGAGGAGTGCCGCCGATGCCGCACAGTTCTTCCAAGCCCAGGAGGGGAACTCGACCGAGAAGCTGTTCTGGTCGCAGTTTCTTGCGCCGGAGCACCCGACGCCCCTGAACGACCAGCTGAAGCAGCTGATGGTGCTACATAGGGTGGCCGTCTTGGCCATGAAGGATCTAATAATCCGGCTTTGGCCAGCTGAACCAATTCCCAATAGCTACTTCGGTTTGGTGAGGCGGCTCATCGACGGGCAGCCTCGGGTTGATGCTGTGAAGCGCTCGGTGTGCATAGAAGGTGCTCGGATGGCTTTCGCCGCGTCAAGATGCATTGGGCAAAGATGAAGGCCACCGACATGGCGACCGCAGGCCCACCCGAAGGCAAGGACCACCGCAAGCCGGAGAGGTACTTTGAAGACGTCCTGGCGGGGGCCCGAATTGTAGAGGGCCAATGCTCGAAGGACGTTATATTTGAGTAGATGTATTCGGGTTGTAAAAACTATGTTTCTGAACCCAGGCTTGTAATAACTTTGCGCCTTTTACCTTGAGATATTTTCCTCCTGTGCGGCCGTTTATTTCTTAAAGTTGCCAGTCGTCGGCTTCAGCCCCCACGTAGATGCTACGGGGGTGTTCGTAGTGATGCGTGACCACACTTTATCCAACGTCTTGGTCCGTAAAGGAGGTCTCCGCGAGGTGAACCAGGCAATCAGACTATGCGTCTTTATTACTTTCACTTAGCCATAGGAGTTTGACGGTGGGGCTAAGTACTAGCCCCTTCTGCGTGTGTGGCAATCCGGGCTGAATAGCCATTTCCACGCGGCTTGGACGAAGACCAGCCCCTCGTATAACACAGAGTAAATCGCTAATGATTGTAGTATAAGACTAAGTCATCGAATCACCGACCAGCTCTCGCTTTATCATTACAGTCAGTTTTCGGCTTTCTCTACTGAGGTATTAGACCGGACGAACCAGAAATACAATCGCAGTAGTTCTCCCTTTACTACCTTAGCCGAACGAGCGGAACGTAAGGTGGTAAGCACAGGAGCCGGGCAACCCAACTATACACCAAAGACATGATTCGGAGCCGATGCATATAATGCAATATTCAGGACGCCGAAAAGTACCCCATAGTAGTTCGGACTTTAAGATGTGCCGGGCCGGATACAGCCCCTGGTGTTTAAGACCGGACTAAGGCACGTGTGGCAGTTGGGCGTAGGGAGGGAAGACATATGATAATATAAAATAGATGAGTACCAAACAAAAGTGGTGATCAACTGCTTCCTTTATGCCCTGATTAATACGTCGAGACGTGTCATTACAGATAATGCCCGAAGGCCAAGGCCATTTTACATGCCGAAAGTTTACAAGGAAAAGGTTTGTACAGGGCTTTTTTGAGAAAATTGTGGCTTGAAGGTCCTAATGATGCCCTGCTACACGTCTGCGCCGTTTCTCCTTGGTTGGAAATCCTTTGAGAGGAGGAGTCGATGGTCTTTTATAAGAAAGGGGAACCTAGAAAGGAGTTCCTGTACGACTGTAGAGTAGGTAGGTTTTTAATGAACCTGTGGTAAAAGAGAAAGAAAAGTAAAAAGAAAGTTAAGGTCCGAATAGGGTCAAGCCGTACTATAGACCTATTCCGCAGTATGCCTCCGGCGCTGCCCAAGGTATTTTAAGTGTGTAATTATGCACGCGCGGTACGTATGCCGCAACCTTATGGGGCGATCGGATTCACCGAGCTGTCATGCTGTAAGATTGATCGGACTCGCTTAGCGATGTCATGGGTCTTGAAACCGATGAGCTGTTGAGGTTGTTCTGTACCTCGGCTGCTAGGGCCGCGGTGTGCTCCGTAGTACGGAGGGAGCGTTCCATATTTCCATTGACTGTGATGACGCCGCGCGGTCCGGGCATTTTGAGCTTCAAATAAGCATAGTGCAGGACTGCATTAAAGCGGGGGAAAGCAGTTCGTCCAAGCAATGTATGATAACCACTGCGGAAAGGGATGATATCGAAGATCAATTCTTCACTTCGAAAGTTTTCTGGAGAGCCGAGTACCACTTCCAGCGTTAAGGAACCCGTGTAGCGGGCCTCTATGCCAGTTATCACTCCTTTAAAGGTAGTGTTGCTGGGTTTGATTCTTGACGGGTCAATACCCATCTTACGGACAGTGTCTTGATAAATCAAGTTGAGACTGCTGCCGCCATCCATAAGTACTCTAGTGAGATGGTATCCGTCGATGATGGGACCGAGCACCAGGGCCGCCGAACCTCCGTGACGGATACTGGTTGTGTGGTCCCTGCAATCGAAGGTGATCGGACAAGCCGACCAAGGGTTGAATTTCGGGGCGACGGGCTCTATGGCGTAGACGTCCCTCAGTGCGCGCTTGCGCTCCCTCTTGGGGTATGCGTGACATATATCAAGTTCACTGTTTTCACCTCGGGGGGAAACTTCTTTTGTCCCCCGGTGTTCGGAGGGCGGGGTTCATCGTCGTCCTCGCTTTGAGGTCCTTTCCCCTTATGTTCGGTATTTAATTTACCGACCTGTTTAAAAACCCAGCAATTTCTGTTGGTGTGGTTGGCTGGTTTGTCAGCGGTGCCATGGATTTGACAGGGCCTATCCACTATTTTATCAAAGTTGGACGGGCCATCTCTATTTCCTTTGAACGGCTTCTTCCGCTGACCGGGTTTAGAGCCGCTGAATCCGGCGTTGACCGCCGTATCCTCAGTTTCTTCGTTGTTGTTCCGACGCTTATTTTTGCTGCGCCGTGGCCTTCCATTGCCATCCCTGGCCTCGGAATTGCCGGGGTCGCTGGTGTTATTGCTTCTACGAGCCAACCAGCTATCTTCGCCCGCACAGAAGCGGGTCATAAGTGCAGTAAGAGCTGCCATAGTTTTTGGCTTTTCCTGACCGAGGTGTCGGGCGAGCCATTCGTCACGGATGCTGTGCTTAAAGGCCGCTAAGGCTTCAGAGTCTAGACAATCGATGATTTGGTTCTTTTTGATTAAGAACCGGGTCCAGAGTTTGCGGGCTAACTCTCCGGGTTGCTGGACTATGTGACTAAGGTCATCAGCGTCCGGTGGCCGGACATAAGTGCCTTGGAAGTTGTCTCGAAAAGCATCCTCCAAGTCCTCCCAACTGCCAATGGAGTTCTCTGGGAGGCTATTCAACCAGTGCCGTGCTGGTCCTTTTAGCTTTAGGGGAAGGTATTTAATGGCGTGGAGATCATCACCGCAAGCCATGTGAATGTGGAGAAGAAAATCTTCAATCCATACGGCGGGATCCATCGTTCCATTGTATGCCTCGATGTTTACGAGTTTAAACCCCTCCGGAAACTAGTGCTGCATTACCTCATCGGTACAGCACATGGGGTGTGCGGCGCCTCTATATCGGGCAACATCGCGATGGAGTTCGGAAGACGTCTGTGTTTGGTTCTCTGCCCGAACTTGATTATGCTTGTCGCCCCAGGCTTGATGGCCATCGTCTCGTGATGGAGCACGTCCCCTTGATCTGTAGATTGATCTGGACTGGCCGGCTCAATTGTCCAGGTCCTGACGTAAGTCATACGTGAAGCCCGGAGCCGCTGCCTCTTTGCCTCTACGGCGAGGTGGCGTGGGCTGGTGTTCAGCATAATTAGCCGCTTTGTCCCGTCCATGTGGTGGTCGGTCCGGTTCATCAGCATGATTGTATTTTGACGGTATTGGCTCAAGGGCCTCGTCGTCGAATGATGGTAGTAGCCTGCGCTTTGGGTAGCTCTTTGTTGGGCGCTCAAGGCCGTATTCTTCGGCAGCCAGGACCTTGGTCCATCTGTCATTGAGCGTATCCTGTTCGGCTTGAAGCTGTTGATGTTTCCTTTTCAGGCTCCTCGCAGTGGCGATGAGCTGTCGCTTGAAGCGTTCTTGTTCGAGGGGTTCCTCTGGCACGATGAAATCTTCGTTACCGAGGCTAACATCCTCCTCGGAGGCCGGTAGATAGTTACTATCTTACGAATCCTCATGATCGACAAGTTCGTCGGGGTTGACTTGTCCCTCTTCCCACTCGTCCTGCTCGAACGCATGTTCGATGGGGTGGTCGGGGTCTTCGGCATTGTCTGGAGTGTCATTATCTCCGGTGCTGGTATTGCTTTCCTTTTCCCGACGGGATCGTGAGCGGCGCCGCTGACGTCGGCGCTTTGGTGGTGCCTCGACGGGCTTGTCCTCAATCGGATCTTGAGTGCCATTGTCGTCCTTCTTTTCGGGCATATCCAACATGTACATGTTGTAGGTAGAAGTGGCCGTCCAACGCCAAGTGATAGGCGGGTTTTGGCCTGGTTCGACTCCGGCATCGTCGTCCATACCGTCGATGTCTTCGGAGGCGTAGTCTAGCATGTCGGTTAGGTCCTCGACAATGGATATTAAGTGGGTGGTGGGTGGGACGTGAAATTCCCCGCTCTCAGCCCCTAGTTCAGGCCAAGCGTAGTTCGGAAGTGACACTTCCGTGATGGCGAGAGATCGCATTAGGTCCAGCGCCTCGTTTAGGAGCGAAAGCTGGACAGGTGACTAAGGACCTGCGGAACTGGGTCCGGTAATCACCACTTCACCGAGCTCGGTAGACGCGGACCTCGAGAGTTTGGAGTTGACATCCAGAGATGAGTCCGGCTCCCCGATGACAGGGAGAATCCTGTTTGACTCTGGGCCCACTGACATCATGGTCACCTCTGGGTCTCCGGCAGGAAGCTCTGCAATGCGAGAGAGTCCGGCGGGGTTTATCCTCCCGTCTTCGGACAGAGTGGCCCGCTCTGGATCTAAGGCCAGGGCAGGCACGAGAGTTGATCCTTGAGCGGAATTTGATGGTGGATCCGACGGGCTTCCTTCATGTTGATGAGGAGCGGCGGCCGAGGCTGAGAACCCTTCGAAGACCAAGTCTCCTCGGATATCGGCAATGTAATGCAAGCTTCCAAACCTGATCTGGTGACCAGGGGCATAGCTATCGATCTTCTCGAGGTGACCAGTTGAATTGGCACGCAGAGTGAAGCCGCCAAACACAAAGAGTTGGCTAGGGAGAAAAGTCTCCCGGGAAACAGCGTCGTCGCCGATGACAAGTCGGGCCATCGATCCTTCTGTTGACGACACATTGGAACTCTCAATGAAAGCACCAATGTCAGTATCAAAACCGGCAGATCTCGGGTAGGGGGTCCCGAACTGTGCATCTGAGGATCAATGGTAACAAGGGATGATGGGGACACAATGTTTACCCAGGTTCGGGCCATCTTAAAGGAGGTAAAACCCTACGTCCTGCTTGATTATATTCGATGAGTATAGGGGTTACAAGAGTTGATCTACCTCGAGATCGTAATGGCTAAACCCTAGCTGTCTAGCCTATGAGAATTCTGATAGCCTCTATGGACTAAACCCCTCCGGTTTATATACACACCGGAGGGGTCTAGGGTTCTACATAGTCGGTTTGTGGGGGAAGGAAATAACATATCCGGACACCAATCTTGCGATCCACGCATATAGGAGTCCTACCCGGACACGGGGGAAAGTCTTCTGCTTTTATCTTCAAGGCCCATCAGTCTTGCCCATATCAAATAGTCCAGACACCCGAGGACCCCCTAATGTAGGACTCCCTCAGTCGCCGTATATTTATAATGGGGAATGGAACCCAAAGAGGCAGGCGCGAGGTCTCAGGAGGCACATTGAATATTGGCACAAAAAGGGCTCCTTGATTTTCATACCTGACAACATAGGGCATATCTTTTGAAAAGATTCGTTGCGACGCCATGTTTTAATTACAAGAAAATAGTTGAAAGACGTCATAGTAAGAAGCATGCCGAGAATACCAAGTGTGGAAAGTTTCCTACAAGCCGGCCAGCATGGTCAACCCGGCAAAGAGTATATGGAGAAACAAAGTGGGAATGAGAAAAACATTTTCCTCGTCTTTACAATCAAAGATGTAATTTAGCATTCATAAATCCAAGCTAAGTTGGGGGCTAATGTTGGTGATATTTCCCTAACATCTTAACCCGGCAAGAGAATTAATCCGGCCTAGAACTTGTTGGTTAATGGGTCACTTCATCCAGGTGGGTTGTTACTAAAGGCCCAGAAGAATAAAGGTGAGAGCCGGCTTGACAGCTGGGCCGGCTCAGCAGGGCCTTGGAATGAAGGACCACTTGGAGGGCAAGTAGAATAGGGTGCAGATTGTAATTCGACCCAGACTCTGTTGTGACCTTGGGGCCTCGACCTGTACATAAAGGGGAGCCCCGAGGCAGAAAGGAGTAAGTTACAAGTTCTCATGTATTTGGGAATGAGAAAAACATTTTCCTCGTCTTTACAATCAAAGATGTAATTTAGCATTCATAAATCCAAGCTAAGTTGGGGGCTAATGTTGGTGATATTTCCCTAACATCTTAACCCGGCAAGAGAATTAATCCGGCCTAGAACTTGTTGGTTAATGGGTCACTTCGTCCAGGTGGGTTGTTACTAAAGGCCTAGAAGAATAAAGGTGAGAGCCGGCTTGACAGCTGGGCCGGCTCAGCAGGGCCTTGGAATGAAGGACCACTTGGAGGGCAAGTAGAATAGGGTGCAGATTGTAATTCGACCCAGACTCTGTTGTGACCTTGGGGCCTCGACCTGTACATAAAGGGGAGCCCCGAGGCAGAAAGGAGTAAGTTACAAGTTCTCATGTATTAGGTTAGCGAAGTCGCACCCTTGTAATCGAGATCTCAGGCAATAATCAATCAAGCAGGAAGTAGGGTATTACCTCCACCATGAGGGGCCGAACCTGGGTAAACCCGTGTCTTTCGATTCCGAGCAAACCCGTTCAAGCTACTAGCTAACTGTGATCGCCTCACGACTAAGTCCTTTTTCAAGGACATCTGCCATGACAAAACCATCGTTTGATAGCTGCTGAGAATTTGAATCATCCATGCACCTGGTGTATCCGCAATATCCATGGCACACCTGGCCCGAGACATATCCGTAACCGAGATAGTCCTGCACTGCCATGATCAGCGTGGCTCTCATCTAGAAATACTCTCCTCTGCTGGTGTCCCATGTCTTGGCCGGTGTTGTCCATAACATCTGTAGCTCCTCTTTTGATAACCTGAGATACAGATTAATATCATTTCCCGGTTGTCTCGGCCCTTGAATAGGCATAGTCATGTGTACGTATTTCCTTCATGCACATCTAGGGGGGAGGTTGTACATCCATACAAGCATGGGCCATGTCCTATGATTGGAGTTCTGGTTGCCAACCGGATTCATGCCATCAGTAGTAGCACCAAGCACGATGTTCGTTGCATCATCTGCGAAATATTTATATTCAGCGTTTAATGCTCTCCACTGGCTAGCATCTAGGAGGTGTCTCAGCTTTGGATCATCTCCATTGTCTGGCTTCACACTCTCCACATGCCAGCGCATAAGCTTTGCTTCCTTAGGATCTATGAAATACTGCTACAGACGGGGAGTGATCGGAAAGTACCATATAACTTTATGTGGAGCTTTCTTTCCGGCTTTCTTATATCGTGAAGCATTGCACTTCGGACAGATGGTTTTTTCCGCGTGCTTGTTCCGATATATGATGCAATCGTTGATGCATGCATGGTATCTAATGTGTGGCATATCAAGACGGCACACCATTTTCTTTACCGCCTCGACACTAGTAGGACACAGGCTTCCCACTGGAAGAACCTTCTTTAGATACTTAAAGAGCTCATCCAGGCTTGCATCCATCCATTTGTTTTTTTCCTTCATCTTTAGAAGTTCTAGTGTGAAACTCAAGAGGGTCCCCTCGGGATCGCAACCATCATACAATGGAGTCATCGAGTCTACCTCCAATTGTGCCAGTTTGGCCTCCTCTCTAGAAGCAGCTCTGTCGCTAGTAGTCTTCTTGCAAAGCAGGTCTCGAATATGCGGGTCCCGCATGGCTGAACTTAGTAGCGACGAAGACTGCTGTGTGTCCGCGTCTTCTCCGCCTAGTCTGGCCACTTCCCCGTCATGTCCGGCCTCTTCACCATCGCCATTTTCGAGGCCCTCTTCTTCGGGCCCATAATCGGTCATCTCTTCATCTAGCCCCATGTCGTTATTTTCTGCCCCGGCGATGTCCTCATCATCATCTTAACTTATCCACCGAGTATGGCCATCCATCAAACCATGCATGAGTAGGTGCGCCTTGAATCAACCACCCTTAAAGGGGTCGAGACCGACTCCTCCTTTGCATTTTTTACACGAACATAAAACATCCTTTAATTTTTTTATTACATGTCGTCCATCGCTGATTGCCAGTATCTTTCCACCATCCTTCCATTGACCTTTATGATCACCTGCGCGGAACAAAAGAATTATAACCACGTACGCATGCATGCATACATCAAATTCATAAAAAAAATCGACATGACCTTCCCTAAACATAGGACATATTGAGTTTGCCCGAAGTTCGCCCAAACAGAAATGAATCGATATTTCGGCAAAACATAGGCAACTCATGTCACCCACATTTCAAAAAATACACAATATAGGCAACTCACATGCCACACACAATTCGGTATCGCGCACACACACAAACACACACACACACACACACACACACACACACACATATTTCCATTCTTGCACAACTCTTTTTTTGCTCACCTATGTGTCGAGAGGGATCGAGCCCACATGGTGAAGATATTCAACTGTCCTTCTTAATTAGCTGGTGGATCTAGATAGTGAGGTACCTACATATAGCTCTAACTAGGGACACAGAGAGAGAGAGAGAGAGAAAGCTAGTGGATATGGGTGGATGGGCAAAGAAAGAGAGATGGAGGAGGGAGGCCATTAATTAATGAAGGTGGTGGAGGGGCAAAGAAAGAGAGAGGAGGAAGGAGGGCATTAATGGAGGGGGTGGAGGGGCAAAGAAGAAAGAGGGAGGAGGGGGGCATTGAAAGGAAGAACCAACAAGCAAGTGCAAGAGGAGGGGGAGAAAGGAAGGGGGAGAAGAAGGGGGAAAAGGTGGTAGATATTATGGCTGGCGACCATAGCAATAGCGCTGGTCATAAGCGCGCGCTACTAGTAGTTGCACTAGTTGTAGCGCTGGGTTGCACCGCACGCTACTGCTAATAGAGCCCACAAGCTTACACACAGAAAAAAAAAGCAGTAGCGTGTAGTCTATACTAGGCGCTACAGCTGTGGCATTAATAGTAGCGTTGGGTATTTCACACACGCTTCTACTATCTCTTGACCTGGGGCTGTGGTGTGCCACACTTAACAGTAGCGCCATCCACCCTAACAAGCGCTGCTGCTAAGTTATACCAGTAGCGTGTTTTACACCCAGCACTACTGGTACTTAGCAGTAGCGCTGTGGCGTAAAGAAGCGCTACTAGTAAAGTTCTACCTATAAGCTTTTTCCTAGTAGTGGCAGGGATTGGCTTATTTCTTTGATTCGAAGAAAGTCCCTCGGAAGCAATGGATAAAATTGAAGGAGGTTCTAAATGATGCTCTACGCAAGTGTAAGAACTTCAACAACACGGTAACATAGTATTCGGAATTCAAGTTCATCGCTAGTGCTCGTTGCAATAAATAACAAAATGTCCCATTTGTCTGGCTACTTTGCCATGGCTTTCATGAACGACTTTTTGAAGAAAAGTCAATATTAGCGGAATCATAGCCAGATCATCAAGTGGTCCGAGGAGATGGAGAGGGACAAGGCCATATGGGAATTATTAAGAGACCCTGAGCGCATCCGAAATGTGTTGGCCAAAATACACAACAAGGAGGATGTAAATGAGGATGGGAAGTTCTACTGCCACCAGAGTCCGATGAAGAACAACTTCATCGAGTCGAAGACACATTTTGGCCATCGATTGCCAGTGACTAGCCAAATCGATAGAGACAATGCTTCAAAACAGCTTCAGAAATTGTTCATTATGTGTTGAGACATGCATGTTTGTTTCGTTACATTTCTATACTCACTGTCGTGCTCCACTAATACTCTTAATTATTGTATTGATGTTGTAATATACCATATGTGTGATTGTTTGAATGTTGAGACAAAATTCTATATATGTGATGCAATGTGATGATCAAATGCAACATACTGCAACCGCGTCATTAAAATGCAGAAGCCAAGGCAGCAAAAAATGCTGCCGCGGCAGCAATTATTCTATAGGCTTAGATCACTACTAGTGGGCGGGCGCCATTAGTCCATGCAACTACTGCTATGCATAGCAGTGGCGGGCAGAAAGTACAAGTTGTGGTGGGCACTGTCACTCACCCGCTAGTACTATAGACCCACCAATGGCGGGCGTTCGCCCGTCACTGATGGCATGTTAGTAGTGGCGGGAGTTCAGTGGTGGGCGGCCTTGAGAGCGTTGCCCGCCACTTCTTGGCTTTTTGCACCCGCCACTACTAGGCATTCCAACAGTAGTGAAACATCCGTATCCGCACCAGAATCCATTCACAAACCCTAGACATCCCCATTTCTCATCTTATCTCCATAGCTACCACCATCTTCACCATAGCAGCAATCCACCTTCAAATTAGTCATACTTGTAATCCTGTATAGCATCAAATAACTGTAAGATATATTAAAATAAAACTTTCATCTTGATGTCTTCTTGAAGTTAGTTGTACCCGTTAGCCATTATGCTATCTGCAATCTCTGTTTTGTTGTGTTATTCATTTATGCTAGACCGGTAATCTTCACGAAGGATGTCATTGCTGGTTTTTTATTCATGTGTGAAGGACATCTTGAGAGGATTGTATGCCATATGACTTGACTTTGGACCTGAATCCTGTAGGATGAGCTTTCAGCTACTTGTTATAATGACTTAGCTTAGAGCATCTCTAACTGATCCCTTATAGTTTAACCCCACAAATGACCCTTTATCCTTCAATTCTTTATATTTGGTCAGCTAAATAAAAGTGGCTCCTAGTCGATCCCCAAAACTTAACTCCCTAAAAAATCACCAAATCTTCCTAGTTTTAGTTTAAATACTACATTTTAACTACATATTCACACGCATATTAAATTCAAACATAATAGTTAAGGTTCACACAATTCACGAATATTACAACTCAAAATTTGCAAACCAAAATATTCAAAGTCAAACACACAGAAGGGTTCATATGAAGTGAAGAGAATGATAAAAGCACAACTATGAAGTGTTGTGGAGTAGCCACTAATTCTCAGGAAGATAAAATTGGAGCTTGATATGAACGTTTTGGTTCTCGATGCTTTGATGCACTACGAGGAATTTCTATATCATGTTCGCATCATGTACTAACGGACATTGATATCATAGCTGCAAGGAGGAGCATCACCGGCAACAAGCCTGGCAAAAAGTGGTGATGTCGATAGCACAGTCAAGTTATTGTGAGAGCTAGGCAATCCATAGAATGAATGATAAATCCATATATCCTCCGATGCAACAACCTCAAGAATGATTGTTGGATATTTACAACGGACTTTATACAAACCTTTCCATCCTGCAGGACAATTCGTACATGTCCAGTGCATGCGATCAATTGAGCCAAGCATACCTTGACACCCTTGTTCTTCACTCATATATCAAACCTAAGAGCCTCTCGGTGTCTGCATCGGTGGGTGCCCTCAAGTACTCCAACCCAAAATCTCAATCATGGCTTGTGTGTACCTTTGGACAGCCTCCAAGATTTTATCTTCCCCAATGCGAACATAGTAGTCGTCAACGACGTCGGCCGAACTCCAATAGGCGGGCATTCGAACAACCGCGACATTTTGATGCTACATTTTGCATGATTTTCATGTCTCATTTCGGAGAAGTTCACTCAAGATGGAAAGTTGTTACTTTTGACAAGACTCTGGCAACCATTCTTTCCAGATGAAGATCTTCTAAAATAAGTGTTATCCAGTGGGTAGCCACTAATACAACATGCTTTCTATAAAGCTTGATTATTACTTTTATTAGCCTCCAATTTTTAGCAATGATGAACTAAATTAGGTAGAACACGAAACCCATTTAATGATGTGAGCTATTATGTATTAGTTGGAAGATTAATTCTAGTTTAGCTACGTTCGATGCCAAGTGACATTTCAAAGTTCAATGGACTATTCCAAAATTGTGTTGATTATATATTTGAAATAAATAAAGTTCCGATAGACTTCGTTAAGCTAGTTAACATCATATATGTTAATTGCTTTGCCAGCTTTACACTTCAAATCAAATGTCGTTCTAAATTCATTCTTGAATTCCTTCTACACAGGATTAACTGGACTACAATCTTTTTTCACGCTTAAACTCCCCATATGACAATAAAGGAAACTATGTTTTTAGAGATTTGTGGTCTTCTTGCTTCATGTCATTTTTCATATAAGAATGATTCTATTTGGCTCTAATAGTACATTTCTCTTAGTGTATAAATGTCCATTCATTCTCTAAGTAGTTAGCTCTAAAAGGCTAAAACCAAATTCACAACAAACAAATTATTTCCATGTCCATCCATAGGCATTGATATTATTTTCTCTAGCTTTCCCTTAGGAATGGATTTTCTTTTTACAAAATAGATTGCTATTTTAAGCAGCCCACGGAAATCTCATTTCTGTTGCGTTGCCCTAACAATTTATGTTGAACTAGCTTTGTTTGTTACCAAACTATCTTTACTACTGAGCTTGTTAAGAGAGCAACAACTTGGAAATTCCATGCATCATTTATGAATTTCACGTAGTCATTTTGAATTTAAAATTGAGGGTATTAGATGTGTACTTTGCATGAAACTGGCATTTAGCGGAGCATCATGATCTTATTTGCAGTTATTCCAGCCTTGAGGTGCTAAAAACATAGTATGAAATTGCGTTGTTTCAACATTTTGCTCGGGAAGTTCATGCTCTCTCCTCGTTGAGATCATACCCCTCTTAAAGGAATATGCAAACTAAAGATACACCAAATAGTACCGAGCACTATGTGGAAGAATGGTTAAAGCTTCGTTGCATGTTTTGGCCTCCTACTATGCTTCATATACAACTGTTTGTCTGTGTTATTTCAATTAATTGCTCGCAGGAAATACAGTCAATATTCATCACATGGAGTATATTTGAGGTGTTGTAATCTCATACACTCATATTTACTAGATATTTTTTACCATCCAAATTATGGTATATATTTTGTTAATCCTATAAAACTCGATGGGCGTGACAACACGGGCCTTTATGTTCCAGTGTTTTCTATAGGTTAATCATACTAGATGCTATCAAGATCGAAAAAGAAAAGCCAAGTTTTCATTTATAATTTCATAAAAAAAATGTTGGAAGTTCTCCGCATATGCCGTTACCCAGATGACAACTGGTTACAAAGGAATCTGTAGAAGTTTGAATATGGAAAGACAGAAAGAAAATCAAACAGGGCTCTATTGATACTGTCCAGCCCAATCTCTCCCTAGGAAGGCAGTTTATGAAACAATGGGAGAGAATCGACTATATAGTATTGTTCAAGAATTTGTCTGATTAATTAGTTAACGGGTTAGTTAATCGCTACTCATAGGGTGACTGAATCGAATAGCACCAATTAATCGTGTGAACTTGTCAGGCCGATTAATTGGCCCATTAGACCAATTAATCAGTTGTTAGGCCAATTAATTGTTGCTCACCCATTAAATTTTGGGCAAACTAAGCCCAAAATTTTTCACTATAATCCCTCCCATCCCACTATGGCACCTCAATAGCTAGGGTTCGACCAAACAGTAGCATATTTTGGTATATTACATATCCGAGAGCATGAGAGTATGGTATAATACATAAAAAACTATACATATGTTGGCAATTCCTATTTAATCTACCGATTAATGGTCGACCGATCAATCCAGTTAATAGGCCGATTCACCATTTAATCACTACTCCCAAGCCGACCGAGCAGCTAAAAGTTACCGATTTCCTGAACAATCTATAAACCCCTGCTCTCTCGTGATTGCATTAGTTAATAATAAATGGCCAATAAAGCTTCAAATTTTTTTGCTATGAACTGTTTTCGCTTGGCTTGTGACCTAGTCGCTACACGCAAGGAAGGGGCCCCATATACGGACGTTACTGGGATTCCTTACCTTCACCTGCTGATTCGACGGTGGAGGAGGGAGGGGAACCCTGGGACCTTTTTTTGCACGTTCCATAATGTAGTGTCTTCGTTAGGTATTGGCTCTTCATGGATTTGGCTTCAACGGTTGCGACGGCGGCATCAAATAAGTTGCCTCCAGATCTCGTCGAAGGAGTGGTTCTTTCAGCTATTGGTGCTGGATCTAGGAGACGATGTCTACGCCCCCTCGGGTCCTTCGGATCGGGTGGGTCCTTGTTCTGTCTTATTGTCGGTATTGTGGAAATGGTATACTTTTTCTTCATGCTCTTCACGCCGGTGGTGTTACGAGAAGTAAGTGACTTTGATAGCGGGAGGACCAACCCTGGGTGAACAGGGTGATGTTCCCCTGGTCGTTCTTGCAGTAACGACGACGCTATGTCCCCCTTTCGTCCCCTTTGGGCGTCTCTCTATTGCGACAAATGGCTCTCTGCTGGTTCAGGCCCCGTCTCCATCGCAGCAGTGCTCTCTCCTCAATCGTTTTGAAGTTGGTGAAAGGCTTGTTTAAGAGAATTTTTGCCTTTGGGGTTTTTGATCTACACAAGGCTTCCATGACGATGGCTTTTTCTATAGTGTGTTGGTCCTATTGGAACTTAGCATGACAACTTCCTGGTGCACGATACTATATCAGACCGGCTTCGGTGGTTGAGCGGTCGCAGGGAACCTTCGACTCATCTTGGATATAAATCCACATCCTTATTCACATAAAGGAAGAAGAAGAAATGACCAATAAAGAGGTAATGTCATTTGACAATGGAATGGCTAAATGAATTAACGGGATCATGCAATTAATGAATAATACATGGGGAGGGAGTTTTCGTTCCCATGTAACATTGCAAATCCGAATGATGCTTGGTGTCCCTTCATCCCCTTAACCCCCGAGCAGCGCGATTAGGGTTTCATTGAGTCCCATCGGCACCACCTTGTGTTCCGTTGCCCTGGGATCATGGATGCGTGTTGTACCCCTTCACCGACGGGGGAGGGATCGTGCTCCATTTGTAGTTATTGTTTTGAGTTCTGTAAAGTTTTTGTCTTGCTCAGGGAGGCGAGGCGGGGTGACGTCCACCTAAAGATAGAATAATGTTATTCCCGACTAGCCGCCGTCTCGGGGGTATCTATCATTGTCGGATGGTGTGTGAAGGTGTGTCTCCGATTTGATCGATGCTGGTGTTCATTGGGTCTGTTTTGATCCAATCCTCGTTTATCTCTCCAGTGGTTCAATCTGGATTTGGTCGTCCATCGTTTTCATTAGTGTGTTTACATGTTTGATCCTTTCGATCTACTCCCTCCGTATCAAAATATAAACTAGCCTATAAAAACGTATTATATTCTGGAACAGAGGTAGTATGATTTTCTTCTTAGACGATGGTTGTTGTTTTGTTGCGATGGTTCTATGAGGTCTTAGCACAACAACGTCCCAAATGCCTAATACAACAAGATTTGCCCCTGTTCCGGTGAGAGAGTGGCGATGACAAAGAAGCAACTACTGCTTGCGCTAGTGCTTGTCATGTTACTTCTCATGTTGTTGTATAGCCATCACAGGTTATGAATAGATCGAAAGTTCAACAGAAAATGTACACACCTAAAACAAAGAAAGAACACTACTCATTTATATTTACTTGTGTAGTCTTTGAACTATTTTAATTTATAATTTTCCATAAATTTACGTCTCGTCCGCACTTTGATAAACGGGTGGATGCCGTGGACCGGAGGGCAAGGCTGGTGCCAGAGGGTAGTAGGGTACACATGGAAACGAGCAGGGCAGTCGATGACTACCTTTGGCAGGAAATCAATCTGACATCTCCTCCACACCATTCCATGCCATACACACATAAATATATTAATTGATTGGATTACCACAAATCTTTCCAGCTATTGTGAGAGAGAAGATAAGCTGTCCGGCCCTACACCACATAAAATAGAAAGAACCGGGTGAGAGAGGCAATTAACAAAGCTCGTAAATGGCAGTCAATATTTTCCTTTCAATGACACCTTCCAGAGACCACCCCCCCCCCCCCCCCCCCCCCCCGCGGCTTCCTTACCCCTCTATAAAATAACCCCTCGGCCTTCATCCCTCCCGCACATCATCAGCGCAACAGAATAGTTTCATTCTTTCTCCTCCTCATTGGTAGATGTAGATGTAGATTCCGTTCAATCTCTTCTAGCTCCATAGATGTAGCCTATTGTCTAGCAAGTTCTTGCCAGCATATATCCATGGATGCTTGTGGGCTTTGTTCTTGATTTCTAGATGTTCTTCTTCTTTGCTTTCGTTGGGTTTTGTTCGATCTGTGTGCGTTGTTTTCGATTTGGTTTGGAGGTGGAGCACCTATCATTCCAAAGAAGGGTCTACAGGAAGGGTTTGTGCAGCTCCTTGTTCATGGTTCCCACTATCCTATCTCCATTAGTAAACGAGGAGATAGGCTTGTGGTTTGCATGACCGAGGAGCCGCTTCGACCCCTTGTTGACCACTGTTTGGTTTGAAGGGTGCTCCACATCTTGATCTATTGTTAAATTAGTCTCATCTGCCTTCTATTGCATGCTAGCTTCACACCTACGGGTAATCTTCAAAATGTTCTGCAGATTTTTTCTTCCACGACCTAAATCTGCAAACAAGCTATTTCTTTTGTTTTTGATCCCTCCTTGAGCTTGTTTTTCTTGGGTTATATTTAAAGCCAAGATTTGAGTAGCCATGCTATTTTGTTTTTCTCCCCAAGTTAATTAATGAAAGATTCAGCTTGTGCTTTGTACTTTGCACACCCCTTTATTCCTTCCCTGCCTGTCTTCTGTACAGGTGGGGCATTTGTGGTGGTGCTCTTAGTTCTCGCCATGGACACTTTGATCCCCTTGTCCTACTTGTGACCACACGAATTTTTCCTGGTAGATTTGCACCAGATTCCATATCGTTGCTGCTTGGATCTGGGTGAAGAGCGCAGCACATGTGTTCCATTACTTTTGCCATCTTTGGCCCATGCATTCATCACGTGCTTGCCTTGCAGATGCCCTTCGTAAGCCATTTTATTGCCCTGGGAAAAGCGATGTTACATATTGATTTGATGCAAACATAAAATGCCAAGAAGCTGTTTCTGCATCTGATTTAGCCTTTTTTTTTTTGCAGGTTCTGCACGAGGGCTGTGATTGCTGCCATTTGCTCTGGTGAAACCTTTGGGCCGTTTTGAAATTGTAGCTCTTTGCAATGTTGAAGCTCTAGCTAGCTAGGCTATATCCAGTGTTGTCCCTGTGCTTACTGTAATGAAGTAGCTTTACAATGTTTGTTCTTGTGATTATAGTGCTTGCTGAAGAAGGAAAGCTGAAAGGAACTCGAGTTTTTGTTGCGACTGCTCAGGAAATGAGACTTATGAATTTTGCTAAAGAGTCTCATGAGCTCCTGAGATTGGTGGCCGTTTAGTAAATTCGTTTTTTGTGTAATGCTTTGTCCATATATTTGACTGATATGTTGCAAAAAATATTGCTAGATTTCTATTTTCTTCTTACATAGTATTAATTACTTGTATTCACTAGCGAAAACTTGATGGAAGTATGAAAGCTTACAACACCTGTATGGCACATGTGCTTATATGAAAAAAATAAAATACAATAGTTTTCAATTGTCCTTTGATACAGGAATCCATCCCATAGTATGTTTTTAATTTCTAATAATCGGCAGTTAGTGGGCCTCAATGAGGGCAGAACTCGCAACGACTTCAATGTTCTCTTTTTGACAGAGAAGTTGTAAGGGAGACCCCTACATTATTTGGTGCAACTAAGCCAAATTGTGTGCGTGACTGATTTGGAAGGCATCGGCCCCTTTCCACCACTAACAGCTTAAATCCTGAAGAGGGAGTCTGCGGCGGTGATGGTTTGTTTCGTTTTGTTTTGTTCGTTTCTTTCCACCGAAAGAAGGATCTCGATCAATATTTTCCAAAGATAGCCCACCTCCCATTTTTCCTACCGATTTCCTGCCAAAACGAACGCCCAAAAAATCAGACACCCCACCCGTTCCTCCTCCCCTTTCGTTCGAGCCCCATGCACGATCTGTTAGGAAAAAGAAAACACACGCCCCAGTCCTCCTCTCTCTCGTCCTTCCTCCTGATAGCAGCGGGGGAGAGAGTCCTTGCCGAGTCTTGCATGAGAGAGATGGCACTGTCCTTGGTGAGTCCAGGAAAGTTCATGATCCCCATTCGGCACCACCGTTCCATCTTTGTCGTGGTCAAAGACAGTAGTATCGTCCCGTGCTTGACATGCCTGCGGCCCGTGAATCCAAGGCGTGTGTGCCCTGCTCAGCCTCGTGCGTGTGACCACCATCGTTGATGGGTCCGGTGTTGGAGGAGATAGCCGTGTTGTTCACGGCAGTTATAGAAGGGTGAGGACGGTGGGAAGTTCGTGGCGCACGTTGGAATAGATCCCCGTGTTGTTCTGTATGTGCTGGGCCATGGCATGGAGTCGAGTGGAACAGTTTGCCACAATTTGTTTCAACTGGCAAGGATGGCCGGAAGGGCCCTCATCGATGGCGGATGACCTCCACGTTCAATGCCGCCGGAGCCCCTTCTTCTTCAACTCCGCCAACCGTGCAGCCACAACGTCAATCTCCTCCGCCCTGTGGTTGATTTGCTACTAATCTTTCTGCACTAACTATGGTCCATTTGGTTGTATCATGGCGGATACTGATAATTTGGTCGATGTGAAGGTCAATAGGTAGTTGCACAGGTAGGCATTTGCCACAGTGTCTCCCGCAGGTATCTCAGGTTCAAGCCCATCGGAAGTGCAAAATTTTGGTAAGATTATCTTTTGGGTTCCTGTTTTCTAGCTTTTCTATGGACACATTTGAGAGTTCTCTCCGTCCATAGGAAATTACTGTTTTTTAAGTCGATACATGCTAATTCTATGGTGAAGGTCGATGCAAATGATTTTACTTGAGCAAATGATTTTTCTCCTGTCTAATTTACCATCAGTATCGGATGTCGTTCTTATTACACAACAAAATGGGCAAGGCGTGTTTGGTAATTTTCGTGTATATGCTCATGTTATGATTACACACATGCATACTACAGAGCAATGTCATGCGTTTGACCTCTGACTGTTGAGAAAGCACTTCCTAATAGTACTGCAACTGAAATTCAATTGCTAAAACATGTAATCATTCAGCTTCATTGTAGCTACATCTATGACTACCATGTTTCACACCAAGTGATATAATCCCTCCGTCCCATAAGATAAGATCGTTTTGCAAGCTGGGACGGAGGAGGGAGTACTTGCTATTTAACCACTACCTTTGACGACTTTAAGTTCAGTGTAGGGAAAAATGATGAAGTCACCTAACTGGAACTGGATAGTTGATCCTTTAAATGGTGATAACGGTGCAGGCAAGCATTTTCTACAAACTTTAAAGTTCAAAATGGACACCTTAGTATGTGCGGATTATCAGGTTCTTATAGTTTGTCTCCACATCGATTGCACGCAAGGAATATTCTTTTTTCTCTTATGTATGAATCTGTACATAAGAGAGTCTAACTCAACTGGTTGGGGGAGTGGATGTACAAACCCAACACCTAGGTTCAAATCCTCACGGAGGCGAATTTAGCTTCCTTTTTATTCTTGAGGACCAGGCTTTCCTGGTACTCACGCATTTATTGAGGACTAGGCTCGGTGCGTAACCGAGAGTAAAAATCCTAGTACTCATACTTAAAAGGCAGTATGCATCCCTAGTTGGTGCAGAGGTCGGGGAAGTGAAATTCTCCCCCAATTTTAAGATATAGGCAACATTTAATTAGAAGAACCCCCGCGTTGCCACCGCTCGGGCGACTCGGGGGCGACCACCCTCCCGCCGACGGCGTACCCTCCTCTTCTCCCTTCGTCCCTCGCCGTTGCATGAGGCTGGCGCCGGGCAAGCCCGTGGCGCAGCCGGGGACTGCGGCGGCGGGGCCCTTGCTGCTCCTAGAAGAACCCCCGCGTTGCCACCGCTCGGGCGACTCGGGGGCGACCACCCTCCCGCCGACGGCGTACCCTCCTCTTCTCCCTTCGTCCCTCGCCGTTGCATGAGGCTGGCGCCGGGCAAGCCCGTGGCGCAGCCGGGGACTGCGGCGGCGGGGCCCTTGCTGCTCCACCTAGCGCTGGAGAGAGATTGGATCTGGGGCGGCGGCCCTTCCGGCGAGGCCCCTCCGTGCTGGCGAGAGGCGGGACCAGGCTTTCCTGGTACTCACGCATTTATTGAGGACCAGGCTCGGTGCGTAACCGAGAGTAAAAATCCTAGTACTCATACTTAAAAGGCAGTATGCATCCCTAGTTGGTGCAGAGGTCGGGGAAGTGAAATTCTCCCCCAATTTTAATATATAGGCAACATTTAATTAGAAGAACCCCCGCGTTGCCACCGCTCGGGCGACTCGGGGGCGACCACCCTCCCGCCGATGGCGTACCCTCCTCTTCTCCCTCCGTCCCTCGCCGTTGCATGAGGCTGGCGCCGGGCAAGCCCGTGGCGCAGCCGGGGACTGCGGCGGCGGGGCCCTTGCTGCTCCACCTAGCGCTGGACAGAGATTGGATCTGGGGCGGCGGCCCTTCCGGCGAGGCCCCTCCGTGCATGCGAGAGGCGGGACTGGCGTGGTGCCGGTGGTCCGGTCGGACGGCCGACAGATCTTCGGTGGACCATGGCCTGGCATGATTGCTTTGGCGGCCGGCGGCGCCAGATCTGGCCGTTGTCATCCGGCCCTGATGGGTGGGCTTCTCTCCTGCGGGTTCCTGGCGGTGCCGGCGTGGTTGCCGGGACCCTGGCCGCAGGTGTAGCTGGTGGAGGAGATCCAGATTTGGGGAAACCCCTTGGTCGGCCCCAGCCGGCCGCGCCGACGACGACGCTCAAGGGCGCCACTTTTCTTCTTAGAGACATCGGTCTACGTCTGCTCCTTCATTTCCCCCCTCCCTGCCTTTCGGGTGAAAACCCTAACTCCGGTGGGCGGCGGTGGCATCCTTGACGCCGTGACCTTCCTGAAGGCGTCGCCTTGAGGGCTAAGTGGTGGTGGGCATTGTGTGGGTCCTTGACGGTTGCTGGTGATGGGCACTGCTTTGGGGGAAACCCTAGGATCTGGTCTTCCAGATCGGACGATGGTGGTACTACGTGTTGGGGAACGTTGCATGGAAAACAAAAAAATTGTACGCACACGCAAGATCTATCCATGGAGATGCATATCTACGAGAGGGGGAGAGCATCTTCATACCCTTGAAGATCGCTAAGCGGAAGCGTTTATCAACGCGGTTGATGTAGTCGTACACCTTCACGATCCGTCCCGATCAAGTACCGAACGTACGGCACCTCCACGTTCGGCACACGTTCAGCTCGATGACGTCCTCGCCTTCTTGATCTGGCAAGAGGGACGAAGTAGTAGATGAGTTCTGGCAGCACGACAGCATGGTGACGGTGTTGGTGAAGAACAATTTCCGCAGGGCTTCGCCAAGCAATACGGAAACTATGACGGAGGATAAACTAGAGGGGGGTTTGCCGGCACACGGCTTGGTGAATCTTGATGTGTCTTGGGTGCTAGCCCTACCCCTCTATTTATATGTTGAGCCCTGGGGTCGAAACTTGGAGTAAAAGCCTCCTCAAAGTCGGTTTTGCCCGAAAGACAAGAGTCCTTCTCAGACTCCAGGACCAGACGCTAGGGTTCCCGGCATCTCGACCCAGACACCAGGGTCCCTGGCGTCTAGCCCCTGGCCTCCGCAAAACTTCCTTTTGCACTTACCAAAAGCCCCGTGGGCTTTACCCCTTGGCCCAAATAAAGTGTTCTCGTACCAGAACATTTCGGGAAACATTCGAAACCCCTTCCGGTGAATTCCGGAACCCTTCCGGAGACCAAACACTATTATTCCATATATTAATCTTTACCTCCGGACTATTTCGAAGCTCCTCGTCATGTCCGTGATCTCATCTAGGACTCCTAACAACATTCGGCACCAACATACATAACTCATATAATACTATATCGTCAATGAACGTTAAGCGTGCGGACCCTACGGGTTCGAGAATGATGTAGACATGACCGAGACGCCTCTCCGATCAATAACCAATAGCGGGACCTGGATGCCCATATTGGTTCCTACATATTCTACGAAGATCTTTATCGGTCGAACATTTATGACAACATACGTAATTCCTTTTGTCTGTCGGTATGTTACTTGCCCGAGATTCGATCTTCGGTATCTTCATACCTAGTTCAATCTCGTTACCAGCAAGTCTCTTTACTCGTTCTGTAATACATCATCTTGTAACTAACTCCTTAGTCACTTTGCTTGCAAGGCTTCTTATGATGTGTATTATCGAGAGGGCCCAGAGATACCTCTCCGATACACAGAGTGACCACTAGTAGAAAACAGGTTACTAGTCCCGGTTCCAGAGGGCCTTTAGTCCCGGTTCTGGAACCGGGACAAAACTGTCGGGACTACTGCCCAAAACCTTTAGTCCTGGTTTGCTTACGAACAGGGACTAAAGGAGCTCCACGTGGCCGCTGTGGGGCACCCAGGGAGGTGGACCTTTGGTCCCCGTTGGTAACACCAACCGGGACTAAAAGGCAGCCACGCGTCAGCACCTCCCAGGCGCTGGTTTTTTTTAAAGGGGGGTTTAGGGGTTTTGGAGGGTTTTGGTGTTTCATATTGTGTTAGCTATAGCTACTACATATAGAGAGAAGTGACCTCTCTTTCTCCGTGCTTGGTCGACGGTAGCTACTACATATAGAGAGAACACGATGCTAGCTAGTAAGCAAATGAAGGAACCATTAATTACACAACATCGTGATCATGAACATATATAGAGAGAAGTGACCTCTCTTTCTCCGTGCTTGGTCGAACAACAAGTTTTCGTATATCTATCCGACGCTACTACATATATACAATATAACATCTCTTACGATCCCTGACATCATCTACCGAAAATCCATTTGAATTTCCACATGGTATTCTCCCTTTTCATGTATGACGTGGTCAAGAAAGAATCCCGCCAATTCCTCCTGAATTGCTCGTATGCGATCATGTGATAGGAGTTCATTCCGTATCTGCCACATCTAATTTAAAGAAGGGGGTTAATACATATCACTAGTGCAGAACCGGGCTATAGCACCGGTTCGTAAGGCCCTATAGTGCCGGTTCTGCAACCGGCACTAAGGGGTCGGGACTAAAGGTTCCCCCCCTTTAGTACCGGTTCAACACGAACCGCCATTAAAGGGCCACCACGTAGCACGAGCCAGCGCCGGGGGCTGGGAGACCTTTAGTACCGGTTGGTAACACCAACCGGTACTAAAAGGTTTAGGGGCTTTTGGGTTTATGATTTATTTTTCCTTTAATTTTGTGTTTTCCATTTAATTCTTTTTCATTTGCTGGTATTTTAGGATACTACATATTGTACACGTTATGCACATATATAAATATAATTTCTCGTAGAACCGATCATATATATATATATATATCATCGAATGTCTCGCACCACCATTCACACATACACATGTATATATACAAGTTGGTATATACAATTTCTCCTACATGGAGGCAGTACTGCGGTACCGGGTAATGGTATTCTCCTTTGGGATCTATGACCTGGTCGAGCAAAAATCCCGCTATTTCCTCTTGAATTGCTCGTACGCGATCCGTTGGTAGGAGCTTATCCCGCATCTCGTTGAACTTTAAAGAAGGAGATCAAATATGCAAGTATTAGTTGTGTGTATATATATATGATATTGATAATGATGTAAAAATTGTGAATAGTGTTCTGGCAAACGTACCCATATCTGTCTATCAGATCTGCTCCTTTTGGACGCCATCATGCGAATGTTCTCGCAAACGTAGTATGCACATAAATCAGTCCCCCGCGCCTGCTTCATGGTCTTTACGAGAATAGAATTCAATCAGATAATAATTAGTCAAGCATGATAATTAATGGTATTGAAACTAGAATTAAAGAGATGGTAGCTAGCTAGTACTACTTAAATAATTACCTTGGGTCGATACCATTTCAGCTTTTCTTTCCATGTGCCTGGAACCTGTTTGATGAACTTTTCCCAAGCCCTGCCCGGCTACAAAGAAAATGAATAAAGGAGTTATGAATTAGTTGATATCAGGAAATGACAAACTAAAGAGTCCGACATATATAGTTTGATAATGATTAAAATTACCTGTTGACTATCCCCTTCACGATTTCGTACTCAGTAACTGGTCTAAGTAGTGAGTCCAGTACTTCAACTTTTCCATCTTCAACTTGAATGATTAACAAGATCCAGTGGAAACTGCATGCGCACACGTTTGCATGTATAAATTAAGCGGGCATGTGCATAACACTCATCAACTACCCTAAACCCTATACACTTATTAACATCTAGCTAGTAAGCAAAAAACAGAATTTGTAGTACAAAACAGTGTGACTCACGCAAAGTTGTAAGGAAGTAGTATATCTCGATTGCTGTTGAGTTTCTTCAAGAACTCTAGCATGTTTTTCTCTACTTCTTCTCGATACCATTCTTGTGACCATGTCTCTTGTTTAATGGTATTTGGGTCAATGAACCCAATGCCATAGCGTCCAGCTTTATTCATTTCATAGATCTTCATCCTGCATAATACCACAGAAAAGTATATAGTGAGGATAATTACAGGTAATGATCAACGAGCACTACAGCTAGCTTGAGACATAAATTACAGAAAGAAATCACTTACAGACAATAGCAACTGACGATAGATTTGTCGAGTGCGTCTTGATTGAATAACTGAAACATTTCTTGAAACACAACCCACAAATATTTTTCATGGAAGTAATGCTCTGCCTTCACTTTCACCATGAGGGACTCTCGATTGGTAGTCTTGGCAATTTTCATGTACCATTCATCCAATTCATACATTCTCGTTGGGAGCTTCTTGACCTCCTCAGGCTTGACCAAAGGTTCACCGCGGGCATATTTCTGTTTTATGTCCTCCTCTCTAAGCATTTCCATGGGCTCGATCTCTAGGAGTTGATAAACAGTGATACCGAGCTCTGCAGCCTGCCTTCTATGCTCGTCGTTTATTACCAGCTAATCAGCGCCGGTACTCGCATGTGTTGGTACGATGAGCGGGGGGATCGATTGCACCGCCTGTTCTCCCAGCTGGGGAACAGTTTTCCCGCTTTTTTTGGCAGCTGCTTGGCTGGAGCTAGAGCTCGAGCTCGACTCCTTCTTTTTTTGTGCTTGATATGCCTTCCTAATTTGGCGCTCATAGTCTGAGTCAATAGGCTAGGGAGCTGGTGGTTCAGCCATACGAATAAAGTGGTCAATGACATGCTCAGGTACATTCTCCTTTGGCGGCGGTGGCGGTTTTGGTCCAAAATGGGCCCTCACTTGGGCTTGCACTTCTGCTTCGTTTTCCTCCACAGTTAGGTCGTAAGGCCTCTTCAGAAGAGGCGTGAGGCTTGGACCAAATTGGAATCTCTTGCCTCCTGTACCTGTACTTGTACCGCTAGCCACCATAGCTGCGGCGGCTTTCTTCCGCTGTTGCTTAGGCGGCGGAGACGGCTGACGCGGTGCCTGACATGGAGGAGGAGGAGTGGGCTGACGCGTTGCCGGACTTGGAGGAGGAGGAGTGGGCTGACGTGGTGCCGGACTTGGAGGAGGAGGAGTGGCCAGACGCGTTGGCGGACTTGAAGGAGCAGGACTCTGCTAAGGCGGTGGCTGATGACTTGGAGGAGTGGGAGTCTGCTGACACGGTGGCGGACTTCGAGGAGGAGTCGGCTGACGCGGTGTCGGTGGCCTAGGAAAGATGATGCAATCCTTTCTCCATAGGATGATACGATGTATGGCCTCTCCCAGTGTATGCTCATCGTCACCTCCAGGAATGTCAAGCTCTAGCCCCGAATATTGTGCCACCACTTCATTAACCACGACACGAGCATAGCCAGCTGGAATCAGGTTGCAATGGAAGGTTGCTTCGGGGGGATTTGTATAAGCAACGGCGTCCGCCACCTTCATGGATATGTTCTTCATTTTGAAGTGTAGCACACAATTAGTGTTCTCCATGATGTCATCCACTGGGTATGTATCCAGCAATGCCTCGCCCGGGGCGGAACCCACGATGCTTCTCGGCATGGATGGGATGGTGCTATCCAATGATGGATTATTCGCTAGCTGCTGCCGCTGCTGAGACCCCCTTTCTTGGCTAAGTGAGTCGATCTGCTGCTGCTGCTGCCGCTGGAATTGGAGTGCCAACTCCGCGTGCGCTGATTCTAGGCCTTTAAGGCATTCTGCTTCCTGCTTTCTCTGCTCCTCCTCCAGCTTCCTCTTCTTCTCCTCCTCCATCTTCTTTCTCACACGGCTTCTGTAGTCGGCGTTCCAGTCCGCTAACCCCTCATACCACGGAACAACGCCTTTGCCTTGTGTTCTTCCCGACTGTTCAGGATTTCCCAGGGCCCGTGTAAGCTCGTCATTCTCTCTGTTGGGCGTGAACACCCCCGTTCGAGCCTCTTCTATTGCAACAAGTAACTTGTCGTCGGCTCCTTTAAGACTTGCCTTCTTCAAAACATGGCCTGTCTTCGGGTCCAACGCCCCCCCATGCGCATAGAACCAAGTCCTGCACCTTTCCGGCCAGCTCAATGTAACTGGAGTGACCCCTGCATCCAGCATCTTATGCTCAGACTTCTCCCACATAGGCCGGGCCACCACGTAGCCACCTGGCCCCAGCGTATGGAAATGCTCCTTTTTTCCGGCATTGATCTTGTTTATTCTTGACAGTTCCTTAGATAATTCCGATTCCTTGAATTTCACGAAAGCGGGCCAGTGATCTCTTTGCTTCTCCAGTGTTCCCGTGAATTATGGAGTCTTCTTTTCTCCTTCGATGTACTTGGCCCATATAGTTTTCTTGTGGGTGCTCAATGCAATTGCCATCTTCCTAAGAGCAGCGTCCTTGACTTTCTGCACATCTGCATCTGTGAAATGATCTGGTAGGGTGAAATGTTCCATGAGAGATTCCCAAAGCCGATCTTTTGCTCTTTGGACGACAAAAGTAAGATCTGGACGTTCCTTTGCTGGCTTTTTCCATTCTTGCATGGAGATTGTGATTTGGTACTTCACAAGAACTCCGCACTGACGAATGAACTTGTTCGCATTCTTCTTAGGCTCGCTTGGTTCGCCATTAGGTTTTATGGCATCGATGTTGTACTTTACACCCTCCTTCAACTTTTTGGCCGGGCCCCGCACTGTCCTGCTGCCTGTAGAAGATTTGCTCGATCCGGAGGGCTGAAAGAAGAACGATCGATTCGTTAATATATCTTAAAATCATTTAAAACATGTGATGATCACCAGATGCCTGCTTATATAAATATACCTCGCCGGTCTCTGTTATTTCAAGATCAACATTTTCTTCGTCATCATAATCATAGTTCTGGACTTCATCAATTCGGTCGTCTTGATCGAATATCATATCACCCTCCCTGGTATTGTTCAGATATTGGGAGCCGTCATCTTCTTCATTCTAATCATCTGGCCGGCGAGGGGAGCGTATGATCTCGAATACGGCCTCTTCTCCTTCTCTGCCGGTATTGTCCGCCATAGCTTTTATTTAACTAATCCAGAAGAAATATAAAATAATTTAGTATTCAAATTACAATGCATGCATGGAATCAATAAGAAAAAAATGAATCATAGTACATAATATGCATCATCGAATATAATCTCGAATACATCGTCTCGAATATTATCGAATAATATATATAATCTCGAATACATCGTCTTGAATATTATCGAATAATATATATAATCTTGAATACATCATCTCGAATATTATATATCAAATAAATCACTAGCTAGCTAGCTAATATAGATCGAATACTATCGAATAGTCTAGTTCACTCGCGGTTCCTGAGGCGCGGGCGGTGGACACCGAAAGAGAAGGAACCATCACAGGATCATAGCTCGGGTGAGATCCCTGAAGAACCTGCCAGGTATTGGAGAACCTGACGTCCATAGCAGCCATGTAGCGACGAACGTGCTCATCCTCCTCCCTGACACGGCGACGTACCACCTCCGGCGGGGCCGGCTCCCTCCGCACCGAAAGTGGCCCACGCGAACGCCACCAAAGGAGCTCCGGGTCGATGACGGGACCCGGGGCCGGGTTCCTCAACAAGCGGCGCGCCCCTGAAGGTAGCACCTCCCAGTGCCAGCCCGGCGGAGCCTATTCCCGGACAAGGCTCCTCTGAAACAGGACGTCGTCGCGAATGGGTCGACGGCGAGGATGCGGGCCGGGCATCGTTGACGTCGAGAACAAATACTATATGCAAATGTAACATTTTTTAAATGATTGGATTGTTACTTCTTATATACAAATTCTATATGCAAACTTTGACATATGTCGACGATCAAATATCGTTGCATATGTCAAAATTCAAACTTTGACATATGATATCTAGCTAGCTAATTAATCTAACATTAATATATATATCTAGCTAATTCATCTAACTAAAAGTATAAAAAACTAATTCATCTAACATTAATATATCTAGCTAATTCATCTAACATTTGACATTAATCTAATTAATTAATTCATCTAAAACCTTTGACATTTGACATTAATCTAACTAATTAATTAATTCATCTAAAACCTTTGTATAAAAAACTAAAAAACAGAAAAACAGAAAAAACTAAAAACTAAAAATATAACATCTAAGTGTGTGTGTGTGTGTGTGCGGGGGTCTCACAGTGGGGCGACGGGCCAGGGCGGCGAGGCGACGGAGGCGGCGAGGGGGGGCGGCGACGGGGGCGGTGAGTCGACGGGGGTGGCGATGGGGGGCGGCGAGGCGACGGGGGCAGCGACGGGCCAGAGCGGCGACGGGGGCGGCGAGTCGAAGGGGACGGCGATGGGGACGGGCCGACGACGGGGGCGGCGAGTCGACGGGGACGGCGGTGGGGACGGGCCGGCGACAGGGTCGGCACGCGAGTCGACGAGGATGGGCCGGGGCGGCGACGGGGACGGCGGCGGCGACGGCGACGGGGACGGCGCGCGACGGGGGCGGCGACGGGGCACGACGGCGTTGTCGATCGAAGAAGCAGAGGAGACGAACAGAGAAGAAGAAAGTGAAATTTTCGTAACTGTTGTATATATAGGATGGGCCTTTAGTACCGGTTGGAGCCACCAACCGGTACTAAAGGTCAAATTTGGCCAGGGTAAGTGGCGGGAAGCGACCATCTTTAGTACCGGGTCGTGGCTACAGCCGGTACTAAAGTCCCCTCTTTTAGTACCGGTTGGAGCCACGACCCGGTACTAAAGGGGTGCGTTGCCACCAGCGGTGCATAAAGTTTAGTCTCACCTTGCCGAGCGAAGGGCAGCCGCACTGGTTTATAAACCCAACCGCGGCTGCTCCTTCGAACTCCCCTCCAAAGCAGACTTCTGGGCCTAAGCTGCTGCGCTGCCCTGTGAGCCTATTGGGCCTTGCGGGCCTACATCCTGGCCCAACTACAGGTTGGGTTTCTAGTCGTATGCAGGCCGCTGTGGCCCAGTAGGCAGGCTATTTTTTAATTTGTTTTTTTCTTTTCTGCTTTATTTATTTTCTTTTATTTATTTGTGAGTTGTTTTTTGCTGTATTTAGAGTTTCTTTGAGAATATTTTTGCTTTAGGTACAAAAAATTAAAACTTTCTGTTAGTGCCAGTAGTTTTCAAATTTGAATTATTTGAAATTTGTGCGAATCACTAGTTTGTGAATAACTTTACTTTAAAAATAGATTTTCCAGTGATTCTTTTTTCTTATGTTTAATATTAGTGTGTTTTATCAGTATATTCAATTTGGTAATGCTTAGGTTATTTAAAAAAATGAAATGCCTTTGTAACAGCTAAGTTTTCGTCCGAAACCCTGATACTTCGAAAGAGATTGTCCATTTTGTACACGAAGTGCATCCAGTTTTTGCCGTAACCCTCTCTACTTTTTTGCATATGCTATGTGTGTGAAATGATGATACCATGCCAACTTTCGACCTTTTCAGAGTTCATTTGTAGTGCTTTTTAATTTCAGGGTCATTTAGCTCAAAAAAATCAGTAAATGCATGAAAAATAGCAAATGATGTTAGAAAGGGTTCAAAGTTGATGACGTGGCTTTGAATGGTGCACACTAAATACACAAAAAGTCTGGAGTTATAATAAGTTTAAAAAAATGAAATGTCTTTGTAACAGATGAGTTTTCGTCCGAAACCCTTAACTTTGAAAGAGATTGTCCATTTTGAACACGAAGTGCATCCAGTTTTTGCCGTAACCCTCTCAACTTTTTTGCACATGCTATGTGGGTGAAATGATGATACCACGCTAACTTTCAACCTTTTCAGAGTTCATTTGTAGTGCTTTTCAATTTCAGGGTCATTTAGCTCAAAAACATCAGTAAATGCATGAAAAATAGCAAATGATGTCAGAAAGGGTTGAAAGTTGATGACGTGGCTTTGAATGGTGCATACTGAATGCACAAAAAGTCTGGAGTTGTAATAAGTTAAAAAAATGAATTGCCTTTGTAATAGATGAGTTTTCGTCCGAAACCCTGATACTTCGAAAGCGATTGTCCATTTTGTACACGAAGTGCATCCAGTTTTTGCCGTAACCCTCTCAACTTGTTTGCACATGCTATGTGGGTGAAATGATGATACCATGCCAACTTTCAACCTTTTCAAAGTTCATTTGTACTGCTTTTCAATTTCAGGGTCATTTAGCTCTAAAAAAATCAGTAAATGAGCTGAAAAATAGCAAATGAAGTCAGAAAGGTACACGTTTGTCCAAAGCACAAAAGTACACGTTTCAAATGCCAAAACACATAAGCACCCTAACTATTACAAAGTTTCACTACAGTTTGTCCAAAGTGGGACTTTCTAGATATACAAGTCCGGAAACTCACTAGAGAAGAAAGTGATGACAGTGAAGCCGTTCACATCCCAGAGTGGGATATTTGGGTGTGAAACTTTTTCTTCGCGTGTGTCCCTTTGCGCCGTAACCATGGACAATCTTCATCATTTAACTGGATGCTCGGGTCAATATTCACTGTGAATGGAGCAATTTCATCAAACTTTTCATAATCTTCTGACATGTCTGTCTTGTCATCCACTCCCACGATGTTTCTTTTCCCTGAAAGAACTATGTGGCGCTTTGGCTCATCGTATGATGTATTCGCTTCCTTATCTTTTCTTTTTCTCGGCTTGGTAGACATGTCCTTCACATAGAAAACCTACGCCACATCATTGGCTAGGACGAATGGTTCGTCTGCGTAAGCAAGATTGTTGAGATCCACTGTTGTCATTCCGTACTGCAGGTCTTCCGTTACCCCGCCTCGTGTCATATTGACCCATTTGCACCGAAACAAAGGGACCTTCAAACCACGTCCATAGTCAAGTTCCCATATGTCCTCTATGTAACCACAATATGTGTCCTTTCCCCTCTTGGTTGCTGCATCAAAGCGGACACCACTGTTTTGGTTGGTGCTCTTCTTATCTTGGGTGATCATGTAAAATGTATTCCCATTTATCTCGTACCCTTTGAAAGTCATTATATTCGAAGATGGTAATTGGGACAGCAAGTACAGGTCATCTTCAACAGCGGCGTCATGCATGTCACGTGTCTGCAACCAACCGGCGAAAGTCCCCGTTTGTTCACGTGTAATCCAGTCGTCAGACTGCTCCGGGTGTTTGGAGCGTAGAAAATTCTTGTGTTCCTCCATATACGGAGCCACCAAGGCGTAATTTTGTAGAACTGTGTAGTATGCTTGAGTGAGAGAATGCCCGTCCATACATATTATTTGTTTCGGTCCTAGCGTGCCATTTCCACCCAGTCTGCCCTTATGCCGTGATTCAGGAACACCAATCGGCTTAAGGTCAGGAATAAAGTCAATACAAAACTCAATGACCTCCTCATTTTCATGGCCCTTGAAGATGCTTCCTTCTGGCATAGCACGGTTATGAACATATTTCTTTAAGACTCCCATGAACCTCTCAAAGGGGAACATATTGTGTAGAAATACAGGACCCAGAATGTTAATCTCTTCGCATAGGTGAACTAGGACGTGTGTCATGATGTTGAAGAAGGATGGTGGGAACACCAACTCAAAATTGACAAGACATTGCACCAAATCATTCTCTAACCTTGGTATGATTTCTGGATCGATTACCTTCTGAGAGATTGCATTGAGGAATGCACACAGCTTCACAATGGCTAATCGAACATTTTCCGGTAGAAGCCCCCTCAATGCAACCGGAAGCAGTTGCGTCATAATCACGTGGCAGTCATGAGACTTTAGGTTCTGGAACTTTTTCTCTGCCATATTTATTATTCCCTTTATATTCGACGAGAAGCCATACGGTACCTTCATACTGACCAGGCATTCAAAGAAGATTTCCTTCTCTTCTTTGGTAAGAGCGTAGCTGGCATAACCCTGATGTATGCCGTCTTTTCCGTGCATACGTTGCTGGTCCTCCCATGCCTCCGGTGTATCTTTTGTCTTCCCATACACGTCCAAGAAGCCAAGCAGGGACACGCAAAGATTCTTCGTCACGTGCATCACGTCGATTGCAGAGCAGACCTCTAGGTCTTTCCAATAGGGCAGGTCCCAAAATATATATTTCTTCTTCCACATGGGTGCGCGTCCGTCAGCGTCATTCGGAACAGATTGTCCGCCAGGACCCTTTCCAAAGATTACCTTCAAATCCTTTGAAATGCTTGCCTTTCTTTCTTACGGGATGCCTGCTCGGAAGAAATCGACAATGTCCGAGGTACACATTTTTCCTACAATTATCCAAATATATAATGTCGGTATCATCCAAACAGTGCGTGCATGCGCGGTATCCCTTGTTTGTCTGTCCTGAAAGGTTACTGAGAGTAGGCCAATCATTGATGGTCATGAACAGCAACACATGTAGGTCAAATTCTTCCTGTTTGTGCTCATCCCACGCACGTACACCTTTTCCATTCCACAGCTGTAAGAGTTCTTCAACTAATGGCCTTAGGTAGACATCAATGTCGTTGCCGGGTTGCTTAGGGCCTTGGATGAGCACTGGCATCATAATGAACTTCCACTTCATGCACAACCAAGGAGGAAGGTTATACATACATAGAGTCACAGGCCAGGTGCTATGGTTGCTGCTTTGCTCCCCAAAAGGATTAATGCCATCTGCACTTAGACCAAACCATACGTTCCTTGCGTCACCTGCCGGGCACGCGTTCAAATCCTCGTACTCACCACGGTAGAGGATGTAGTCACTAGGGCATGCATGTATCTTCTGCACCTCTAACCCTAGAGGGTAGACAACCTTCTTTGCTTCGTACGTACTCTCGGGCAATTCGTTGTCCTTTGCAAGTATCTTCTTTAACATTATCAGCAACTTTCCAAATCCCTTGTCAGATACACCATTCTCTGCCTTCCATTGCAGCAATTCCAGTGTGGTGCCCAGCTTTTTCTTGTCAGCTTCGCAATTCGGGTACAACAAATTCTTGTGATCCTCTAACATGCGCTGCAGCTTCTTCTTCTCCTTTTCACTTGCGCAGTTTCTCTTTGCATCGGCAATGGCCCGACCTAGATCATCAGGGGGCTCATCTGATGCCTCTTCTTTAGCTTCTTCCCGCATTGCTGGCTCAGCTTCTTCCCCCATTGTTGTACCATCGTATTCAGGGAACCCATGGCCAGGATAGATGTCGTCGTCCTCTTCTTCTTCATTGTCTTCCATCATAACCCCTCTTTCTCCGTGCTTGGTCCAAACATTATGCTGGGCATGAAACCGGACTCAAACAGGTGGACGTGAATTGTCCTTAACTTAGAGTAATTCTGATCATTCTTACAGCTGGCACATGGACAAGGCATAAAATCATCCGCCCGCTTGTTTGCCTCAGCCGCAAGCAGAAAAGTGTGCACGCCATTAACGAACTGGGGAGAGCATCGGTCATCGTACATCCATTGCCGGCTCATCTTCATTACACAACACCGAATAGACCAAATTAATACAAGTTCATACATAAAGTTCATACAACACTTATTATCATAAAACAAACATACAAATAACTCTAGCCAAAGCATTTAAATGCAACAACAAATGCGATCAAGATCGCAACTAAGGTAACAATTGATCCAACAGCATAATGATACCAAGCCTCACTATCAATGGCATATTTTCTAATCTTTCTAATCTTCAAGCGCATTTTCTCCATCTTGATATTGTGATCATCGACGACATCGGCAACATGCAACTCCAATTCCATCTTCTCCCCCTCAATTCTTTTCAATTTTTCTTTCAAATACTCGTTTTCTCTTTTAACTAAATTTAACCTCTCAACAATAGGGTCTGTTGGAATTTCCGGTTCACATACCTCCTAGATAAAAAATATCTATGTCAACTTGATGGGCATAATTTTTCATAAACACGAAATGCAACAAATAGTTATAAAAGAGAATATACCACATCCGAATCATAACCCGGGCGAGGGCCGACGGGGACGGATATCAAAACCATGGCACTATGTATAACAAACAACGTACGGGTAAGATAACTATACGAGTAACTATATATCTAAATCACACAAACATGATTTTTTTTATATAAAAAAGATAAGAACAAGAGGCTCACCACAAGGTGGTGCCGGCGACGGGACGGTGCGGGCGATCGACGGTGGTTAGGACAGAGACGGGAAGGCACTAAGTAAACCACACCTACATATGCAAACTAAGAGTTATTTTGACCTCAAATTGCATATAAATCAAATACTACCACATATAATTCCTCCCAAAATAAAACACACAAATCACTATACTTATAGAGCATTGCAAGAGCTAATCTAGCAATGAGAGATGAAAGGAGAAAGTTGCTAACCTTTGTGATCACTTTGATGGATGGGGTGCCTTCAAATCTTCACAAATTTTGGCAAAAATGGAGTGTGAGCTCGAGAGGAAGAGGAAGAAAACAGAGGAGAGGGTAAAGGGGAAGAACAGAGCGCTCGGGCTCGACGAAGGGGTTTATATAGGATGACCATTAGTACCGGTTGATTATACGAACCGGGACTAAAGGTGCATCTCTAGTCCCGGTTCATGGCATGAACCGGTACAAAAGGTGCTGGTGGGGCCCCAGCCTGACAACAGCCTACCACCACCTCTTTAGTACCGGTTCGTGGCACGAACCGGTACTAAAGGTTCGCCACGAACCGGTACTAATGATCGCCGCCCACCTAGCCGTTGGAACCGGCACTAATGAGCACATTAGTGCCGGTTCAGTTACAAACCGGGACTAATGTGCTTCACATTAGGCCCTTTTTCTACTAGTGTATATATGAATGAAACTCAACACAATTGATGGTAATAAAATAAAATTGTGAATATTATTTACGTACTTCAAATTGTTTGTCAGAGTAGCCCCGCTCAGAGGTCGAGCGGCGCATGAACTCGCAAACGTAGTATCCACATAAATTATTCCCGCCTTCTTGCCACAAGCACTTTAGGAGAATGGAGTTCAATCGAACTGATAATCAAGCATGATAAATGGTATTGATGAAACTATAATCAATGAGAGATGCGTGGAACTAGCTACTACTACTTACTTTGGGGTGTGTAAATCGCAGTTCCTTCTGCAGACCCGGAACCATTCCGGTGAACTTTTTCCAAACCCCACCAGGCAAAGAAAATGATTACTTGATATCAGGAAATGAACGAAAGTTGCCGATATGCTGCGATAATGATTGAACTTACTTCTGGAGCATTACAGTCATGTCCGCATAATCCTGGGGATCTTTACGTCTCGAGTCTAAGACAGTTACTACTCCCCCGTCAAGCTTAATGGATAGCAGAATAAAGCGGAACCTGCGCACGCATAACTCATCAATTACATTACTTAACCTAGAATAAGCGAAACCGAATATGCACAAGACAGTAACACTCACTTGAAGTTGTAAGGAAAGAGCATTTCCCCTTTGTTTTGATGTCGAAGGAACGATTTTAGCAAGTTTTGCTCAGTATCTTCAACTCTGTTTTGTACCGTCCATTCATTTACGGTATTTGGGCTAATGAACCCAATGTCATAGATTTGTCCTTTTTTGCATTCGACGATCTTCAATCTGCATAATATAGTGAGGATAATTATATATACATGCAATGAACGAGCTGAGCTAGAGACTTAATTACAGAAGTAATACTTACAGACAGTAGCAAGTCATGCGTTGTTTGTCGAGGGCGTCTTGATTGAATAACTGAAATAATTCCACAAATTCAACAGGCATCACCTCAACTCCAATGAGGTCATGCTCATCTTTAATTCTCAGCAATATACTGTTGGTCCCAGACTTCCTACAGGTTTCCATGTACCAGTCATGCAATCTTCGCATCATCGTTGTTAGAGGAGGATGATCAGGTTTGACGAGAGGCTTCCCGTGCTTGTATCTAAAGATCTCTACTACCTTAGCCGTTTCAAACTGTATATCATCGCCCATATAATCACCAAGACTGGTACCGGGCTGTAGTCCCGGATGATTAGCGATATCGCTAGGCACCTTGAGCGGGGGGCACGATTGCTTCTCCTGTTCGCCGAGCTGGGGAATTTTTTCCCACTTCTCCGTCTTGCAGCACTGGTAGTACTTCCCGACTACCGCGCTTCATCATATGTCGTTTCAATACAGTGGACATAGTTGGATTGCGGCGGAGATGGTGGTGGTCGCTTAAGGGCATCCAGAGTGCGCTTTGCTTTCACCAGATGTACCGTTTCCTTCGGAGGTGGACGTTTCCGTTCAAAATGGGCCTGCACTTCGGCTTCCACGATTTCATCGGTTTCCTTGTCAGTCCACTCATATGGTAACTTTGGAAGAGGCTTGAGGCTTGGACTAAATTTTAATTTCTTCCCGCCTCCTGTACTGCTAGCCGCCGGAGCGGCGGCGTCTCTCTTCCGCCGTTGCTGAGGTGGCGGAGTCCGCTGACGCGCCGGAGGAGGCGGAGTCCGTTGACGCGCCGGAGGAGGCGGAGGAGGAAGCGGAGTGTGCTGACGCGCCGGAGGAGGCGGAGTCCGCTGACGCGCCGGAGACAGCTGAGGCGAAAGAGGACTCTGCTAAGGGGCCTCATCCGGCTGAGTCTGCTGAGGGGCCTCAACCGGATGAATCTGCTGAGGCATCCAGTTTGGAAGCTTGATGTACTCCTTTCTCCATAGACAGGTACTCCTTAAAGCATTTTCCAGAAAAATATCCCCTTCACATTTAGGGAAGTCAAGCTCCAGCCCCTCAAATCCATCCATTATTTCTTCCACCTTCACAATAGCATAGCCATGTGGAATCGGACGACAATGGAAAGTTCCCTCAGCTCAAGGAGGTACAACAGAGCCGACCGCCGCCTTCAAGGTCAGGTTCTGGCATTTCGTCATTAGCACACAATGTTCAGCCTCCGTGATATTATCCATGGGGTAGCGAGGAGCCGTGAAATCAAGCTGAACGAGCTTCGTGGAAGCCACGCTGCTTCTCCACTGAGATCGTGGGGTAGCTTCTAGGGCAGCGTTGAAGGAAGGATCTTCGTGCCGCTTAGATGGTTTGCCGGTAGCTTGCTGGCTCTCAAGTTCCTCTAGTTTTGCTAATCTTGCACTGAGCCTCTACATTTCATTTGCTTCCTCTTTCTTCTTTCTCTCTCAGCTTCTATAACCATCGCTGTCGGGAAACCCATGCACCCACGGAACGGAGCCACATGTGCCACGTGTTCGTCTAGGGTGTTCAGGATTCCCGAGGGCCTCTGTCAGCTCGTCCTTCTCTCTGTCGGGAATGAACGTCCCTTCCTGCGCTGCCTTGATTGCTTTCTCAAGCTTCCGGATGGGTATTGCAAGTTGCTCGTTCGTCCAAACACACTTCCCTATTTCTGGGTCCAAAGTTCCCCCAACCCAGAAGAACCAAGTCCTTGACCGATATGGCCAGTGCAATGTCGCTAGTTGGACCCCTTTAACAAACAGGTCTTGCTCAGCTTTGTCCCACAACGGCCGGGCTTTGTAGTAGCCACCTGACCCCGTGTGATGGTCATACTTCTTCTTTGCAGCATTTTGCTTGTTTGTCAGTGACCTTTGCTTACCCTTCTTCGATGTCTTGTAGGCCACAAATGCGGGCAAGTGATCTCTAATCTTCCCATATGGACCGATGAATTCTGGAGTCTCATTTTTCTCGACAAAATTTTTGTTCAACTCTTTCTTCCAGTTTTTGAATAGTGCTGCCATTTTCTTAAGAGCAAACACCTTGACCTTTCGCTCTACAACTGGGTTATTCGGATCCTCCTCTGGCGGTTGGCTGAAATTTGTCATCAGCGGGGTCCAAAGATCATCTTTCAGTCTATCCTGGACATAAGAAACTTCAGGGTCCTTCTTCTTATTCCATTGTTGGATGCTGATCGGGACGCTGTCCCTAACAACAACTCCGCACTGATGTACAAATGCGTCCTTGGTCCGCTTGGCAGCAATCGGTTGGCCATCTTTCGCGACTTCTGTGATCGTGAACCTTTCATCTTGGCGCAACCTTTTCTTCGGGCCTCGTCTCCTTACGGAAGTTTCGCTCGATCCGGAGGGCTAAAAGAAGAAAGAAGCGTTAATATATGTACATACCAAAACAATAAATGCATAAAGTCAGCACAGGCTTAATTAATATATATATATACCTCGCCGGAGTTTGCAACAGTTAAGGCTCCCTCCTCCATTCGGTCACCGGAGCCGTGATCATGATCTCCTTCCTCCGCCATTCGGTCACCGGAGCCGTCATGATCTCCTTCCTCCTCCATTGTTGGATCACCAGAGCCATCATCCTCTCCTTCCTGACCATCGGTGTCGTTGAGAAACGACAAGGGATTACCTCCATCGGGAATTATATCCCCCAACAACTCTTCTTGTTCTAAGTCTCTGTCCATAGTTTCTGCAAATATTACAGCATGGCAATATACAAACATGAGAGATGGATTAGTGGCAAACATGGACTTAATATCACAACAAGGAATCATATGCATTTGAGCAACGGATTAGTGGCAAACAACGTCGAGGACTCCTCCCTCTCATGTCTAATGAGTCGTCTTATATATCTTTCGAGAGAGGATACTTTGCAGACCGCCACTCTCATGCCTGTCCGATGTCCCCCCCCTGATGTCGAAGTTATCGGGGTTATGTTTTAACACCCACCCACCCCCCTCATGTCGAAGTATCGGGGTTATGTTTTAAAGACCCCCCCCCCCTCATGTCGAAGTTATCGGGTTATGTTTTAACGACCCCCCCCCCCCTCATGTTGAAGTTTATCGGTGTTATGTTTTAATGGAACAGAATTTGTTAACTTGACATTAGACGTCAATAGTATTATACATAACAACAGTGCTATATGATATTATTGTTGTAGCGTTATATATAAGACCCCACCCGACACCTTCGACAAACGGGTAGGGACGGGAGGGGGTAGGAGATCGGCAAACTAAAATTGCCTCTCCCCAATTTAGGAAAATTTCATTATCATCATGCCCATTTAGTAAAGTTGCCTCTCCCCGATTTAGGCAAAGTAAAACTTAGTAAGATCATCATGCCCATTTAGTAAAGTTGCCTCTCCCCGATATAGAAAAATAATATGCATACATCCATGGATCATCCATACATCATTGCTCATATATTCAAACTTAATATTAGTCTTAGCAAGATCATCATGAACAAAAATTTCTATGAACAAAAAAATTTCTATGGACAAAAAAAATCATGAACATTTAGTAATTAAAGTTGCCTCTCCCCGATTTAGGCAAAGTAAAACTTAGTAAACTTAATATGAGTTTTAGCAAGATCATCATAAACAAAAATTTCTATGAACAAAAAAACTTTCTGTGAACAAAAAAAAAGCATACATCAATGGACAAAACAATTTCTATGAACAAAAAAAATAATACATCAATGCATACATCCATGGATCATCCATACATCTGCATATACATACATACAGCATCCATACATACATCAATGGACAAAAAAATCTATGAACAAAAAAAAAGCAGAGCAGGGGCGGCGGCGCGCCAAGCAGAGCAGCTGGGACGGCGGCGGCGGCGGCGGGGCAGGGCAGGGGCGCGGGGGAAGGGGGGCTCACTGGGGGCGGCGTCGGGGCAGGGGCAGGGGCACGGCGGCGTCGGGGCAGGGCAGGGGCAGGGCGCGCGTCGGGGCAGAAGTCGTCGAGGGCGTCGGCGAGGGCGTCGATGGCGGGGTGGAGCAGCCTGACGGCGAGGGCATCGACGGCGAGCTCGGGCAGCCTGGCGGCGTCAATGTGCTAGGCATCATCGGGGGCAACTGCAGATGAACTCTGAAAAATTACTAAGTCCCTTCTTATATACCCAACCCTTTTGTCCCGGTTGGTGGCTCCAACCGGGACCAATGCCACCCTTTCGTCCCGGTTGAAGCCACCAACCAGGACTAAAGGTCAATTTCAGCAGTCCAAAGGGCGGGAAGCAGAGACCTTTAGTCCCGGTTGGTGGCTCGAACCGGGACGAAAGGGTGGCATTGGTCCCGGTTGGTGGCTCCAACCGGGACCAAAGGCACCCTTTCGTCCTGGGTCGAGCCACCAACCGGGACCAATAGCCTGGCACAGCGGTGTGGTGGGAGTTTAGTCCCACCTTGTTAGTTGAGAGAGGGCAGCACTGGTTTATAAGGCGCATTGCGACTGAGCTTTCGAGCTCCTCTCTAATGCGGGCAGTACTTGCCTAACCTTTGTCACTGCCATGTTGGGCCTGTTGGGCTCGCGGGCCTGCATCCTGGCCCATTTACCGATGGGTTTCTAGTCGTATGCAGGCCGTGGTGGCCCAGTAGGCGGCATTTTTTTTATTTTTATGTCATTTTAGTTTGCTACTAAAGTTTTAAACATAAAATAATTTATGAAAATTACTTTTGCTATTAAAGGTTTTAACAAAAAATACTTTGATAATTTTAGTTGCATAAATTTTATATAATTTTAAGTTAATATTATTTTGATAATATTTTTTTATTTTTTATGTCATTTTAGTTTGCTATTAATGTTTTTAACATAAAATACTTTATGAAAATTCTTTTTGCTATTAAAGTTTTTAACAAAAAATACTTTGATAATTTTAGTTGCATAAATTTTATATAATTTTAAGTTAATATTATTTTGATAATAACTGGAGGTTTATAAAAGCATTTTAGTTGATTCTTTTTGCTATTGAAGAATATTATAGTTTTGTTTTAGTTGATCATAACAAAATATTTTAATTGATTCTTTTTAGTTCATTCTTTTTTCTATTAGAATTTTATAGATGCTTTTTAGTTCATTCTTTTTGCTATTAGAGTTTTATAAAAGCTTTTTAGTTCATTCTTTTGAAAAGCACTACAAATGAACTCTGAAAAGGTTGAAAGTTGGTATGGTCATCATTTCACCCACATAGCATGCGCTAAAAAGTTGAGAGGGTTACGGCAAAAACTGGATGCACTTCGTGTACAAAATGGACAATCTCTTTCGAAGTATTAGGGTTTCGGACGAAAACTCATCTGTTACAAAAGGATTTCATTTTTTTGAACTTATTTCAACTCCAGACTTTTTATGCGTTCAACATGCACCATTCAAAGCCACATCATCAATTTTCAACCCTTTCTGACTTCATTTGGTATTTTTCATGCATTTACTGATTTTTTTAGCTAAATGACCCTGAAATTAAAAAGCACTACAAATGAACTCTGAAAAGGTTGAAAGTTGGCATGGTATCATCATTTCACCCACGTAGCATGTGCTAAAAAGTTGAGAGGGTTACGGCAAAAACTGAATGCACTTCGTGTACAAAATGGACAATCTCTTTCGAAGTATCAGGGTTTCGGACGAAAACTCATCTGTTACAAAGGGATTTCTGGATCGATTACCTTCTGAGAGATTGCATTGAGAAATGCACATAGCTTCACAATGGCAAATCGAATGTTTTCCGGTAGAAGCCCCATCAATGCAACCGGAAGTAGTTGCGTCATAATCACGTGGCAGTCATGAGACTTTAGGTTCTGAAACTTTTTCTCTGCCATATTTATTATTCCCTTTATATTCGACGAGAAGCTAGACGGGACCTTCATACTGAGCAGGCATTCAAAGAAGGTTTCCTTCTCTTATTTGGTAAGAGCATAGCTGGCAGGACCTTGATACTGCTTTGGATGCATGCCGTCTTTTTCGTGCACACGTTGCTGGTCCTCCCATGCCTCCGGTGTATCTTTTGTCTTCCCATACACGCCCAAGAAGCCTAGCAGGTTCACGCAAAGATTCTTCGTCACGTGCATCACGTCGATTGCAGAGTGGACCTCTAGGTCTTTCCAATAGGGTAGGTCCCAAAATATAGATTTCTTCTTCCACATGGGTGCGCGTCGCTAAGCGTCATTTGGAACAGATAGTCCGCCAGGACCCTTTCCAAAGATTACTTGTAAATCATTGACCATATCAAGTATATGATTACCAGTACAGAGGGCGCGCTTCTTCCGGTGATCTGCCTCACCTTTGAAATGCTTGCCTTTCTTTCGACATTGATGATTGGTCTGAAGAAATCGACGATGTCCCAGGTACATATTCTTCCTGCATTTGTCTACATATATACTTTCGGTGTCATCTAAACAGTGCATGCATGTGTGGTATCCCTTGTTTGTCTGTCCTGAAAGGTTACTGAGAGCAGGCCAATCATTGATGGTTACAAACAGCTACGCATGTAGGTCAAATTCCTCCTGGTTGTGCTCATCCCACACACATACACCTTTTCCATTCCACAGCTGTAAAAGTTCTTCAACTAAAGGCCTTAGGTACACATCAATATCGTTGCCGGGTTGCTTAGGGCCTTGGATGAGCACTGGCATCATAATGAACTTCCGCTTCATGCACAACGAAGGAGGAAGGTTATAGATACATAGAGTCTCGGGCCAGGTGCTATGATTGCTGCTCTGCTCCCCAAAAGGATTAATGCCATCTGCGCTTAAACCAAACCATACGTTCCTTGCGTCACCTGCAAAGTCCCCCCACCTTCTCTCAATTTTTCTCCACTGCGACCCGTTAGCGGGTGCTCTCAACTTCCCGTCTTTCTTACGGTCTTCTTTGTGCCATCGCATCAACTTGGCATGCTCTCTGTTTTTGAACACATGTTTCAACCGTGGTATTATATGGAGCATACCACATCACCTTGGCAGGAACCCTCTTCTTGGGGCGCTCGCCCTCAACATCACCAGGGTCATCTCGTCTGATCTTATACCGCAATGCACCGCATAGCGGGCATGCGTTCAAATACTCGTACTCACCGCGGTAGATGATGCAGTCATTAGGGCATGCATGTATCTTCTGCACCTCCAATCCAAGAGGGCATAGAACCTTCTTTGCTTCATACGTACTGTCGGGCAATTCGCTATCCTTTGGAAGCTTCTTCTTCATTATTTTCAGTAGCTTCCCAAATTCGTTGTCAGATACACCATTGTCTGCGTTCCATTGCAGCAATTCCAGTGTGGTCCCAAGCTTTGTGTTGTCATCTTCGCAATTTGGGTACAACCCTTTTTTGTGATCCTCTAACATGCGATCGAACTTCAACTTCTCCCTTTCACTTTGGCATTGACTCTTTGCATCAACAATGACCCGGCGAAGATCATCGGGCACATCGTCTGGTTCCTCTTGATCTTCAGCTTCCCCCGTTGCAGTATCACCGTATGCAGGGGGCGGATAGTTGTCATCATCCTCTTCTTCTTCCTTGTCTTCCATCATAACCCCTCTTTCTCCGTGCTTGGTCCAAACATTATAGTGTGGCATGAAACCCTTCTCAAGCAGGTGGATGTGAAGGGTTTTCGAGTCAGAGTAATCCTTCGTATTCTCACAGATAGGGCATGGACAATACATAAAACCATTCTGCTTGTTTGCCTCAGCCACTTCGACAAAATTATGCAGGCCCTCAATGTACTCGGAGGTGCGTCGGTCACCGTACATCCATTGCCGGTTCATTTGCGTGCATTATATAATTAAGTGTATCAAAAACCATTACAGAACATCATCAATAGAGAAGTGACCAAATTAATACAAGTTCATCAATACATTAAAACCAAAGTACAGTAGTGATCAAATGTTATTACTGAAAAAATAAATACATAAAGTTCATACATAGTTCTCATTGAACAACATACAGCTCTCTAGAGCATCTAATTAAACCATACATTGAAACTATGTAAAACATTTCAGTGCAACAACAAATGCGATCATAATCGCAACTAAGGTAACAATTGATCCAACGGCATAATGATACGAAGCCTTAGTATGAATGGCATATTTTCTAATCTTTCTAATCTTCAAGCGCATTGCATCCATCTTGATCTTGTGATCATCGACGACATCCGCAACATGCAACTCCAATTCCATCTTCTCCTCCTCAATTCTTTTCAATTTTTTCTTCAAGTAATTGTTTTCTTTTTCAACTAAATTTAACCTCTCGACAAGAGGGTCGGTTGTAATTTTCCGTTCACATACCTCCTAGATAAAAACATCTATGTCACGTTGGTCGGCATAATTGTCATAAACACTAAATGAAACAAATAGTTATAAAAGTTAATATACCACATCCGAATCATAGACAGGACGAGGGCCGACGGGGGCGGATACCAATAACAAACAATAATAAAAGTAAGAAAATGATACAAGTATCTATCTAAATCGTACAAGTAATTTTTTTTCTTTTAGAAAGAAGATAAGAACAAGAGGCTCACCACGGTGGTGCCGGCGACGAGATCGGCGCGGGCGATTGACGGTGGTGAGGACGGGGACGGGACGGGATGGACCGCCAAACCTAGACAAATCTTGAGGAAAATGGAGCTTGGAGGTCGAGCTTGGAGAGGAGAAAGCTTAAGTGTGGCTCGGGCATTTCATCGAACACCTCATGTGCATGCATAGAAGTAAGAAGAGAGCAGCGCATGCACACCTCCCACACGGCCAAAAAACAGAGGAGTGAGCGGGCAGGGGCGAGGGTATATATAGGCATCTCTTTAGTCCCGGTTGGTGGCTAGAACCGGGACAGAAGACTGACCTTTAGTCCCGGTTCCAGCCACCAACCGGGACTAAAGGTGCTGCGCCAGGAGCGAGGCCCATTGGTCCCGGTTCGTGTCTGGAACCGGGACCAAAGGGGTCAGACGAACCGGGACGAATGGCCCCCGAGGCCCGGCCGGCGCCCTGGCCTCATGAACCGGGACTGATGCACCCATTGGTCCCGGTTCGTAGGAGAACCAGGATTAATGCCCTTTTCTGGCTTGGACCAAAGCCCTGTTTTCTACTAGTGGACAAATCCTAATATCGATCTATGCCAAATCAACAAACACCTTCGGAGATACCTGTAGAGCATCTTTATGATCACCCAGTTATGTTGTGACGTTTGATAGCACACAAGGTATTCCTCCGGTTTCCAGGAGTTGCATAATCTCATAGTCGAAGGAATATGTATTTGACATTAAGAAAGCAATAGCAATAAACTGAACGATCATATGCTATGCTAACGGTTGGGTCTTGTCCATCACATCATTCTCCTATTGATGTGATCCCGTTATCAAATGACAACTCATGTCTATGGTTAGGAAACCTTAACCATCTTTGATCAACGAGCTAGTCTAGTAGAGGATCACTAGGGACATGGTATTTGTTTATGTATTCACACACATGTATTTAAGTTTCCTGTCAATACAATTCTAGCATGAATAATAAACCTTTATCATGAATAAGGAAATATAATAATAACAACTTTATTATTGCCTCAAGGGCATATTTCCATCACTGCAGTGTCGTTTCTCTCCTGGGAGCATCGTTTGTGGAGCAGCGCTGGAAGACAGAGGCAACAGGTGGAGCGGCTCCATCTTGCACGGAGCTTTGGTGGAGCTGTCAAGTCATGCCTGGCCGACAGGTGCTACACTGAGTCATGCCTGGTTGGGAGGTGCTACGCATGACAGATCTTCCAGAGTCTTCGCGTCTGGACGGACGAGCGCAGGGCGGTGGCGCTGTTGGGCGCCGTGGTGGCGTCAACGGATGTCCGGACTGTCAAGGATGATGCGGATCTCTCTCCTGAAGATGGGTCAGTGGTCCGATGAAGATGGCGGCTTCTAAAACATGGGCATGTGGTGTGCGCTTTCGGTCTGCTGCATCGACTGTTAGTCCCGATACGTTATGTGGATGGATCGGCGACGAGACCGGTTTTAGATATGGGGAGTGAGAGCACTCCTCATTATCGAATTTGTAGGTGTGAGTTCTGGCTTCGGGTGATTTGATGTATGTTCTTGTCAGACCTTTGTGGACTAATTAATAAAGATGGATGCTTGCATCGCTTGATGCAGAGGCCGGGATTTAACCTCCTTTTAAAAAAATGAATCTGTAATTTGCATTTCTCAATGGTACAATTTCTCAAGTTCAATAAAAGTTCAGTTAGTGCCTTTTTCCCATTCTATCCAAAAACCGATCGAGTTCTACTACCGAAAGCGATAATGGAACAAAACAAGAAAAATCATCCAAGTTAGTTCCTTTTTTTGCTAAGATTTACCATTAAACTCAAATTAGTATTTAATGTAATGAAGGTCAAACTTTTGTCCGTACTGATTTTTGTCTGGTTCGCAGGAGAGAGGGAGGAGTTTTTTTTTTGCATGATAATACGTGTCTCATTCATATCATAAAGAACAAAGTACAAGTCATGTAAAGATCGACATGACAAAACTGAAAAGATAGCAGAACATCTCTGAGCTTGACACCAACGCCGTCACCTACCTTCGGCACCACCACAGCAGCCACCGAAGAAAAGAATGACGGATCACCTCATCACCCGAGCTCGACGCGGCTCCATCGCTGATATGCAGCTTTGCGGACCTCCAAGGTGGCTCACCAAAAGTGAAGCCATTGCCGTTGAAGGAATCAGACCGGGGCAACACCCCGGACACGCCATCGAACTCCAGATCTGGCACCCCACCACGACTAAGACGCCGAAGGAGGAAACCATACCTGCCATCCACGAACCACGAAGCCAGCACACGTTCTGTCTTCCAGATGTCGTCGATGAAGACCACAATCTGCATACGCTCCAGGACTACCTCCCAAGCTCCGCGCCGACACTGGAGCAAACGCCGTGTCAACGGCGGAGCCCGAGGACACAGGCCCACCCCGAGGATGCCGCCACCGCCACGCCATCCATGCTTGAACAGACTGGTTTCCAAATCCATCCCCAACCATAGGACCGATGACCTCGTCAGGGAAGGATCCGAAGAATCTTTATTCAGCGCCGTCATCGTTGCCGCCGAAGCCAAGACGATGAACAGCCTAAAAACCTAGACTACAAGGGAGTAAAAAAGATCCACGCGCGTGGATCCGGCGACCCCCCTCACCACCGACGACCGAGGTCGCCGGCGGAGGGGAGCCGCCGGAGGACGGCGCTGAAAGATGGCCTCTCTCCTGGTGGCGGCTAGGTTTCTAGCCGCCAGGGACCAGCCGACTCCTGGGTTTTTAGAGAGGGAGGAGTTGGCCAGCATGGGTTCATGAGTGGTACAAACAGGAAGATGCATGCCAATCGGTTCTGTCGGTTCACTTTACTTTGGATTTTCAGTTCTTTTCACCTCATAATTATCTTTTATTTATGTACTAGTGCACTTAAGCTTCTTTATCTTTTGTTTCGTCCCACTTGAGGCCTCTTGTGCACCTTGATTTAGTTTTGCTGTTTATTCAGTGCCAATGTGTTAGGACAATATTTTCATGCATGGATTTAGTCCAGCATTCTAATTTCCAGACCTTTGTGCCACTGGTTCATTATTGCATTCACCTCAATGGAGGTAATAAACTCTTACTGAGGAACATGAATAATGACGGAGGAACAGACCTCAAGTTAAATGTGCATATTATCCGGCTTGATTCGTTGCTCTGGATTTTTCAATATATGGCTTCTAATTCCATCGACCAAGAACTTAATTCGTAATCTAAAAATTGAAGGGAGGTAGAGGAATATTGCCGGTCCTGTCGAGAAACAATGCTCTTTTTTTTTATTCCGGTCAATCTATTTCTTGTGTGTCTCACCAGTTGAGTATTTGAGTTGGAACATAAGTATATTAGTGTCATAAAATTTGCACATATGCTTTATCCACTTGTCATTGCTATGTACTTAACATATGTTTATATTTGGGTGACAAATTCTTTATACTTATTGCCGTACTTTGTGTTTTCTATTGGGTGTGGTACTTCTTGAAGAAGGAGAAAAAAGCAATGAGTAATTGCTGACAGAGGTGTGGAAGCTGGTGGACATGTACAAGGACGAGGCGGTGAGCATCAAGGTGATGGGGCACAACCTCGGGGTGGCGCTGGCCATCCTGAGTGCATTATGCATCACCGAGAATGGCCAGTCACGGCGTTCGCGTTTGACAGCCCACGCGTGGGAGCAGTCGGCTTCAAGAAGAGGTTCGACGTCACCACTGCCTCCACGGCCGCAACGCCCAAGCCATCGTTCCCTGGTACTCGAAGTTGTTGTACCATGACATGGGCTCTGAGCTAGCCATCAACATCGGCACGTCGTAATACCTGAGTCCTGGGGGTGTCGCCGCCTGGTTCGTCGTTGCCGATGGGGTCCCCGCAAGCTAAGTCGAAGCAATCTCGCACACCATAGCCGATGCCCCCACCTTCCTATCATAGACGCTAGCCGTAAAGTCGAGTGCATATGTTGGTGAGCTCTGTAAGCCAAACACCCAGAAGATAGTAGAAGCTATTTTGTACTCGTAGCAGGCAAGTTGATTTTAACTTTTTATGAAGCAACTTGTGATATTTCTAAAAAGTAAGGTCATGTAGGCACATGGAGCGCTACTTTTTGGTCATTTTCGACTCAATTGTAGAGTTTTATTGCAGTATCATAATTTTTCATATCACAGTAAAGTGCATGTTTTTTATATTAATAGTAAAGTGCATGTCAGTATCACTAAAAGGAAATTTTTCAAGAAAAGTTTTCTTTCCTGATGGTAATCATTTTCATACAAACTACAATGGTTTCCTTGCCTTTTGGTTTTTGCATGGTGTCCATTCCAGAATCTCTATGGAATAATGAATGTTGTAGAATTCCTACTGTTTTGTTATGATTTTGAAGCTTTTATTGTTGGATTCCTTTAGGTTAATAGTATGCTCGAGATGAAACTTTTCACATAGATACATTTTTTTATACAACTTTACTTGATTCTTAATCCATGTGGTAATGTCATTAGCATACATGATACTTTACGCATAACATACACTGTTCTTTCACAACAATTGATGAGTTCCTAAATTCTTATCTTCTTTTGGTTCAGGATGATGTAGGATGGAGCCGTCCTTAGAAGAATTGTCTAAAGAACTGAAAAGTAGTAACACCGTGTCTTCTTCAAGTCCAAATCAGCATTTCAACATGCTGACTCATGTATGGCATCCACCCATGTTCCTTATTGGAACCTTTGATATTTCGGAGATGTCTTGTAAATATTTGTCCATGTGTTGTAGTGAATTTGTACAACGCAAGTCACAATAAGTCAATTTGTGTAGCACAATAAAACAAAAGAAGTCTAACTAAGGGGATTATGTCAACGTTCAAAAAGAATCCAGCGACGAGCCCCAAGGAGATGTGGTTCGAAGGGGCCAAAAATCCACCAAATATTAAGTGTATGCAATCAGAAAAAAATTAAAAGGCCCCTAGCAACGCACGGGCGCACTTTAAAAAATCGGTGGCTACTGTGGACCGCAGGGCAAGGCTGGCGCTGGAGGGTACACATGGAAACGAGCAGGCAGTCGATGGCTATCTTTGGCACGAATCAATCGACATCTCCAGACCAATCCATGCCATACACACATAATTATATTAATTGATTGGATTACCACATATTTTTCCAGCTATTGAGAGAGAGAAGATACGAAGCTGTCCGGCCCTACACAACATAAAATAGAAAGAAACGGGTGAGAGAGGCAATTAACAAAGATCGTAAATGGCAATCAATATTTTCCTTTCAATGACACCTTCCAGACACCTTCCAGAGAGCCCCTCCCCCCCTTCTTACCCCTCTATAAAATCACCCCTCGGTCTTCAACCCTCCCACACATCAACAGCGCCACAGAATAGTTTCTTTCTTTCTCCTCCTCATTGGTAGATGTAGATGTAGATGTAGAATCCGTTCCATCTCTTCTAGCTCCATAGATGTAGCCTATTGTCTAGCAAGTTCTTGCCAGCATATATCCACCGATGCTCGTGGGCTTTGTTCTTGATTTCTAAATCTTCTTCTTCTTTGCTTTCGTTAGGTTTTCTTTTACAGTTTTGCTAGAACTCATCTAGATGAGATATAATTTGGTCTCATTCACCTTTTATAGCCATTGGATGTGATGCTATGAGATGCGTGTGTGCTGACGTGGGTTGTATCTGTTCTTGTTTTTTAAAGTGAATGAGACCAAATTATATCTCATCTAGATGAGTTCCAGGTACTCTCTTTCTTTTATCTGTGTGTGTTGTTATGGATTTGGTTTAGAGGTGGAGCTCCTATCATTCCAATGATCGGTCTAGATGAAGGGTTTGTGCAGCTGCTTGTTCATGGTTCCCACTATCCTATCTCCATTCCTAACCGAGGAGACAGGCTTGTGGTTTGCATGACCGAGGAGCTGCTTCGACCCCTTGTTGACCACTGTTTGGATTGAAGGGAGCTCTCCATCTTGATCTATTGTTAAATTAGTTTCATCTGCCTTCTATTGCATGCTAGCTTCACCTACGGGTAATCTTCGAATGTTCTGCAGATTTTTTCTTCCACGGCCTAAATCTGGATGGAACTCCTGCAAACAAGATATTTCTCTTGTTTTAGATCTCACCTTGATCTTGTTTTTCTTTGGTCTTTGGTTATATTTATAGCCAAGATTTGAGTAGCCATGCTATTTTGTTTTTCTCCCCAAGTTAATGAATGAAAGATTCAGATCATGCCCTGTACTTTGCACACCCCTTTATTTCCTTGCGTAGGAGCTGTGGTGTCACTGTTCCTTAGTCTTTATCCCTTCCCTGCCTGTCGTCTGTACCGGTGGGCATTTGTGGTGGTGCTTTTAGATCTTGCCATATCGCTGCTGCTTGGATCTGTGTCAAGAGCGCGGCATATGCGTGCCATTACTTTTGCCGTCTTTGGCTCATGTGTTCATCACGTGCTTGCCTTGCAGATGTCCTTCGTAAGCCATTTTATTCGCCTGGGAAAAGGGATGTTCCATATATTGATTTGATGCAAACATAAAATGCCGAGAAGCTATTTATGCATCAGGTTTAGCCTATTTTTTTGCAGGTTCTGAACGAGGACTGCGATGGTGAAACCTTTGGGCCTCCGTTATCTAGTATTGACCTTGTGCTTACTGTATGTAAATCTTGCATTGTATGAGGTAGCTTCAGCTTTGTATTTGTGAGCACAACGCCTGTTTTTTGATAAGCTGTTGTTTTACCTGCTTGTTATTACAATCCCAAGTTTTGTTTTATTTTTATCTGCTCAAAAATATATTGTAGGCCGATTTTGAGGCTTTCGCTTGTTACCATTGTACATTGGTGGCCGTTTAATAAGCTCGTTTTTTGTGTAATGCTTTGTCAAAAAAAAAGACTGATGTTACAAAAAATATCGTTAGATTTCTATTTTGTTCCAACATATCACTTGTATTCACTAGGCAAATGCTGTCAAGATGAAAACCTGGAAGCTTTCAACACCCGTATTTATATCAGAAAAATTAAATACAAAAAAGTTTTTAATTGTTCTTTGATACAGGAATCCACCCCATTCAGTTTATAATAATCTGTACATAATGCTGGACAGAACCCAAAGCAAGTTTTCTTTTATGTTGTTGCGCACGCCTTTTCGATGGCTTACTTGCAAACTGGGCCGTTTACATCGAACTACTTCTGTACGTCGACACCGTGTCCTGTTAGCAGGCCTCCATGAGGGCAGAACTCCCAATCTTCCCTACAGTATAATTGGTGCTTGCAAGTACCGTGCGTGGGTGATTTGGATGGCATCAGCCCCATTTCAACACGGTTATGCCTTGGTCTGCAATGTTAACAGCATAAATTTTCAAAAAATAATTATACTACACTATAAATGCGCTATAAAAATGTTTAAAAAAGAAAAACGTTTAAAAACGGTCAGATGATTTCTTGGTTTGCTAGCCGCGTTGGGCACCGTCTGATCACATGCGATCGTGTGGCGCCGAGCGCGTGCGGAGCGCCTCTCCCACATATCGTAGCTTTATTTTTGAAGGGTAACCCACCTATTGTAGCTGTGTAGCATCTAGCTCGCCTAAAGGTGCGTAGTACTGTTCCTTTTTTTTTTACTTTTACACCACACGTAGTGCTTTGCCACATAGCTACATATATAATGCTACAAATAATCTCGAAATGATATGTTCAAAAAGACAAAAATCTCCGGATGAAGCACATAGCAAGCACCAACAAGGATTCCAACAATATTAACGTTGGTCGTGGATGTTTGTTGGACTTGGTACTAGCAATCTCATGGAGCCGTCGTTACTTTGGATATAGCAATGTTTAGGGTACCTTCACATCATTCAAGTAGCCAGGTTGCCGTCAAAGCACACTGCGACCGCCAAAGGCATGCTGTCGCAACAACATCAAAGCAGTCGGGCTGCTGTCGCAGCATCACCGTGGCCGCCGAAGCACACCGCTGTCATGCCACCACCGCGGCCGTTGAAGCACGCAATCGCAACATCATTGAAGTAGCCAAGTTGCCGTCAAAGCACACCGTAATCGCCAAAAGCATGCCATCGCAAGTACATCGAAGTAGTCAGGCTGCCGTCGTAACATCGCCCGCGGCCGCCGAAGCACACCGCCATCGTGCCACCGCTGCGGCCGTCCATGCACGCAATCGCAACATCAGAAGTACCAGGTTGCCTTCAAAGCACATTGCGACCTCCAAAAGCATGTCATCGCAACAACATCAAAGTAGTCGGGTTGCCGGCGCAGTATCGCTCGCGGCCGCCGAAGCACACCGTCGTCGTGCCACCGCCGCGGCCATCGAAGCACGCAATTGCAACATCATTCAAATAGCCAGGCTGCCGTCAAAGCACACTGTGGCCACCAAAAGCATGTCATCGCAACAAAATCGAAGCAGTCGGGCTGCCGTCACATCATCGCTGCAGCCGCCGAAGCACAACGCCGCGGCCGCCGAAGCATGTCATCGCAACATTGATAAAGAGGTCGGGTCTTTGTCGCTGCACGGCTTGAAGCAGTGGGGCCACCGTCACTTTTGATGTGACCATAGTTCATGCATATGGACGTTGGTAGCAGAGTATGATCGTATATATTTTTTGTTAAATGACCCAAAATCAGTCATGCGAAAAAAAGCGTAAACCAGTCTCAATGGCCTCAACTCACGTGATGCGTGGAAAGCAATGCCCCACAGCTAAGCACACCCACGTGAAGGAAAAAGGCTGAGCAAACCTGAGTTACTTGAGTGGATTGTACGGCTGAAAACACATGCTGGTGGGCGGATCAGGTGGCTAGCCAACCGGCTGATTACTCGCGCGTATAAGCCGGATGACGCATAGCATCCGCCTTAAAAAAATTGAAAAATTGTAGTGTGAAATGTGAATAACATTCACGAAACACAGCCCAAAAGTTAATGCATTAAACAATATTGTTTACAAAAAAAATATGTTTTGCAAAAATGTGTTTGTACATCTAGAAAGTTCATTCATTTCAAAAAAGTTGTTCATGAACGTTCAGACCTATGTTCATATAGTTTTAAAAAGTAGGTCTAAAATATCATGGGAAAGCACCCCATTCCATCAGAAGCACCTACATCGTCCAATCTGCGAGCAAACGTTCCCGCGTGAGTCATTGCATGCAGGATTTTGCATTAATTGTGATGGATTTGTTTCCTGAAATCACGGCATTGCTTCCTAAAATTTAGTTCATTGCCTATAGTTTCAAATCAAGGCATGTATAATTAAATTTTTTTTTTTTTTTTGAGGGAAAACATCCAATCTATTTATCTTCAATCATGGTAGTACAACGAATACCAGAAATAATAAAAATTACATCCAGATTCATCGACCACCTAGCGACGACTACAAGCACTGAAGCGAGCCGAAGGCGCGCCATCGTCATCGCCCCTCCCTCACTGGAGCCGGGCAAAGCTTGTTATAGTAGACAGTCGGGAAGTTGTCGTGCTAAGGCCCCATAAGACCAGCGCACCAGAACGGCAACCGCCGCCGATGAAGAACGTAGATCGGAAGGATCCAACCTGAAGACACAAAAACGTAGATGAACGACGAATAGATCCGAGCAAATCCACTAGAAGCAGATCCACCGGAGACACACCTCCACACGCCCACCAACGATGCTAGACGCACCACCGGAATGGAGGCCAGGCGGGGGAAATGATGATGACAAGTACCTAGGGTAAGGTTATAGGCCTGACTTAGATACGCTACCCAAGGACACTGCCCTAGAGTCGAAGACATTCAAAAAGCAACAGAAGAAACCGACTGAGTTCACCTTGGAGTGCAATCCACTCGACCAGTTATGTCACTCAGAAACCCCAATTCCACTCGACCAAGATGAAGTCACTCGACCATACAAGAAACCACTCGGCGTACAGAAGACCTAGAGTCACTCAGGATGGCAACGGTCAGGCATTACTCTGTAGTGTTTAAGGTCATTTATAGCTCTTTATAGCTGGCGTTACCAATAACGCCCTGTCTTAATGAACATTCAACCTTGTGTAACGTGGCATGGCTGGGGTCCTGGCGCACTCTATATAAGCCACTCCCCTCCACTGGCTCAAGGGTTCGCACCCCCTGTAACTCTCACGCATAATCCAGTCGACCAAGCCTCCGGGCACCGAGACGTAGGGCTGCTACTTCCTCCGAGAAGGGCCTGAACTCGTACATCTTGCGTGCACAACCTCACCGCAGCTAGGATCCTGCCTTCTCCTACGTATCCCCTGTTCTTACTGTCAGACTTACTCCCACGACAGTTGGCGCCCACCGTGGGGCGGCGTCTTAGCGACTTCCGGCGAGGTTGCATTTTTTCTGATCTCCATCAACATGGTTTCTGGCGGTGGTTTGGCTGAGGGCCGCGAGATCCATCTCGGCGTGCTCGTTTCCGTCGCCGACGACTCCGCCTAGCTCCAGGAGGCCCCCCTCGACGTCGAGACGCTCCCCGTCTGCGGGGCGACGCACTTTCGCGCATGTGTTCGCGGCGTCCTTCTGCGGCAGCCGTCGACTCAGTATCGGTCGGCTCCTGCGGCATCCTCACTCCCCGCTGTTCACCGTCGCAAGCGATCTTGTCAATCGCGGCTTCAGCGGTGGGTGAAGCATGCGGTGGCCCGCCAGTCGGCCACCCCACAAATCGTGGCAATTGAGCCCGACGAATCTCCCTACGGACTATTCGACCTGTCACTGGTTCCGCCGAGACTCTGTCCGAGTGCGGAAGCAGTGACCCTGCGGCGGAGGTCCTGATGGTCGGTTCACCGCGCGGCCCGCCTGGTTTTCGTCGCGGTGGCGGCGGCGATGGCGGCGGCGGCTCGTCGCATGGTCACGAAGAATATCATCCTGAAGCCCTCACTTCGGAGCAGAGAGACGAGCTGCATCATCGCAATATGGAGGCCCTCCACACCCCCGTCGTTGGGGAGACCTCCGAGGCTCGGGCCTTGGAAGCCGCGCGTCTAGCCACCTTGGCTGAGCGCGCGCGACTGGAAAATCTCCAACGTTCACTCGACGAGCGAGCTCGTCGGCAGATCCCCGAATCCAGTCGACGGCAACGACAGTTGTTTCCTCCTGAGCCCCAGGTATACCGCACTCCGATCCAGAATCTTACAGCTGCAGCCCGTATAGCAAAGTCGATTCAACCGTCCCAATCAGAGGCTGGGAGAGGTTTGATGCAGATCCGAGCGCTGCTCCGGGCAGCAGGTGAGCAAAACACAGCCGTTTCTCAGTCACGCAACAGGATCCACAGCAGGTCCGTGGTGGCGGACACGGTCCAGTCGGCTCACAGCCCTAGGTCGCCTCTGCAGCGTGAGGATCATGGGCACCGCCAGGAACAGTATCTGGGTCGGAACTACGAGCAGTATGATCATTGACTCGGCCGTGATGACCGCCGTCGAGTGCCTACGCCCCCTCCGAGGGGCGGATCGTATGTGCCTGGAACTACGATGACAGGCGCCCGTATGGCGATGTGCGAAGAACCCCAGTCGACCCGAGAGAGCCCGGGTTTGATGCAAGATCAATTCTTGTGCAAGGTCTGATCGAGAGGAACCGGGCACACAGGGAAGGACAGGACAGAGATCGTCCGATTGGCGGCAGAGTGCATGTTTCCGGGCCTGAATGTTTCAGCAGAGCTATTAGGGCTGCTGAGATTCCACCCAACTTCAGGTTGGCGATAGGAGTAAGCAAGTTCACCGGTGAGTCGAAGCCAGACACTTGGCTAGAGGATTACCGAGTGGCTGTACAGATTGGTAGCGGCAATGATGATGTAGCCATGAAGCACCTCCTCCTGATGCTGGAGGGCTCAGCCAGAGCTTGGTTGAATCAGTTGGCCCCTGGTAGTATTTTCTGTTGGGATGATTTGGCCCGAGTGTTCGTCAGGACGTTTGAGGGCACTTGCAAATGACCTGCAGGGTTGACTGAACTACAGCATTGTGTCCAAAAACCGAGTGAAACTTTGAGAGATTATATCCAGAGATGGACCACTCTTCATCATACCGTAGAGAATGTGTCAGAGCATCAGGCAGTTTGCGCCTTCAAGGAGGGCGTTCGGTACCGAGAACTTAACCTGAAGTTCGGTCGGACAGGAGACATGTCCCTGGCTCGGATGATGGAAATAGCCACTCGGTATGCTAACGGCGAGGAAGAAGACCGACTCCGCAGTGGCAAGAATAAACCAGTCGCCTAGGACGCTGGAGGAGGAAATTCCAGTCGGAAGCAGAAGCGCAAAGCCGAACCCGCAGATCCTGGTGAAGCCGCAGTTTTGAACCAAGGGAAATTCAAAGGAAAGCCAAAGGGGCCTTGGATCCCCAAGAAAGTGGAAGATCAAGCGGGAAATGATTTGCTTGATTTACCGTGTCACATACACACCAAGAAAGATGAAGAGGGAAACCTGATTTATCCCAAGCATACCACTCGACAGTGTCGACTCCTGATTCAGAGCTTCCGAGAGGGTCAGCCCAATGAAAAAGAAAAGGAATCTGATAAGGATGAAGACAAGGAAGAGGATGATGGTTACCCCAAGGTCAATGCCACTTTAGTGATTTTTGCTGACGTTGAGAGCAAAAGTCGACTGAAGGTTATCAACCGCGAAGTGAATATGGTTGCTCCAGCAACTACGACATATTTAAAGTGGTCGCAGACTCCCATTACATTCGACCAGTCCGATCACCCAGTGCATGTTGCTACCCCTGGGCAGCAAGCGCTGGTGGTCGACCCAGTCGTTGGGGGCACCCGACTGACCAAGGTTCTGATGGATGGTGGCAGTGGCTTGAACATTTTGTACGCTGAGACCCTCCGGGGGATGGGCATTCCGATGTCCAAGCTTAGCGAGAGCAACATGAGATTCCACGGAGTCATCCCTAGAAAGAAAGCCGATTCACTCGGTCAGATCACTCTTGATGTGGTTTTCGGTGATTCAAAGAATTACCGTAAGGAAAAGTTAACGTTCGAGGTGGTGGATTTCCACAGTGGTTATCATGAGATTCTGGATCGGCCTGCATATGCTCGTTTCATGGCTCGACCGTGTTACGTGTACCTCAAGTTGAAGATGCCTGGCCCTAGGGGTGTGATCACTGTTGGGGAACGTAGCAGAATTTTAAAATTTTCTACGCATCACCAAGATCAATCTATGGAGTCATCTAGCAACGAGTGAGAGGGGAGTGTATCTACATACCCTTGTAGATCGCGAGCGGAAGCGTTCAAGAGAACGGGGTTGATGGAGTCGTACTCGTCGTGATCCAAATCACCGATGACCGAGCGCCGAACGGACGGCACCTCCGCGTTCAACACACGTACGGAGCAGAGACGTCTCCTCCTTCTTGATCCAGCAAGGGGGGAGGAGAGGTTGATGGAGATCCAGCAGCACGACGGTGTGGTGGTGGAAGCAGCGGGATTTCAGCAGGGTTTCGCCAAGCGCTACTGGAGGAGGAAGAGGTGTCACGGGAGGGAGAGGGAGGCGCCAGGGGCTGAGCTGTTTCTCCCATGCACCTCCCCACTATATATAGGGGTGGAGGGGGCTGGTTTCTTGCCCTCCAAGTCCATTGGGGCGTTGGCAAAGGTGGAAGGAAAGAAATCCCATCCTTTCCCTTCCCCACCGATTGTTATCCCCCTTTTTTAGGGATCTTGATCTTATCCCTTCGGGATATGATCTTATTCCTTCTAAGGGGGAATCTTGGTGCGCCTTGACTAGGGGTGTGGGGCCTTTCCCCCACTACCCACGTTCATGTGGGTCCCCCCATGCAGGTGGGCCCCACTCCGGAACCTTCTAGAACCTTCTCGGTACAATACCGAAAAATCCCGAACATTTTCCGGTGGCCAAAATAGGACTTCCCATATATAAATCTTTACCTCCGGACCATTCCGGAACTCCTCGTGACGTCCAGGATCTCATCCGAGACTCCGAACAACCTTCGGGTTACCGCATACTAATATCTCTATAACCCTAGCGTCACCGAACCTTAAGTGTGTAGACCCTACGGGTTCGGGAGACACGCAGACATGACCGAGACGACTCTCCGGTCAATAACCAACAGCGGGATCTGGATACCCATGTTGGCTCCCACATGCTCCTCGATGATCTCATCGGATGAACCACGATGTCGAGGATTCAATCAATCCCGTACGCAATTCCCTTTGTCTATCGGTACGATACATGCCCGAGATTCGATCGTCGGTATCTCGATACCTTGTTCAATCTCGTTACCGGCAAGTCTCTTTACTCGTTTCCGTAACACATCATCCCGTGAACAACTCCTTGATCACATTGAGCTCATTATGATGATGTCCTACCGAGTGGGCCCAGAGGTACCTCTCCGTTACATGGAGTGACAAATCCCAGTCTCGATTCGTGCCAACCCAACAGATACTTTCGGAGATACCCGTAGTGCACCTTTATAGCCACCCAGTTACGTTGTGACGTTTGGTGCACCCAAAGCACTCCTACGGTATCCGGGAGTTGCACAATCTCATGGTCTAAGGAAAAGTTACTTGACATTGGAAAAGCTTTAGCAAACGAACTACACGATCTAGTGCTAGGCTTAGGATTGGGTCTTGTCCATCACATCATTCTCCTAATGATGTGATCCCGTTATCAATGACATCCAATGTCCATGGTCAGGAAACCGCAACCATCTATTGATCAATGAGCTAGTCAACTAGAGGCTTACTAGGGACATGTTGTGGTCTATGTATTCACACATGTATTACGATTTCCGGATAACACAATTATAGCATGAATAACAGACAATTATCATGAACAAGGAAATATAATAATAACCATTTTATTATTGCCTCTAGGGCATATTTCCAACAGTCTCCCACTTGCACTAGAGTCAATAATCTAGTTACATTGTGATGAATCGAACACCCATAGAGTACAGGTGTTGATCATGTTTTGCTCGTGAAAGAGGTTTAGTCAACGGATCTGCTACATTCAAATCCGTGTGCACTTTACAAATATCTATGTCTCCATCTTGAACATGTTCACGTATGGAGTTGAAGCGACGCTTGATATGCCTGGTCCTTTTGTGAAACCTGGGCTCCTTGGCAAGGGCAATAGCTCCAGTGTTGTCACAGAAGAGAGCCATTGGACCCGACGCATTTGGAATGACTCCTAGGTCGGTGATGAACTCCTTCATCCATACTGCTTCGTGTGCTGCCTCTGAGGCTGCTATGTACTCCGCTTCGCATGTAGAACCCGCCACGACGCTTTGCTTGCAACTGCACCAGCTTACCGCTCCACCATTCAAAATATACACGTATCCGGTTTGTGACTTGGAGTCATCCGGATCTGTGTCGAAGCTAGCGTCGACGTAACCCTTTACGACGAGCTCTTCGTCACCTCCATATACGAGAAACATATCCTTAGTCCTTTTCAGGTACTTCAGGATGTTCTTGACCGCTGTCCAGTGTTCCTTGCCGGGATTACTTTGGTACCTACCTACCAAACTTCCAGCAAGGTTTACATCAGGTCTGGTACACAGCATGGCATACATAATAGACCCTATGGCTGAGGCATAGGGGATGACACTCATCTCTTCTATATCTTTTGCCGTGGTCGGGCATTGAGCCGAGCTCAATTTCACACCTTGCAATACAGGCAAGAACCCCTTCTTGGACTGATCCATATTGAACTTCTTCAATATCTTATCAAGGTATGTGCTTTGCGAAAGACCTATGAGGCGTCTCGATCTATCTCTATAGATCTTGATGCCTAATATATAAGCAGCTTCTCCAAGGTCCTTCATTGAAAAACACTTATTCAAGTAGGCCTTTATACTTTTCAAGAATTCTATATCATTTCCCATCAGCAGTATGTCATCCACATATAATATGAGAAATGCTACAGAGCTCCCACTCACTTTCTTGTAAACACAGGCTTCTCCATAAGTCTGTGTGAACCCAAACGCTTTGATCATCTCGTCAAAGCGAATGTTCCAACTCCGAGATGCTTGCACCAGCCCATAGATTGAGCGCTGGAGCTTGCATACCTTGTCAGCATTCTCAGGGTCGACAAAACCTTCCGGTTGTATCATATACAACTCTTCCTTAAGAAAACCATTAAGGAATGCCGTTTTGACGTCCATTTGCCATATCTCATAATCATAGTATGCGGCAATTGCTAACATGATTCTGACGGATTTCAGCTTCGCTACGGGTGAGAAAGTCTCATCGTAGTCAACCCCTTGAACTTGTCGATAACCCTTAGCGACAAGCCGAGCCTTATAGATGGTCACATTACCATCCGCGCCAGTCTTCTTCTTAAAGATCCATTTATTTTCTATGGCTTGCCGATCATCGGGCAAGTCAGTCAAAGTCCATACTTCGTTTTCATACATGGATCCTATCTCGGATTTCATGGCTTCAAGCCATTTGTCGGAATCCGGGCCCGCCATCGCTTCTTCATAGTTCGAAGGTTCACTGTTGTCTAACAACATGATTTCCAGGACAGGATTGCCATACCACTCTGGTGCGGAACGTGTCCTCGTGGACCTTCGAAGTTCAGTGGTAGCTTGATCATGATCATTATCAATAACTTCCTCTCTAGCCGGTGTAGGCTCCACAGAAACATTTTCCTGTGCTGCGCTACTCTCCTGTTCGAGGGTCATCTCATCAAGCTCCACTTTCCTCCCACTTACTTCTTTCGAGAGAAACTCTTTCTCTAGAAAGGATCCATTCCTGGCAACAAAGATCTTGCCCTCGGATCTTAGGTAGAAGGTATACCCAATAGTTTCCTTAGGGTATCCTATGAATACGCATTTTTCCGACTTGGGTTCGAGCTTCTCTGGTTGAAGTTTCTTCACATAAGCATCGCATCCCCAAACTTTCAGAAACGACGGCTTAGCTTTCTTCCCAAACCATAATTCATACGGTGTCGTCTCAACGGATTTTGACGGTGCCCTATTTAAAGTGAATGCGGCAGTCTCTAAAGCATAACCCCAAAAGGATAGCGGTAAATCGGTAAGAGACATCATAGATCGCACCATATCCAATAGAGTGCGATTACGACGTTCGGACACACCATTACGCTGAGGTGTTCCAGGCGGCGTGAGTTGTGAAACAATTCCACATTTCCTTAAGTGCGTGCCAAATTCATGACTCAAATATTCTCCTCCACGATCTGATCGTAAGAACTTTATTTTCTTGTCACGTTGATTCTCAACCTCACTCTGAAATTCCTTGAACTTTTCAAAGGTCTCAGACTTGTGCTTCATCAAGTAGACATACCCATATCTACTCAAATCATCGGTGAGGGTGAGAACATAACGATAACCACCGCGAGCCTCAACACTCATCGGACCACACACATCAGTATGTATGATCTCCAATAAGTTGGTTGCTCGCTCCATTGTTCCGGAGAACGGAGTCTTGGTCATCTTGCCCAAGAGGCATGGTTCGCATCTGTCAAATGATTCATAATCAAGAGACTCCAAAAGTCCATCTGCATGGAGTTTCTTCATGCGTTTAACACCGATATGACCAAGGCGGCAGTGCCACAAGTATGTGGGACTATCAACCTTGCATTTCTTGGCATTCACATTATAAACATGTGTAACATCACGTTCGAGATTCAATAAAAATAAACCATTCACCAGCGGGGCATGACCATAAAACATATCTCTCATATAAATAGAACAACCATTATTCTCAGATTTAAATGAGTAGCCATCTTGCATTAAGCGAGATCCAGATACAATGTTCATGCTCAAAGCTGGCACTAAATAACAATTATTGAGGTTTAAAACTAATCCCGTAGGTAGATGCAGAGGTAGCGTGCCGACGGCGATCACATCGACCTTGGAACCATTCCCGACGCGCATCGTCACCTCGTCCTTTGCCAGTCTACGCTGATTCCGCAGTTCCTGCTTTGAGTTACAAATATGAGCAACCGCACCGGTATCAAATACCCAGGAACTACTACGAGTGCTGGTAAGGTACACATCAATTAAATGTATATCATATATACCTTTGGTATTGCCGGCCTTCTTGTCCGCCAAGTACTTGGGGCAGTTTCGCTTCCAGTGACCGTTTCCCTTGCAATAAAAGCACTCAGTCTCAGGCTTGGGTCCATTCTTCGACTTCTTCCCGGCAGCTGGCTTACCGGGCGCGGCAACTCCCTTGCCGTCCTTCTTGAAGTTCTTCTTACCCTTGCCCTTCTTGAACTTAGTGGTTTTATTCACCATCAACACTTGATGTTCCTTTCTGATCTCTGCCTCCGCTGACTTCAGCATCGCATATACCTCAGGAATGGTCTTTTCCATCCCCTGCATGTTGAAGTTCATCACGAAGCTCTTGTAGCTAGGTGGAAGCGACTGAAGGATTCTGTCAACGACCGCGTCATCCGGGAGATTAACTCCCAGCTGAGACAAGCGGCTGTGCAACCCAGACATTTTGAGTATGTGCTCGCTGACAGAACTATTTTCCTCCATCTTACAGGTGTAGAACTTATCGGAGACTTCATATCTCTCGATCCGGGCATGATCTTGGAAAACCATTTTCAGCTCTTCGAACATCTCATATGCTCCGTGATGCTCAAAACGCTTTTGGAGCCCCGGTTCTAAGCTGAAGAGCATGCCGCACTGAATGAAGGAGTAATCATCGGTGCGTGTCTGCCAAACGTTCAAATCGTCTGGCAGTGCTGGGAGAGCAGGTGGGTCACCTAACGGTGCTTCAAGGACATATGATTTCTTGGCAGCTATGAGGATAATCCTCAGGTTACGGACCCAGTCCGCATAGTTGTTACCATCGTCTTTCAGCTTGTTTTTCTCTAGGAACGCGTTGAAGTTGAGGGTAACATTAGCGTTGGCCATTTGATCTACAAGATAGATATGTAACATTTAGACTAAGTTCATGACAATTAAGTTCATCTAATCAAATTATGTAATGAACTCCCACTCAGATAGACATCCCTCTCGTCATCTAAGTGATTACATGATCCGAATCGACTAGGACGTGTCCGATCATCACGTGAGACGGACTAGTCATCAACGGTGAACATCCCCATGTTGATCGTATCTTCTATACGACTCATGCTCGACCTTTCGGTCTCTTGTGTTCCGAGGCCATGTCTGTACATGCTAGGCTCGTCAAGTCAACCTAAGTGTATTGCTGTGTAAATCTGGCTTACACCCGTTGTATTCGAACGTTAGAATCTATCACACCCGATCAACACGTAGTGCTTCGAAACAACGAACCTTCGCAACGGTGCACAGTTAGGGGGAACACTTTCTTGAAATTTTAGTAAGGGATCATCTTATATATGCTACCGTCGTTCTAAGCAAATAAGATGCAAAAACATGATAAACATCTCATGCAATCAAAATAGTGACATGATATGGCCATTATCACTTTGCTCCTTTTGATCTCCATCTTCGGGGCTCCATGATCATCATCGTCACCGGCATGACACCATGATCTCCATCATCATGATCTCCATCATCGTGTCTTCATGAAGTTTTCTCGCCAACTATTACTTCTACTACTACGGCTAACGGTTAGCAATAAAGTAAAGTAATTACATGGCGAATTTCAATGACACGCAGGTCATATAATAAATTAAGACAACTCCTATGGCTCCTGCCGGTTGTCATACTCATCGACATGCAAGTCGTGATTCCTATTACAAGAACATGATCATCTCATACATCACATATATCATTCATCACATCCTTTGGCCATATCACATCACAAAGCACTTGCTGCAAAAACAAGTTAGACGTCCTCTAATTGTTGTTGCAAGTTTTTACGTGGCTGCTATAGGTTTCTAGCAAGAACATTTCTTACCTACGCCAAAACCACAACGTGATATGCCAATTTCTATTTACCCTTCATAAGGACCCTGTTCATCGAATCCGATCCGACTAAAGTGGGAGAGACAGACACCCGCTAGCCACCTTATGCAACTAGTGCATGTCAGTCGGTGGAACCTGTCTCACGTAAGCGTACCTGTAAGGTCGGTCCGGGCCGCTTCATCCCACAGTGCCGCCGAATCAAGATAAGACTAGTAACGGCAAGAAGATTGACAAATCGACGCCCACAACTACTTTGTGTTCTACTCGTGCAAGATACTACGCATAAACCTGGCTCTGATACCACTGTTGGGGAACGTAGCAGAATTTTAAAATTTTCTACGCATCACCAAGATCAATCTATGGAGTCATCTAGCAACGAGTGAGAGGGGAGTGTATCTACATACCCTTGTAGATCGCGAGCGGAAGCGTTCAAGAGAACGGGGTTGATGGAGTCGTACTCGTCGTGATCCAAATCACCGATGACCGAGCGCCGAACGGACGGCACCTCCGCGTTCAACACACGTACGGAGCAGAGACGTCTCCTCCTTCTTGATCCAGCAAGGGGGGAGGAGAGGTTGATGGAGATCCAGCAGCACGACGGTGTGGTGGTGGAAGCAGCGGGATTTCAGCAGGGTTTCGCCAAGCGCTACTGGAGGAGGAAGAGGTGTCACGGGAGGGAGAGGGAGGCGCCAGGGGCTGAGCTGTTTCTCCCATGCACCTCCCCACTATATATAGGGGTGGAGGGGGCTGGTTTCTTGCCCTCCAAGTCCATTGGGGCGTTGGCAAAGGTGGAAGGAAAGAAATCCCATCCTTTCCCTTCCCCACCGATTGTTATCCCCCTTTTTTAGGGATCTTGATCTTATCCCTTCGGGATATGATCTTATTCCTTCTAAGGGGGAATCTTGGTGCGCCTTGACTAGGGGTGTGGGGCCTTGCCCCCACTACCTACGTTCATGTGGGTCCCCCCATGCAGGTGGGCCCCACTCCGGAACCTTCTAGAACCTTCTCGGTACAATACCGAAAAATCCCGAACATTTTCCGGTGGCCAAAATAGGACTTCCCATATATAAATCTTTACCTCCGGACCATTCCGGAACTCCTCGTGACGTCCAGGATCTCATCCGAGACTCCGAACAACCTTCGGGTTACCGCATACTAATATCTCTATAACCCTAGCGTCACCGAACCTTAAGTGTGTAGACCCTACGGGTTCGGGAGACACGCAGACATGACCGAGACGACTCTCCGGTCAATAACCAACAGCGGGATCTGGATACCCATGTTGGCTCCCACATGCTCCTCGATGATCTCATCGGATGAACCACGATGTCGAGGATTCAATCAATCCCGTACGCAATTCCCTTTGTCTATCGGTACGATACATGCCCGAGATTCGATCGTCGGTATCTCGATACCTTGTTCAATCTCGTTACCGGCAAGTCTCTTTACTCGTTTCCGTAACACATCATCCCGTGAACAACTCCTTGATCACATTGAGCTCATTATGATGATGTCCTACCGAGTGGGCCCAGAGGTACCTCTCCGTTACATGGAGTGACAAATCCCAGTCTCGATTCGTGCCAACCCAACAGATACTTTCGGAGATACCCGTAGTGCACCTTTATAGCCACCCAGTTACGTTGTGACGTTTGGTGCACCCAAAGCACTCCTACGGTATCCGGGAGTTGCACAATCTCATGGTCTAAGGAAAAGTTACTTGACATTGGAAAAGCTTTAGCAAACGAACTACACGATCTAGTGCTAGGCTTAGGATTGGGTCTTGTCCATCACATCATTCTCCTAATGATGTGATCCCGTTATCAATGACATCCAATGTCCATGGTCAGGAAACCGTAACCATCTATTGATCAACGAGCTAGTCAACTAGAGGCTTACTAGGGACATGTTGTGGTCTATGTATTCACACATGTATTACGATTTCCGGATAACACAATTATAGCATGAATAACAGACAATTATCATGAACAAGGAAATATAATAATAACCATTTTATTATTGCCTCTAGGGCATATTTCCAACAATCACAGTCACTGGAAATCGGCAGAGAGCAGAAGAGTGCCTCCAGAAGGGCTCAAAGATTGCTGATGAGCAAATGGCAGCAGTAGAAATGGAAGAATACAAAAAGAACGCAGATCCGAGTGATTTGTTGCGAGCAAAGAAGCCCGCTTCAGAGTCTGCATTTCAGTCGGCCAGTGCAACGAAGCCTGTCCTTATCCATCTGACCGACCCCGATGCTGCTCCGACTCTAATCTCAACAACACTAGACAGCAAATAGGAAGAAGCGCTCATCCAGTTACTTCGTGAGAACTGGGACATCTTCGCATGGAAACCATCTGACATGCCGGGTGTACCCAGGGGACTGGCTGAGCACCGTTTGCGAGTCAACCCAAAAGCAAAGCCCGTCAAAGAGCATCTCCGTCGGTCCGCCGTGGAGAAGAGGAAGGCAATTGGCGAGGAGGTGGCTCGGCTTCTGGCAGCTGAGTTCATCCGTGAGATATACCACTCCGAGTGGCTCGCCAATGTCATCATGGTCCCCAAGAAAGACAAATCACTTCGTATGTGTATCAATTTCAAACATGTCAATCGGGCCTGCCCGAAAGATCGCTTCCCTCTGCCCAGCATCGACCAGATAGTTGACTCGACTGCGGGGTGTGAGCGATTGTCCTTCTTGAATGCATATTCCGGGTACCATCAGATCCGACTGTATGGACCCGACGAAATAAAGACAGCTTTCATCAAGAATGCTGGTGCCACGTTCATGCGTATGATTCAGAAGTGCCTGCTCACTCAAATCAGTCGGAACGTGGAAGCTTACATGGATGACATCGTGGTCAAGTCACGCAAAGGTTCCGACCTACTGACTGACCTCGCTGAAACCTTTGCCAACTTAAGAAGATATGATATCAAGCTCAATCCGTCAAAGTGCACATTCGGAGTTCCAAGTGGAAAGTTACTCGGTTTCCTCATTTCTGAACGAGGGATCGAGGCAAACCCAGAAAACGTTGGCACAATCCTCCGAATGAACCGCCCCGTGCGCGTGCACGATGTTCAGAAGCTCACTGGTTGTTTGGCTGCATTAAGTCGATTCATCTCACGTCTCGATGAAAAGGCATTACCTCTTTACCGACTGATGAAGAAGTCTGACAAGTTCGAGTGGAATCCTGAAGCTGAAGCAGCGCTTGAAGAGCTCAAAGCCCTGCTTTCCACCCAGCCGGTGCTTGCTGCTCCAGTTAGCAAAGAGCCTCTGTTGCTATATATTGCAGCCACTGGACAGGTTGTCAGCACAGTGCTCACGGTCGAGCGGGAAGAAGAAGGCAAAGCCTACAAAGTTCAACGCCCATTATACTATATTTCTGATGTTTTAACTCCATCCAAGCAAAGATACCCGCATTATCAGAAGCTTGTCTATGGGATTTACTTGACCACGATGAAAGTTGCACATTACTTTGCAGACCACTCGGTTTCAGTCGTCAGCGATGCCCCATTATCTGTAATTCTGGACAATCAGGACGCAACTGGTCGAGTGGCCAAGTGGGCGATTGAACTCCTTCCTTTGGATATCAAGTTTGAGGCAAAGAAAGCAATCAAGTCTCAGGCAATAGCAGATTTCCTCGCCGAGTTGATTGAGCAGGAGCAACCGACTCAGGTTCACTCAGAACATTGGACTATGTTCTTCGATGGGTCCAAAATGTTGAATGGTTCCGGCGCTGGAGTAGTTTTAGTATCCCCAAGAGGTGACAAGCTCAGCTATGTCCTCCAGATTCACTTTGATTCTTCAAACAACGAAGCTGAGTATGAGGCACTTTTGTATGGGTTACTAATGGCCATTTCACTCGGCATCCGACGCCTGATGGTTTACGGCGACTCAGATTTAGTGGTCAATCAAGTGATGAAGGAGTGGGATATCAGAAGCCCAGCTATGACTGGTTATTGCAATGCAGTAAGAAAGTTGGAGAAGAAGTTTGAGGGGTTAGAGCTCCACCACATACCCTGAATCAAGAATCAAGCTGCTGATGATCTGGCGAAGATAGGTTCCACTCAGAAACCAATTCCCAGTAATGTGTTCTTGGAGCATCTCCACACCCCATTGTGGCCAAAGCATACCAAGCAGAATTCTACTAGCTGAGGGCAAATGAGATGGCAAAAGATATAGCTGACAAGTGCGAAGGCTGCCAGTTTTACTCAAACATGTCTCACAAACCTGCATTTGCTTTAAAGACCATCCCGCTCGTCTGGCCGTTTGCAGTCTGGGGGTTGGATATGGTGGGACCTTTCAAGACCGGCAGAAGTGGTTTCACTCATTTGCTTGTGGCAGTCGACAAGTTCACCAAATGGATTGAGGCCAAGCCTATCAAGAATCTTGATTCAAGCAATGCCATCAGTTTCATCAGGGAGCTGATATTCAGATATGGAGTCCATCACAGTATTATCACAGATAACGGCTCCAATTTTGATTCTGACGAGTTCAGAGCATTTTGTGCTTCCCAAGGCACTCGGGTCGATTACGCATCTGTTGCGCACCCGCAGTCGAATGGACAAGCAGAAAGGGCGAATGGCTTGATCTTACAAGGACTGAAACCCCGACTGATGCGCGATCTCAAGCATGCCGCTGGAGCTTGGGTGACTGAATTGCCATCCGTTCTATGGGGGCTGAGAACAACTCCCAACCGGTCGACTGACCGAACTCCCTTCTTCATGGTGTATGGTGCTGAAGCTGTGCTTCCGAGTGACTTACTGCACAATGCCCCCCGAGTGGAACTCTTCTCAGAAGCTAAAGCAGAACAAGCATGCCAAGACGCAGTTGATCTCCTAGAGGAGGAACGAGAGATGGCTCTGATCCAGTCGACCATCTATCAACAAGATCTGCGTCGATTCCATGCCCGAAATGTCAAAGGCCGAGCGTTTCAGGAAGGAGACCTTGTACTCCGAGTACACCAGAAGCGGCCTCACAAGCTTGCTCCGGCCTGGGAAGGACCCTTCATCATCACCAAGGTGGTTCACAATGGGGCGTATCACCTCTACAACATAGCCAAGAAAGAAGACAACCCACGCTCGTGGAATGCAGACCTGCTCCGCCGTTTTTATACTTGAGCACTCGGATCGACGAGTTGTAATAAGAATCCTTCAGTTTGCTTATCAAAGACAAGACTTTTGCAACATCTTAGTGATTGTGCTCCCTTAAGCATATGTGTTCAAATCCCCCAGTGGGTGGCTTAGCCGCGAATCCGACTCACCGAAGTTTCAAAAACACTCCGAGTGGAGAGCAATCCTCTCACTCGGGGGCTTAGCTGCGAACCCGATTCCCCTAAGTTCAAAAAACACTCCGAGTGTAGAGCAACCCTCTCACTCGGGGGCTTAGCTACGAACCCGATTCGCCTAAGTTAAAACATACTCCGAGTGGAGAGCAACCCTCTCACTCGGGGGCTTAGCTGCGACCCCGTACTCGCCTAAGTTAAAACATACTCTGAGTGGAGAGCAACCCTCTCACTCTGGGGCTTAGCTGCGAACCCGATTACCCTAAGTTAAAACATACTCCGAGTGGAGAGCAATCCTCTCGCTCGAGGGCTTAGCTACGACCCCGTACTCGCCTAAGTTAAAAACGCTCCGAGTGAAGAGCAACCCTCTCACTCGGGGGCTTAGCTGCGACCCCGTACTCGCCTAAGTTAAAACATACTCCAAGTGGAGAGCAATCCTCTCACTCGGGGGCTTAGCTGCGACCCCGTACTCGCCTAAGCTAAAACATAATCCGAGTGGAGAGCAACCCTCTCACTCGGGGGCTTAGCTGTGACCCCGTACTCGCCTAAGTTAAAACATACTCCGAGTGGAGAGCAATCCTCTCACTCGGGGGCTTAGCTGCGACCCCGTACTCGCCTAAGTTAAAAACACTCCGAGTGGAGAGCAATCCTCTCACTCGGGGGCTTAGCTGCGACCCCGTACTCGCCTAAGTTAAAAACACTCCGAGTGGAGAGCAATCCTCTCACTCGGGGGCTTAGCTGCGACCCCGTACTCACCTAAGTTAAAACATACTCCGAATGGAGAGAATCCTCCCACTCAGGGGCTTAGCTGCGACCCCGTACTCGCCTAAGTTAAAACATACTCCGAGTGGAGAGCAATCCTCCTCACTCGGAAACTTGGTCGCACGCTCCGAGTTGCGCCACAAATACAACGCATGGCCCTCTCGTCGGAGCTGCACCACAAGTACAACGTCTATTCCGAGTGAAGTGTCAAGTTTCACTCGGAGCCAAGAGACTTGAAAGTCGTAAAGACAAAGCAACCATATTCAAAGAAAAGCCAAGTTCGGATAAATCCAGCAAAGTTCAGAACCGCGAACGGAAGTGCTCAGGCCTCCGGCCCGAAAGAGTTTAACGGTTACAAAATAACTCGGCATTCCGAGGCAAATAAAGTCAAGGCACAAAGTTTGTTCACTCCGCAGGAGGAGGGCTAGATAGCTCGACGAACTCGTCCAGGTCGATTCCATCAGCAATACGAGTAGCAGCGTCAATGAAAGTCTCCATGAAGGACTGGAATTGAAGCTTCTTGGTATTGGCGACCATGAGAACTGCCAGCTTCTCTTCTTTGACTTCCTTGCAATGAACGCGGACAAGAGACAGAGCCACGTCAGCGCCGCACTGAGCAGATGACTTCTTCCACGCCTGTACTCGACCGGGGATTTCATTAAGTCGAGTCATTAGAGACTCGAGGTCATTCTGGAATGTTGCACCTGGCCAGAGCTCCGTGTCAATCCGTGACGCCGCCACCTTCAGTCGTGCAAGATAGTCCATAACGCCGGCGAGGCGAGATTCCAGTCGCAGCACGTTCATTGCAGCTTCGTCCTTGACAGGGGAGTTAATGGGATCCAGATTCGTCTCAATCCGCCCAGTCTCTTCCTCGAAGTTTTGACAGAACTCTGCACACACAGAGAAATGATGAGTTGACAGATGCATGATGAGTCGACAGTTGCATGATGAGTCGACAATTGCAAATCAGTCGAAAAAGGGAAAGTACCTTCAAGCATAAGGAACATCTTCTTGGCAAGTCCTCCCAGATAGGTCTCCAATTCGTCCCTCCTCCGAGTGAGATCTCCAACTTTGTCGGTCAAGACCACCTTGTCCTTCTTCAGCTGCACGACTTCTTTGTTGGCTTCGTCAATGGCAGTCTTCAGTTTGGTGTTTTCTTCTTCTAACTTGCCGACTGAAGCCAGCTTCTTGTCGGCAAGTTCAGTTTTCTCCCGCGCCATCTTCTGTGCTGCTGCAAGGTCGAGGTCCTTCCGCTCCAGAGCCTGCTTCATTTTGTCTAAAGAAATAGCATTCTTCAAACGAGCTTGGAGTTGTCTGTTTTCACTACGCACATCTGTTCGAGTGGAGTCACTCGGTTCAAAAGGCGAAAAGAAAAGATGGCAAGGCAAACAGTCGGCGAGTTATTACCTCCCATGGCAGCCGCTTCATCCTTAGCCTTTTGAAAGTTCTCCTTGGCCAGCTCCAGGTCGAGATTGAGCTGGTCCTGTTTCTTCTTCAATTCAGCAAACTGGGCCCCGAACTCACAAGATTTCTGCAATCAACGAATAAGACACGTCAGTCGACAGGAACAAAGATTGATTGCTTCCGAGCGATAAGATACAAGTTCAAGTCATCATGGCAAAAAGAGTTCTAAGACCACTGCCGAATCAAACATTCGACAGTAGTCTCGGGGACTACACCCAGTGGGTGCACTTGGTGTGCCCCCACTGGTTCGACTTTCCACTCGACGTGGTCCGTCCAGTCGAAAAAAAAAGGGCAGCAACATTTGTTCTCAGACCACCACCGACTACCCGCAGTCGACCGCGGTCTCGAGGACTACACCCAGTGGGTGCACTTGGCGTGCCCCCACTGGTCTGGATCCCACTCTGCACAGCCTGTCAGGACCGAGTGGAAGAACTATCAAGAGTCATTTGACAAAGACCCCCGCCGAATCAAACATTCGACGGCGGTCTCGGGGACTACACCCAGCGTGTGCACTCAGCGTGCCCCCACTGATTCAAGGATACACTCGACGCAACCTGGTCGACTCAAGTGGAAGAACTATACAGCAAAAGTTAAAACACCTAGTGAGTGAACGGATGCAAGGTGCAGAATCATGATAGATGCACTTTAAAGGTTTCAAAACGCTCATCCACGGACATCTTACGAATAATAAAGCAGCAGTTTTCAAGTGCCATATCCTAGCAGAGCAAAGATCAAGCTGAAAAATCAGTCGAAAATCAACTCACCTGGACATTGGTTTGAAGAGCAGAGCTGGCATCGTAGGCAGCCTTGCTAGCTTCGTGCACCACCTTCATTTGCTCCATCATAAGGCCCTCTTGGCGTATAGCTTCCTTAACAGCGCTCACTTGGTCCTCTGGGACAGGATGGGTAACAAAGAGTGGAGTCGGCGGAAAAGTCGAAGCAACCAAAGGATCTGAGGCATGGAGTTGCACAGACAGAGCAGGGGCTTGGGCGGTCGACGCCGAAGGACTATCAGTCGACACAGGATCGGCAAAAGAAACAGAAGCCCGAATTGGATCTCCGGACTGCTGGATCACTGGTTCTGGCGCTGATGTCGACTGAGGTGCCTTGCTGGCAGGCACCCTCCTGCTCGAAGTCCTGCCTGTTCTTCCCGTGGTCTTCTGAGGCACATCTTCATGACCATCGTCGTCTGGAAGTTCAATGACATTTGGTGGTGCTGCAAAAGACTCGACCATAAGAGTTCAGTCGACCGACAGTACAATTGACAAAACGAGGACAAGATGGTAGAGTTGTACCCGCTTTGGAAGTGGCCGCGTCTTCAGTCTCCTCGTCATCTCGATCCTTGTAAATGTCCGTGGAGGTCCCAGAAGTAGCAGCGCTGAAAGTTTCAGAATTCACTCGGTCAAGCAAGAGAACGAGTCGACAATAACGTAGAAGTTCCCAAGCAAAGCGAAGAGAGAAAGCAAAACACTTACGCAGAAGTGATGGGAACATCCACCTTGATCTTGTGCAAAGCCTTCCGAGGCTTTGGAGGGATGACCTTGGGCTGCTTGGCGGCCTTTTCAGACGGCTCCGGAGTCGAAGTGCGAGCGCGTTTTTGCGTTTGTGTGCTTGGGGGAGCCGCTTTGCCACGACCGGTTGCAGGATCTTGAGACTGTTTGGATCGGTGTTCCAAGCGAGGTGGCGAGTCGACTTCCTCACTGTCGTCTGAGTCGTCACTGTCGTCTTCATTGTCGTCGGGGGATTGCCAGTCACCACTTTCGCCTCCGCTCTCCGTTCCCTCCAGGACTTGCTCTCCATTTGGCATCGAGTACATCTCAGTAAAAATCTGCAAGGCAAGGAATTAAACGAGCATCAATCAGATCCAAGGGCAGTTACAAATCAGAATAAAAAGGCACTCGGTAACAAGGGACAAACCTTGTCCGGCTTTTTGTCATTGTCGAATGGTACAACTCTTCTAGACCCCCTGGGTTTATCCTTGTTTCCCGTGATGCTCCGCAGCCACTGTGCCACCGTCTCCTCGGTGACCTCCTCTGGGTGGACACGAGCGGTGTCGTCACTGCCCGAGTACATCCACACTGGATGATCGCGGGCTTGGAGAGGCTGGATGCATCGACTGAGAAACACCTCCAACAAATCCATGCCGGTCACGCCATCACGGACTAACTGACATACCCGGTCGACTAGCAAGGACACCTCTACTTTCTCTGTTGGAGTCACGGTCAATGAAGAAGGTTGGCGGACTCACTCCATGGTGAAGGTCGGAAGGCCAGTCGACTGACCAGGGGTCGGAATATCTCGGCAATAGAACCAGGTCGACTGCCACCCCCTAACTGACTCGGGAAGAGTCATAGAAAGAAAAGTACTCCTACCCCTCATCTGAATCCCTAAACCCCCGCACATTTGGATCACGTGCGTCTTTCAATCAGTCGGATTCGCCTTCTTCACGGTTTGAGAGCGGCAGGTAAAGATGTGCTTGAACAGACCCCAATGCGGTCGACAGCCCAAAAAGTTTTCACACAGAGAGACATACGCAGCAAGATATTTGATGGTGTTGGGAGAGAAATGATGAAGTTGGGCACCAAAAAAGTTCAGGAAACCTCGGAAAAAAGGATGCGAAGGCAGAATGAAACCGCGGTCGGCATGAGTTGCGAGGAGGACGCACTCACCCTCCTACGGCTGAGGCTCGGTCTCCTTCCCCGGCAACCTCCAAGATCCGTGGGCAATCAAACCCGCGTTGGCCATGTCTTCCAGATCTTCCTTCTGGATCGTAGATCGAATCCAGTCTCCCTGGATCCAACCAGGAGGCAGACCAGACCTCGACGGCGACCCCCGACTCGTCTTCTTGCCCTTTGCCGTCGCCGTCACCTTCTTCACGAGCTCCAGGGCCGCCGTCTTGTCCTTTCCCATTGCGGCGGACGGCGTTCGGGCAGAGCGGCGGCGTCAAGAGCAGAAGGAGATGTGGTGGGGAAGCAGAGGAAGAAGAAGGGGAATGAGGCGCACTGTGCAAACACATCGGCCTCGACGCCTTTTATGGGCCTGCTTCCGAGTGGCTGACTCGTGGGCCCAAACGATCCTGTCGAATCCCGCAACAGTCGCGCGCCCGATACGTGGCGAAAATGGCGGCACGAAAATCGAGGCATCCCTATCTGAGCGCTCCAATTACTGCGGCATGCTCTGTCCCGCGCGCTTCCCCGAAATTTTGAATCCCGTGAGGTCCGGGGACTGCAGAGCAACCAGTCGCACCTTAGATTTCGTTCCATGTCGACACTCGAAGATTGTCAGTATAGTTCACTCGACGACGGCATCTGAATGGACCAAGGCGAATGAAACCAGATTGAAGCTTCAACATGATTCGCAAACTCTGATGAAATACCTCCGAAGTATGGAATCGAATCGGAGTCAACTTCAACTCTTTCTTTAGTCGGACCTCAATCCATTTGGGGGCTAATGATGATGACATGTACCTAGGGTAAGGTCATAGGCCTGACCTAGATACCCTACCCAAGGACACTGTCCTAGAGTCGAAGACATTCAAAATGCAATAGAAGAAACCGACTGAGTTCACCTTGGAGTGCAATCCACTCGACCAGTTATGTCACTCGAAAACCCCAATTCCACTCGACCAAGATGAAGTCACTCGACCATACAAGAAACCACTCGGAGTACAGAAGACCTAGAGTCACTCAGGATGGCAATGGTCAGGCATTACTCTGTAGTGTTTAAGGTCATTTATAGCTCTTTATAGCTGGCGTTACCAGTAATGCCCTGTCTTAATGAACATTAAACCCTGTGTAATGTAGCACGGCTGGGGTCCTAGCGCACTCTATATAAGCCACCCCCCTCCACTGGCTCAAGGGTTCGCACCCCCTGTAACTCTCACGCATAATCCAGTCGACCAAGCCTCCGGGCACCGAGACGTAGGGTTCTTACTTCCTCTGAGAAGGGCCTGAACTCATACATCTTGCGTGCACAACCTCACCGTAGCTAGGATCCTGCCTCCTCCTATGTACCCCCTATTCTTACTGTCAGACTTACTACCACAACAGGAACCTTATTCCATCTTCAGGGAGCCGCCGCCGCCTCGTCTTCCTGAGTAGGACGCAAAACCTAACAAAACTCGAAAACACATCTAAAAACAGAGCCCTTCCACCGGCAAAGCCCGGGATCCACCGCGCCCCCATGGCCCTAAGCCACCGGAGACTAGGCGGATCGGCGGCAGCGCCGGCGGGAGGCGAAGGAACCCTAATTTTCTAGGGAGGAGGCGGCTGCGTGGAGAAGTTCTAAGTACTACCTTAATTAAATTTTATTTGGTGTCCACTGTCCAATCATTAAGTTGGTTTCTTCCTAAAAAAAGTTTGCTTTGTACGCCATTTTCAATCTTAAGGATTCTTTTTGTTCACTTCCTACATTGTTTTGAATTTGTGAGGATCCTTGCTTGTTTGCTTCCTACATACACATGTTTTGGACTGACTTTTTATTTGTTTTGTTCAAATTGCTTCCATATGGTTAGAGTTTGTTTGTTTGGATCAGTCATGAGCCAGTTCCAACTTCGAAGCTGCAACATAGTACATGCCTAGTTACACTGGTAAAATACAGAATCACAGGGATCTAGAAGAGATGTATAGACGAGGAGACGGCCACCATTTCACAAGGCCTAGAGATGCGGTGAGACCAAAGATCAATGTCATCTACAATTTTCTTAGTAGTCATGGTACAACTTATAGACTCTCCTCAAAATGCCTTGGCATTCCTTGCATCCCAAATCTTCTAGAGAATAGCGAAGAGGACGAAAGGCCATACTTTTTGGTCCAGACAGATTGCAGCGACATAGTCCCAGAGGCACGTGATAGAGGCACCTGGGTTGACCCCTAGGTGATGCCATATCCTTGCTGAGATGAAAACATGTTCGAAGTTTTCAACATCATAGTTGCAGCGTGAGCAGTCAATGATGTTCTTGAAGGCAAGGTTAGCACTTGAGTGTAGTGTGTCCTTGAATAGTAACCATGCAAAGATCCAAACTTTCATAGGAGCGCAATTGTGCCAGGTATCTTTGGCAAATGGGTCTTTGATACGTCTCAAACGTATCTATAATCTATGATTATTTCATGCTATTATATTATCACTATTATATAAATTTTAATCATTTTATATTATTTTTCTTGACTAACCTATTAACTTAGTGCCAAGTGTCAGTTCCTGTTTTGTTGCTTGTTTTTGGTTTCGCAGAAAATCAATACCTGGGAAGAACAAACACGATGTCAATATTTAAAGATTTTTTATGGACCAGAAGGAACACTGAAAAGCTTCGGGAGACATCGAGAGGTGGCACGAAGCTCCCACAAGGCCACATCATGCAACCAGGGGGTTGGCTACGCCACCTGGGCTTGTGAGGCCTTGGTGCACCGTTTTGACCTAATTCCACAGCCAAAATTCCTATAAATAGCAAAACCATCAATTGTTCCTTCAGAAGACTTTTATCGCCGCCACAAGCCTCTGTTCTGAAGAGATCCCATCTAGAGCCCTGTTCCGAGTTCTGCCGGAGGGGGAATCAATTGGAGGAGGCTTCTTCATTAACCCTGCTGCCCCCATGATGGTGTGTGAGTAGTACTCCTCTGACCTACACGTCCATAGTAGTAGCTAGATGGTTCTCTCTCTTTTTAGATTTTCAATACCATGTTCCCCTTCTTCTTTATATGATCGGGAGAATTTTATGGTGTGTTTGTTGGGAGATGATGAATTGTGAGATTGTCATAAAATTGCTCATTGAATTTTATTGAATCTCTTGAAGTTTCTTTGCTGCATAATTAACTAACTATATATACTTTCCAATCTATTTGTCTTCTCTAGCCTAGACATATGCTGCTGGATAGGACTCGGCGTGCCTTGCGGAAACAATTCAGCTAACTTCTTCTGAACTATTGCATCTACTGCTCCATCTAACACGGGTCCTAGTCGTGCTTGCACTTTGGCTTATCTTTTCATCAACCCTATTTTTTCTTCTAACTTATTTAAGTTCATTGGTTTGGGGATAGGTCTCGTCCGACAACATCCTTCCCACACATAATACGCGCCCAATCTTGGGCTTCTTGTTAACCCCGAAGCCCTCGTTCACTGCCCGGGTTAGAGGGTAGTCATACCTAAAGCCGTGGGGAGAATCTTTAGGAGCTGGTCCAAATTTCTGCTTTATTTTTTCTAGGAAAAATACACATGTTGAGGTAAACGGTTAGTAAAGTAATAAATGTATGAGGTACTATATTATTAGTGATGATTGAGGTTACCAGGTTCTCCTCCGTCGAGCGAAGTTCCAGCGTCGGGCTGACCAACTCCTTACTATATGGGGCTTGCACTACATGGGCCAAGAGGAAACGAAAGTCCCAAGCATGATCTCGATGTTCCGACAACGGAGGCGGTTTACCCACGGCTTTAAAGTCCATGGCATCCTTTGCCCACTTGGGTTCTGCAGCTTTGTAACCACCAGGGCCTAGAAAGTGGTTACCTGGCAGTTGTTTCCGTAAATTACGAAAATGATCGCTAATCTCTTGCTTGACCCGCTTTCGGAGGATTCAGAAAAACAACGTTCATTCGTCGGGATCCATAGTGGGATTCAGCTGCTTAACGGTCTCGAAGTCCCTACCATTTAGAGTGCAATTTTCACTACTCTTCCAGTCCCTAAACATTTTTGGCCATCTCGAGAGGGCATACTCTTCGGCTTTTTTTGTAGCCAGGAGGAAGTTCATAACTATGGTGTAACACATTGAGTAGCTTCTCCCTTTCTCCGCCCAAATTATTGCAACCAATGAGGACGTTTACGCAAGATGCAACCTAGCATTTTGCTGTATGTTCTTGCTGCATCGGCTAGGCTGAGAGGTTCGCCTTTTGGGCCAACTTCGGTGATTGTAATGATACCTTCATGAAGCTTGTTTGGATCACTAGGCTTTCGCTTGCGCTTGTTTGTGACAGCGCTGCTGGTTGAAGTCCCGTCCGTGTGGCTCGTTTCCCCTCGGTCATTGGTTTTTCCGGTTGGTTGTCGCCCATATCTACGTCAGGGGCACTGATACGTCTCCAACGTATATATATCAATCTTGCTGCCTCTATGATGATGTGTGAATAGTTTTTTCATGACCTACAGGTCCATATAGTAGCTAGATGGCTTTCTCTCTCTGTCTCTTTTGATCTTCAATACAATGATCTCTTCGGAGATCCATCCGATGTTATTCTTGCGGTGTGCTTTCCGATGAATTCTGGAATTTATATGAATCTTTTGAAGTTTCACTGCTGTGTAATTGTGTAGCTTTGTATTTCTCTCCGATCTATCCGTCCACTTTGGACAAGTTTGATTGATTTATCTTCAGCGGGAGAGGTGCTTTGTAGTATGTTCAATCCTGCGGTGATCTTGTCCTGTGATAGGAGGGACAAAGGCATGTATTGTATTGTTGCCACTAAGGATAAAACGATGGGGTTTTATCATATTGATTGATCTCTTCATGTCTACATTATGTCATCTTGCTTATTGCGTTACGCTGTTTATCATTAACTTAATACATTGATATGCATGCTCGATATATAGCGGTCTTGGGGTGGAGTAATAGTAGTTGAAGCCTATGTGAGATTATGCCATGAATGATCATATTAATAATTTATGCTATACTATCAATTGCCTAACAATAATTTGTCTACCATGCCACTACCCGACCATGTTGCTTGCCCCCGCTGGTCGGCCAACGAGAAAGCAGATGATCGCTAGCAGTAGAGGAGGCGAGGTGGCGTGCCTGTGCATACCTATGAAGGAGTGCATATATATATATATATATATATATATATATATATAGATATATATATATATAGATATATATATATATATAGAGTAGCAGTATTCTGATCCTGGGATCAGAATAGTTATTCTGATCACACCGCGCGTATATAGGCCCGATCGAGTTGTTCCCGAGATTCTTTCAGCGATACCAGAAACTGCCCCCACCTTGTGGCCAAAAAGAAAAAGAAACTGCCCCCACCTCCCGCATCTTTCTCCCCAACCCCGATCCACCTCTGCCGCCGCACCAGGCCACCCACCCACCACACTCCACCGCCCCGCATCGCCATCCACCTGGCCGCCGCCGCCCCCGCGCCGACCTCCAACCGTGCCGCCGCGGAGCTGGGTCACCAACCGCGCCGCCGTCGGAGCCCGAACCACCAACCGCGCCGGCCGTCGCCGGAGTCCCGACCTTCAAGCGCGCCGCCGCCGAGCCCAGACCACCAATGGCGCCGCCACCGGAGCCCCAACCTCCAACCACAACGCCGCCAGGCCCCGATAACAAAAGCGTGACATCACGACCCCCACGACCCGCGTCGCCGGCGCCCCTCCTCCACGGCCGGCGCTCTTCCAGCCCGTGGTCGACACCCATCCTCCTCCGCGGCTAGCGCCCTCCCTCCCCGCGGCCAGCGCACTCCTTCTCGGTGGCCGACGGGCCTCCAGCTACATGGCCGGCGCGGTCCCTCCTCGCTGCAGCTTGCCCCTCCTCCATGGATGGCCTTCACCGGCTGCCGGAACTCGTTGAGGTGGTACCCTTCATCCTCGACCTTCAATTACAGGTCACCAACGACGCTACAAAGAGAAAGGTCAGCATCTGGCCCTCTAGAAGTTCAGTTTGTTGATTCTCTGAAGTTTTTAAAGTTGATTATAACCGTGTATATTTTGCAGGGCCCTGCGAAGTTCAGTTTTTTGATTTTCTGAAGTTTAGTTTGTTGATTTTCTGAAGAAATAGGTTGCGACGTGCACCGTCCGGCGGTGGTACACGGTCTGGACTGTGAATTGTTGTCCTAATGTCTAGTAGCTTGTGAAGCATGATGCTAACAACAAATGTATAGTAGTTTATGAACCATGATGTTAACTGAATTTTTTTGCAGCTCAGCGTATTGCTGCTGGAGCTGGTGTCCGTGCAAGAGCCTGCTTCAGGGACTCCTTCCTCGTTGGGCGGAGGCGCTCACGACACTGTCGCTGCAGTGCATGACCAATTACCATGCGGCGCCTGACATGTCTTCAGTCGCCGCCAAGGTCTACAAGCTCTTCCTGGAGGTGTAGGATTGCACCGACAAAGTTCCGCATCCTCGCCAACAACTCCATCTCCATGGCCCCAGGTGAATTCAGTTTAATTGCTTGCTGGAGAGCTTGTGTGGTTGCTCGTCGTAGCATTTGGAAGTGACATGGAATTGTTGGTAGATTAGTTGATTACCCCTGCCGTGGCTATCACATGTTTCTGATGCTAACAAACAGATGAGTGCTGCTCAACACATGTAGGCCGCAAACACCTACCAGGAAGCTTTGGCGCCCTGCTGCTAGCACATGAAGCGCTCGTGAGCATATCCTGGTGCGCTGCAATTTGGTACAAAATTGAATTGAGGGAGCACCAACCGTCCAAAAAATGTGTATTTCTACCTTTTTCTTTCTTTCAGAGTGTGGTGAGAAAAAAAGAGAGATACAATATGAATTCTTTTATTTTAATGAAATGTTCGTATGGCAACAAGCCGAGAGAATATTTGAAAGTATTTCTTTTTCTTGTTCGATTGCTTTTGTATTTGTCATATGAAAATATTGACTTGACGTTCGCCCAGATATCCCCCATTTGCAACAAGTCGAGGAAATGATTATTTTTCTTGAAGTTCAAAATTGCGAACTCAGCTGTTCAACGATGCGAACCCGTGTCGTTCAACTCCCATGATCTCCATCGTTTCTAAAAAAGATTTTCCCAGTTTTTAATTTGAAGTTATAAAAAAAGGATTTCCCCTGTTTCTAAAAAAACATAGAAGGTCAAATTTAAATAACGGAGTGGTTCGATGTTTTTTTTTATTACAAAACTTGGATTTTTTTCACTAATTGAAAATAAAACCAAGAAGTACAAATTAAAAGATGGAGCAGTTCGATATTTATAAAAAACTAATATTTTCCTCGTTACTATAAAAAAACCAAAAAGTCCAAATTAAAAAATGGAGCAGTTCGATGTCTATAAAAAACTTAGATTCCTGTTTCTTGGAAAATAAAAGTAAGAAGTTGACATTTAAATAAAAAAGCAGCTCATTATTTATTTAAAAATGAAAATTTATGTTTCTTAAATAACACCAAAGTAGTTGAAATAAAAATAACAGAGGATAATAAATGGTTTGAGGAGTTAAGGACAAGTTGACAAAAAGTAAAAAATGCAATCAAAAAATAAAACATGTGGTGAGCAGTATAATCTTGATTGCTTATAAACGTCGAATTCTCCCCGTTTCTAAAAAACCTAGAAGTTCAAAGTAAAAAAAAAGAAGCGATTCAACGTTGATTACAAAACTCGAAATTTCCGGTTAAAAGGAATAAACCAAGAAGTTTAAATTGAAAAAACAGTCAAATTTGATGTTTATTTAAAAATCAAAAACAATTCTTTAATCAAAATAAAGAAATGTAAAGTTCAAATTAAAAAAACACAGAAGTTCGGAGTTTATTAAAACCTAGGATTTACATGTTCGAAAAACAAAAAAAACACAACGCCATTTTTGGCAATTTTAAAAACAACTCTTAAACGAAAAAAATATTCCTAGAAGTTCAAGTGCTCGGTTAGGGACAGTTCAAAAATTCTTGTGAGAGAGGTTCACCTTGTATTTAGATGTTCAAAACACATAAAGAGAGGTTCACCTTGTATTTAGATGTTCAAAACACATAAAAATATGCTGTTTTGTTTTAAAATAGTTCTCTTAATCTAGAGAGCAGTGCAAAGTGATAACTATCGGAAGTTCATGTACTACATGGTGTGTGTTTCGTATGAGAAAAATAGAATAAAAAGACAAAGTCTAAAAAATTTGTTGCTAGAAGTTCAAGTGCTCGGCCCGAGAAAATTTAAAAGTTCTTGTGAGAGACGTTCACCGTGTATTTACATGATCTATAACACAAAAAGATGTTGTTTTGGTGTTTTAAAATAATTCTCACAACCCACTATAAATTTTGAAACAAAATGTTGTGCATGAAAAAAATCTGCTATTCAACAACTTTCAAAAAAAGGGTATATCGTATGCTCTATTTCAAAATAAATTGTTGTATGTTGTCCAAAACAAAAGTTTAACCGTATTAGGAAAAAATGTGTCTTTTCAATAGGTTTCAAAAAGGTATATAATTTGTGTAACTCCAACGAACGGATGAGAAATTACGAAAAAAATACATGGTAGAAGTTCAAAGTGAAAACAACGGGAAGTTCAACTATAACACAGAATGCGTTTCAGATGAAAATAAAAAAGTTAGAGTTATTCGATGTCTATAAAAAACTCAGATTTTTTATGTTACTAAAGCAAAACAGAGAGAAGTTCAAATTGATAACAGCCGCAAGTTCACGTACTACATGATGTGTGTTTCATACGAGAAAAAAGAGTAAAAAGACGAAGTCTAAAATTTTTGTTGCTAGAACTTCAAGTGCTCTTCCCTCGGAAGTTCAAAAATTCTTATTACAGAGGTTCAGCGTATGTTTACATGTTCAAAAAACACAGAAAAAGATGTTGTGCCTCATGTTTTAAAATAATTCTGTCAATCCATTACAAATTTGGAACAAAAATACTCTTTGTAGGGAACGGGGGCGGGAGTAGTTTTGAAAATTTGGAAAGTTTTCAGAAAATTCTGCGTGCACGGTCCGGCGGTGGTTGACTGCTTCAGCCACCACGTCTGCGACTGCCAACCTCGACGGCAAGGAGCCAAGGATAGTGAGTTGTCAACGCTGGCACAACACCCCGATGGAAGCCGAGTCAATTGTAGCCAAAGCAAGGAGGGATTAGTATAGTGGTTTGTAGTGCTCAAATCTACACATGCGTGTTCTGGTGGAATTGGTCAATGTTGTTCCTTGCAGTTGTATAGTATCTAGAACATATCATCGATTCCTATTCCCTAAGTGATTTTGATGTCTGAAGTTCAACTGTATAGGCAAGCGAAAAAAACATACACCATGTAATACATGAATCTTGTAGTTCTTTTATTACGTACTATTTTTTCATTTAAAAATGTGTGGATGCCTATAGTTCTCTTATGTCTGTGTGCTAGTGGTGAGTGCCCGCATTGTACTACTGGTGTATGCGAGCGTTGTGCGTGCATAAACCAGTGCACATGCGTGTTGTGCACACACAAAATGAAGACAGTTTCATAGTTTTTAGCCAGCTCGTGTGCACCACAAGTGTTCGTGTTTACGCCCCAAAGAAAAATATTACTTTTGTACAAAGCTAGAAAAATATAAACACAAAATTTTTACCGTTACTAAAGAATAAAAATGACGAAGTTCAAATTAAAATAGAGGAGTAGTTCGATGTATACGGGAAACTCAAATTATTACCGTTTCTAAGAAAAATAAAACTATGAAGTACAATTTACAAAAAAAAATGTTTGATGCTTATTTAAAAACATATTTCCTTTCTAAGAATATGACTAAGAAGTTGAAATTAAAATAACAGAGAAGTTCGAAGTATATAAAATCTCAGATTTGTTGCAAGAAGTTCACGTGTACCTCCATGCACGGTTCAGAATTTATATTGCGGGATGTCCGACCTCCAATTACATGTTTTAAAATGGGAAAAAATGACGTCCGACCTTCAATTGCGTGTAATTCGACGTATACATAAAAATACGACAGAAGTTCATAGTGAAAACAACGAGAAGTTCAAGTGCTGCAAGGAATGCATTTCAGGTGAGAATAAAAGTATAGAAAAATAAAAGCTTAAAAGGTTTGTTGAAAGAAGTTCAAGTGTTCTGTCCGGAGAAGTTCAAAAATTCTTGCGAGAGAGGTTCATCTTGTATTTCCATGTTCGAAAACATAAAAAAAGAAATTATTTTTTTGCCTTTTAAATTAATTCTCTCAATCCACAAAGAAGTTCAGTTATTATTTGGGAGCAATTTGATTTCAAAAAAAAATAAAAAATTTAAATTATAAAAATGGAAAAAGTTCATGTACTACATAGTGTGTGATTAATATGAAAAAAATGAATTAAAAGGCAAGATCCAATTTTGTTGTTGTTATAAGTTCAAGTCCTCGGTCGGACAAAGTTAAAAAAATTATTGTGAGAGAGGATTGTACAAAAGGAATATCATTTGTGTAACACTGACGAATGGATGAGAAAATTACAAACGAAAATACGTCACAGAAGTTCAATGTGAAAACAGGACGAAGCTCAACTACTACACTGAATGAATTTCAGATGAAAAACTTTTAAAATCGTCGCGAGTATGAAAAAATGATCAACACGGGAAAGTTGCGTGTTTATAGTAGCTTTCCATAGATATATCACTTGCTCAATTCTGGTGAGTGGATGGAGAGCTACGAGCAAAAAAAACATGTGAAAAACAGAGTGAAGTTCAAGTAGACATGCCGAGAAGTTCAAGTTCTTCACGCAGTGCATTTTCGAAGAATCTGTTTCGCGATAAAGGCAGAACGCATGATCTCGCTGTTTTTCGAAATTACTTGAAAACAGCTAGGAATCAGAGAAAACCATACACATGAAAAAGTTTCGTATTTTCCGTAGCTTTTCAACGGTATATTATTTGCCCCATTCTGATAAAGTTTGTAGAAATTACGGCCAAAAAACGTTTTTAGGCATTTTCAAAATCGACTTAAAACCGTAAGGAATTGGGAGAAACAATATTTACTAAAAAGTTTCGAATTTCCTCAGGCTTTCCAACGCCATATCATTTGCTGCATTCGGACGTACGGTTAAAAAATTAGCTTGAAAATACAAACTCGGTAGAACTTGTACCGTTTTTTAAATTACTTTTAAACCGTTCAAAATTAGAAAAAAAAATTCAACATGAAAAAGTAGTGCATTTTCATAAGCTTTCCAACGCCATATCAGTTGCCTCAAATGGATTAGCCGTTTAGAAGTGGGATCGAAAATACGAACTCGGCTGTTTGGTTTGCGAAATTTTATGATTTTCCAAATTACTCTTTAACCATAGGGAATTAGAGAAAACTTTCAACATGTGGAAGTAGCGGTTTTTCAGTAGCTTTCCAACCCCATATTATTTGCCTCATTCTGATAAACGGTTTAGAAATGCGATCGAAAATACGATTCACGTTTCTTGTATAAAGAAAAAACGGTTTTCAAAAGTGCTCTTAAATCGCTTACATTTTACCAAAAATTTAACTTGGGTCATGATACTCGTGTCCATAGCTTTCCAACGGTATAGCGCAAGCCCCATTTGGGCAATATTTGCAGAAGTTCAACCTAGCACTGGGGAAAGTTCAGGTCAAACAACTCAGGCAGTAAAATTGCAAACAGACGCATAATCATCACGACTCGAGAGCAAATCCGCAAATGAGCGAGATTCCTATTTAAAACGGGCATTTAGTTTCTAAAAATCGTTTGCAGATTACACTTACATCACATAGAACACGACTAACCAGAATAATTCGCGCGGGGAGACACAGTTGCGAAGATAGCCCGAAGGTCGGGTTCCTACAGAGGGAAGTTCAGGTTGTGTAACTCAGGAAGTTCATATTGTGATCAGAATAATATTCTGATCCCGTGATCAGAATAGTGTTTATATATATATATATATATATATATATATATATATATATATATATATATATATATATATATATATATATATACTCCTAAAGTCTCAGTACGTACATCGTTTCGCTCGTTCTCCACCGCCCTCACTCGATCCCCACCCATCGATTTTTTTCCCAACGAACCCCACCTCCCGTTTCACGTTTCTGGTTTTTATACGGATTTTTATCCTTGATTCTTGGTCTTTTTTTTCTTTAATGATGTCCCAGAAGCACGACTTGTGGGCATATCAAAGGAAAATCAGGGAGTTTTCAAATTCTTATTTCTTTCCTTTCGGGGCAATCAAATTCGACTTCTCTCCCTGATGCCCCCGCGCCCACCTCCATCGTGAAGGCAACCAGAGATGCCATCGTCAAAGTGAGGGCAACCACATATGCCATCGCCACCGTGATGGCTCTTGGGGATGATCTCGATGCACTCTTCTTCTCATCATCTGGTCGCGCTCGATCCATCCACTCCCAGCTGTGGATGCCCTCGCGACGGCAGCCACAACCCCTTCCCCGATCACCGATGGCACCAAATCCAGTAGAGGGTAGACGCAGAGGCATGAGGTCGTTGGTGGCGCATCACAAGATCGGTGACAAGAACCAGGGCCAATGCGGTGAGAAATTCCTCCACCTCTGGATCGATTTTGTTTTGACTTGTGAGATGGCTGGATGTATATATGTGATCTCGCCAACCTCGGATCTAGGTTCGTCATCACCTGTACATCCCAAATTGATGATGTACCATTGGTACAGTACCAATGGCGGAACCAGATCCTCTAACGTAGCTAAAACTACTTCAGAGGAAAGTCAGATGATATCGTTCGTCCATGTGCCATCTTGCGCCTGCTGAAACAGGGTGTAGTCATCGGCCTAGATGACGAACATAGTGCTTCTCTTCCGATGCGTCCTCGACGGATTGGTACGATCATGGTCGCCGCGGCCGAGCGCCGCCATCACCGAAGCTTGCGTCTCATCTAGGGTGGCCTCGTCACAGAGCACGGGCTGGGCATACTGGATGCTGACGTGGACGGTGGACCTCGCACTGCGTAGGAACACGGCGGAGTCGCCGGCGAGTAACTTCTTCTGATTCACCGATGGGGTGCAGACCAGCAACAGCTGTAAGTCCACGGACCTCGCTAGCTGCTAATCGCCCGCCGTACACGATAATTCAGTGAACGTGAGAATCCTTCTCTTCCTTGCAAGCTGGGACTCACGTTCGTCTAAGTATAAGTACGTCAGCGCGCTGGCGGGAGTGGGAGTTGCAGCCGCCGCGGCCATGGCCCGACCACGTCGTCGTGGTCTCGTCACAGACGGCTGCACCCTGTTTTAGCAGGCTTTTCCTGCCTGCCCTTAGATCGTGCATCGACCAACGAGATCATCCAATTCCCTCAGCTGTAGTAGTTTTAACTATGTTAGAGGATCTCGTTACGTAACTATGGTCCTAAAAAATTCATTTGGGCTTTGGTTTGTTTCCAAAAATACAGGTGTTGTCAATCTTATTGTGATCAATACTATTTTGTTTACATTTCACCCTTGTTCCATGCTTCTTATGGATTTTCTTTTGGATATCTGAACTGGAATTACTCACTATGTGGACCGAAGTTACTACAGTGCGGACTGTCATGACATTTTTTGCACTTGGTAAGATAATATTTTGTTGTCCATGGTAAGAAATTTCTCATGGAATTTTGTACTTTCTTAGTCACCGGTTATCATTCACTTCTGTTAGTCCGCCGTGCTCCATTGCAGGCTTCTTCAGTGGTGATTATTTTCAGATCATTTATTGATTTATGTGAGAAACTGGTCGTGATCTATGAATGAGCTCACAGAGATATATAAGTTGTTTCATATTAATCACTGGTTTGATTATATGCAGGTTCCCAGTTTTTTCTCATTCAAATAAATGCAAAAGACATGCTGAAGCGTTCAGCAATTTTATTTTAGCAAATCTAATTTGTGCATTCATGTTTATCTAAGGAAAGTCCTTTGAAATGTAGATACTGAACGTTGTTCTTATTGTCGCTGCAAGCTGTGTTTGTTGGTTGTAAGTTCTTTTTCATGTTGTGAAGCTCTGTTAGTAGCAGTACTTACTATACATAACAAGTTTCTTTTCCTTCATTGTAAGGTCTTTACGAGCTATGAAGCTCAGTTTAATACCTGCACTTAAGTTACTTTCCTTCCACTGAAGTATTTACGAGCTTCACAACCAGAAAAAGTAGCTTAAGTGCAAGTATTCAGTTGAGTATTTTGGTATTTGTTGAATACAGGTTTGGGCCTCGATGGGCCTCTGATGAGTTTTGGATCACCATTGGCCTACCCGGAGGGAGATAACCTCATCACCTGACTAATTGCATCATGTGTGCGTCTGCAGACATACATGGTGTTAGATTTGCCTGCGGACATACATGATACAAATAAAGCTTAACGCAAGATGTCTTTGTGTGCAAAGCTTCGACAAATCACCTAACTCTATTATCTATGAGTAGATTTTTTAAATGTTTTTTTCTATAACATTGTTTAACTTTTTTTTTGGAACAGAACATTGTTTAACTAAACTGATTTTGCCGGAAGCAGACAATGAGCCTTGTGGACCTTGGGCCTGGGCCAGTCCACCCGCGTGTGCGACACTGGTTGCGCTGGGGCAGACCTGGCCAAAAGGGCCATGCTTCACAGGTGGGCCTAGAAGCACGCATACCCGGCCTAGCACAAGGCTAAACAGGTCGTGCCAGGCGGGCCGACATGTCTAAGACCGTGCCCGGGCCATGAATATGATGATTAACCTATTGTTGCTTCTTTATCTGAATCCTCGAGTATATGTCCCAAGCCTTGCCGAATTAACTATCGGGCTTGGTAGAAAGAGGGTTACAAGATATACTCAGTGTTTTTCTCAACAAAAAAAAATTGATATACCAAGTGTAGGCTCCTGCTAAGTTGCTCATTTCTTTGATTCTATACTAGAGCATTGTGTTGATTTAAGCTGGTTGACATTGGGAGAAAATTTACTACTGAGCTAATTGCATCCATAGAGCATAATCATCAATTGGAAGATTGCTAAGGAGGTAATAGATTAACTTGATTCAAAATGATCTGTTGGATGTTGCTCTTTCCGTAAAAATTGATCTCTTTTTGGGAAAGGTATTGATCAGAGCGCAATTTGATTACTAGGTTTTTATTGTTAATTGTTCTGGGTTTAATTGTTAGAGGTTACTAAATTCAATCATCAAATTGCAGACTGTTATATCTCTTGCTAAGTGTAACATGTTAAATTCAGTGGAGTTGTGGTGAGATTTCATCTTAAACCACCTTCAGGAATGTCAATGAACTTTGAAACGTCAAATTCTACAGCAAGCAAGTTCTCTCTCTAAACTCCATAACTTGTTGTCGCTGGAGGATTATCCATTTGTAACACCTCTTCACTTTGTCATTTCTTTACCACTTCCTAGACTGCACCAGAGAAACCACGTGAAATTTTCAAACAATTCAAGGTTGTCTCTTAAGGCAAGAGATCTCATATGCTTGTTATTATGTGATGTTGATCACATGATTAGTGGTGGAAGGGCAAATGAAATAAAGGTAGGTCCCACTTTCACCCAGAAGAAATAATAATTGCATAAACAAAATTCTTGTTTTGTTTAGTCCACCTGCATTTAATATATCATTTTCTTCAGTCCATGTGCAAGAGATCTCATGTGCTTGCCATTTTCCAGACAATTCGCCTTTGGAGTTCTGTGATACAACACATTTATTAAATCCACCAACATTATGTAATATCAGGTGATTATCAAAACAACGATGGACCACAAGTATCGCCTTTGGAGTCTAAAGTATCGCCTTTGCTCCATGTATGTACTAAAACTGGCAAGATTAAAGCTTAATTCAACCTTATTTATTATTCCCTGAGAAATTTCTTAGCATGGACTACAAGTATCGCCTTTGGAGTCCAAAGTATCGCCTTTGCTCCATATATGCACTAAAACTAGCAAGATTAAAAGACAGTGATGACATGCGTGTAGGTGATAATCATAAAAAGAATTCCACTACAAGTTTTAATTGTAAAGTTTGGAGATGCCCTTTTTTCGTCGTTTTTATCATGCCATGTGCTTCCTTGAGCAGCAAGATGAAGTTTAGAATACCGTCGAGACATGTGCATGTTTTTAGGCTAATTAGGGGCTATTATTTGTCCTACATCTTTTTGTTTGATTGATTAAGGTCAATTTCCATCGTACGGTGTTGCGGTATGCATCGGAATGACATGTGTACAGTGTTGCACTTTTTTCTAGGGAAGGCCATCATAGCTCTTTTTATTGAAATCCAATAATAATTACATTCTTTGTGAGATTACAACAAAGAAAATATAGCTAACTCTTGCATCGTATCATTCTCTTCTCTTCCTTAGGTGCTTCAGTTTGACCTTCCTACTTGATCTTCAAAACTTAAGCCTACTTGGGAATTATAGTGGTCGATGAAAAGTGGGGTGCCCCGTAGCAACGCACGGGCATATATATATATATATATATATATATATATATATATATATATATATATATATATATATGGGTTAGTACTTCTAGTAGTACGTACTCCTTCCTCCGTTTGCAGTTGATTGTTGCCCACGTGTGCGTTCCTCTCCGCTGTTCATTTTTTTTTAGCGAATTGGTTCGCAATTTGCGAGTGATGATTATAAATTAGTAACACACCGATTTTTCTGGCGCTCTCACATCTTATCCTTCCGTCCGCCTCACCCAGCCCAAACCGAAGCGGCCGGCTCCCCGGCACACGTCAGCAGCGGAACTGCGGCGGCCGCCGCCATCACTCCCCGGCGACGGATCTAGATTGCAGCTTGCACCGGCTAACGGATCAGAGAGCACAAGACCGGCCGAACCTGAGATTTATTGGAATAAGAAGAGGTCAGTGATTTTTCTTGGACGTTCTCTGCATGTTAATTCCATGTCTAGATCCGTAACATCTTCCCATCCATTAACCATAGTTTTCTTACTTTCTTTTAGATCTGAAAGAGGCGCATGTGGTCCCGTCCTGGATCTCATTGTTTGCTGAATTTTTGTGGACGGAAGAATTTTCCCGTGCTTTGTGGATGTTCCTTCTGGATGGGGCCTGGGTGTCTCACGTGGAAGAATTAATTCATATGGCTTCTGGCGGTCAATGCCGTAGTGTCGCATCGTCGATCCCAGCTAGCCGTAAACAGATTGACATATATCTTTAATTATTTTGTTAGTGGACGTATGATCAAATGGATTCAGAAATAGTCTATCTGTTCCAAACGAAGGGAGTAGTGATTCCAGCTGCTATTTCATCTTTGGGGAAGTACTATACCCAGCAAAGAGAACAGTAGATCTGGTTGCTAATTTAATCACTCTGTAGAGTGTAGAAACCTTTCATCAAAGGATCAAGAACCGCACCTTGCTTCCATCTTTCTTTATATGTTCAGTATCGTCTCCGTATGAAATTGCTGCAGGAATATTTTGGAAAGGAATGTGCATTTCCCTGTGCAACAAGTGCTTTATTTTTCTGCGGAGAAGCCTTCTATGTTTAGTGCCATATATACAACCACATTATAAAATGTATTACACCTATTGTTTCATCTAGTTTTTGATATACTCTTTTATGTATACTTTAAATTTATCATACTCATTTCGGCCACCCGCCCGCTTCATCTTTTAACTCATTGCAGCGACTCGACTCTCACATAAAACCAGTATATACTCACGTAAAAAAAAGTTGTAAGTACTCCCTTAGTAAAAAAACAAGTATATACTACCCTACCAAAAATGTTGTATATACTTACTGATACTCCCTTACTAAAAATTGCATATACTCCCTACCAAAAAAGCAGTATATATTTCCTACCAAAAAAGTAGTACATACTCACGTAGAAAAGGTTGTATGTACCCCCTAAATAAAAAAACAAGTATATACTCCCCTACCAAAAAAGTTGTATATACTCCCTTACTAAAAAAGTATATACTCCCTACCAAAAAAAAACAGTATATACTCCCTTACTAAAAGACAGTATATAATCACATACAAAAGCTGGTATATACTGTCTTCCCGAAGTAGTATATATGATGTTCTTTGCTGGAAGAGGTCAGTATGCAACTACCGGAACAGTTAGTTCATGCTTGTGCGTAGAAAATTTATTAAATAAGTAAAGAGCAAGTATGAGACGCATTGTAGTTATTAGTCTTCATTTGTAGTAGGATCCTCGAATCTCTCCGTCTGTTGACGCATACATGCATGTATGCATCGGCTGGTGGAGCAATTAATGATTAGATCTAATAACCGCTAGCCCGTTTAGTTCATGGGAGTACGTACTCCCGGGAGTATAAAAGAGGAGTCTTATATATATATATATATATATATATATATATATATATATATATATATATATATATATATATATATACATATATGTGTGTGTGTGTGTGTGTGGGCGAGGCTGGTGCCGGGATGGTCCTTCGTGATAGTACTGGTGGTATTGTCTTCTCGGCGTGCAGGTACCTTTTGCACTGCGCGAGTCCTTTGCAAGCCGAGCTAGCGGCATGTCTGGAAGGGCTGAACTTTGCGATGCAATGGTCTACACTACCGATCGATGTTGAAATGGATTACCAAGTTGCTGTGGACTCTATTCAAGCATAGGCCATGGACAGACCTGAGCACGTGATGTTGGTGAATGAGGTTAGGAAACTTTTTGGTGAAAGGGATAACTCTGTTGCTCATATTAGTAGGAACCAAAATGTTGTAAGTCATAGGTTAGCTTCTTTTGGGCGTGTTGAAGCTCGTACGGCAATTTGGATCAAGTTTGGTCCTGCTAATGTACCACAACTTTGTATGGAGGATCTCCCTCCAATTTGAGCAATGAAATTTCTTTGACCCCGCAAAAATAATAATAATTGGGGAGCCTATAGCTACGTAGTCCAAGTTCCAACTCGTGCCCTAGTCGATCACGTTCTTGTGTAGTATAGGACGTAGTACTAGACTTGACCCTGTTTCCGTTTTCGTGGAGTCGGCTTTTGGTTTACGGTTGTTGCCTTGGGCCAACTAGAGGATGATCGACCAGGAGCGGGTCGCATCGACAGCATGCCTTCTTCCGTGTCATTCTCGGGCACAAGATCAGGAGGCTAGGATTGCATAGGGAAAGAAAGGGAGCAAGGGAGCATGTGATTTTTATTTATTTTTTGAGGATCTAGGGAGCACGTGATTTAAACACTCAAATAAAATTAGGCCGTGTTGGGCTCGCGGAGTTGGGATATGGCCCACGTAAGCGGGCGAGCAGATGGCCTATGTGATCTTCCCCTTCGCCACACTACAGGAAAATCATAATGGGCCGAGTAAAATCATAAAGGGCTGTTAACCGAGATCTTATTCATGGGCACTCGACTTACACTTTGCCGAGTGCTAAACGAGGGTTCTCGGCAAAATAAAGTTACGTGACGCCCGCCGGATGGAGACGGCAGAGCCACCTGCCATATTTCTAAGCCGAGTGCCATGTTCGACATTCTCTGCAGCTAGGTGTCAACCAAAAGGTAGACACATGGCATAGATCTAAGCCAAGTACCACCCCTCTCGGTACACAGCATAGCTATAAGCCATGTGCTTTTCAGCACTACACGACATATATGTAAGCCGGGTACCCACATAAGCCGAGATCATTTATGGCTGAGGCGATCACAGATTTTAGGCCTATCAGTTTGATCCATGCCGTTGCCAAGATTGTGGCCAAGGTGATGGCGATGAGGCTCACCCCTTTTATGAACATCCTCGTATCCCGTGCTCAGAGTGCTTTCATCAAATCTCGGTGCATCCATGACAACTTCATGTATGTTCGCAACTATGCTCGTCGGCTCCAACGAACAAACACGCCATCGCTCCTGCTCAAGTTGGACATCAAGAAGGCTTTTGATTCGGTTAGATGGGAATATCTTCTCAACCTGTTACAGAGGAGAGGTTTTCCTTCGAGGTTTCGTGAGTGGATCACGGCCCTTCTTCGGACGTCTACATCAAGGGTTCTTCTCAACGGTGTTCCTGGCAATCCTATCCAGCATGGGCAGGGCCTCCGGCAGGGGGACCCAGTGTCTCCCCTTCTGTTTGTCCTTGCTATTGACCCCCTTCAGCAAATCTTGGACATGGCAACAGAGAATGGAGACCTACACAGATTACGTGGTCGTGGTGCCCGCCTTCGCACCTCCCTATATGCGGACGACGCTGCGATCTTCTTGGCGCCTATCAAGGAGGATGTGGATATGCTTGCCACCATACTTCAAAGCTTTGGAAACGTCACCGGCCTAGTTACGAACATTAATAAGAGTTTGGTGGGCCCTATTAGATGCTCCAATGTCGACCTTGACATGATTCTGGGAGCCTTCCCGGCGGTCAGAGCTCAGTTCCCCTTGAGATACCTCGGCCTTCCGCTATCCATTCATCGTTTGCGGGCTGTGGACTTCCAGCATTTGCTTGATAAGATTGCTGGAAAGATCATGACTGGCCAGGGAAAGTACATTACGATGGCTGGGAGGTGCACGTGGGTAAAGTCGGTTATCACTTCGCAGGCCATCCACCACCTCACTTCGCTTGTGGTGCCCAAAGGAATGATGGCGTCCATCGTCAAGCTGCAGCGGGCTTTTCTATGGGGAGGCACGGATAAGGTTTCTGGGGGTAAATGTAAGATAAGATGGAAGAAAGTTTGTACACCCAAGGACATGGGTGGCCTAGGCATCCTGAATATGGACAAATTCACACGTGCCTTACGGCTCAGATGGCCTTGGTTGGTTTGGAAGGACGCGGAAAGAGTTTGGGTTGATTTGGGGCACCCGTGCGATGAAGAGGACATGGCGCTGTTTTGTAAGTGCACTTCCATCACTGTTGGCAACAGACAAAGGGCCTCTTTCTGGCACTCCCCTTGGCTTGGGGGTTGCAAGCCAAAAGACATCGCTCCCTCCATTTTTGCAATTTCCAAACACAAGAATGACACCATCCATAGGGCTTTGGATCTCAACAAGTGGATTGCCAACATCAACACAAATTCTGGGCTCACAATTCAGCACATCCTTGAATACTATGATATTTGGGTTGGATTACAAGAGGTCTTCCTTGATGAGGGGGTGGATGATGAGATCGTTTGGATGCTTTCGCCTTCCGGTGAATACACGGCATCATCGGCTTATAAAGCTCAACTCGACGACTCCACTGCATCAAAAATGAAGCAGGCTATGTGGAACAATTGGGCGCCGCCAAAACATAAATTCTTTGCTTGGCTTATCATTCAAGACCGTGTTTGGACGGCGGACAGGCTTGAACGGAGAGGATGGCCAAATTGCGGCCTATGCCAATTATGCAAGAGGGAGCCGGAGACGGCGGCGCACATCATCTTCCGGTGTCAATACACGTTGCGCATTTGGACGGAGATCAAGACTTGGATGGGTTTGACCGGTGTGGACATCACCGACTGGAGTAGCTTCGACAACGTCAACGATTGGTGGCATCACTTGGTAGGCGTCAACGGCAATGTGAGAAAGGGCCTCGCATCTCTCGTCATGTTGGTTTCATGGAGACGGCAGAGCCACCTGGCATACTTCTAAGCCGAGTGCCATGTTCGACATTCTCTGCAGCTTGGTGTCAACCAAAAGGTAGACACATGGCATAGATCTAAGCCAAGTACCACCCCTCTCGGTACACAGCATAGCTATAAGCCATGTGCTTTTCAGCACTACACGACATATATGTAAGCCGAGTACCCACATAAGCCGAGATCATTTATGGCGTCTCATGGCAGAGATAGACGCCAAGTACCTTGCCGCAATTCTCAGCATAGGGGTACACCCTGTTGTGCCCTTTGGCACAGGACTGCACGAATCGTGCCACATGTCATGTGGCTGTGAGCCAAGTATTGCATTCGGCCTACATGCATAAGCCAAGTGCAACACTCGTCTTATGTGTCCAGTAGTTTTTTTGTTCCCAATTGAAGCATCCCTGCAATTCAGCATATATGATTCAATTCATCACATATATATCATCATACATCTCAACACATATGGCATAATGACCTCCAACCTCACATAGGTCCACAGGGGCGGAGCCAGGATTTGAGTATGGGGGGGGGGGGGGGGGGGGGGGGGCCAAGCAAAGTAGATAAAAAAAATCTAGTGCAAAAGATAATCAACAAGAACAAGGTTGAGAACTTCCACATCGGTTTCATTGGAAATTGCAATACGTTGAAAATTCGAAACAACCAGCTTAGAAAAATAAAATAATCTTAAAACTGTTTGGTGGCGTTTTTTCTAATCATAGTAGCTGAATTTTGATCTTAGAATTTAGGTATATTGTATATGTTCGACATAGGAATTCTTTTGCCTCACAAATAGAAACTCGTTAAAAATAATTTGAATCACGATAATTTTTAAGACACGCACAAGATCTGAATACTTGATAGCATCTCAAATAACACTAAAAAAAACAACTAAAATCTGATATAATATCTAGATGAGAACTGAGAGAGATTAGTATATAGTGTGATGTGTTAACCTTGGCTCATTCGAGGCTAGAGCAGTGAAGTAGGCTGCATCGCTGACTGTGCGCATGAATCAGATGATGAGCAGGGAGAGTAGAGGCAGACGGACGGCGGCGGCGGCGCCTAATCCCAGGTTTTTTTTTTTGAGGGATACCTAATTCCAGGTACACGCTAATCACAGGAGAACGTGGCTTCCAGGAGACTAGAGCGGAAGGCTAACTGGCCAACGCGGGGGGGGCCGCAGTATAACTATATCTTTACTATTAAAGCAGAATCAAACCTCCAGCTCCCCTTCTCCTCCCTCCTCCGCCCTCGCCGCCACCAAAGGGCGCGGCTGGGTGAAGTCCGACCAACGTCGACGGGGCTCGTCTTCTTCCTCGCGCGGTGGGGTGGTGCGGGTCGACCTCCTCGAGCCTGGGCGCAGTGCCGGCACAGGGTGCCGCGGCGCGGCAGTGCACCGGCGTTCTCCTACGCGGGAGTGGTGGCAGTGTGAAGGGCTGCGTGGCAGGGGTAAACATCTGGGCCGCCGCGGTCGTTTTCGGCCGGCAGACGGTGCGGGCCTCGGCGGCTCTGGTCGGTGGCTTCTCTGCCTCCTGGCGACGGTGGTGCCCTGTGCTAGCTCGGGCTTGTCCATGGCCCTGGCTGGGACGGGCGGCGGGGCGTGCTTTTGCTAGCTTCCGCGGTGCGGCTACTGGGGTTTCGCAAGCAGCACAGAGTGGTGGTGGCGGCCTCCTGCTCCTGGAGATGCTCCGATGGAGAGCGGGGCTGGCCGGGTGCCGGTGGTGCCAGCCGCACGCACAACAGGGTCGGCGCAGATCTAGGGTTCATGCTCAGAGTTGGTGATTCGAGTAGGAGAGGTCGGGCTTGGTCCGGGATGTGCTCACGAATGGTGCTCGTGCTCCCTTCGCGGGTACGGTGCTCGAGGGTGGTGGTCATGATATCGTTGCGTTAGTGCACGGATCGCCGTCAGTATCCACGGACATGGTGTTGTGTGAGCTCGCCTGGCCACGGGCTCGGGGTTGGCTCACCGGCGGCCATCGGTAGTCTCAGAGTCGTGTCCCCCCCAGTCCACTGGGGATTGGCTGGGGATGCAGGTGTGGGTGCCTCATACAGTGGAAGTGCCTATCCAAACTCAGGGACTAATGTCCGACTAGGAGTAGATGGACTGACGTCGCTCTTCCTACCATGGTTCGGTGCGGTGTGATGTGTGCGGCCGGTGGTATCTCGCGACAGGGATGCCTGGGCGGCGCCCTCGGATGGCGATCCACATGGGTGCTCTTTGGCGAGCATCATTGCGGTTGTGGTGGCTCTCCTCCCGGATTGTGTCAGCAACAGGAGGTGTTGCGGCGGGTAGCTCGGACGTGCCCTCTCTCGGTGGGGCGGCGTCCTGATCCGGATCTGGAGGTCTGACATTGTCGAGCTCCTCCTGGCGGCCTCCTGGTGGCACGGGTGAGTTGCCGAGCGAAAGCTCTGTGCTTCGGCGTCGACGACGGCGACACCCGTGGGTGTCGCGCTCTTCTTGAAGACGTCGTTGTGGTTCTTCTCTGTGTGTCAGGGCCCCAGGTGAAGACCTTTGTCCCATGTGGACTCGGCAGCGGCGACGCTCTGCGTCGTTCTCCCTCCTGGGGGCGTTGTCATGGAGCTTAGGTGTGCTAGGTCGTAGCGTGAGTGTGTTTAGTTCGTCCGGTGCTCGTTGTTGGTACCATAGTTGCATGTGTTCTATGTGTGCCGGATATCTCAGGATCGGCTTTGTAAGAAGGCTACCTTACCATCTTGTATTGTTTGGCCGTGTACTTCTTTGGTTGTTGCTATATTTATAAAACGGGGCAAAAGTATATTTCGAGAAAGCAGAATCGAACGATCGTGACGGTTCGAGACCCCCCGCGGGCGCGGACAATCCATGTGCAACGAAGAAAACCACCCACCGAAATATTAGCCACGATCCAACTGGAAAAGAAAGTGAGATATTGCCTCTTGTAAAAGAAACCCATGCGCGCACAACTCCAATCAGTTGGTGAAAGAAACCCATGCAGCTGACGCGTCACGTGGGGGCACACCCATTCATCAGCAGCGGACTCCATCAGGGCATGTACAACGGGGTTGACTCAGCTGTCTATAAAAGGTTCCACGTAGATATTTTCCTGACATGGAAGAAAGAGAAGGTAGAAAGGGAACGAGTCCGTCTGTAGAAATACCGACTGTCTAATCCCATGTGAATCGCTGTTTAGCGACGGCCGTTGTATGGATAGGTCGTCTCTTGTGGCCCTAAAAAATCTCTTATTCTGTTTCTTTCTTGCCTCCAAAACTCTGCATGCATGCAAATGAAAACCAGACCGTGTTGTGCTTCAGATAGCCAAATAGACAGGCTAGTGTACAGGGCATCTATAGTGATCGTCTATAAGCTGACGTGTAGAGAACCTACAGACTGCGGCTGTCTAAACTAATGCGGGGAACCGCTAGCGATCAGACTACTGATCCTAGCTTTCTATCAGACCAGTATTAAGCCGTTGGATGAGCAGGGTAGCCTCTGCACAGAGCCCACATTTAGTGCGCAGTTTCCAAAATTAAAACCTGATGGAGCTAATTACGTCGGATTTGCTAATAACTACTCCCGTTATTTAGGAAACCAATTCAGCGTTTTTCATATCTTTAACAAACTAATTTCGGATAGTAAGGAGAGCAATAACTGTTAAAAATTGGCATTCTACGAGATATGATTTGTGGCCTTACAAGCAAATTTTATTTCCATTGTTGAAAATTTTGTTTACATTGTTATTCACTTTTGCTTCTGAAGGAACTGCTTCGATATGGGGCTTTTCCACAGTAATTTACGTTTCCATCAATTGAGGAATTAGCTTCCATGGTTAATGAGGTTTGCTTTTACAGTATGAAATAAGATTGTGTCTAATAATATGTTGTTTCAAAAGCATCACTATAATGCTTCCACGAAAAAGGAAAAAAATATTCTTGCATGGACGAAGCATTTTTGTTTGCCGATGGAAACACTATTTTTAGGAAAACATTCCCTGATAATTTCTTCCAATAATCTCGGCTATTCTTACTTCTGTTGGCGCTACATGTAATTGTGGGCCATGCAGTATGCTTCCATATGTGAAAATTTGTTTGCAGTTGTGGTAAACCCATTGTAATTTCAATTTGCTTCCTATCTATAGAATATCTTGTTTCACTCGTCCAACGAGATTGCTTCCAAGACATTTGAGTAGTACTACGTTTATACAACATAGAAAAGAATATATTTGCTTCCACCAACAGTGCTTCCAGAGAGAGAAAATAATCTGCTTCCAAAGAAAATATGGTTTGCTTCCCATGTTACAAATATTTGCTCAGATCTACATTACCTACAAAAAGAGAATAAATTTTGACATCGAAGAAAACATTGTTGATTTTTTTTCTTCCATCGAAACAATGCTTCCAACAGAAATAGCGTTTGCTTCTTATGATACCAGAATTTGCTTCTATATGCAAGAATGGTCACGGTGCTATCTTCTCGGCACAATGTTACCACGGTCCACCATGATGCCAATTGCACATGCGTGAGGGACACAGCGGCCAGACCATGGAAGCACCCACACTGGCACGACCCATGATTAAACATAGGGCCGTCGTGTAGGCAGCGTCGGCATGGAAACGGTGGCCACGAGAAGCGAAGACGACGTGGAGGATGAACATGCATTAGGGGCTCCCCGTGGAGTGCTCTTCACCGTTCGTGAAGAGTACCGTGGAAGATGGTCGTGGGTGGGGATGGTGCGTGGTGGCGGGAGCAGTACTGGGGCAAGGCCAAGGAGATCTTGCGCGGCTGTCGTCCTCCGTCGTTGGATTCATTGCTCCAACGGCTACCTCCCGCGAAGTGCCTCCTCCTTGCCGCCACGGGATGAGGGGACAAGACGATCTCGACTTCGCCGAGGCTTCCGGCGGCATGAGATTGGATCGGCTTGTGGGGCGTTGCCGGCGCTCAGCAGGTTAGGGTTTGATGACTGTGGATGGGGAGATGCAGCTGTAGGGAAGGAAATATATAAGGGAAGCACGTGTCATTGGATGGGAGTGCTAGCATCGATGGTCCAGCAGGCGCCTGGTGATGTCCTCCTGGAAAAGCAGAAAATGCATGCGAGGGTCACACTACATAGCATCTGTTTTGAATGTTTTATATGCATTAATATGCTATTTTATATTATTTTTGGGACTAACTTATTAACCTAGATCCCAGTCTATTTTTTCCTTGTTTTTGAGTTTCGCAGAAAAGGAATACCAAACGGAGTTCAAACGGAATAAAACTTTCGCGATGATTTTTCTTGGACCAGAAGACATCCAGGAGACTTGGAGTTCAAGTCAGAAGAGCCACGAGGTGGCAACAAGGGTGGGAGACGCGCCCAGGGGGTAGGGCGCGCCCCCCTACCTTGTGGGTCCCTCGTGACCCCCCTGACCTAGTTCCTCCTCCGATATATTCACATATATTCCCAAACCACCAGCGGCATCCACGAAAACACTTTTCCACCGCCGCAACCTTCTGTTCCCGTGAGATCCCATCTAGGGGCCTTTTCCAGCATCCTGTCGGAGGGGGATTCGATCACGGAGGGCATCTATATCAACCCTATTGCCCTTCCGATAAAGCGTGAGTAGTTTACCACAGACCTACGGATCCATAGCTAGTAGCTAGATGGCTTCTTCTCTCTCTTTGATTCTCAATACCATGTTCTACTCGATGTTCTTGGAGATCTATCCGATGTAATCTTCTTTTGCGGTGTGTTTGTCGAGATCCGATGAATTGTGGATTTATGATCAGCTTATCTATGAATATTATTTGAACCTTCTCTGAATTCTTATATGCATGATTTGGTATCTTTGTATTTCTTTTCGAATTATCGGTTTGGTTTGGCCAACTAGATTGGATTTTCTTACAATGGGAGAGGTGCTTAGCTTTGGATTCAATCTTGCGTGGTTTCACCCAGTGACAGAGTAGGGGTAGCGAGACATGTATTGAATTGTGGTCATCGAGGATAAAAAGATGGGATTTTTATCATATTGCTTGAGTTAATTCCTCTACATCATGTCATCTTACTCAAGGCGTTACTCCGTTCTTTATGAACTTAATACTCTAGATGCATGCTGGATAGCGGTCGATGTGTGGCGTAATAGTAGTAGATGCAGGTAGGAGTCGGTCTACTTGACACGGACGTGATGCCTATATTGCATAATCATTGCCTTGGATATCGTCAAAACTTTGCGTTTTTCTATCAATTGCTCGACAGTAATTTGTTCACCCATCGTATTTTTTGCCTTCATGAGAGAAGCCTCTAGTGAAACCTATGGCCCCCAGGTCTATTTTCCATCATATTACTTTCCGATCTACTATTTTGTAATCTTTTATTTTCAGATCTATAAACTAAAAAATCCAAAAATATTAACTTTTATTTATCTATCTCTATCAGATCTCATCTTTGCAAGTGACCGTGAAGGGATTGACAACCTCTTTATCGCATTGGGTGCAAGTGTTTGATTGTTTGTGCAGGTATTGGTGATTTGCGCGTTCTTCTCCTACTGGATTGATACCTTGGTTCTTAACTGAGGGAAATACTTATCTCTACTTTGCTGCATCACCCTTTCCTCTTCAAGAGAAAAACCAACGCAAGCTTAAGAAGTAGCACACCCATACAGGGGTCCTGCACGAGCTTGCTGATTTCCCGTGCTGTGTGGCAGGGCTGCGTGGCGACGACGAGCCTGATGCTCGTCTTGCGGGGGTGCGGCAGCTCACCGGCAGTGGAGCGGCCGGTTCACGGCGGAGGCTGTTGCGTCCAGTAGCGACAAATGCTGGGACCGGCGGTGACGCGGGGGACGTGCTACAACCCATGAGGTGCGGTGTTGGAACCGGCCGGGGGATTTGCTTCAACCGGCGAGGGTTGGTGGTGGTTGGCGATGGCGGTGGCGGTGGCCGCCATGAATTTTTGTTGCATTTCATTTTTTTGCTAGAACCACTTTTAATTTTTGCTGGAACCAGCTTTTGATGTTGCTGCAAATTGAGAGGATGGTGGTGTCGTCGCCGCATGATTTTTGCTCCAACAAATGGCTGGAACCACTTCTGGTTTTTGCTGGATCCAGCATTTTACTTTGCTGCATAGACTAGGATCTGGGGGCGGGGACGGACAGCGGCTGCCATCTGTTTTTGCACATTTGGTTTTTTTACTAAAACCAGCAATCGTTTTTGCTACAACCATCTGAAGCAGAGCTGGAACCGCCGAGATTATTTTGTTTGCGGCCTTCGACGACGGTGCACTTTGTAGGGTAACGCAGCAGAAAACAAAAAATTTCCGACCTACGCACCAGCCCAGGAACACTATGGAGACTGCATACAAGGTTTGATCATTTTCGTTACCGACTCGTAGCGCAGTGGAAGTAGAGTCGATGACGATCGTCGGTGCAGATCCCCGCAGCTAGGATTTACAACCTCCCAACCACGAGGATGTTGGGGATCGTAGCAGAATTTTAAAATTTTCTACGCATCACCAAGATCAATCTATGGAGTCATCTAGCAACGAGAGAGAGGGGAGTGCATCTACATACCTTTGTAGATCGCGAGCGGAAGCGTTCAAGAGAACGGGGTTGATGGAGTCGTACTCGTCGTGATTCAAATCACCGATGACCGAGCGCCGAACGGACGGCACCTCCGTGTTCAACACACGTACGGTTGGGAGAGACGTCTCCTCCTTCTTGATCCAGCAAGGGGGAAGGAGAGGTTGATGAGGATCCAGCAGCACGACGGCGTGGTGGTGGAAGCAGCGGGATCTCGGCAGGGCTTCACCAAGCACCAACGAGAGGGAGAGGTGTCACGGGAGGAGAGGGAGGCGCCAGGGGCTGGGGTGTGTCCTCCCTCCCACCCCTCCACTATTTATAGGGGGAAGGGGAGAGGGGGCCGGCCCCCTCAGATCCAATCTGAGGGGAGGGGCGGCGGCCAAGGGGGTGGCTTGCCCCCCAAGCCAGGTGGAGGCGCCCCCCACCCCTAGGGTTCCCAACCCTAGGCGCAGGGGAGGCCCATAGGGGGGCGCACCAGCCCACCAGGGGCTGGTTCCCTTCCCACTTCAGCCCATGGGGCCCTCCGGGATAGGTGGCCCCACCCGGTGGACCCCCGGGACCCTTCCGGTGGTCCCGGTACAATACCGATTACCCCCGAAACCTTCCCAGTGGCCGAAACTGGACTTCCTATATACAATTCTTTACCTCCGGACCATTCCGGAACTCCTCGTGACGTCCGGGATCTCATCCGGGACTCCGAACAACTTTCGGGTTACCGCATACTAATATCTCTACAACCCTAGCGTCACCGAACCTTAAGTGTGTAGACCCTACGGGTTCGGGAGACACGCAGACATGACCGAGACGACTCTCCGGTCAATAACCAACAGCGGGATCTGGATACCCATGTTGGCTCCCACATGCTCCTCGATGATCTCATCGGATGAACCACGATGTCGAGGATTCAATCAATCCCGTACGCAATTCCCTTTGTCTATCGGTACGATACTTGCCCGAGATTCGATCGTCGGTATACCGATACCTTGTTCAATCTCGTTACCGGCAAGTCTCTTTACTCGTTTCCGTAACACATCATCCTGTGAACAACTCATTGATCACATTGAGCTCATTATGATGATGTCCTACCGAGTGGGCCCAGAGGTACCTCTCCGTCACACGGAGTGACAAATCCCATTCTCGATTTGTGCCAACCCAACAGACACTTTCGGAGATACCCACAGTGCACCTTTATAGCCACCCAGTTACGTTGTGACGTTTGGTACACCCAAAGCACTCCTACGGTATCCGGGAGTTGCACAATCTCATGGTCTAAGGAAAAGTTACTTGACATTGGAAAAGCTTTAGCAAACGAACTACACGATCTAGTGCTAGGCTTAGGATTGGGTCTTGTCCATCACATCATTCTCCTAATGATGTGATCCCGTTATCAATGACATCCAATGTCCATGGTCAGGAAACCGTAACCATCTATTGATCAACGAGCTAGTCAACTAGAGGCTTACTAGGGACATGTTGTGGTCTATGTATTCACACATGTATTACGATTTCCGGATAACACAATTATAGCATGAATAACGGACAATTATCATGAACAAGGAAATATAATAATAACCATTTTATTATTGCCTCTAGGGCATATTTCCAACAGAGGATGTATACCCTCATCCGCCACCCGGACAGCCCTCCGGGAGGCGGTCGGACAGCCCTTCGGGAGGACTCACAGAACTCGGACCGTCACTTGGACAGCCCTCCGGGAGGCACTCACGAACAGCCCCACGGGCACTAAGATTGAAACTACGACCTCTCTACAGAGTTGCACACATACGGTGTCATCTATCCGGCAGGGCTTCGCCGTCCAGAACTAGTTCCACCGGAACCCAGACAGCCTTTCGGCACTACGAAACTATTTCGTGGGAGGGAGAGAGAATGCCAGATCATGCATGGCTTATGTGAGAGAGTTGGAGTGGGGATGGAGAGCTCCTCTCCACCTCCTTTTATAGTGGTGGAAGGGGTGGAGGGGGCTGAAAATTTCAGCCCACATGAGGGGGCCCCTCCCCAAAAACATGCACCCACCAAAGGTGGGGAGATGTCCCATGGGGGGTCCCCCCAACATCCATGGCGCCACCACCATGGGGCTGCCACCTCCTCCCAACATGTTCCACCATTTGTGGGGGCTGCCCCCCCACCATGGGGGGCCCCCCAACACCTTGTCCATCAACAAGGGGGCTGCCCCCAAAGGGCCCCCCCCAAAAAACAGCCCCCACGAAACGTGGGATCTTGTCCCCTCTTGCTGGGACAAGATGTTTTCCCGCGTGTAATTTCCAGAAAAATTCCCGAAGGTCCCTGAACATTTCCGGCACCCTCTAAAATTATCCGGACACGCTCCGGAACATTTCCAGTATGGTGGTTTAATTTAAAACCATCTTCGTTTACCCGGTAAACAATTCCGGCAGCTCCGAAAACTTTTTTTCGGTTTTTTCTCCAGAAAAATTCCAGAAGTTACCAGACCAATCTGTCAACCTCCAAAACATTCCCGGTGCTTGCTGAAACCTTTTTGGATCAATGGTTTTATCCGAAACAACTTTTCGGTTTTACCAAAACTTTTTCGGTGTTCTCTCCGGAACTTTTCCGTTGTCTCTGAAACTTTTCCAGTGACTTTCTCTCGGACTCCCTGTCTAGTATTCAGCAGATAAATGACCCTTAAGCGTGTGACCCTATAGGTTCGGTGAAGTATAGACATGACACGGAACCCCTTCCGATCAATGATCAACATCGGAGCCGTGGACACCCATATTGACCCCTATACCCACACGAATGAATATTCGAGTGAACCTCCAGTTGCCGTGTGCTATTCCTGTTGCTTCACGATATGTTACAAATACCCGAGGTGAGACATGTTGGCATTCCCGTGGATCAACAACTTGTCCACTATGCTAGTTACCTCGTTACCGGTATTGTTCTCTTTTCTCGTTACCGTGTTCCGGCATCCCCATGATCAAATCACAAAGTGTCTGGCCAGACGATGATGGATACCGTAACACCGAGAGGGCCCAAAGATATCTCTCCATCGTCGGAGGAGCAAATCCCAATCTCGAGCTATCAAGTTACTTGACACACTTTTCCATGAACCCGTAAGCCGCCGTAATAGCCATCCATTTACGGATGACGTTTAACAAACCCCAAAGTTCATGAAGCAAGCATGAAGAAACTCGACACTCTCATGGTCTAAGGAATCATGCAAACGTCAACCATCTATGTGTTATTAACCATTAAATTGTGACGAATGTAACTCATAGCATAACATCAATTCGGGTCGATTCAACACAAATGTTCTTCTAACATTGTGCCCTCAAAGTTGCTGGCATAGACATGCCCATGATCAGGAAAACAGAACCATCATACAACACTTGAGCTAGTCTTAGAGGCTAGACTAGGAATACATTTTATCGTTTATTATTCCACACGTGCATATGAGTCTTCCTCCGAGCCTCGTTTTATTTGCAGACTCGAGAACCATAGCAGTTATAGCATGGAACATAAACCTAATTATGAACAGGGAGATAATCAATAACATTTATTATTGCCTCTAGGGCATATATCCTACACACTTTTGTTGGAACCATTATATTTTTTTGCTGGAATGATTGTTTGTTTTTGCTACCACCAGCGAAACCCCTTTTTTGTTGCTGAAGCTTTTTTCTATGAACACGTGGTGGTGGAAGCCCACATGTTGGAACCAGCCGACGAAGAGCTGCAAATGGCAGAAGCTGAATCAATGGCGACGAGGGCTGCAAAACGACCACGAGATATAGCTTCAACGGCGACGGCGGGGTTACGAGCACGTTGACGGCGAGGCGAGCGAGGAGCGGTGCCCTCGGCAGGAGGGTAGACACGGGGGGAGGTCGACCGGCGCAGTGGGGGCAGGGGACGTTTTTCTCCCTGGACGCGCATGGAAAGAAAGGAGGAGGGATGATGTGCGAGAAAGAAGACGCAATCGCACGGCTGCGTTTTCCCGAATCGGGCGGCTGGCAGGCCGGCGCGCCGGCGCCTAGCACTCGCCTACAAAATATCACTAATATCTTATATATGAATAGTAATACTATATATAGTAATACTATATATAGGGTCGCGCTATTCGTAAAGGAAAAAGAGCAGCACGTACATAAGGAGACACAGCTTTGAAAACAGAGATCAAGTAGAAAAAAGAGTCCTCGTGTTATAAGAAAAGAGTCATCATGATTTTAGAAAAGAAGCATCGTCACACACGTCCATGTCCCAAAATATATGTGCCTTCACCGTTTTGAAAAAAACTAGCAAAAGGCCCGTGCGTTGCAACGGGAGGGAAAAAATCACATGTGCATGTGTTATAGGTCATGTCGAAACAAAAGATCCCACGAGGAAGACTCGAAAGATAAAATACTGAAGATTTAAGTTGGACGGAAATCTCTGATAGTAGACGTTTACCTTTTGTCCAACTTGTACTGTGATTTTACTTCCTCATTACATCTTCTTGCAAATGTTTGCATTGTTGCTTTCTCACTGTCAGCCTTCTCATTAATATTGATCCACATTCATCATCATTACAATCTCGTTAGCAGTATGCTTAGTACCTCTTTGCATCTTGTATAATTAAGACGGCTTGACCGCTGCTTGTCATCACCATCATATATATGCTCTCCTCTGCACTGAGCTAGCCGCCAGCTTTAAGGCTAGTTCCGTTTGATGCGTTTCTATCTGCTTGTTGATTTTCAAGGGAGCTGGTTGATATTCCATACAATTTGAGAACGTATATGAACTGGTCAGAATTAGTTTAAGGAGGCGAGTTGGGACTATTCAAAGTAAAACATCCATAAATAACAACATAAATATGCTTGTCATGTTGGCTACTGACTTAGCACACATAACTTGAGGTCACAAGCTCGATCCCCACGTCGTGCAACATTTTTTTGGTGTCTGGCTTCGAAACGTAAGCTGCTTTATTATTAAAGCAAAGTAGACAGAGAGAAAAAAGCAAAGCAGGTCGAGCAGGATTCAAACCTGGGCCTCCCGGATGCAAGTCGTGTGCTCCAGCCAGCCGGATATGCACACATGTTTGTGATAAATGAGGGTGTCGCCTAATATGAACCAAAGGCGAGGCGGATGCAACCACGATGAAACGTTTTTTTCTCACTTACCGGTGGCATGTTGGGTAATTAGTGCGAACTTCGAGGGTAATTTTCATGACGGACGACCAGAAACAATAGCCCTTTATTATTAGGGCTAAATAAGGAAAAATGATACGTACGAATAATCACATGTATTCTCCCTGTACTGAAAAAATGAAAAAGGATACAAACGAAATTTGATGGTGAAGATCAATTAGATGTCTTGGCTTATAAAAAGACACCACGTATTTGAAGAATTGAATGAACACGTACAGAAAAGACGACGCTGCATTATATAATACAAAAGAAAAACATCACGTAAAGAAAAAAGAGTAGCACATACAAAAAAGAGAGACACAGCCTTAAAAAAGGACATCACGTAAAAACAAAGAGTCCTCATTCTATAAGAAAAGAATCATCGTAATTTTAAAAAAGGCATCACCACAGACGTCCAAGTCCCAAAAATATACGTGCCTTCTCCATTTTGAAAAAGAAGGAAAATTGATACGTACGAATAATCAAGTGTGTTCTCCGTTTCTCAAAAAATGGAGAAGGGATGCGTATCAAATTTGATTGTCAAAATCTATCAGATATCCTGGATTATAAAAGACAGCATGTACTTGAAGAACTGAACCATCACATACAGAAAAGAGGACACTGCCTTATAATATAAATCCACATCCTTTCGTGATTAAAAAAATGCTATCATCACACATGTCCATGATCAAAATACCATGTGCCTTCTCCGTTTTGAAAAAAAAAAAGGAAAAATGATACGCAGTAATAATCACACGGCTTCTCCCTTTCTACAAAAGGAAAAAAGCGTACCAATAAATGATCTTCTCCTTCGAGAAAAAGAACACACATACCAATTCCCGCAAAAAACGAAACCACCTGCATGTTTCGCCTGAAAAATCAAAGACACTTACAAATAGGAGTCCACAAGCCTCACGTTAGAAACAAAGTATATGCCTGCTTAAAAAAGAAACTTCAATTCCAGCGTACAAAATGTGGATTGAAATTATATGTATATAATTTTGTAATTTGGGAAGATGTGTTCCTTCCATATTGCTCAAATTAATACCTATTTTCTACATCCTTTAGTGGGTGACATACAATTCACGAAAAGGTGTATCTTCCAATGAAAGGTTAATCTAGACAAATGACAACAGTTTGTGGAACAATAATTGATGGTAAAACCAACGCATTCCAGGCAATAATGAAGCCTATAATACATGTGATTATTGTTTGCTGTCATAGTTCCAACAACTTAGCATTTCTACAGTATTATGATATCTTAAATTTGACCTTCTACATTATGCAAGTTAATAGAATTTTGTCAACAATTATGTATCAAAATAATAGCTAGCCTGTGCAGGTGCACGGGTTGATAACTAGTTTTCAACAAAATTTGTATCAATTGCAACAATAAACAATGATGTAAAGAAATCTAAAAGTTTTATCATAGATTCTAGTTAGAAAGCTTTGCTGTTCTGCAAAAATTTTGAACTTCAAGACATGTTCTATATGAGAGAAATAAAAAAAAGAAATGTACTTGCACGAATCTTGATGCGGAGAATGGATGGTTAGATAAGAGGGATCCGGGTGAGGTGCTCTAAAACATGTTTTGGAAGGTAAAGGACGAGGGAACGAGGGCGTCGGTGTACCCACCAAAGTTGCCATTGTAGTTGACCACGGTGCCGGCGGTGTGGCAGACCTTTGTCGCCTCTGCAGGGAAGGACGGAAGGCCTGCACACCCATGGATCCTGTCCCGACATCATTCAGCACTTGTCCATATTGTCATTGCATATTATCTCCGAGGGAAGCTACATTCTTTTCCCTTTAATTCAGATAAATTAATATGTGCCGATGAAATTCCAGATATTTTATATTTAGGCAAAGCTTGTGAAATCAGTGAAGCTCTACACCTACTAAGGACTGGTTAAATCAGTAAAGTTCTACAATATCTGCACGAGTGGTTACAACATCGCACATGTTATTTGGTACTTCACTATCTGGATACCTTTTTTTTAATCCTGATGATTACTGAGTCGACATAATGATTGGGGGCTTATACTGCCAAACTGGCCTTCCTATTCTGCCATCCAATTCGTGCAGAATTCAGGCTCACCATGACAAAAGCTTAATTTGTCACCTGATGTTGTTTAGTAATTGTGTGCTACTTCATTTGTTTTTTTCGATAAAGGGCGATTTTATTATCTCAAAATGTAGCATCAAGCGGATACAAAGCATTATGAGTAACACCCGGCCTCTGCATAATTAGGATGCATACAGCCAAATCCGAAAGTCCGACGAAAATTCATCAAATAAAACCAACAAATCGGCAATAGTAGAGTCCTATAGTCCGACACTATGGCTATGTCGAAGGAGGTGGTGGATCGATCCGAAGGTTATGCTGCCACTCATGTCAGGAAAAACCTCCATAGCCACCTGCTCCAATCGCGTACACACCGCCTTGAACAGTGGTTGGTACTCCGGTCGTTGTAGAATAGATCACGTACGTAGCGAGTGCGTACACCGGAAAATAACATGCAAAGGAGAAGCATTTTTTTCTTTGAAAATCAAATCATTTCTACATAGCCAAAGCGACCAAATTAAGGCATACGCTCTCACCCTTATTAGCGTTTTGAAACTATTTGGAATACCGTCCAACCAATGACCAAAAATATTGGCAACACTTGTGGGCGGATGCCAATTTGACGCTATTTGGATGACCGACTACGTAGAACGTGCAAATTTGATTTGAAAAAAGAGGTGTTTGATTGTCTCGTCATGAGTACAAAAACAACACTTCTTACCTCCTTGCCAGTTGCGTCGTGCGAGGTTGTCTTTCGTTAGCATAACTCCCCTACGAAGATACCACATGAAAAATTTCACTTTTAGTGGAATCTTGGACTTCCAAATTTTCTTGTTATTAACTGGTACCTCAGAATGTGTGAACGCATGGTACATAGAGTCTACAGTGAAAGACCCAGATGTCGTAAGGTTCCAGCGAAACACATCCCGGCCTCGTGTCAGGTTAATCGAATCCAGCCTGGATAAAAGATTATGCGATGACACAAGTCGGGGGCCAATCAAATCCCGCCTGAACGAAATATTCGGCGGGGATGAACTGAGCACCTGCGCAATAGTATTATTCTTATCGCGAGCAATATTGTATAAGGCTGGATATTGTTCTCGGAGACTGCATTGCCTAGCCATATGTCTTCCCAAAAACGAATGTCCGACCCGTCCTTTATCGAGAAAGACCCAAAGCGAAAGAGATGTTTCTTTGTCACCATTAGGCCAGCCCAAAAGTGCGAGTCGTCGGGTTTCCAAAATGCCTGGGACACCTCCTTTTGGCCTAGATACTTGTTACGCAGCATGGTTTGCCAAACACCATCCTCAGTAAGAAGTTTGAATAACCATTTACTGAGTAGGGCCTCATTCTTGACCTGCAGGTCATGAATTCCAGGGCCACCTTGGTCTTTCGGCCTACAAACCACGCTCCATTTGGCCAGCCTGTATTTTTTATTTTCACCGTCTCCTTGCAAAAACAATCTGGATCTAAAATAGCCCAGTCTTTGTAGGACCCCTTTTGAGAGTTGAAAGAAAGAAAGAATATAGAGAACCATATTTGTGAGGACAGAGTTAATAAAAACTAATCGTCCCCCAACTGAGAGCAGTTTGCCTTTCCAACTGCTTAACCATTTCTCTAGATGCTCCTCTACATGCTTCCACTCCGCAATGGTGAGGCGTCGATAATGAATCGGTATTCCCACATATTTCATCGGGAATTGGCCATGTGCGCAACCAAAAAGGTCAACATAATCGGCCGCCGCCTCAACGGCTTCTCCAAAGCAGAACAATTCACTTTTATGGAAGTTTATTTTGAGATCCAACATTTGTACAAACGCTGAAAGCAAGAGTTTCAGGTTTCGAGCCTTGTCCAGATCATGTTCCATAAAAAGAATTGTGTCATCGGCGTATTGCAAAATAGAGAGGCCACCATCTACAAGGTGTGGCACTACTCCTGCAATCTGGACATCCTGCTTTGCGCGTTCAATCAGAATAGCCAACATGTCAGCAACAATGTTAAATAACATTGGGGACATGGAGTCACCTTGGCGTAGGCCTTTTTTTGTCTGAAAGTAATGGCCTACCTCATCATTGACTTTGATGGAAACTATTGGGAAACGTAGCATGCAATTTCAAAAAAATTCCTACGCTCACGCAAGATCTATCTAGGAGATGCATAGCAATGGGAGGGGGAGAGTTTGTCTACGTACCCTCATAGACCGAAAGCGGAAGCGTTTGACAATGCGGTTGTTGTAGTCGAACTTCTTCTCGTTCCGACCGATCAAGTACCGAACGTACGACACCTCCCAGTTCTGCACACGTTCAGCTCGATGAAGTCCCTCAAACTCTTGATCCAGCAAAGTGTCGAGGGAGTAGATGAGTTCTGTGAGCACGACGGCGTGGTGACGGTGATGGTGAAGTGATCCGCGCAGGGCTTCGCCTAAGCACAGCGAGAATATGACCGAGGGTGTAATCTGTGGAGGGGGGCGCCGCACACGTCTAACAATTGTTGGTGTGTGTTCTAGGCGCCCCCTCCCCATGTATATATAGGTGGGAGGGGGAGGGGAACAGCCTTGGGGCGCCCCAAGTAGGAGGAATCCTACTTGGGGGCCTAGTCCAATTCGCCCCCCCCCTACCTTATTTTCCGGAGGGGGAAGGAAGGAGGAGGGAGGAGGGAAGGAAGGGGGAGGCCGAATCCCTCCCCTTCCTTCTCTCTTCCCCTCTTTCCTTCCTCATCTGGTTCGGCCCATATGGGGGGCGCAGCAGCCCCTGCTGGCTGCTGTGTTTCCCCTATTGGCCCATTAGGCCCATATCTTTGCCGGGGGGTGCCCGGAACCCCTTCCGGTGACCCGATATGTACCCGGTACCCTCCGGAACACTTTCGGTGTCCGAATACTATCATCCTATATATCAATCTTTACCTCTCGACCATTTTGAGACTCCTCGTCATGTCCGTGATCTCATCCGGGACTCCGAACAACATTCAGTCACCAAATCACATAACTCATATAATATAAAATCGTCATCGAACGTTAAGCGTGCGGACCCTACGGGTTCGAGAACTATGTAGACATGACCGAGACACCTCTCCGGTCAATAACCAACAGTGGAACCTGGATGCTCATATTGGTTCCTACATATTCTACAAAGATCTTTATCGGTCGAACCGTTAATGACAACATACGTTATTCCCTTTGTCATCGGTATGTTACTTGCCCGATATTCGATCGTCGGTATCTTCATCCCTAGTTCAATCTCGTTACCGGCAAGTCTCTTTACTCGTTTCGTAATACATCATCCCACAACTAACTCATTAGTCACTTTGCTTGCAAGGCTTCTTATGATGTGCATTACCGAGAGGCCCAGAGATACCTCTCCGATACTCGGAGTGACAAATCCTAATCTCGATCTATGCCAACCCAACAAACACCTTCGGAGATACCTGTAGAGCATCTTTATAATCACCCAGTTACGTTGTGACGTTTGATAGCACACAAAGTATTCCTCCGTTGTCCGGGAGTTGCATAATCTCATAGTCAAAGGAATATGTATATGACATGAAGAAAGCAATAGCAATAAAACTGAACGATCAATATGCTAAGCTAACGGATGGGTCTTGTCCATCACATCATTCTCCTAATGATGTGATCCCGTTCATCAAATGACAACACATGTCTATGGTTAGGAAACTTAACCATCTTTGATTAACGAGCTAGTCAAGTAGAGGCTTTACTAGGGACACGGTGTTTTGTCTATGTATCCACACATGTATCAAGTTTCCGGTTAATACAATTCTAGCATGAATAATAAACATTTATCATGAATAAGGAAATATAAAATAACAACCTTATTATTGCCTCTAGGGCATATTTCCTTCAGTCTCCCACTTGCACTAGAGTCAATAATCTAGATTACATTGTAATGATTCTAACACCCATGGTGTCTTGGTGATGATCATGTTTTGCTCATGGAAGAGGCTTAGTCAACGGGTCTGCAACATTCAGATCCGTATGTATTTTGCAAATCTCTATGTCTCCCTCCTTGACTTGATCACGGAAGGAGTTGAAGCGTCTCTTGATGTGTTTGGTTCTTTTGTGAAATCTAGATTCCTTCGCTAAGGAAATTGCTCCAGTATTGTCACAAAAGATTTTCATTGGACCCGATGCACTAGGTATTACACCTAGATCGGATATGAACTCCTTCATCCAGACTCCTTCATTTGCTGCTTCCGAAGCAGCTATGTACTCCGCTTCACACGTAGATCCCGCCATGACGTTCTGCTTGGAAATGCACCAACTGACAGCTCCACCATTCAATATAAATACGTATCCGGTTTGTGACTTAGAGCCATCCGGATCAGTGTCAAAGCTAGCATCGACGTAACCATTTACGACGAGCTCTTTGTCACCTCCATAAACGAGAAACATATCCTTAGTCCTTTTCAAGTACTTCAGGATGTTCTTGACTGTCCAGTGATCCACTCCTGGATTACTTTGGTACCTCCCTGCTAAACTTATAGCAAGGCACACATCAGGTCTGGTACACAGCATAGCATACATGATAGAACCTATGGCTGAGGCATAGGGAATGACTTTCATTTTCTCTCTATCTTCTGCAGTGGTCGGGCATTGAGTCTGACTCAACTTCACACCTTGTAACACATGCAAGAACCCTTTCTTTGACTGATCCATTTTGAATTTCTTCAAAACTTTATCAAGGTATGTGCTTTGTGAAAGTCCTATTAAGCGTCTTGATCTATCTCTATAGATCTTGATGCCTAATATATAAGCAGCTTCGCCGAGGTCTTTCATTGAAAAACTTCTATTCAAGTATCCTTTTATGCTATCCAGAAATTCTACATCATTTCCAATCAACAATATGTCATCCACATATAATATTAGAAATGCTAGAGAGCTCCCACTCACTTTCATGTAAATACAGGCTTCTCCGAAAGTCTGTATAAAACCATATGCTTTGATCACCTCATCAAAGCGTATATTCCAACTCCGAGATGCATGCACCAGTCCATAGATGGATCGCTGGAGCTTGCACACTTTGTTAGCACCTTTAGGATCGACAAAACCTTCTGGTTGCATCATATACAACTCTTCTTTGAGAAATCTATTAAGGAATGCAGTTTTGACATCCATTTGCCAAATTTCATAATCACAAAATGCGGCAATTGCTAACATGATTCGGACAGACTTAAGCATCGCTACGGGTGAGAAAGTCTCATCGTAGTCAACTCCTTGAACTTGTCGAAAACCTTTCGCGACAAGTCAAGCTTTGTAGACAGTAACATTACCATCAGCGTCAGTCTTCTTCTTAAAGATCCATTTATTCTCTATGCCTCGCCGATCATCGGGCAAGTCAACCAAAGTCCACACTTTGTTCTCATACATGGATCCTATCTCAGATTTCATGGCCTCAAGCCATTTATCGGAATCTGGGCTCATCATAGCTTCTGCATAATTCGTAGGTTCGTCATGGTCTAGTAACATGACTTCAGGAACAGGATTACCGTACCACTCTGGTGTGGAACGTGCTTTGGTTGACCTACGAGGTTCGGTAGTAACTTGATCTGAAGTTTCATGATCATCATCATTAGCTTCCTCTCTAGTTGGTGTAGGTATCATGGGTACGGTTTTCTGTGATGAGCTACTTTCCAATTCAAGAGAAGGTACAATTACCTCATCAAGTTCTACTTTCCACCCACTCACTTCTTTCGAGAGAAACTCCTTCTCTAGAAAGGATCCATTCTTAGCTACAAAGATCTTGCCTTCGGATCTGTGGTATAAGGTGTACCCAACAGTTTATTTTGGGTATCCTATGAAGACGCACTTCTCATTTTTGGTTCGAGCTTATCAGGCTGAAGCTTTTTCACATAAGCATCGCAACCCCAAACTTTAAGAAACGACAGCTTAGGTTTCTTGCCAAACCACAGTTCATACGGTGTCGTCTCAACGGATTTAGATGGTGCCCTATTTAACGTGAATGTAGCTGTCTCTAATGCATAACCCCAAAACGATAGTGGTAAATCGGTAAGAGACATCATAGATCGCACCATATCTAATAAAGTACGGTTACGATGTTCGGACACACCATTACGCTGTGGTGTTCCAGGTGGCGTGAGTTGTGAACCTATTCCACATTGTTTTAAATGAAGGTCAAACTCGTAACACAAATATTCGCCTCCACGATCAGATCGTAGAAACTTTATTTTCTTGTTACGATGATTCTCCACTTCACTCTGAAATTCTTTGAACTTTTCAAATGTTTCAAACTTGTGTTTCATTATGTAGATATACCCATATCTTCTCAAATCATCTGTGAAGGTTAGAAAATAATGATACCCGCCGCGAGCCTCAACACTCATCAGACCGCATACATCGGTATGTATTATTTCCAATAAGTCAGTGGCTCGCTCCATTGTTCCGGAGAATGGAGTTTTAGTCATCTTGCCCATGAGGCATGGTTCGCAAGTATCAAATGATTCATAATCAAGTGATTCCAAAAGCCCATCTGCATGGAGTTTCTTCATGCGCTTTACACCAATATGACCTAAACGGCAGTGCCACAAATATGTTGCACTATCATTATCAACTTTGCATCTTTTGGCATCAATATTATGAATATGTGTATCACCATAATCGAGATTCAACAAAAATAGACCACTCTTCAAGGGTGCATGACCAAAAAAGATATTACTCATATAAATAGAACAACCATTATTCTCTGATTTAAATGAATAACTGTCTCGCACTAAACAAGATCCAGATATAATATTCATGCTCAACGCTGGCACCAAATAACAATTATTCAGGTCTAAAACTAACACTAGTAGAAAAAGCCCCATTTGTCCCGGTTCCAGAGGCCCATTTGTCCCGGTTCTGGAACCGGGACTAAAGGGTCGGGACTAAAGCCCAATACCTTTAGTCCCGGTTCGCCTACGAACCGGGACAGATGGGGCTCCACGTGGCCGCTGCGGCTTGCCCAGGCAGGAGGGCCTTTTGTCCCGGTTGGTAGCACCAATCGGAACCAAAAAGCATCCACGCGTCAGCAGTTTAGGGGCTGGGGTTTTTGTTTTTTTCTTTTGAAAGGGGGGGGTGGGTTGGGGGTTTTGTAGGGTTAGTTTAGGGGTTTCATATATTGTGTTAGCTAGGTAATAGAGAGAAGTGACCTCTCTTATCTCCGTGCTTGGTCGACGCTACGTACTATACGTATAGAGAGAACTTGCGACATGCTAGCTAGTAAGGAAATGAAGGAAACCATTAAGTATACAAGATTGTCATGAACATATATATTCAAAGAGAAGTGATCGACCTCCTCCTTCTCCGAGAGATTGGTCAAACAACAGGTTTTCGTATATCTATCCGACGCTACTAGCTACATATATACAATATAAGATCTCTTACAATCCCTAACATCTGATGTCAAGTTCCACATGGTATTCTTCGGCTTTATTGATGACGTGGTCAAGAAAGAATCCCGCCAATTCCTCTTGAATTGCTTTTATGCGATCTTGTGGTAGGAGTTCATCCCGCATCTGCCACATCTAATTTGAAGAAGGGGGTCAATACATATATATGAATGAAACTCAACACAAATGATGGTAATAAAATAAAATTGTGAATATTATTGCTTACGCACTTCATATTGTTTTTCAGAGTAGCCCCGCTCACAGGTCATGTGGCGGATGAACTCGCAAATGTAGTATCCACAAAAATCATTCCCGCCTTCCTGCCACAACCACTTTACAAGAAATAAAGGTCAGTCAAACTGATAAGCAAGCATGCTAAATGGTATTGATGAAACTAGCTAGAATCAATGGGAGATGCGCGGAACTAGCTAGTAGTACTTACTTTCGGGTGTGTAAATCGGAGCTCCGCCGGCAGTCCCGGAGCTTCTGCGGTGAACTCTTTCCAAACCCTGCCAGACAAAGAAAACAATTTCTTGATATCAGGAAATGAACAAAGTTGCTGATATGGTGCGATAACGATCGATTGAACTTACTTCTCGAGCATTTTAGTCATGGCCGCATACTCCTTGGGATCTTTTCGTCTCGAGTCTAAGACGGTTAATAGTCCGTGCTCAAGCTTAATCTCTATGAGAATAAAGTGGAAGCTGCACACGCATGCATAACTCATCAATTATATTACTATAACCTCGAGTAATAAGGGAAACCGAATATGCACAAGACAGTAACACTCACTTGAAGTTGTAAGGAAAGAGTATTTTATCTTTGTTTTGATTTCGAAGCAACGATTGTAGCAAGTTGGCCTCGGTTTCTTTGGCATTATATTTAACCGTCCATTCATCTATGAGATTTGTGTTAATGAACCCAATATCATAGATTTGTGCTTTTCTGCATTCGACGATCTTCAATCTGCATAATATAGTGAGGATAATTATATATACATGCAATGAAAGAGCTGAGCTATATATAGAGACTTAATTACAGAAGTAGTACTTATAGACAGTAGCAAGTGACGATTATTTTATCGAGGGCCTTTTGATTGAAAAACTAGAAGAACTCCTCAAATGGAACAGACAACAGATCAATTCCAATGAGGTCGTGCTCCTCTTTAACTCTCAGCATCAAAGTATCCTTCCCAGACTTGCTGCAGGTGTCCATGTACCACTCATGGAATCTTCACATCATCGTTGTTAGAGGAGGATGACCAGGTTTGATGAGAGGCTTTCCGTACCGGTATTTGAAATCGTCCACCTCCATTGTATCAAAATGTGCATCGTCGGGCAGGTAATCTGCAGGATTGGTACCGGGCACCATCCCCGGATGATTAGAGATGATATCGCTAGACACCTTGAGTGGGGGGCACGATTGGTTCGCTTGTTCGCCGAGCTGGGGAATTTTTTTCCCACTTCTTCGTTCTGCTAACCTTTGATCACTGCAAGTACTTCCCGACTGATCCGCTTCCTTATATGTCCTTTCAATAATGCGCTCATAGTTGATTTGCGGCGGAGGCGGTGGTGGTCGCTTCAGGGCATCCAAAGTGCACTTCAATTTCACCGGATCTATCTTCTCCTCCGGAGGTGGATGTTTCTTTGCAAAAAAGTCCTTCACTTCGTCTTTACAGATCTTCGCGTTTTCCTCCTCGGTCATCTCGTATGGTAACTTCTCTAGAGGCTTGAGAGATGGACCGAATCTGTATTGCCTCCCGCCTCTGGTTGTACTGCTAGACGCCGGAGCGGCGGCGTCTCTCTTCCGTTGCTGCTAACGAGTAGTAGAAGGAGGCGGAGTGCTCCGACACGCCGGAGCAGCCGGCGCGGCGGCTTCTGTCTTCCGCCGTTGCTGACGAGGCGGAGGAGGAGGTGGGCTGCTCGGACGCGCTGGAGCAGGTGGAGAAGGAGGCGGAGTGCCTCCCTCACGCGCCGGAGCAGCTGGAGAAGGAGGCGGAGTGCCCTGATCACTCACCGGAGGAGGAGGAGGAGGAGGCGGAGTGCCCTGACTCGCCGGAGGCGGAGGCATCCAGTTCGGAAGCTTGATGTGCACCTTCCGCCATAGACATGGAGTATTCAGAGCAAGACCCAGCTGAGTATCCCCTTGACCTGTAGGGTGGTCAAGCTCGAGCTCCTCAAATCCCTCCGTTACTTCATCCACCATCATAATAGCATAGCCTTGTGGAATCGGACGGCAGTGAAAAGTTGCGTCGGGTTCAGGAGGTGCAACAGAGCCGACAGCCGCCTTGACTTTGAGGTGCTGCCATTGCGTCATAAGCTGGCAATGCTGAGCCTCCGTGATAGCATCCACGGGGTCGCTAGGAGCCGTGAAGTCAGGCTGCTGAACGAGCTCGGTGGAAGCCACGATGCTTCTCCGCTGAGACGACGGGGTAGCTTCTGGGGTAGCTCCGGCACCTCGCTGGCTCTCAACTTGTTCCTCTAGCTTTTGTACCCTTGCATTCAGCTTCTGCAGTTCGCTCTGCTCCAGTTTCCTCTTCCTCTCCCGGGTTTTGTAACCGCCTGCGCCGGGAAACCCAACCTTCCAAGCAACGGAGCCTGGCATGCCTCGTGTTCGTCCAGGGTGCTCAGGATTCACGAGGGCCTTGGTCAGCTTGTCATTCTCTCTGTCGGGAATGAACGTCCCATGCTGCGCTGCGGCGATACACTTCTGAAGCTTCTTGACGGGTATTGCAAATTGCTCGTCCGTCCAAACGCACTTCCCTGTTTCAGGGTCCAAGGTTCCCCCAACCCCGAAGAACCAAGTCCTTGAACGGTCTGGCCAGTTCAATGTCTCTGGTTCGACCCCTTTAGCAAGCAGGTCATTCTCAGCTTTGTCCCATAGCGGCCGGGCTTTGAGGTAGCCACCTGACCCCGTGCGATGGTGATACTTCTTCTTTGCAGCATTTATCTTATTTGTCTCTGACATCTTCTTACTCTTGTCCGATGTCTTCTAGGCCACAAATGCTGGCCAGTGTTCTCTTATCTTCTCAAATCGGCCGGTGAATTCTGGAGTCTTCCCTTTGTCTACAAACATTGATTTCAACTCATTCTTCGACCTCCTAAATAGATCTGCCATCTTCTTAAGAGCACACGCCTTAACCAATGGCTCTATAACTGGCTTATCCGGATCCTCCTCTGGCGGTAGGGTGAAATTTGCCTTCAACGAGGTCCAAAGATCATCTTTCTGTCTATCGGTGACATAAGAAACTTGAGGGTCTTTGTTCTTAGGCTTATTCCATAGCTGGATGCTGATCGGGATGCTGTCCCTAACAATAGCTCCGCACTGAGCAGAAAATGCATCCTTGGTCCGCCTCGGTTCAATCGGCTGGCCATCGTTCGCGATTGCTGTGATCATGAACCTTTCATCCTGATGCAACCTTTTCTTCAGGCCTCGTCTCGTTACCGAAGTTTGGCTCGATCCGGAGGGCTTTAAAAGAAGAAAGAAGAGTTAATATATGTACATACCAAAACAATTAATGCATTAATTAGCTAGTCAGCACAGGTTTAATTAATATATATACCTCGCTGGACTTTGCAACAGCTCCCTCCTCCGTTCGATCACCGGAGCCATCATCATGGTCTCCTTCTTCCTCCGGCATTCGGTCACCGGAGCCATCATGATCATGTCCTTCCTCCTCCATTGTTCTATCACCGGAGCCTTCACCCTCTCCTTCCAGACAATCGGTGTCGTTGAGCTACGACAAGACATCACCTCCGCCGAGGATGATGTCCCCCAACAACTCTTCTGTTTCCAAGTCTCTTTGTTGATCCATAGTTTTGTAAATATTACAACATGGCAATTAATATACAAACATGAGAGATGGATATATTAGTGGCAAACATAGACCTAGCTAGCTAATCACAACAAGGAATATTAATTAGTGGCCTCGACGCTTCTACGGTTTGGGGTGGCCTCGACAACGCTTCTAGGGTTTGGGGTGGCCTCGACAATGCTCTTTTAACTTGGTAAATTTGGGTGGCCTCGATGCTTCTAGGGTTTGGTCGGGCGAGAGGGGGTTGATCGACGTCCCCCCTCATGTTGAAGAGTTACCGGAGTTCTCTCATGAATGTCCGACGTCCAGACCGCCTCTCTCATGAATATCAAACAAGGGATTTAACAAAATGGCGCCATTCTGGATGTGTAGAAAATGGTCCATATTTTTCCTGATCTCATCTACCCTTCTATATGTCACGTTGTCAGTGTCAAAGGATTCAAGAAAACCATGGCTTCATCATTAGCCGGAAGTAACAGGCGCATAATGGTACGAAGCTCTCCAAAATTATTTTGGAACGGAGTCCCGGATAGGATAATTAGTTTTTTGGTACGAAGTTCAGCAAGAGCCTTCCGAATATCGCTATTTGGAAGGCCTTTGCTGAAATTCGTACCAAAAAGCGAATTATTCTATGCGGAACTCCGTTCCAAAACAACTTTGAAGAGCTTCGTAGCATAATACGCCTGTTACTTCTGGCTAATGATTAAGCCATGGATTTCTTCAATACTTTGACAGACAACGTGACATATAGAAGAATATATATATATATATATGAGATCAGAAAAAAAATTGGATCAACTTGTGCACATCCATAATGGGGGCATTCTTGATAAATCTATATATGTCAAAATTCAAACTTTGACATATGATGAAACTTTGACATATGATCAAATGTTGCATATGTCAAAATTCAAACTTTGACATATGATCAAATGTTGCATATGTCAAAATTCAAATTTTGACACATGATCAAACTTTGATATATGTCCACCGCGATATAAAATGATACATAGACTTGTTCGGGTGAGAGGGGGTTGATCGACGTCCCCCCTCATGACGAAGTTACGGGAGTTTTCTTCTAGTGGTTTGGGTGGCCTCGAGAGTTTGTCGGGTAGGGGCAGGAGGGGGTAGGAGATCGACAACGCTTTTTTTCTATGGTTTGGGTGGCCTCGAGAGTTGGTCGCCCGGTATATCGAGACGGGGTGAACATTTTACCTTAGTAACTTAGAAAAAAATGTTATCCGGGAGGGGGTATATCGACCCCTCCCCCCCCCCTCATGTCGAAGTTATCGGGGAGGGGCTATATCGACAACGACATACATATAGCCACATACATATAAAAATAATCCTATGAACATCCATACATACATATAGCCACATACATATATATGGCTATGAAAAAAAATCACATATAAAAAAAATTGTTATCGGGGAAGGGGTATATCGACCCCCCCCCCCCTCATGTCGAAGTTATCGGGGAGGGGCTATATCGACAACACATATACATATAGCCACATACATATAAAAAAAATTCTATGAACATCCATATATACATACATATAGCCACTACATATATAGGCTATGAAAAATGCTATGAAAAAAAAATTCATCATATAAAAAAATGCTATGAACAAAACAATTAATACATATATGAACAAAACAATTTTATGAACATCCATACATACATGCCATACATATATATATATACATTATATATGAACAAACAATTTTCATCATATAAAAAATATCAACATATATACATTATATGTGAACTCCCACATTTCTCTAAAAAATTCTCTATGCAAATTTCTCTAAAAATTTCTCTTCCATCTCATCTCATCTCCACGAAACATCTATCTAAAAAATACATACATACATATATGAACATCTAAAAACTGTAAAAATCTAAAAACTGTAACAAAAAAATAGCATATATAATAAAAAAAAAACACGGCGGCGGCAGCGGCGAGGCAGGCAGGGCCGGTGCTCACAAGGGAGCGTCGGGGCAGGGGCAGGGGGCACGGCGGGGCGGCGTCGGGCGGGCAGGGGCGCACAGCGGGCGGCATCGGGGCGGGCAGGGGCGCACGCGGGCGGCGTCGGGCGGCGAGCGCGGGGAAACGCGCCAACGTCGGGGCAAGGGGCATCGGCGGCGGTGGCGGCGATGGCAGGTGGAGCAGCCCGACGGCATCGGCGACGACGCGGTGAGCAGCCTGACGTTGTCGGGCAGCTCGGGCGACGGGCGACGAGGGAGCACTGGTGGCGGCGGCGGAGAAGATTGATTTTGCAGAAACTGCTAAGTGTTTTCTTATATCACGAAGCATTGGTCCCGGTTCGTGCACGAACCGGGACCAATGCCCCCTTTAGTCCCGGTTGGTGCCACCAACCGGGACCAAAGGTCTCTTTTCAGCAGCCCAAAGGGCGGGAAAAGGAGACCTTTGGTCCCGGTTGGTGGCACCAACCGGGACTAAAGGGGGGCATTGGTCCCGGTTCGTGCCACGAACCGGTACCAATGCACACCTTTCGTCCCGGTTGGTGCTACCAACCGGGACCAAAGGCCTTGTGCTGCCCGCGGCCAAAAGTTTAGTCCCACCTCGCTAGTTGAGAGGGGTGCGGAGTGGTTTATAAGCCCCACTGCCGCTGCCCTCTCGAGCTCCTCTCAAATGCAGGCTTACAGGCCTAACCTCACACTCCGCTGCCTGTGGGCCTACTGGGCCTTCTGTGGGCCTGAATCCTGACCCGTGGTTGGGTTTCTAGTCGTATTCAAGCCGTGGTGGCCCAGTAGGTGGCATTTTTTCTATTTTTTCCATTTTTTTGTTTTGTTTTTTGCTTTATTTTTTAATTCTTTTTTGCTTTTAGGTCACAAAAATTATAAACTTTCTGTTAGTACCATTAGTTTTCAAATTTGAATAGTTTAAATTTGAATTCTTTGAAATTTGTGTGAATCACTAGTTTGTGATTAACTTTACTATAAAAATATATTTTAGAGTGATTCTTTTTCCTGCTATTTAATATTACTATGTTTTATCATTACATTCAAAAACAGATTTTGTTATTTTAGTTTCAAACAAAAAATTCTTTATGATAATTCTTTTTGCTATTAAAGTTTCTAACAAAAAAATTCTTTATGAAAATTCTTTTTGCTTTCAATGTTTTGAATAGAAAATACTTTGATAATTTTAGTTGCATAAATTTTATATAATTTTAGTTTCAAAAATACTAGAGGTTTATAAAAGCTTTTTAGTTGATTCCTTTTGCTATTAGAGTTTTATAAAAGCTTTTTAGTTGATTCTTTTTGCTATTGAAGAATATTATAGTTTTGTGTTAGTTGACCATAACAGAATATTTTAATTGATTATTTTTAGTTCATTCATTTTGCTATTAGTTCATTCTTTGAGCTAAATGACCCTGAAATTGAAAAGCACTACAAATGAATTCTGAAAAGGTTGAAAGTTGGCATAGTGTCATCATTTCACACACATAGCATGTGCTAAAAAGTTGAGAGGGTTACGACAAAAATTGGATGCACTTATTGTACAAAATGGACAATCTCTTTCGAAGTATCAAGGTTTCGGACGAAAACTCATCTGTTACAAAGGGATTTTATTTTTTTGAACTTATTTGAACTCCAGACTTTTTGTGTCTTCAAAATGCACAATTCAAAGCTACATCATCAATTTTCAACCCTTTCTGACTTCATCTGATATTTTTCATGCATTTACTGATTTTTTTGAGCTAAATGACCCTAAAATTGAAAAGCACTACAAATGAATTCTGAAAAGGTTGAAAGTTGGCATAATATCATCATTTTACCCACATAGGATGTGCTAAAATTTGAGAGGGTTACGGCAAAAACTGGATGCACTTCGTGTACAAAATGGACAATCTCTTTCGAAGTATTAGGGTTTCGGACGAAAACTCATCTGTTACAAAGGGATTTTATTTTTTTGAACTTATTTGAACTCCAGGCTTTTTGTGTGTTCAAAATGCACCATTCAAAGCCACATCATCAATTTTCAACCCTTTCTGACTTCATCTGGTATTTTTCATGCATTTACTGGTTTTTTTAAGCTAAATGACCCTGAAATTGAAAAGCTCTACAAATGAATTCTAAAAAGGTTGAAAGTTGGCATGGTATCATCATTTCACCCACATACCATGTGTTAAAAAGTTGAGAGGATTACGGCAAAAACTGGATGCACTTCGTGTATAAAATGGACAATCTCTTTCGAAGTATGAGGGTTTCGGACGAAAACTCATCTGTTACAAAGGGATTTCATTTTTTTGAACTTATTTGAACTCCAGACTTTTTGTGTGTTGAAAATGCACCATTCAAAGCCACATCATCAATTTTCAACCCTTTCTGACTTCATCTGGTATTTTTCATGCATTTACTGATTTTTTTGGGCTAAATGACCCTGAAATTGAAAAGCACTGAAAATGAACTCTGAAAAGGTTGAAAGTTGCCATGGTATCATCATTTCACCCACATAGCATGTGCTAAAAAGTTGAGAGGGTTACGGCAAAAACTGGATGCACTTCGTGTACAAAACGGACAATCTCTTTCGAAGTATCAGGGTTTCATACGGAAACTCATCTGTTACAAAAGGCATTTCATTTCTTCACATGTAACTGCAGTGATATTCTAGATCAAAGGCATCATCATAATAGTTGTGGAGAGAAAGTATTCACTTTTCTTCGCTTGTGTCTTTTGCTTATTGCGCCGTAACCATAGATAATCTTCATCGTTTAACAGGGTGCTTGGGTCAGCCTTGACTTTGAAGGGAGGAATTTCATGAAACTTTTCATAATATTCAGACATGTCTGTCTTGCCCTCCAATCCCACAATGTTCGTGGGTGGAACCGGGACTAAAGCCACACCTTTGGTCCCGGTTCCAGCCGCGAACCGGTACCAATAGTTGTGGGCCAGGACCAAGGCCCATTGGTCCCGGTTCGTGTCTGGAACCGGGACCAAAGGGGCCAGACGAACCGGGACCAATGCCCCACGAGGCCCGACCGGCCCCCCGGGCTCACGAACCGGGACCTATTCCCCCATTGGTACTGGTTCGTGACTGAACCGGGACTAATGGGCTGGCCAGGCCTGGACCAAAGCCCTGATTTCTACTAGTGTAATCCCGAAGGTATATGTAGAGGTAGCGTGCCGACGGCGATCCCATCGACCTTGGAACCATTCCCGACGTGCATCATCACCTCGTCCTTAGCCAATTTTCATTTAATCTGTAGCCCCTGTTTGGAGTTACAAATATGAGCAACGGAACCAGTATCAAATACCTAGGCGCTACTATGAGCATTAGTAAGGTACACATCAATAACATGTATATCAAATATACCTTTGTTCACTTTACCATCCTTCTTATCCGCCAAATACTTGGGGCAGTTCCGCTTCCAGTGACCAGTCCCTTTGCAGTAGAAGCACTCAGTTTCAGGCTTGGGTCCAGCTTTGGGCTTCTTCCCGGGAGTGGCAACTTTCTTACCATTCTTCTTGAAGTTCCCCTTCTTTCCCTTGCCCTTTTTCTTGAAACTAGTGGTCTTGTTAACCATCAACACTTGATGCTCCTTCTTGATTTCTACCTCCGCAGCTTTAAGCATTGCGAAGAGCTCGGGAATTGTCTTATCCATCCCTTGCATATTATAGTTCATCACGAAGCCTTTGTAGCTTAGTGGCAGTGATTGAAGAACTCTGTCAATAACACTATCAACTGGAAGATTAACTACCAGCTGAGTCAAGTGATTATGATACCCAGACATTTTGAGTATGTGTTCACTGACAGAACTGTTCTCCATCTTGCAGCTATAGAACTTGTTGGAGACTTCATATCTCTCAACTCGTGCATTTCTTGAAATACTAACTTCAACTCCTGGAACATCTCATATGCTCCATGACGTTCAAAACGTCTTTGAAGTCCCGATTCTAAGCCGTAAAGCATGGCACACTGAACTATCGAGTAGTCATCAGATCGAGCTTGCCAGACCTTCATAACATCAGCATCTGCTCCTGCAGCAGGCCTTTCACCTAGCGGTGCATCAAGGACATAATTCTTCTGTGCAGCAATGAGGATAATCCTCAAGTTATGGACCCAGTCCGTGTAGTTGCTACCATCATCTTTCAACTTAGCTTTCTCTAGCATTAAAATTCAAGGGAACGGTAGCACGGGCCATTGATCTACAACATAGATATGCAAATACTATCAGGACTAAGTTCATGATAAATTAAGTTCAATTAATCAAATTACTTAAGAACTCCCACTTAGATAGACATCCCTCAAGTCATCTAAATGATACGTGATCCAAATCAACTAAACCATGTCCGATCAGCACGTGACATGGAGTAGTCATCAATGGTGAACATCTCTATGTTGATCATATCTAGTATATGATTCACGTTCGACCTTTCGGTTTCCAGTGTTCCGAGGCCATGTATGTACATGCCAGGCTCGTCAAGTTTAACCCGAGTATTCCGCATGTGCAAAACTGTCGCTGTATGTGAACGTAGGGCCTATCACACCCGATCATCACGTGGTGTCTCAGCACGATGAACTGTCGCAACGGTGCCTTCTCAGGGAGAACACTTATACCTTGAAATTTTTGTTAAGGGATCATCTTATAATGCTACCGCCGTACTAACCAAAATAAGATGCATAAAAGATAAACATCACATGCAATCAAAATATGTGACATGATATGGCCATCATCATCTTGTGCTTTTGATCTCCATCTCCAAAGCATCGTCATGACCTCCATCGTCACCGGCTCGACACCTTGATCTCCATCGTTGCGTCGTGGTCGTCTCGCCAACTATTGCTTCTACAACTATCGCTAACACATAGTGATAAAGTAAAGCAATTACATGGCGTTTGCATTTCATACAATAAAGAGACAACCATAAGGCTCCTGCCGGTTGCCGATAACTTTTACAGAACATGATCATCTCATACAATAATGTATATCACATCATGTCATGACCATATCACATCACAACATGCCCTGCAAAAACAAGTTAGACGTCCTCTACTTTGTTGTTGCAAGTTTTACGTGGCTGCTACAGGCTTCTAGCAAGAACCGTTCTTACCTACGGCACAAAAACCACAACGGTGATTTATCAAGTTTGCTGTTTTAACCTTGAACAAGGACCGGCCGCAGTCAAATTCGATTCAACTAAAGTAGGAGAAACAGACACCCGCCAGCCACCTTTATGCAGCACTAGTTGCATGTCTGTCGGTGGAACCGGTCTCATGAACGTGGTCATGTAAGGTTGGTCCGGGCCGCTTCATCCAACAATACCGCCGAATCAAAATAACACATTGGTGGTAAGCAGTATGACGATCACCGCCCACAACACTTTGTGTTCTACTCGTGCATATCATCTACGCGTAGACCTGGCTCATGATGCCACTGGTTGGAAACATAGCATGCAATTTCAAAAAATTTCCTACGCTCACGCAAGATCTATCTAGGAGATGCATAGGAACGAGAGGGGGAGAGTGTGTCTACGTACCCTCGTAGACCGAAAGCGGAAGCGTATGACAACGCGGTTGATGTAGTCGAACTTCTTCTCGTTCCGACCGATCAAGTACCGAACGTACGGCACCTACGAGTTCTGCACACGTTCAGCTCGATGAAGTCCCTCGAACTCTTGATCCAGCAAAGTGTCGAGGGAGTAGATGAGTTCCGTCAGCACGATGGTGTGGTGACGGTGATGGTGAAGTGATCCACGCAGGGCTTCGCCTAAGCACCACGAGAATATGACCGAGGGTGTAATCTGTGGAGGGGGGGCCGCACACGGCTAACAATTGTTGGTGTGTGTTCTAGGCGCCCCCTCCCCACGTATATATAGGTGGGAGGGGGAGGGGAACAGCCTTGGGGCAGCCCAAGTAGGAGGAATCCTACTTGGGGGCCTAGTCCAATCCGCCCCCCCCTTACCATATTTTTCGGAGGAGGAAGGAAGGAGGAGGGAGGAGGGAAGGAAGGGGGAGGCCGAATCCCTCCCCTTCCTTCTCTGTTCCCCTCTTTCCTTCCTCATCTGGTTCGGCCCATATGGGGGGCGCAGCAGCCCCTGCTGGCTGCTGCATTTCCCCTCATGGCCCATTAGGCCCATATCTTTGCCGGGGGGTGCCCGAAACCCCTTCCGGTGACCCGATATGTACCCGGTACCCTCCGAAACACTTCTGGTGTCCGAATACTATCGTCCTATATATCAATCTTTACCTCTTGACCATTTAGAGACTCCTCTTCATGTCTGTGATCTCATCCGGGACTCCGAACAACATTCGGTCACCAAATCACATAACTCATATAATACAAAATCGTCTTCGAACGTTAAGCGTGCGGACCCTACGGGTTCGAGAACTATGTAGACATGACCGAGACACCCCTCCAGTCAATAACCAGTAGCGGAACCTGTATGCTCATACTGGTTCCTACATATTCTATGAAGAACTTTATCGGTCGAACCGTTAATGACAACATACGTTATTCCCTTTGTCATCATTATGTTACTTGCCCGAGATTCGATCGTCGGTATCTTCATACCTAGTTCAATCTCATTACTGGCAAGTCTCTTTACTCGTTCATTAATACATCATCCCGCAACTAACTCATTAGTCACTTTGCTTGCAAGGCTTCTTATGATGTGCATTACCGAGAGGGCCCAGAAATACCTCTCCGATACTCGGAGTGACAAATCCTAATCTCGATCTATGCCAACCCAACAAACACCTTCGGAGATACCTTTAGAGCATCTTTATAATCACCCAGTTACGTTATGACATTTGATAGCACACAAAGTATTCCTCCGGTGTCCGGGAGTTGCATAATCTCATAGTCAAAGGAATATGTATATGACATGAAGAAAGCAATAGCAATAAAACTGAACGATTAATATGCTAAGCTAACGGATGGGTCTTGTCCATCACATCATTCTCCTAATGATGTGATCCCGTTCATCAAATGACAACACATGTCTATTGTTAGGAAACTTAACCATCTTTGATTAACGAACTAATCAAGTAGAGGCTTTACTAGGGACACGGTGTTTTGTCTATGTATCCACACATGTATCAAGTTTCCGGTTAATACAGTTCTAGCATGAATAATAAACATTTATCATGAATAAGGAAATATAAAATAACAACTTTATTATTGCCTCTAGGGCATATTTCCTTCAGAAACACTACCTCCAGTTGCAAAATTTTGGATCCAATGGCGCCATTTATCTGAGAAACCTTTCATTCTTAGGGCCTGTTGGAGGAAGGACCATTTGACCTTGTCATAGGCTTTTTCAAAGTCAATTTTGAATATCACTCCACTCATGTTTTTCCGGTGCATCTCATGGACGGTCTCATGCAGGACTACTACACCATCGAGTATATTCCTTCCTTGCATGAACGCCGTTTGAGATGGCCGGACAACATGGTCAGCTACCGTGTTTAACCTATTCGTAGCCACTTTGGTGAAAATCTTGAAGCTGACATTAAGGAGGCATATGGGTCTGAACTGTTGGATCCGTTCGGCCTCCTTAATCTTCGGCAACAAGACATTCTCGCCAAAATTCAGCCTGAATAGGTCAAGCCAGTCAGCATGAAGACAATTGTACAACTCCAAAAGGTCTGTCTTGATGATATCCCAAAAATTCTGATAGAATTCTACGGGGAAACCATCAGGGCCTGGAGCTTTATTGTGCTCCATTTGTTACACAGCCGCTCTCACCTCCTCTTCTAAGAAAGGTGCCGTGAGGATATCGTTTTCTTGTGCCGTGACTTGTGGAACATCATCTATTCGGGTCTCGTCAAGGGTGACATTCCCTTCATCCGGCGCCCCGAATAGAGATTTGTAGTACTTGGTGATATATCTTTTGAGCTCCTCTTGACCTTCGATCCGCCCCTCATCCTGTTGGAGACTATGAATACATTTCTTCCTATGGCGACCATTGGCGACCAATTGAAAGTATCTTGTATTACTATCTCCCATGAGGATGAAGTCATCTTTGGACCTCTGGTAGTATTTGATTTCCTCTTCTCGTAGAAGACGGGCAACCTTATCATTAGATTGATTTTTCAATTCAATCTCTTGTTGAGATAAGGTGCAGGTCTCTGCTATTTTGTTGAGCTCATTAATGATGGTACAGAGTGTGACGCCCCCGGCTTAATCGTGCACTAACCATACATGCAATTGCACACGATCAAGCCTAAGGACTCACTTGAAGATATCACAACACAACTCTAAAACATAAATAAAGTCATACAAGCTTTATATTACAAACCAGGGGCCTCGTGGGCTCGAATACATAAGCTCGCTTACAAGCGTCAGCGGAAGCATCAGATATCTGAGTACAGATATAAGAGATAAAGCAGATAGGCCTTTAAAGGTGGGGCAAAAGAAAACACTACGATCGAAAAGGCGCAGGCCTCTTGCCTGGGTCCCTCCGAACCTACTCCTGGTCGTCAGCCAACTCATAGTAGTAACCACCCTCGGGGTGGTAGTAGTAGTCGTCGGCAGGGGCAGCTATCTCAGGGGCTCCGTCATCTGTTTGCACCAAACGGATATGGGGAAAAAGAGGAAGCAAAGCAACCGTGAGTACTCATCCGAAGTACTCAGCATGCAAGGATCTACACTACATATGCAACATTATCAAAGGAAGGCTGTATATGTGGACTGGGCTACAGAAATGCCAGAATAGAGAGAAGGCCTAGTCCTACCGAATGCTAGCATCTTCATCATCTTCAGCAGTCTTGCAGCATTAGAAGAGTGTAGATTAGCATAACATAAAGTAGTAGTAGTGTATCAACCTCGCCCAGAGATCCTTCCTCGACTCCCTGCGAGAAAGCAATCCCAGAGCCATACTATCCAGTTATCAACACAAGTATCCAGTTCTAGTTGAATCTATCGGGATACAACTCCGAGCGTCCGTTACCGAGGATCCGGCTATGCATAGATTAGTTCTTCCCTGCAGGGGTGCACCCACTTACCCAACACGCTCGATTAACTCCGGCCGAACACACTTTTCTGGGTCATGCCCGGCCTGGGCCAAATGATACGCCGCAACCCGACCTAGGCTTAACAGAGAAGTCAGCACGCTGGACTAAACCTATGCCCCCAGGGGTCTTGGGCCATCGCCTCGGGAACTCCTGCATGTTACGTTCACGGCCGAGAGCAGACCTGGCAACCCACAATATCAAGGCGGTTGCTTCACGCAGTCCAACTCGGCACGCGCCGCTCAGTCAGTGACGTCCATTAAGCTTCGGCTGATGCATACAACGCAGAGTGCCCATAACTGTTCCCACGTGATGGATAGTGCTATCGGGCCAAAGGCCCACTCGGATCAAATATCCAAATCGTTAGTGACCTAGGAGCGCGCGGTAACGAGCAGAGACTCACGATCGATGTGACCCCGTCGCCCCGTCTCGAGGACTTGCTGCAAGGGCTAAGAATGCCCGGCCGCGCCTCGTAATTATCTCGCGGGCACCCTCCAGGTCAACCCGTCTCCACATCACTCGCATCACATGCTCGCGCGGGTACCCCTCAGGGCCGACCCGACTTTATCATGGTTCATTGTTAAAGTCATAGTAACTGTGTGTCCAAACACCAGGGGGAAACCTGAGGAATCACCCTCGATGGATTCCACCTAATGTAGTCGTCAAGGTGAACTTAGGAGGAATCACCCTCGAGGTTCACACTTGAGGTGTTGCACGACGGCGTCGTTATCGGGAGTGGTGAAGGAGGAATCACCCTCGAGGACCACGACCGATTAGCTAATCTAGAGACTTAACATCAGAAGTGCTAAACGAGGTATCACCCTCGGCACTCGATAGTAACACTGCAGTGTCGTACAACTAAGGGGGGTGATGTGTGGTGCCTGGTTGTCGATCATGTTGATCGAGTTATCTGATAAGCCAGCGGGGGCAACTGGGACAAAGTGGGGGTCTCTGGTGGGTCTCTATCCAGCCTATACTAAGCAGTTTGGGATAAACAGGTAGGTATCAACAGCAGTTACAAAAACAGGCTATGCATCAGAAGGATAAACAGTAGCAGCAGTAATTTCTCATGCAAGCATAAGAGAGAAAGAATAGGCGATATCGGCATGTTCAAGGGGGGGGTGCTTGCCTGGAAGCTCTACGGCAAAGGCCTGGTCGTCAGGGGCGTAGTCGACCTCTGGAGCTGCGTCGGCCTCGGGGACTATGTCGGTGTCGGGGTCTAACGAGAGAGAAGAGGGGGAGGAAACAGATAAATTCACAGCAAACATATGCAATACAGAGCATGTTATGCTAACGTGTAGTGCAGGGTTGCCTAAAAGCATGTCTAAGTCATTTTAGTTATTTTAGGATTTTAGTGGGATTTATTAACCGGTGTATATGCACTATTTATCTATCGGAAATAGGATAAAAGTTGCGGGTTCACCTCCGTAGAGGGTCCCGTCATGGAAATAGATGGCACGGTCAGATTCGGCTCGTCGTTCTGATCAACTTTCATGTAGAAAGTTTTTCCATCCGAGCTACGGATAAATTTCTATGATTTAAACAAGTTTTAAGCATTTTTTGAATTTATCTAATTTAACAGGAATTTCCAGAAAAGGAATATGACATCAGCACTGCATCAGCACAACGTCAGCAGTCAGCTGACCCGTTTGAATGGTCAAACTGACCAGTGGGTCCCACCTGTCATAGATAGTGGGGCTAACAGATGTTTATTTTAATTAAACAAAGTTAATTAACAGCTGGGCCCCACATGTCAGTGTCTGGTTATTTAACATATTAATTTTAAAAGCCTAATTAGTCTAATTAAGTGCAGGGGGCGCACTAGTCGGTGACAGAAGTGAACAGTGTGAGCGTTGACTCCGGTCAATGAAGTCAAAGTGGGGGTTCGGGGCCCATTGGCAGCCTCACGAAGTGGGCCCCACCACTGGCCAGGTCAACGCGGCCGCCGGAGGAGCTCCGGCGAGCGCTTTCGTGGCGGCAAAGCGCCGGAGCAGCTCGGAAATCCTCTACGCCGCACCATTTCGCTAGATTTAAAGTGTGTTCGAACGGCTACACGCTCGCGCGTCGATCTACGGGGTCAGAGCGGCCAGGGGAGGCCGGCAGAGCCGCCGGCGTCGAGCCGTGGCGGCGGTGCGGCTCGGACCCGAGCGGAACCGTGGCTACGGTGGGTTTTCTTGCGCGCAAACTAGCTAGGGGGTGACTGCGGCTCACCAGAAGCGCATTGGCGCCATTCGTTCGAGCTGCTGGAGCTCTAGAGCGCGGTAATGGCGGACGCGGCAGCGGTCAGAGCACGGCTACGGTGGCAGTTCATCGGAGGCATGCAGGTGAGCGGAGAAGGAAGCAGGGGGAAACGCGGAGCTCACCTAGCGGCTCAAGGTGGCCCGTGAAAGATTAGCAGCGCAGAGGAGCTCGGGGTCGCCGGAGTTTCCCGCGGGGCCGGAGATGGGGACGATGATGAATCCAGCAGCAGCAGGGCTCCCCGGCTCGAACGGCCTGCACCGGACGACGTGGAGGACGACGGCGAAGCGGAGGGACAGGGTCGGAGGCTTCGGGGTCGCCGGTGGCCGCGGGATCGAGCGGGGGACGGCGGCGAGCGCTTCGGGCAGAGGGAAGGAGAGGCGAGCCCGGGCGAGGGAGAGAGGGGGAGAGTGGATAGGATGGAGGGGAGAGGCCGAGGGGGTTCGGCCTTATCCCCTCGCCCGGCCTGTAGCGCCGCGGTGTCGGCCACTGGCCGGCGAGCGCGCTTGGCCATGGGGACGGCGACACGGCGAGGGAGAGAGAAAGAGGGATGGTGGGGACTGGGCTGGGCCGGTCGGTTGACTTAGGCCCAGTAGCGCGGGCCTTTTTCCTTTTCTTTCTTCCTTTTTCTGTTTTCTGTTTTTAGCTTCTGTTTTGTAAATTGTTTGGTCATAATTTGACTTTTGTAAAATATGTGACTTAGCCACATAAATATGTTGTAATATTTAGCACTGCCAGAAATTGGTTTGGTGATCAAATGATTTCTTTTGAATTTTTAATAAATGAATTGGCACTTTAAATTTCTGTTTTGATGCTATTTCATGTTGTTTGAGTCACATAATGAATTCAGGTGATGTTGTTTTTCTGAAGATAATTGGTTATGAATTATTTGCTATTTAATGAACATTTTAGTTTCTGATTTGAACAATTTTTATTTTTCACTTTAAATTTGAATTGCAATTTGCATTGGAATTTAAAAAGAGATATGATGCAAATGATGATCAAGCATAGTTAATCATGGTGACTTGGCATGATCAGAGGGTGATCACTGTGGTGTGAGGCTGGGGATGTTACACAGAGGCGCTGCTTTTCCTTTTTGTATAACCCGTTGGTGTGTTTTGCCCATCGAGAGAGATGTTGCCTCATGGCCCTTATTTTAAAATTCCATCTCTGAATCAGCATATGGCCAACGGAGGGACTCTCCCAAACATTCTTGATTATGTCTACAAAACCTTTCCGATGCAGCCATCCCAATTCAAATTTGAACGGGCGACGGGTAGGATGGTTCGTAGAATTAGAGTCCAGAATGATTGGCGCATGATCCGATAATGCCACGATTCGCTCTAGGGCTCGCACTATTACCATAGGAAATTTTAGCTACCACTCGGTATCCATGAGTACCCTATCAAGCTTCGCGTATGTCGGCATAGAACGGTTATTAGCCCAAGTGAACTGCGCCCCGACATACAAGCCTCCCGAAGATCCAAACTGTCAATCACAGCATTTAGTAGGAAAGGCCAATAAGTGTCGAAGCGGTCATTATTTTTCTCTTCCTGGTACCTAAGGATATTAAAATCCCCTCCAATAAGCATTGGGTACGGGTTATCCTTAGCCAGGTTCACCAATTCACGGAGGAAAGCAGATTTATGCTCATCTTGGGCAGCCCCATAGACTGCGACCAGCCTCCATGTAAAATTATCAGCCCTGTTTCGTAGGTGGAATTTGATATGAAATTCACCGGTCGAAAAGGCCAACAAGTGCATGGTCGTGGTCTGTATCCCAAGAAGGATTCCTCCAGACCTTCCATGAGCTGGTAGACTATGCCATGTGTAGTCAAAACCACCTGCTAGGTGATTGAGGACATGCTGGCGGAAGTCACATTTACCAGCCTCGGAAATTACCACAAAATCCAATTCGTGTTCTCGCACACAATCACTGACGTGTTTATGTTTAGCCAAGTCTGAGAGACCTATGCTATTCCAAAACATGCCTCTCATGTGGAAACTCGGATTGGAGTGGAATATTTTCTTTTTCTTTTTAGAGGAATGCGATTTAGATTTCCGCGAAGACACTGTGAAGTCACAAAACATGGACCCAGGTCTTGGTCATCTAATCCAACTTCGGTAACCTCACCAACCAAGTGGGAGATAAGCGGACCATCTTTTGTAATTGCCAAGCCTTAAAATATCTGTAGTGCCATACCTTTTTTCCTTCACATCAGTGGGGTTTTAGATAGCATTTTTTAATGCTAACTGAAGTACTGAACAAATTAGTTTAGAAGTCAGTGTAAAGTGTTTAAGAGGAAATTTATTCCCTGCACTAACAAAATCTGATGGCCATTCTTGTGACCTGATCCAAGGTAAGGTTTCAGAAGGTTATCTCTGTAAGAACAGGATTTTGTCTTATGTATTTCTAGCCGCCATGCTGATGCATGGTAGACGGTGAATGGACAAGAGATAACATTTGCTCTTTTCTGTCATACATGTATGCATTTTTTTTCATCATTCTCAGTATCATACATCAATTTTGCACATATGTACGATGAATATGATTGCTCATTTTCCTTTCATGGTAAAGAAATCTATGTGGCGTTGACAACATACTGAACCTTTTATTAGACTAGTAAGTGTGTACGTGCAACGCACGTATCATAGAATTATGGAAGAGAGAAAAAATTGGATCGCCGGAAGGGGAGCGGCGACATAAGTGTCGAGGGAGGAGGATTGATTATTGCGGCAGCCACACGAAGAAGATGCCCCATGCCTTTTTTTTAGATCGAGGATGCCCATGTGGCCATGCCTACAGGTTTCCTTGATATTTCCCAGCTACTTTGAGTGACTCCTTTGATTATGTTGGACTATTGTAGAAGAGATTATTGGGAATTTTTTTTGTGTACAATCAGTAATCAATAATTAGAAAACATGTTTGTGCTGGATGGAAGAGGCAAAAGAAATTTCCAAGGTAAGACCTGAAGCTTCCTTGAACTGAAAGTTGATTATGCAAGCAGTTGAAGTTAGGATCTAGCGTCTCAGTCATGCACTCTGAAGAATGTAAATCCTTTGAACTTGTCTATCAAGTCAAGGATACACGATCCAACTATTGACCTACTTTATAAAATCTGTTAGAACACTATCTATACTAAATATAGCGAAAACAAGCACAGGTAAGGACAATGTCTGAAAATGTCAAATTGTGTACAAGTCAATTTTGACACTAAAAGTACAGATAGATTTTATGCACTGTAAATGATAGAATCTGGCAACAGAGCTTCAAGCCACGGACTGGCAATATATATTTGTAAACCAAATATGACATAAACTGGCAATATAACTTCATGCCACAGTTTGGAAATAAAATATGACGGTACATGACATTAGCATTAAAATTGATGTTAAAGAAATTTCAAGCCATTTGACAAAAAGAAAATATCACATTAACCTTAGGCAACAGGCTACCCTGTTTTTCATTCTAATTTAAGGGAACTAAACATGTTTTTGACATGACATGGAAGACAAATGACACATGCTCCTTTTCAGCGGCAAAACAATTTCACTCCTGAAGATAAGTGTTGGAAACATGCACATCCTCTTATTTAACACCTGAACAAGCGACTGGATTAGTTCCAGTATTACAGAGACCAAAGCTCGTGAAACATCAGTGTGAATCCCAGATCATAGCAATTTGGGTTTTCCCTTTCATATAAATTATTTTAAACATAAATTATTTTTGGAATATAAATTGATTAATATCAGTAGCAAGTTAGGAAAGTCATGTCTGCATAAGCGATAGGTAACTACTTCATAATTCACAACATGAAACCATTTCAGAATTCTAAACACATTTTAGAAATCGAAAACCATCTAAAAATATTTCAGAATTCACAGCATGCCCATATGTATTTAAATAAAATGATGATTCAAATAAAAAAATAAAAAATCTAACAAAGTATGGTTGACTACAAAATAGCGTGAATAAAAATAAATCAAAGAAGAACGAACCTGCATCATCCAGGTCAGGCCGGTCCTGTGGTAGCTGTCCGGGCATCAGCTCTGTTGTTATCTCCTCCTAGTACGGGTTGCATGTCATCGTGATAAAGTAATCTGGTTTACCCCATCGCTGCACTATGGCCATTGCATCTAGGAACCTTCTCTGCATATTTCTATCACCACCAGGAAATGTCCTTGGAAGCACAATCCTTTTACCAATCCGATCACCACATGACTCTCCAGCAGCGATCGTGTCTACAAGACCCTACATAGAGGATACATAATGCAGACATTAAGAATACTGAACTATATAGTAAAAGTGAGATCGATAATGTCATAAAAAAACAACTTCCAGCACGCACACTCCGAAACCTTTAATAATCAGTACATCACATTCCGAAAGATCTAATGATCAGGAAAAAATGAGGGAGCTAACTACAACAGTGACAATTTGAGTTGAATTGATTTGGTCAATACACGCACCTCTGAATTCTGTTGATCGGTCCCAGTGAATTTGATCCCCGACTGCATATCAGACGTAACACGTCCGCTTGTTCGCTCGCTCGTCGACGTAGCCGCTCAGGGCTGTTGAAACACCTGGCAAAACATCAATATAAAAAATATGTTGGATTCAAAACGCTAAACCAATTCACAGAGCAGCGGCAGCACACGTACGCAAAGCTAGCCTCAAACAAGCAGAGAGGCAGGTTAATTGATTTCTTGTCTAGCTAGAGGTACGTGCACTTGTAACCATAGATGTACGGATCGTAAGTGAAGCCCGTCCACGTCGTTGTTAATTCTCTCGTTATCTTTCAATTCATATCCGTGTGAACTTGAAGCTGAAATCAGAACACGCACCTTAGTAATCAAGGCAGCAGCGGGTATGGATTCCTAGGGCCGATGGTGATGTCTACACGCGTATGTGGATGTGGATGTGGATGTGGTGGTGAGACTTGGTCGATGGCATAGTGAGAGCACAACCACAAAGCGAGGACGGCGAGGGGTTGGAGCAAGGAGGTCTGGACGGCGCGAGGAGGGCTGCCTGCGAAATCCGGATCAAGAGGTTTGAGCGAGGCCTGGACGACGCGAGGTGGAGGTCCCCAGGTTGGAGCGAGATCGTGGTAATTATTGCTTAATTATGATGACGGAGATCGTGGTAATTATTGCTAATTGATTATGATTAAAATAGGCCTGGGCGATGCGAGGTGGAGGTCTGTAGGTTGGAGCGAAATCTGGGTAATTATTGCTTAATTATGATGACGGAAATCATGGTAATTATTGCTAATTGATTATGATTAAAATAAAATCAATTATAGTAAATGATGTGAATTAGATGTGATACAACATTGAGGCAATCCGGTCCATTGAGAGATGGCAGGTGTGTGGCTGAGATGTAATGTTTCTGCCACAGCTCGATTGTTTAATAGTAGTGGAGATGACACATTAGGAAAATATGCTTTCTACTTTCTTTATATTTGCTTCCAAGAGGTTTAGTCTATTGTGAATTTGTTCCTCATATTATTTTGTAAGGCTCTAAAGCCACGTTGACAAGTGCAATAAGTTGAAACAATAAAGGTTAGCATGTCAGATGATACATATAGGAATTCATCCTACAACTCAAATTTACTGGATTATTATCTCGATCTTCAGTTGTTCTTCTGATATATTTTTCACGATCCCAGTGTTATGAATGACGAGTCCAAGAAGAAGCATCATAATTCCAATGGTGATATGTTCTTCAATCTTCAATAATACTCCTTTTTGTGTATTTTATGATGGCATCAGCCTAATTCTAATGAACATCAGCAACGTGCAGCACCAACCATAGACCGGGACGTGATGACGGTGCTCCGGAGGCAATGAGCTAGAACTGGGCTCACATGCGAGCATAGGCTGAGAAACTTGGCGAGCCTTCAGGTGCACCCCAGTCAAAGATTGTTGTGGTGCTGCTCTTCTACACTACCCATAGGAGACAGTAGACGACCATGTTGTCAATTTTAAGTGGGAGCTCATGCAGAGGACCAGCAAAAAGCATGTCACACATCCTCTAATGTGGTTGTATGAGCGGCATCTATATGCCAGCAACGATATCTGTGTCAAGAAGAGCGGCAACTGTGGGAACCCAATCAGAAGGTGGTTCAGACTCTCTTTAGCCGACTTAGGTTGCGCTGCAGACAAGTGCAGCAACACTCATGGTATTGTCATTAATTGAAACATCATTTTTGGAATAACTACCTCCGTACCAAAATAGACGATGCTTAGCCTGACCTTTATTATCCATATTAAGGACGGAAATTTCCAACTTTGATGCAACACAAAGTTGGCGATGGAGACACAATGGAGTGGGATGGCATTAAATCAGAGAGAAAGAAGAACGGGAGGCGTGATATGGCGAAAGATCGGGAGGGAAAAACAAGCTTTCATGTTGTGATGTGGTTGAACTTTACATGCACATTACTCTTCCCACAGTTTTATGGAATATAATGGTCGATTAATCAGCCTATATGTAGGTTTTTTGACCTCCAAGGGAGATGTGGAGGTTGCTAAATAGGACGGAGGAAGACACCATATTTGTGAATAGTACATCGTCAAAAATAGAAAAACTATTATGATATTAATTCTTCCCGTGGCAGCGCACGGGCAATCAACTAGTAAGTCCATAAAAGAAACATCATATAAGTATTTAAAAGTCATATAGATCCAAAATGGTTCAAAGGCACAGGTAGCGTAACAAGCATACAAGTAACATTTACAAGAATGTGCAACATTGGTTCACAAGATGAACAAAAATTGAGACCAACAAGCACATGCATCAACATACACTCGAACAAATGCGATGAGCTCCACCGTCCGTGATGCAAACCTATACGTTAATTAGCACAACCTTGAGTTTCAAAGTTCAAATGCAAGTTCCTTAGCACAACCATAAGTTTCAAAGTTCAAATGTAAGCTCATTAGCACAACCATGAGTTTCAAAGTTCAAATGCAAGTTCATTAGCACAACCTTGAGTTCCAAAGTTCAATTGTAAGTTCGTAAGAAGAATCATGTGTTTCAACATTCAAATGCAAGTTTATTGTTGGAGCTGACGCTCAGCTCCTCTTCTTCTTCCCCGCGGCAGCTTCCTCACAGCACACTCATGAACAAAAAAAAAATGAGATCCATGGGCACTAGCACCCAGGACTTAGTTTTATAGAAGAAGCCCACCCGGGTGAGGAACCAGAAATTCGACCCTGACAGGACACCTGGAACCAGAAATTCGACCCTGACAGGATTCGAACCCTGGCTGCAGGGTGCGCCACTGCACACCCTTGCCACTAGGCCACAGCCTAGTTCTCCATGAACAAGAAGAACACGGGAGGTTTGGTGCCACTGCCCCACACAGCCGGCCTTTCCATGTATTTCTCTTAACTTAAACAAACGTGATTACAGCTGATTAAATAACTCAAACACACACACACGGCGCGGTTATCCACCTCCATCAGCCACCGCTCCAGAACGTGAAGAAACTGACGCGGCGTCAGCGTGGTAGTCCAGCGTGATGCATCCCAGATCCCAGGAAAAAGGTGTGCATTGGGAAATCGCAGCTCTGCATAGCCGGACCGCCGCCGCCGCTGCAGATCGAGGAGCACGTACACACACGTGCATCTAATCAATTATCCTTGGACATGTCACATGTGCATAGACGTCTAGCGTGCTAGCTAGCTAGCTAGCTGATCGTCGTTCGCCACACAAGCCGTCTATCGACTGCAGCAGTTCAGTGGCCCTCGACCGTGCATGTCTCGCCAGAGTAGGTGATGACGTAGAAAAGAAAAACATGTTCCGTGAATTGGATCTTTGGAGAAGGGGATTTGACGGTTTGGCTGGAAACAGGAAACTACAGACGTCCAGTCATACAATGGGAAAGAGGCCGTCGATAACTAGCGAATTTTCAGGGCTATCGACCGTCTGGCGAATTGCAGACGCCCTTCTTCTCTTTCCTGATTCTCTCCCCTCCAGCTAGACAAATATCCTATCTGGCATGTGCTACAGAAGGCCGAATGGACACCGTTGTACATGCCCTAACAACTACTCGTCAAGATTAGTGCTAACATTCATGAGCACAATCATGAACTTCCGAGTTCAAATGCGTGTTCATGAGCACAATCATGAACTTCCAAGCTCAAATGCAACTTCATAAGCACAATCACGAATTTTGAAGTTCAAATGCAAATCAACAAGAAGCACAATCATGAGTTTACAAGTTCATTAGTAGAAGACTTCAAAATTGCTGGAGTAGTCATTATTGTGTGGAGATCGAAGCGCCACGGCCTGTAGTAGGCATCACTGGGCTTCTTTGCGTAGGTGTAGATCCACCTACCCACACATTGTTGCATCCAGCCGATGGAGGGATATGTAAGCATGAGACGGTAAACACATATGACTGTAAGATGAATCATTTAACTTCTCGTCCAAAATTACATGCTCAAATTTGGGCATTTTTTCAAAATTTTACTTTGTTTAATACACACCATTTGAAGTCCCATGCTCAAATTTAAGAACTTTTTGAGTTGGTTTGCCATTTTTGAAGCAGTAACTGGTTTTCCAACCACTAAAAAGGGCAGAAAGCATTTCTGTTCAACATAATGGGCAAACGAGCTCAGAAAGGGATGAAACTTGGCACGGTGTCTTGATAGGACCCCTATAGGTTGTGGTACAAATTTGAGAGTGTGACGGCAAGAACTTGATGCACATCTTGTACAAGTTTGACTCTCTCGTACGAAGTATCTGGGTTTCCAACGGAAACCACTGCCTTCCATAGACTACTCAATTTTCTACATCATTTCAACTTCAAACTTTTACTTTGTTTAATAAACACCATTGGAAGTGTCTTGCTTAGATTTGGTTACTTTTTTAGATGGTTTGCTATTTTTGAACAATTGATTGATTTTTTTGGTCAATAAAAACGGCAGAACGCATTTCCATTCAACATAGCTCGGAAAGGGATAAAACTTGGAACGGTGTCTTCATAGGACCCATATAGGGTGTGGTAATAATTTGAGACCGTTGCGGCAAAAACTTGATGCACTTCATGCACAAAAGGAACACTCTGGTGAAGTATCAGGGTTTTGAACGGATACCACCTCCTTCGACAGAAAACTCAATTTATCAACATCGTTTCAACTTCGGACTTTTACTATGTTTAACACACACCGTTGGAAGTCTCATGCTCAAATTTTAGAACTTTTTGAGTTGGTTTGCTATTTGTTTTAAGCATTAACTGATTTTCCAGCCACTAAAAAAGGCATAACGCATTTACATTCAACATAACATGCGAACAGGTCGAAAAGGGGTAGGTTTCTATCATAGGACCCCTGTAGGGTGTGATAATAATTTGAAAGCATTACGGCAAAAAGTTGATACACTTCATGTATAAACTAAACACTCTCCGACAAGTATCAGGGTTTCAAATAAAAACCACCGTCTTCTCCGGACAACTCAATTTTCTACATTATGTCCACTTCAAACTTTTACTATGTTTAATACACACCATTGGAAGTCCCATGCTCTAATTTGGCCACTATTTTAATTGATTTCCTATTTTGAACCATTAACTAATTTCTGGCCACTAAACAGGGTAGAACGCATTTTTGTTAAACATAATGTGCAAACGAGCTCGGAAATGGATGAGACTTAGCATGGTGTCTTCATAGGACTCTTGTAGGTTGTGGTAAAAATTAGAGGGCGTTACGGAAAAAACTTGATGCACTTCGTGTACAAACTGAACACTCTCCAGTGAAGTATCAGGGTTTCTAACGAAAATCACGGCCTTCCACAGACAACTCAATTCTTTTACATCATTTCGACTTCCAACCTTTACTATGTTTAATAGACACCATTGGATCTCTCATGCTCAAATTTTAGAAGTATTACATGTGTTAGTAAATATGGATTTTTCTAGCTATTTTTACTTACTTTATCTGCGGGGGCATTCATGGGCGCATGCCACAGCTAAATTTTGTAAAACATTGTGCGGATCAGCGAAATATTGCTGTGGCGGGAAAAAATTTCGCTTGTGACTGGTACTTGACAAAATGGTGGCGGGCCAAAGTTTGTCGCCCACCACTGCTACTTTTACCTCATGCCTAAATTTATATAAATGTATGAATGGCGGGTGGAGCTTTTCTTGTCCGTATCTGCTCCCAACATGGCAGTGGTCGGCGTCGATTTTTTACCCGCCACTACTACTTTTCCAAAATAGCTGTGGAGGGTACCTCTCCATGCCCACCACTAATTAGAACCCACCTATAAGCCTTTTCCCAGTAGAGCATAAATGGATGCACAATTATTATTGCTCCGGCCTCAGTTTCAGTTGGCAATTACATGTATATAATTTTTATGGGGTTAATATTTCATTTTGGAGTCGCTTGGTTCTCCTGTGGAATAAAGGATCAAGAATAATAAAATTTTGGCCATATTTTGGTATGATGGTATTTTTCATACTATCAACGAGCTTGGATATTTTAGATCTTTAGTAGAATTTCTAGATCAATCATGTTGCTTTATTTGTTTTGTCTGGTTATGCAGGGGTTAGGGGAAGAACAAGCAAAACATTGTGAAGATAGTGTGCTACTTATAGTAAAATGAGCGTAGTGGAGGCCCAGTTAGGCCTCCTTTGGTTCATGGGATAGGAATATCATGGAATAAGAAAACCATAGAAAGTGAGATGGCATGTACCTCAATATCTATAGTAGAAGAGATGGGAATTAGTTCATAGGAGAAGAATTTTTCATTAGGTCTAGGCTAATTTTTCTTTTCCTTTAGAATGTGAATGATATATTCCTATCCTACATAGGAATAGGAATTCATTCCTACAAATCAAAGGGCTTCAAAGGAATTTTTCCAACAAAATTCCTCTCATTTAAAATTCTTACAAAATTTCTATAAACCAAAGGAGGCCTTCATCTATCTTTAAGTTTTTTTAAATTACTTGAGTCTTTCTTAGTTGTTGCATGAAATTTGACGGGTGCAGCCTATAGCGGAAAGAACAATCAAATGATGTTTGTTTAATGTGTAGCTAGCTCACATAACCGAGAGCAAATTGCCAGCTTTAAATTTTTTATACAACTAGAGCTATTCCCGCGTGTTGTAGCCGAAGTTGGATGGAGTGATTTCTATGAGAGGAATACAAGAATTGAGATAATCAATGAAGTTTGATTGTTTGAAAATGTATTATTCTGGTTAGCAATACAAGAATTGAGATTCAAGCACATACAATTTAATATATTTGATTATTATGTAGTTGTAGATTTTTTAATGTAAGTAAAATGCATTAAGGTGGGTCTTTTCCCATGCATATTGGTACAGTGAGTTGGCGTAGTTGCATGTTGAGAGAATTAAATTTAGTGCTGCATGCATGGTGGCATGATAAGTTGACATTGTTGCATGTCACGATAATTGAGTTAGTGAGGATCAATTTTTTACGTATATAGGATTATATCCGCCATCCGTCGCTTCTTTTTTTTCTTTTTGACATCATCTATACCACAAATCATGATATAAGCATCATTATGGCTGTCATACCGAACATGACATCACTAGCATTACAATTGTAGTTAAGTTATTTTTGTAGACCTTTTTCAGTAAATGTTTGTTTGTTGTCTACATCTCCAATTTTTATTAGCTGTTTTTCCACCAAACGCGTGGGATATTATCTCGTTTACTTTAAAGATGGTATCACAAATGAATGAATGTTGTTTCAGATGGATTCTCTTTTGGACATATATAGTTCAGAAACTAGTACATAAATTTGAATTTTAAACACGTGCAAAGAAAGAAAAACGTGTTTTTTCCATTTCCGAGAGGCACAAATTTGCTTCTCCTCGAGGCACAGGTTTGCTTCCGCGAGAGGCACAACTCTGCCTCCTGCAGGAGGGAAAAAATGCCTCTCGCGGAAGCAAACTGTGCCTCCACGAGACGCAAATCTGTCCTTCTCATGGAAGAAAAAAACATGTTTTTCTAGCGGAAGAAAAAAAGCGTGTTCTCCGCGCAAAATAAAAGTCAGTTTTTTTGTCCAGAACACAGGGAAACCAGGCAAAAACCGAAAAGCCCCAAAATAAAATAAAAAACATCTAAATCCCGAAAAAACATACATAAAAATAAATAAAACAAAATCCCGAGGGAGCACCTAGCACGCTACTTGGCGCGCTCTCAGCTCACCAAAAATGACCCTTGAGGGGCTCCCATGAGGTTTACCCCTCAGTTAGTTGCTCTCGCAAATAGTGGACTACTACAACACTTGATCTAGAGAGCCTGGGCTAATCATACACCCTCCAACATCTAGAAAAATAATGATAAACCCAAACCACCTTGAACACCCGCCAGGGCTATATCTCGCTAATAACGAGATGTACGCCCGGCTCGCTGAAGGTTTTCCCTGCTCACTACAGTATAGGGCTGGCCCGCTATTCGCTCACAGCTAGGCTCACTGTGTTTGAACCGTTCCTTCCTTGGTTTGCTTTTGTTTTTTCCGTTTTGTTGTTTTCTTTTTCTTTTAGTTTTCTCTATTTCTTCAATGGTTTTTTTCTATTGTTTTAGTTTTTTCACTGACTTTCTGCGCTTATTAATCAGTTTGTTCAACACATATACATCAGAAACTTTTTTTATATACACGTTAAAGATTTTTTTAAATACTTGGTTAACATTTTTTATGTCTGCTTTTTTTCATGCACATTGTACATTTTTTTATATATTTAATACTTTTTCTACTACACATTTAGCATTTTTCAAATACAAAATTAACATTTTTTCAATACATGGTCAACATTTTAAAAAATGCTTGATTCACATTTTGCACATAATAGATTAATATATTTTTTAATACATGGTCAACATTTTTCAAACAGTCGGTTAAAAAAAATCCCGGTATACATGATAAACAATTTCATATATATGAAGAAAAGTAAAAAAAATGAAAGAAGACAAAAAACAAAAAACATGCAAAAAAAAAACAAGGCAGTGGCCTCCCGTGTGCCTGGACCTACCCATCTCGCGCCTCCATCAGGCGAGCCTTCCCTAGGACGCCGGCCAGAATCCTTCTCATCCACGGTACTTCCTTTCTTAGAGAGCACCAGAATCATCCTCCTCCGCATCCGTCGTACATCCTTTTCTCCATCCCAATTGTAGGCCGGATTGAGGTGACCGTGGTTGGGAGGATTCGTCATGTTTGGGATATTTTGAGGTTGGTGCCTTGGCAGTACAACGATAAAGGATGCAAGACAAGGCAGAGGAGTGCATGGCGCCGCCCCGTCACTATCGTCCTCGTTCATCTCCGCTTCTCCAGCAAACTTCAGCAGACACATTTGCCGTACTTCCTTGTCTAACTAGTACAATCACCTGCCTCCGCCTCCCTTCACAGCCACATGTATCTCTCCTAGAAACCCAAAGGATAAAAATTCATCACCAACAATTGTGAACATTATTTAGCTTCATCTGGTGGTTATGTTTTAGATTATTGTGGTTCTACACCGTTTCAATTTGCAATCCTCTATGAGGATAACACACTTTGCATTTGCGCACATAAAAATGTCAGGTACAAATCGCCAAAAGAAAAGCTGTTATCTAAGACGCAAATTAGAGTAAACAGTTCTACTGAAGATAATGTCCCTTTGCTTAGGTTCACAGGGGTGCTGAAATATTTGCGCTAGTAGTCGTTTAATTTTGCAGTTCAGAAATGATAGCATAGGATAGCTAGGATTCAGACACACAACTAAAAGAAAAAGCATTTTTCTTTTAGTTTTCTCTATTTCTTCAATGGTTTTTTTCTCTTGTTTTAGTTTTTTCACTGACTTTCTGCGCTTATTAATCTGTTTGTTCAACACATATACATCAGAAACATTTTTAAGTATACATTAGAAACTTTTTTTATATACTCGTTAAAGATTTTTTTTAAATACATGGTTAACATTTTTTATGTCTGCTTTTTTTCATACACATTGTATATTTTTCTAATATATTTAATACATTTTTCTACTACACATTTAGCATTTTTTAAATACAAAATTAACATTTCTTCAATACATGGTCAACATTTTGAAAAATGCTTGTTTAACATTTTTCACATAATAGATTAATATATTTTTTAATACATGGTCAACATTTTTCAAACGCTCAGTTAAATATTTTTTTCCCGGTATACATGATAAACAATTTCATATATATGAAGAAAAGTAAAAAAATGAAAGAAAACAAAAAACAAAAAACATGCAAAAAAAAAAGGCAGTGGCCTCCCATGTGCCTGGACCTGCCCATCTGGCGCCTCCATCAGGCGAGCCTTCCCTAGGACGCCGGCCAGAATCCTTCTCATCCACGGTACTTCCTTTCTTAGAGAGCACCAGAATCATCCTCCTCCGCATCTGTCGTACATCCTTTTCTCCATCCCAATTGTAGGCCAGATTGAGGTGACCGTGGTTGGGAGGATTCATCATGTTTGGGATATTTTGAGGTTGGTGCCTTGGCAGTACAACGGTAAAGGATGGAAGACAAGGAAGAGGAGTGCATGGCGCCGCCCCGTCACTATCGTCCTCGTTCATCTCCGCTTCTCCAGCAAACTTCAGCAGACGCATTTGCCGTACTTCCTTGTCTAACTAGTACAATCACCTGCCTCCGCCTCCCTTCACATCCACATGTATCTCTCCTAGAAATCCAAAGAACAAAATTTCATCACCAACAATTGTGAACATTATTTTGCTTCATCTGCTGGTTATGTTTTAGATTATTGTGGTTCTACACCGTTTCAATTTGCAATCCTCTATGAGGATAACACACTTTGCATTGCGCACATAAAAATGTCAGGTACAAATCGCCACCACCACCATGCCCGGGCCAAGAGACCCGGACGTCCTCGTGCCGCGAAGATTACCCAGGGGGGATCTCCTCTTGCCGTTGTCAAGACGAGGCGCAGCCGCAGTGGATCTCGATCTAAACCCCTCGGGCCCAAATCAGATCTCATCGCAGCCAAAATCTCATCCGCCAACGGCCGCTGGAGATCTTCTGGCCACCGCCAACCCGGTGCGCACTACCGCTGGAGGAGCAGGGAGATGGACGCCGCTGCCCCCACGTGTTACCGCCGGCCGAGGACAGCGCCGCCGCCGCCGCCTCACCACAGGGGCTTCGCCCCGCGGCGTCCTCAGCGATGGCGGCGGTAGTGGGAGGCGATGGAGGGGAGGGCTGAGGGCGGTGTGGACGGGGACTCCCCGGGGGCGGCGCGGCGCCGCCGCCTCGGGGGATAGGATCTCAAGTATTGGTAAGTCTTGACCACGGGAGGATGGCAGTGGCGATTTGGAAGAGGAGTGAACATTATTTAGCTTCATCTGCTGGTTATGTTTTAGATTATTGTGGTTCTACACCGTTTCAATTTGCAATCCTCTATGAGGATAACACACTTTGCATTGCGCACATAAAAATGTCATGGTACAAATCGCCAAAAGGAAAGTTGTTATCTAAGACGCAAATTAGAGTAAACAGTTCTACTGAAGATAATGCCCCTTTGCTTAGGTCACAGGGGTGCTGAAATATTTGCGCTAGTAGTCGTTTAATTTTGCAGTTCAGAAATGATAGCATAGGATAGCTAGGATTCAGACACACATACTAAGAACAATAGCAGTTCCAACCCAGTGGGCATACAGTCTGTGCAAACATACTGCAGATGGTTCTGTCTACTTTATTTTTTATCCGATCCATCGAATTATTCCAACCAATCAGCCGGCCTCCATGGATAGACATAGCTCGTGTAGTTCACCGCTCTTTTGGCTCCTTTGATCCTACAAGTTCCTGGGCTTCTTTCAGTAGAGAAGCGAGAGTCTTGTGAGGCTTCACTGGGCCACGATTGGCACTATATAAAATCATAGAGCTCTCGATACATGACATGGCCTTGCAAGCATCGGACAAAGATTGGATGAAGATCATCAAGAAGTGTTCTTTGAGGTAGCTGTCACTGTGTTTCATCATTGATATGACCATCTTGCTGGCATTCCTCATCATGCTCAAGCAACTTGCCGTGGGCTGACTCTTTGTCCGCACAATCTCGTTGAGCTTATTGGCAAAGCTAGTTGGAGAATCTCCAGGAGAAATTTTATCGACCAGTTGAGCCAAATTATGATCTTGGGTGATCAATTTGTCAAATATTGCCATAGCAAGAGATAATAAAGCTGCATGCAATTTCTTGTCATCATTTTTCTGACAAGTTGAATCGTTGTTGCTACGGCCGTCATCTTGTGGAGCACGAACTTGGGCTTCTATGTCAGTGGGGCCTTGCAAAGGAGAACTTTGTCCATCTGTTCTGTTTTCTGCTAGTGTATCGTTTCCATTCAGCACAAGAGGTAGTATTTCTCGGAGAATCTGCGAATTTATGAGTATGCATGTTTAGTTAATAGTCTGTTTGGGGGAAATCAAAATAAAACAAAAAATATATGTAGTACTCCCTCTGTAACTTAATAAAAGATGTTTTTTGACACTGTCATTAGTGTCAAAACATGTCTCATATTATGTTACGGAGCTAGTATTTGATAACGTACCTTTGGCATCAGGTCCTCAATAGTTTCCTTGAGTGCCCTGAGATAGTCATCATTCTCTTTGTAATGAATGTAGAGACGCTTGAGTGTTTTAGCTGCCATAATTCTATTTGTGCTGTTGGCCGCCACGGCACCTAAAAGGAGGATTTTACTGAGATCACGGACAACATGATCATTTGCCTTCAAGATGATGGCAGCATTGTTTTCACTTTGACTTAGCTTCAACAGTGCTTCACCTGCCAATTTTCTGATGGAGTGGTCTTTGGCGTCATCGGTGAAAATGGAAGGGAGCATCTTGATAAAATTTTCTCTGCTTTCCTTGTTCACACGCACAGACTCCTCATCCATGCCCATGGCTAGCTGCGTGAGAATCTGAATGGTTAATATGCGAACATGTTCACTGCATCCACAGCACCTTAGGATCCTCTCCATGCCATGGATCGCTTCCTTGTCGCTGGAGATTTGTCTACGCAGCCTAGCGCCAGTCTCTCCCGGAGCAGCCACGAGGCGGCACATGACTTGCAGCGACGCGGCTACGATGGTGGTCGACCATGCCTCGTGGTCGATGAGGTGGAGCAGGTCGGAGCTTACCGGCGCCAAGACCTTGGAGAGCAGGCCCTGGGCGTTGCTTATGGTTCTGCAGTTGTCCTCGTCGGCGGCGAGCTTGCGGAGGATAACGAAGCCGTTCTCCATGAGCTTCTTGTAGTCGTTACACCAGTCCTCTTCAAATTGCTGCTGAGAGATGTCGATCAGCGAGCCTATGCGCTGGATCCCTTGCGGGAATTGCATCAGAGGAATCCTGCTGGCAAGGTGCGTCACTATGTTGGCAGCAACCACCCTAATCGTCTCGCCGTATGGGCTTGTGGAATCCAGCGCCTGCAGCAGTTTCTCGATTACATGGCTAGAGGAGGCCACCAAACTGATGAGCTCTGCTGTGAGTGTGCGCTCCTCTGCTGTGACTGTGGGCTCTTCTGCTGTGACTATGGGCGCGTGCTCCAACAGCGCATCCAGAATCTTTGCCCCAGAAAGGAAGCTTTCAGATGATTCAGACTTGATCATTCCCACAGCATATGTCGCCAGGTTTGTTTCCTTGAAGAATGCTGGGTCCTTCTCGCACTTGTTCACCGTCTCACGCAGGTATTCCTCCACAGCCTCTTTGATGTTGTTCATCTTGTACACTTCCGCCACATCGTTCACTAGGTCCTCTCGCGCAAAAGAGGAGTAAAACCTGTAGCAGAAGATCAGGTATTTTTTTTTATTTAGGAACAAAAGATGAGATGTTTACTCGGTGCGGTTTGTATCGCACCGAGTCAATAAAATTCCCATTATCAAAAAGAAGAAATATGACAAAACCTGTAACAGAAGAGCAAACCCTGCAACATAGCCAAAGAGTACAAGACAATTAGCGCTGGCTGCAGGTGTGTATGTTCTTCCTTCTTGGGGACGACGTAATCATGTTCTATTAGACGCCACGCTGAAATCCCGGCGCTGAACAGCGGCCCACACATGTAGAGAGCCGCTAGTGGGCACACTACTATAGGGCCCACCAGCAGGTGACACAGCAACACAACAGCTGCTAGCAGTCGGCGTGGCCAGGTGTCTTTAGTACCGTTTGGGTTCAGCGTGGCAATTATAGCATGCGTGAGGCCCAATATCGAATAACCAATATATGTTAACTTCCCCTTCAGACCGACATCAGCAGAGACCCTGGACATAATTTCTAGTTAGAGCAGTAGATGATGTCAAGTGACATGACAAAATGGTACACACCACAAAGCCAAATAATATGACTAACTTACATGATAATTCATGCACCGGATTAAGTATTATTTTGACCTTCTCTAAACCTATTGGGATATTTCTAAAGCCTATATTAATTTTTTGATAATTTTCTTGAGTTCCAGAACTTGACACAATGTTTGCACAAAAGCATATTTCACATTAAGTGTTTTTGTGAATTTTCCTGCAATATATAAAAATTATTCTATAATGTGCTAAACTCGTGTTCACTTTACAGTATCTAGTGTCAAGAAACGTCTTGCATTATGGGACGGAGGGAGTATGTCATTATTGAGAAAGGGTTAGAATTAGCTTCTATAAGTGCTTGATTATCTCCATGGTTCATTTCAATGGCCTATATTATAACCGTACAAATTAATCATAAATATTAGCTATATCCACAGAGTGAGTACAACTTTTTAAGTACAGATATAAAACACATGTAGTCTAATATGTAGCAGCGCATAGTCACGTGTATCTATTATATAGTACTAAAAATAATAGATCATCTTTTAGGAAAACAAAAGATTACTAGAAAATCCTACAAAAAAAAAATGCATCCCACCATTAATCTCATGTACCTTTTTAAGCTCATTCTATATATTGATCACCATGAACGCATCTAATTGAACGTTGACACACAAGTTACATTCTTAGTTGCTCACAATATTCAGCAGGGCCCAGCACTGGGATTCTTCATCGACGAGGCATTTCATAGTTCATGATTGCATGGGAAGCCATCGATATCTAACTCTTCGTCATTTCCAATTCCTATATTCTAGTAAAATACAAAGCATAATAAAATTTAACACGAACCTCTCAAGGTGTTCACCTTTAAAATGATTCCACCCATCACGTATTTGCACGCCTTTAAAAATAGTTCCTTCCTGCTTAGCTATTTTTTCGCGTGCTAACTTTTTTTTAAACAGCCACATGTGGCGGTGGAGAAATCCCCACCTGAATGAAATCGCATTTCAAAAAGAGATTGGTCTAGTTTATATGGAAACCGGATAGAAAACCTTAACATCCCTAGGGATAATACTTCTTGTTGAAGCAAGAATGCACAAAATAGACACCAAGTACAAGCACATACAAGCACCATCAGTAAAAGAGGGATGTTTTCGAGGTAGCACATTATACAAGGATACAAGATAGAAGCAACACCTATGGTCACGGATCGAGAGAAACCACATGCATGGCTTCATAGAACGAGTGAACCACTTCTTCCAACGCACATCAAACATAGCATCCTTCACTCCAAGCTTCACCATCCGTCTGCATTAGGCCCATCGAGAAGAATCACATGGTACACTTGCAGAAGTGCTCTTCTTGGGAGGGAGAAAGCCTAGAAGGAGGGAATAATGCCACAAGAGAATGGGGAACAATGCCTCACTAACCTGGCTTTGGAGGAACATGTCAAATGAAGGATAGAAAGCCGAAGATAGTCAACACTCTAGTGTGCAGTAGTAGAAGGGATTCCATGCAACACCTTCAGGAAAGTGAACAACACCCATAGGTGCCGCCGTCGTAGAGCTTTTGCCAGAAAAACACTAACATGGAAAGTTGTTGCGGGGGAGCCGAAGGTGGCAGAAGGGAGAACATCCGCGTTAGGTGTATGTTTGGATCTAAGAAGGGGTGATTGGTAAGAGATATTAGCCATGGAGGAAGGACATGGCACATGGAGCACGCTACTCAGGGGAGAAGGGGCACTGGAAGGGGGGCTTGCGAGGTCAGTTCTACCGAGTACCACTGGTGATACACTAGCGGCATGGTCCGGCGTGGGCATAGGTGGAAGGTGGCCGGACGAGCCCAACCCCGCTATCGCGAGAGCTGACGTAGGGATGCGTCGCATGGCCAGGGCGTGTGGAAAGGTTAACTAGCGATGCAGGGTTACCAATCGAGGCGATGTCACACGAGGAGGATGCATGCCAGGTTGATAGGCGTGCGGCGGAGGGTGGAAGAGCCAACGAGCATGAGTTGGAGGAGAGCCATGCTGCATGGGGACACATTGGGGTGGAGGAGGTCGAGGCATAGTTATACCTAAATATACCGCATACATTAGATCTTCATAATTATGCTAAACATATCATAATCATTAGATTTATTAACTAGATCTATGTAAGGACGTCTAAACATACATTGCCTGTTACATCCACATAATGTACCGAAATGAATCATTTCATTAGAACTTTATTTCAGTATATCTAAATAGATCATAAGTGTTATATTTAAATAAAAATTCTAAAATGATCGCATATGCTATTCTTTCTAACAACTATATATATACAAATTATAAGTGATAGATCTTCATATAGAAAACACAACCGATGGATTATCTCGGTTGCACATCAAGAGAATCGCACATAAAAATTTGTAGACATGTTAATATTAATTTAACCATAAATGGTAAATACATGTTACGACTCATTTAAACATATTAGTGCCCCGACCGTATACACCGATGCTAATCTAATACAATAATAGATACATGAACGACACTATTGAGAAGTTATAGTCAACTAAATTGTTCTTCTTATCGTCACTAAAAGCAAAATACAATGCTTTTTCAAGGTGCCACATTGATCCACATCATCAAAATTACTTCAGCTGTTGGATTTGTAATTTAATAGATAACATCCATCGAGTTACATAAACGTACCTAAACATACCATACTCCTTAGATTTACATAACTGTACAAAAACGGATGTCATCTATTTGATCTTCAGAATGTACTAAGCAGATCACACTGTTAGACCTACATAACCACACCGAAGTATAACGTATCAACTGGATTTAGCCGCGTCTAAATAGTTATACCTAGCAGACCACATCAATTGGATCTTCATCATTTTACCTAAATATGTCATAACAGTTAGATCTACATATGCATTCTTAAACCATTCTGAAAAGATTGCATACGACAAATCTTCACAAATGTACATAAACAAATTATAACTAGTATATCTTTATATTAGAAACAAAACTGATTGATCATCCCAATTGCACAACAACTGAGCCCTCATAAAAAAATTAGTACTCATATAAAGTATTGGTTTAACGGTAAATATCAAGTACATGTTACTTCTCGTTTAAACATGTTTGTTCTTACCAAATAAACCAATGCTAATCTCATGGTTAGATAAGTAGACAAGCAGATATAGAGAGGTTATAGTCACTTAAAATAATTTTCTTATCATGTTACAAAATATAACCGGTAGATCTTCATATCTAAAAAACACTACTAATATATAATCATAGTGATAGTTAGACATATATCGCACACAAAAATGGCTACACATGTTAATTAATAGTTTAACTATAAACGACAAGTACATGCTATGTTACTCTAAAAAGTTATATGTTATGTTTGATTTAAACATGTTTGTTGCTACCTCCTAGACCAATACTAATCTGATGCAACATATAGATACATGATTGGAACTGTATAGAAAAGTTATAGTCAATTAAAATATCATTCTCATCATCCTATAATCCATAGAGAATAGATGCTATTGACAATGTACAAAGAAAAGTTTGGTATGATCATAAAAAATGATGGATTAATGATTAGGCACCAACATAAGCATCCACAAAGAATTGCCTGAATAATCATAATTCACTAGAATTGAGGGCTTGAGGGTGTGATGGCCATTTATTTATTAAATTTTCTTTAAAAGATAGATTCAATTGTATTACTCTTTGTAGCCATGCGAGAACATGCGACAATCAATCTATTGTGCATGAGAGTTGTGGGTAGTTTGCTTGGTGTACTTGTAACCCAACACTCGTAACTGTATAAACATATTATTAGAAGAAATAATATCAGTAGTTTATTGCATACAAAATAAAGGTCAATGTTACACCTTTTCGCATGTAGCTATTGCTAACATGATGCCCTCACATTTGCAAGGGCCACCTCGCTAGTTAACTTTCACATTACGATCAAATTTAACACAAAACCAATCAAGATGTTCACCTTCAAAAAGATTTCACCCATCACATGTTTGCGCACCTTTAAAAATATTTCCATACTGCTTAGCTAATTTTGCATGTATGCCAATTTTGCAAATTCTCATCATCCCCTATCCTATCTCTGACGATCATGGGCGGGCACACAGATGTGCACCGAAAAGCTCTTGCAATTTTTATTCTCCATATGTAGCATTCGTGTGTAACGGCAACCTGCATCAATAATTGTATCTTTTCGATAGTAAAGTGGGAGATGCTCATCTAGGCCTCTTCGAAGTAACTATTGAAATTGCCTGATCGAGTAAGAAACTTTGTTGGTTATATGCCTTGTAATTGTAATTATTTACGCAACTATTAGTGGAGACATTGCATTGTATGCTTCTCAGCGTTGAAAGGATACTTCCTCACACATGCGGACATCCCTCCCATATTTTTATGTCTTGTAAAAAGCTGGCTGATGGGAGTAAATTGAACAGTGTTGAGACTTACCGAGGTGTTAGGACGAGGGTAATGATTGTGAGAGACCAAAAGTCCTTCTTCTCCAGATTGGAGACGAAGCCGCCTAGGAGAACGACGGTGGACCAGGTAATGACGAGGAAGCCCAGCCCCCTAACGGCCATCAGCAGGTACCCCATGAACAGGGCATAGCAGTTGATATACCGTACTTCGTTCCAGCGGAGGTCAGCTACTTTCCGAGCCATCCGAGCTGAAAACGATAACTGATCTTGACAGGAACTGCATCAATCCAAGTCACGCGGATAATTAATTAGAACATGCATGCAGCCTGCTCAGTTCAGTACTGTACGTAGTAAGCAAAGCTAGGTCTTATGAGTGTGTTCTCGCAAAAAAAAAGTCTTATGAGTGTGCACTGTTGTACCAAACCAGGGGCTAACGCTGTTGCAGCATGCAAGGCAGGAACTAGGCAAAAAAAAAAGACCCGGCAGCAATTAAGCTATTCATTTCATGTTTCCCAACCATTAATTGCTCGCCTTGCCTTCGACAGTCCCACCTCCTTCCCTTCTTCGCCGGGTCAGCTGCGCATCAAGTCAACTTCCTGAGGAGGACGAAGGTTCGGGGCAAGGACGCGTTTGGTGACAAGCTCACCTGCCTCACCACCTTTGCAGATTCACATAATGTGTAAGTGGCTAAGCACTTCGTGTGGAGGTGGAGGGACGCTCAATCAATCATGTCCCGTTTGAGGTTCCCCTAGTCATGATCTTGTACAAAGGGCGGATTGGGTCTTCGATGTGTCGGGTGGTTGGTTCCAAAATGGAATTTCCAATTACCCAGAAAACTATCTTTCCTATTTTTTATTATTATTTATAAAGACCGGAGTTGGTGGTCATCCGTTAACTCATCTGCCATTCTTGCTCCTCACAGTTTTGATAGCGGGGGACAATCCGAACCTACAAATACATTAGCAAAAACCCTCCACGAATCCCCCCTTGTTGTGTCATCTTGCGTCACCCAGTAACCTCCTGACGTTTGCCACCACTAATCCCTTTTGTGCCAACTGTCGACACTTATCTAAGCTAGCATACAAGGCTTTTGAGTAAACCAAATTTGGCAATGTATCTTGTGATTCCGTGACGTAGCATGGGCACCTTGCTAGGAACCACAAAGTATTTACTTGTGTTCCTCTAAACCATTGCTTCCCTTTGTGGCCTCAAGGGATCTATCCGATGAGTAGAATGCTCAACCTTTGCAACAACACGAAACATGAATCGAAAATTAAGATCTTGTGGTATTTGATATTAAACACACCAAACATAGTGCTCTCCTTTGTTTGTAAGGATAAATTAGCGCCAAGTACCACTTAATGATGCTCATGATCATATTTACCTTGTTCCTTTCGGTAAGAGACGGGAAGGTATGATTAATAGAAAAAGAAAAGAAAAGAAAAGGAAGAAAATTACAGAAGGGAAGAGAAATCACATGCTCCGAACAGATCCAGGCAAGGGACGGCCATGGGCTAACCTTAATCCTGGACGAAGCTAGGTTGACCACAAAGGTCAGGCGTTGACCAGGAAGATGATGCCTCACTCAAGCTGGAGTCACCACGGATCAGCGTCGGAAGACGGCTGCAGCAAGGCGGAGAAGAATGAATGCCATTTCTCGGGAAGTTAAAGGAGAAACGAGGCGGAAGGCTCCAAACCTTGGCATGCATGGCGGCCGTACGTCTTCAAGCTTTGAGTGGAGTGAAACGAAATGCAGTGAAGTGGAGTGTAGTGGAGTGGAGCGAAGCTGAGATCCAACTGAGCTGGTATGTGCGCAGGTCAGGTAGAGTTAAGTAGAGATGTACTCTGGCCTGTGTCAAGTATCTGTCAAAGGACACCAAGGACTAGGAGCATTGGCCCACGCCAGTACGGTCCTTAACTCGCGTTGTCCTTCCTCGATGCGCTCAAGCAAATCTATTACCAGCCTGAATTCTTGCATTTAAACTGAGCTTGAGCGTGTCGAATGGACAGTGATCACTGGCCCACAAGTTAGGCAGAGGCAAGGCTAGTTGTTAATATTAGGGCATCTCCAATGGTAACCCGCAAAACTCCTTCCGCATCCGTCCACATGGTAGTATCGTTTTCATGTGGTCAACGATTATTGATGAATACGGTGCTAGAGGAAGGAAACATGTAGTATAGACAAGATTGAAATGGACACGTGCGCTTTTAATTTGGCTGAGTTAGGCCAACTCCATCTGCGATGTCCGCTTTATCTGGATTTTGTTCGTTTGAGTCAGGTAAAGAGGCGTTGTCCGGCCTTTTTTGCGGACGCGTTGCCTAGTGCGTCCAACGTGGCCGACGCATTTGGTCCGCCCCTAGCCGGCCGGCGGCCAAATTTTTACAAATATGAAACATTTCATATAGTTTACAAAAAAATATATCACATAGTTCCATAATAATAAATAGTTTAACAACCGAATAAAAACACAAAGTTTGTAACCACATTTAAATTGTCGCGAATACATGGAAATAAAAACGAATCGATACATCTATTGGTTTCCAATGTAATTCCACATGTGTTCAACCATTTGGAGTTGCATATGAGTATGCCAATCACGCATTTCATGATGAAATTGACTGAACTGCTCAAATATTACCGGTTCTTGGTGCTCAGGCACAATATTTTCACCCTGATAACCCTTGGCCGTAGATGTTGTTATGATGCTCATCATCTACGATCATGTTGTGCATGATCACACAAGCAGTGATCACCTCCCAAAGCTTCTCATTGCTCCATGTCAGTGCAGGATGGTGAACGATACCCCATCGAGATTGAAGCACACCAAAAGCATGCTCCACGTCCTTCCTAGCACTCTCTTGTACTTGGGCAAATCTATGTTTCTTCTCTCCTTCCGGATTGGATATTGTCTTCACAAGTGTTGACCACTGAGGATAAATACCATGAGCTAAGTAGTATAACTTGTTGTAATGGTGACCATTAATCTTAAAGTTGACCTATGGGTTGTAGCCTTCTGCAAGGAAGCCTCTATCTGCATTCAGGGCCGGTCCTGAGATTTTGAGGGCCCAGGGTGAAACTAAAATTTGGGGCCCTTAATATAAATATCATAACAGTAATATTCAATACGTATACATATGAAGATGTTATCGATAAACACTAGAAATCTAGTGGCATTGTGATCTCACAACTAACCAGAGGTACGTATATGATGGTTGTGGGAAAAATAAACAAAGGCGTGCATGTTATCCGAAGACATCGTTAGAAATACAAAGTCATATTTAATGGTATGCTTACTACAACTATATATAGGCTCGGTTCTTTTGGCTGATTCTCCCAGAATCTTGAGAATCGACGCTCCACCCAGCTTCTCCCAGAATCTTGTATCCATATTTTTTTTACAATCCTAACTGTTCACATCCTAACTAGCTAGGATTGTAAAGGAAATATGGGTTCAAGATTCTGGGAGAAGCTAGGAGGAGGGTCGATTCTCAATATTACGGGAGAATCGGCCAAAAGAACAGGGCCATAGTAGTACACTATATGTTTTAGATACCAAAGGTTTGGAGGCAGATGTATCTAAGAATAGAACTAATTTTTACTATTATCATTTTTGCATCCGAAGTTCTTGGACTGACTAGTTGTAAGATTGCTTTTCTAAATAAGAGTATCCGAGATATTAAGATAGATGAGTGAATCCATACGAATGATATGCAAAATATTCTTTTGTATCTTTAAAAATAAAATCAAACAATGCTACAACAGTGCAAAGTTATTCTTACCAGTTGCGTAAATCAATGAATCAAGGATAACTTTGCGATAACTAATTCTTGATGAATCGAAAAAATTAACACAGTTAATCCAAAAACTAATTGGTAAGATTAACATCAAAAAAATTACTCTGTTTAAAATCTATTTGAGATCTACCATAAGAACATCATTATAAAATTACCGAAACATAATATTTACCGATACCTATACGAGTGGAAGATGTCGAGCGGCCGAAATGCTCACGGCCGCAGACGACGCGCAGTGTCGTGTGTGCCGCCGGCTCCGGCGCATAGTCACGTCCCCTGAACTCGATTTGGGCAGGAGGTGAAAAGGCGGCGCCTGCTAGGGTACGCTGCGTGTGACGCTGCGTGCGTTAGGCCATCAAGACGCTCCTGTTTTTACTATTGGGAAATACGACTCTATTACTACTTGGGCTAGGCCCAGTGAACTTGCAGGCCAGCTAACTCTCACGATTAGAGAGAGGAAGGAAAACAATACAATGTCCGCCAAAAAAAGAAGGGAAAACAACACAGCGTAGTCGTCGTGCCTACGCTGCTATACCTGCTTCTGGTTAGCTGGCGAGGGGGCCCCTGGATTTTGGGGGCCCGGGGCGGCCGCCCCACCTGCTCCCCTAGGGCCGGCCCTGTCTGCATTAATCGCCAATAAGTGGGCTGTATCTGCGGCATTTGGCTCTCTCAGTTACTCGGGGCCAAACACTGCCACCACGGCCTTGTATAACCGGTACATTGATGCAAGACATGTGGACACACTCATGCGGACATACTCATCTACAAGATTACCGGGAATTCCGTATGCAAGAATACGAAGGCGCAATGCATTTCTGATAGGAGGAGAAGCCAACCTTGCCAAGGGCATCCTCCTAGCAATCAAAGTAATCATCATATGCTACGACTCCCTCTCGGATATGATTGAACACATGCCTCGCCATCCGGAAGCGGCGCCGGAAAAGATGGGGTTTGAAGAGCGGTGAATTCTCAAAGTAATCGGCATCGAGCAGGGCATGACCGCTCTCCCTATTGCGGTTCAGCGCCGGAGCATGGCCCGGGATTGATCCTCTGAACCTAGGCCGCTGCCTAGCAATGTGGCTATTGACAACCAATGCAGCAACCACAAGCTCTTCGTCGTCCGACGACGAATCATCTGACGAACAAATGAAGTTGTTGAAAACATACTCGTCCCCACTATCCATGGTAGCTCGTGAGCAAAGTGTCGAACACCCTGCGATCGTGGTGGAGATGCGGCCGGTGAAGAGCAGCTAGGCCTCCTCGTACAGGCAGAGGGCTGTGATAGTGGAGATGGGGACAGCAGGCAGCCTCAGCGCGAGCCGGACGGTGTTGGGGCCGATGGGCATCGCCTGCGGCCGTGGTTTCTCTAGTACCAGAGGCTGCGAAGAAAGCTCACAAATGTCGCCAAGAACTCCTCTGAAAAGCGGGTGGGGCGCAGGGATTTGTGTGGATGCGGCGGGGCTTTTGGGCAGCCGACCTGGACACCAATGGAGCGGCCGAAAAATGGGGGGCGGCGGCTATGGTAGGGGCCGGGGGGGGGGGGGGGGGTAGGTGCAGGTCGCGTGGGGAATGGGAAAAAGGGGTATGTTTCCCTGGCGGGCGGGGCACGGGAGGACAAAGAGATCGCCCGCGTGCATTCGCGCCCTGTCCGGTTCGACACAAACACGGCCCAAAATTGAATCGGAAATAGGTCGAGGACGGACAAAAAAAGGTCGCCCGTCCGTTTGCGAGCGCACATTGGCCCGTAATTTGTGTCTGTTTCACTCTAAACGGACGAGGCCGTACCAAATGGGTGGCGTTGGAGTTGGCATTACTTAATTCATACACAACCGTGCTAGATAATTTTGTTCTCATCCTCAAAGAAACTTATTTAAAAAATAGTATCAGCTGCTGTGTTCCGACCTGTACGACGTTCGGTACAGTATCTTTTTTTTGTAGGAACGGAAGAGAGTAGGTCCGTATTCAGTGACCAACCAAAGAAATTGATAAATCTGTGTTTTCACTTTATATCATGTATTTGCAGTGCACGCAGATTACATGGGTTGCATCCGAAATGACAAGTATGGTGAGGAGATTAACAACATACTCCATCCGTTGCTAATGTAGTGCGTCCGCGCTTCCTGAGATTCAAGTTTGACCGTAAATTTAACTACCGAGACCGACTGTGGTGGGAGCAAAAATTATACCACTGAATTCACATTTTCAATATGAATTCAGTGATATAATATTTTTTTTCTCCCGCCGCAGTCGGTCTTGTTGGTTAAATTTACGGTCAAATTTGAATCTCGGGAAGCGTGGGCGCACTACATTATGGAACGGAGGGAATATCAAAAAATGCAGGAGTTACTGCGTGCTCTTTAGTTTTTCTTTTTCGCCCTGCCATTTTTTGACATAAATATTATGTACTGGTGGTTAACTGACTAATCTTGCTTTGGTCTTGCCATGTATTCATCTAGCCTTATTACTACGAGGATGAGGGTGCACCTACAGGCACATGTGATGTCTGTGTTGTCCAAAAATAATTTGGCAAATGCTAAGGGTCGTCGTGTCCACATGGCCATGTTCTCATGTTCAACAGTGCATCATAGCTCCAATATTGTGACTTCGCTCATCTATGGTCTGGTTCTTGGACCCTTAATCACTTGTCCTGCTATTTATATGTGTCTTTTTTTAGGTTCGTCCGACCAGCTATGATCCAGACTACCTAGACGAATCGGCCCTTTGGACCGGGGGCAGGTATGTCGGGAAAGGCTACCAATACGTCAGGATGGTGAACAACATCAACCTGAATTTTAATGTGCTCAATGCAACAAGGATGTATGGCAACATATATGGAAGAAGTATCAATCAAAATTTATGGTCAAATTGTGGATCCAAATGTTTGCTTGCTTTCCAACACTTATTTATGGTTTAATTCACAAGTTTTTAATGTTAATTTTGTGCAATGAAAATTTTATCTTTTTATTGTATGTTTGTCCTGATATGCCATTTAGATTAGGATGGCAGTGATTAGTTTTCATGTGTTAAGAGGATGATATTGATGATATATGCGGAGCACACAAGATATCATATCAATGCATCTCTTCCCCGTTCCCTTTATCTTCCTCCTCTCCTCCCCAATTTGGGGGACAGTAGCCGAATGAGTCCTTAACGGTAGTCAAATGTGTTATTAATGGTTGTGGAGTTCCGTTCCTCACATTCATCCCTCCCAGTTGGGGGACCGTAGTCACATGTTTTGTTAACGGGAGCGGCGAGCTAGGTTGGGAGACGGAGATAGCAGATGGACAAGGTGAGTTAACGATAAACCAATATCCCGCAGTGCATTAGGATCCTAAGATATATGTTTCACATGATTGGTGTTGAGCCACTAAAATACTTATGTCCCGTTGCAACGCACGTGCAATTAACTAGTAGAAGTAGTATATAATAGATTAGTAAATTGTACGTGCTTTGCACGCCATTTAAGTATGTGTGCAAAGTTTAATTCATGGATACACGGCTTGCTCCCTTCAAACATGGTACCTTCGCATGTAAAGCTTCATCGATCTAGTTCATTATTGTAGCCATTCTGTTTTATATGTTGCCTGAAAAAAGGGGTTCAGTCCTGTATATAAAGCTTTACATGCTTAGTATTAGTATCTCGTACTACACTCAGCTTACTTTGAAACTTCTCGAAAACTCCCAACTTCTCCCTGACGCGATTAGTGCGCGCGTTGCGGATGCTCAGCCAGTGTGTGTACCTTGACCAGCTACATGCATGAATGGATAACCGTAGGCAAGTGAAACTTCTCCTACAGTGGTATATAGTGATGGTTCTAGAAATCAGTGGTACATTCACTGGTACTGTAGCCAGCTGTGAATCCCACAATTTTCAGCCATCCGATTAACTATATCAACGGCTCACATTGCTTTTTAGTTTTGAGATCCAAACATTTAAAGCTCGTATACTATAGAGTAGTATAGATTTATGGCTCATGTTAGTTTGAAGTTCTCTGTTCTGCTCTTGGTTAGGTGATACCAACCAACCACCTATCTTAATTGTGCAAAGGACCAATCTTATCTAATCATTGGAAGACAATATATTGAATGATCAATTAGTTCGTTTGTCTCTTAGCGCGATGTGATTTGGACCGTGGGATAGCATGTGTGTGTGCAGCAAATGTGCAAAGTCACTATCAGCACAACTATTCACATGCAAAAACACAATTTGGAATAGGTGCAAACGAGGAGGCAAAAGTGGTATTGCTAGGTGCACATTGAAAAGTCACAAATATCATGACATCACTGCATTAAAAGCTAACTTTGGAGATAAAATACGTTCAGTAGCTTAAATCGTCTGTTTGATTCATAATCCTTCCCCGTTTGTTTCATATCAATGTACCTAAAATATGTGCATGACATTTGAAGAAACATGTTTATACAATGTGAAAGAAATGTTTGCATATATTTTTAAAAAAAGTTTGTACCATTCACAAAATGTTTCTGGCATTTAAAAACAAGTTCATTCAACAAAAATGATTCTGACATTCAAAAAATGTGCACACGATTCAAAATATTAGTGTCACATTTGAAAAATATTTATATAAAGTAAAAGAATTGTTTGCATAATTTTATAAATGTTAATACCGTTCAAAAATAATCATGACATTTAAAAAAAGTTTCTAACAGTTAATCTTTTTCCACACGTTTCAAAAATATGTGCCTTGCATTTGATTTTTTTTATACATTTTACAATATTTGATAACATCCAAAAAAATGTTCGTGCCATTTTTAAGAAATATTCACAAATATCAAAAATATAGTTATGACAGTTTCTAATAAATTACATAATGTAAAACATTTTTGTTAATTTCAGAAACAGTTTCTACTATTCAAAAAATGTGTGTGAGATTATTTGTTTTTGCACTTTCAGAACAAATTCTCCATGGCATTTGTGAAAATTGTTAAATGTGTGTTAAAAATGTCCACCATATGTATTAGATAATGCTCAATGTGCATTTAAGAAATGTCCAATGTGTCACTTGAAAAAATATCCAACGCGTATTTACAAAATCTTACCAAATAACAATTAATTCCAGCAATAATATCTGATATGTTTATTTAACATAAACTCAAAATCAGCGCCAAACCTGAAGATGTGGATCATCCAAGGGACATCAGTATCCATTTGTATCTGTTCAACCTTATTTTTTGAAGTCAAAATGACTTATATACCAGACGAGGGGCACCGGAGGTGGGCCGAGGAGGGCACGACCCACCAGGGCGCGCCTGGGGGCCAGGCGCGCCTGGGGGCCAGGCGTGCCCAGGTGGGTTGTGCCCACCTGGTGGGCCTCCTCCGGTAGTTATTTGCTCCAGTATTTTTCTTTTATTCCAAAACAATTCTCCGTAAAGTTTCAGCTCATTTGGAGATGTGCAGAATAGGTAACTCTGACGTAGCTTTTTTCGATCCAGAATTCCAGCTGCCGGCATTCTCTCTCTTTGTGTAAACCTTGCATATTATGAGAGAAAAGACATTAGAATTACTCCAAAAAGCATTATTATGCATAAAAACATAGTAAATAACAGTAGGTAAACATGATGCAAAATGGATGTATCAACTCCCCCAGCTTAGACCTCGCTTGTCCTCAAGCGAAAAACCGATATCGAAAAACATGTCCACATGCTTAGAGAGAGAGGTGTCAAATAAAACAAAATACGGGCATAGAAGCATCATGTACATTATTATAACAGCAACAAACTTTATCATAGAACTTTTTATCACATAAATTTTATCATAAACTTCTCATGAACAAGTAACAATTCGTCACAACATCGAAGTATAAAGCATAAACTCTATTGGAAACCAACAAACTATGTTCTCAGTCAACTTTGCACCTACAATTCATCATCTTTTCAGGAAGGGTCACGTATCGGAGCCTTATGGCAAGTCCACATACTCAACCATCATATAGTCTTCTATGATTGCTAACACTCACCGCATATCCATGAGCAAAAAGTTTCAACCAGGCACATAAGAAGATAGGGGCTTATAGTTTCGCCTCCCAACGTATTCACCTCAAGGGTGATGTCAACAATAATAACTCATGCTCACTCACATCCAACTGGATATATGTGCCTAGATCTTTCCTCACCACATGATGCTTGCAAAAGAGAAAATAAAAAGGAATAGGGAAGAATACTTTGACTCTTGCATAAAAGTAAATACATAAAAGTAAAAGATAGGCCCTTCACAGAGAGAAGCAGAGGTTGCCATGCGCTTTTTGGTTTGCATGCTCAATCCCTTAGTGCAAGAGAACGTCACGTTATATTGCCCCTTATGATAGCAACCTTTATTATGCAGTCTGTCGCTTTTATTATTTTGCCATCACAAGTTCATACAACGCTCAATTTTCCCTTACACTAAATGATCTAACATATTTAGAAGCAATTTTTATTGCCTTATTGCACCGATGACAACATACTTGAAGGATCTTGCTCAATCCATAGGTAGGTATGGTGGACTCTCAAAATAAGATTTAGGTTTAAGGGTTTTTGGTTGCACAAGTAGTATCTCTACTTAGTGCGGAATTTTTGGCTAGCAAAGATAGGGGGCAAGCACCACATGTTAAAGGATCTATGACAATATAACTTCTATGTGAATATGAACAAACATAAATCATTACGTTGTCTTCCTTGTCCAACGTCAATAATTTTGGCATATAATATTTTGATGGGGGCTCACAATCATAAAAGATGTCCAAGGTAGTGTATTTGCATGTGAATCTTCTCTTCCCTTATTAATTCTTTCATGAATTGCATCATTGACCAATGCTATGTTTGTCAATCTCCAATAAATTTCACTACTTATACTTTTCCTTATGTGATGTCATTACTTACCATAAGATTAGCATATGATCTTTTTTTCATTTATTTCTTTCTTCTTTTGATTGAAACATAAAAGTAAAGAAAGCAAAACTTGAACTAAACTTTGTTATATATCTTGCACACGATTGCAAGGATAGATAGATAGATCACTAAGCAAAACACTCGAAGAAAGATCAAACTAAATTTTTATTCAACTAATTCAAGAGATAACTAAAGATCGAACTAAGATAAGTAAAGGCAAAAGAGATGGTGTGATACGATACCGGGGCACCTCCCCCAAGCTTGGCACAAGCCAAGGGGAGTGCCCATACCCATTACTCAAGTCTCCTTTGGTGGTGAAGAAGATGGTGGTGATGGTGAAGATGAGGTAGCGGCGAGTTTATCTTCCTTCTTCTCCAGCTTACGTCGAAGGGTAAAGTTATCTATCCTCAATTCATCGTTCTCCATCTCAAGCTTTATTATCCTCCTGCATAATGCCTCCTTGATTTCTTGCTTGAAACAAGGAGGGACTGGTTCATCTTCATCATCGGGGAACCATATATAGGGATAGGTGTCCTTGAAGATATTTTTATCCAAAGGCTGATAAGAAACTGGGCAGTCCTCCTCTAAATCTTGAGACGACATGTTTTCATATCTGCCAAGAAAATAGCATGAAACAAGAATAGAGGATTTCTCCGCGATACGATGGTCAATAGGTTCGGGGGGTATATAAAGATTTTTCATCTTGGGAAACAAGCAAACGAGAGAAAAACGGAGTCCGGAAGGTACTCGAGGTGGGCACAACCCACCTGAGCGCGCCTGGCAAGCCAGGCGCACCCTGGTGTCTTGTGCCCACCAGGTTTGCCTTCCTGGTTGTTTCTTATTTTCCTACTTTTTGTAATATTCCAAAACTGACAAAAAATATTTTTACGGACTTTTCGGAGTCCGTTTACTTACCGTATCACGTACCTCCTCTTTTTCATGATTTTGGAGTGTTCCGGAAGGTTTCTTTTATGTGTTCCTCAGGTGTCATAGTTTGAATAATATTGCTTTCAACATTAATGGGTGTACCTGAGATATACTGTTTAATTCTTTTACCATTGACAACCTTCGGATTGGTACCTTCAGCATTATTTATTTTGATAGCTCCAGAACGATAAACTTCTTCGATAATATAAGGTCCTTCCCATTTAGAGAGAAGTTTTCCTGCAAAGAATCTGAAACGAGAGTTGTACAAAAGAACATATTCTCCAACTATGAACTCATGCTTTTGGATTCTTTTATCATGCCATCTTTTAACTTTTTATTTAAATAATTTGGCATTTTCATAAGCTTGGGTTCTCCATTCATCTAGTGAGCTAATATCAAATAACCTCTTTTCACCGGCAAATTTGAAATCATAATTGAGTTCCTTTATTGTCCAATATGCTTTGTGTTCTCACTCAAGAGGCAAATGACAAGCTTTTCCATAAACCATTTTATAAGGAGACATACCCATAGGATTTTTATATGCTGTTCTATAAGCCCAAAGTGCATCATCTAATTTCTTAGACCAATTCTTCCGGGACCTATTGACAGTTTATTGTAATATTTGTTTTATTTCTCTATTGCTAAGTTCAACTTGACCACTAGATTGAGGATGATAGGGTGATGCAATTCTATGGTTAACATCATACTTAGCAAGCATTTTACGGAAAGCACCATGAATAAAGTGTGAACCTCCATCAGTCATTAAATATCTAGGGACTCCAAACCTTGGGAAAATAACTTCCTTAAGCATTTTAATAGAAGTGTTGTGATCAGCACTACTAGTTGGAATAGCTTCTACCCACTTAGTAACATAATCAACAGCAACCAAAATATGAGTATACCCATTAGAGGAAGGAAAAGGTCCCATGAAATCAAAACCCCAAACATCAAATGGTTCAACAGCAAGTGAATAATTCATAGGCATTTCCTGACGCTTACCAATATTACCAACTAGTCATCAACCCGTGCATCTGCACAGGCTAGTCATTTTGGTAACATGTGAATATAAATTATCAATAGAATTTATTTCATACACAAACACTTATAGATTAAAAATATAGATAGTTTAGAAATAGACATATCAAATATTAGTATTGAAAACAGTAAACATCTAATTACCATATAGAAAAAGTTTGAGGTCGTAGTGGAACATTTGTGGTTGATTTTTGGTACCTCTCAGGAGTAGGTAAGTACCATCAAATTTTGGAAGCATCACAAAGTTAATCATACACTTCTATCCTTGTAGCCGACATTATCTATGTCCAACAAACATATCGTTCATCTAAATAGACCAAAAAATAAATTGCTAATAGTATTACCCATTTCTTGTATATATGTAATACATGCTTCATCAAGGAAACAAACCAAAGATGGAGTGGAATAAGAAGCACCGATAAGGTAGTTAAGAGGCAGTATGATGGCAGCATCGTTACCAAGTTTCATGAATTATCAATTAACATGTCCAATGAAAATACCAGATATAAGCAAAGCGTCCACAGAAAAGCAACGTACAAATAACTTATATGGATGCCCATAGTCCACATATACAACCTAGTCATTCTAAGATTTACAAACAATATTTGGAAAAGTATTAGGTTATTGTACTAACTATATTCAGCTGAAAATTACAAAGTTTGACTGGTTATTATCATCAACTAAATGACAAGCAAAAGGTATTAACAAAAATAAACAATCATCACTCGAATCAAAATTTGGAAGGGCTATCTCCGAAAACAAAATAGATATAAGTAGCAATTCAGCAATATTACAAACCTTCCTCCTAACAAATATTACACCACTTATTGGAATAGACTATGAATTAGTTACGTAAACTAATATATGGTCAAAAGACTCTCCCCATATTAATCTTTCAGTACACCTAGGCTTGAAATAAAATAGAAGATAAATAAACAATTTAATTTAGGAGCATAGCTAATCTTGGCTACAGTTTTTAATCTAAAAGGAGTTTTATTCCAATGACAACAAAACAACTTGATAAATCCTGGGAAATACATAAGTCAAGTTATTAACATACTTGTAGCGGGTGTAGCTGAACATGCTAGATTTAGCATCAGATGGCATAGCTCCGGTAGTGAGCTCGTTTCTCCTCCCACAACACAAACATTCCCATGTACCTGTTTATACATAGCTCCTCAACATGAAAATTGTGTGAGGGTATTTCATTACATGTTATGATAGCGCAATTGTATCATAAAAGAGCTGGAGCCGTGTCAATTTAAACCTGCATATGAAAACTTATTTTATCTGTTTAATTTGAGTAACATATTAGAAGGAGGTAATGCATGCAACAACTCCAAATAGAAATTGTATCTCATGCCAAAAGGATTTGCTCCCAACATATGAACGTGTATCTATTTGTTTGGATCAGACCAATATTCAGTGGAAGCATGGCACATCATTGTTCCAGGAAACTAAATTTGAGTGGAAGCATAACACATCATGCATGGTTCCAATGAACTGAAAAGGTAAGAACACATCTTCAACTGTGGAGGGGTACTGTTCGACTTCGGGCGTCATACAGAAAATTAGTGCTGCCATTGAAGTCGCTCCGATGTATGCTTTGGCATGTCAACATCAGGCATCATATGTCAATATGAGCTGTGCAATTGACATCATATCATTCTCTTTTATGAGTGCCAATTTCACCATATGCTTGTATCTAAAGTTACTGGAGAAGCTGTGCAGACTAGACCGGTTTATCTCCGTAAGAGATGACAAAGCTAATAAAATATAAGAAGAAAATGTCAAAGTGTAGCAGGACGTAGTCAGTATATACTAACGGGAAAGAGTACTCAGGTTGTCAAGCAATGTAATTATTCCTGCAGCAATCTGAAACCTACAAATATCAATGCAGCAAGAGAAGTGTACACAAATGAATATAGTATGTGTACATAGTTATTTAGCATTTGTCCGTAATGCACGTAAATGAAAAAGAAGATAGTAAACCTCTTGTATGAATTATTATTTTATATATAATCAAAATCACGCTTTGACATTTTTACAAATTATTATCTAAAGCTTTGTTAATTGAACATAGCATAAGAGTAAGTCTAATATATATATTTAGAAAAGAGAAATATTTTTCTGGTTTTGCTTTATACGCAAGATCTAATTTGCATCGCACATAACATTAGCTTTTTGGGAAAGAACAAAATAACCAAAACTGGAGAAGATGGGGGAGAATTTACAGAACAAACAGAGCGAACAATCCCCTAGTCGCCCTACGCATTTGCTGCAGAGGCTCCTCCTTAACATAGCACTCTGTTTTCACATCATATGATGGATCTGACTCATTGCCTGTGAAGCTGCATTGCTGCACAAAACTGTCTCCATTGGGGACTGAGAGTGAGAGGTGCAATTGGCCGTGGCGATGGAGAACCCATGGCATTGAGAAGGGAGGCTGAAGCAACGGTACCTTGACAGATGCATGGACGCTCATGAGTACGGCAGGGTACGGCTGTGGATAAAACCTGTTGTTAATCTTGCCTTGACAGAATTATGCAGATTACTACCGGCTGTTTGGATTACATCTGCCATAGCATGTCCTTTGATGCCTGTCCAAAGCAAGAGGCATAGGGGAAATCCATTCATCCAGATACTACAGTATAGAAAGTACATCTTCCACAGCGCGTCCTTTGGTGTGTGTCCAAAGCAAGAGGCATAGGGAAAATCTATCCATCCATCCACCAAATATATTGCAGTACAAAGTACGCTCATTTAGTCGAGTATCACATACGTCAACGGACAAAGACAACCGAACACAACAGTGCTACTATTGCTACCTTTTCTACAGCAACGGGGCATCCATGGAAGCAGCAGATCCGGAGAAATTGAACCTTTCTATGGGAGCCAGATGTGATTGCCACCATCAACCCTGGCAGCACACTAGTAGAAAACAGGGCTTTGGTCCAGGCCGGCTAAGCCCATTAATCCCGGTTCACTCACGAACCGGGACCAAAGGGGGCATCAGTCCTGGTTCGTGAGGCCAGGGGGCCGGCCGGGCCTTGTGGTGCATTGGTCCCGGTTCGTCTGGACCCTTTGGTCCCGGTTCCAGACAAGAACCGGGACCAATGAGCCTCGCTCCTGGCCCACAACCATTGGTCCCGGTTCGTGGCTGGAACCCCTTTGGTCCCGGTTCCAGCCACGAACCGGAACCAATGAGATGCCTATATATACCCCCTTGCCCGCGAGCAGAGCAGTGGAGTGCTCTGTTTTTTTTGGCCGGTCGTGGGAGAGCTTTGTGGTGCTCTAGCTCACCTCCTATGCACATGAGGTGTTCGATGAAATGCCCGAGCCACACTTAAGCTTTCTCCTCTTGAAGCTCCTTGTCCAAGCTCCATTTTCCTCGAGATTTGTCTAGGTTTGGCGGTCCGTCCTGTCCCGTCCCCGTCCTCACCGCCGTCGATCACCCGCGCCGATCTCGTCGCCGGCACCACCGTGGTGAGCCTCTTGGTCTTATCTTCATTGTAAAAGAAAAAAGTTCTTACTTGTATGATTTAGATAGATACATGTGTAATTTTCTTACTTTTATTATTGTTTGTTATTATATAGTGCGATGGTTTTGGTATCTGCCTCCGTCGGCCCTCGTCCTGTCTATGATTCGGATGTGGTATATATTATCTTTTATAACTATTTGGTTCATTTAGTGTTTATGACAATTATGCCGACCAACGTGACATAGATTTTTTTATCTAGGAGGTATGTGAACCAGAAATTCCAACCGAACCTATTGTCGAGAGGTAAAATTTAGTTGAAGAAGAAAACAATTACTTGAAGGAAAAATTGAAAAAAATTGAGGAGGAGAAGATGATATTGGAGTTGCATGTTGCGGATGTCGTCGATGATCACAAGATCAAGATGGATGCAATGCGCTTGAAGATTAGAAAGATTAGAAAATATGCCATTCATACCGAGGCTTGGTATCATTATGTCGTTGGATCAATTGTTACCTTAGTTGCGATTATGATCACATTTGTTGTTGCATTGAAATGTTTTAGATAGTTTCAATGTATGGTTTAATTAGATGCTCTGGAGAGCTATATGTTGTTCAATGAGAACTATGTATGTACTTTGGTTTTAATGTGATGATGAACTTCTATTAATTAATTTGGTCACTTCTGTATTCATGATGTTCTGTGATGGTTTTTGACACACTTAATTATATATAATGTACGCAGATGAACCGGCAATGGATGTACGGTGACAGACGCACCTCTGAGTACATTAAGGGCGTGCATAATTTTCTCCAAGTGGCTGAGGCAAACAAGAAGAATGGTTTTATGTGTTGTCCATGCCCTATATGTGGGAATATGAAGTCTTACTCTGATTCAAAAACCCTTCACACCCACCTGCTTTATAAGGGTTTCATGCCACACTATAATGTTTGGACCAAGCACAGAGAAAGAGGGGTTATGATGGAAGACAGCGAAGAAGAAGAGGATGATGACAACTATGTGCCCCCTGAATACGGTGATGCTGCAACAGGGGAAGCTGAAGATCAAGAGGAACCAGACGATGTGCCCGATGATGATCTTCGCCGGGTCATTGTTGATGCAAAGAGACAGTCCGAAAGTGAAAAGGAGAAGCTGAAGTTCGATCGCATGTTAGAGGATCACAAAAAAGGGTTGTACCCCAATTGCGAAGATGGCAACACAAAGCTCGGTACCACACTGGAATTGCTGCAGTGGAAGGCAGAGTATGGTGTACCTGACAAAGGATTTGAGAAGCTACTGAAAATATTGAAGAAGAAGCTTCCAAAGGATAATGAATTGCCCGACAGTACGTACGCAGCAAAGAAGGTTGTATGCCCTCTAGGATTGGAGGTGCAGAAGATACATGCATGCCCTAATGATTGCATCCTCTACCGAGGTGTGTACGAGGATTTGAATGCATGCCCGGTATGCGGTGCATTGCGGTACAAGATCAGACGAGATGACCTTGGTGATGTTGACGGCGAGCGCCCCAGGAAGAGGGTTCCTACCAAGGTGATGTGGTATGCTCCTATAATACCACGGTTGAAACGTCTGTTCAGAAAAAAAAAGCATGCCAAGTTGATGCGATGGCACAGAGAGGACCGTAAGAAAGACGGGAAGTTGAGAGCACCCGCTGACGGGTCGTAGTGGAGAAAAATCGAGAGAAAGTACTGGGAGGACTTTGCAGGTGACGCAAGGAACGTATGGTTTGGTTTAAGCGCAGATGGCATTAATCCTTTTGGGGAGCAGAACAGCAATCACAGCACCTGGCCCGTGACTCTATGTATCTATAACCTTCCTCCTTGGTTGTGCATGAAGCGGAAGTTCATTATGATGCCAGTTCTCATCCAAGGCCCTAAGCAACCCGGCAACGACATTGATGTGTACCTAAGGCCATTAGTTGAAGAACTTTTACAACTGTGGAATGGAAACGGTGTACGTGTGTGGGATGAGCACAAACAACAGGAATTTGACCTGCATGCGTTGCTGTTTGTAACCATCAATTATTGGCCTGCTCTCAGTAACCTTTCAGGACAGACAAACAAGGGATACCACGCATGCACGCACTGTAGGAGATATGCCCTAGAGGCAATAATAAATGTTATTGATTATCTCCCTGTTCATAATTAGGTTTATGTTCCATGCTATAACTGCTATGGTTCTCGAGTCTGCAAATAAAACGAGGCTCGGAGGAAGACTCATATGCACGTGTGGAATAATAAACGGTAATATGTATTCCTAGTCTGGCCTCTAAGACTAGCTCAAGTATTGCATGATGGTTCTGTTTTCCTGATCATGGGCATGTCTATGCCAGCAATTTTGAGGGCACAGTGTTAGAAGAACATTTGTGTTGAATCGACCCAAATTGATGTTATGCTATGAGTTACATTTGTCACATATTAATGGTTAATAACACAGAGATGGTTAATGTTTGCAAAATTCCTTAGACCATGAGAGTGTCGAGTTTCTTCATACTTGCTTCATGAACTTTGGAGTTTGTTAAACGTCATCCGTAAATGGGTGGCTATTACGGCGGCTTACGGGTTCATGGAAAAGTGTGTCAAGTAACTTGATAGCTCGAGATTGGGATTTGCTCCTCCGACGATGGAGAGATATCTCTGGGCCCTCTCGGTGTTACGGTATCCATCATCGTCTGGCCAGACACTTTGTGATTTGATCACAGGGATGCCAGAACACGGTAACGAGAAAAGAGAACAATACCGGTAACGAGGTAACTGGCATAGTGGACAAGTTGTTGATCCACGGAAATGCCTACATGTCTAACCTCGGGTATTTGTAACATATCGTGAAGCAACAGGAATAGCACGCGGCAACTGGAGGTTCACTCGAATATTCATTCGTGTGGGTATAGGGGTCAATATGGGTGTCCACGGCTCCGATGTTGATCAATGATCGGAAGGTGTTCCGTGTCATGTCTATACTTCACCGAACCTATAGGGTCACACGCTTAAGGGTCATCTATCTGCTGAATACTAGACAGGGAGTCTGAGAGAAAATCACCGAAAAGTTTCGGAGACAACGGAAGAGTTCCGGAGAGAGAACACTGAAAAAGTTTCGGTAAAACCGAAAAGTTGTTTCGGATAAAACCATTGATCCAAAAAGGTTTCGGCAAGCACCGGGAATGTTTTGGAGGTTGCCAGATTGGTCTGGTAATTTCTGGAATTTTTCTGGAGAAAAAACCGAAAAAAAGTTTCGGAGCTGCCGGAGTTGTTTACCGGGTAAACAAAGATGGTTTTAAATTAAACCACCATACTGGAAATGTTCCAGAGTGCGTCCAGATAATTTTAGAGGGTGCCGGAAATGTTCTGGGACCTTCTGGAATTTTTCAGAAATAATAGTCGCGGAAAACATCTTGTCCCAGCGTGAGGGGACAAGATCCCACGGATCGTGGGGGCTGTTTTTGGGCTGTTTTTGGGGGGGGGCCCTTTGGGAGCAGCCCCCTTGTGGCTGGACAAAATGTTGGGGGGGGGCCCCCATGGTGGGGGGCAGCCCCCACAAATGGTGGAGAGTGTTGGGAGGAAGGTGGGGCCCCATGGGGGAACACCATGGACAAGGGAACATGTTTTTCCCTTGTTTGGTGGGAACATGTTCTCCTTGTTTTGTGGGAACATGTTTTCCCCATGTTTAGTGGGCTGAATTTTCAGCCCCCTCCACCCCTTCCACCACTATATAAGGAGGAGGAGAGGTGCTCTCCAACTCCACTCCAACTCTCTCACACAAGCCATGCATGATCTGGCATTCTCTCTCCCTCCCACGAAATAGTTTCGTAGTGCCGAAAGGCTGTCTGGGTTCCGGTGGGAACTAGTTCTGGACGGCGAAGCCCTGCCGGATAGATGGCACCGTATGTGTGCAACCCCGTAGAGAGGTCGTAGTTTCGTCCTTTTGCCCGAGGGGCTGTTCGAGTGTCCTCCCGAAGGGCTGTCCGAGTGACGGTCCGAGTTCTGTGAGTCCCACGACACCGTCCGGGGGACTGTCCGACCGCCTCCCGGAGGGCTGTCCGAGTGGCGGATGAGGGAGTACATCCTCGCGGTTGGGAGGTTGTAAATCCTAGCTGCGGGGATCTGCACCGACGATCGTCATCGACTCTACTTCCGCTGCGCTACGAGTCGGTAACGAAAATGATCAAACCTTGTATGCAGTCTCCATAGTGGTCCTGGGCTGGTGCGTAGGTCGGAAAATTTTTGTTTTCTTCTGCGTTCCCCAACAGTGCCATCAAGAGCCGTGCTATGCGTAGATGCAGGTTGCGATCTAGAATACATAGTGATGTATGGGTGTTGCACAATATAATTAGGTAGTAGATGAGTTCTATTACTGAAAATTATTTGTGCGGGTAGCAGATGAAATCTGTTACCCGATATTCTTGTTGCTTCCCTGGAATTTGCATATTTCTGATCTTGATAACAGCATGGTGGAGTTTCAAAGTTCTGGCAATCCGCGATCCTGATTGATCAACAAAGTGCTAACAGTTCATTGAATTCCACCGTAGTTAAAAGGAAAGATGAAATTTCGCAGACAAAAGGGCAATGCAGATATGATCTGCACGGGGGTCATGCGTATGACGAAGTTTAGTATGGGGCTCGAGATTTTATTATCTCGGTTTTCATACACCCTGGAAAGTTAATCTAGCGACTTGAATTATCATACTTGATGATGGACGTTGGTAGCTTCGGTTTGTTTCGAAACCTTAGAAGCCACAAAAAACTAGTTTTTTTTGCATGAACCAATTAGAGGCGTCTAACTTGGTTTTGCAGGAGGGTTTACATGTGCATGTGATGTGGTATAGCGGTGCTCATAATAATTTGATTATGTATGAGATGACTATATAATGTAAATTGATTAACATGACCTGCGTGTCATGATTCGGCATGATGGCTGGAGCCATATGATTGCACTTTAAATGACCTGTGTGTCAACCTTGTGTAATGCATTATTTTATTTGCTATAGAGATAGCAATATTATCTGCTGCATCGACAAGGTGGTGGCAATCTTCGCGAAGGTGATCACCGACGTGAATGCCGAAGACGAAGGAATACAAGACTTCTCCGTCAGAAAGGGCTATACCATATCATGCTATTATGAATTGCCTGAGATGTTATCCCTTATGTTGCACCCTTCTTGATTGCGCGGTAGTCGCTTTTATTAGGGTGATCTCTCACAAAAATATCAAGTAGTTAATGTTCTCCCAAGTGTAGCACCGTCACGGCACCTAACTTTTCGGGGTATCACATGCTAACATGGGTACGAACGATTAGGGATGTGTGAGGCGGGTGAGTTGAGACCTCGCAGCGAGATCACTTGGTTGTCTTGACGTTCAGGCATGAAAGTCATGAGCTCGGAACACACGCATCGAAAGATGAACAAGAGTCACATAGAGATGTGATTGGCAAGTTTGCCTACCGATTGAGATTTTCGTCATCAGTGATGCTACCATCAATGGCGTTGAATTGAAATGCGGATCTTGAATCACTCACAATCAATTATGAGAGATATTGATTTGAGTGGGAGCGCACTGTAGAATTAATTCTTTTAATTCTCAGTGCAATTAATTTTGAAGACTGTCTAAGTGTGATTTGCATAATAGTTGTAGAATAATGGCTCGCATTTCCACCTTCCCTATTAAAATTGAATAGCTGTTAAATATCTGGTTAAAACTTTATGGTTGGTAACGTAATGTGAGGATTGTCCTCAAGAGTGCCGAGAAGGACTTTGTCCTATTGCATACTTTCGGTATTCTCTCGCTTATGCTATGGATCATGTGACTCTCGTCCGTTGATCCAAAAGCTAAAATTCCATTTCAGTCAAGCGCAATATGTTTGTTTCCATGAGACCCAAACTTGGAAAGTTTGGATAGTTATGTGATATTCATGGAATCTGAAAATTATTTTCAGAGACAGACAAAGGCTAAAAGATATGAGATATCCAAAGCAATGTTTGTTTGCAAACTATTAGTAAAGGAGTTTACTATGCATTAGACTGATAAGAGAGGGATCCAGAAGAACGCCTGTCATATGATGAAAGGTGAATAAAACAACAACTTAAAGAGAAAGGAAGTGTCCGAAGGGTGTTAGTAAGACTTTCACGCCTAGGAAGTCCGGGGCTAACGCCACTCTTAAGTTCGGTGCTTTTTCTGAGAGTAGGAGAAATACTGAAAGTTAAACTGTTAGAAGTATAAAGGCAGAAAGAAAGGAGACTGGAATATCCAGCTCATTTATGAATGTCATACAAGTTTTTGATGTATAGAAGGCTGGTCAAAGATATAGTCCTTGGGAATTATGATTAAATTGTTAATCACTGATTCTTGGGTACTGTGAGTTAATCACAAAGATACCCGCTCGATTGCTTTCTGTTGCAACTAGATGTAAGAACTACTATGGCCTGAAAGACTAGCCAGAAATGAGTTTTAGGTATACACGGGGAACATAGTAAATGTTACTATACCTTCCATCGGTGTATTACCGTCTGTATTTATTTTTATAATTCGTTTGGAGTTTCACAAACTCTAGCCCATTGCATAAGGTATCTTGCAAGAAGGTTGTTTATAAGAGAACTTTTGATGTTCGATGTTATGAATAACATAAGGGCCATACTTTCATTATGAATGAGATGTATGTTATGAATATTGATAATAATTTACCTCTGGGTTTACTTTCATAATTCATTTTAGAGTTCCATACACTCTAGCCCATTGCACAATGTTTGTTGCAAAAGAGTTGTTCATAAAAACAACAACTGTTGTTCAGTATTATGAATAACATGAAGGGCCAAGCTTCCATCCTAGATGGGATGTATGTTATGAATATTGATGGTAATATGATACATCCATAACACTGATGCTAAATGTCGCAAGACTAAAAGAATACCACACAAGTGTGGCACTGCATTTGGTCACATTGGAGAAACCCGCATGGATAAATTCCATTATGATGGATTTTGAAGTCGTTTGATTTTGAATCATCTGACACTTGCAACTTTCCTCCGAAAAGAGAAGTGACTGAAATACCGTTCACAGGCCATAAGGAACGGACAACAAACTTATTGGTGATCATACATTTGATGTGTGTAGTCCGATAAAGGTTGTTGCAAGTAGTGGATTTATCTATCTTCAGAAATGACTCAAGTAGATATGTGGATATTTACTTGATGAGACGTAAGTCTGGATCTTTTGAAATCATTCGAAAGGTTTTCAAATATGAAGTAGAAGTTATTGTAACAAGAAAATTATGTTTCTACAATTCGATTGCAGAAAGAAATATTTGAGTTACAAGTTTAGCGAATGTCTGATGAGTTGTGAAAGGGGTTTCATAACTTGCACCTCCTGGAACACCACTGCAAGTGGAAAGTCCGTGAAGATGTAATCGAACCATTTATGACATGGTAAGATCAAAGATGACATAAATAAATTTACCATTATCCCTTTTAAAAGGTGATGCTTTAGAGACTGCGGCTTTTACACTGAAAAGAGCTCCATCAGGTCTGTTGAAATGACACCATGGTATGGTACGCCCAACCATGTTATATCTTTTCTTAACATTTGGAATATGGGGCTTGTGTAAAAGGTTACAAACCTATTCCAAATCAGACAAGTGCTACTTTGTAGGTTATCCCAAGTCATTGGGTATTCCCCCACCACTATACCGAGGCAAAAGTTTTTGCCACAAAATGGTATGCTTTTTGAAGAAAATGGTTCTTTGAAAAAGGTGAGTGGGAGAATAGTGCAACTCGACGAGATAAACAGTATCTTCGCCATCAGATCAAAGGAAAGAGACCTTGGAAGTAATTCCGGAGTTTCCTACTGCGACTGATACGGAAGTCTCTACAATAAAATGTATGGACTTCGGTCAAACTTGCAGCTAAACCACGTAGGCAAGGCTCGTGCAAACCTCTCAGGTGCGCAAACGAAATATTGTTGTTAGACAACAGTATACCTACGATACACAAGGAAGCGTTGATGGGCCCTAACTCCGGAATTGGCTAAATGCCAATACAATCCGAGATAGTTTCCATATAAGTGATTCAAGATTAAAACCTTGATACACCTTTCGGAAGACTTAGAGTCTGACGAATATTTATGGAACTATAACTGATATGAATAAAAATGTTTTATCCATAAAGCTCGACTTGTTGCAATATACAAGTTCAAGGAGTTGACTACGATGAGGTTGCTTCATCGTAGCGATGCTTAAATTCGGTTCGGGTTGAACTAGCAATTAATACATATTTCATATCATGAGATATAAAACAATGGATGACAAAAGGATTTCCATCTGATGGAAATGAAACCAAGGACCTGCATGTGTTGCAGTCCAAGGTATTTTGTCAATCCAGAGGATGCTAGAAAGGGTGCAAACTTCAGAGTTCCAGCGATGGACAGAAGAGAGCAAAGTGGAGTTGGAATCTTTGTGTTTTGATGAAATGGTGAAAGGAGTTTTGACTTCATCAATGGATAACGAAGATGCTTGTAATTCAAGAAAGTAAGTGGGAGCCTAATAACATTTCTAAAAACCTTGTGTGCTTGACACATTGTTAATTGGAAATAAAATTCTTGACACGAATTAGGACTTCATTTGAAAATAGTTTTTTGATGAAGTGCTTGGGCTAAATAGCCTTAATATTAGGCATGATGATCTATGAAGATAGATTTACCTAATGGGGCTAAGCAATAAATACATATTGACAAGATGCTAAAACTTTTTAGCATTTAAAACGCCAAGGAGTGATTCTTGCCGAAGTCACATGGAAAGAGTTTTTGCAAGACTCGGTGTCCCAAAAACACTGATGAGCAAAATACATGATGGGGATTCCACACACTCTTGTGTTTGGATTAATCATGTATTCCATGGTATGTATAACAACCAGATATGTCCAATACTCCCAAAGTTGTTGCGAGTATAGATACCAAAGTGATCAAAAGTATTGATCAAGGGACAACAGTGAAAAAGGGTCATTGAGTACTATAGTAGCACTGATGACAAGTTTTCTCGCAAGTAGAGATCATGAAGAGTTCGTTGTAAAAGGTTACATCGATACAGTCTTCATCATTTCTCCATGCAATTTTCGATTTAAATTGACGGTTTTGTGTAACACACAATATGGTTGCACAATTAGTTGGAATTTGTTCAAACAAGTTACTGTGGCGAATTCTATAACAGAGGCAAAGTATGTTGCTGCTTTTAAAGCGACAAAGAAGATGTTGAATCATATAGTTCATTCATGAACTTAGTATGGTTCCAAGATGGCTTTTGTCAATGGGACACTACTGCAAGTAGTTGCTCCATAACTCAGTCTGAGGAATCCAGGTTCGACCTGTGATTCGCATACATATCAAGCCAAGTCCACACAAAATATGACTTTTGTGAAAGCGTGAAAACGCGAGGATATGCAAAGATACACACGGAGCTGAAGTCGTCAGATCCGTTGAACATTCAGGCTATACCACAAGCGAAGCATATTTACACCGGTGTGCCACAGGTGTAAAGTGCATTAGCATTAACTAGATTATTGACTCTAGTGCAAGTGGGAGTCTGTAGGAGATATGCCCTAGAGGCAATAATAAATGTTATTGATTATCTCCCTGTTTATAATTAGGTTTATGTTCCATGCTATAACTGCTATGGTTCTCGAGTCTGCAAATAAAACGAGGCTCGGAGGAAGAATCATATGCACGTGTGGAATAATAAACGGTAATATGTATTCCTAGTCTGGCCTCTAAGACTAGCTCAAGTATTGCATGATGGTTCTGTTTTCCTGATCATGGGCATGTCTATGCCAGCAATTTTGAGGGCACAGTGTTAGAAGAACATTTGTGTTGAATCGACCCAAATTGATGTTATGCTATGAGTTACATTCGTCACATATTAATGGTTAATAACACAGAGATGGTTAATGTTTGCAAAATTCCTTAGACCATGAGAGTGTCGAGTTTCTTCATACTTGCTTCATGAACTTTGGGGTTTGTTAAACGTCATCCGTAAATGGGTGGCTATTACGGCGGCTTACGGGTTCATGGAAAAGTGTGTCAAGTAACTTGATAGCTCGAGATTGGGATTTGCTCCTCCGACGATGGAGAGATATCTCTGGGCCCTCTCGGTGTTACGGTATCCATCATCGTCTGGCCAGACACTTTGTGATTTGATCACAGGGATGCCGGAACACGGTAACGAGAAAAGAGAACAATACCGGTAACGAGGTAACTGGCATAGTGGACAAGTTGTTGATCCACGGAAATGCCTACATGTCTAACCTCGGGTATTTGTAACATATCGTGAAGCAACAGGAATAGCACGCGGCAACTGGAGGTTCACTCGAATATTCATTCGTGTGGGTATAGGGGTCAATATGGGTGTCCACGGCTCCGATGTTGATCATTGATCGGAAGGTGTTCCGTGTCATGTCTATACTTCACCGAACCTATAGGTGTAGGAGATATGCCCTAGAGGCAGTAACAACAGTTATTTTGTATCTCCTGGTTTGTAATGAAAGTTTATGTTCCATGCTATAACTGTTGTGGCTCCTGAGCCCGTATATCCATAAAGGCTCTAAGGAAAACCCATGTGCACGTGTGGGATAATAAACAATGATATGTATTCCTAGTCATGCCTCTAAGACTAGCTCAAGTATTGCATGATGATTATGTTTTCCTGATCATGGGCATGTCTATGCCAGCAATTTTGAGAGCACAATTGATGGTAGAACACTTGTGTTGAATCAACCCGAATTGTTGTTATGCTATGAGATTCTTTCGTCACAAGTTTATGGTTTATAACACAGAGAAGTTAATGTTTGCATAATTCCTTAGACCATGAGAGTATCGAGTTCCTTCATACTTGCTTCATGAACTTTGGGGTTTGTTAAACGTCATCCGTAACTGGGTGGCTATTACGGCGGCTTACGGGTTCACGGAAAAGTATGGCAAGTAACGAGATAGCTCAAGATTGGGATTTGCTCCTCCGACGATGGAGAGATATACTCGGGCCCTCTCGGTGTTACGGTATCCATCATCGTCTGGCCAGACAACTTGTGATTTGATCATTGGGATGCCGGAACACGGAAACGAGAAAAGAGAACAAAACCGGTAACGAGGTAACTTGCATGATGGACAAATTGTTGATCCACAGGAATGCAATAAATCTCACCTCGGGTGTTTGTGACATATTGCGAAGCAACAGGAATAGCTCACGGCAACTGGAGGTTCACTCGAATATTCATTCATGTGGGTATAGGGGTCAATATGGGTGTCCACGGCTCCGATGTTGATCATTGATCGGAAGGGGTTCCAGGTCATGTCTATGCTTCACCGAACCTATAGGGTCACACGCTTAAGGGTCATCTATCTGCTGAATACTAGACAGGGAGTCTGAGAGAAAATCACCGAAAAAGTTTCGGACACCGAAAAAGTTTTGGACAGCGGAAAGGTTCCGCAAAGAGGTCACCAGATGAGTTCCGGTGAAACTGAAAAGTTGTTTCAGAGGATACCATAAAGTCAAATTGTTTTCGGCACATGCCTGATAATTCTTGGAGGGTGCCAGAATCATTCTGGAAACTTCTGGGAATTTTCTGGAAGAAAAACCGGAAATGTTTCGGAGCTGCCGGAACCGCTTCAGATGCTTTTCGCAGATGAAAATCACTAATCTGGAATTGTTCCAGAACGCGTTGAAAATTATTTTAGTGGGTACTGGAATTGTTCTAAGCCCACATAAATATTTTCAGTTTGAACGGACGCTGAAAAATGTTGTCATGAATAGTGAAAGTGCTTTTTGGATAATTTTTTGGAAGCCACCTTTTAGGGCTTTTGCTAAAGGCTTCTAGAAGGGCTTGGGGGGCCATGAGAGCCCCTCATGGGGGGCCCCCTAGGGGTGGCCAGCCAAGGAAGGGGGAGCTCCTTGGAGCTCCACATGGCATCCCAAGTTTACCCTTATGCCCATGAGGTGTGACCTAATGCATGGGTTTTTGGTAATTAGTGGAGGAGCCCTACCCCTTGGCTTTCCTATAAATAGAGGAGATGGGGACTGCCATCTCTTCATCCCTTGCTCTCATACACATGCCATGCATTATCTGGCTTCTTCTCTCCCTCCCACGAAAAGAGTTTCGTAGAGCCGAAAGGCTGTCTGGGTTCCTGCAGGAACTAGTTCTGGACGGCGAAGCCCTGCCGGATAGCTGACACCGTATGTGTGCAACCCCGTAGAGAGGTCGTAGTTTCGGTCTTTTGCCTGAGGGGCTGTTCGAGTGTCCTCCCGAAGGGCTGTCCGAGTCTCCGTTCGAGTTTCGAGGGTCCTCCCGAAGGGCTGTCCGCGACATCGTCCGGGGGACTGTCCGACCGCCTCCCGAAGGGCTGTCCGACGAGGGAGTACATCCTCGCGGTTGGGAGGTTGTAAATCCTAGCTGCGGGGATCTGCACCAACGATCTCCACCGACTCTTCTTCCGCTGCGCTTCGAGTCGGTACGGATCAGATCAAACCTTGTATGCAGTCTCCATAGTGGTCCTGGGCGTGCTCGCTATACCGAAATTTTTTGTTTTCTGTCGCGTCCCCTTACAATAGGGTCACACGCTTAAGGGTCATCTATCTGCTGAATACTAGACAGGGAGTCTGAGAGAAAATCACCAAAAAGTTTCGGAGACAACGGAAGAGTTCCGGAGAGAGAACACTGAAAAAGTTTCGGTAAAACCGAAAAGTTGTTTCGGATAAAACCATTGATCCAAAAAGGTTTCGGCAAGCACCGGGAATGTTTTGGAGGTTGCCAGATTGGTCTGGTAATTTCTGGAATTTTTCTGGAGAAAAAACCGAAAAAAAGTTTCGGAGCTGCCGGAGTTGTTTACCGGGTAAACAAAGATGGTTTTAAATTAAACCACCATACTGGAAATGTTCCAGAGCGCGTCCAGATAATTTTAGAGGGTGCCGGAAATGTTCTGGGACCTTCTGGAATTTTTCAGAAATAATAGTCGCGGAAAACATCTTGTCCCAGCGTGAGGGGACAAGATCCCACGGATCGTGGGGGCTGTTTTTGGGCTGTTTTTGGGGGGGGCCCCTTTGGGAGCAGCCCCCTTGTGGCTGGACAAAATGTTGGGGGGGGGGCCCATGGTGGGGGGCAGCCCCCACAAATGGTGGAGAGTGTTGGGAGGAAGGTGGGGCCCCATGGGGGAACACCATGGACAAGGGAACATATTTTTCCCTTGTTTGGTGGGAACATGTTCTCCTTGTTTTGTGGGAACATGTTTTCCCCATGTTTAGTGGGCTGAATTTTCAGCCCCCTCCACCCCTTCCACCACTATATAAGGAGGAGGAGAGGTGCTCTCCAACTCCACTCCAACTCTCTCACACAAGCCATGCATGATCTGGCATTCTCTCTCCCTCCCACGAAATAGTTTCGTAGTGCCGAAAGGCTGTCTGGGTTCCGGTGGGAACTAGTTCTGGACGGCGAAGCCCTGCCGGATAGATGGCACCGTATGTGTGCAACCCCGTAGAGAGGTCATAGTTTCGTCCTTTTGCCCGAGGGGCTGTTCGAGTGTCCTCCCGAAGGGCTGTCCGAGTGACGGTCCGAGTTCTGTGAGTCCTCCCGAAGGGCTGTCCACGACACCGTCCGGGGGACTGTCCGACCGCCTCCCGGAGGGCTGTCCGAGTGGCGGATGAGGGAGTACATCCTCGCGGTTGGGAGGTTGTAAATCCTAGCTGCGGGGATCTGCACCGACGATCGTCATCGACTCTACTTCGGCTGCGCTACGAGTCGGTAACGAAAATGATCAAACCTTGTATGCAGTCTCCATAGTGGTCCTGGGCTGGTGCGTAGGTCGGAAAATTTTTGTTTTCTTCTGCGTTCCCCAACACGCACTGTTTAGATGACACCAAAAGTATATACCTGGACAAATGCAGGAAGAATGTGTACCTGGGGCATCGTCGATTTCTTACGACCAACCATCAATGTCGAAAGAAAGGCAAGCATTTCAAAGGCGAGGCAGATCACCGGAAGAAACCCGCCATCCGTACCGGTGATCACATACTTGCTATGGTCAATGACTTACAAGTAATCTTTGGAAAGGGTCCCGGCGGACTATCTATTCCGAATGACGCTGAGGGACGCGCACCCATGTGGAAGAAGAAATCTATATTTTGGGACCTACCCTACTGGAAAGACCTAGAGGTCCGCTCTTCAATCGACGTGATGCACGTGACGAAGAATCTTTGCGTGAACCTGCTAGGCTTCTTGGGCGTGTATGGGAAGACAAAAGATACACCGGAGGCACGGGAGGACCAGCAACATGTGCACGAAAATGATGGCATGCCTCCAAAGCAGTATGAAGGTCCTGCCAGCTACGCTCTTACCAAAGAAGAGAAGGAAATCTTCTTTGAATGCCTGCTCAGTATGAAGGTCCCGTCTGGCTTCTCATCGAATATAAAGGGAATAATAAATATGCCAGAGAAAAAGTTCCAGAACCTAAAGTCTCATGACTGCCACGTGATTATGACGCAACTACTTCCGGTTGCATTGAGGGGGCTTCTATCGGAAAACGTTCGATTAGCCATTGTGAAGCTATGTGCATTCCTCAATGCAATCTCTCAGAAGGTGATCGATCCAGAAATCCTACCAAGGTTAAGGAGTGATGTGGCGCAATGTCTTGTCAGTTTCGAGCTGGTGTTCCCACCATCCTTCTTTAATATCATGACGCACGTCCTAGTTCATCTAGTCGACGAGATTGTCGTTCTGGGCCCTGTATTTCTACACAATATGTTCCCCTTTGAGAGGTTCATGGGAGTCCTAAAGAAATATGTCCGTAACCGTGCTAGGCCAGAAGGAAGCATCTCCATGGGCCATCAAACAGAGGATGTCATTGGGTTTTGTGTTGACTTCATTCCTGACCTTAAGAAGATTGGTCTCCCTCAATCGCGGTATGAGGGGAGACTGACTGGAAAAGGCATGCTAGGACGGGACTCAATAATATGTAGGGATGGGCATTCTTGGTCTCAAGCACACTACACAGTTCTACAGAACTCTACCTTGGTGACACCGTATGTCGATGAACACAAGAACATTCTGCGCTCCAAACACCTGGAGCAGTGTGACGACTGGATTACATGTGAACACATCTGGACTTTCGGCAGTTGGTTGCAAACACATCTCAGGGGTGACAACACTGTTTCTGATGAGTTGTACTCGTTGACTAGGGGACCATCTTCGACTGTATTGACTTACAAAGGGTACGAGATAAATGGGAATACATTTTACACGATCGCCCAAGATCAAAAGAGCACCAACCAAAACAGCGGTGTCCGCTCTGATGCAGCAACCAAGAGGGGAAAGGACACATATTATGGTTACATAGTGGACATATGGGAACTTGACTACGGACATGATTTTAAGGTCCCTTTGTTTCAGTGCAAATGGGTCAATCTGTCAGGAGGCGGGATACAGGTAGACCCACATTACGGAATGACAACAGTGGATCTGAACAATCTTGGGTACACAGACGAACCATTCGTTCTAGCCAATGTTGTGGCGCAGGTTTTCTATGTGAAAGACATGTCTACCAAACCGAGAAAAAGAAAAGATAAGGAAGCGAATACATCATACGATGAGCCAAAGCACCACATAGTTCTTTCAAGAAAAAGAGACATAGTGAGATTGGAGGGCAAGACAGACATGTCTGAAGATTATGAAAAGTTTCATGAAATTCCTCCTTTCAAAGTCAAGGCTAACCCAAGCACCCTGTTAAACGATGAAGATTATCCATGGTTACGGCGCAATAAGCAAAGGACACAAGCGAAGAAAAAGTGAAGACTTTCTCTCCACACCTATTATGATGATGCCTTTGATCTAGAATATCACTGCAGTTACATGTGAAGAAATGAAATGCGTTTTGTAACAGATGAGTTTCCGTATGAAACCCTGATACTTCGAAAGAGATTGTCTATTTTGTACACAAAGTGCATCCAGTTTTTGCCGTAACCCTCTCAACTTTTTAGCACATGCTATGTGGGTGAAATGATGATACCATGCCAACTTTCAACCTTTTCAGAGTTCATTTGTAGTGCTTTTCAATTTCAGGGTCATTTAGCTTTAAAAAAATCAGTAAATGCATGAAAAATACCAAACGAAGTCAGAAAGAGTTCAAAATTGATGATCTGGCTATGAATGGTTCATTTTGAACACACAAAAAGTCTGGAGTTCAAATAAGTTCAAAAAAATAAAATCCCATTGTAACATATGAGTTTTCGTCCGAAACCCTGATACTTCGAAAGAGATTATCCATTTTGTACACGAAGTGCATCCAGTTTTTGTCGTAACCCTCTCAACTTTTTAGCACATGCTATGTGGGTGAAATGATGATACCATGCCAACTTTCAACCTTTTCAGAGTTCATTTGTAGTGCTTTTCAATTTTAGGGTCATTTAGCTCAAAGAATGAACTAATAGCAAAAAGAATGAATTAGAAAACTTTTATGAAACTCTAATAGCAAAAAGAATGAACTAAAAATAACCAATTAAAATATTCTGCTATGACCAACTAAAACAAAACTATAATACTCTTCAATAGCAAAAAGAATCAATTAAAATATTCTGTTATGATCAACTAAAACAAAACTATAATACTCTTCAATAGCAAAAGAATCAACTAAAAAGCTTTTATAGCAACTTAAATTATCAAAGTATTTTTTGTTAAAAACAGTAATAGCAAAAAGAATTATCATAAAGAATATTTTGTTAGAAACTTTAATAGCAAAAGAATTTCATAAAGAATTTTTTTGATAGAAACTAAAATAAACAAATCGTTTTTGAAAAGAATGATAAACATAGTATTATAAATAGCAGGAAAAAGAAATCACTCAAAAATATATTTTTATAGTGAAGTTATTCACAAACTAGTGATTCACATAAATTTCAAAGAATTCAAATTTTAACTATTCAAATTTGAAAACTAATGGCACTAACAGAAAGTTTATAATTTTTCTGACCTAAAAGCAAAAAAGAATTAAAAAAATAGAGCTAAAAACAAAAGAAAATAAATAATGCAAAAAACAAAACAAAAATACTGGAAAAAATTAAAAAAATGCCGCCCACTGGGCCACACGGCCTGCATACGACTAGAAACCCATCTGCACATGGGCCAGGATGCAGGCCCGCAGGCCCAATAGGCCCAACATGGCAGTGACAAGGGTAGGCAAGTACTGTCTGCATATTAGAGAGGAGCTCAGCACCTCTGCCGCAACGCAGCTTATAAACAGGTGCTGAGCTCTCTCAGCTAGCGAGGTGGGACTAAACTCCCACCACACCACCGCTGTGCCACCCTTTCGTCCCGGTTGGTGGCACCAACCGGGACCAATGCCAACCTTTGGTCCCAGTTCGTGGCAACAACCGGGATGAATGCCCCCCTTTGGTCCCGGTTCATGCCACCAACCGGGACCAAAGGTCTCTGCTTCCCGCCCTTTGGGCTGTTGAAAAGAGACCTTTGGTCCCGGTTGGTGGCACGAACCAGGACCAAAGGGGGGCGTTCATCCCGGTTGTTGCCACGAACCGGGACCAATGCTCTGTCTATATAAGTAACACTTGTGAAAATTTTCATTCTCACCTCGCAGTTGCCCCCGACGACGCCGACGACATCGATGACGCCAGGCTGCCCCGACGCCGTCCGCCACCCCTGCCGTCGCCCGTGCCTCGTCGTCGTCGTCGCCGTCACCGTCGCCGACGTCGTCCCCGAGCCCGCGCGCCCTTGCCCCCGCCCCTGCCCCGCCCCCGAGCGCGTCGGCCGGCCGCGCCCCTGCCCCGGCCAGCCCCCACCGTCGCCGTTGTCGTGCCCTCGCCGCCCTCGCCGGCCGCCCCCGCTGTGAGCCGCCGCCGCCCCGGCTCTCTGTATGATGAATTTTTATGCGATTTTTTATGTGATGATTTTTTTGTTCATATATATAATGTATATATGTATGTGGATATATGTATGTATGGATGTGGCTATGTATGTATGGATATAATGTTCATAGCATTTTTCTGTTCATATATGTTTTTTTTTCATATATGTATTAATTTTTTTATTTAGGTTGTTAGTAGATATCGATTTTAGGTTAGTGCATTTTAGGTTTGTTGATTTAGTGCATTTTAGGTTAGTTGTACTTTTAGTGCATTTTAGGTTAGTAGATTTTAGGTTAGTGGAGAGGAAAAAGGAAAATAAGGAAAAAGAAGAAAAGAGGAAGAAGGAAGAAGGATGAAGAAGAAAAAGAAGGAGAGGAAAAAGGAAAATTAGAAGAGGAAGAAGGAGAAGAAGAAGAGGAGAGGAAGAAGAGGAGAAAAAAATAAGAAGAGGAAGAAGAAGAATAAAAAAGAGGATAAGAAGAAGGAATAGAGGAGAAGAATAAAAAAATAGAATAATATATTATTCTATTTTTTCTTCTTCTCCTCTATTCCTTCTTCTTCTCCTTTTTTTTTCTTCTTCTTCCACTTCTTATTTTTTATCGAGAACGAGGGTGTCGAGGATCGCCGAGCGGTCGAGGGTCGGGAACTAGGGTAGAGGGTCGAGGGTCGCCGAGGGGTCGAGGTTCGAGGATCGCCGAGGGGTCGAGGGTCGAGGTTCGAGGATTGTAGAGGGGTCGAGGGTCGAGGGTCGCCGAGGGGTCGAGGGTCGAGATTCGAGGATCGCCGAGGGGTCGAGGGTCAAGGGTCGCCAAGGGGTCGAGGGTCACCGAGGGGTCGAGGTTCGAGGATCGCCGAGGGGTTGAGGGTCGAGGGTCGTCGAGGGGTCAAGGGTCGAGGATCGCCGAGGGGTCGAAGGATGTCCCCATTATGGATGTGCATAATTAAGTTGATCCATATTTTTTCTGATCTCATCTACGCTTCTATATGTGCACGTTCTCTTGTGTCAAAGTATTGAAGAAATCCATGGTTTCATAATTAGCCGGAAGTAACAGGCGCATGATGGTATGAAGATCTCCAAAATTATTTTGGAACGGAGTCCTGATAGGATAATTCGCTTTTTGGTATGAAGTTCAGCAAAGGCCTTCCAAATAGCGATATTCGAAAGCCTCTTGCTGAACTTCATACCAAAAAGCTAATTATCCTATCCGGGACTCCGTTCCAAAACAATTTTGGAGAGCTTCGTACCATTACGCGCCTGTTACTTCCGGCTAATGATGAAGTCATGGTTTTCTTGAATCTTTTGACACTTGACAACGTGACATATAGAAGGGTAGATGAGATTAGGAAAAATAGGGACCATTTTCTGCACATCCAGAATGGTGCCATTTTGTTAAATCCCTTGTTTGACATTCATGAGAGAGGCGGTCCGGACGTCGGACATTCATGAGAGAGGCGGTCCGGTCCGGTCGCCGGACATGTCATGTGATAGGTAGTATTTTTTTTTGTTCATATAAAACTCCGGCAACTCTTCAACATGAGGGGGGACGTCGATCAACCCCCTCTCGCCCGACCAAACCCTAGAAGCGTCGAGGCCACCCCAAACCCTAGAAGCATTGCCGAGGCCACCCCAAACCCTAGAAGCGTTGTGATTAGCTAGCTAGGTCTATGTTTGCCACTAATATATCCATCTCTCATGTTTGTATATTAATTGCCATGTTGTAATATTTGCAGAAACTATGGAGCAAAGAGACTTGGAACAAGAACAGTTGTTGGTGGACATAATCCTCGGCGGAGGTGATGTCTTGTCGTATCTCAACGACACCGATGGTCAGGAAGAAGGAGAGGATGACGGCTCCGGTTATTGAACAAAGGAGGAAGGACATGATCATGATGGCTCCGGTGACCGAATGCCGGAGGAAGGAGACCATGATGACGGCTCCGGTGATCGAACGGAGGAGGGAGCTGTTGCAAAGTCCGGCGAGGTATATATATTAATTAAGCCTGTGCTGACTAGCTAATTGATGCATTAATTATTTTGGTATGTACATATATTAACTCTTCTTTCTTCTTTTATTGCCCTCGGGATCGAGCCAAACTTTGGTAATGAGATGAGGCCCAAAGAAAAGGTTGCGCCAGGATGAAAGGTTCACGATCACAGCAATCACGGACGATGGCCAACCGATTGAACCCAAGCGGACCAAGGATGCAATTTCTACTCAGTGCAAAGCTATTGTTAGGGACAGCATCCCGATCAGCATCCAGCTATGGAATAAGCCTAAGAACGAAGACCCTCAAGTTTCTTATGTCACCGATAGACAAAAAGATGATCTTTGGACCTCGCTGAAGGCAAATTTCACCCTACCGCCAAAGGAGGATCTGAATAAGCCAGTTATAGAGCCACTGGTCAAGGCGTGTGCTCTTAAGAAGATGGCAGATCTATTCAGGAGGTGGAAGAATGAGTTGAAATCAACGTTTGTCGACAAAGGGAAGACTCCAGAATTCACCGGCCGATTTGAGAAGATATGAGATCACTGGCCCGCATTTGTGGCCTACAAGACATCGGATAGGAGTAAGAAAATGTCAGAGAAAAACAAGATAAATGCTGCAAAGAAGCTGTATCACCATCGCATGGGGTCAAGCGGCTACCTCAAAGCCCGGCCGTTGTGGGACAAAGCTGAGAATGACCTGATTGCTAAAGGGGTCTAACCAGAGACATTGAACTGGCCAGACCGTTCAAGGACTTGGTTCTTCGGGGTTGGGGGAACTTTGGACCCTGAAACTGGGAAGTGCGTTTGGACGAACGAGCAACTTGCAATACCCGTCAACAAGCTTCAGAAGTATATCGCCGCAGCGCAGCAAGGGACGTTCATTCCCGATAGAGAGAATGACGAGCTGACTGAGGCCCTCTGGAATCCTGAGCACCCTGGACGAACACGAGGCATGCCAGGCTCCATTGCATGGAACGTTGGGTTTCCCGGCGCAGGAGGTTACAAAACCCGGGAGAGGAAGAGGAAACAGGAGCTGAGCGAAATGCAGAAGCTCAATGCAAGAGTACTAAAGCTAGAGGAACAAGTTGAGAGCCAGCGAGCTGCCGACCAACCATCTCAGCGGCACGAAGCTACCCCAGAAGCTACCCCACCATCTCAGCGGAGAAGCAGCATGGCTTCCACGGAGCTCGTTCAGCAGCCTGACTTCACGGCTCCTAGCTACCCCGTGGATGCTATCACGGAGCTCCAACATTGCCAGCTTATGATGAAATGTCAGAACCTCACCTTGAAGGCGGCTGTCGGCTCTGTTGCACCTCCTCAACCTGACGGAACTTTTCACTGCCGTCTGATTCCACATGGCTATTATGTTGTGTCGGTCGATGAAGTAATGGAGGGATTTGAGGAGCTCGAGCTTGACCACCATACAGGTGAAGGGGAGACTCAGCTTTGTTATGCTGTGAGGACTACATGTCTATGGCGGAAGGAGTACATCAAGCTTCCGAACTGGACGCCTCCACCTCCGCCTCCTCCTCCTCCTCCGGCGAGTCAAGGCACTCAGCCTTCTCCTCCTCCTCCTCCTCCGACGAGTGATCAGGGCACTCCGCCTCCTTCTCCGGCTCATCCGGCGCGTGAGGGCACTCCTTCGCCTCCTTCGTCGCGTTGGAGTAGTCCGCCTCCTCCTCCGCCTCGTCAGCAACGGTGGAAGACAGACACCGCCGCTGCGGCTCCTCCGGCGCGTCGGAGCACTCCGCCTCGTAAGCAATGACGGAAGAGAGACGTCGCCGCTTCGGTGGCTAGCAGTACAGCCAGAGGCGGGAGGCAATTCAAATACGGTCCATCTCTCAAGCCTCTGGAAAAGTTACCATACGAGATGACTGAGAAGGAAAACGAGGACATCTGTCGTGCCCAAGTGAGGGACTTTTTTGCAAGGAAACCTCCACTTCCGAAGGAGACGATAGATCTGGTGAAAGCGAAGCGCACTATCGATGCCCTGAAGTGACCACACCGCCTCCGCCGCAATCCAACTATGAGTGCATTATTGAAAGGACATATCTGGAAGCGGAGCGGTCGGGAAGTACTTGCAGTGATGTAAGGTTAGCAGAACGAAGAAGTGGGAAAAAAATCCCCATCTCGGCGAACAGGCGAACCAATCGTGCCCCCCACTCAAGGTTTCTAGTGATCTCGTCGCTCATCATCCGGGGATGGCGCCCGGTACCAATCTTTCAGATTACCTGGGCGATGATGTAGTGTTTGATATGTTAGAGGTGGAAGAATTCAGATACCAGTACGGGCAGCCTCTCGTCAAACCTGATCATCCTCCTCTAACAACGATGATGCGAAGATTCCATCAATGGTACATGAAAACCTGCAGTGAGTCTGGGAGGGATACTTTGACGCTGAGAATTAAAGATGAGCACAACCTCGTTGGAATGGATCAGTTGTCTGTTGCATTTGACGAGATATTCCAGTTATACAATCAAAAGGCCCTCGACAAAACAATCTTGACTTGCTACTGTCTGTAAGTACTACTTCTGTAATTAAGTCTCTATATATAGCTCAGCTCTTTCATTGCATGTATATATAATTATCCTCACTATATTATGCAGATTGAAGATCGTCGAATGCATAAAAGCACAAATCTATGACATTGGGTTCATTAACCCAAATGTCATACATGAATGGACGGTTAAAAAGAATGTCGAAGAAACCGAGGACAACTTGCTACAATCGTTGCTTAAAAATCAAAACAAAGATACAATACTCTTTCCTTACAACTTTAAGTGAGTGTTACTATCTTGTGCATATTCGGTTTCCCTACTCGAGGTTATAGTAATGTAATTGATGAGTTATGCATGCGTGCGCAGCTTCCACTTTATTCTGCTAGAGATTAAGCTTGAGCGGGGACTAGTAACCGTCTTAGACTCGAGATGAAAAGATCCCCAGGAGTATGCGTACATGACTGAAATGCTCCAGAAGTAAGTTCAATCGATCATTATCACACCATATCAGCAACCTTGTTCATTTCCTGATATCAAGTAATTATTTTCTTTGTCTGGCAGGGTTTGGAAAGAGTTCACCAAAATTGCTCCGGCACTGCCGAGGGAGCTGCGATTTAGACACCCCAAAGTAAGTACTACTAGCTAGTTCCACGCATCTCCCATTGATTCTAGTTTCATCAATACCATTTGTAATGCTTGATTATCAGTTTGATTGAACTCTATTTCTCGTAAAGTGCTTGTGGCAGAAAGCCGGGAATGATTTTTGTGGATACTACGTTTGCGAGTTCATCCACCACTCGACCTCTGAGCGGGGCTACTCTGACAAACAATATGAAGTGCGTAAGCAATAATATTCACAACTTTATTTTATTACCATCATTTGTGTTGAGTTTCATTCATATATATGTATTGACCCCCTTCTTTAAATTAGATGTGGCAGATGCAGGATGAACTCCTACCACATGATCGCATACGAGCAATTCAAGAGGAATTGGCGGGTTTCTTTCTTGACCACGTCATAAATCCAACCGGAGAATACCATGTGGAACTTGACATTAGATGTTAGGGATTGTAAGAGATCTTATATTGTATATATGTAGCTAGTAGCGTCGGATAGATATACGAAAACTTGTTGTTCGACCAATCTCTCGGAGAAAGAGAGGTCGATCACTTCTCTCTATATATGTTCATGACGATCTTGTGTACTTAATGGTTCCTTCATCTGCTTACTAGCTAGCGTGTCAAGTTCTCTCTATACGTATAGTAACTAGCGTCGACCAAGCATGGAGAAAGAGAGGACACTTCTCTCGATTAGCTAGCTAAGACAATATGAAACCCCTAAATTAACCCTCCAAAACCCCCTAAACCGCCCCCCCCCCCCTTCAAAAAAAACAAAAACCCCAGCTACTGCCAAATGCTGACGTGTGGATGCCTTTTGGTCCCGGTTGGTGTTACCAACCAGGACTAAAGGCCCTCCTGCCTGGGCTCCCCGCAGTGGCCACGTGGAGACCCTTCTGTCCCGGTTCGTAAGCGAACTGGGACTAAAGGTTTTGGGCTTTAGTCCCGACCCTTTAGTCCCGGTTCCAGAACCGGGGCTAATGGGCCTCTGGAACCGGGACAAATGGGCCTTTTTCTACTAGTGGCAGCTATCTTTGTAGAGGTGCCATCTCATGATTATCCGGCAAGGAAGAAGCTGGAATAGATAGGAGCCGACGGTAGAACTAATGAAGGAAAGGGGCGGAAGAAAGTCACGGAGAAGGAGAGAGAGATGTCAGTTTTCTAGCCTCAATCCTTTGGGCCAGCAGGAAAACAAACTCATGTAGCTTGATGTGCAAAGCAGGCTGATGGTTGAAGCAGCTTGATCGATTCCATACGTGTGCAGCTAGCTGGATACTCCCGTACGTAAACCCTGCTTGGGCTGGCTTGCCATAGATTGATTGATAGGTTGCTCTAGAGAAAAGAGATAGATAAGGAGGAGATTAGTGGATGTACTTGCCTGCAGACCTTGGAGCATATTAGGACGTGGGATAGAGATGATGCGAAGATGATGCAATTCGTGCGTGACATGCCGGCAGCCAAAAGAGATGCGGCCATGAAGGGATACCTGTTTTTTTGGGTAGCCACATGAAGACATTTGGTTTTTTTAAAGGAGACGTATGTGTGGGCTAATTTGCTAGGACTCTCTTATGGACAATTATGTTTTCAAGGAATCACGTGGTGCCTCCATTGAAGATCTTTGTTTTTTTTAAGTTGACGCATGTGTGGGATAGTTTGTTATGACTCTCTTACGGGCTTCATCCGACGGCTACAAATACACAACAGCTAGATCAGACGGTTAATTTTGTTAAGTTTCTAGGATTAACATGGTGCCTCAATTAGTGCCTCCAATTAGTAAATATAAGATTCTTTGGCATTCATCACCAGATGAAACATAATTACGGGAATCCTTGAAGAGAGTAGGCCAGTAAAAACCAGATTGCAATACATTATGAGCAGTTCTATCTCCCGCATGATGTCCCCCATAAGCTTCGGAGTGACATTTCCGTAGGATTTGTTCCTGTTCATGCTCAGGTACATAACGTCTAATAATACCATCTACCCCCTCTTTATAGAGGTGTGGGTCATCCCAAAAGTAATGTCTTAAATCATAGAAGCTTTTTTTTCTTTTATTGGTATGTGAAACTGTCGGGGCCGGGATTTCGGGGACACAACATATCCCAGAAAATTAACCCCTCGTGTCATCACCAGCCCAGGATTACCGTTACTGGTGGACACGTCCTTGTTACAGATTACCAAGCTATTACAAGAGTTGGGTACAAGACCATAAAGGTCTAATGATACAAAAGTTATTCTGGTGGTGGATGACAGAATTGTCTCGTGGTTCTTCAACGTCGATGGGGCTCCATTCCCACAGGAACGGCTGACCTGGATAATTCCTATCCCGCATGGCTGCCATCCTAGGCTCCGCACGGACATCGCTATGGTACTCCTTGTAGAAATCCTGACCTGGCCAAGTAAATAGCCAGGGACAAGCCTGTGAGTACGTTTGAATGTACTCGCAAACATCAGGAACAAAAGATATACCGAATGCAACAATTAAATTATATGATCATGATGAACCACACTATATACGTATGCTCATGATGGACTTAAATGCCTACTGACAGGAATTTAAATCATGGCATGATAAAATATTAGCATATGCAAACATATAAAATTGTTAGTGATAAACAAGGAAAGTTAAAGGAAACAAAATAAAAGAAATGCCGGTCGGAGGTCAAGTGACACCATGGTAGGTCTTGAAGAGAAATGCCAATCGGGTGTCTAAAAGAGAAATCGGACGAGACAGGACCATCCGAGAACTCAGGCGACGCCACGAGAGGTCTTGAAAAGAAACGCCAGTCGGGTGTCAAGTGACGCCACGGTCGGACTTGAAGAGAAATGCCAATCGGGTGTCCACAAGAGCAGTGGCGTGATAAACCGCCTGTTAACTCGAGGGACGCCACGAGAGGTCTTGAAAATAAATGCCAAACGGGTGTCCACAAGAGTAGTGGCGTGACAGACCGCCTAGTAACTCAAGGGACGCCACGGAGAGGTCTTAAAAATAAAATTGAGTGTCCGGGGTAGTCTAGCCAGCCCCTGAGACACTCAGGAATATAAAATAAGAGAAACGGGTTAGTCCACAATAATATGTATAACCACAGTAATATTAACAAGCATAGCAAACTATTCATGATAGCATCAGGGTGTTAATAATTATCCTGCAAAATATCTCAGGCACCATTTAATTATTTTCCTCCGAAGACCGACACTAAGACCGACACTTGACCAACCCAGACTGTAATCCTTGACCGCGGACACGGCTATTCGAATAGGTTCAAACTCTGCAGAGGGTGTACTCTTTACCCACAAGTAAAGGATTTCTTTAGTCAGTACCGTGACACTGACTAATTCCCATTATGGTCTTTGGGTTGAAAACACACCTGACCAGCACACACCAGATTAACTTTTCGGATGCCAGGAATCACCCAAGGCATCGTTCAAGAAAAACTCTGAGACGGAGAGACCAACGTCCTGCATGGGATCACTATTAATACGCGCGGATTACAAGGGGTGCCCCCCTCTCAGTCACAACTGGAAACACCCATGCCCCCTGACCCGATGACAGGATTTAGTCCCGGATCCCTGGGAAACCCTCATCGTGGCCCTCTGTATGGTGTGTGCATGGAAAGGGTTATCAACTTACTGAACCATACCCTACCTGTGGCAGGAACCTGTGGCAGCACGAAACAAGTATGGGGGTTACCGGAACAAGACTCGATCTATGGTCGACTCAGGAGGCATTAAGTTTCCTGCAACGGTGAGCACAACAAGGTATTCCTTCAACAGCAATCCCAACAGGGCCACAACCCTTGCATGCTCCAACATGCACAACAAACAAGGCATGATCACGCTCCAACGTGATCATCCTCCTGCCGGTAACGGTATTTTTCTTATGCCTGCTTCTGCAAGTTAGTCATGGCAACACACGATGCATGGTACGATGAAACATGCCAACACTACACACATGCAAAATTAGCCATATGCCAGTTTTATTTGAATTCAACTTAGTCATGATCAAATTATTCTAGCAAATAAACTACCATGCATTCACCATATCAAGTGTTCAAGATGCTTGCCTTGAGCATGCAGAAATACTGGGTGCACTCCAAAAGTCTGAAAAGTTTTCTTCCCTCCATTTTTCCTATTTTAAAGAATATAGCAATTACCACATAATTCAAAAACAGTATTAAAAGTTGTTTCAAATATTTTTGAAATAAATACTAAAATAAACTAGATGAAAAATTAAAAATAACAGAAAAAAAATCAATTGATTTGGAGTTCATATGAATTACTTAGAGAGTTTCTAATCTGAAATAATTAGAGAAATGGACTATTTCAAAGATCCAATGGAAACAGAGTTTATGAAAAATGTTCACATGGGCTGGAATAAAAGATCATGATTTTAGAAATATGTAGAAATTTGATTCACTGGATTTCGATTTGAAATGGTCACTGAGGAATTATTTGAATATTGCTGAAAAAAAGATAAAGAAAAAGGCTGAGTAACGCCCTGTGCGCGTTTTAGCCGGACGGCGTCACTGGGCCGGGCCCAGTCGATCCGCCGCGCGGAGGGGCGGTGACGTTGAAGACGTATTCACGAAATACGCCTTCACTTAATCCACGCTGGCGTGACCCTAGTCACTGACTGTGGGTCCCGCGGGCCCACCAGTCAGGTTTGACTGGTCGTCGCCGCGCGCGTCTTCTCTGGCAGAAGCAGAGGCGGGGTTCCGGCGGTGATCCCCGGCCAACGGCGCCGCCGTTCGAAAAATGGAGGCCACCTATGGACTCAGGGGGTCGAGGCGGTCCCGGGGGTGCCCTTCTTGGTCACCGGGACGGACGGAGTTGCCGACGGCGAGGTCCTCGACGGACGGCGGCGGCGGTCAGAAGAGGGATTTCGCCCATGGCTAGTCCCGAGCAAAATTGAGGGTGGGGATGGACTCGTGAGACCATTGGGAAGCTGTTGGTGAAGAGAGTGGAGAGGGGGAGGCCCTGGTGGTGTTGGAATCATCGAGATAGTGGTGGAGACCGTGGTCGCCGGAGGGGAAGAAGATGTCTTCCCCTGGTCGTCTGGTTGCTTGGGGAGCTCACAGGGGGAAGGAGGAGAAGTGGTGAGGATAGGGCAAGCTCGGGGTGGCTTCTTATAGGGGAAAGAAGGTCGGTTTGTTGTGCCCGAAGATAAGCGCGGCGGCGGCGGTCATAACTGCGCCGGAGAAGTGGTTATGGGTGGTGGCCAAGGTCAGCGAGGCCGGTGAGGTCGGCGTGGACGGTGGCCGTCCGCATTTAAGCCAGGGACGCGCTGGCGGGGCCGGGCGGCACGGGCGGTGCCGTGCCCAAGTGGGAGACGGCGGTGGCGGCTCGGGTCGGTGGTGGATGGCGCGAGAGGACGGTGGAGGGTGTCGGCGAGTGGCGGGGGAATTATTTGACCTTGTCTGGGGATCAGGACGAGCGGGGAGGTGCTGGAGAGGCACGCGGTGCTCGGTTGTTGGCGGCTGCCAAACGGGTGCTCTGGTCGCGCCTAGTGCACGCACGCCAGGCATTCGACAGAATGCCTCTGCGCTCTGGCATGGCTCGATGAGCTTGGGATTTGGTAGGAGGATGCAAATATGGTTGGAAAGAGTACTGGACATGTTGGTTAGGACAGGGGAGCAAGATCCTAATGTAGTTTAAAGAGGTTGCCAAATTCTGTCATGCCCATGATGTGCTTGACAGAATGCTAGGGCTATTTACAAGATTCCTAAGAAAGTGATATTTGGCAGAATGGTGTCTCACTGGATGATAGAGATGGTGGTGGTGTTGGTTTGGCAAAAAGAAATACTTGCTAGTGCAAGTTTTTTTCCATTATTCATTTCTGGACAGAGACTACAGGGGAATATTTGGTAGATCTAAATGATGCAAATGAAGCTGATCTTCTGGACTTAAGGTTTTGGTTGGAAGGACTATGAGTGGGAAAAATTTCAGGATTTTTGGAGCAAGGAAAAATGGGGTTGTAGTAGAAACTCAAATTCAGGACAGAAATGAAAAGAGATTGTTTCACTCAAATTTTTCAAAAGACCAAGTTTGGTTTTTGCATAAAAGTGATATGTAGGCATCACATGATCTCCCATAATTTTTGTGGGATTTAAAAAGAATTATTTAAAATGGTTGTAGTGCAATAGAGGCATTTAAAATATTGGAAAAGCTTTTAAAAGAATTGTTTTGGGCAAATTTTTTATTCTGAAAATAATTCTGACTGTTATAAAAATGTAATTGAAATGATTTGAGAAAACTACCAAAGCCACAATATTATTTCCAAAAATTTCTATATGGAGGGAAGAATTTTGATAAACAGAAACAGAAAATGGTTCTGAAATTAATAAAAGACCTATTAAAAATTCAAAATTTTAATTCTGGAAAAAATTTATTTAGTAAAAACATGATTAAATTTTTGGGGTGTTACAAACTCTACCCCCCTTAAGGAAATCTCGTCCTCGAGATTTGTTAAGGGCGTAGGAACTAAATGCAAATCACAACAGACAAGCAATCATGCACAAGACAATAACACACAAGCACACCATTCAATCAAACACTACACACTGCTAGAAACATACACATAATCGTCTACGGTGACGGTGGAATTTACAGGGCAACAGGGTTGCTAAGGACATGACAACTACTCTGGCAGACTTAGTCCACTTCGTCGACATCCAAACGGGCGTGTCTCGCGGACGTCGAGGCTTCTCCGGGGGCTTCAACGTCGGAGTTGACCGGAGTGTTATGAGGAGCTGCAGGGCTGGGGTAGCGATGATGACCCATGTGGGGTGTAGTGGCTACAGTCCCGTTGGAGGAAATCCCAAAGAGACGTCGGAGTTCATCCGGGGAAACAAATGCATTGCCCGGGTGGGCAACAGGGGCAGACCTCGCAGGCTCGATTGGTCTCCCGAACAGTACTATCGGGGTGTCGGTGGTGGGTGCAGCTTCACTTCTCACCCGGGTCAAGAGAGCAAGCGTCCTGCGGGTCTCAATCAGATCATTGGTGACCTGATCGAAGAGTGCCTCTTGCGCTCTCAGGTAGCGCACCAGATGCACCAGAGCAGGATCCGTCTCATGGTCTCCGTTGGCGACTTGGGTCGGCCTACCATAGCCTTCACGACTAGGGTAGTAGTAGAAGGAGCGGCAGTTAACCCTCGGCGACCGATGCCGGAGTTGAACTACAGCTTCTCGGGCTGCAAGTTGGATGGCTTGGGGCCTGTCGGTGGTCGTCCTCCCGGTGAACCGGTAAGGGCGCTCCGCGGTGATGCCCCTCCCGTAGATGTGCACCGTGGCCCAGTAGTGGTGGATGGCATCACTCGCGTACTCTTGGTACACGACATACTCCGGCGGCTCTTCGATGCCGAGAGCACGACGGGTGAGATTGGTGAGGATGGCTACAAAGCCTTCAAGCTCGGCTGCGGTGGTCTCATTGCGCACGATGGGGCCAGGCATCTTGGGGTTTGGATATCGAACTGGGAGTGAGGCTGTGATGTGCTGGTTTGGGGCAAGGCTTCTCTTATAAGCCAGCAGAGTCTTCCATCGCACGCTTGCGGATGGGACAACGCAGGTGTCGGCCATAGGCACACGGCCTATGGGCTAGGTTGATAGGTTGGGCACCGACTATCAAAAGACGTCGGCCGGCCACTGTGCGGTTATCAGATAGGATGGGCTTGACTGTGGACAGGAAGGGATGTGGATGGTGTGGAAACCTAAAGATAGCGACCAGGCTAAGATAGGATTAGCCAATGGTCAGCCTGGCTCTGATACCAAGGCTGTCGGGGCCGGGATTTCGGGGACACAACATATCCCAGAAAATTAACCCCTCGTGTCATCACCAGCCCAGGATTACCGTTACTGGTGGACACGTCCTTGTTACAGATTACCAAGCTATTACAAGAGTTGGGTACAAGACCATAAAGGTCTAATGATACAACAGTGATTCTGGTGGTGGATGACGGAATTGTCTCGCGGTTCTTCAACGTCGATGGGGCTCCATTCCCACAGGAACGCTGACCTGGATAATTCCTATCCCGCATGGCTGCCATCCTAGGCTCCGCACGGACATCGCTGTGGTACTCCTTGTAGAAATCCTGACCTGGCCAAGTAAATAGCCAGGGACAAGCCTGTGAGTACGTTTGAATGTACTCGCAAACATCAGGAACAAAAGATATACCGAATGCAACAATTAAATTATATGATCATGATGAACCACACTATATGCGTATGCTCATGATGGACTTAAATGCCTGCTGACAGGAATTTAAATCATGGCATGATAAAATATTAGCATATGCAAACATATAAAAATTTTAGTGATAAACAAGGAAAGTCAAAGGAAACAAAATAAAAGAAATGCCGGTCGGATGTCAAGTGACACCACGGTAGGTCTTGAAGAGAAATGCCAATCGGGAGTCTAAAAGAGAAATCGGATAAGACAGGACCATCCGAGAACTCAGGCGACGCTACGAGAGGTCTTGAAAAGAAACGCCAGTCGGGTGTCAAGTGACGCCACGGTCAGACTTGAAGAGAAATGCCAATCGGGTGTCCACAAGAGTAGTGGCGTGATAAACCGCCTGTTAACTCGAGGGACGCCACAAGAGGTCTTGAAAATAAATGCCAAACGGGTGTCCACAAGAGTAGTGGCGTGACAGACCGCCTAGTAACTCAAGGGACGCCACGGAGAGGTCTTAAAAATAAAATTGAGTGTCCGGGGTAGTCTAGCCAGCCCCTGAGACACTCAGGAATATAAAATAAGAGAAACGGGTTAGTCCACAATAATATGTATAACCATAGTAATATTAACAAGCATAGCAAAATATTCATGATAGCATCAGGGTGTTAATAATTATCCTGCAAAATATCTCAGGCACCATTTAATTATTTTCCTCCGAAGACCGACACTAAGACCGACACTTGACCAACCCAGACTGTAATCCTTGACCGCGGACACGGCTATTCGAATAGGTTCAAACTCTGCAGAGGGTGTACTCTTTACCCACAAGTAAAGGATTTCTTTAGTCAGTACCGTGACACTGACTAATTCCCATTATGGTCTTTGGGTTGAAAACACACCTGACCAGCACACACCAGATTAACTTTCCGGATGCCAGGAATCACCCAAGGCATCGTTCAAGAAAAACTCTGAGACGGAGAGACCAACGTCCTGCATGGGATCACTATTAATACGCACGGATTACAAGGGGTGCCCCCCTCTCAGTCACAACTGGAAACACCCATGCCCCCTGACCCGATGACAGGATTTAGTCCCGGATCCCTGGGAAACCCTCATCGTGGCCCTCTGTACGGTGTGTGCATGGAAAGGGGTTATCAACTTACTGAACCATACCCTACCTGTGGCAGGAACCTGTGGCAGCACGAAACAAGTATGGGGGTTACCGGAACAAGACTCGATCTATGGTCGACTCAGGAGGCATTAAGTTTCCTGCAACGGTTAGCACAACAAGGTATTCCTTCAACAGCAATCCCAACAGGGCCACAACCCTTGCATGCTCCAACATGCACAACAAACAAGGCATGATCACGCTCCAACGTGATCATCCTCCTGCCGGTAACGGTATTTTTCTTATGCCTGCTTCTGCAAGTTAGTCATGGCAACACACGATGCATGGTACGATGAAACATGCCAACACTACACACATGCAAAATTAGCCATATGCCAGTTTTATTTGAATTCAACTTAGTCATGATCAAATTATTCTAGCAAATAAACTACCATGCATTCACCATATCAAGTATTCAAGATGCTTGCCTTGAGCATGCAGAAATACTAGGTGCACTCCAAAAGTCTGAAAAGTTTTCTTCCCTCCATTTTTCCTATTTTAAGGATTATAGCAATTACCACATAATTCAAAAACAGTATTAAAAGTTGTTTCAAATATTTTTTAAATAAATACTAAAATAAACTAGATGAAAAATTAAAAAATAACAGAAAAAAATCAATTGATTTGGAGTTCATATGAATTACTTAGAGAGTTTCTAATCTGAAATAATTAGAGAAATGGACTATTTCAAAGATCCAGTGGAAACAGAGTTTATGAAAAATGTTCACATGGGCTGGAATAAAAGATCATGATTTTAGAAATATGCAGAAATTTCATTCACTGGATTTCGATTTGAAATGGTCACTGAGGAATTATTTGAATATTGCTGAAAAAAAGATAAAGAAAAAGGCTGAGTAACGCCCTGTGCGCGTTTTAGCCGGACGGCGTCACTGGGCCGGGCCCAGTCGATCCGCCGTGCGGAGGGGCGGTGACGTTGAAGACGTATTCACGAAATACGCCTTCACTTAATCCACGCTGGCGTGACCCTAGTCACTGACTGTGAGTCCCGCAGGCCCACCAGTCAGGTTTGACTGGTCGTCGCCGCGTGCGTCTTCTCCGGCAGAAGCAGAGGCGGGGTTCCGGCGGTGATCCCCGGCCAACGGCGGCGCCGTTCGAAAAACGGTGGCCACCTACGGACTCAGGGGGTCGAGGCGGTCCCGGGAGTGCCCTTCTTGGTCGCCGGGACGGACGGAGTTGCCGACGGCGAGGTCCTCGGCGGACGGCGGCGTCGGTCAGAAGAGGGATTTCGCCCGTGGCTAGTCCCGAGCAAAATTGAGGGTGGGGATGGACTCGTGAGACCATTGGGAAGCTGTTGGTGAAGAGAGTGGAGAGGGGGAGGCCCTGGTGGTGTTGGAATCATCGAGATAGTGGCGGAGACCATGGTCGCCGAAGGGGAAGAAGATGGCTTCCCATGGTCGTCTGGTTGCTTGGGGAGCTCACAGGGGGAAGGAGGAGAAGTGGTGAGGATAGGGCGAGCTCGGGTTGGCTTCTTATAGGGGAAAGAAGGTCGGTTTGCTATGCCCGAAGATAAGCACGGCGGCGGCGGTTATAACTGCGCCGGAGAAGTGGTTATGGGCGGTGGCCAAGGTCAGCGAGGCCGGTGAGGTCGGCGTGGACGGTGGCCGTCCGCATTTAAGCCAGGGACGCGCTGGCGGGGTCAGGCGGCACGGGTGGTGCCGTGCCCAAGTGGAAGACGGCGGCGGCGGCTCGGGTCAGTGGTGGATGGCGCGAGAGGACGGGGGAGGGTGTCGGCGAGTGGCGGGGGAATTATTTGAGCCTGTCTGGGGATCAGGACGAGCGGGGAGGTGCTGGAGAGGCGCGCGGTGCTCGGTTGTCGGCGGCTGCCAAACGGGTGCTCTGGTCGCGCCCAGTGCACGCACGCCAGGCATTCGACAGAATGCCTCCGCGCTCTGGCATGGCTCGATGAGCTTGGGATTTGGTAGGGGGATGCAAATATGGTTGGAAAGAGTACTGGACATGTTGGTTAGGACAGGGGAGCAAGATCTTAATGTAGTTTAAAGAGGTTGCCAAATTCTGTCATGCCCATGATGTGCTTGACAGAATGCTAGGGCTATTTACAAGATTCCTAAGAAAGTGATATTTGGCAGAATGGTGTCTCACTGGATGATAGAGATGGTCGTGGTGTTGGTTTGGCAAAAAGAAATACTTGCTAGTGCAAGTTTTTTTCCAGAATTCATTTCTGGACAGATACTACAGGGGAATATTTGGTAGATCTAAATGATGCAAATGAAGCTGATCTTCTGGACTTAAGGTTTTGGTTGGAAGGACTATGAGTGGGAAAAATTTCAGGATTTTTGGAGCAAGGAAAAATGGGGTTGTAGTAGAAACTCAAATGCAGGACAGAAATGAAAAGAGATTGTTTCACTCAAATTTTTCAAAAGACCAAGTTTGGTTTTTGCATAAAAGTGATATGTAGGCATCACATGATCTCCCATAATTTTTGTGGGATTTAAAAAGAATTATTTAAAATGGTTGTAGTGCAATAGAGGCATTTAAAATATTGAAAAAGCTATTAAAAGAATTGTTTTGGGCAAATTTTTTATTCTGAAAATAATTCTTACTGTTATTAAAATTTAATTGAAATGATTTGAGAAAACTACTAAAGCAACAATATTATTTCCAAAAATTTCTATATGGAGGGAAGAATTTTGATAAACAGAAATAGAAAATGGTTCTGAAATTAATAAAAGACCTAGTAAAAATTCAAAATTTTAATTCTGGAAAAAATTTATTTAGTAAAAACATGATTAAATTTTTGGGGTGTTACAGAAACTAGGTGGTATATATTTAGCAACAATGTAATTAGCATAGTCAGCATACCAAGGAGTGTTATGAGAGACATTTATTGCAGCTAGTTGTTCATCAGGAAAGCTATCATCTATAGGTAGTGGGTCATCAATAATATTTTCTAACCAAGACAAGTTATCAGCTACAGGACTCTTAGCCCCTTTTCTATCTGTAATATGTAAATCAAATTCTTGAAGCAAGAGAACCCATCTAATGAGTCTAGGTTTGGCATCTTTCTTTTCCATCAGATATTTTATAGCAGCATGATCGGTGTGAACAGTTACTTTAGAATCAACAATATAGGATCTGAATTTATCACAAGCAAACACGACTGCTAAAAATCCTTTTTTCAGTAGTAGCATAGTTTCGTTGAGCACTGTCTAGAGTTTTACTAGCATAATGGATAACGTTTAATTTTTTATCAACTCTTTGTCCTAGAACAGCACCAACAGCATAATCACTAGCATCACACATAATTTCAAAAGGCAAGTTCCAATCAGGTGGTTGTACTATAGGTGCAGAAGTTAAGGCTTTCTTAAGTGTTTCAAAGGCTTCTGCACAATCATCATCAAAAACAAATGGAACATCCTTTTGTAAAAGATTTGTAAGAGGCCTATAATTTTAGAGAAGTCTTTAATAAACCTCCTATAGAAACCAACATGACCAAGGAAACTACGAATACCTTTGATATCTTTAGGACATGGCATTTTCTCAATTGCATCAACTTTAGCTTTATCCACCTCAATACCTCGTTTAGAAATTTTATGCCCCAAAACAATACCTTCATTAACCATAAAGTGGCACTTCTCCCAATTCAAGACAAGATTAGTTTGCTCACATCTCTGCAAAACCCAATCAAGGTTGCTTAAGCAATCATCAAAAGAAGTTCCATATACAGAAAAATCATCCATGAAAACCTCAACAATCTTTTCACAGAAATCAGAGAATATAGCAGTCATACATCTTTGAAAGGTAGCAGGTGCATTGCATAATCCGAAGGGCATATGTCTATAAGCATAAGTTCCAAAAGGGCAAGTAAAGGTGGTTTTCTCTTGATCAGGTTGTGAAACAGGTATTTGAGAAAAACCAGAATATCCATCAAGGAAACAAAAGTGTGTGTGCTTAGAAAGTATTTCTAGCATTTGATCAATAAAAGGCAAAGGGTAATGATCTTTTCTAGTTGCTTTATTTAATTTTCTAAAATCAATTACCATTCTATAACCAGTGACAATTCTTTGTGGAATAAGCTCATTTTTATCATTAGGAACACACTACAGGAATCAGCTTCTTTGTCGTCTACCATCGGAAAGCTGATGGCAAACCTCTTTGTTGTCAGCCGCTAACGGCAAAGCTGTCCGGCACAGTAAGCTATGGTAACCAGCTTCTTTGCCGTCTGCTTTCTCACAGCGGATGGCAAAGACGCTTTGCCGTCGGTGGCAGATGGTAACGAATGTGGACGGCAAAGAACAGACATTAGCCATGTTAGGTGGCTAACAGGAGGCTTTGTCGTCTACCAGCTAATGGCAAACATGCCCTCCCCTTTGCCGTCTGCCTTGTGACGTCAGCAGACGCGTCACTCCACCCAGCTTTTTGCCGTCTGCCACGGACGGCGAATCACCCCAGCCTTTGTCGTCAGCCACAGACGGCAAAGTGACCAAATGGGTCAGCTCCCAGGTTGCACAGGTTGCTGCCACATGGCCTCTTTGCCGTCTGTGGCAGACGGCAAAGACCCCTTTGCCGTCAGTTGCAGACGGCAAAGTGCCTGTATTGTTACTGTTTTTTTTTGTTTTCTGTTATATCCCTGCATTTTCAAAAGACATACATGATATATATAGTTTCAACCTCAAACATAGCCCATGTATCCAACATCTAGAAGTCCATCAATGCAACAGAACACATAGGGTATTAAAAGGTCCAATACATACATAGTTTCACGGAGTTCATCAACATACATACATACATAGTTTCACGGAGTTCATCAACATACATTGTTCATCAACACAAAATCAAAACAGAAACTAAAACTAGCAGTCCATCAATGCCAGCTTCCATGAAGTGAATCAAATCTGCAAAAATGGGAGTAAGCAAGTTAGAAGAAGAAGAAGAAGAAGAAGAAGAAGAAGAAGAAGAAGAAGACTAGAAGAAGAAGAAGAAGGTTTTTACCCTTTTCCTTCTCATTCTTCTTCTTTTATTCTTTCTTTTTCTTCTCTTTCTTCTTCTATTCTTTCTTTTTCTCCTCTTGTTTTTCTTCTTCTTCTTCCTTATTTTTATCATTTTAGAACTAACATAGGTAATTATGCCATTTTTTAGCTAACTAAGCTTATTATGTCAATTCGTAGGAAAATAAGGTAAGTATAGGTCATTTTTGTGCTAACCTAAGTAATTATGCCATTTTTTAGCCAACTTAGGTAAGTATAGGTCATTTTAGAGCTAACTTAGGTAATTATGCCATTTTAGAGGAAAATAAGCTATGACATTTATGAGAGAACCAAGGTTATTATGCCATTTTTGAAATGAATAAGCTAATTATGTCATAAATGAACTAAATAAGCTAATTATATCATTTTGGAGGATAATTAGCTAAGTACGTATTTTTGCGGGAAAATAAGCTAAGTATGTGGCATAATAGGGCTAACAAGCATGTACGAAGCTAAGTACGCATTTGTTAAGCAAAACACTAGAGAAAACTTACCCTCATCATGGAGGTGAAGCACCGGGGTTGCTCGTGCCGGTACCACCTGGAGAAGGATCGTGCGATGCTTGTCTGGAGTTACGCTGCACCAAAGATCATTTGCAATGTCTCGTTAGCATGATGACACTCAAATGTTAAGACTAGTAACTAATGAGCATTCAAATGAAACTCACCATGGTCCCCGGAGCAATGACTGGCATCGGTGGAGGGGTCTGACCGGCCTTCTCGCACACAGACTGCACATTTGGTTTTGACGAGTCAGTCATACTAGTTAGTAATGAAACGAACATTAAGTGCATGATTTGGCTAATATGCAGAAGAAACTTACCACGAGGACCTCGTACATGGCCCCGTTCTGCATGTCATTCCGTGACCTCTCCTCCTCCAACATCCTAGTAGTCCTCTCCTCCAACTCCCGCTCCTTCTCCGCCGCCTGCCGATCCCTCTCCGCCATAAGCGCCTGGATTCTATCTCTCTCTCTCTGAAGAGTAGCCTGCAACACCACTCCTCGTTAGCATTATAATCATCGATGGCCGCACACACAATGTAATGGAGGAAAGATAGCTGAGTTTGTATAACTAACCTCAAAGGCGAGCTCATAAGGCCGTTGACGAGGCCTTATCTCAGGAGCGGAGCTCAACTGGCATGCCTTGATCTCCGGGAGAGTGCTAGGACAACAGATAAGTCCATCTCCAATGGCTATCGAGCCATGGGACCTCCCACCACCAGATATCATCACCAGCTCTGGATCAAACTGCTGGCTCGGGTTAAAGTCCTTCCCTTTCCTCGCCTTCCCCTCATCTCTGTACTTCACGAGCTTGTTGTGGGAGGAGATGTTGGTGAAGTTCTCTGGATGATCAAGGTCAGACTCAGAGAATGCCTTGACCTTCTTGTACGAGGCAGTATGGGCCATGGCATAGAGGTCGTACACCTCTGGCACCGCCTCTGCCTTATTGTATCGGCCTGAAAGAGAGGAACAGAGTAAATTAGTAATTAAAGGGCTCAAGCTAGCATGAAGAAGGAATTGCGTGAATCATGAAGCAAACACATACCCAGTTCCGCCCGAACTGATATAAGTTGGCGCTGCCTTGATGGTGTGGCACACCTTCCATTTGGGCACGCCGGTCCTTGGCATTCTTGTGGAGGGCTCGCCGTTGGTCTAAGAACCACTCATCAACCAACACCTCCCAACAATCCATCTGATCCACACACAATCTCGGGGGCACCTGATGCGGCTTGAACTACGTGGATATTTCCCCAAAGAGGAAGGGATGATGCAGCACAGCTATGGTAGGTATTTCCCTCAGTTATGAAACCAAGGTATCAATCCAGTAGGAGAACCAAGCAACACTATGTAAACGGTACCTGAACACAAAGAACAAATACTTGCAACCCGACATGTTAAAGGGGTTGCCAATCCCTTTCGGGTAACGACGCCAGAAATTAGCGAGTTGACGGGAGAAAGTTGTAATAGATTGATAGATGCAAATAACGGCAAATAAAATTCAGCGAGGTATTTTTGGGTTTTTGGATTAATAGATCTGAAAATAAAAGCTAATAAAAATAGATCGGAAAGCAAAGATGATAAAGAATAGACCCGGGGGCCGTAGATTTCACTAGTGGCTTCTCTTGAGAAAAATAGCATACGGTGGGTAAACAAATTACTGTTGGGCAATTGATAGAACTTCAAATAATCATGACGATATCCAGGAAATGATCATTATATAGGCATCACATTCAAGATTAGTAGACCGACTACTGCCTGCATCTACTACTATTACTCCACACATCGACCGCTATCCAGCATGCATCTCGTGTATTAAGTTCATGCAAAAACGGAGTAATGCAATAAGAATGATGACATGATGTAGACAAGATCTATTTATGTAGAAATAGACCCCATCTTGTTATCCTTAATAGCAATGATACATACGTGTCATTTCCCCTTCTGTCACTGGGATTGAGCACCGTAAGATCGAACCCATCACACAGCACCTCTTCTCATGGCAAGAAAAATCGATCTAGTCGGCCTCACTAAACCAAAGATTCAAAGAAGAAATACGAGGCTATAAGCAATCATGCATATAAGAGATCAAAGAAGACTCAAATAACTTTCATGGATAAAAATATAGATCTGATCATAAACTCAAAGTTCATCGGATCCCAACAAACACACCACAAAAAGAGTTACATCAAATAGATCTCCAAGAGACCATTGTATTGAGAATCAAGAGAGACACTACTAGAATCCACTTCTTTGCCATCTACCACTTCTTTGCCGTCAGCTAGAGGACGGCAAAGAAAGGCTTTGCCATCAGCCACCAGAAAACTGACGGCAAAGAGGCAGCGGACGGCAACGGATGGCTTTGCCATCAGCATATCTTTGCCGTCCGCTAGCAGATGGCAAAGAAGTTTTGCCGTCCGCTAGGTGACAGCAAAGAGGGTGGGTGGCGGGCGTACGAGGGCGACCTAACGGCCATCTTCTTTGCCGTATGCTGGCTGACGGCAAAACATCTTTGCCGTCCGTCAGCAGACGGCAAAGAAGATGGCCGTTAGTTCATCCGTTTCCCCCCGGCCCCACCCCACTAGGTATGCACTTTGCCGTCTGCTGGCAGACGGCAAAGAGCTGTGACCTAGCAGATAAGGGGACGCGCCCGCGCCCGATCTGTCCATTCCCTCTCTCTCCCTGCCCGAGCCGCCCCGACCCCTCACCCCTGCCGCCGCCCGACCGCGTCGCCCCGCCCGCCCGGCCGCGCCTGAGCCGCCCCCGCCCCGCGCCACCCACGTCGTCGGCCGCCCCGCCCCGCCCGTCCCGAGCCGTCGCCGCCCAGACGAGCCACCGCCGCCGGCCGCTACGCCCCGCCCGCCCGGCCGCGCCGCCCCCGTCCCGAGTCGCCGGCCGCCCCGCACCGCCCCGCCCCCGTCCCGAGCCGCCGCCGCCCGGCCGCACCGCTCGGCCCTGCCCCGCCGCCGCCCCGCCCCTCATCGTGGTGAGTTTTTTTTCTGTTTTTTTAGATTTAGTTTATATTTGTTTAGTTTAGGTTAGTTTAGTTTATTTAGTTTAGTTTAGGTTAGTTTAGGTTAATTTAGTTTATTTTAGGTTACATTTAGTTTATAGTTTTGTTTAGGTTTTTTTCCTGTTTTTAAGAATAATCAAGAAAGATGAAAAAAAAAGAAAAAGAAGAAGAGGAAGAAGAAGAAGAAAAAAGAACAATAAGTAGTAGAAGAAGATGATGATGAAAAAAAGAAGTAGAAGTTGAAGATGAAAAAAAGAAGTAGGAAAAGAGGGCGCCCGGGGACGAGCGGGTTAGGGGGTTCCTCGGTGTCGATGGAACCCTAAATAGCAAGTATCGTCGGTGCGAGGTACATGTGGCCGTCGGTGTCGAATACTACATCCACGTCCCACAAGTGACGCCGACGTCCGGCGTCCCAAAGCAACTGTTCTCGGCGTCGATGGCGGTCGAACACCATTGCGAATTTGTCTGGCAGCCTCTGCGATGACGATTAAAAGGCAAGTGTTGAAACTTGAAACACCCAAACTGACTCAAGTCAGTTTGGTTGTTTGAAATTTCAAAACTTGGCTTTAATCCTCATCGCAGAGGCTGCCAGACAAATTCGCCAAGGTGTTCGACCGTCATCGGCCACCAGAACTATTGTTGCGGGACGCCGGGCGCCGGCTTCACTTGTGGGATGTGGATCTAGTGTTCAATGCCGACCGCCTCATGTAACTTGCACCGATGGTAGTTGCTATTTAGTTTACCCAGGGATGAGCGGGTTAGGGGGTCGCTATGTTACTCATCTTTGGATTTAAATGTGCAGTTATTTCGTCGTTGCGAGGGTCTAGTGTTCGACGAGCTCCGCCCCTGCGTTCGTTGGTGAGCACAAATGACATCTCCCGATGAAACTTGCTAGCTATAGGTGTCAATCATCAGTATGCGTAACCACTATGCGTCTCCCGTTCGAAAGGGTTACATCTATAAATATGCATGCATTTGCATATTTATAATCGTGATTCTTTCGAATTGTCCAACGTTATCCATGGACAGCCCGAGTATGTGTAGATTGGGTTCGTTTTCCCATATGCTCAGCTCCGGATCCGAAGCAGAATTTCGTCAGTGCCTCCCTGTTGTTCTCCGGGTACACATTCTCTCTGCTTATTGCTGAGACGTGTATCAGGAGAACAGCGGGGAGGTGCTGCCGAAATTTTGCGTCGGATCCGGAGCAGAGCATGGGAAAACAAACCCGATCTACACATACTCGGGTGGGATTAGGACCTATCTTTACCTATTAGCGTGTAGGTTGCATGGACGAAATAAAACTGACAAACTCCATTAACTGATGGATATGGTTTGCTTAATTATGTATATATTTCTTGTGTGTCCAGTAGGAAGTCAATATGAGTGATTGTGCATGGATGTACACCGGTTACACTAGTCAGAAAGTTTGGACCGAGGAAAGGTTAACAAAAACCAAGGGGTTTGTTAGAGCCGCATTTGCAAATGGTCAGGAATTTAGCTGGTGCCCCTGTGCCCGTTGCGACAACTATAAAAAGAGGGACGAGCTTGAAATGAGTAAAGACCTGCAGAAGTTTGGTTTTACGCCTGGTTACACGGTCTGGACATTACATGGTGAGTCTGCCCAACGTGCCAGAGCTGAGGTTCGTCGTCGCACCGACGAGCATGGTACCGGGACCGCAGACATGGTGCAAGACTTTGACGATGCTTGGGACTCGGATTTTCTTACTTCGTATGATTGTTTCTTATACATAGTGCCATGGTCTTGATTTCCGTCCCGGTCGGCCCTCGCCCGCTTTATGATTCGGATGTGGTAAATTCTCTTTCATAACTATTTGTTGCATTTCGCATTTATGCAAATTATGGCCATCAAGTTGACATAGAGATATTTTAATCTAGGAGGTATGTGAACCGGAATTTGAAACGGACCCTCTTGTCGAGAAGTTAAATTTAGTTGAAAAAGAAAATGAGTATTTGAAAGAAAAAATTAAAATAATTGAAGAAGAGAAGATGACATTGGAGTTGTATGTTGCCGATGCCATCGATGATCACAAGATGAAGATGAATGCAATGCGCTTGAAGATGGATGCAATGCGCGTGAAGCTTAAAAGATTAGAAAATATGCCATTGATAATGAGGCTTGGTATCATTATGTCGTTGGATCAATTGTTACCTTAGTTGTGATCTTCATCACATTTGTTGTGATGAGGGTAAGTTTTCTCTAGTGTTTTGCTTTACAAATGGATACTTAGCTTATTTTCCTCCTAAATGGCATAATTTCCTAAGTTAGATAAAAAAATAAGCTATACTTAGCTTATTCAGTTCATTTATGACATACTTAGCATACTTAGGTAAAAAATGGCATGATAATCTTTGTTAGCTCCAAAATGATATAGACTTAGCTTATTTTCCTCGAAAATGACATAATAACCTTACTAAGCTCCAAAATGACCTATTTACCTACCTTAGCTCTAAAATGACCTACACTTAGCATTTTTACCTAGCTTAGCAATAAAATGACATTTTTACCTACCTTAGTTAGAAGAAGAAGAAGATAAAGAAGAGGAGAAGAGAAAAAGAAAGAGAAGAAAAAAAAATCTTCTTCTTCTTCTTCTTATTCTTCTAACTTTCATCTTTCCCAATTTGCAGATTTGCTTTACATGAGGAAGCTTGGATTCATGGAGTGTACTATTCTTGTGGTGCTTCCTTGTTGTTTATGAAAACTTGTTTGGATATGTATGTCTATATGGATATGTTGTTGGAAACTTGTTTCTGGTTATGTATATATGGATATGTTGGACTTTGTTGAACTATGTTGTTGGATTGGATGAAATATGTTGTTGGACATGCTGTTGGATATGTTGGATATGTATGCATGTATATCTGTGTTTGAAACCATGTCTAATTAATGGGATTTAAATAAAAACAGGGGATATATAGCATCTTTGCCATCCGCTAGCGGACGGCAAAGAGCTTTGCCGTCCGCTAGCAGACGGCAAAGAGGACACGTGGCAGTCACCTGTGCAAACTGGGAACACTGGCTGCCTATTTGGTCATTTTGCCGTCTGCTGGCGGACGGCAAAGTGACCATCTATGCCGTCTGCCAGCAGACGGCAATGATTCAAACCTCTTTGCCGTCTGCTGGCGGACGGCATATCTGGACACGTGGCAGCTTCCCAGTGCTACCTAGCTGGGCTCTTTGCTGTCCGCCAGCGGATGGCAAAGATCTTTGACTCTTTGCCGTCCGCCAGCGGATGGCAAAGATCTTTGACTCTTTGCCGTCCGCTGGCGGACGGCAAAGAGCGCCGTTAACCCCCTAACGGCTCTCACGCCACCGCACTGCCGTCCGTTGTCTTTGCCGTCTGCTGGCCTCGAATGGCGGATGGCGTAATCCTTTGCCGTCCGTTTCCAGGAAGCGGACGGCAAAGAAGGCCTTTGCTGGCATGTGTTCATCCGGACAGTTTGCCGTCCGCTAGCGGACGGCAAAGCATTTTGCCGTCCGTGATCCATGCCTTTGCCGTCCGCCATGGCGGACGGCAAAGAAGCTGATTCCAGTAGTGAGAGAGGAAGCCATCTAGCTACTAACTACGGACCCAAAGGTCTACAATGAACTACTCATGCATCATCGGAGAGGCACCAATGAGGATGATGAACCCCTCCGTGATGGTGTTTGGATTGGATCTGTGGTTTCTGGAACTTGCGGCGGCTGGAATTGTGTTTCGTTGACTCCCCTAGGGTTTTTGGATTTTCGGGGTATTTATATAGCAAAGAGGCAGTGCGGGAGGTGGCCGAGGTGGGCACAACCCACCAGGGCGTGCCTGGGGCCCCAGGCGCGCCCAGGTGGGTTATGCTCCCCTCGGAGCCCCCCTCTGGTACTTCTTTGGCCCAACTTGTGTGTTCTGGTCCAGAAAAAATCTCCAAAATTTTTTGCTGCGTTTGGACTCCATTTGGTATTGATTTTCTGTGAAGTAAAAAAAAGCAAAAAACAGCAACTACCACTGGGCACTACGTCAATAGGTTAGTCCCAAAAAATAATATAAAGTTGCTATAAAATGATTGTAAAACATCCAGGAATGATAATATAACAGCATGGAACAATCAAAAATTATAGATACGTTGGAGACATATCAGCATCCCCAAGCTTAATTCCTGCTCGTCCTCGAGTAGGTAAATGATAAAAAAACAGAATTTTTGATGTGGAATGCTGCCTAACATGTTCATCACATATTATTTTCTTTGTAGCATGGACATTTGGACTTTATATTATTCAAAGCAATAGTCTAGTTTTGACATGAAGATTTCAATACTCAAGCATATCAACAAGCAACCATGTCTTTCAAAATATCAACACTAAAGCAAGTTATCCCTAGCCCATTATGCTCAATCATTGATCCATTCATGAAACACACTCGCATATTAGCTACACCCAATGCTCAAGTACGATCATAGTGCCCCTTTGTTGGTGCTTTATAAGAGAAGATGGAGACTCAAAGTAAAAAAATAAAAATTGCATAAAGCAAATAGAAAGGCCCTTCGCAGAGGGAAGTAGGGATTTGTAGAGGTGCTAGAGCTCAAAGTGAAAAAGATAGAGATAAAACATTTTGGGTGGCATGCTTTTCCTGTCAACAAAAATGATCGAGTAGTTCCCAATACTTTCCATGCTAGATATATCATAGGCGGTTCCCAAAAAGAAAATAAAGTTTATTCCTTTTTCCACCATACTTTCACATTCCACGGCTAACCGTATCCACGGGTCCCGTCCGTACCAACGCTTTCCAAGGAATTATTATTTGACAACATAAAGTAAATTCATTTTTTCATTTCAGGACTGGGCATCCCTAATACCTTTACCGTACTCCTCGTGCAATGACAAGTGAATAAACACTCATCTTGAGAATAACACATCTAGCATGGAAATATAACAGCCACCCCCTATTGTTTCATGAGCGGTACGAGCACACAAAATAGAAATTTATTTTGAAAATTAGAGATGGCACATACAAATTTGCTTAGAACGGCAAAAGAATACCGCATATAGGTAGGTATAGTGGACTCATATGGCAAAACTGGTTTAATGATTTTGGATGCACAAGTAGTAATCCCACTTAGTACAAAGGAGGGCTAGCAAAAGATTGAGAAGCATCCAACCAAGAAACGAAAAAAATCTCATAAGTGAGCATTAAGCATAACTAACACCGAATAATGCACCACAAGTAGGATATAAATTTCATTGCATAACTATTGACTTTTGTGCATGCATAGGGAATCACAAACCTTAACATCAATATTCTTACTAAAGCATAATTACTCATCAACATGACTCACATATTATATCATCATATCGCAAAACTATTACAAAGAATCAAGTTTATTTTGTCCAATGATCTTCATGAAAGTTTTTATTATATCCCTCTTGAATATCTATCACTTTGGGACTAATTTCATATGTTGCTTTTGAAAGCTCAAACAAATCTAAGTGAAGAACATGAACATAAAAAGTTTCTTTCTCTCAAAATAATTTAAGTGAAGCAAGAGAGAATTTCTAAAAAAAATTATGATACGTCTCCAACGTATCTATAATTTTTTATTGTTCCATGCTATTATATTATCTTTTTTGGATGTTTTATATGCATTAATATGCTATTTTATATTATTTTTGAGATTAACCTATTAACTTAGAGCCTAGTGCCAGTTTCTGTTTTTTCCTTGTTTTTGAGCTTCGCAGAAAAGGAATACTAAACGGAGACCAAACGGAATAAAACTTCATGATGATTTTTCTTGGACCAGAAGACACCCAGAGGACTTGGAGTCCAAGCCAGAAGAGCCACGAGGTGGCGGCAAGGGTGGACGGCGTGCCCTAGGAGGGGCGCCCCCCTACCTTGTGGTCCCCTCGGGACTCCCCTGACCTAGATCTTCCTCCTATATATTCACATATATTCCAGAACCACCAGAAGCATCCACGAAAACACTTTTCCACCGCCGTAACCTTCTGGTCCCGTGAGGTCCCATCTTGGGGCCTTTTCCTGCATCCTGCCGAAGGGGGATTCGATCACGGAGGGCATCTACATCAACTCTATTGCCCTTCCGATGAAGCGTAAGTAGTTTACCACAGACCTACGGGTCCATAGCTAGTAGCTAGATGGCTTCTTCTCTCTCTTTGATTCTCAATACCATGTTCTCCTCGATGTTCTTGGAGATCTATCCAATGTAATCTTCTTTTGCGGTGTGTTTGTCGAGATCCGATGAATTATGGATTTATGATCAGCTTATCTATGAGTATTATTTGAATCTTCTCTAAATTCTTATATGCATGATTTGATATCTTTGTATTTCTCTTCGAATTATCGTTTTGGTTTGGCCAACTAGATTGGTTTTTCTTGCAATGGGAGAGGTGCTTAGCTTTGGGTTCAATCTTGCGTGATTTCACCCAATGACAAAGTAGGAGTAGCGAGACATGTATTGAATTGTTGCCATCAAGGATAAAAAGATGGGGTTTTCATCATATTGCTTGAGTTTATTCCTCTACATCATGTCATCTTACTCAAGGCGTTACTCCGTTCTTTATGAACTTAATACTCTAGATGCATGCTGGATGGCGGTCGATGTGTGGAGTAATAGTAGTAGATGCAGGCAGGAGTCAGTCTACTTGCACGGACGTGATGCCTATATTGCATAATCATTGCCTTGGATATCGTCATAACTTTGCGCTTTCTATCAATTGCTCGACAATAATTTGTTTACCCACCGTATTATTTGCCTTCATGAGAGAAGCCTCTAGTGAAACCTATGGCCCCCGGGTCTATTTTCCATCATATTACTTTCTGATCTACTATTTTGCAATCTTTTATTTTCAGATCTATAAACCAAAAAACCCAAAAATATTTTATCTTTTGTTTAGTTCTATCTATCTCTATCAGATCTCACTTTTGCAAGTGACCGTGAAGGGATTGACAACCCCTTTATCGCGTTGGGTGCAAGTGTTTAATAGTTTGTGCAGGTGCATCTATTGGGGACTTGCGCGTTTCTCCTACTGGATTGATACCTTAGTTCTTAACTGAGGGAAATACTTATCTCTACTGTGCTGCATCACCCTTTCCTCTTCAAGGGAAAAACCAACGCAAGCTCAAGAAGTAGCAAATTACTAACTCTCAAATAAATCTAAGTGAAGCATGAGAGCATTTCTTCAAAAATACTAAAGCACACCACGCTCAAAAAGATATAAGTGGAGCACTAGAACAATTCCATAGCTCAAAAAGATTTAAGTGAAGCATAGAGAGCAATTCTAACAAGTCATAGCATAATTTTGGCTCTCCCAAATAGGTGTGTCCAGCAAGGATAGATGACACAAAATAAAAAGCAAAACAAGCAAAGACTCATATCATACAAGACGCTCCAAGCAAAACTCATGATATGTGATGAATAAAAATATAGCTCCAAGTAAAATACCGATGGTCGTTAGAAGAAAGAGGGGATGCCACACGGGCATCCCCAAGCTTAGTTGCTTGCTTCTCTTTTAGATAATAGCTTGGGATGTGATACGTCTCCAACGTATCTATAATTTTTTATTGTTCCATGCTGTTATATTATCATTCTTGGATGTTTTATAATCATTTTATAGTCATTTTATATCATTTTTTGTACTAACCTATTGACATAGTGCCAAGTGCCAGTTGCTCTTTTTTGCATGTTTTTTACATCGCAGGAAATCAATACCAAACGGAGTCCAAACACAGTGAAACTTTTTGTGGATTTTTTTTGGACCAGAAGACATCCAATGGGCTGGAGAAGCGCCTGGGGGGTGCTCCGAGGGGAGCACAACCCACCAGGGCGCGCCTGGAGGCCCAGGCGCGCCCTGGTGGGTTGTGCCCACCTCGGGTGCCCCCTGAACCGCCTCTTTACTCTATAAATACCCCAATATTCCAGTAACCCTAGGGGAGTTAACGAAAATCAATTCCAGCCGCCGCAAGTTCCAGAAACCACAGATCCAATCTAGACACCATCACGGAGGGGTTCATCATGTCCATTGGTGCCTCTCCGATGATGCGTGAGTAGTTCTTTGTAGACCTACAGGTCCATAGTTAGTAGCTAGATGGCTTCCTCTGTCTCTTATGATTCTCACTACAACGGTCTCTTGGAGATCTATTTGATGTAACTCTTTTTGCGGTGTGTTTGTTGGGATCCGATGAACTTTGAGTTTATGATCAGATCTATCTTTTTATCCATGAAAGTTATTTGAGTCTTCTTTGATCTCTTATATGCATGATTACTTATAGCCTCGTATTTCTTCTCCGATATTTGGGTTTTTTTTGCCAACTTGATCTATTTATCTTGCAATGGGAAGAGGTGCTTTGTGATGGGTTCGATCTTACGGTGCTTGATCCAAGTGATAGAAAGGGAACCGACACGTCTGTATCGTTGCTATTAAGGATAACAAGATGGGGTCTATTTCTACATAAATAGATCTTGTCTACATCATGTCATCGTTCTTATTGCATTACTCCGTTTCTCCATGAACTTAATATACTAGATGCATGTTGGATAGCGGTCGATGTGTGGAGTAATAGTAGTAGATGTAGGCAGGAGTCGGTTTACTAATCTTGGACGTGATGCCTATATAATGATCATTGTCTAGATATCGTCATGATTATTTGAAGTTCTATCAATTGCCCAACAGTAATTCATTTACCCACCATTTGCTATTTTTCTTGAGAGAAGCCACTAGTGAAACCTACGGCCCCCGGGTCTCTTCTTTAATATATTTGCCTTTGCGATCTATTTTTATTTGCTTTTATTTTCAGATCTATTAAACCAAAAATACAAAAATACCTTGCTACACTTTATTTTATTTGGCGTTCGATCTATCAATATTTACAACTCTCTCATGTCCGTTTGCCAATTTCTGGCGCCGTTGCCCGAAAGGGATTGACAACCCCTTTAACACGTCGGGTTGCGAGTATTTGTTATTTGTGTGCAGGTGCTGTTTACGTAGTATTGCGTGGTTCTCCTACTGGTTCGATAACCTTGGTCTCATCACTGAGGGAAATACCTACCGTTGCTGTGCTGCATCATCCCTTCCTCTTTGGGGAAATACCGACGTAGTTCAAGCCAGCATCAAAAGGAATTTCTAGCGTCGTTGCCAGGGAGACATCATCAACATCTACCAGGTTCCTAATCACAAATCTCATCTCCTCGCAATTTACATTATTTGCCATTTGCCTCTCGTTTTCCTCTCCCCCACTTCACAAAAATTTGCCATTTTATTCGCCCTCTTTTTCGTTCGCTGTTTTCTTGCCGGATCTGTTTTTTAGTGTAATCTTGTTGCGTAGTCACAATGACTCAAGAGAACACCAAGTTGTGTGATTTCTCAAATACCAACAACAATGATTTTATTGGCACTCCGATTGCTCCTCCCGCCACTAGTGCGGAGACTTGTGATATTAATACTGCTTTGCTGAATCTTGTCATGAAAGATCAATTTTCCGGTACTCCTAATGAGGATGCCGCATCCCATCTTAACACATTCGTGGAATTATGCGATATGCAAAAGAAAAAATATGTGGACAATGATGTTGTGAAGTTGAAATTATTTCTGTTTTCTTTGCGAGATCATGCAAAAATTTGGTTTTCTTCGTTGCCTCGCCATAGTATCGATTCTTGGAATAAATGCAAAGATGCTTTCATTACTAAGTATTTTCCGCCGGCAAAAATTATTTCCCTTAGAACCCAGATCATGAATTTCAAGCAACTTGAGCATGAGCATGTTGCACAATCTTAGGAAAGGATGAAAATGATGCGAAGGAATTGCCCAACTCATGGGTTAAATCTTTGGATGATCATACAAAATTTGTATGCGGGGTTGAATTTTGTTTCTCATAATCTTTTAGATTCCGTCGCGGGTGGTACTTTTATGGAAATTACTTTGGGTGAAGCCACCAAATTGCTTGATAATATCATGGCAAATTATTCACAATGGCATACCGAAAGAGCTCCTACTAGTAAAAAAGTTAATTCGGTTGAAGAAATTTCTTCTTTGAGTGAAAAAGTTGATGCTCTTATGAAATTGGTTGCTAGTAAAAGTGCTCCTATTGATTTTAATGATGTGCCTTTGTCTACTTTGATTGATCAAAATAGTGATGCCATAGATGTGAATTTTATCTCTTGAAATAATTTCAATAACAATGCTTATAGAGGTAATTTTAATCCCAGGCCTTTTCCTAGTAATTCCTCTAATAATTATGGTAATTCATATGGTAATCAATCTTATAATAATAATAGGAACATCTCTGATCTAGAGAATAATATTAAAGAATTTATCAACACTCAAAAAGTTTTCAACACTACAATGGAAGAAAAGTTGAATAAGATTGATGATTTGTCTAGAAGTGTTGATAGAATTTCTCATGATGTGGAAAATCTCAAGATGAAAATTTTTGTGCCTAAGGTAGAGGAATCAATTAAAGCTCTTTATGTTTCTATGGATGAAAGTAAGAAAAGAACCGCTATGCTTAGAGCTAGAAGAGAATTTTTAGAAAGAGCGTTTTCTAGTGATTGCCCTCATAAAAGTGATGAAGATCTTAAAATGATTGGTGTTTCTTCTATTGATTCCTTGTTTAGTAAAATTAAGATTGATGAAAAAGGGACTGGAGAAGAGTCAACTTTAGCTAGAAGGCGTCCCGATAATTCGGAGGGTGAAAATCTTGTTGAGAAAATTGATAAAAGTGGGTTTGAAGAGGTCAAAACTTTAACTAGTGATGTGCCCACTCTTTTGGATTACAAGGACTTTAATTATGATAGCTGCTCTTTTATTGATTGTATTTCTTTGTTGCAATCCATGATAAATTCACCCCATGCTTACGAACAAAATAAAGCCTTTACTAAACATATTGTTGATGCTATGATGAAAGCTTTGGAAGAAAAGTTGGAATTAGAAGTTTCAATTCCTAGAAAATTACATGATGAATGGGAACCTACTATCAAAGTCAAGATTAAAAATTATGAGTGTTTTGCTTTATGTGACTTGGGTGCTAGTGTTTCTACAATTCTGAAATCTTTATGTGATGTGCTTGGTCTTACCGATATTGAAGAATGTTCTTTAAATTTGCACTTGGCGGATTCCACTATTGAAAGGCCTATGGGAAGAATCAATGATGTTCTTATTCTTGCAAATAGGAATTATGTGCCCATAGATTTCATTGTTCTTGATATTGATTGCAATCCGTCTTGTCCAATTATTCTTGGTAGACCGTTTTTATGCACTATAGGTGCCGTGATTGATATGAAAGAAGGCAATATTAAATTTCAATTTCCACTAAGGAAGGGTATGGAACACTTCCCTAGAACAAGAATTAGGCCACTATATGAATCAATCATGAGGGCATCTTATGGATCTAGAAACAAAGATGACAAAACTTAGATCCCTGCTTTATGCCTAGCTAGGGGCGTAAAACAATAGCGCTTGTTGGGAGGCAACCCAATGAATAAAATTTATTTTTGCCTTTTGCTTTCTTGTATTGTGTGTTTGCACAATTATTCTACTGTTATGATTGTGTTTTTTGTGTTTTAATTAGTGTTCGTGCCAAGTAAAGCCTTTGGGATAGCTTTGGTGATAGTTGATTTGATCTTGTTGGAAAACAGAAACTTTTGCGTCAGGAAAATAATTGTTTAGAATTACAGAAGGGACGAAAAATTCTGAATTTTTAACATAATATTTATATGCAAATTTGATCTGTTTTCCTAATTTTTCAGAATTTTTGGAGTTACATAAGTATGAGAAAAATTCGCATCTTTATATACTGCTCTGTTTTTGACAGATTCTATTTTCGTTGTGTTATGTGCTTATTTTGATGATTCTATGGTTTTCTTTGAAGGGTTTTTGCCATGGAAAAGTTAGAATACAGTAGAAATAATTCAATAACAAAATTTGAATAGGTTTTCTACAGTACTTAAAGTAAAGATTGGTTTTCTTATACTAACGGATCTCACGAAGGTTTTGTTAAGTTTTGTGTGATTGAAGTTTTCAAGTTTTGGGTGATATTACGATGGATGAAGGAATAAGGAGTAAGTAGAGCCTAAGCTTGGGGATGCCCATGGCACCCCAAGCCATTATCCAAAGAGAAGCAAGCAACTAAGCTTGGGGATGCCCCGAGTGGCATCCCCTCTTTCTTCTAACAACCATCGGTACTTTACTTGAAACTATATTTTTATTCGTCATATATTATGAGTTTTGCTTGGAGCGTCTTGTATGATATGAGTCTTTTCTTATTTTGCTTTTTATTTTAAGTCTTGAATCCTTGCTAGACACACCTATTTGAGAGAGCCAAAATTATGCCATGACTTGTTAGAATTGCTCTCTATGCTTCACTTAAATCTTTATGAGATATGGAATTGCTCTAGTGCTTCACTTATACCTTTTTTAGCACGGTGTGCTTTGTTATCTTTAAAAAATGCTCTCATGCTTCACTTAGATTTGTTTGTGAGTTAGTAAAAAAAATTAAGAAATTCTCTCTTGCTTCACTTAAATTAATTTGAGAGAAAGAAATATTATGCTCATGATCTTCACTTATATTTGTTTGAGCTTATCAAAAGCAACACATGAAAATTAGTTCCAAAGTGATAGATATCCAAGAAGGATATAATAAAAACTTTCATGAAGATCATTGGACAAAATAAACTTGATTCCTTGTAATAGTTTTGAGACATGATGATGTGATATGTGAGTCATGTTGATGAGTAATTATGCTTTAGTAAGAATATTGGTGTTAAGGTTTGTGATTCCCTATGCAAGCACGAAAGTCAATAGTCATGCAATGAAATTACATCCTACTTGTGGTGCATTATTTGGTGTTAATTATGCTTAATGCTCGCTTATGAGATTATTCGTTTCTTGGTTGGTCGCTTCTCAATCTTTTGCTAGCCTTCATTTTGCACTAAGTATGATCACTACTTGTGCATCCAAAAACCTTTAAACCAGTTTTGCCACATGAGTCCACTATATCTACCTATATGCGGTATTCTTTTGCCGTTCTAAGCAAATTTGTATGTGCCATCTCTAATTTTCAAAATAAATTTCTCTTTTGTGTGCTCGTACCGCTCGCGAGGCGGTGAGGGGTGGCCGATTTTCCATGCTAGATGTGTTATTCTCACGATGAGTGTTTATTCACTTGTCATTGCACGAGAGTAAGGCAAAGGTATTAGGGATGCCTAGTCCCGAAATAAAAAAAATGAATTTACTTTATGTTGTCAAATAATAAATTCCTTGGAAAGTGTTGGTATGGAGGGCACCCGTGGATACGGCTAGCCATGGAAAGTGAAAGTATGGTGGAAAAAGGAATAAACTTTATTTTCTGTTTGGGAACCGCCTGTGATATATCTAGCATGGAAAGTGTGGGGAACTCTAAGTCGTTTTCGTTGGTGGGAAAAGTATGCCTTCCAAAATATTTTTATCTCTAAGTTTTTCGCTTTGAGCTCTGGCACCTCTACAAATCCCTACTTCCCTCCGCGAAGGGCCTTTCTTTTACTTTATGCAATTTTTATTTTTAATTTGAGTCTCCACCTTCTCTTATAAAGCACCAACTAGGAGGCACTATGATCGTACTTAAGCATTGGGTGTAGCTAATATGCGAATGTGTTTCATGAATGGATCAATGATTGAGCATGGTGGGCTAGGGATAACTTATTTTAGCGTTGATATTTTGAAAGACATGGTTTCTTGTTGATATGCTTGAGTATTTAAGTCTCATGTCAAAACTAGACTATTGCTTTGAACCATATAAAAGTCCAAATGTCCATGCTATAAAGAAAAGAATATGAGATGACATGTTAGGCAGCATTCCACATCAAAAATTCTGTTTTTATCATTTACCTACTCGAGGACGAGCAGGAATTAAGCTTGGAGATGCTGATACGTCTCCAACATATCTATAATTTTTTATTGTTCCATGCTATTATATTATCATTCTTGGATGTTTTATAATCATTTTATAGTCATTTTATATCATTTTTTGGTACTAACCTATTGACATAGTGCCAAGTGCCAGTTGCTGTTTTTTGCATGTTTTTACATCGCAGGACATCAATACCAAACGGAGTCCAAACGCAGCGAAACTTTTTGTGGATTTTTTTTGGACCAGAAGACATCCAATGGGCCGGAGAAGCGCCTGGGGGTGCTCCGAGGGGAGCACAACCCACCAGGGCGCGCCTGGAGGCCCAGGCACGCCCTGGTGGGTTGTGCCCACCTCAGGTGCCCCCTGAACCGCCTCTTTACTCTATAAATACCCCAATATTCCAGAAACCCTAGGGGAGTCGACGAAAATCAATTCCAGCCGTCGCAAGTTCCAGAAACCACAGATCCAATCTAGACACCATCACGGAGGGGTTCATCAATTCCATTGGTGCCTCTCCGATGATGCGTGAGTAGTTCTTTGTAGACCTACGGGTCCGTAGTTAGTAGCTAGATGGCTTCCTCTCTCTCTTATGATTCTCAATACAACGACCTCTTGGAGATCTATTTGATGTAACTCTTTTTGCGGTGTGTTTTTTGGGATCCGATGAACTTTGAGTTTATGATCAGATCTATCTTTTTATCCATGAAAGTTATTTGAGTCTTCTTTGATCTCTTATATGCATGATTACTTATAGCCTCGTATTTCTTCTCTGATATTTGGGTTTTGTTTGGCCAACTTGATCTATTTATCTTGCAATGGGAAGAGGTGCTTTGTGATGGGTTCGATCTTACGGTGCTTGAACTCAGTGACAGAAAGGGAACCGACATGTATGTATCGTTGCTATTAAGGATAACAAGATGGGTTCTATTTCTACATAAATAGATCTTGTCTACATCATGTCATCGTTCTTATTGCATTACTCCGTTTCTCCATGAACTTAATACACTAGATGCATGCTGGATAGCGGTCGATGTGTGGAGTAATAGTAGTAGATGCAGGCACGAGTCGGTCTACTAATCTTGGACGTGATGCCTATATAATGATCATTGCCTGGATATCGTCATGATTATTTGAAGTTCTATCAATTGCCCAATAGTAATTCGTTTACCCACCATTTGCTATTTTTCTCGAGAGAAGCCACTAGTGAAACCTACGGCCCCGGGTCTCTTCTTTAATATACTTGCCTTTGCGATCTATTTTTATTTGCTTTTATTTTCAGATCTATTAAACCAAAAATACAAAAATACCTTGCTGCACTTTATTTTATTTGGCGTTCGATCTATCAATATTTACAACTCTCTCACGTCCGTTTGCCAATTTCTGGCGCCGTTGCCCGAAAGGGATTGAAAACCCCTTTAACACGTCGGGTTGCGAGTATTTGTTATTTGTGTGCAGGTGTTGTTTACGTAGTGTTGCGTGGTTCTCCTACTGGTTCGATAACCTTGGTCTCATCACTGAGGGAAATACCTATCATTGCTGTGCTGCATCATCCCTTCCTCTTTGGGGAAATACCGACGTAGTTCAAGCCAACATCAGGATGCCATGGGCATCCCCAAGCTTAGGCTCTTCTTACTCCTTATTCCTTCATCCATCGTGATCTCACCCAAAACTTGAAAACTTCAATCACACAAAACTCAACAAAACCTTCATGAGATCCGTTAGTATAACAAAGCAAATCACTACTATAAGTACTGTTGCAAACCCATTCATATTTTATTCTTGCATTATATCTACTGTATTCCAACTTTGTTATGGCTCATACCCCCCGATAGAGTCCATAGATTCATCAAAATAAGCACACAACGCAAAGAAAATAGAATCTATCAAAAATAGAACAGTCTGTAGCAATCTGAAAACTTCGTATACTTATGTAACTCCAAAAATTCTGAAAAATTAGGAAAACATATGCAATTTGTATATTAATCTTGTGTAAAAAATTCAGAATTTTTCGTCACTTCTGTGATTTTTAAAGATTCAATTACTGGATGCAAAAGTTTCTGTTTTCCAACAAGATCAAATCAACTATCACCCAACATGATCCCAAAGGCTTTGCTTGGCACAAACACTAATTAAAACACAAAAATCACAATCATAACAGAGGCATAATTGTGCAAACACTCAAGAACAGAAAGCAAAAAAGCAAAAATAAATTTTATTCATTGGGTTGCCTCCCAACAAGCGCTATTGTTTTACGCCCCTAGTTAGGCATAAAGCAAAGATCTAAGTGTTGTCATCTTTAGTTCGGGGTCCATAAGATGCCCTCATGATTGATTCATATGGTGGCTTAATTCTTGTTCTTGGTAAGTGTTCCATACCCTTCCTTAGTGGAAATTGAAATTTAATATTGCCTTCTTTCATATCAATCACGGTACCAATAGTACGTAAAAACGGTCTACCAAGTATAATGGGACAAAACGGATTGCAATCAATATCAAGAACAATAAAATCTATGGGCACATAATTCCTATTTGCAAGAATAAGAACATCATTAATTCTTCCCATTGGCTTTTTAATAGTAGAATCTGCCAAGTGCAAATTTAAAGAACACTCTTCAATATTGGTAAGACCAAGCACATCACATAAAGATTTCGGAATTGTAGAAACACTAGCACCCAAATCACATAAAGCAAAACACTCATAATTTTTAATCTTGACTTTGATAGTAGGTTCCCATTCATCATGTAATTTTCTAGGAATTGAAATCTCTAATTCCAACTTTTCTTCCAAAGCTTTCATCATAGCATCAACAATATGTTTAGTAAAAGCTTTATTTTGTTCATAAGCATGGGGTGAATTTATCATGGATTGCAACAAAGAAATAAAATCAATCAAAGAGCAATTATCATAATTAAAGTCTTTGTAATCCAAAAGAGTGGGCACATCACTAGTTAAAGTCTTGATCTCTTCAAACCCACTTTTATCAAAATTTTCAACAAGATTTTCACCCTCCGAATTATCAGGACGCCTTCTAGCTAAAGTTGACTCTTCTCCAGTCCCTTTATCATCAATTTTAATCTTACTAAACAAAGAATCAATAGAAGAAACACCAATCACTTCAAGATCTTCGTCATTTTTATTTTCAAATGAGATTGGTTTAGCAGCCATCTGATTTACTAGGGTATCTTGAGCATCGGAAATTTTTCCTAGCAAACTTTCAGCAAAAGCATACTTAGATTGGAGATTGCAAACTTCTCTACTAATATCATCAAGTTGTTTTGTTATAGCATTTAGCACAATAGAGTGTTCCTTAAGTTCTTCGGTAAAATAATTATTGTGCTCAAATTGTGTAGTCATATATTCCTTAGAACTTTTCTCAATTTCAAGCAAAATATTGGGGTAAGGAATATCATAATATTTTCTTTGAGGCATCATAACTACGCAATCAAGAACGCACACAAAAACAGATCTGACTAGAAAATAGCGAACGAAAAAGAGGGCGAATAAAACGGCAAAATTTTGTGAAGCGGGGGAGAGGAAAATGAGAGGCAAATGGCAAATAATGTAAATTGCAAGGAGATGAGATTTGTGATTAGGAACCTGGTAGATGTTGATGATGTCTCCCCGGCAACGGCGCCAGAAATTCCTTTTGATGTGGCTTGAACTATGTCGGTATTTCCCCAAAGAGGAAGGGATGATGCAGCACAGCTACGGTAGGTATTTCCCTCAGTTATGAAACCAAGGTATCAATCCAGTAGGAGAACCAAGCAACACTATGTAAATGGTACCTGCACACAAAGAACAAATACTTGCAACCCGACGTGTTAAAGGGGTTGTCAATCCCTTTCGGGTAATGGCGCCAGAAATTAGCGAGTTGACGGGAGAAAGTTGTAATAGATTGATAGATGCAAATAACGGCAAATAAAATTCAGCGAGGTATTTTTGGGTTTTTGGATTAATAGATCTGAAAATAAAAGCGAATAAAAATATATCGGAAAGCAAATATGATAAAGAATAGACCCGGGGGCCGTAGATTTCACTAGTGGCCTCTCTCGAGAAAAATAGCATACGGTGGGTAAACAAATTACTGTTGGGCAATTGATAGAACTTCAAATAATCATGACGATATCCAAGCAATGATCATTATATAGGCATCACGTCCAAGATTAGTAGACCGACTCCTGCCTACATCTACTACTATTACTCTACACATCTACCGCTATCCAACATGCATCTAGTGTATTAAGTTCATGGAAAAATGGAGTAATGCAATAAGAACGATGACATGATGTAGACAAGATCTATTTATGTAGAAATAGACCCCATCTTGTTATCCTTAATAGCAACGATACATACGTGTCATTTCCCCTTCTGTCGCTGGGATTGAGCACCGTAAGATCGAACCCATCACAAAGCACCTCTTCCCATGGCAAGAAAAATTGATCTAGTCGGCCTAACTAAACCAAAGATTCAACGAAGAAATACGAGGCTATAAGCAATCATGCATATAAGAGATCAAAGAAGACTCAAATAACTTTCATGGATAAAAATATAAATCTGATCATAAACTCAAAGTTTATCGGATCCCAACAAACACACCGCAAAAAGAGTTACATCAAATAGATCTCCAAGAGACCATTGTATTGAGAATCAAGAGAGAGAGGAAGCCATCTAGCTACTAATTACGGACCCGAAGGTCTACAATGAACTACTCACGCATCATCGGAGAGGCACCAATGAGGATGATGAACCCCTCCGTGATGGTGTTTAGATTGGATCTGTGGTTTCTGGAACTTGCGGCGGCTGGAATTGTGTTTCGTCGACTCCCCTAGGGTTTTTGGATTTTTGGGGTATTTATAGAGCAAAGAGGCGGTGCAGGAGGCGGCCGAGGTGGGCACAACCCACCAGGGCGCGCCTGGGACCCCAGGCGCACCCAGGTGGGTTGTGCTCCCCTCGGAGCCCCCCTCTGGTACTTCTTTGGCCCAACTTGTGTCTTCTGGTCCAAAAAAATCTCCAAAAAGTTTTGCTGCGTTTGGACTCCATTTGGTATTGATTTTCTGCGAAGTAAAAAAATAAGCAAAAAACAGCAACTGGCACTGGGCACTATGTCAATAGGTTAGTCCCAAAAAATGATATAAAGTTGCTATAAAATGATTGTAAAACATCCTAGAATGATAATATAACAGCATGGAACAGTCAAAAATTATAGATACGTTGGAGACGTATCAGCACCTAAGTTAGTAAAGAGAAACTTGACCGCTACGCCTATGAATCAAATCAAGGAAACTAAGTACATGGCCTTAAGAATAGGTAATTACCGTCATGTACTGCTCCTTCTTCAGAAACTTTCCGCAGCATGCCGACTTGGTCTTCTTAATACCACGTGAGGTGTAGTAATCTCGAACAGCCTGCACCCGAGCCTCGTGCCGTAAGTTTTGTAATAGGCGCCTGCACTCGGTATCGATAACCTGTGCCGCGGCCTCCTCGTATCCCTCCTCACACTTGTAGAAGGTCTACAATCAAACGAGACAACATTGATTAGTACAATATCTAGCTATTTGGAGATTTTTAATTGTGTAAAGGAGAAATTACCCAAAACTTTCTGATCACCATCTCTGCCCTCGTGTGGCACAACACACAGTCGATCATCTCCTCCGGCGGGGCCGAGGCAGCCAAGTAGTGCTCCCAGCTTAATCCTAGCTGTGGAAGCTAACCCTCACTGGGCAACATGACAAACCCGGGTAAGTTTTGCCGGTAAAGCACACCAAGGACGTTGTTGGGCCTGCGGATCTCCGGAGCGTGGTCCCAACCCCTGCAATATGACAAGGCCAACGCATTAGATATTTGAAGAAACATGAAGGCAAAAGGTACAAAAAGAGTAAATGCACTTACCTCTCCCCATCAGGGAAAATCAACAACCTCTGCTCGCGGGTCGCCGGCAGGGGCGGGAGCCGTGTACAACCGCGCTGGTAGACGGTGGCCCCCTCAACCACCTCTTCCTCGCTATCAGCCGAATCCCCGCCACCATCAGCATGGCCACTCGGCCCCTCAGGCAGATTCGTCCAGGTACCCCACCCAGACGTTTCCTGGGATGTACCCTGGTCCGGAGTCTCGTGGGGCCAAGTCTCGTGGGCCGAAGGCCCGTCAACCCAAGGCTCGTGGACCGGAGTCCGCGTAGCCTCCTCCTCAGAAGTGTCCACCGTAGCAGTCCTGTGCTCGGGTGAATCAGCTGGGGGTGGCGGCGAGAAAGGCCTAGGAGCCTGCCTACCTCTCCCACGGCCATGTCCTCCCCGACCTCCTCTCTTCCTCCCTCCCCAACCTCCTCTCCCGGTGGGCAACGACGCCGATGAAGAAGCGCCCACCGGTGAAGCCATACCCTCGTACAACGCTCTCCGGAGAGGTCGGGTGGAATGGAAGTACCACTCCCACCACGCGCCGACGAAGAAGGAGCCTCGGAGCGCTCCTTACCCGCGCCCACCATCTTTCAACACCTGCCATGACAAAGAGTAAACGAAATTAGTACAACATAAAAAAAATACCAACATGTATAATAGGATGCCACCGCCAAGTTGTAAAAAGATGAGTAACATAGCATTATTGTTTTTGCCATCAACCTAACTAAATATTTACAGCAGGATGCCACCGCCAAGTTGTAAAAAAAATGATTCGCACTGCTCGTTCCTCGACCCTCGACCCCTCGACCCTCGGTGATCCTCGACCCCACGGCGACCCTCGGCCCCTCGGCGATCCTCGACCCTCGAACCTCGACCCCTCGGTGATCCTCGACCCCTCGGCGATACTCGACCCTCGACCCCTCGGCAATCCTCGACCCTCGACCCCCGCCCCCTCGGTGATCCTGGATCCTCGATCCTCGGCATCGAACACTACATCCTTGTCCCACAAGCGACGCCGGCGCCCAGCCTCCCGCAGCAACAGTTCTCGGGGTCGATGGCGGTCGAACACCTTGACGAATTTGTCTGGCAGCCTCTACGATGAGGATTAAAAGCCAAGTTTTGAAACTTCAAACAACCAAACTGACTCATGACAAAAAATCAGGGCGTAGAAAGAGAAATGAAAGACGAAATAGTACATAGTGAGAAGTAGTGCAACTAGGATGATTTTCTATACCAGCTTTTTAATGAATTGGAGAGGATGATGGCGAAGAACTCGAAAGCCGTTGGTGTCTTGTGGTCATTTCCATACATACTGCTACAGCGCAACAACCCTTCTTATGACCGCAAGACACCAATGGTGGTCAGAAGAAGGGTTGTTGTGCTGTAGCAAAATGTATGGAAACGACCGCAAGACACCAATGGCTTTCGAGTTCTTCACCATCATCCTCTCAAATTCATTAAAAATGCTATTACAGAATATCATCCTAGTTGCACAACCTCTTACAACATATTGTTTCATCTTTGGTTTCTCTTTCTACGCTTTGATTTTTTGTCATGAGTCAGTTTGGGTGTTTCAAGTTTCAACACTTGGCTTTTAATCCTCATCGCAGAGGCTGCAAGACAAATTCGCCAAAGTGTTCGACCACCATCGGCCCGAGAACTGTTGCTGCGGGAGGCCGAGGAACCCCCTAACCCGCTCATCCTCGGGCGCCCTCAGGTATGGCGACGCACGATCGACGGGTCAGCACTCGGTCTGGGGGATTCTCGGCCTGGGCGACAAGCGGGAGCCACTGGCTCCACCATCTATCCCCTCGGCGACCGGCGATCCTCGACCCTCTGCCCCGACCCTTGACCCCTCGGCGACCAGTGGGGCGGCGGGGCTGTAGGAGATATGCCCTAGAGGCACTAATAAATGATATTATTTATCTCCAAGTTCATGATTATGTTTATGTTCCATGCTATAACTGCTATGGTTCTCGAGTCTGCAATAACCACAAGGCTCGGAGGAAGACTCATATGCACGTGTGGAATAATAAACGGTAAAATGTATTCCTAGTCAAGCCTCTATGACTGGCTCAAGTGTTGCATGATGGTTCTGTTTTCCTGATCATGGGCATGTCTATGCCAGCAACTTTGAGGGCACAATGTTAAAAGAACATTTGTGTTGAATCGACCCGAATTGATGTTATGCTATGAGATACATTCGTCACAAGTTAATGGTTAATAACATAGAGATGGTTTACGTTTGCATAATTCCTTAGACCATGAGAGTATCGAGTTTCTTCATGCTTGATTCATGAACTTTGGGGTTTGTTAAACGTCATCCGTAACTGGATGGCTATTACGGCGGCTTACGGGTTCATGGGAAAGTATGTCAAGTAACTTGATAGCTCAAGATTGGGATTTGCTCCTCCGGTGATGGAGAGATATCTCTGGGCCCTCTCGGTGTTACGGTATCCATCATCGTCTGGCCAGACACTTTGTGATTTGATCACGGGGAAGCCGGAACACGGGAACGAGAAAAGAGAACAATACCGGTAACGAAGTGACTGGCATAGTGGACAAGTTGTTGATCCACAGGGACGCCAACATGTCTCACCTCGGGTATTTTTAACATATCGTGAAGCAACAGGAATAGCACACGGCAACTGGAGGTTCACTCGAATATTCATTCGTGTGGGTATAGGGGTCAATATGGGTGTCCACGGCTCCGATGTTGGTCATTGTTCGGAAGGTGTTCCGGTCATGTCTATACTCACTGAACCTATAGGGTCACACGCTTAAGGGTCGTCTATCTGCTGAATACTAGACAAGGAGTCCGAGAGAAAGTCACTGGAAAAGTTTCGGAGACAATGGAAAAGTTCCGGAGAGAACACCGAAAAAGTTTCGGTAAAACCAAAAAGTTGTTTCGGATAAAACCATTGATCCAAAAAGGTTTCGGCAAGCACCAGGAACATTTTGGAGGTTGCCAGATTGGTCTGGTAACTTCTGGAATTTTTCCGGATAAAAACCCGAAAAAAAGTTTTCGGAGCTGCCGGGATTGTTTACAGAGTAAACGAAGATGGTTTTAAATTAAACCACCATACCGGAAATGTTCTGGAGCGAGTCCAGATAATTTTAGAGGGTGCCGGAAATGTTTTGGGACCTTCTGGAATTTTTCAGAAGAAATAGTCGCGGAAGACATCTTGTCCCAGCGAGAGGGGACAAGATCCCACGGTACGTGGGGTCTGTTTTGGGCTGTTTTTGGTGGCGCCCCCTTTAGCGGGCAGCCCCCTTGTGGCTGGACAAAGTGTTGGGGGGGCCCCTCCATGGTGGGGGGCAGCCCCCACAAATGGTGGGGCTGGTTGGGAGGAGGTGGGGCGCCATGTGGGACCCCCCATGTTGGGGTGCCATGGACAAGGGGACATCCTTTCCCTTGTTTTGTGGGTGCTTGTCTTGTGGCTGAAATTTTCAGCCACCACCACCCCCTCCTTCCCCTATAAAAGGAGGTGGAGAGGAGCTCTCCATCCCAACTCCAACTCTCTCACACATGGCATGCATGATCTGCCTTTCTTCTCTCCCTCCCACGAAATAGTTTCGTAGTGCCGAAAGGTTGTCTGGGTTCTGGTGGGAACTAGTTCTGGATGGGGAAGCCCTGCCGGATAGATGACACCGTATGTGTGCAACTCTATAGAGAGGTCGTAGTTTCGTCCTTTTGCTCGAGGGGTTGTTCGAGTGTCCTCCCGGAGGGCTGTCCGAGTAACCGTCCGAGTTTCAAGGGTCCTCCCGAAGGGCTGTCCGTGACACCGTCCGGGCGACTATCCGACCGCCTCCCGAAGGGCCGTCCGAGGGGCAGATGAGGGTATACATCCTCGCGGTTGGGAGGTTGTAAATCCTAGCTGCGGGGATCTGCACCGCCGATCGTCATCGACTCTACTTCCGCTGCGCTATGAGCCGGTAACGACAATGATCAAACCTTTTATGCAGTCTCCATAGTGGTCCTAGGCTGGTGCGTAGGTCAGAAAATTTTTGTTTTCTGCTGCGTTACCCTACAGGGGCACCGGAAAGGCGGGGTGGCGGGGCGGCGAGGGGTCGGGGGTGGGGCGCCGGGTTATCGGGGGGGGGGGGGGAGGGCAGGGCGCCGGGCGGGCGGGGCGACGAGGGCATTGGGGCGACGGGGCATGTCTGGTTGTCGGGGCGGCGGGGACGGCGGGGCGGCGAGGACGACGGGGCCCCTGGTTGTCGGGCGGCGAGGGCTGCAGGGCGCCTGGTTGTCACGGCGGCGGGGGCGGTGAGGGCGTCGGGAAGGCGGGGGGCCTGGTTGTCGGGGCGCAGGGGACGCGGGGGCGCAGCAGACCGCGGGGCGGCGGGTGGTGGGCTGGCGCAGCGGGGCGGCGGGGGGTCAGGGGCGGCGAGGGCGGTGGGGGTCGGGAGCGGCGGCGGCGGTTGGGGTCGAGGGCGGCGCGGTGGAGTGAGAGAGAAAGAGAGATGGAGAGTGCGAGGTGGGGTGCGGGGGTGGGCCATAGCCGTTAGCTGCCCTTCTCTTTGCCGTCTGCTAGCGGACGGCAAAGAATATTTGACGTCCGCTAGCAGACGACAAAGAGGTGGGGTGGACCGTTACAGTGAACTGGCCTCCACTAGACCCCACCCCCACCTCTTTGCCATTTGCTAGCGGACGGCAAAGATTCTTTGCCGTCTGCTAGCTGACGGCACAGAACTGGCTGATGGCAAATATTATAACAGACGGCAAAGAACTGGCTGATGGCAAATTCCCTGATTCCAGTAGTGACAATAGTAATACCTCCTTTCTTAGGGACACAATGATCTGCCTTTCTTCTCTCCCTCCCACGAAATAGTTTCGTAGTGCCGAAAGGCTGTCTGGGTTCCGGTGGGAACTAGTTCTGGATGGCGAAGCCCTGCCGGACAGATGACACCATATGTGTGCAACTCTGTAGAGAGGTCATAGTTTCGTCCTTTTGCCCGAGGGGCTGTCCGAGTAACCGTCCAAGTTTCGAGGGTCCTCCCGAAGGGCTGTCTGTGACACCGTCTGGGGGACTTTCCGACCTCCTCCCGGAGGGCCGTCCGAGGGGCAGATGAGGGTATACATCCTCGCGGTTGGGAGGTTGTAAATCCTAGCTGCGGGGATCTACACCGCCGATCGTCATCGACTCTACTTCCGCTGCGCTACGAGTAGGTAACGACAATGATCAAACCTTGTATGCAGTCTCCATAGTGGTCCTGGGCTGGTGCATAGGTCAGAAAATTTTTGTTTTCTGCTGCGTTACCCTACAGTGGCATCATGAGCCATGCTATGCGTAGATGCAGGTTGCGATCTAGAATACATAGAGATGTATGGGTGTTGCACAATATAATTAGGTAGTAGATGAGTTCTATTACTGAAAATTATTTGTGCGGGTAGCAGATGAAATCTGTTACCCGATGTTCCTGTTGCTTCCCTTGAATTTGCATAATCCTGATCTTGATGGCATGGTGGAATCTCACAAAGTTCTGGCAATCTGCGATCCTTTCATGCTGCTCCTGGGTATGCTGATTGACAGATCAACGAAGTGCTAACAGTTTTTTGGGTTCCACCATAGTTAAAGATTAGAGGCGTCTAACTTGGTTTTGCAGGATGGTTTGCATGTGCATGTGATGTGATGTGGTATAGCAGTGCTTATAATAATTTGATTATGTATGAGATGACTATATAATGTAAATTGATTAACATGACCTGCGTGTCATGATTTGGCATGATGGCTGGAGCCATATGATTGTCACTTTAATGACTTGTGTGTCAACCTTAAGTAATGCACTTATTTTATTAGCTATAGAGATAGCAATATTATCTAGTGCATCGACAAGGTGGTGGCAATCTTCACGAAGGTGAACACCGACGCGAATGCTGAAGACAAAGAAATGAAAGACTTCTCCGTCAGAAAGGGCTATACCATATCATGCTATTATGAATTGCCTGAGATGTTTATCCCTTATGATGCACCCTTCTTGATTGCGCGGAAGCCGCTTTTATTAGGGTGATCTCTCACAAAATATCAAGTAGTTAGTGTTCTCCCAAGTGTAACACCGTCACGGCACCTATCTTTTCGGGGTACGACATGTACACATGAGTACGAATGATTAGGGATGTGTGAGGCGGGTGAGGTCAGACCTCGCAGCAAGATCAATTGGTTGTCTTGACGTTCAGGTAGGACAGTCCTGAGCTCGGAACACACCCATCGAAAGATGAACAAGAGTCACATAGAGATGTGATTGGCAAGTTGGCCTACCAATTGAAATTCACGTCATCAGTGATGAACCCGTCAATGGCGTCGAATTGAAATGCGAATCTTGAATCACTCACAATTAATTATGAGAGATATTAATTTGAGTGGGAGCGCACTGTAGAATTAACTTGTTTAATTCTCAGTGCAATTAATTATGAACACTGTCTAAGTGTGATTTGCTAATAGTTGTAGAATAATGGCTCGCGTTTCCACCTTCCCTGTTAAAATTGAATAGCTATTAAATATCTGGTTAAACCTTTACGGTTGGTAACGTAATGTGAGGATTGTCCTCAAGAGTGCCGAGAAGGACTTTGTCCTATCGCATACTTTCGGTATTCTCCCACTAATGCTATGGACCATGTGACTCTCGTCCTTCGATCCAAAAGCTAGAATTCCATTACGGTCAAAGTGCAATATGTTTGCTTCCATGAGACCCGAACTTTGAAAGTTTGGGATAGTTATATGATATTCATGGAACTGAAAATCATTTTCAGATACAAACAAAGCAATGTTTGTTTGCAAACTATTAGTAAAGGTGTTTACTATGCATTAGACTAATAAGAGAGGGATCCAGAAGAACGCATGTCATATGATGAAAGGTGAATAAAACAACAACTTAAAGAGAAAGGAAGTGTCCGAAGGGTGTTAGTGAAACTTTCACGCCTAGGAAGTCCGGGGCTAACACCACTCTTAAGTTGAGTGCTTCTTCTAAGAGTAGGAGAAATACTGAAAGTTAAACTGTTAGAAGTATAAAGGCAATAAGAAAGAAGACTGGAATATCCAGCTCATGTATGAATGTCATACAAGTTTTTGATGTATAGAAGGCTGGTCAAAGATATAGTTCTTGGGAATTATGGTTAAACATGTTAATCACTAATTTTTGGGTATTGTGAGTTAATCACAAAGATACCCGCTCGATTGCATTCTGTTGCAACTCGATGTAAGAACTACGATGGCCTGAAAGACTAGCCATGAATGAGGTTTAGGTATACACAGGGAACATAGTAAATGTTACTATACCTTCCATCGGTGTATTACCATCTGTATTTATTTTCATAATTCATTTAGAGTTTTAAACACTCTAGCCCATTGCATAAGGTATCGTGCAAGAAGGTTGTTCATAAGAGAACTTTTGATGTTCGGTGTTACGAATAACATAAGGGCCATATTTTCATTATGAATGAGATGTATGTTATGAATGTTGATAATAATACATTACCTCTGGGTTTACTTCATAATTCATTTTAGAGTTTCACACACTCTAGCCCATTGCACAATGTTTGTTGCAAAAGAGTTGTTCATAAAAACAACAATTGTTGTTCAGTATTATGAATAACATGAAGGGCCATGCTTCCATCCAAGATGGGATGTATGTTATGAATATTGACGGAAATATGATACATCCATAACACTGACGCTGAATGTCGCAAGACTAAAAGAATCCCACGTATGTGTGGCACTGCATTTGGTCACATTGGAGAAACCCACACGGAAAATTCCATTATGATGGATTTTGAAGTCGTTTGATTTTGAATCATCTGACACTTGCAACTTTCCTCCGAAAAGTGAAGTGACTGAAATACCGTTCACAGGGCATAAGCAACAAACAACAAACTTATTGGTGATCATACATTTGATGTGTGTAGTCCGATAAATGTTGTTAGTAGTGGATTTATCTATCATCAGAAATGACTCAAGTAGATATATGGATATCTAATTGATGAGACATAAGTCTGGATCTTTTGAAATCATTCGAAAGGTTTTCAAAAATGAAGTAGAAGTTATTGTAACGAGAAAATTATGTTTCTACAATTCGATTACAGAAAGGAATATTTGAGTTACAAGTTTAGCGAATGTCTGATGAGTTGTGAAAGGGGTTTCATAACTTGCACCTCCCGGAACACCACTGCAAGTGGAAAGTCCGTGAAGATGTAATCAAACCATTCATGACATGGTAAGATCAAAGATGACAAATAAATTTGCCATTATCCCTTTTAAAGTGATGCTTTAGGCACTACAAGAAATATGTCAACTTGTGACCTTCTGTCAGTGACCCTGGAAGAAATGGTCGTAAATCTACGACCATTTGAGACCAATTGGTCGTAAGTTGTTCGGAGGGCTCCAAACCCTAAACTATAACGACCATTTTGGTCAGAAAGGTCGTAATTTCCTTACACGAAATAGTCGTAAAGCAGACAGCACTGGTCCGCTGCCTTATTTCTAGCTGATCACGACCAATATAGATGGTCATAACCTTGTAAATTGTGGTGGATTGCTATGACTAGGCGCCACCTCATCAGTTTTCCCTATGTGACATGTCCATGTGTCAATTTTTGCCCTAGGTTGTGAAGCAACCTATATTTCTGTTATTGCCAAAATTCCCAAAAAAATCTCGTAAATTCTTTGGATCATATCTTCGTCAAATATGTCAAAAACCTTCCTCGCCTAGTTCAAATATAATTCAACAACATTCATTTTCCTATTCTGTTCAGAACAGCACTTTGTGAAGGAAGTGCTATTTATATATTCTTGATTGCCCTCAAAAATTTTGGGCACTCTTTCCTATCCAAATCATTGCCTCATGATAAAATTCAGCTCCATTTGCCTAGTAAATGTTCCTCGGCAAATTTCCAAAGTTTTTGTTCCTCTAGAAGCTTTGTGAAGGAAGTACTAGCTATACATATCCTAATGAGTTGAATTTTTGCCACATCTTCTATATGCCCATATCATAGCACTCCACAAAATTTTAGCTCCATCTAACAATCCATGAGATCTCACCATCCAATCTTTGTTTCTAGTAATATTTTCAGTTTGTGAAGCAACTATATTTTATATTGCTTTATAATTGCTAAAAATTTACCAGGACATGACCCTGCCCATAGAACCTCCCTCCACCAAATTTTAGCTCATTTAATATAACCATTTTCCCTCAATATTTCTCCCAATTTTCTGTTCAGTGGAGAGCATTGTGAAGGAAGTACCATTTTTATATATGCAAATGGCATGAAATTTATACAGTGCCTTATGTGCCAAAATTATCACCCTCCTCCAAATTGCAGCTCACTCAAATCATCTATGTGAGCCCAGCTTCAATTTTTATTTTCTGTCCAGATTGGCACATTGCAAAGCAAGTGCTATCTATACCCCTCCTATTGCCCTCAAACTTTTTGGTCAATCTTCCATATCCAAATAATTGGCACATGCCAATATTAAGCTCTATTTGCCTAGTAAATTTTCCTCGGAAAATTTTCAAAGTTTCTGTTCAGTTAGAAGCTTTGTGAAGGAAGTACTAGATAGGAATATCCTAATGAATTTAATTTTTGCCACATATTCTATATGCCAAAGTCATAGCTCTACACAAAATTTTAGCTCTATCTAACAATCCATGTAAGCTCACCATCGAATCTTTGTTTCTGGTAATATTTTCAGTTTGTGAAGCAACTACATTTTATATTGATTTATAATTGCTGCCAATTTACCAGGACATTACCCTGACCATAGAAACTCCCTACACCAAATTTCAGCACAATCAAATCATTTATGTAAGCCCAGCTTCAATTTCTATTTTTTGTCTAGATTGGCACATTGCAAAGCAAGTGCTATCTAGACACCTCCTATTGGCTTCAAACTTTTTTTGCCATCTTACATATCCAAATCATTGCCACATTCCAATATTTAGCTCCATTTGCCTATTAAATCTTCTTCAGCAAATTTCCAAAGTTTCTATCCAGATAGAAGCTTTGTGAAGGAAGTACAAGCTAGGATTATCCAAATGGTATAAAAAAAATTACAGTGCTTTCCTATGCCCAAATGACCATACTCCACAAAATTTCAGCTCAATCCATTTACTCATTTGAGCTCAGCTTCAACATCCATATTTCTGCCCGATGTGGTACTTAGCAAAGCAAGTGCCATCTAAGCTCCTCCATTTGAGCTAAAAAATTGCCAAGCCAGTCTCACTAGTAGATGATCATCCTCAGCCAAAACTCAAGCCCATTGGCTATGTGCATTTCCCGTACCGCTAATCAAACACTTGGCTGCTAATTCATGTTTGAGCATAGTTCGGTCTCCTCGTGAGATTCTTATGTTGTCATTTTCTTCCTAGCACCTACCTGGGGAGTGCCAAACCCAATAGACATGGCTAGGCCGCCCAGAACGCATGGCAATGCCACGGTCATGCAGTGACCATGCGGCGGGCATGCGAGTTTACGCGCTTTGGAGTTGGGGCCCTGGGCCACCGTCCAAACCTCGACGTATCGCCACCAAACCATGTATTTCTGCTTAAATAGATACTTATGTAACTAGAAATGATTTTTGAAAAAAATAAAGAGCAAACTATAAGGTAGCTACAGTTCAAATTTGACCCGTTTCCTACTAAATCGGTGGAAATTTGTCTTTTTCATGAGAGGTGGATAAAAGCTTTGGACACCCAACCATTTTGTCAATTGTGTATCAAATATGGCCTAGTATTTTATAAAAATGATTTGGTACAGTTTTTCAACAAATATATGGTAGGTCCTTCACAAAAAAACTCATTTTGGGCACTCAAAAAAATGGAAAATGAATTTTTCGTCCAAAGAAAATGAAAACTTCCTTAGGCAACATTGTTGGCCATTCCAAGATGCACCCTTGTGCATAATATGATATCATTTGAACAAACTATGCCATGAATGTGGCCATAAGATTGACCATTTGGCTTGAAGGCCATGAATCTTCATACATGATAGCTCATTTCTGAGAACACTTTTTAAAAAGAATTGCCGTATTATAAGTTTATTATTTATCCTGGTAACTTGGTCACATATAATGACACAATGCGAAGGTTTTCCATTTTTTGATTTTTTTTAATTGTTCATGCCCGTTTCAAAATGCGGTCAAAACGGCGGGCATGATCGTTCCTAGCTAGTGGTTGAATATTGGAAAAAATTTGGTGTTTCTGTGATTAAATATATACTTATGTACCTAGAAATGATTTTTGGAAAAAATAAATAACAAACTATAAGGCAGCTGCAGTTCAAATTTGACCCGCTCCCTACTAAATCGCCGGAAATTTGTCTTTTTCACGAGAGGTGGATAAAAGCTTTGGACACCCAACCATTTTGTCAATTGTGCATTAAATATGGCCTAGTATTTTATAAAAATGATTTGGTACAATTTTGCAACAAATATATGGTAGGTCCTTCACAAAAAAACTCATTTTGGGCACTCGAAAAAATGGAAAATGAATTTTTCGTCCAAAGAAAATGAAAACTTCCTTAGGCAACATTGTTTGCCATCCCAAGATGCACCCTTGTGCATAATATGATATCATTTGAACAAACTATGCCATGAATGTGGCCATAAGATTGACCATTTGGCTTGAAGGCCATGAATCTTCATACATGATAGCTCATTTCTGAGAAGACTTTTTTACAAGAATTGTTGTATTATAAGTTTATTATTTTTCCTGGTAACTTGGTCACATATAATGACACAATGCAAAGGTTTTCCAATTTTTTGATTTTTTTTGAATTTTTCATGCCCGTTTCAAAATGCGGTCAAAACGGCGAGCATGACTGTTCCTAGCTAGTAGTTGAATATTGGAAAACTTTTGGTGTTTCTGTGATTAAATATATACTTATGTACCTAGAAATGATTTTTGGAAAAAATAAAGAACAAACTATAAGGCAGCTGCAGTTCAAATTTGACCCGCTTCCTACTAAATCGGCGGAAATTTATCTTTTTCACGAGAGATGGATCAAAACTTCTGACACCCAACCATTTGGTCAATTGTGCATAAAATGTGGACTAATATTTTAGGAAAATGATTTGGTCCAATTTTGCAACAAATATATGGTAGGTCCTTCAAAAAAAACTCATTTTGGGCACTCGAATAATGGAAAATGATTTTTTTTGTCAAAAGAAAATGAAAACTTCCTTAGCCAACATTGTTTGCCATTCCAAGATGCACCCTTGTGCACAAATTGAGATCATTTTAACAAACTATGCCATGAATGCTACCATAACATTGATCATTTGGCTTGAAAGCCATTGATCTTCACACATGATAGCTCGTTTCTGAGAACATTTTTTTAAAATAATTACCGTATTACAAGTTTATTATTTTTCCTGGTAACTTGGCCACATATGATGACACAATGCAAAGGTTTTCGAATTTTTTGATTTTTTGTAAATTTTCTATGCCAGCTTCAAAATGCGGTCAAAACGGCGGGCATAACCGCTCCTAGCTAGTGGTTGGATCTTGGAAAACTTTTGGTGTATCTCTGATTAAATAGATACTTATGTGTCTGGAAATGGCTTTTTTTTAAATAAAGAGCAAACTATGAGGCAGCTGTAGTTCAAATTTGACCCACTTCCTACTGAATCGGCGGAAATTTATCTTTTTCACAAGAGGTAGATAAAATCTTTGGACATCCAACCATTTGGTCAATTCTACATTAAATATGGCCTAATATTTTAGAAAATTGATTCGGTACAATTTTGCAACAAATATATGGTAGGTTCTTCACAAAAAAACTCATTTTGGACACTCAAAAAATGGAAAATGAATTTTTCGTCCAAAAAAATGAAAACTTTTTTAGGCAACATTGTTTGCCATTCCAAGATGCACCCTTGTGCAAAGTATGATATAATTTGAACAAAATATGCCATTCCAAAATGCACCCTTGTGCAAAAAATATAAGAGAAACACATAGAAAAACACAATTACATAAGCTTTGTTCTCATTGGTTGAAATGTTTGTGCCATGGATTGATGACATGGCATCCATCCATCCATCCATCCCATTTATCTAAAGAAAAAAAGAGAAAGAAAGAAAAAGAACCCCCCCCACCCCCCGGGCAGCCCAACCACCCAAACCCTATCCCCTCCCACTCCATCGCCGCCGCCCCCTTCTCCCCAGATCCAATCTCGCCGCCGGCCTCACTCTCCCCCCTCATCCTCTCCCGCTCGCGCATGCTCAAGCCGCTCGCCGCCACCACGCTCCTCCACCTCCAGGCGACGCCGAGCCCGCGGTCTTCCTCCCCAAGATCGCGCCGGAGCCCGCGGTCCTCCTCCACCTACAGCTCGGCTCTCCTCCTCCCCTTCCAGATCGCGCCACCACCTCCCTCCCCATCCCCTCCTGGATCTCTCCCTCGGCGAGCCACCAGCGAGCCCCTCTGCTGCCCGCGCGCGCACAGCCTCCGGCTCCTGCTGCTCTCCCTGCTGCCACTCCCCACCCCTCTCACCCAACCCTAGCGAGCAGATCGCCTCGCCGCCGCCGACGATGATGGATCAGGGCTGGGCGAGCTGGTTCGTCTCCGGCGTCACCTCCGCCTTCTTTGCCAGCGATGACGACCCCGACATGCCCTCCAAGGCCAGCAAGAAGACCGCTGCCAAGGACGACCAGCCGCCCCAGCACCAGCAGCAGCAGTATCCCCAAGGTATCGCGCACGCGCGCGTTTGGTCCTGATCGCAGTGTATGATATGAGTTCGTAACCTTTGTATTGCTCTCACGCAAACGCAATCAGCACCCCTTTTCCGGGATAATCAGCACTCCTTTTCCGGGAAACAGTAGCGTCCATGCTCTTTGTAACTCTAGGGACAACTTACTCGGCTTGATTCATAATCAATCATACTAGCTACTCGGAGTACTCGAGCAGCATGCACGTCAAAAAATACGAGCGAGGTCTTGGGGGTTGGGACACAGTTAACAGTGACCAAGCAACGGCCGGTCCACATATTTGCTGAGTCGTATGCTAGTATCCATGTCGCAGTAACAGTGATAACCTGAGAGTTGTTGCAAATTTCTTTCATTTAGCTTCGTTTGTTTATGCTGCTTGAGGTTCCCTTTTGCGGTGCAGGAAACAGCAGAGGACGAATTCGGAATTCGCTTGTGGGATCTCAGAATGCTTAAGCATCCACTACTGCATGTCTGCACCGATCTGCACCTAGATAGGTAAGACGGTACAAACTATTGCTGGATCAATTAAATGCATGGCCTTATGCGTGCGTCTTGACTGATGGCATCGCGAGGGTACACCGGGCATAGAGGTTAACTAGTTCTTGATCTGTGCTCAGGTCGATCAGTGTGGTCAAATCGATCGATTGATATGCAAGCTGCGTACGTACGTAGGGCAATTTACCTGACTCATGTCAAACTAGCTAGCTACGATTGAGGCATACATGCATGGCACCTGCTACTACAGGGTAGGCAACTGCTACAGCCGGTGAGTTGAAGACAACCGTGAATGTATTTTGTTTTCCCACCACCGGCTGCAAGTTATGAATCGTAATATGGGTCCTGTTTGTTATGATAGGCTCTTGTGAAATGGTGTGAAATTTTGTTTCTGTTTGGGTTTGTACTTTTGGCCTACCACACCTATGCATATCATTTGTTTTATCCGTATTGCTTACAAGATGATGATAAGATTTATCATATGTGCAATTTCAGAAAATTCTGCTTGTTCTGTATGCTCCATTAGTTTGTGTTCTTGATATCTACCAGTAGTGTCATGAGGAATAAATCTCCTCACTTATATGTTGCCCTACGGAATTCAGCAGACACTTTTTATCAATACTAAGTTCAGATAAATAGGCGCTGCTTAACATACCTAAGAGTGTAGCATGTTGTGAAGTGATGCTGCAAGTCCAGAGTAGACAATTAAAACATATTAGTAAAATCAGTATGCATCCCTGAATTGTATGTTTTTTTTTCAAGGTCTATACAAGTGCCATCTTTGTCTGGCAACATCTTTTTATCTTGTTATTTTAGTCCATGAGTGTTGTGTTGGAGCATCACTGACTTGTATGGTTTTTTTCAAGGCCTATACAAGTGCCATCTTTGTCTGCAACATCTGCCTCCTGTGTCATGTCATGTATTTATTTCACCTTACTTGTTTTAAGTGAATGATGTATTACTTGCAAGTGTCAATGTACTGATGCAAACAGTGATTGTTTACTTATGACTAATCTGTTTTCCATCTCATTTATAGGAGTTCCCAAAATGCCCGACACCACACAGAGGAGCGGCGGCAACCCTGGACCCGTCCGATGGTGCTCCCTTGATCTGCAGTCTACATGTTTGCTAAATTGCTTCCATGATATGTAGTTGTTCATTTGGTACAAGCTTAGTATGCACTCCATCTGTTTATGTGCCTACCTATTATCATGTTACTTAGTGAGCATGTGTGAAGTTTTTCTGTAGATCTATCTAGCATTCAAAAATGAATTTAACCATGAACCCGGATCAAGGGCATGTACTCTACCCAGAGCATGTACAATCTGCCATATCTAGAAATTTCCTTGATACTTTCCCATTTTCAAAACTAGATATATTGCTCTTGTCTCATCATCCCTTGTTACACCAGATACTACTATGTCCTTAATTAGTAAATTTCCTTCAACAACCCATGCTTATGTTCTGAGAACACTCTATCTACGTACTGATGTACATTGGATGTTCGGCTTTTAATTGTGAATGTGTGTAATGTGATGTCTGGCATTCAATTGAAGTGGCACTCTTGTTTATGCATACAATGGAAATACTTGTTTATAATATTTGTATCCTACCATGCAAAGGAGTAATACTTCATTGCTCGCTAGCAAGATTTCAATCATAATCTGTGCATACTTGTTTATGATATTTGTGTGCCTCCATCAATCCTCTCTGGCATCATAGGATATAAGATACCAGAACTAGCAGTTCTTCTTGTTTATGTTTTGTGATCTCAGCTTATCTAATAAAACTGGCAATTATAGGATACAAGATACCATAACTACATAACTGGGGTCATTTGCATTACTGTAGTTGTGTCATGTGGCTAGTGGGCTAATATGGGAGCCACATCATGGCATCATACTGCAGGGAGAGGTAACAATAACTTGGCATGTGCAATGGCATGTAAACTGTAACTACATTGCCACTGGTTCCTAAGTGACACATACTTTTTCTCGCTTCGAGTTCCTAAACTGTAACTACTTATCTGTGAGAATTATATGATATCTACCTGTTTTTATCCATGATCAGTATCAATTGTGATAGCTCTTAAGTGACACATACTTTTTCTTGCTCCGAGTTCCTAAGCATGGTATTTTATTTTTATTAGCTAGAACATACAATCTTTGAATCTGCTGAACATTAGTAGCTAACTAAGTTGTGCCCCATTGATGTCCTACTACTGTTAATTGTTACTACCATGGTGCTGATGCTGTTCAGAATATGATATGTGCCTTAATTCTAAGTTCTGGTCTCTCTTAAGAGACACTTCTAGCTTTTCTGACTCAAAGTTGTTTACTTGGTACTGCATGAGTTTTACTACTGCTAACACAGAGAGTATTTACTACTGCCGACACAGAGATTTTGTATGCATGCTACCTCATGAGTGCTTTCTTTGTAATATTTCACCTTCGTATGCATAGGTTTATTCGGTTTGAACTCTGCATGACATGAAATAGATATTTACAGTGTTTTTCTCAACTTGTTTTCACTATCACTTGATATATACTTGCTTGTACTTGAAGCTGTGGGTTAATGTTGGTGGTTTTGTTCTACTTGGATGCATTGGTACCCATCATCGAGCAAACGGATGCAACAGCGGCAAGAAGCTCATGGCTGTGTGCATCTAAAGCACACCATGGACATCATCCACTTCCTCATCAATGCTAACTCAATCCAGATCATCGTCGACGCTATCATCCATAGGTATCTCCCTTGGTTCCCTTTATTCTCTCCTGCCTTTGTGATGTTAGTATGCGTGTGCTGACTAGTATTGTTAGATCTTGCCAATTGAATGTATGGTCGTGGTAGTAGAATGGTATTTTGTTTTAAGCGCAATGTGTTTCAGTGCAGTTTTTTGCACAACCTGCACCTGTGCAATGCATATTCATATTGTGTCTCTGTTTCTTATATGAACTAGTATCTCATTTTAACTAGCTCGATAACAAAAAGCATAGTACTAGCTGAATTTGTGTTATCATTCTAAATAAATGTCCTTTTCTTGAATGGTCTGTTCATAATATATTTGCCCCAGTTTTTCTCATTCTTCTCTGATTCATGTAAGAGGATGACAGAGGAAGCCATGTTGCTGTTTTGTTTGGTCCCAACCCTGACTATCGCCGTCGAGCGAGTCCGGCGTGTTGTTCATCTGACTATGGTCGTCCAACGAGTCTAGTATGTTGTTCATGACAGGAGCAGGTAGTTTGTGATGGCCATGGAAGGAGCTTGTGAAGCAGTACTGTATTACAATTGTAGAGCTTGTAAAGTATTGTATTACACATGGCCCTCTATAGTGGCACGGATAGAGCTTGTATTATGTGATCTGGTTGCTCTTATTTAAGTATCATGTGTGTTTTTTGTCTCTGCTAATCTAAATACTGGTTGAAATATGAAGAATATGAGCCTGATAGATGGGACCCACTTACGACAACATGACAAATGGGAACCCGTTACCAGAACCTGACAACTGGGACACATCTGACTAGTGGACCTATTTAATAAAAAAGGAAAATGAAATTGTTTAGATAAAATGCCCACGGCCCAACAATAAAAAAGGCTGCAATATTGGGCTTGGCCCATGAGCCTGACCAAAAAGTGACAGAAAAAAAATGTAAAAAGGCTGGATTGTTGGGCTTGGCCCAAGTAAAGCGTCGAATTGGACCGGGCTGATTCTAATCAACGACATTTTCATTTGGTCGCAATTTTGCCACGTCAGCTTGCCACGTCGGATCTGACGTGGCCTGGGCAGACAACTAACGACCAAAACAGAAGGTCATAGGATCAACGACCTTTTGTTTTGGTCGTTGCCTTCAACGACCTTATCACAAAGAAGGTCGTTAATTTCCATTAAAGACGGTCAGCTTTTGACCATCAGTTTTTGGTCACAAAAAGGTCGCAAATGAAAAACAATGACCTTTCAGCGACCAATAGTGATGGTCGCAAGTTGACATATTTCTTGTAGTGAGAGGCTGCGGCTTTTACACTGAAAAGAGCTCCATCGGGTCTGTTGAAATGACGCCATGGTATGGTACGTCCAACCATGTTATATATTTTCTTAACATTTGGAATATGGGGCTTGTGTAAAAGGTTACAAACCTATTCCAAATCAGACAAGTGCTACTTTGTAGGTTATACCAAGTAATTGGGTATTCCTCCCTCACTATACCGAGGCAAATAGGTTTGCCACAAAGAACGGTATGCTTTTTGAAGAAGATGGTTCTTTCAAAAAGGTGAGTGGGAGAACAATGCAACTCGACAAGATAACAGTATCTTCGTCATCAGATCAAAGGAAAGAGACCTTGGAAGTAATTCCAGAGTTTCCTACTGCAACTGATACGGAAGTCTCTACAATAAAATGTATGGACTTCGGTCGAACTTGCAGCTGAACCACGTAGGCAAGGCTCGTGCAAACCTCTCAGGTGCGCAAAAGAGATATTGTTGTTAGACAACAGTATACCTACGATACACAAGGAAGTGTTGATGGGCCCTGACTCCAGAATTGGCTAAATGCCAATACAATCCGAGATAGTTTCCATATATAAATGTTTCAAGATTAAAATCTTGATACACCTTTCGGAAGACTTAGATTCTAACGAATTTTATGGAACTAAAAACTGATACGGATAAAAATGTCTTATCCATAAAGCTCGACTTGTTGCAATAACAAGTTCAAGGAGTTGACTACGATGAGGTTGTTTCACCGTAGCGATGCTTAAAGTCGGTTCGGGTTGAACTAGCAATTAATACATATTTCAAATCATGAGATATGAAACATGGATGACTAAAGGATTTCCATCTGATGGGAATGAAACCAAGGACTTGCATGTGTTACAAGTCCAAGGTATTTTGTCAGTCCAGAGGATGCTAGTAAGTGTGCAAACTTCAGAGTTCCAGCGATGGACAGAAGAGAGAAAAATGGAGTTGGAATCTTCGTGTTTTGATGAAATGGTCGAATGGGTTTGACTTCATCAATGGGTAACGAAGATGCTTGTGATTCAAGAAAGTAAGTGGGAGCATAATAATATTTCTAAAAACCTTGTGTGCTTGACACATTGTTAATTGGAAATAAATTTCTTGACACGAATTAGGACTTCATTTGAAAATAGTTTTTCGATGAAGTGCTTAGGCTAAATAGCCTCAATATTAGGCATGATGATCTATGGAGATAGATTTACCAAATGAGGCTAAGCAATGAATACATATTGACAAGATGCTAAAACTTTTTAGCATTTAAAACACCAAGGAGTGATTCTTGCCGAAGTCACATGGAAAGAGTTTTTGCAAGACTCGGTGTCCCAAAAACACTGATGAGCAAAATACATGATGGAGATTCCACACACCTTCGTGTTTGGATTAATCATGTATTCCATGGTATGTAGAAACAACCAGATATGTCCAATACTCCAAAGGTGTTGCGAGTATAGATACCAAAGTGATCAAAAGTACTGATCATGGGACAACAGTGAAAGATCTCATTGAGTACTAGAGTAGTACTGATGACATGTTTTCTCGCAAGCAGAGATTATGAAGTGCTCGTTGTAAGTAATTACATCGATACAGTCTTCATCAATGTTCCATGTGATTTTCGATTTAAATTGAGGGTTTTGTGTAACACACAATGTGGTGGCACAGTTAGTTGGAAAATGTTCCAAATAGGATACTGTGGCGAATTCTATAACAAAGGCTAAGTATGTTGCCGCTTTCAAAGCGACAAACAAGATGTTGAATCATATAGTTCATTCATGAACTTAGTATGGTTCCAAAATGGCTTTGGTCAATGGGACACTATTACAGATAGTTGCTCCATAGCTCAGTATGAGGAATCAAGGTTTGACCTGTGATTCACATATATACAAAGCCAAGTCCACACAAAATATGAATTTTGTGGAAGCGTGAAAACGCGAGGATATGCAAAGATACACACGGAGCTGAAGTTGTCAGATCCGTTGGACATCAGGCTATACCACAAGCGAAGCATTTTTACACCCGTATGCCATAGGTGTGAAATGCATTAGCATTGACTAGATTATTGACACTAGTGCAAGTGGGAGTCTGTAGGAGATATGCCCTAGAGACAATAATAAATGATATTATTTATCTCCAAGTTCATGATTATGTTTATGTTCCATGCTATAACTGCTATGGTTCTCGAGTCTGCAATAACCACGAGGCTCGGAGGAAGACTCATATGCACGTGTGGAATAATAAACGGTAAAATGTATTCCTAGTCAAGCCTCTATGACTGGCTCAAGTGTTGCATGATGGTTCTGTTTTCCTGATCATGGGCATGTCTATGCCAGCAACTTTGAGGGCACAATATTAGAAGAACATTTGTGTTGAATCGACCCGAATTGATGTTATGCTATGAGATACATTCGTCACAAGTTAATGGTTAATAACATAGAGATGGTTTACATTTGCATAATTCTTTAGACCATGAGAGTATCGAGTTTCTTCATGCTTGATTCATGAACTTTGGGGTTTGTTAAACGTCATCCGTAACTGGATGGCTATTACGGCGGCTTACGGGTTCATGGGAAAGTATGTCAAGTAACTTGATAGCTCAAGATTGGGATTTGCTCCTCCGGCGATGGAGAGATATCCCTGGTCCCTGTCGGTATTACGGTATCCATCATCGTCTGGCCAGACACTTTGTGATTTGATCACGGAGATGCCGGAACATGGGAACGAGAAAAGAGAACAATACTGGTAACGAAGTGACTGGCATAGTGGACAAGTTGTTGATCCACGGGGATGCCAAGATGTCTCACCTTGGGTATTTGTAACATATCGTGAAGCAACAGGAATAGCACACGGCAACTGGAGGTTCACTCGAATATTCATTCGTGTGGGTATAGGGGTCAATATGGGTGTCCACGGCTCCGATGTTGGTCATTGTTCGGAAGGTGTTCCGGTCATGTCTATACTCACCGAACCTATAGGGTCACACGCTTAAGGGTCGTCTATCTGCTGAATACTAGACAAGGAGTCCGAGAGAAAGTCACTGGAAAAGTTTCGGAGACAACGGAAAAGTTCCGGAGAGAACACCGAAAAAGTTTCGGTAAAACCAAAAAGTTGTTTCGGATAAAACCATTGATCCAAAAAGGTTTCGGCAAGCACCGGGAACATTTTGGAGGTTGCCAGATTGGTCTGGTAACTTTTGGAATTTTTTCAGAGAAAAAACCGAAAAAAAGTTTTCGGAGCTGCCGGGATTGTTTACAGAGTAAACGAAGATGGTTTTAAATTAAACCACCATACCGGAAATGTTCTGGAGCGAGTCCAGATAATTTTAGAGGGTGCCGGAAATGTTTTGGGACCTTCTGGAATTTTTCAGAAGAAATAGTCGCGGAAGACATCTTGTCCCAGCGAGAGGGGACAAGATCCCACGGTACGTGGGGTCTGTTTTGGGCTGTTTTTGGTGGCGCCCCCTTTAGCGGGCAGCCCCCTTGTGGCTGGACAAAGTGTTGGGGGGGCCCCTCCATGGTGGGGGGCAGCCCCCACAAATGGTGGGGCTGGTTGGGAGGAGGTGGGGCGCCATGTGGGACCCCCCATGTTGGGGTGCCATGGACAAGGGGACATCCTTTCCCTTGTTTTGTGGGTGCTTGTCTTGTGGCTGAAATTTTCAGCCACCACCACCCCCTCCTTCCCCTATAAAAGGAGGTGGAGAGGAGCTCTCCATCCCAACTCCAACTCTCTCACACATGGCATGCATGATCTGCCTTTCTTCTCTCCCTCCCACGAAATAGTTTCGTAGTGCCGAAAGGCTGTTTGGGTTCTGGTGGGAACTAGTTCTGGATGGCGAAGCCCTACATGATAGATGACACCGTATGTGTGCAACTCTGTAGAGAGGTCGTAGTTTTGTCCTTTTGCCCGAGGGGCTGTTCGAGTGTCCTCCCGGAGGGCTGTCCGAGTAACCGTCCGAGTTTCGAGGGTCCTCCCGAAGGGCTGTCCATGACACCGTCCGGGGGGCTATCCGACCGCCTCCCGGAGGGCCGTCTGAGGGGCAAATGAGGGTATACATCCTCGTGGTTGGGAGGTTGTAAATCCTAGCTGCGGGGATCTGCACCGCCGATCGTCATCGACTCTACTTCCGCTGCGCTACGAGTCGGTAACGACAATGATCAGACCTTGTATGCAGTCTCCATAGTGGTCCTGGGCTGGTGCGTAGGTCAGAAATTTTGTTTTCTGCTGCGTTACCCTACAGGGGCACCGGGGAGGTGGGGTGGCGGGGTGGCGAGGGAGTAGGGGAACGGGGCGGAGACAGGTTGTCTGGGGAGGTGGGGGGGGAGGAGGGCAGGAGGGGGGGAGAGTGGGGGGGCGAACGGGAAATGGGGGTGAGGGGAGGCACGTGGTGGTTGGGGGGAGGATGGGCTTGAAGGGGCGGAGAAGAGGCAGAGGGGCGACTTGGGTGGGGGGAGGCACCCGTGTCGCGCGAGGGCGGCAGGGCGACTGGGTTGTAGGGGAGGCGGCCCCCCCCCGGGCGGTCGAGGCTTTCGGGGCGCAGGGGACGCGGGGGTGCAGCAGACCGCGGGGCGGCGGGTGGTGGGCCGGCGCAGTGGGGCGGCGGGGGGTCAGGGGCGGCGAGGGCGGTGGGGGTCAGGGGCGGCGACGGCGCTTGGGGTCGGGGGCGGCGCGGTGGAGTGAGAGAGAAAGAGAGATGGAGAGTGCGAGGTGAGGTGCGGGGGGTGGGCCGTAGCCGTTAGCTGCCCTTCTCTTTGCCGTCTGGTAGCGGACGGCAAAGAATATTTGACGTCCGCTAGCAGACGGCAAAGAGGTGGGGTGGACCGTTACAGTGAACTGGCCTCCACTAGACCCCACCCCTCACCTCTTTGCGGTTTGCTAGCGGACGGCAAAGATTCTTTGCCGTCTGCTAGCTGAAGGCAAAGAACTGGCTGATGGCAAATAGTATCATTGCCATCAGCCAGTTCTTTGCCATCTGTTTTTTGTAAGCAGATGGCAAAGACCTTCTTTGCCGTCAGCTAGCAGACGGCAAAGAACTGGCTGATGGCAAATTCCCTGATTCCAGTAGTGACAACAGTAATACCTTCTTTCTTAGGGACACAATGAACGGGACTTGCCCATCTACTATCAGCTATGGGATAGATTATACCTGCCTCAAGAAGTTTTAATATTTCAGTTCTTACCACTTCTTTCATCTTAGGATTCAAACATCGTTGGTGATCAACAACTGGTTTAGCATCAGGTTCCATATTAATCTTGTTCTGACATAGAGTGGGACTAATGACCTTAATATAAGATCATCAAGAGTATATCCAATAGCAGCTCGGTGCTTCTTCAGAATTTTCAATAATCTTTCTTCTTCATGTTCTGAAAGGTTAGCACTAATAATAACAGGATATATCTTTTTCTCATCAAGATAAGCATATTTCAAGGTGTCAGGCAATTGTTTTAATTCAAACACAGAATCACCCTTAGGTGGAGGAGGACCTCCTAGAGTTTCAATAGGCAAATTGTGTTTAAGCAGAGGTTGTTGTTCAAAGAATATCTTATCTATTTCGTTTCTTTCATGCATATGCATATCATTTTCATGATCAAGCAAATATTATTCTAGTGGATCAGTAGGAGGCACGGCAATAGAAGCAAGACCAATTATTTCATCCTTACTAGGCAATTCTTTCTTATGATGTTTTCTACTAAACTTAGAAAAATTAAACTCATGAGACTCATCCCCAAAACTAACACCGACAGTTTGTTTCTCACCATATATCTTAGCATCAACGGTGTTCAAGAAGGGTCTACCAAAAATAATGGGACAGAAGTCATCTTGTGGAGAACCAAGGACTAGAAAATCAGTAGGATATTTTACTTTCCCACACAAGACTTCAACATCTCTAACAATCCCAAGTGGTGTGATGGTGTCTCCATTAGCAAGTTTAATAGTAACATCTATGTCTTCTATTTCAGCGGGTGCTATATCATCCATAATTTCTTGATATAAGGTAAAAGGGATAGCACTCACACTAGCACCTAAGTCACATAAACCATGATAACAGTGATCTCCTATTTTGAACGAGACAACAGGCATGCCAACAGCAGGTCTATGTTTATCTTTTTCATCGGATTTGGCAATTCTAGCAGCAGCATCACAGAAGTAAATAACATGCCCATCAATATTTTCTACCAAGAGATCTTTGACCATAGCAACACTAGGTTCTACTTTGATTTGTTCTAAAGGTCTAGGTGCTTTAATGTGACTTTTGCTAACCACAGTTGAAACCTTAGCATGTTCCTTTATCCTAACAGGGAAAGGTGGTTTTTCAATATAAGCAGTGGGAACAACTGGATCAACATTGTAAATGATAGTTTCTTCTTTAGCTATTACCGGTTCTTTAATTTCTTCTCTAATAGGGAGATGATATTTAAATCACTTGTCCTTAGGGAGATCAACATGAGTAGCAAATGATTCACAGAAAGAGGCTACTATCTCAGAGTCAAGTCCATATTTAGTGCTAAACTTGTGAAAAGCATCAGTATTCATGAAAGATTTAACACAATCAAACTTAAGCTTAATACCTGACTCTTTACCTTCGTCGAGTTCCCAATCTTCAGAGTTGCGTTTAATTCTTTCTAAAAGATCCCACCTGAATTCAATAGTCTTCTTCATGAAAGAACCAGTACAAGATGTATCGAGCATGGATTGATCATCACGAGAAAGCCGAGCATAAAAATTCTGAATGATAATTTCTCTTGAGAGCTCATGATTGGGGCATGAATATAACATTGACTTAAGCCTCCCCCAAACTAGAGTGATACTTTCTCCTTCACGAGGCCAAAAATTATAAATATAATTCTGATCATGATGAACTAGATGCATAGGATAATTTTTTTGCTGAAATTCAAATTTCAATCGATTCCAGTTCCAAGATCCAATATCATCGCATAGCCTATACCATGTCAATGCTTTTCCCTTCAAAGATAAATGGAAAACCTTCTTCTTAGCTTCATCTCGGGTAAACCTGCAAGCTTAAATAATCCACAAATTTCATCTACATATATCAAGTGCATATCAGGATGTTCAGTTCCATCTCCTGCATAAGGATTAGCTAGCAGTTGTTCTATCATACCTGAAGGAATTTCATAACCAATATTTTCAGTAGGTGCAGTAGGTTGAGGGGCAACTAATTGTGGTTCTAGTCGAGCTGAAGATACCCCGAACAAACCCCTGAAAGGATGATTCTCCATAGTAACAAGTAACAATAAATTTCAGCACGCAGTAATAATTTTTTCTTACCGATTTCCACTCACCAAGAGCGCTTCACTCCCCGGCAACAGTGCCAGAAAAGAGCCTTGATGACCCACAAGTATAGGGGATCAATCGTAGTCCTTTTGATAAGTAAGAGTGTCGAACCCAACGAGGAGCAGAAGGAAATGACAAGTGGTTTTAAGCAAGGTAATTTTCTGCAAGCACTGAAATAAGGGGTAACGGATAGTTTGATAGCAAGATAATTTGTAACGAGCAAGTAACGATAACGATAAGTAAAGTGCAGCAAGATAGCCCAATCCTTTTGTGGCAAAGGACAGGCCAAAATGGTCTCTTATAATAAGTAAAGCGTTCTTGAGGGTACACGGGAATTTCATCTAGTCACTTTCATCATGTTGATTCGGTTCATGTTCGCTACTTTGATAATTTGATATGTGGGTGAACCGGTGCTTAGGTGCTGTTCTTACTTGAACAAACCTCCTACTTATGATTAACCCCCTCGCAAGCATCCGCAACTACGAGAAAAGTATTAAGATAAAATCTAACCATAGCATTAAACTTTTGGATCCAAATCGGTCCCTTGCGAAGTACCGCATAAACTAGGGTTTAAGCTTCTGTCACTCTAGCAACCCATCATCTAATAAATACTCCACAATGCATTCCCTTGGGCCCAAATATGGTGAAGTGCCATGTAGTCGACGTTCACATGACACCACTAAGGGAATCACAACATACATATCATCAAAATATCGAACACATATCAAGTTCACATGATTACTTGCATAAAGATTTCTCCCGTGACCTCAAGAACAAAAGTAACTACTCACAAATGATAATCATGCTCAAGATCAGAGGGGTATTAAATAGCATAATGGATCTGAACATAAAGTCTTCCACCAAATAAACCATATAGTAATCAACTACAAGATGTAATCAACACTACTAGTCACCCACAAGTACCAATCTAAGGTTCCAGTACAAAGATTGAACACAAGAGATGAACTAGGGTTTGAGAGGAGATGGTGCATGATGGTGAAGATGTTGATGAAGATTGGCCTCCCAAAGATGAGAGGGTTGTTGGTGATGACGATGACGATGATTTCCCCCTCCGGGAGGGAAGTTCCCCCGACGGAATCTCTCCGCCAAAGGGCAAAAGTGCTCCTGCCCAAGTTCCGCCTCGATACGGCGGCGCTCCGTCCCGAAAGTCCTCTCCTTATTTTTTCTAGGTCAAAATGACTTATATACCAGAAGAGGGGCACCGGAGGTGGGCTGAGGAGGGCACAACCCACCAGGGCGTGACTGGGGGGCCAGGCGCGCCCAGGTGGGTTGTGCCCACTTGGTGGGCCTCCTCCGGTAGTTATTTGCTCCAGTATTTTTCTTTTATTCCAAAACAATTCTCCGTAAAGTTTCAGCTCATTTGGAGATGTCCAGAATAGGTAACTCTGATGTAGCTTTTTCCGGTCCAGAATTCCAGCTGCCGGCATTCTCCCTCTTTGTGTAAACCTTGCATATTATGAGAGAAAAGGCATTAGAATTACTCCAAAAAGCATTATTATGCATAAAAACATAGTAAATAACAGTAGGTAAACATGATGCAAAATTGACGTATCAGGAATGTACACACACCCCATGCTAGCTAGACTAAGGGTCAGTTCTTTTGGTGGCTTTTTTGGGCTTCTAGAATAAGTTGCGTCCTACCTAACTTATTTTAGAAGCCCAACCAATTTTTTTAGAGGTGTACTAGTCAAGTCTTTTTTTAGCAAACGAAGTGGGGAAATCCTCCACTGTAACTCTTTTTCAATAATATAGGTGGGACCTATACAGATGTCTGTACACAGAAATGATAAAAAAATATAAATTTACAAGTAATCTAGCCAAGATTGAATTCCTTCTTTCAGACTTGGTTTGCCCTTCTTGATGATGGTGTCAAAGTGTTCTTTGAAGCAGGTAATGCAGTAGGCTAAGCTTTTGGTTTTATTATCAAAGATGATACTGTTTCTGTGCTTCCATAGGCTCCAACATCCAGCAATTAAGCACTCCTTGTAAAATTATATGTTGCTTCTTTTCTTTCCATCCAACAGCATTTCGGTCATATCATAATTTGTGTTCCATTAAAATCCTAGTGCAAGCCAAAAGTTCTGGCTGAAGTCACAGCTAAAAAACAGATGCATCGAATGTTCACTAGGTTCATCATTACATAAGTCACATTTGTTGTCGTCAATGTAAAAGTTCTTCCTAAGTAGTAAATCTATGGTGTTCATCCTGTCTTGTGTGAGAAAGCAAAAGAAGAATTTCTGTTTTGGCAAGTTACAAGACCTCCATATCCATTGATAAGTCTCTAGCGCATCAGGTGGGTTTCCAATATATTCCAAATAGATTCTTTTCTTAGAGTATTTGCTAGAACTCTAGTAGAACTGCCGTGTGTCTTTGCCATTGATGTTTCTTCTGCCATTCATAATGTCTAATAATTGGTAGCTTTGTTGAACAACAATAGATGACATAGGAGTATGGAACTTCTCATAAAAACTATCCTGCTCAATGTTGCTCATCATGGCAATAGTGGTATCTTTATCTCTTGCATATGAGAAGAGGTGGGGCATTTGGTCCTTCATGGGATCCCCATTCCATTTATCATACCATATCTTAATAGTATCCCCCATTATAGGTGAGCATACAGTCATTTTCTTGAAATCTTCTAGTATGGAGTAGCAATCTCTCCACCAGAAAGAGCCCGCGTTGGTGGGTTAACTAGGAACTTTCCCATCCCTATAGTATGTGTTCCATATGAGTTGAACCCATGGTATATCATGCTTATTGAAGAATTTGAACAGGAATTTAGTAAGCAATGCTCTGTTTTGCATTCTGAGGTCAAGAACACCTAGACCTCCTGCTCTTTTAGGGAGGCAAACCTTCCCCGTTTAACCATGCATTTTCCATGCTTGTTAATGCCTTTCCCATACCATAGAAATCCTCTTCGAGATTTTTCAAAGTGATCAAGTATAGTAAATGGGATTTTGATACAACACATTGCAAAAATGGGTAGAGCATACTAGTCAAGTCTTAATAACTAGGCATATGAAAGATAAATTTGGTTGGACTTCTAGAATAAGCTGGGTAGGCGGCAGCTCATTCCGGCATATTCTAGAAGTCAGCAAAAGAACTGCCCTAATTGGCTGCTGGCCCATTTCTCTCCCTCCACCGGTTTTGGGAACATTTTAGAAGGCTCCCACCGGTTTCGCTAGGCTCGGTTTTGGTGTTTTTTCAAAAGTTTTTTATTTTTCATTTTTATTTCTATTTATTTATAAAAATTCTTTTCTATTACTTTTTTCTTTTCAACTCAAATTTTCTTCTCAAATTTGTGAACTTTTTCCAAATTTGTGAACTTTTCTAAATTTAGTAACTTTCTGATTTTAGAAAACAATTTTTTTACAAATTCATGGTTTTGTTTTCCTTTTTGCGAACTTTTTCAAATTATGAAAATTTTCATGTCTTTAACTTATTTCAAATTCATGAAATATTCCCAAACTCAGATTTTTTTTCTCCCAAATTTCATGATTTTTTTCAATTTTATGAACTATTTTTTCAAAAAAAATTAATTTTTTCAATAATATCATGACCTATTTTAATTGTTGTGAATATTTTTCTCAAATTCATGAATTTTTTTCTAAATTCGTTATTCTTTTTCAAATTTCATGACCTATTTTAATTCTTGTGAATATTTTTTGAAGCCGTAGACTTATTTTCAAATTCATGATTTTTTGAATGCATTTACTTTATTATTCATGATTCTTTTTTAAAATGTATGATTTGTTTTAAAAATGCATGATCTTTTTTCAAAAGCTTTTCAAGTACATGCACTTTTTCCCTAAAAGTCAACGATCATTGTTCAGCAATCAGGGTCAATGGTTTTTTAAAAGTGTTATAAATGCTGGCATGGTTTTTCGTAGCAAACCAACAATAGAAGAAATCAAAAAGAAAAAAAAATGAGCTGCGGAAGCCAACGGGGTGAAGCGAGTGGTCGAGCGAGCTGGTGCACGATTGGGCCGTCGCCCATTTGCCACAACGCTGGTGCCGGTTTGCCTCCCTATTTACCATGGAGGATGTGGGATAGCGCGTTAAAGAGTACCCCCCCCCCCACCCGCGCGCGCGCCTGCCCCCGACGCGAGCGTTGGTGAACTGGGTCGGTCCATTTTCGATTTTCCACCACCAGTTTTGGGAATGTTTATCATATTCAAAAAATGTTCATCCGATTCAAAACATGTACTTGAATTCAAATGTTATTCATAAAATTCAAAAACAATGTTCATCAAAACTTCAAAAATTCTTCATGAAAATAAAAAAATTCACCAAAACTCAAAATTTGTTCATTTTTTGAAATCTTGAACCTTCTTTAATTCAAGAACATTTTTTTAAATTGTGGAACACCTTTTTTGAATTCATGATTTTTTTTTTGAAATTTAGAACTTTTTTGAATTCCCAAACTTTTTTAAAAACAAATAATAGAAAAGAAATAAAATAAACAAAAGGAAAAATAGGGCGAGGCCCGTAACGGACTTGGGCCGTCCCAAGTTAGGGCGTGATGGGACAAGGGGGGGGGGGTCCAAATTTGCTCGACGCGCGTCGTACAACGCGCTAAGCGGGAGTGCTCCTGGGGGGCGCAACTATGTGCCGCTTGTTGGCATGCCCAGGCAAGGCTCGCCTGCATGGAGCTCGAACTGGGCCAAGTAACCACTTGTCGCGTCGTCATGATGACATTATGCATGATTTTTTTTCCTTCACATTTTTATTTAGTTTTTCAATTTTTTTATATTTAAAAATATTCTATACGTATTGCAAATACATTACATTAAAACTTTATAAATGTTAATCTTGCCTTTGAAAAATGTTAAATACGTATAGATTTTATTTTATGTACACAAAAAATGTATGGCGTGAATGAAAAGAGTATAAATGTTAGTCATGTTAATGAAAATGTTTCGGAGAAATTAAAAATGTCATACAGTTCAAAACAATTATGTGATACTTTTTTTAAATGTTTATACAATGGGAAAAATTGTTCGTGTAATTAAAAGAATATGTTGCGTACATTAAAAAAATGTACATCCCAGTTCAAAAAGAATCTTCACAAGTTTTTAAAATGTTTATAAAATGTAGGAAAAATTTACAATTCAAAAAATGTAGAAAAATGCATTTGCGAAATAATTTAAAATGTATCAGAAAAAAATATTGAAAACATGTTTTTTGTAAAAATGTTAAACATGTATTTGAATAATGTTATTGCCCAAAAAATGTTTTCATGTAAAATAATGTACTGCGTGTATGAAAAAATAGACAAGTGTTGCAAAAATAAATACAAAAGCCCGACAAAAAAAACCAATAGATCGAAAACGCAAGGAGGAAACAGAGAAAACTTAAGTATAAATCTACCCCTAATAATAAAGCACGGACTGCTTCTGGTCGTCCGTCATTGAGATTGCCCCCGAAGTTGCTAATAATTACTCGTGCTACCGGTAAGTATAGGAAAAGGATTCGGCATTATAAAAAAAAACACCGCCGCGAAGTGTTTCTTATAGCCTAATACACTACAATAACACAAGCACGCGCACGGCATGATGGCAAAGGCTGCAGCGCTCCACAAGAAAGACCAGGGATCTATCCCTTCTGCCCCTTTTTCCGCGCGCATCCTCCCCCGGCACATGGTAATGGGCCGGGGCATGGCGCCCCCTTCTATTTCATTTTTTTTCTTTTTTACTTTGTCATTTCTGTTTTTGTTTTTTCTTCTCTAAATTAATTCGGGGTATTTAGATGACCAAATTTGAAAAAGATGAGAGTTTTTACAAAATATTGAGAAATCATAAACTGTTTGTCAATTCAAAAAATCATAAAATGTTCATAATTTCAAAAAAAATGTCCACATTTTCTAAAACATTCACGATTTCAAATAAATGTTCATGAAATAAAAAAAATGGTCATGATTTTTTATTTCAAAAAAATGTTCGAGAATTTGAAAAAATGTCCATAAAATTTTAGGAAATGTTCACAAAATATAGAATTGATCCGTAAAATTTTAGGAAATGAGCAAAACGAACCGTCGCTTACATAGAGGTTTTATTAGGGGATCTATAGAGGTCGTTTTATGATTTTATTTAGTCCCTCGCGTTGGGTAAAATAAAGGTTTCCATGTTTTGTACAGCGTCGAGCCCAAAAAAATTGACTTAACTTCCTATGGGTTAGTTTTTGTAAGCCATATAAAAAGGACTAAATGTCTATTTTGCATCCATACATGGTATCATAGTTTGTGGTACACACCGCTACGCTAGGTCAAGACAAGACACATCATTCATCAGTCTAGCTTAGGCAGGGTCCATCAATGCAGTTTGCTCAGCCAAAAATATTTCGTTATGATGCCTTAGGAAATCAAGTCGTGATGAGACCATCACATTTTTAGTTTTTGAAATGAATTTTTAAAAGTCCCTTATCTCATCATGACATCACTCAGACATAGTTTGTGAAATGACATTTTAAAAGTCCTTATCTCATCCTTGCATTTGATTCAGACTTTTTTTTTAATATTTACCACACCTGCATAATGTGATAGTTTATCTCCCATTGCAATGCACGGGCATATTTGCTAGTAAGAAGAAAAAAAACCCTTGAGAAACAAAGAAAACTGAAAAATATAATGATTAGAAAAGAAAACCAAAAAGCACACAAAAAAAACAACAGCAAGCGAAAAAGAAAAAGAGGAAAAAACCAGACTGACTCGATCGCAAGGACCGTACGTGAAGGCATCGAACGATACCGCTAATGGGCCCTCCGTGGTAGTCCGCCCATAGGCAATTCCTATTAGGAATTGGTAGGGGCGAGACCTAGCACCGCTCTCCTGCGAAGGAGGTCCGAATCACTAGTTAAGCGTTACCCCTTGCAAATGTCACTCTCACCTCTCAATGGCTGACAACTGGCGCACTTCACAACCTGTGAGTTTGCTCTTTTTCGTAAATTTGTTATTATTTAAAATGCATTATCTCTTGAACCGTGCGTCCAAATTCCGAACCATTTTCACCTTTAAATTTCTCACATCGAGATATTTAAAACTAGATCCTATGTTAATAGGTTTTGACGAACTTTTTATCCATGAAAAATTAAAAACCAAAAAAACAAAGAAAAAAGCAAAATACCAAAAAATAGATTAAAAAAAACCAGCACAAAAAACAATGAAAAAATAAATAGAGACCTAGAAGCACGATTGCAGTTTTTAAGTTTTTTCCTCTTTTCGAGAAGCACAGCATTATTTTCCTTGAGAAGCACAACGGAAGCAAATTTGTGCCTCTAGGAGAAGCAAATATGTGCTTCTCTTGGAAGCACGTACTTTTTCCTTTTCCGAGAAGCACAATTGTGCCTTTCTGGGAGGCAAATATGTGCTTCCATGGGAACAAATATGTGTTTCTTGTGGAAGCACGTATTTTTTCTCTTTTTGAGAAGCACATGAGTGCCTATCATGGAAGCAAATCTATGCCTCTATGAGAAGCAAACATGTGATTGTCATGAAAGCACATGTTTTTTCCCTTTATGAGAAGCACAATTATGCCTATCACATAAGCAAATATGTGTCTTCACAAGAAGCAAATATGTGTTTCTCATGGAAGCACAATTTTTTCCCTTCCCGAGATGCATAGTCGTGCCTCTAGCGGAAGCAAATATGTGCCTCCACGAGAAGAAAATATATGCTTCTCGTGCAAGTACACATTTTTTCCCTTCCTGAGAAGCACGGTTGTGCGTCTCGTGAGAAGCAAATCTGTGCTTCTTGTGGAAGCACATATTTTTTTTTTTCGAGAAACACAACTTTATTTTTCGCGGCAGCAAACCTGCATTTCTCGTGGAAGCATAAAAAACACGCAAAAAAAAGTTTCACACGTTTATTTTCTGCAAAACCTAGGGAAAACCAAAACCCGAATAAAACATACCTAAAAACTGAAAACACATACTAAATTTATTTCAAAATATTTCAGAGGGAGAGCCCAACACGTGGCGGTGGTTGGATACATCTCTGAACATGCTGTGTGACCACCCAAAATGACCCCTGAGGCCCCCGCAAAGGGACAATCTCCAGTTAGTTGCTCTCTAGGGGCACCCCTATTCTCAGCTTAAGCGAGCACAGGGGAAGCCTCACGTCGGGGGAACCCCAGATGGGCTGGCCCAGCCGCGCGGGAGGCTACGACTTGTATTTTTTTGTTTTCGTTTCTCGTTTTTTGCTTTATTTTTGTACTTTTTTATAAATTAAAATATTCTGCACACACACACATTTTTTTTGTACTTTTTTTTATAATTTTATACTCCTGGGAGTATGTACTCCCATCCTTAATATACCTCTGGTACGCATTGATTATACCCCTCTATCATTCTCAATATACTTCATTAAATATTTTAAGATACCCCAATTCGAGTTTGGTTGAAAGAATATCATTTGTGAGGTACTTTTTGTAATATACATTTTTCACGTACGAATAAATCAGTATATACGTAAACCTTCAAAAATATGTAGACTCACATGAATTTTTTCATGAAACTCATTTTGGGGTATCTACTAATTATTAATGAAGTATATTAAAATTAATAAAAAGGTATGAAATATTCATCTATGTGGTATATGAGGTGCAGGAGTACGTACTCCCAGGAGTACACAACCATTTTCCTACACACACACACACACACAGAGATACAAAAAACACTATTGAAAAACACATCTGAAAAATATTGAGCAAGTATATGAAAAATGTTGAATATGTATTAAAAAATGTTGAACTAGTATTTGAAAAGTGTTGAACAAACATTTGACAAATGTTGAAGAAGTACTAAAAATTGTCGAACGAGTATTTGAAAAATGTTGAACAAATATTTGAAAATGTTGAATAAGCATTTGACAAATGTTGAACGAGCATTTGACAAATGTTGAATAAGTATTAAAAATTATTGAACGAGCATTTGAAAAATGTTGAACAACTATTTAAAAATGTTGAATAAGTATTAAAAATATTGAACAAATTTTTGAAAAAAAGTATTGAATAAGTATTAAAAAATGTTGAACGAGTATTTGGAAAATGTTGAATATGTATTTGAAAAATATTGAATAAGTATTAAAATGTTGAACAAGTATTTAAAAAATGTTGAATAAGCGTTCGGACAATGTTGAACGTGTATACCAAAAATGTTGATCACTTATTAAAAAAATGTTTTGACATATGCAAAAATGTAGAGTGAAAAAAAACATAAGAAAAGTAGAAAATAGAGAAGAAATGTTAGACGTGTATTCGAAAAATATTGTTGACATATACAAAAAATGATGACTAATAACCAAAATAACAAACAAAACCAAAAAAAGAAATGAAATAAACAAAAGAAAATAAAAACAATGAAACAAAATGCAAAAAACAATGAAAAAATGGAAGAATCAAAATAAAAGAAAGAAAAAGAAGAATAAAGAAAACCAAAGAAAACAGAAAGAAAATAAAAAAAGGACGTTGATAACGCCCACACGTGTGGTGGGAACAACACCCGCCCACACGCCCTATAACACACAGATTGCGCCACGTCACCACATTCATGCATATGGGAATCTTTTTGGGTTTCTAGTTTTTAAAATATTTTATCTCTTAAATAAAAAATCCGATTGAAGATCCGTTTTCACCATTAAATCCATCGCGACGAGATCTTCGAAACTAGATCTCATATCAATATGTTTCGACGACTTTTTTGTAGGGGTTAAAAGTTGCCATGTCTATTACACATGAATTGCTATGGTATTTACACTAAAATTGCCATGATATGTTTCAGCTATTTTTCTTCTACATTTAAAAGTAAATTTTGACATATTATAAAACGGGGAATTAAGAAACTAGACTTGCCATGAACCATAAACTAAAATTGCCATGATACATGCACTTAAAATTGCCATGGTTCATACAAAAAATAATTTTCATGTTCAAAGTACTGGAATTGCCATGGTCAAAATATTAAAATTACCATGATCTATAAACTAAAATTGCCACATGGCAACTTTAGTGTAAACACTATGCAACTACAGTGTAAATATCATGGCAACTTTTGACAAATTTTTTTTCATCAAAACATATCAACATGGGATCTAGTTTTGAAGATCTCGTCGAGACGAATTTAATAGGGAAAATGGATTTTTAATTGGATTTTTAATTAGGAGATAAAACATTTTTAAGACAAAAACCAAAAAGATTCCCGCTGATGTCATCTGTTTTGACGTGGCAAAATGATTGGTAATGGAGGCGTTTGGGCCATGTTGCTTCGTGGCACACGTGTGGGCGTTAACATTTGCCTAAAAAAAACTGTGAAAACTGAGAAGAAAAAAAGAAAGAACCGGCTCAAATGGCATAAAGCTGGTGCGCCCGTTGTACTTACCCACGAATGGAACGTGGTCGTAGTGGATAGCGGCGCCGTCTGATATGCTTTGCGGCCAAGGATCCATCCTTGGTTATCCCTGTCCTCTCTTGTCTTTATACCTTAGCGCTCGCGAACGGCGGCCCAGTTACCTCACGGAGCCTACCTACAGCGAGACTTTTTCTGGTGATTTGCTTAATGCGAGAAATAGTCGCCGCGGCTCCCTAGGAGGAGGGAACAACTAGTTGACGAACGCTCCTTCGGGAGCCTCGCCACGTGTCGTGCTCTGTGCGCTCTCTTCGTATTTTTTTTATTTTTCCGCACGTGTTTTCGGCTTTTTAAACATTTTTTTTGGTTTTTTCGACGTTTTGGTTTTCCATCGGTCTTCCTTAGCTTTTGGGTCAACAAAATTTTTTGAATTTTTTTTGCGAAAAAACGTGTTTTTTTTTTGCTTCCTCCAGAGGCACGGTTTTGCTTCTGCGAGAGGCACGGTTTTACTTTTGTGAGAGGCATGACCGTGCCTCTCGGAAACGAAAAAAAAACATATTTTTCATTTTTTTTCTTCTGTGAGAGGCACGGCCGTGTCTCTCGGAAACGAAAAAAAACGCGTTTTTTATTTTTTTTCTTCCGCGAGAGGCACGGTTGTGGCCTGTGCCTCTTGGAAATGTAAAAAAAACATGTTTTATATTTTTTTCCTTCCGCGAGAGGCACTGTTTTGCTTCCACAAGAGGCACGATTGTGATTTTCACGAGAGGCACGAAAAAACTGTGCTCCCAGTTCATTTTTTCGTCCGGTTTTTTTCGAGAAAAAAAAGTTCGTTAAAACCTATCAACATGGGACCTAGTTTTGAAGATCTCAACGCGAGAAATCCAAAGGTGAAAACGGCTCGAGATTTGGACACACGGTTTAAGAGATAAAACGTTTTTAACAAAGGAATCTTCGAAAAAAGGAAAAACTCTCAGATTGCGACAAGTGAAGCATAGGTGAGAGTGACTTTTGCGATGAGTACTCCTCAGTTAGTGATTTCGCTAGGAGGAGAGCAACTAGTTAACGAGCGCTCATTCGGGAGTCTCACAACGATCAGCGCCACTTGGCGCGCTCTCAGCCATTCGCCACGTGTCGCGCTTTGGGCGCTCCCTCCGAATTTTGTTTTTTATTTTTCCGCACGCGTTTTCGGTTTTTTTCCTGTTTTTTTCGACGTTTTGGTTTTTCATCGGTCTTCCTTAGCTTTTCGATAAAAAAAAATTTCAAATTTTTTTTTTCGTGAAAAAACACGTTTTCTTTGTTTTTTCTTTCGCGAGAGTCACGGTTTTGCTTCCGTGAGAGGCACGGTTTTGCTTTCGCGAGTCACGACCGTGCCTCTGGAAATAAAAAAAACGCGTTTTCTGTTTTTTCTTTTCGCGAGAGTCATGGTTTTGCTTTCACGAGAGGCATGGTTGTGCTTTCGTGAGAGTCACAGCCGTGCCTCCTCGGAAACGGAAAAAACACGTTTTTTCTTTTTTTTCCTTTCCGCGAGAGTAACGGTTTTGCTTCCGCGAGAGGCACGGTTGTGATTTCGTGAGAGGCACAGGCGTGCCTCTTTCGGAAAGGAAAAAAACCCATGCTCTCGGTTCGGTTTTTCGTCTGTTTTTTTTTATGAAAAAAAAGTTCGTCAAAACCTATCAACATGGGATCTAGTTTTGAAGATCTCGATACGAGGAGTCCAACGGTGAAAGCGGTTCGAGATTTGGACGCACGGTTTAAGAGATAAAACGTTTTGAATAAACGGATCTACGAAAAAAGGGAAAACTCCTAGGTTGCGATAAGTGGCGCGCTGCAAGTGGCGCACATGCAGCGCGCCACTTGTCACAATTTGGGGAGATTGAAGTGATCTTTGCAACGAGTACTCCCCACTAGTGATTTCGCCAGGAAGAGGTCTCGTTTCGGTTTCGGCTGCAGTTGCGGGCCGGATGTATTGGGTACAACAATTCTGACCCTTAAAAAGGCCCAAATTCACCTACAAATTGGAGTACACGGGCCCAGTTTGTTGGACAGCAAACCCCTCCACCGAACACGAAAGAGGTGTACTACCACCATCCCAGACGAGGAGCAGAGCCACCGCAATCGAATCCCCTTCCTTCCTTCCTTCCGTCCGGGATGGAGCGCGTGAGAAGGGCTTCGCACGCCGGCTCCTGGTACACCAACAACGGTACCCCCTCCATCTTCCACCTCCCACCCTGATCCCCCTACCCTTTTTCAGTCTGCTGGATTCCGCCCGCCCCTCTCTTCCGAGGGAGAACGAGAGAGAGAGAAAGGTGGAATCTTTTCTGTGCGCTTGATCTGATTTCAGGGCCAGATTAGGGGGGTTTGGTGGGGGCTTATCGGTATCGGTGTCGGCAGGATTTCTACTGGCTCCTGTTCATACTAGAGTAGCGTCTATGGATTGGATTGGATTGGATCCGTGCGCCCTGTTAAGGTGGGGAAAGTGTGCACTGTTGTTGACTTCATTACCTGTTAAGGTTTCTCCCTCCTTGGCACCAAGATGACGGAGCAGAGTGGCAGATTCTGCCGTAAATGCAGTTGTTTCTGATCAGATTCACGGGGATCAGGTGGACTGTGTAGTTTGCAGAATCCAACTGCAAACATAGGAACCACCTGCAGTGTGCTCTATAGGTTGGATCTGACGAACAATCTGCTGAGTGTGAATTTTTTGTGTGCTACATATTCAGACTGTACTGCCATGCCATCATTTAGGACACCGCCCGCTTCGTCGTGTTCAGTCTGTCGAAATGTGGAAATACTCGACATGTTTGATTATGCTGGAACAGTTGCGTTTTGTTATAGAAAGGCTCATGTTTTGCCGGAATATTCAGAAGCCGTTTACTTTGTTTTCAGTTGTTGAATCATCAGCTTCCAAACTTTAGATTTACCTCCAACCTTTTCCAAGAATCTCGATCATTAATTCCTCTTCCTTCTAGTTGTCATATCCTAAATGGCTAAATCATGTACTGCTCCATGTTCACAATTAGCCAGCAAGCTGGAAGAGGAACTTGATGGTTGGCTTTCGGCAGCTGCTCTCACCAAGTCACCTGATGTTAGGGCCGTAATTGCACCGTAAGTTGGTGTTTATTGTATGCAGGTGGAATTCTGTTCATGACTGTTCTGTAATACCAACAAGCTTTTCTTTCCTTGCAGCCATGCTGGCTATTCGTACTCAGGGCGCTGTGCAGCTTATGCTTTTGGCAACATTGATCCAACTAACATGTGAGTTAAGCAATTTGTGGCCGTTGTTTTCTTTGCTAAAAACAAACAAATGTGCTTTATCGTGATGTTTACAGTTCCAATAGCAACTGACTGCTCTTTTTGTATTCATTATACTGTGAGTTCTGTCAAGTATAAGTACCATGTTTGTGTATGTAAATGACTAAATGCCCGTCCATAATTAACGTTTTAATGGCCATTCATTTAAGTGATGACTTTTACATTTTGTCTACCTGAAGTTCTCCACTCATTGATATATGTGAGTGACGTATGCATTGACGGCCTTAGTTTTCAAACCATCATCCTATTTCTAGTTGAGCCCTAAATAATTATCCAAATGTTTCACTCTACCATGTGTTGGTATATAGTACTGTATGATATTTACTTGTTAGCTTGTTTGTTGGTTTGACATGACTAGATAAGTAGTAGAAAGCACCATTATATGCAGGCATAAGAACTGTATGTGTAAACTGTATAATATGATGCACTTTTGCCCAGCATAACCAAATATAATGCATAGTATACTTCTCAATAGTAAACTAAAAAAAATCATGAAAGTGATTTTTTGCTTTCTAACAATTCTAAGCTAGAAACATTATAATGAACTCTTTAGAATTATAAAAGGTCACTAGAAAAGTAAGTCCACATAACATACTCTCTCCGTTCCATAATGTAGTGCCTATAGATTTTTTGAAAAGTCAAACCTCATCAACTTTGACCAAGTTTGTAGAGAAAAACATTTACATCTAGAAGGCCAAACATATATCATTAGATTCGTCATAAGACATATTTTCATATTTTATATATTTGATATTGTAGATATAAGTAGTTCTCTCTATAAACTTGGTCAAAGTTTACAAAGTTTGACTTTCCAAAAAATCTATACGCACTACATTTTGGAACGGAGGGAGTATTTACAAAAGATATCATACCTTACCTGATAAAGTAACACAAATTAATAAGTTAAAATAATTAATTCATCAGATTTTTACGCTGTACATTGTGCATAATTTAAAGGCATGGGTCCAACTATAAATCTAAACCAATGCTAACCACATCACTGGTAAGCTACTTTTGTTCTGCCAAACATGTACCCTTAATATTCGTGATTCTCACCCTACATGCTACAAAGGACAATCTTCTAGTTCCATTCTTATAACTGGCTTCTTTCGTCACCTTTTTTCCTTAATCCTGTTTAGTATCTAATTCCGAATTTTCTTCATGTGAATCAGTTCTCGGGTGTTTCTGCTCGGCCCATCTCATCACTACTATACTCCAAAATGTGCTCTGTCAAGAGCTACTGTTTATAGCACCCCGATTGGGGATTTACCAGTAGACCTGGAAGGTATCATGCTTACAAAATTAAGATGCCCAAGCTATTTCTTTGATATTCATATCAACCTTTTCATGTAAATTTCTAATCTGGAAAAGTCCACTTTTCAACCCTAAACTTGGTCAAAAGCTCACTTTCTTATCTGGATTTGAACTTCAATTTGTCATAACTGTCCAGACTTCAACCTCGATCCAATGAGGGGTGGTATTGAGCTGATGTGTTGCGACGTGTATGCCAGCCTGAATCTACCTTATCAGTAAAATCAGTGGGAAGAGCTGACAGGTTGAATTGCTGCCAGCCCTTCTCAGTGGTTTTATCTGGGCCATCAACTCCCCCCCCCCCCCCCTGAGAATTTCGTCAAATAAAAGAAAACAAGTTGGCCCCACATATCATACTTACACTTGTTCCCCGCTTTTTGTTAGATTTGTTACCTTAATAGTCGCACAATGTCTGTATTTCATTGCTTGAGGATGTTCAGAAAATACTTTTCATACACTTTATATACGGCCAAACCCAGCTTGAAAGAAGGCATGCAGCAGTGGCTGAACACTTCGCAATCTTATCCCCCTTCTGCTCCCTCCACTGTTCGCCTTCATTGTACATACCATCCTATTTAAAAAATGATAATGACGCAATAGGGGTCTTCCCTACATTTCTTCACGTAAAAAGAAAGAAGTCTGGTTCGCTTCTTGTGTGATCTGTTTGTAAGTTCAATCTCATTTATTTTACTGAGATGTACATTTTTTATCCATCCACTATCCCCCAAAACAAGTTTAGTCCTCAACTTAAATAATACTAGACAACATGATTACACGATCCCTCAACTTTTTAAACAAGGCAATTTTGGTTCCTTTCCCGACCAGAAGCGGTTTGATGGATGACATGGTAGTCGTTCCACACATTTGGTGGTACAGCCAACAATTGTTTTTGAAAGAAAAATTACAAGCAAAGAAAAATCAGGAAAAATAACAGAAACAAATAAGGATAAATCATGAATATTATTATTAATATGTTACGGAAAATGAGAATGTTATGGATGGGAAAAACGTCAAGAATTTACGAAAAAGAAAAATCATAAATATTCTGAAAAGCAAAGAAATTAGAGGGTACTCATAAATAATTTTCTTGTTTTCCATGAATGCACCCAAAATCTGTTTTGTTTCTAATTTTCAATTTTATTTCTTTGGATTTTCAGTCTAGACTCTAGAATTGCATGTCGACCCTGAGCTATCTGACATCTCTACCTGTTGGTAGATCTTAATAACACACTATGAGATCTCCTTTTCAATCAGATCATTCAGTCTTGCTTAGCTCTTTGTGAACTTTAGACATGCATTCTTACATTACTGTTTTTCCAGTTATCGAGGAACTCAAAGCTACCGGAAAATTTGAATTTATGGACCTTAATGTGGATGAGGCTGAACATAGCATGGAAATGCATTTGCCTTACCTTTCTAAAGTATTTCAGGGGTAATTACTATGTTGTTAAAGCTTGTATCCATCTTGTATTTCTTTTTAAATAAAATATGGATCCTACAATCATAATTCTTTTTCATGACCTGGCAGATATAATGTAAAAGTTGTACCTATCCTTGTTGGTGCGGTCAACTCCCAAAATGAAGCCATGTATGGGCAGTTGCTCGCTAAATATGTGGATGATCCAAAGAACTTTTTTTCTGTCTCCTCAGACTTTTGCCACTGGGGATCTCGGTAAGTGATTTAGTGTCTGATTATTGTAATTTTTGTTTACTTTGCAATTAAATGTCAAGTGCGTCATTACTGTACATACCTCGTCGGTATAGAATAAGTGAACCTAATACAAGGCACATCCTAACCACATAATCTGCAGCTAGAGCAAATTTTCATAATCTTCCTGTTTTACCTTTTTTTTAATGAAGCACATTTATTTCTTTAAAGCACGGCTAAATTGCTGGCTACCAAACGAGCACATCATTCGATAGTCCTCTGCCCATAAGATATTGTCATCTAGGATAGCTCCGACACCTATTGTCGGTTGTCGCTGAAGCATGGGCAGGGTTTATTACAATCCCATGGATGAAACATTACTCAATAAAGGAAGTAGATAATAGAAACTTTGCCCGTCGAAGCAGAGTGTTCCCAGTGTGGAATGTTCCATATTTGTGCGACTCGAGCTCTTGCTTCTGGTTAAGGTAGTCTGTATATTGCACTCCCCACTTCCTGCTGCCCAGCTAGCTGTATGACGTATATGAGACATGATCAATAGGTCCAGCTGTAGCAGATACATGATCTCCACTGCTGTCCTGGCCAGTTGCCCCCAGCCTCCTCTACCAGAGTTTTGGAGGAAAGCACCATCGATCTTTGGTCATATGTTCTTCAGCAAAAGTAACTAAAAAAAAATAGTATTTGGCTTATTTAGCGAACCAAAAGCTCTTACCGTATAGAAATGCAGAATAGTTTGCGTGCAAGGTTTGGCTTGAAATTTGTTACTGAATCTAGGTCAAGACACGTGAACAATGAACTTACTGTAACGCAAAGTCGACGACTCGATAGTTCTTCAGGGAGAAAAAAACTGCACGGCCTCAAGTGTGCCACAATTTATGATTTGAGTCTTCTGATCTGAAGTATTTGCTGAGGGGTACTATTCTACGTAGTAAAGGATGCCCTAATACAAGAATAGCCATTAACCCTGTTCTGCATATCAACTCTTATTAGATTCAACATGTGTCTGACATCCTGACTTGTTTAACATATCATGTTTAGTTTAACTGCAAATGGTCTAGAGAGGGATCGATTTCTAAGTCATAAGTGCAAATTCAGATACAACATTGAGTATGTTCAAGATGAATTTGAATCCATATCAGGAGACAGAATTTTCTTGATAATGAAGGATTTGGTCATATGATCCACATACATTCAGGGCTATCATTAAGCCCCTCACTGACCGAGTAAAATCTTATTGTACAGTATTCATGTTGTTGCAATGCTTGCGCTTACAGGTGTATAAGTTTGTCTATCGATCGCTTTGTTTAACATAAATGCTCTGGCAATGTACGAGGACCAATCATGCTTTGGTTATGGTAAAATGGTCATGTATTGAACCAATCTTGAGCTTTGAAGTGCTCAGGGCCGGCTGGTTGATCCACCCACCATTCAAAAACCATTTTATGAAAACATAACTATCACTTGCTATCTCCTCTTGCATTAAGCCCCTATGTCCCAAAATCCAAATAGTAGATCTATCTTCAGGGGATAGCTATGTACGCCACTTCTGTCCAAACGGCCACGTCATTTACTGAAATTGAAGGTTCTAAAGGCTTTGGTTAGTCTCCTGTCCTATCTCTTCATTTTCTCCCTTTCCCCGCTTAAATTCTCTAGGGTCGGCCATGGCCTGATCGTGCCGACCGTTCCCTTCTGCTTGTGTTGCCTGACTTATTCTGTCGACAATATTGACCTCCTTTCATTGTCTATGTCGATCTCCATTGCTTTCTCAATTATCACATGGCCTTCATCTGCCAAGGTTGAGTGGAGTAGAAGGCTTGGGTGAAGTTAGGGCATCACGGAAAATTCTTATAAAGTTGGCTTGCCTGCATATGGATCAGGCTGACATGGGTTGGATGGTGCAGGAAGGCGAAGACAGAATCCATTTGTTCGGAATTTTAGAGGATGGTGGGTTTTGCATACTTTGTACAGAAATTATGTACTCCCTCCTTCCATCTATATAGGGCCTAATGTGTTTTTCGAGGTTAACTTTGACCAAATGTTAGAGAAATAATATATGACATGCAACTTACACAAAGCATACCGTCAAATTTGTATGTGAAAGGAGCTTCCAATGATATAATTTTTGCATTATACATCTCGTGTACTATTAATCTTGTCAATAGTCAAAGACGGTCTTGAAAAATGCATTAGGCCCTATATAGATGGAAGGAGGGAGTACTTCGTTCCAGAGCATAGAAATATGTTCTGAGAGTCCAGATTAGGAAAGGTGTATGATTTGATTTGAAGGGGTGAGTTCACTTGATATGTCACCTAGTGCACCAGGGTATTATATACCCCACGTTCACTAAATTTTATACTCTTTCTGTTATGTTTGCTGCTGTCGCTTGGGCATTAGGTAATGTAAATGATTGTGTCCGTCTCGTCTCATTGCCACAACAGGTTTAGTTATACATACTATGACAAGAAGCATGGTGCCATTCACAAATCAATCGAGGCGTTGGACCGCTTGGGCATGGAGATCATAGAGACTGGTGACCCCGACGCGTTCAAACAGTATCTCGAGGAGTACGAGAACACCATATGTGGACGCCATCCCATCAGCGTCTTTCTTCATGTAAGTGCGCAACTAATTGATGATCTAACTAATATTTATCCTTTCCTTTTAAGATTTACTTAATCCACTTTGTGCACATTCTATTGTGTTAGATGTTGAAACACTGCTCGACGAAGATTAAGGTCGGGTTTGTTCGCTATGAGCAGTCGAGCCAGTGCAAGAGCACGAGGGACAGCAGCGTCAGCTACGCATCCGCTGTGGCCAAGGTGGACAGTCCTGGAGAAGAGGGTAAAGATTGAGCAAAACCTGGTTTGCTTGGTACACCCTGGTGTAACATGCTGTAGCATGGCTGTTGGCTTGCACTCACCGGAGCTTTCTGTCGAACTTTGTAATAATAACAAGCTCTGGTTGAAGTCCAATAGTTGCTGCTCTGGCGGCACCAGGATTCTGTGAAACAAGAGAAAAATATATTTCTGGATGTTCTTGTGTGTATCTTCCTACTCCAGCAAAAAGAAAACGTATCCTGACGCCCAGAACCATGATAAAAGTTCTACAAAATTCTGAAAATATTTGATGTTCAAAACCATTTTAGAAGCGGTGCCAGCCATTGAAGCATCGTGCATCCTGCTTGCAGCAACGGTGGTCGATCCTTGTAGTGTCAAGTGTCCCGCGTCTTGCCTTTGAAGAAGTGGTGCCGGCCATTGCAGCATTGTGCATCCTGCTTGCATCAACGGTGGTTGACCCTTGCAGTGTCCCTTGCCTTGCCTTTGCAGCCTGCCTGTTGCAATGGGGTCGACCCTTTGCAACATCTAGCATCCTGCAACAATGGTGGTTGACCCTTGTAGTGCCATGTGCCATGTGTTGTAGCAATGAAATATCGCATTGCGACAGCGGTCAACCCTTGCAGTGTCATGTGTCCCATGTTGCAGCAGCATAGACTGCATTGCAATGGTGGTCAACCCTCGCAGCGTCCGTAGTGCAGCAGCGATGGACCACATTGCAATGTGCACACATTCCAACTTGCAGCAACAACAGTGAGCATTGCAGCAGCGGTGACTAGCCCTTGCAGCATGGTGTGTCGTTCTCCGGGTTTGCAACAACGCCGCCTAAGCCTTGTAGGGACTTCCAGATTGCAACCAAGAGCTATCTGGTACCGCTCGACATCCCACCGTTGGCTAAAAGCTTTGAACCTGACCTGTGGGCCCTCATGTCCCACATGGCAGTGGTACTTTTACCCAGTATCGCCAGCCCTCGGAAAAGAATGGCACTCGAGTACTTTAACTGCTGGAGTGCCATTGTTTTTCGAGAGGGTCCCTTAGAAAAGAATGGCACTCCAGTAGTTAAAGTGCTCAGGTGACCCCTTTTTCGAGAGGGGCCCTCGGAAAAGAATGACACTCCAGTAGTTAAAGTGCTCAGGTGACCTCTTTTTCAAGCGCGCCGCTCATTAAAGTGAGTATTTTTGATTGTTGCTCTCGGAAATATGTCACGTTGCTTCTGTTGTCAAGCTGTTTCTTATCTAATCCCTACAACTGAAAACAACTACATACATTTTCTGTCTATATCTTTAGTGCAGAAAATGACATCATATCAAATGAATGTGGCAACTGCCTAGAAATTCCTCGAGCACATCACACACATATTCACATAGGCATAATTCAAACTAGTTCACATAGGCATAACTCAAACTAGTTAACATAGGCTAATGATTCATACAAGTTCATAGAGCAAAAAACATTGCTTGAGCACATCATGTTGGGAACGTTGCATGGAAAACAAAAAATTTCTACGCACACGCAAGATCTATCCATGGAGATGCATAGCTACGAGAGGGGGAGAGCATCTTCATACCCTTGAAGATCGCTAAGCGGAAGCGTTTATCAACGCGGTTGATGTAGTCGTACACCTTCACGATCCGTCCCGATCAAGTACCGAACGTACGGCACCTCCGCGTTCAGCACACGTTCAGCTCGATGACGTCCTCGCCTTCTCGATCCAGTAAGAGGGGCGAAGTAGTAGATGAGTTCGACAGCACGACGGCGTGGTGACGGTGGTGGTGAAGAACAATCCCCGCAGGGCTTCGCCAAGCACTACGAAAACTATGACGGAGGATAACCTAGAGGGTCAGGGTTGCCGCACACGGCTTGGTGTATCTTGATGTGTCTTGGGTGCTAGCCCTGCCCCTCTATTTATATGTTGAGCCTTGGGGTCGAAACTTGGAGTAAAAGCCTCCTCAAAGTCGGTTTTGCCCGAAAGGCAAGAGTCCTTCTCGGACTCCAGGGCCAGACGCCAGGGACCCTGGTGTCAGGGTTTTCGGTGTCTGGACCCAGACGCCAGGGTCCCTGGCGTCTGGCCCCTGGCCTCCGCAAAACTTCCTTTTGCACTTTCCAAAAGCCTCGTGGGCTTTCCCCTTTGGCCCAAATAAAGTGTTCTCGTACCCAAACATTTCGGGAAACATCCGAAACCCCTTCCGGTGAATTCCGGAACCCTTCCGGAGACCAAACACTATTATCCCATATATCAATCTTTACCTCTGGACCATTCCGGAGCTCCTCGTCATGTCCGTGATCTCATCCGGGACTCCGAACAACATTCAGTCACCAACATACATAACTCACACAATACTATATCGTCAATGAACATTAAGCGTGCGGACCCTACGGGTTCGAGAATGATGTAGACATGACCGAGACTCTTCTCCGGTCAGTAACCAATAGCGGGACCTGGATGCCCATATTGGTTCCTACATATTCCACGAAGATCTTTATCGGTCGAACCTTTATGACAACATACATAATTCCCTTTGTCTGTCGGTATGTTACTTGCCCGAGATTCGATCGTCGGTATCTTCATACCTAGTTCAATCTCATTACCGGCAAGTCTCTTTACTCATTCCGTAATACATCATCTCGTAACTAACTCCTTAGTCATTTGCTTGCAAGGCTTCTTATGATGTGTATTACCGAGAGGGCCCAGAGATACCTCTCCGATACTTGGAGTGACAAATCCTAATCTCGATCTATGCCAACTCAACAAACACCTTCGGAGATACCTGTAGAGCATCTTTATGATCACCCAGTTACGTTGTGACGTTTGATAGCACACAAGGTATTCCTCCGGTATCCGAGAGTTGCATAATCTCATAGTCAAAGGAATATGTATTTGTCATCAAGAAAGCAATAGCAATAAACTGAACGATCAATATGCTAAGCTAACGGATGGGTCTTGTCCATCACATCATTCTCCTAATGATGTGATCCCGTTATCAAATGACAACACATGTCTATGGTTAGGAAACCTTAACTATCTTTGATCAACGAGCTAGTCTAGTAGAGGCTTACTAGGGACACGGTATTTGTTTATGTATTCACACATGTATTTAAGTTTCCGATAATAAACCTTTATCATGAATAAGGAAATATAAAATACCAACTTTATTATTGCCTCTAGGGCATATTTCCTTCAGTCTCCCACTTGCACTAGAGTCAATAATCTAGTTCACATCGCCATGTGATTAACACACATAGTTCACATCGCCATGTGACTAACACCCAAAGAGTTTACTAGAGTCAATAATCTAGTTCACATCGCTATGTGATTAACACCCAAAGAGTACTAAGGTATGATCATGTTTTGCTTGTGAGAGAGGTTTAGTCAATGGGTCTGCCACATTCAGATCCGTATGTATTTTGCAAATTTCTATGTCTACAATGCTCTGCATGGAGCTACTCTAGCTAATTGCCCCCACTTTCAATACTTGTCCAGATTGAGACTCAGAGTCATCTGAATCAGTGTTAAAGCTTGTATCAACGTAACCCTTTACGACGAACTCTTTATCACCTCCATAACCGAGAAATATTTCCTTAGTCCTCTCAGGTAACTAAGGATATTTTTGACCGCTGTCTAGTGATATACTCCTGGATCACAATTGTACCCCCTTGCCAAACTCATGGCAAGGTACACAATAGGTCTGGTACACAGCATGGCATACTTTATAGAACCTATGGCTGGGGCATAGGGAATGACTTTCATTCACTCTCTATCTTTTGCCGTGGTCGGGTTTTGAGTCTTACTCAACTTAACACCTTGCAACACAGGCAAGAACCCTTTCTTAGACTGATCCATTTTGAACTTCTTCAAAAACTTTGCCAAGGTATGTGCTTTGTGAAAGTCCTATTAAGGGTCTTGATCTATCCCTATAGATCTTGATGCCCAATATGTAAGCAGCTTCACCGAGGTCTTTCATTAAAAAAATCTTATTCAAGTATCCTTTCATGCTATCCAGAAATTCTATATCATTTCCAATCAGCAATATGTCATCCACATATAATATTAGAAATGCTACAGAGATCCCACACACTTTCTTGTAAATACAGGCTTCACCATAAGTCTGTATAAAACCAAATGCTTTGATCACCTTATCAAAGCGTTTATTCCAACTTCGAGATGCTTGCACCAGTCCATAGATGGATCGCTGTCTAGGGTAACGTGACAGAAAATAATTTTTTTTGACCTACGCACCAGCCTAGGACCACTATGGAGACTGCATACAAAGTTTGATCTTTTCATTAACGACTCATAGCGCAGTGGAAGTAGAGTCGATGACGATCGGTGGTGCAGATCCCCGCAGCTAGGATTTACAACCTCCCAACCACGAGGATGTATACCCTCATCCGCCCCTCGGACAGCCCTCCGGGAGGCGGTCGGATAGTCCCACGGACGGTGTCGCGGACAGCCCTTCGGGAGGACCTTCGAAACTCGGACGGTCACAAGGACAACCCTTCGGGAGGCACTCTCGAACTAAGACCGAAACTACGATCTCTCTACAGAGTTGCACACATACTGTGTCATCTATCCGGCAGGGCTTCGCCGTCCAGAACTAGTTCCTGCCGGAACCCAGACAGCCTTTCGGCTCTACGAAACTATTTCGCTGGGAGGGAGAGAGAAGCCAGACAAGTCAATGGCATGTGTATGAGAGCAAGGATCAGGTTTGGGCAGCCCCCTCACCTCCTATTTATAGAGAAACCAAGGGGTATAGTGGCCATTCCAAAAACCCAAAAATGCCCATGAATGGACTCCTCCACAAGGGCATAAAGGGGAAGTAATGGAGCAAGTGGGTCCCCATGGAGGAGCCCCTCATGTGGCCGACCAACCCTCTTGGGGGGCCCCCAAAGGGGGGTTTCTTAGCCCCCAAGCCTTCTAGAAGCCTTTTGCAAAAAGCCCTAAAAGGTGGCTTTCCAAAAAAATATCCAAAAAGCACTTTCACTATTCACGACGACATTTTTCAGCGTCCGTTCGAACTAAAAATATTTATGTGGGCTTAGAACATTTCCAGTATCCACTAAAATAATTTTTAATGCATTCCGGAACAATTCCGGATTAGTGATTTTCATCTGCGAAAAGCATTTGAAGTGGTTCCGGCAGCTCCGGAACATTTCCGGTTTTTATCCCGAAAAATTCCTAGAAGTTTCCAGAATAATTCTGGCACCCTCCAAGAATTATCAGGCATGTCCCGGAACCAATTTGACTTAATGGAATACCCCAAAACAACTTTTCGGTTTTACCGAAACTATTCCGGTGTTCTCTCTCTGGAACTTTTTCGGTGTGTCCGAAACTTTTTCGGTGAATTTCTCTCAAACTCCCTGTCTAGTATTCAGCAGATAGATGACCCTTAAGCGTGTGACCCTATAGGTTCAGTGAAGTATAGACATGGCCGGAACTCTTTCCGATCAATGATCAACATCGGAGCCGTGGACACCCATATTGACCCCTATACCCACACGAATGAATATTCGAGTGAACCTCTAGTTGTCGTGTGCTATTCCTGTTGCTTCGCGATATGTTACAAATACTCGAGGTGAGATTACTTGCATCCCCGTGGATCAACAACTTGTCCACTATGCTAGTTACCTCGTTACCGGTTTTGTTCTCTTTTCTCGTTTCCGTGTTAAGGCATCCCTCTGATCAAATCACACTGTGTCTGGCCAGACGATGATGGATACCGTAACACCGAGAGGGCCCGAGAATATCTCTCCATCATCGGAGGAGCAAATCCCAATATTGAGCTATCAAGTTACTTGACACACTTCTCCATGAACCCGTAAGCCGCCGTAATAGCCACCCATTTACGGATGACGTTTAACAAACCCCAAAGTTCATGAAGCAAGGATGAAGAAACTCGATACTCTCATGGTCTAAGGAATTATGCAAACATTAACCATCTCTGTGTTATTAACCATAAACTTGTGAAGAACGTATCTCATAGCATAACATCATTTCGGGTCGATTCAACACAAATGTTCTTCTAACATTGTGCCCTCAAAGTTGCTGGCATAGACATGCCCATGATTGGGAAAACATAATCATCATGCAACACCTGAGCTAGTCTTAGAGGCATGACCAGGAATACATTTTACCGTTTATTATTCCACACGTGCACATGGGTTTTCCCCAGAGCCTTTATGGATATACGGGCTCGGGAACCACAACAGTTATAGCATGGAACATAACATAATTATGAGCATGGATATAAATAATAACATTTATTATTGCCTCTAGGGCATATCTCCTACAGACTCCCACTTACACTAGAGTCAATAATCTAGTTAATGCTAATGCACTTTACACCCATGGCACACTGGTGTAAAATATGCTTTGCATGTGGTATAGCCTGATGTCCAACGAATCTGACGACTTCAGCTCTGTGTGTATCTTTGCATACCCTCGCATTTTCACACTTTCATGCTTTCACAAAATGCATTTTTTGTGTGGACTTGGCTTTGTATATATGTGAATCACAGGTCGAACCTTGATTCCTCAGATTGAGATATGGAGCAACTATCTGCAATAGTGTCCCATTGACCAAAGCCATATTGGAACCATACTAAGTTCATGAATGAACTATATGATTCAACATTTTCTTTGTTGCTTCGAAAGCGGTAACATACTTCGGCTCTGTTATAGAATTCGTCACAGTAACTTGTTTGGAACAATTTCCAACTAACTGTTCCACCATATCGTGTGTTACACAAAACCCTTAATTTAAATCAAAAATCGCATGGAGAAATGATGAAGACTGTATCGATGTAACATTTTACAATGAACTCTTCATGATCTTCGCTTGCGAGAAAACATGTTATCAGTGCTACTTTAGTACTCAGTGACCTTTTTTCACTGTTGTCCCATGATCAGTACTTTTGATCACTTTGGTATCTATACTCGCAACTACTTTGGAGTTTTGGACATATCTGGTTGTTTTTACATACCATGGAATACATGATTAATCCAAACACAAGAGTGTGTGGAATCTCCATCATGTATTTTACTCATCAGTGTTTTGGGACACCGAGTCTTGCAAAAACTCTTTCCATGTGACTTCGGCAAGAATCACTCCTTGACGTTTTTAGTGCTAAACTGTTTTAGCATCTTGTCAATATGCATTTTTATTTAGCCCCATTAGGTAAATCTATCTCCATAGATCATCATGCCTAATATTGAGGCTATTTAGCCCAAGCACTTCATCGAAAAACTATTTTCAAATGAAGTCTTAATTCGTGTCAAGAAATTTATTTCCAATTAACAATGTGTCAAGCACACAAGGTTTTCAGAAATATTATTATGCTCCCACTTACTTTCTTGAAACCACAAGCATCTTCGTTACCCATTGATGAAGTCAAACCCCTTTGACCATTCCATCAAAAACGAAGATTCCAACTCCATTTTGCTCTCTTCTGTCCATTGCCGGGACTCTGAAGTATGCATACTTACTAGCATCCTCTGGACTGGCAAAATACTTAGAATTGTATCACATACAAGTCCTAGGTTGTATTTCCATCTCATGGAAATCCTTTTGGCACCCATGTTTCATATCTCATGTTTGAAATACGTATTAATTGCTAGTTTAACCCGAACCGACTTTAAGCATTGCTACGGTGAGACAATCGCATTGTAGTGAACTCCTTGAACTTGTTATTGCAACAAGTCGAGCTTAATGGATAAAACATTTTTATCCGTATCAGTTTATAGTCCCATTATAATCCGTTAGACTCTAAGTCTTTCGGAGGGTTTATCAATATTTAAATCTTGAATCATTTATGGAAACTATCTTGGATTATATTGGCATTTAGCCAATTCCGGAGTCAGGGCCCATCAACGCTTCCTTGTGTATCGTAGGTATAATGATGTCTAACAACAATATCTCGTTTGCGCATCTGAGAGGTTTGCACAAGCTTTGCCTATGTTGTTCAGTTGCAAGTTCGAACGAAGTCCATACATCTCATGTAGAGGCTTCCACATCAGTCGCAGTAGGAAACTCTAGAATTACTTCCAAGGTTCCTTTCCTTTGACCTGATGACGAAGATACTTGTTATCTCGTCGAGTTGTACTGTCCTCCCACTCACCTTTTGCAAGAACTATTCTCTATAAAAGCATACCGTTTTGTGGCAAAATCCTTTGCCTCGGTATAGTGGTGGGGGAATACCCAATGACTTGGGATAACTTACAAAGTAGCACTTGTCTGATTTGGAATAGGTTTATAACCTTTTACACAAGCCCCATATTCCAAATGTTAAGAAAAGAGATAACATGGTTGGGCGTACCATACCATATCGTCATTTCAACAGACCTGATGGAGCTCTTTTCAGTGTAAAAGCCGCAGTCTCTAAAGCATTACTCTTTAAAAGTGATAATGGCAAATTTATTTATGTCATCTTTGATCTTACCATGTCATAAATGGTTTGATTACATCTTCACAGACTTTCCACTCATAGTGGTGTTCCGGGAGGTGTAAATTATGAAACTCTTTTCACAATTCATCAGACATTCGCTAAACTTGTAACTCAAATATTCCTTTCGGCAATCAAATTGCAGAAACATAATTTTCTTGTTACAATAACTTCTACTTCATTTTTGAAAACCTTTCGAATTATTTCAAAAGATCCAGACTTACGTCTCATCAAGTAAATATCCATATATCTACTTGAGTCATTTCTGAAGATAGATAAATCCACTACTTGCAACAACATTTATTGAACTACACACATCAAAATGTATGATCACCAATAAGTTTGTTGCTCGTTCCTTATGGCCTGTGAACGGTATTTCAGTCACTTCACTTTTCGGAGGAAAGTTGCAAGTGTCAGATGATTCAAAATCAAACGACTTCAAAATCCATCATAATGGATTTTTTCCTTGCGGGTTTCTCCAATGTGACCAAATGCAGTGCCACACTTGTGTGGTATTCTTTTAGTCTTGCGACATTTAGCGTCAGTGTTATGGATATATCATATTTCCATCAATATTCATAACATACATCCCATCTTGGATGGAAGCATGGCCCTTCATGTTATTCATAATACTGAACAACAATTGTTCTTTTATGAACAACCCTTTTGCAACAAACATTGTGCAATGGGCAAGAGTGTATGAAACTCTAAAATGAATTATGAAAGTAATCACAGAGGTAATATATTATTGTCAATAGTCATAGCATACATCTCATTCATAATGAAAGTATGGACTTATGTTATTCATAACACCGAACATCAAAAGTTCTCTTATGAACAACCTTCTTGCAAGATACCTTACACAAAGGGCTAGAGTGTAAAACTCTAAAATGAATTATGAAAGTAAATACATAGGGAATATACCGATGGAAGGTATAGTAACATTTACTATGTTCCCTGCGTGTATCTAAACCTCATTCTTGGCTAGTCTTTCAGGCCATAGTAGTTCTTACATCAAGTTGCAACAGAATGCAATCAAGCGGGTATCTTTTTGATTAACTCACAATACCCAAGAATTACTGATTAACATGTTTAACCATAATTCCCAAGAACTATATCTACATGAGCTGGATATTCCAGTCTTCTTTCCTTTTGCCTTTATACTTCTAATAGTTTAACTTTCAGTATTTTTCCTACTCTCAGAAGAAGCACCCAACTTAAGAGTCTTGTTAGCCCTGGACTTCCTAGGCATGAAAGTTTCACCAACACCCTTCGGACACTTCCTTTCTCTTTAAGTTGTTGTCTTATTCACCTTCATATCATATGACAGGCATTCTTCTGGATTCCTCTCCTAATAGTCAAATGCATAGTAAACACTTTTACTAATAGTTTGAAAACAAACATTGCTTTGTTTGTATCTGAAAATGATTTTCAGTTCCATGAATATCACATAACTATCCCAAACTTTCGAAGTTCGGGTCTCATGGAAGCAAACATATTGCATTTGACCGTAACGGAATTCTAACTTTTGGATCGAAGGACGAGAGTCACGTTATCCATAGCATTTGCGGGAGGATACCGAAAGCATGCGATAGGACAAAGTCCTTCTCGGCACTCTTGAGGACATTCCTCACATTACGTTACCAACCGGAAAGTTTTAACTAGATATTTAACAGCTATTCAATTTTAACAGGGAAGGTGGAAGCGCGAGCCATTATTCTACAACTATTTTGCAAATCACACTTAGACAGTGTTCACAATTAATTGCACTGAGAATTAAAAGAATTAATTCTAAAGTGCGGTCCCACTCAAACCAACATCTCTCATAATTGATTGTGAGTGATTCAAGATCCAAATTTTAATTCAACGCCATTGTTCAAGATGAACACTGATGGCGCCAACTTCAATCGGTAGGCAAACTTGCCGATCACATCTCTATGTGATTCTTGTTCATCTTTCGATGCGTGTGTTCCAAGCTCATGACTTTCATGCCTGAATATCAAGACAACCAAGTGATCTTGCTGCGAGGTCTAAACTCACCCGCCTCACACCCGTACAATCGTTCGTACCCATGTAGATCATGGCGCACCCCGAAAGGAAATATGCCGTGACGGTGCTACACTTGGGAGAACACTAACTACTTGATATTTTTGTGAGAGATCACCCTAATAAAAGTGACTACTGCGCAATCAAGAAGGGTGCATCATAAGGGATAAACATCTCAGGCAATTCATAATAGCATGATATGGTATAGCCCTTTGTGATGGAGAAGTCTTGTATTTCTTCGTCTTCGGCATTCGCGTCGGTGTTTACCTTCGCGAAGATTACCACCCCCTTGTCGATGCACCAGATAATATTGCTATCTCTATAGCTAATAAAATAAGTGCATTACTTAAGGTTGACACGCAGGTCATTAAAGTGACAATCATATGGCTCCAGCCATCATGCCGAATCATGACACGCAGGTCATGTTAATATTACATCATATAGTTATCTCATACATAATCAAATTAATATGAGCACTGCTATACCACATCACATGCACATGCAAACCATCCTGTAATTAGACGCCTCTAATCGGTTCCTGCAAAAAACTTGTTTTTCGTGCTTCTAAGGTTTCGAAACAAACCGAAGCTACCAACGTCCATCATCAAGTATGATAATTCAAGTCGCTAGATTAACTTTTGCGGGGTGTATGAAGCACAAGATAATAAAATCTCAAACCCCATACTAATCTTCGTCATACGCATGATCCCCGTGCAGATCATATCTGCATTGCCCTTTTGTCTGCGAAACATCCATCTTTCTTTAACTATGGTGGAACCCAAAGAACTGTTAGCACTTCATTGATCTGTCAATCAGCATACTCAGGAGCAGCATGAAAGGATCGCGGATTGCCAGAACTTTGTGAGATTCCACCATGCCGTCAAGATCAGGATTATACAAATTCAAGGGAAGCAACAGGAACATCGGGTAACAGATTTCATCTGCTACCCGCATAAATAATTCTCAGTAATAGAACTCATCTACTACCTAATTATATTGTGCAACACCCATACATCTCTATGTATTCTAGATCGCAACCTGCATCTACGCATAGCACGGCTCATGATGCCACTGCCAGGGTAACGCAGCAGAAAACAAAAAATTTCCGACCTGCGCACCAGCCCAGGACCACTATGGAGACTGCATACAAGGTTTGATCTTTTCGTTACCGACTCGTAGCGCAGCGGAAGTAGAGTCGATGATGATCGGTGGTGCAGATCCCCACAGCTAGGATTTACAACCTCCCAACTGCGAGGATGTATACCCTCATCTGCCCCTCGCATTAGTAGGAGAAAGCCTACTAGTAGCGCTTGAAATACCTATAGCAGTAGCACTGGGTGCAGCGCTACTGCTATGGCGCTACAGCTAAGTTGTAGCAGTAGCGCTGCCCGGACCAGCGCTACTGGTAAGTATGGTTAGCAGTAGCACTGCCCTGACCAGCGCTACTGCTAACTATCTGTAGCGCTGCTGCTAATCCAGCGCTGCCGCTAATCCAGCGCTGCCGCTAGATGCCTACCAGCGCTACTTCTAGTATTCCTGCTTTCATAGATTTATTCCCCCTCTACGTATTTGTGATATATTTGTGCATGCTCTATACAGTAGTTTCATCAGATCATAATAAACATACACTATTCTCATCATATCATACACATATAGTAGTCTCGTCATACCATCATCATCATTCAACACAAATATCATCACATCTCGAAATAGCGATACACATGTCAGGACCCCGATTCTAAGTCACACCGATCTAGCCTGTAACACCTCATATCACTTTGCGGCCTCACGCACGGTATTCCCACGGGTGTCGCCTTACCATGGCCCGGGACCGTTTGCGCCTTTTGGCTCACGTATATGATAGTGTTGCTAGCATCCATATGACAGAGAACCCGGGCCGACATGGCTAGTCGTGAACCCAAAGCGGCGCTAACTTACGGGGACAGGCATACATGAATCAACATCGAGCATGTCGGTCAGCAGCGTGTGAATCCGGGCTGTAGCACTGGGCTAGCAGGACTCCGGGAAACCGGGCTGTAGCAGGCTAGGCAGGACTCCGGATATCACCGCGTGACATTTCCCCGAAGGGACAGACACAGGAACGAAGTGAAACACATGCCGGCCAGTCTAAGTGTTCCGGAGCAGCAGTGCTGGGCTAGCAGGACTCCGGTAAACCGGGCTGTAGCGGACTACCAAGGCTCAGTGGAGACACCAGACTACATTTCCCCATAAGAGAGGCTGCCAAGGATAAACAACTAGATAGTCGGATCCCACACATACCAAGCATTTCAATCATACACACAATATGCTCGATATGTGTAAATACAACATGGCATCACAACAAAACTCTACAACTCAAAGTACTTTATTTAAAGGCTCCGGGGAGCCATACATAACATGTTCATACAGATAGGGGTCACACGACCCGACACTCAAGTCATACAAACATACAAGCACATGCGGAAGCAACTAGTCTGAGTACAGACACTAGAAAGAAAGAAGGCTTGACGAAGCCTGTCTATCTACATAGGCCCTTCACAAGCTCAGGTCACCACCTGGGTGGCAAGTCACTCGTCAACGTCGAGATCTACATAGAACCCATCAGAGGGGGCGGTGTTCTCGTCTGCAACAATTATTAAAGCAACATGAGTACAAAGGTACTCAGCAAGTCTTACAACAGATCCTAATATATATGCACATTCTCAAGAAGGGTGGTGGAGTTATTGCAGCAAGCCAGCTTTGACTCTTGGCTACGCTATCCTACGAGACACCACTTGAGAAATTAGTTTTCGCACACGAGTCCACTAATCACCATCACAATACTCCACCGTGGATCCTCCCTCGTAATCCTACGAGAGGGCCATCCGCGGTACTCACACTTATCTTGAGTCTTTTAGTAGTAACCATTAACTTGTCTATGAACTGCATAAGCGACCAAGTAGTCCTTTACCGTGGACGCGGCTATTCGAATAGTTTTATACCCTGCAGGGGTGTACTTCGTCACACATGTCTCCACCACTTAGCGTCTGCACACGACATGTGCTCGGCAGACTTCAAGCGAAAGCCGACGTGGGTGTAGACCACGACCTGACTAACCACACAAGTCTCTAGTCCAGGTTTATCGCCTATTCGGGTTCCATCCGCAAGGAAATCCGGTCGGGGTGTCCTCAACGGCCCCAAACGATGTGTGCAGGGTTCCCGAGACACCAAACGGGCGACTCGGTACACTGGCCACGTGCCTACCGCATCACAGCCCACCCCTAAGGTCAGCGCTGCGCACGACCTCCAGCAACTACAAACACCAGTAACTACTTGCAACTCCTGGACAGAGGACGAGAGGGGTCAGTAAGTCGAGCGGGGTCATATTTCAGGGCCCAACGTGTGGTAGTAGCTGAATCTTAAATCACGCATACAGATCTCAGTTCTTAAGGACGGCCTCAATGAAACAACCCACCATGTACTCCTACATGGCCTTCCATCGATACCTTTACCAAATCATGTTCAACACTTCACTCTCATTACCGACACAACCATTCACTCTAGTTCATCACCCTGATGAGCCAGACCTGACACAACTCTAAGCATAGCAGGCATAGCATGGTAGGAAACACAGACTTGGCTCAATCAACTCCTACACATGCTAGTGGGTTTCATCTAGTTACTGTGGCAATGACAGGTCATGCAGAGGATATGGGTTCAACTACCGCAACACACAGCAGTTTGAAACGCGTTGTCTTAATGCAGTAAACGAGAGCAGAAGCGAGAAGATGGGTTGGTATCGAAATGATCAATGGGGTTGCTTGCCTGACAGAGTGGTAGTGGAATACTGCCCTTCAGTTGGATACTCGTGAATATCCTCGGAGGCAGAACCTACCACGAAGAACACATCGAAACACAATCATCACATGGCAATATGCAACAATATGATGCATGCTATGACAGGGCAAAATGAGTGTGTTTTGGCTAATGCATCTTAGAACAGGTTGGTTTGAGTTCATTTGAATCAAGGATTCAAATGCAAACCCAAAATAAGAGGTCATATTAGTGCATTAACTTGTTTCATCTAATCAGTAAGGTTAAAGTGTTCTGACATGCATGAAACCAGTACAGATGGAAAGATTGGATTTTTCTGATCCAAATTCATGTATAATTTGTTTGATTTGGAGCTACAGATTAATTTCTATGAATTTTTGAAGTTTGTAGAATTTTCTGGAATTTCCTGAATAAAAATAAATCCAGAGAAATACTTATTGCGTCAGCATTGCGTCAGGATGACATCAGCGGTCAATGGGGCCGGTCCAGGTCAAACTTGGCCAGTGGGTCCCGCGTGTCAGTGTCATTAGTCTAACTAATTTTTTTGTTTAGTCCTAATCCTAAGTTAATTAGCAGGCGGGTCCCACCTGTCATAGACCCAGGGGGGTCAAACTGGGTCAGCGGGGTCAAACCCGCCGGCGTTTAGCCGCCGGCGAGGCCAGACACGGCGGCGCAGTGCGGGATTCGTGCTCCGGCGACCAAAACGACGGCGGAGCACATCTACGTGATGCGGGGAGTGAGCCGCGTCGAGTGGTGGCAGTGGGTGGAGTTGGGGTGGCCGGAAACGACGCCGGCGACGAGCTGTGCGGCTGCCGGAGTTCGGGCGAGCTCGGGCTTGTCGCTAGGGGGCATGGCGAGGTGCGTGGAGTGGTTCTGTGGACTCCTGCGAGTGCGGCGAAGACGATGGCGTGCTCGGAATCGAGCCAACGTGGCTGTGGCCACGACGGCGACGTGCTGAGGCGGCGGCGGGTGCGGCCGAGCTCGGTGCAGTCGATGCAGGGCTCGAGAGTGAGAACGGAAAGGATGGGGAGGTAGCTGAGCTCACGGTGGTCACGACGGAGCAGACGGCGAGGTTGGGGACGAGCTGCTGCGGTGGTGACGGCGAAAGGGATCTCCGGCGACGGCGAGGTCGGGCGGGGCTGTTGCGGTGGTTCCGAGGCGAACGAGCGCTCGGGGCTCGGTCTGCTCGATGGAGAGGACGACGACGGAGCTCGTGGACACGGCAGCGCGGCTCGGGGACGACGGTGGACGCGGGTTTCACGGTGGCGCGGCTGCGGCTGCGTCGGTCATGGTGGGGAGAGAGCGAGAGAGAGGCGCAGGGGGGGAATGAGGTGTCCAGGGGGTCGAGGCGACGACGTGGAGGACGTCCAGGCGTCCAGCGGCTCGAGCGGCAAGCAGCTGGCGCCGTGGCGGGCTCGCGCACGCCGGCGTCACCTCCCTGCCTGCCTGGCGGGGACGAAGCAGCTGGCTGGCATGGGCCAGCACAGTGCTGGGCCGCCAGGTGGGCCGGCTGGTGACTTTGCCAGGTAAGTTTATTTCCTTTTTTTTTATTTCTGTTTTCTAATTTCTGCAAGTTTGTGGCTTTTCTAAAAATACCTAGGCACTTTCAAAAATCACCAAACTGCTCATGCCCACTGTATAGAGTATATCCAACATGGAACATTTCAGTTTGGGATTATTTGGACATTTAAAATATTTACTAGCATTTAAATGCCCAAATGCAGGTTACATATGATTTAATTCAATGACCTTATGATGACCTAGAAAAATGTGAACCAGTTTTGGCAGAGGTTCTAACCCAAGACAAAAATGATGGACATTTTAGAAGGGCATTTCAGGTTCATTGAAAAAGATTTTAGTAAACCCTAGTTGTTTCCAGGGGGGCTGGGGGTTCTATCATCCCCATTTCAAGTTTCTGGAAAAGCTTAAACATGATGCAACACTCTAATGCCTGAACTAGCTAGGGTGTGACAACACAAGTCATGTCATGTCTCGAATAAATGCAACTGCATGGTCATGGCACACACACAAGTTTCATCATCTCTATCTAAACCATGATGTAGAAGAGAAGAGCGATCAGCATGAGCAAGAGCGCAACTATGTAGTACTTCTTGAGGCACCGGCGGTTTCGCTCCTGCTCTTGCCGGAGCGTCCACCTCAAGTAACTATTTTCTGCTTCGGCTCTGCTGTCGAACCCTCTATGGCTAGCACCCGGGTACTTGTCCACCTGGGCCTGAGCGTCTGGCCAGTGGTCGTACACTCCTGGAACCCTCCCTACGAACACGGCATAGCAGTCCTTCGCCATCTCTGATCTATGTACCTGCATCGTCGGTTGATGAATTCAACGATAATATGCAAAATAATGTACTTAAGAAACACAAAGAGGCATAATTAGTAAAATACAAGCAACCTATAGTAAACATAAATAACGAAGTTCCCATACCCAAACTAATTAACTAGAGCGATCTACGTTAGTTCAGGAGGACGGTTTAATTACATCAAAGAGTTTCGCCGTGCATAAATTCAAAGTTTTGTCATAGAAAGACAGTAGTGACACATTGTCATCGTCAATCACTCCTCCATGTCGGCGGTCCAATCTTCATAGACAGGGAGGAAGCACCCGAGCTTCGTGAAAGGCTTCAGGTACAGACGCTGAGTGAGTAGCAGTGCTCGGACATCATCCCGCATGATTGGCCCATGGTAGAACATCCCTGTTGGTTCGAGGACCTCCTTCATGATCACTTGGGCAAGTTCACACTGTATGTGATAAAACTCAGCTCGGATTCGATGATCCTGTGTCTTTCCTATGCTTGTGGCCTAGTTGACAATCTTGGCATTGTTGGTAGTAGCTGACATGCGAAGGCGTTGATTATCCCTTCTGTACTCGATCAGGTGATGCATGAGGTAGAATCCATCAGCCTTACTGGTGTACAGTTGCTGGATGCAGCAGAAGTCGGTCTTATGGCCGAAACCCAGCCCGTTCTGCCTGTACTTTTTCACCTTGATATATCCACCAGACAGGCTGAAGGTTAACAGGGTACTATCGAGAACACTCTTTATGTGCGTGTAATTCTTTTTCTTGATGTTCCTCGATGAGTCCAAGTACATAGCATGGGAGTATTCTGGGTATAGAACGATGAGGATGGCGCCCCCCCCCACTGCGCAAAATAAGTACACCTCAAATTAGCCTCCATGCTTGCAAAGGAATGATTAAAACTTACGAAAGGATATCCGCAGATGACTTACGTGGGATGATAAGGCAGGAGAATCGCTTCCTTGTCCTTATTAGCGATCATGAAATTGCCGATGTACTTGTTCACATAGTCACGGTGCTCTTTGCAAACTGCTAAGAAGCTCTCGTGCATATAGTATGGGTCCACGACGCAGATATATTTTATGTTCTCGTGCCTGATGAAGAAGTTGAGATATAGTGCATACATGCAGATGAACTGGAAATCCAGCTTGGTCATGTGGAACATGTCGTAGATGTAGTTAAATCGCAGGATGAACTAATTCGCGGTCCATCTCTTGACGTACAACTTCCTGCCCGGCACCTGAGCCGCGTAAAGCGGGTATCCTGGTTTTTCCGAGATGAGAAGGCTTTTCTCTCTGGCCAGCACATCTTCATGAAGTCTCCTTAGATCATTGTTCAGTATGTGCTCTAGCGCTTTCAGAGGTAGGATCGGGTCACCGGCGACATGGAAATGCTGCGCACCTTCGACAGGTATTCTGTCTACCACCCGGGGCTTCAGAGGCGGCTGGCTGCTTGAAGTAGCTCTGGCGCCTTTAGGGCCTTTCTTGTCCGGTCTCCTCCTTTGCTTCTTGGCGGGTGGCGGTAGTGAGCCCATCATACCTTCCCTAACCACCACCCCCAGTGTCGTCGGGCTAATCAGTGGACGGCCCTCGGGTTGTTGCTGGGTAGAGGCGGCATCTGGAGGCGTCTCCTGCGAGGATCGTATGAAGAGAGACTTTTTGCATTCCGCCTTAGGACGTTCCGGCTCCGGCAAATCAGGCAGCATCAAGTCATCATCTCCACGCTCATAGCCTGAGTCATAGTCCCGAGCCATCAATCCTCCATCGTCATAGGCGGTATTGAAATACTTGAGAGTGTCATCATCATCCTCCTCCATGTCATCATCAGCATTTGCTTCTTCGACGGGGGCGACGTCATCTGGCACTAATGGAGGCTCTCCCTCGCGTCGTGCGCTATCACCGGCCACGACAGGTGCAGCTAATTTGGTAGGTGGGGTGGTGTTCATACCTTCTTGAGAAGCTGTCGTTGGTGTGATACCGGGCGCCTCGACACGAAGAAGAGTCTTCGGCCAAGGCAAGAACCAGCTCTTGCATGCGCCAATCCATTTAGGGGTCTCCTCGTCATCGACTGGTACCGGAGGAGGCAAATCCTCGAAGCCCGTTAAGACACTGGCCACGTTAACCTTGAAGATGCCATGGGGCATCTCTCGGTTGTGGAACATGCGGTCCTTCGGCTTCACGATTGTTGCCTTTACCAAGGCCACCTTCTGGCCCTTGATGTCGTACAGTAGGGTGCACGGGGTATCGTTGGCCTACGAAGACATGTCTGCGACGTCAAACATCCGAAAGGCAACTGAAATGGAAGACTATAGACATGCTGGTGAAAAGGGGTATGACGCGTAATTACCGTGAGGGCGTCGAGCTCAGCCATAGACGAAGCCCCACCGAGCATGCCAGAGACGGAGGTCGGGCTGCTATGAACAGGAGCGGGACCTTTTGCAGTTGCTTGAGCAGGTGCTGGTGGTGTGATGTTCACCGAATTGCTCTCGACGTAGCTAGGAAGGGGAAAGTCCTCTGGCCCTTTATCTGGATTGCTCTTCGACCAATCGATAATTGCCGGAATCAAGCTGGTAATAATTGAAGATTGGAAGTTAGCTGTGACGCCAGCCACCGCTTCATTGACCGCTACATTGACCACCCCGAGCAACTCTTCTTTGGTCTCAGCTTTGGTCTTATTGACCGCAATCTCAACCTTCTCATCGATGGTCTGTTGAGTAAGCAACCGTCTCTTCCTTCTTTCCTCTGGCTGCTCAGGGTAGCACGTCTTCCACGAGGTGCCATCTCCGACGTCGTGCACACGTCCATAGGACGGCGGTTTGTCCTCCGAGACCTTTTTCAGTATGTTCAGGGCCCGGTTGAATGGGGTGTCCCACTTGGGCCTCGCCGATGACTGTGATGACTCGTCGCTTTCGGCTGCCTTTTGGTGCTGCTCTTTCTGCAAAAGGAACATGGATGTTTTACTAATGTGACAAAACTTGTAGTCGAATTGATTGGAAGCTATTATAATAATGTGGTAATATAACAGTTACCAGAAGTCTCATGAAATCCCTCGTGTTCGGGTCCGTGTAAAAGATCTTATTGACGCGGTCCCACTTGTACCGGGCACTGATCCAGTCACGCTCCAGCGGGTCGGTGAACTACGCCAAGGGGTCTGGGATTCCGTGACTTTCACGTTCGGCGTCCTCCTTGGCCCATACGTGCCTCTTCCCCTTGTATCCACGGCTTCCGAGGTGGTGTGGAGGCTTGTTCCTAGCCTGGAGTGCCTTCATTTTTTCCGACCTTTGCTTGACTTCTTCTTTAGCGCAAGTCTCCTTGAATTTTTCTAAGTCCTCTTCCTTTATTGACAGATTGTCAGCATGAATCTTGGACCACGGTTCATTCTTCGCAATCGCTTTTTTCACCCGAACTTTCCAGGTGGACAAGTCATTGGTGAACATCACCATCGCCTTGCTGTTTATCTTTGTCATGGCGTCGTCGTCCCACGGATCTTTGCTTTCATCCCAGCTAGGGAACAGGAACCTATTGTGCAACTTCTTTAGGAGCATGTGCTCCATATGTGGTATCTTCTTTAACTTCTCGTCGTTGATGTTGGCGGTTTCCCTGAGGATGCATCCTAGTTGATTGCCCCAGCACGAGCGCACTTCCCCCGGCGCCGTTGGCTCTAATTTCTTGGGGTGCATCGACCACAATTTGTTCGATGCCGAGCTCGTTTGGTCTTCGTGTCCTCTTCTGCTTTGGTGCTTTACCGGCTACGACAGCATCATTGCCGGTCTCGGGGTTGGTGTCGGTGCCAGTGCCAGTGCCGGTGTCAGTGCCGGTGCCAGTGTCGGCGTCTGTGTCGGGGTTGGTGCCACTGCCGCCACCCTGCACCCGCAACTGGTGTTCGTCCAGGTAATCAAAATAATGATTTGCTGCCTCGACGGGGTCTTCTTCGAGGCGACCAGAACCCCCGGCTTCGGCGTGGCTAGACATGTTTCCTATATATTCAACAATTGTAAATAAAAGATATAATGAAGAGAAAAAAGGGCCCGGGCCTATATTTGGTCAGAATGATGATTCATTCCCCTTCCGGCAAATCCCGCGCACTCCATATGTCCTAGTTTCTAGCACAAATCAAGGAAATTTTCGGCATGACCTTTGCTAAAAAGTGGACATATGGAGCGCCTGAAATTTGCCGGAACGGAAATGAATCAACATTCCAGCAAAACATAGGCCACTCGGATATTCTTCTACATTGAACCAACATTGCAAAATCATATAACATCAATGACATATATCATTTGCAAAATATATCATTCAAGCAAGTACATAGAGTGAAATGACCTCACTAAACATTGCAAAATAGTGGTCTTTTGAAAAACCAAAAACCCTAGCTAAATGCCCTAGCTAAATGCTACTGTTTTTTTATAGCTAAATGCCCTAGCTAAAAATTTTCCTTAGCTAAATGCCATAGCTAATTTTCCCTAGCTAAATGCCCTAGCTAAATGCTACTATTTTTTATAGCTAAATGCCCTAGCTAATTTTCCTAGCTAAATGCCCTAGCTAAATTTTTTGCCCTAGCTAAATTTGCTAAAAATGCCCTAGCTAGAAATTTCTATAAATACCCACTGTTAACTACTCTCTGTTGACTCAAATTTTTACTAATTTTGTTTAAAGCAGCAACAACATCACCTAATTGTTGCGGTTAAAGAAATTTCTATAACTTTTGACATATGAACCCTAGAACCCTAGAATTTTTTTCCATTCTTTGATTGTTCATTTCTAAAAGGGAGGCAGCAGCAACAACAGTAGCATCACCTACTTGGAAGCAGCAAATCAAATGCAGCAGCAACAACAACACACAAACCTAGTTTCATTTCTAAAAAAAGAAAACCTAATTTACAGAGAGAGGAGGAGGTGGGGGGGGGGGGGGGGGGGGGGGCGGCGGCCAGTACCTGAAGGGAGGCAGAAGGGGACACTGGCGCAGACGAGGAGGCCGAAGCGGCGGCGGCGCGGACGAGAAGGAGGTCGGAGCGGCGGGCCGGCGTCGAGGTTGAGGTCGAGGGGCGGGCAGTGGCGACGGCGGTGCACGACAGAAGAGAGGAGGGGGAGAGGTGGGAGAGTGGGGGGAGGGAATGGGACTTGGCAAAATTTTGAGCCCGCGCGGTGGTTAACTCAAAATAGCAGTAGCGCTGGATTAGGATCCAGCGCTATAGCTAGCGCTAGTTTCGAATCCAGCGCTACTGCTAACTATTCCAATTTTTATTTTTTTAATTATAAAATACAAATAGCAGTAGCGCCAGTTTAGAATCCAGCGCTATAGCTAATTAGCTATAGCGCTGGTTCCCTATCCAGCGCTACCGCTATTTTTCTTTTCTTTTTATTATTTTCCTTTTCTAGTTTTTAGTTTTCTTTTCTGTTTACTTTTCTTTTTCTTTTGTATTGCTTTCTCCCTTTTGTTTTTGTTTTTTTTTCTCCCGACGACGTCGTCTCCCTCCCACACTGCGCGAATATCACCGGAACTATGCATGTGGTGGTAATTGAAGGGGATACGATGTATACATCATTTGACCGATAACGGTTACTTAAGTGCGTACACAAAATAGAAACATATATATAAATGATGGTTTCTCAGCTGTGTCGACGACGTTTCACATTGAGCTTCTTCCCTTTCTTGTTCGTTATCGAATAATTGAGCCCCTCCTTGTGACTTTTCCGGCACCATGGAGTACGATCTTTCTTAGGTAATGTAGTATTGATTCTTCTTTTCATGTATGCTTCATCGTCATCGTCATCTTTCCTCATCGGGTAGCCGTATTGGCCGTAGTCTTCCTCGTTGGCGACTCCATCCATTTCGACGATGCTCCTTTTGCCTCTCCTCACGACAACACGGCTGGGATTGGTCGGGTCGGTTATGAAGAAGCATTGTGTCACGTGCTTAGCGTGTACCCATGGCTCAGTTTTGGCGATGACGTTAACGTTCACGGTAGCGCTCTTCGCGTCGGGACATCGTCGCATCGTGCATTCCAGCATAGTCTAGCTCCCAGATCTCTTCGACCCTTCCTTAGAATCTTTCAGTTGTGCCGTTGGCGTCGGTCACGCATTCAATCGTCACCCCTGAATTCTGGTAATCACTGTCCATGTCTTTAGCCTCCGTGTAGAACGTGTACCCGTTTATATCGTATGCCTGATAGGTCGCGAGTTTGGGTGCGGGGCCATGTGCTAAGGTGTGTATGAGCAATCCGTCCGAACTGCCCTCTTCCGGGGGATTAGTAAGAACTTGCTCTTTGAACCAACGCAAGAAAGTGGCGTTGTGCTCTACAGTAACTTCGTCGTCCGTCTTGAGCATCCCCTTATCACGGTACTTCTTTGCGATGGTTTCTTTGTGCCGTGTCACATAATCATCTACCACATCTAGGTGTTGTAGCACTACTAAGTTAGCCCTGTCAAAGTCGTTCCGTCGATCCGAGTAGTCCATGTGCAATTCCCTCTGGCCGTTGTTGTGACCTTCTCCTCCGAGCCTCCCATCGTGCTTCTTGACAGGCAAACCAACAACAGGGTCTCCGACGCCTATATAATTCTCACAAAAGCAGATGCACTCATGCGTCAGATACCCCTGGATGATGCTCCCATCGGAACGGGACATGTTACGAATGAATCCTTTGATGACCCCATTCATCCTCTCGAACGGCATCATGCTATGAAGGAATGTCGGCCCGAGGTTGATGATGTCATCCACGATGTGGACAAACAGATGCACCATGACGTCAAAGAACGCGGGCGGGAAGTACATCTCAAGCTCACAAAGTATGACAACGATCTCTTCCTGTAGACTTCGGAGCTGCTTCACACTGATGGACTTTCGAGAGATAACGTCGAAGAAGTTGCAGAGACCAGTAAGCATGTCACGGACATGCTTGTACATTATCCCTCTAATGGCAATCGGGAGTATCTGCGTCATCATCATGTGACAGTCATGAGACTTCATCCCGCTGAACCTTTTCTTCTTGGCGTCTAGAAATCTGCTTATCTTCCCACAGTAACCGGAACTGACTTTGATTCCCGTAAGGCACTTGATGAATTGATCGATCTCCTTCGCACATAAGGTGAAGCAAGAAGGGGGGCAATAATTCTCCTCCTTCTTGTTGACTTTTCTGCCCCTTTCCCCCTCCTCCGTCTCCTTCGTCGACTTTTTACGGGGCGGCATGTGGAGATCTTTCCTGATCTTCAAATCTTCCAAGTCTTTCCTTGCCTTCGGCCCATCCTTGGTCTTCTCCAGCATGTTCATTAGTGTGCCAAGCAAGCTCTCGAGGATATTCTTCGTGATATGCATTTGATCAAGGCAATGAGGCGTGTCGTGATTGGGCCAGTACTCCAAGTCCCAGAAAACAGACCTCGTTTTCCATACCTTCAGCAGCGGCTCCGGCGCATTTTTCATCTTTCCCGGCGCGGGGCACTGTTCCCAGTTTTTCAACAGCTCGTTGATTTCGGTGTCGCTCCTCTTACGTGGAGGTCCTCGATGCTCAGCCAACCCATTGAATAGATCTCCACGCTTTCTCCACGGGTCATCCTTCTCGAGCCATCTACGATGCCCCATGTACACTATTTTCCCAGACCCGCCATCTTTCGTTGACGTAAGCTGCTGAGACGTTGTATCATCCATGCACCTCGTGCATCCGCAGTATCCGTGGCACACCTGGCCTGAGGTGTACCCTTAACCGAGATAGTCGTGCACCGTCGTCATCAGCGCGGCTCTCATATAGAAATACTCTCCTTTGCTGGCGTTCCATGTCCATGCCAGTGTTTTCCATAACGTGTCTAGCTCCTCTTTCAGAAGCCCCATATACAGGTTAATATTATTTCCCGGTTGTTTCAGCCCTTGAATCAACATGCTCATGTGTATGTACTTTGTCTTCATGCACTTCCATGGGGGGAGGTTGTACGTCCACACAAAGACGGGCCATGTGCTGTGGTTGGTGTTCTGGTTTCCAAACGGATTCATGCCATCGGTACTCGCACCAAGCACGATGTTCATTGGATCTTCTACAGCAAATCCATATACGGCGTTGAATGCTCTCCACTGGCTAGCATCTGCGAGGTGTCTCAGCTTCGGATCATCTCCATCGTCGGGCTTCTTCCTCTCCGCGTGCCAGCGCATGAGCTTTGCTTCCTTAGGATCTATGAAATACCGCTGCAGACGGGGAGTGATCGGAAAGTACCATACAACTTTCTGAGAAGCTTTCTTTCCTGCCTTCTTGTATCGAGAAGCATTGCACACTGGACAGCTAGTTTTTTCCACGTGCTCCCCCCCGATAAATGATGCAATCGTTGATGCATGCGTGGTACCTAATGTGCGGCAAATCAAAAGGGCAAACGATTTTCTTGGCCTCCTGGACACTAGTAGGACACAGGTTCCCCACGGGAAGAACTTTATTATGTAGATACTTCAAATGCTCATCGAGGATTTTGTCTGTCCATTTGTTTTTGGCCTTCGTCTTTAAAAGTTAAAGCGTGAAACTCAAGCGGGTCACCTCGGGATCGCAACCGTCATACAATGGAGTCTTCGAGTCTACTTCAAGTTGCGCCAGCTTGGCCTCCTCTCTAGAAGCAACTCTCTCGCTAGTCGTACTCTTGCGAAGGAGGTCTCGAACATGAGGGTCCTGCACGACTGCACTTAGTAGCGTCGAAGACTGCAGCGTGACCTCCGCCTCTTCTCCGCCATTTCCGGACTCTTCTTCGCCGTGTCTGAAATCTTCTCCGCCGCCGTCATGTCCGAACTCTTCCCCGCTGCCATGTCCGGCGCCATCGTCTTCGTGTCGATCGGTCATCTCTTCGTCTAGCCCCATGTAATTATTCCCTGCCATGTGGATGTCCTCATCATCATCTTCACTTATCCACCGAGTATAGCCATCCATGAAACCATTCATCAGCAGGTGCACCTTCAAGCTGCCACGATCAAAAGGGTCCAAAAGGACTCCTTTGCATCTTGTACACGGACATCTAATCCTAGTCTGATTATTTGCATACATGTCCATCACCGCGGATTGCAAGTATCGCTCCACCTTCCATCCACTCACCTTCATGACGGACTGCACGGTATAACAAGCAAAAGGGTTATAAACAAAATGCATGCATGCATCAAAGTCATATAAAAATTTGGCATGACCTTGCCTAAAAATAGGACATATCGAGTTTGCTCGAAATTCACCGAAACGGAAATAAATCGACATTTCGGCAAAACATAAGCAACTCGGGGGCATGTCACTCGCACAAATCTCTCCATATCCCGAACACACATATTCCCATTCTTGAAATGCACAACTTTTTACTCACCTATCTCCCGAGAGAGACCGAGCACGGTTAGATGAGGCCTTTCGCTACCTATAGGGATCGAAAGTGTGGATGGCTAAATAGCTAGCTAGATCTAGTTATTGGGGAGGAGAGATGACTCTAGCTAACTAATGGAGAGGGAAAGAGATGAGCTAGCTAGATCTATATCTATGGAATGGAGGGAGAGCCAAATAAATGAGGTAGCTAGATAGAGATGAGAAGGCCATTTATGGAGGAGAATTATGGTGGAGGGGGGCATTAATGGGGAGAGAAGAGTGGTAGGAGGAAGAGAGAAGAAGGGCAACAATGGTGGAGAACTAACTTAGAGAGGGGAGAGGGGAAAGGAGGGGGAGAGAGGGCAAAGGGGGGAGGTGGGGGAGAGGGGGGGGGGGGGTGGAAAGGTGGCACCAGCCGCAACTAGCAGTAGCGCTGTTTTCCAGAACGCGCTGCTGCTATGGTACTTAGTAGTAGCGCTTTCCAGGAAAAGCGCTACTATTAAGTGGGGCCCATTAGCAGTAGCGGTGCTGTTAAATAAAGCGCTACTGCTAAAATCTTAGTAGTAGCGCTGTATTCTGGACGGCGCTGCTACTACAGCTAGCATCGGTGGCCTCGTTGGGTCCCACTTAGTAGTAGCGCGTTTTCCTTTTCCAGCGCTACTGCTAAAGAGTTACTTGTAGCGCTGTCCCAGAACAGTGCTACTGCTAATTAGCAGCAGCGCTTGCTATTTTCCAGTGCTACTACTGATGTCCTACCTATAAGCATTTCCCTAGTAGTGTCGGACAGCCCTCCGGGAGGCGGTCGGACAATCCCCCGGATGGTGTCGCGGACAGCCCTTCGGGAGGACCTTCGAAACTCAGACGGTCACACGGACAGCCCTTCGGGAGGCACTCTCGAACTAAGACCGAAACTACGATCTCTCTAACGAGTTGCACACATACGGTGTCATCTATCCGGCAGGGCTTCGCCGTCCAGAACTAGTTCCTGCCGGAACCCAGACCGCCTTTCGGCACTACGAAACTATTTCGCTGGGAGGGAGAGAGAAGCCATACAAGTCAATGGCATGTGTATGAGAGCAAGGATCAGGTTTGGGTAGCCCCCTCACCTCCTATTTATAGAGAAACCAAGGGGCATAGTGGCCATTCCAAAAACCCAAAAATGCCCATGAATGGACTCCTCCACAAGGGCATAAAGGGGAAGTAATGGAGCAAGTGGGGCCCCATGGAGGAGCCCCTCATGTGGCCGGCCAACCCTCTTGGGGGGCCCCCAAAGGGGGGTTTCTTAGCCCCCAAGCCTTCTAGAAGCCTTTTGCAAAAAGCCCTAAAAGGTGGCTTTCCAAGAAAATATCCAAAAATCACTTTCACTATTTATGACGACATTTTTCAGCGTCCGTTCGAACTGAAAATATTTATGTGGGCTTAGAACATTTCTAGTACCCACTAAAATAATTTTCAATGTGTTCCGAAACAATTTCGGATTAGTGATTTTCATCTGCGAAAAGCATCAGAAGTGGTTCCGGCAGTTCCGGAACATTTCCGGTTTTTTTCCCGGAAAATTCCCAGAAGTTTCCAGAATAATTCTGGCACCCTCCAAGAATTATCAGGCATGTCCCAGAACCAATTTGACTTAATGGAATACCCCGAAACAATTTTTCAGTTTTACCGAAACTATTCCGGTGTTCTCTCTCCGGAACTTTTTCGGTGTGTCCGAAACTTTTTCGGTGAATTTCTCTCAGACTCCCTGTCTAGTATTCAGCAGCTAGATGACCCTTAAGCGTGTGACCCTATTGGTTCAGTGAAGTATAGACATGGCCAGAACTCTTTCCGATCAATGATCAACATCGGAGCCGTGGACACCCATATTGACCCCTATACCCACACGAATGAATATTCGAGTGAACCTCCAGTTGTCGTGTGCTATTCCTGTTGCTTTGCGATATGTTACAAATACCCGAGGTGAGATTTACTTGCATCCCCATGGATCAACAACTTGTCCAGTATGCTAGTTACCTCGTTACCGGTTTTGTTCTCTTTTCTCGTTTCTGTGTTCCGGCATCCTTGTGATCAAATCACAATGTGTCTGGCCAGACGATGATGGATACCGTAACACCTAGAGGGCCCGAGAATATCTCTCCATCATCGAAGGAGCAAATCCCAATCTTGAGCTATCAAGTTACTTGACACACTTTTCCATGAACCTGTAAGCCGCCGTAATAGCCACCCATTTACGGATGACGTTTAACAAACCCCAAAGTTCATGAAGCAAGTATGAAGAAACTCGATACTCTCATGGTCTAAGGAATTATGCAAACATTAACCATCTCTGTGTTATTAACCATAAACTTGTGACAAACGTATCTCATAGCATAACATCAATTCGGGTCGATTCAACACAAATGTTCTTCTAACATTGTGCCCTCAAAGTTGCTGGCATAGACATGCCCATGATTGGGAAAACATAATCATCATGCAACACCTGAGCTAGTCTTAGAGGCACGACCAGGAATACATTTTACCGTTTATTATTCCACACGTGCACATGGGTTTTCCCCAGAGCCTTTATGGATATACGGACTCGGGAACCACAACAGTTATAGCATGGAACATAAACATAATTATGAGCATGGAGATAAATAATAACATTTATTATTGCCTCTAGGGCATATCTCCTACACGCTAGAGCTTGCACACTTTGTTAGCACCTTTAGGATAGACAAAACCTTCCGGTTGCATCATATACAACTCTTCCTTAAGAAACCCGTTAAGGAATGCTGTTTTGACGTCCATTTGCCAGATTTCATAATCATAAAATGCGGCAATTGCTAACATGATTTGGACAGACTTAAGCATCGCTACGGGTGAGAAAGTCTCATCGTAGTCAACCCCTTGAACTTGTCGAAAAACCTTTTGCGACAAGTCGAGCTCATCAGCATCCGTCTTCCTCTTGAAGATCCATTTATTCTCAATGGCTTGCCGATCATCAGGAAAATCCACCAAAATCCACACTTTGTTCTCATACATGGATCCTATCTCAGATTTCATGGCCTCAAGCCATTTTTCGGAATCTGGGCTCATCATAGCTTCTTCATAGTTCGTAGGTTCGCCGTTGTCCGACAACAGGACTTCCAGGACAGAATTACCGTACCACTCTGGTGCGGAGCGTGTTCTGGTTGACCTACGAGATCGAGTAGTAACTTGATCTAAAGTTTCATGATCATCATCATTTGCTTCCTCTCTGGTTATGTAGGCATCACAGGAACGGCTTTCTCTGATGTACTACTTTCCAATTCAAGAGAAGGTACAACTACCTCATCAAGTTCTACTTTCCTCCCACTCACTTCTTTTGAGAGAAACTCCTTCTCTAGAAAGGACCCATTCTTAGCAACAAAGATTTTGCCTTCGGATCTGTGGTAGAAGGTATACCCTAATAGTTTCTTTCGGGTATCCTATAAAGACGCACTTCTCCGCTTTGGGTTCGAGCTTATCAGGCTGAAGCCTTTTGACATAAGAGTCGCATCCCAAAAGTTTAAGAAATGACAGCTTAGGTTTCTTGCCAAACCATAGTTCATACGGTGTTGTCTCAACGGATTTATAAGGTGCCCTATTTAACGTGAATGCGGCTGTCTCTAATGCATAACCCCAAAACGATAGTGGCAAATTGGTAAGAAACATCATAGAACACACCATATCTAATAAAGTACGGTTACGACATTCGGACACACCATTACGCTGTGGTGTTCCAGGTGGCGTGAGTTGTGAAACAATTTCACATTGTCTTAAATGAAGGCCAAACTCGTAACACAAATATTCGCCTCCGCAATCAAATCGTAGAAACTTTATTTTCTTGTTACGATGATTCTCCACTTCATTCTGAAATTCTTTGAACTTTTTAAATGTTTCAGACTTGTGTTTCATCAAGTAGATATACCCATACCTACTCAAATCATATGTGAAGGTTAGAAAATAATGATACCCGCCGCATGCTTCAACACTCATCGGGCCGCATACATCGATATGTATTATTTCCAATAAGTCATTAGCTCGCTCCATTGTTCCGGAGAACGGAGTTTTAGTCATCTTGCCGATGAGGCATGGTTCGCAAGTATCAAATGATTCATAATCAAGTGACTCCAAAAGTCCATCCGCATGGAATTTCTTCATGCGCTTTACACCAATATGACTTAAAGGGCAGTGCCACAAGTATGTTGCACTATCATTATCAACTTTATATCTTTTGGCATCAATATTATGAATATGTGTATCACTACGATCGAGATTCAATAAACCATTTACATTGGGTGTATGACCATAGAAGGTTTTATTCATGTAAACAGAATAACAATTATTCTCTGACTTAAATGAATAACCATATTGCAATAAACACGATCTAATCTTGTTCATGCTCAACGCAAACACCAAATAAAATTTATTTAGGCTCAACACTAATCCTGAAGGTAGAGGGAGTGTGCGATGGTGATCGTATCAACCTTGGAATCACTTCCAACACACATCGTCACCTCGCCCTTAATTAGTCCCTGTTTATTCTACAACTCCTGTTTTGAGTTACTAATCTTAGCAACTGAACCAATATCAAATACCCAGGGGCTACTACTAATACTAGTAAGGTACACATTAATAATATGTATATCAAATATACCTTTGTTCACTTTGCCATCCTTCTTATCCGCCAAGTATTTGGGGCAGTTCCGCTTCTAGTGACCATTCCCTTTGCAGTCGAAGCACTCAGTTTCAGGCTTAGGTCCAGCTTTGGGCTTCTTCACGGGAGTGGCAACTTGCTTGCCATTCTTCTTGAAGTTCCGTTTCTTTCCCTTTGCCCTTTTTCTTGAAACTAGTGGTCTTGTTAACCATCAACACTTGATGCTCTTTCTTGATTTCTATGTTCACCGATTTCAGCATCACGAAGAGCTCGGGAATCGTTTTCGTCATCCCTTGCATATTATAGTTCATCACGAAGTTCTAGTAGCTTGGTGATAGTGACTAGAGAACTCTGTCAATCACTATCTTATCTGGAAGATTAACTCCCACTTGATTCAAGCGATTGTAGTACCCAAACATTCTGAGCACATGCTCACTGGCTGAGCTATTCTCCTCCATCTTGTAGGCAAAGTACTTGTCAGAGGTCTCATACTTCCCGACACGGGTATGAGTCTGAAATACCAATTTCAGTTCTTGGAACATCTCATATGCTCCGTGGCATTCAAAACATTTTTGAAGTCCCGGTTCTAAGCCGTAAAGCATGGCACCCTAAACTATTAAATAGTCATCATATCAAGCTTGCCAAACGTTCATAACGTCTGCATCTGCTCCTGCAATAGGTCTGTCACCTAGCGGTGCATCAAGGACATAATTCTTCTGTGCAGCAATGAGGATAATCCTCAGATCACGGACCCAGTCCGCATCATTGCTACTATCATCTTTCAACTTAGTTTTCTCTAGGAACATATCAAAAAATAGGGGAGCTATATCGCGAGCTATTGATCTACAATATAGATATGCAAAAACTATTAAGACTAAGTTCATGATAAATTTAAGTTCAATTAATCAAATTACTAATGAACTCCCAATTAAATTAACATCCCTCAAGTTATTTAAGTGATACATGATCCAAATCAGCTAACCCATGTCCGATCATCACGTGAGATGGGGTAGTCATCAATTGTGAACATCTCTATGTTGATCATATCTACTATATGACTCACGTTCGACCTTTCGGTCTCCAGTGTTCCGAGACCATGTCTATACGTGCTAGGCTCGTCAAGTTCAACCCAAGTATTCTGCATGTGCAAAACTGTCTTACACCCGTTGTATGTGAACGTAGAGTCTATCACACCCGATCATCACGTGGTGTCTCGAAATGATGAACTTTCGCAACGGTGCATACTCGGGGAGAACACTTATATCTTGAAATTTAGTGAAGGGATCATCTTATAATGCTACCGTCGTTCTAAGCAAAATAAGATGCATAAAAGATAAACATCACATGCAATCAAAATATGTGACATGATATGGCCATCATCATCTCGTGCTTTTGATCTCCATCTCCAAAGCATGGTCATGATCTCCATCGTCACCGGCTCGACACCTTGATCTCCATCGTTGCGTCGTGGTCGTCTCGCCAACTATTGCTTCTACAACTATCGCTAACGCATAGTGATAAAGTAAATCAATTACATGGCATTTGCATTTCATACAATAAAGAGACAACAATAAGGCTCCTGCCGGTTGCCGATAAATTACAAAACATGATCATCTCATACAATAATGTATATCACATCATGTCTTGACCATATCACATCACAACATACCTTGTAAAAACAAGTTAGACGTCCTCTACTTTGTTGTTGCAAGTTTTATGTGGTTGCTACGGGCTTCTAGCAAGAACCGTTCTTACCTATGGCAAAAACCACAATGGTGATTTATCAAGTTTGCTGTTTTAACCTTCTTCAAGGACCGGCCGTCGTCAAATTCGATTCAACTAAAGTAGGAGAAACAGACACCCGCCAGCCACCTTTATGCAGAACTAGTTGCATGTCTATCGGTGGAACCGGTCTCATGTACGTGGACATGTAAGTTTGGTCCGGGCCACTTCATCCCACAATACCGCCGAATCAAAATAAGACGTTGGTGGTAAGCAGTATGACTATCACCGCCCACAACTCTTTGTGTTCTACTCGTGCATATCATCTACGCATAGACCTGGCTCGGATGCCACTGTTGGGAACGTTGCATGGAAAACAAAAATTATCTATGCACACGCAAGATCTATCCATCGAGATGCATAGCTATGAGAGGGGGAGAGCATCTTCATACCCTTGAAGATCGCTAAGCGGAAGCGTTTATCAACGCGGTTGATGTAGTTTTACACCTTCACGATCTGTCCCGATCAAGTACCGAACGTACGGCACCTCCGCTTTCAGCACACATTCAGCTCGATGACGTCCTCACCTTCTCGATCCAGCAAGAGGGGCGAAGTAGTAGATGAGTTCTGGCAGCACGACGGCGTGGTGACGGTGGTGGTGAAGAACAATCTTCGCAGGGCTTCACCAAGCACTACGGAAACTATGACGGAGGATAACCTAGAGGGTCGGGGTTGCCGGCACACGGCTTGGTGTATCTTGATGTGTCTTGGGTGCTAGCCCTGCCCCTCTATTTATATGTTGAGCCTCGGGGTCGAAACTTGGAGTAAAAGCCTCCTCAAAGTCTGTTTTGCCCGAAAGGCAAGAGTCCTTCTTGGACTCCAGGGCCAGACGCCAGGGTTCCCGGCGTCTGGACCCAGACGCCAGGGTCCCTGGCTCTGGCCCCTGGCCTCCGCAAAACTTCCTTTTGTACTTTTCAAAAGCCTCGTGGGCTTTCCCCTTTGGCCCAACTAAAGTGTTCTTGTACCCAAACATTTCGGGAAACATCCGGAACCCCTTCCGGAGACCAAACACTATTATCCCATATATCAATCTTTACCTCCGGACCATTCTGGAGCTCCTCATCATGTCCGTGATCTCATCTGGGACTCCAAACAACATTCGGTCACCAACATACATAACTCATACAATACTATATCGTCAACGAATGTTAAGCGTGCGGACCCTACGGGTTCGAGAATGATGTAGACATGACCGAGACTCTTCTCCGGTCAATAACCAATAGCGGGACCTGGATGCCCATATTGGTTCCTACATATTCCACGAAGATCTTTATCGGTCGAACCTTTATGACAACATACATAATTCCCTTTGTCTGTCGGTATGTTACTTGCCCGAGATTCGATCGTCGGTATCTTCATACCTAGTTCAATCTCGTTACCGGCAAGTCTCTTTACTCGTTCCGTAATACATCATCTCGTAACTAACTCCTTAGTCATTTGCTTGCAAGGCTTCTTATGATGTGTATTACCGAGAGGGCCCAGAGATACCTCTCCGATACTCGGAGTGACAAATCCTAATCTCGATCTATGCCAACTCAACAAACACCTTCGGAGATACCTGTAGAGCATCTTTATGATCACCCAGTTACATTGTGACGTTTGATAGCACACAAGGTATTCCTCCGGTATCTGGGAGTTGCATAATCTCATAGTCGAAGGAATATGTATTTGTCATCAAGAAAGCAATAGCAATAAACTAAACGATCAATATGCTAAGCTAACGGATGGGTTTTGTCCATCACATCATTCTCCTAATGATGTGATCCCGTTATCCAATGACAACACATGTCTATGGTTAGGAAACCTTAACCATCTTTGATCAACGAGCTAGTCTAGTAGAGGCTTACTAGGGACACGGTATTTGTTTATGTATTCACACATGTATTTAAGTTTCCGATCAATACAATTCTAGCATGAATAATAAACCTTTATCATGAATAAGGAAATATAAAATACCAACTTTATTATTGCCTCTAGGGCATATTTCCTTCACATCACACATAAGCTCACATATTCATACGTAGGGTTAATTCACACAACTTCACATATTGCAAAACACATGCAAATTCGAAGTTTGTAGCGGCGTTGGACACGACATGTACATACTCTCTATGCTTCTGGAGAAGGAGGAGGAGGGGCATCATTTCCACCGCCTTGAGATTGCATAAGGGCCTATAAGAGGAGAGTCATGTGAGCATTGTTCATCGCTATATAATGAATGGGGCCAAATTAAGAGAATGTTCTACCTCAAGTTTTAGTTCGAGCATCTTGAACCTTTCGTTCGTTTCTGCTTGTTCCTTCTCTCTTTCCTCCGCCTCAGCCTGCCATCGTTGCAGCTCTTCAGCATCCCGCTTGTCCAATAAAGCCTGTAATATGGCATTAGTCTCATACAAGTTGCAAGGGTTCTATTTTGAGGCATCGACATATATGAATGGTTATGGTGCTAACCTTGAGATGTGTGATCTCACGCGACGTGGCGGTCGGCCGACTCCGTATGGACGGAGTTAAGCTTGTGCTCGACACGTGTATCTCATGGAGCTTGCAATGCGAGGAGGTGGCCATCGCCCGGTTTCAAATGAAGTGTCGGCCATGGCTCTTCCCCTCGCCAGCAATGAGGACCAGCTCAGGATCAAGTGGCTGGGATGTAGATTTGGCGTCCTTCCCGTGCACCTCCTGGAAGACCTCTCTGAAGGTTCCGTACTTCTCCTCAGCCGACTCGCTGCAGAACTCCTTGCCATCCTTCCCCTTGTGACCTTCTTTCCAGGCCTCTAGGATGTGGGCCGGGCGACCAAGCTCCGCCTCCTGCAAAAGGAACCATCAAGCTTAATAAACGGAGATGCACCGTGAGAAAGAATTAACATCATATTGCACATACCATATGTTGCTTCAGAGTCGTTAGGTTGGCTCCCCTAGACGTGTGCCGGGCCTGGTATTTTCGCGTGATCGTTTCCTTTCTCAACATGTTGCGCGTGCCATGCTGGGTCACACCACATGTCAACCAACGTCTCCCAACAATCTTCCTTCATCCATGGTTCCCTCACCTAGTCACATATAATCAAATCATTGAGTAATGCATGTGACAAGCGGCTGATGACTCAAAGTACTAGCAAGCAATGGTGTCACTTACCACCGACATGTACTCCTCTCTCTCCAAATTGGTCTGGCAAGCAGATTTCGTCGTCATTTTAAGCCCCTTATCATTGAGCTCCCGACACTGCAACACGGTCTTGTACCGCAGCATGTGCTTCACATCAAAGAGTATCTTTCGGGCTGCTTTCACGAGGGCTTTTATCGCCTTCTCTTTTCCCCATCCAGGCTTTGGATATGGAACAATGAAGTGACAAAGATACTTACATAGAAACCGTTGATGACCCGGGCTGCCATGGTGACACCGTGCTAATCCTCGTTGTACTGGTAATGCTCCCAGTGAAACCCGGCGACGGCGGGTCGTCATCACCTGGCTTAGCCAACCCGGGGAAGTACTCCTCATAAGGGAGCCGATGATGTGGTTCGGCAATCGTGCCCCCTTAGGCTTGGCAGGGACAAATTCCCATTAACTGCACGTTAAAAAAGAAAAGCATATGTGAGTTGGATCTCGGTAAATTTTTGTTTGTCTGAGAGGTGTATGCCGGGTGCCCGACGTTTGGATATCGGCAAATTTCTGTTCGCTTGAGAGGTGTATGGCAGATGGCCTTTGCCGAGAACAGTTCTCGCAAAGACTTTGCCGAGTTTTTTTGGCCCTTTGCCGAGTGTTTCTGAAACTCGGTGTAGGGTGCGATTCCAGTAGTGATAGCTGGTGCCTAGCATCAACTCAGTAGCATCTAGCATGTGACGTGGTGGAAGTGAAAAATGATAGTAGGGTGACCTGACACGTAAAAAGGCTGGTAATAAATCTGGGAACGCTGTGCTCCACCACTGAGATTAAGTGTTTCCCAGGCAACAAACGTAAAGCCAAACTGACTCTGCGTTGGATCGATCGGAGTACTACTACACATAAACCCAAACTGACTCTCGTTGGATCGGTCGGTGTACTACACTACTACTGCTACACAGAAACGTGGTTAACTCTAGTACGTAAGTCCTACTCCCTCCTTCTATCTATATAGGGTCTAATGCGTTTTTCGAGGCTAACTTTGACCAAATGTTAGAGCAATAATATATGACATGCAACTTACACAAAGCATACCGTCAAATTCGTATGTGAAAGAAGCTTCCAATGATATAATTTTCACATTATACATCTCATGTACTACTAATCTTGTCAATAGTCAAAGGCGGTCTTGAAAAACGTATTAGGCCCTATATAGATAGAAGGAGGGAGTACTACACAAGAACGTGATCGGGTAGGACACTGAGTTGGACAACCATGAAGCTATAGCCCTCCACTTATATATACACGGCCACACCTATCAATCGATCAACCCGCCTTCCATAGCTATACCTCGCCACCTCCGCCGCTAGCGATCATCTGCTTCCTCGCCGGCAGGCCGGCAGGGGCAAGCAACGCAACCATGAGGCTCCGTCCGGCCGTTGTGTGCCTTCTCCTCGTCGTGCTCTTCTTCCATGGTATACTATCCACAACCTCCTTGTTTCTTTTTGATTGATATTCGTTTGCGAGACCTTCTTCGTCTTCTGCTGTTCTGCATGCATGCTCGCAAGTGCTGACATACGCTCGCGTGGTCGGTCTACGTACATTGACAGACGCTCGCGTGGAGGCTCGAGGCACGCCGTCCTCCAAGGAGTCAAAGAACCAGTGGACCAGCATGTTCGTCTTCGGCGACGACTTTGCCGACAACGGCAACCTCCCCAAGCTGCCGGGTGGTGAGACCCAGTCTGATCTCTCCCGTCAGTGGAGCTACCCCTACGGCTCTTATATCAACTCTCGTGGCTCCGCCGCTGCCGTTCCAACCGGCCGCTTCTCCAACTACCGGATTCAATCCGACTTCATCGGTAATCTATTCATCATTCTAGTACCAGTGATCTAAATGCTCTTATATTTCTTTACAGAGGGCCGGGAGTACTTAGCTAGCCAGGTCGAATTTGTTTTAGATTATCAGTAGTGTACTAGGACATGTATAATAAATCCTACTTCTAAGCACATCCAAATCTAAAACTAATCGAGCATGTCCATCGCGTTGAACTTGCAGCAAGGATCTTGGGCCTCAATGCAGCCCCTCCGGCGTACATGCACACGCTAGATCAATCCGTTGATCCAACTGGCATGACCTTCGCTTCCGGTGGCGCCGGCGTGTTCCAGAAGAAGGTGCCGACTCTTGCCGCACAGGTTAAGTCTTTCATGACGCTGATCAACAGCGGAATCATCTCAAAAGACCAGCTTCGCCACTCCGTCGCGCTTGTCGCCATCTCCGGCAACGACTACATGAGCGGCGCCGACGTCAAGAACTCCTTCTTGAGTAGCTTCGAGGACGTAAGTAGTAGTAGCTAGACTCATCACACGTACCAAATTAAACACGAACCACCCATCAATTTATATTATTATCGATATCAACCTTACCAACTTAACTTTTCTTGCATGCAGATCGATACTTACATTGGGAACGTGACGACAGAGATTGTGAAGAACGTCGTGCAGATACAAAAGCTTGGCGTGAAAAAGGTGCTGGTAAACAACATGCATCCCATTGGTTGCACGCCTTTGAGGACTAGTTTGAACAACTACACCGCATGTGACCTTCTCAGCAACTACGCTGCCTCCGTGCATAACAAAAATCTAAAGCAGTTGATGGGCAAAAAGAATAACGCCTACATGCTGGACCTCTACACTGCCTTCACCGACATCGTCAATCATGCCCCAGGTAAGTAGTTGCATATATCCATGCGTGCACGTTGTAAACTAAATCTGGTTTCTAGTGTATGAGCTTGATTCAACACGTGTTGGGACTATTTATACATACAATTTTCATGTGCATGCAGGTGAAGGGTCGGATCTGTCCAACAAGTTCAACAACAACCTGGCCCCATGTTGCGAGGGTTTCTATGATACAGGGTTCTGTGGACAGCAGGATGATACAGGGGAGCCCCTCTACGAATTATGCGAAAATCCAGACCAGCTCTTCTACTGGGACGAGGTGCATCCGACGCATGCTGGGTGGAAAGCAGTGATGAAGTCGCTAGAACAACCTTTGTTGCAGGAGTTCCTAGATCGGGCCTATGTTCCATGATGCCTTGTAGTTTGAAGACTTTCTAGATTAATTGCTAGCTAATTGGTGCAATTTCTTATGGCCACTGCTAGGCGTCATCCGACTTACGCGGGACAAAAAATCAACCGCCTCGTGGGCCGTTGGATCAGGCGTTGTATGGCCATTGGATCACACCAGACAACTACTCCCGCATGCAGTCCACATCGCCAAAAGGAAGAAAAAGAACACGTCGAGGAACGAAAAATACAGCACCCCGCAACACTTTTAGCTGCCACCGTCGAGCTTCATCGTAGCACCGCTGCCATGCTCTGCAGCGCCAGCACCGGCGCGGTCGACGGTGCTCCATCCGGAGCTCCTATGCAGCGGTCATCGATGCCGCCGGAGCTGTGATGCAGCGGTCGTCGACGCCACCGGGGTTGCACTGCAGCGGCCGCGACACCGCCGGAACTGCTATGCAACGGTTGTCGATGCCGCCGAAGCGGCTATGCAGCAGGTGTCGATGCCGCCGGAGCTCTCTAGCAGCACACGCCCCCCTCCTAGGAAGAACGCCACCTAGCCATTTCAACACAACACCAGGACACCGCCGGCGAGCTCTCCATTGCAGCTCCGGCGAGATGCATCGCAGCTCCGAGACCTCCGTTGAGTGCTCCATTGCAGCGTCGGGAGCGGCGGCGAGCTCTCCATTGCAACACTGGGAGGGAGCGCCGGAGATCCATTGCAGCTCCAGCGAGATGCATCGCAGCTCCGAGACCTCCGTTGAGTGCTCCATTGCAGCGTCGAGAGCGGCGGTGAGCTCTCCAATGCAGCGGCGGGAGGGAGCGCCGGCGAGCGCTCCATTGCAGCTCCATCGAGATGCATCTCAGCTCCGAGACTTCCATTGAGCGCTCCATTGCAGCGTCGAGAGCGGCAGTGAGCTCTCCATTGCAGCGGCGGGAGGGAGCGCCGGCAAGCGCTCCATTGCATCTCCGAGACTTCCGGTGAGCGCTCCATTGCAGCGTCGGGAGCGCCGGCGAGCGCTCCAAACCATTGTAGCGGTGGTGAGCTCTCCATTGCAGCGCCGGGAGGGAGCGCCGGCGAGCTCTCCATTGCATCCACGCAGCACCACCGATGTTGCTACCCTGCCATCACAGCAGGACATCGCAGTAATTTGCCGTCGCTACTGCACAAATCGCCGCCCGCCGCGGCCGCCGTCGCAGCAATGGTGCTGCTGCAAAAAAAAAAAAAACAGGTGTTGCAGGCCGCGAGGGGGCACACCGGAATCTCGGAGCCGAGGGGCGGAGTCGCCCTGCCCCGACCTTGCAACAGCCGTGCTGTTGTGGTCGCCGGCGTCGCCCTTCCCCTTTTGCAGTCGCAGCCCGTCGAGGATGCAGCAGTGATTTAGTTGCTTCGTCCTCTCTACGTTTGACGGGGTTGGGCGGAGGATGCATCAAGGCGCCGGCCGGCGGCAGCCCCTGCCGATTCCTAACTGCTGTGGTGGTGCTCTCCATGGGTCCTCTCCTCTGGCTCGGGCGAAGAAAGAAACGTGTGGAGGAGGCAGCTTCGTCGCTATAGAGATAAGGTTGGGGGAAGGAAGCGGTGGGACGGCTGACACAGGGCGCATGGAGGAGGGGGTTTACGAGACGTAGAAATCAGTCGGTAGATTTAGATACTTTTCCATTTCTTATAGGTTAGCTCTACACATAGTATGCGTATTTGGGAAGAAGCTTGCGAGTTTTTCTTTCACTGCCTAACTTTTAGTTCAGTACTACTCTTTATATATGAAACATGAACCGGCTAATGGTTTATTCCTGTTAGAAAGGTGGTCGTGTGTGTGGTGAATCTATTGTGCTTGCATGTACTTGAGCTCGTGGATAATTACATGAAATGAGAAGATCGGAAAAGCACTACTTGGACGAGCGCACTGGCACTATATAGTTCCTTTATTTTGCTGGTGGGTATTTGTTCGACACTCGGCAAAGAGTTTGCCGAGTGCCCGTGTTCTGGCTCTCGGCAAATTTCTGTTTGCCTGAGAGATGTACGCCGGGTGGCCTTTGCCGGGTGCAACTTTCGGCAAAGTCTATGCCGAGGGTTTTTGACCCTTTGCCGAGTGTTTCTGTCACTTTGTGTATGTATCGATTCCAGTAGTGTTTGTCCAGAACAAGGACAATCCCATTACGCAGAGCAAAAGGGGCCGGATATTAATAGGCTATACCAGCCTGAAACATCAATGGTCGGACCTGACCTCTACCACTCTTCTCAGTCCGCAGTAAATTGTAAAGTAAAAACGCTCACATGGAAAGCCATTGCTCAGGCGCTTGGATTATGGGATTAGGATCATGTCTTTTTTTTAGGAATGGTCAATATGGGACTATGGGGTTCATCGGCCCAACTGCAAGAATTTTTATTATTAGCTAAACAAAAGCTAGGTAGGTAACTCATGATCCGCTCCAAACTCGACCTTCCGGACACCAGTAGCCGTGTCAATGCAATTAATTTACAGCAAGCTGCTAACAATCGCCCCTTCTTCATCTGGAAGGAGTGCCGCTGTTGCACATGTACTTCTTCGCTCAACTCATGAGAAGCTGTGTCAACATTTAATTTGAACATGCCATGCTTTCTTGTTTGATCCACCTGCACGGCTGCACCTGCTACAATCTGGGACGTTGGTTCTTTGCCCTGACTTTGCTGCATGTGCCGTGGCTGCCAACATGGACAGGAGGACCCCGTCTCGTTTCTGGAGAAACACATCCTGATCGTTTCATATCTTGCTTGGTGTGTGAGTTGACGGCAGGCGGGGTGAGGTCGCATCTACAAACAACCATGCCCCACCACTGCCTGCTCGATGGTATGGTGTGACCTTAAGGCATAGCACCCCTCCTTGCTCTGATTTAAGAGCTAGCACAGCCATCGTTTCATCAATTTGGAAGGCGCAATTCAAGTGAGCTGTGACCAATAGTACTGTAGTTTCATTAAAAACATACAGACGTTGAGTACGTCGAGCTTCCCTACACAACATACAGATTCATCAATCGTCATTGACCTAGCTCTTAAAAAATATAGACAATATACGTTTAAGCACATGATCGAAACAATGCTGTATAAGGGAATCCATTTTTTCCAAACTCTGAAGTTGTGTAGTGTGCTGTAAGTAGCAGTGAGAACTGAGGAATGACCTTGTGTTTGAAGTTAGGCCAAGAATGTACGACGTGCATATCACCATCAATTTGACACATTAAAGCTCAATAATTCACCAGACACAACCAGAAAGCTCGCTTGATGGTGGTGTGAATTGAAGGCATGCATGGCACGACTGATTCTGAGTCTCTGTATGAATTGTGATCTGACTAGCAAAGCTCGACCTATGCTTATGATTGAGCGTTGGGTACACCCAATTGCAGTCAGAGCACCGGAAGGGCAATGTGAGTTAAAGACCCTACTGGCTGGGCCAATGCTCCTAGTCCTAGTCCTTTGGTACATGAAAGCTGGGACGTTGATTGTTTGCCAACATGGACATGGCCGATCTCGCTCCTGGTGGAACACGTCCTGATCGTTCATATCCTGATTGCGCGCGTAAGGCGGGGTGAGGTCGCTTCTGCTAATAACCTCTGCCTTTGTGGGTGTGATCGGCTCTCTTGATGGTGGAACTGAAGGTACACCCATCGTTTCATTATCTGGTATATGTGACATGATTTGGAAGGCACAAGTTGAGTAAACTCTAACAAAGTTTCATTAAAACATACGAATATACTCTCCCCGTTCCTACAAAAAAGATACGTCATGTCATACTAATCGGATCTACTAAAGTACATGGTTAGTATATGAAGTTGTTGGGCAAGCTCAGTTTCATATGTCAAGTTAGAAATCTCACACTTTAGTACACGATGTTCCGTAAGTGGGTGTTAAGTGGTACAAATCATCTCAGCCAACGGCACGTAGGGGGTTATTTGACAATTACATTCCAACCTTGTGCTTTAGTCCGTAGCTAATAGCTACCACCTCTGCATCTACGATGGGTCGTTGCATAGCGTGCTCATCGCCCACCCCCCACTGGCGCCCGCGTGCGACTCCACAAACCCGATCATCATGCACTGTATCAGCCATTGCGAGCAGGATTACCGTCTGCCGCACCGACCTGCAGAGCATGTTGGCCCAGATGCCCTCAAGGCGTGAGACGGGGAGATAGTCGAGGCAGAACCCAATGGAAGGCAGAAGGCATGGAAGCGGCCCAGGTTGATTGACATGCGCACGCTCATCGCCGCGTTCAGACCAATGAACAATATCTCTCCCGTTACTCAAAGAAAAAAAAAACAATATCTCTCCCCGCCCGTTGAGGCGCATGCAGATGGAGAAGGAGCCGGCGGTGATCTTGGCATCATCGAGGTGGCCGAAATCACAACCCAAGGTTCATTTTTTTTAGGCAAGGCCATTATAGCATTATGGGTTTCATCGGCCGAAGGGCAATTATTAACAAAAGCTATGGTTTTTGAGGGAGTGAAACAAAAGCTAGGTAACACATGAGCAGCGCCATTCGCTTCTCTTCGACGGTGTCCATACTCGACCTTCCCGATATCCGTAGCCGCGTTAATAAAATCTGCGTAGATCGTTCTACCCGCTTGCAGAAGATTACATCCCTTTGTGTTTGCTAGGTGCCACGGCGTCCGTCATCGAGTTAATTTGCTGCGTAAGACTAAAATTTACAGCAAGCCGCTAGCAAATTGTAATTTATCATCTGGAGGATTGCCTCATGCAGTTGCACCTGTACTTCCAACATCATGATGAAAAGATGCATGCATGGACATTTAATACTTCCCACATCGGTCCACCTGCACCTGCTACAAGCTGGGACGTCGATTCTTTCCCAAAATGGACATGGGTCATCTCGCTTCTGAGGGAACAGGTTCTGAGGGATCGTTTCATTCATATCTTGACTGGCTACTGGTCGGGTGAGGTCGCTTCTGCTAATTAATAACCAGGCCACACCATGTCGACCTCATTATCATCCATGAGGTCTATATTCATTGACCTCATAAAAGATACTTCCTCCGTAAAGAAATATAAGAGTGTTTCTTATAATTCTTTACAGAGGGAGTATACACTACTGGAATTTTCGTATACGCCGGGTGTCGGCGTCTTCGCCAAGAGTCAAAACGCGGGCACTCGGCAAAGTAAAGAACGCCGAGAGCCACACTCGGCAAAGGAAGTAAATCGGCAAACACATGGTGCTGCCGACAGTATTGCTCGGCAAACAGGATACACTCCACAAAGGCACTATTTGCCGAGGGCCATCTGGTCACACTCGGCAACGTCTTGCCACGTGGAGCATTCAGCGGCGACCAATGGCACGGTGACGGTTGTAACTCTTTGCCGAGAGTGGCTCTCGGCAAACATTTAGTCCCACCTCGGTATTCATTAGTAAGAGTCCGTACAGTCAACTAGCAAAAATTCATAGTACTAGTACGTATTACTGATGAATGTCCTCGTGCTTTAATTGACGCCAAGCACGTATAGTACGACGTACGCCCAAGCTCAATAATGCACCGGGAAGCTGGCCGGGTGGTGGTGTGAATTGAAGGCATGCATGGCACTGCTGTGTGTGACTAGCAAAGCTCGACCTACGCTTAGGCGTTGGGCAGACGCCATTGCAGTCGGAGCACTGGAAGGGAAATGGGAGTTAAGGACCCTACTGGCGTGGGCCAATGCCTCTAGTCCTTGTGTCGCGGACAGGTAGATCTCTACTTAACCCTTCCACGCGTGCCAAGGTTTGGAGCTCAGTTGGATGCTCTGCTTCCCTTCCATGCGTGCCAAGGTCTGGAGCTCTGCCTTCCTCCTCGTTTCTTCCTTCCCCAAAGAAATGACGGCATTCTCCTCTGCCTTGCTCCAGCCATCTTCTTCTGGCGCTTGATCTGTGGTGACTCCAAGGCCTCATCTTCGTCGTCAACGCCTCATCTTGGTCGTCAAGCTTGGTCCAGAAGGTGAGTCCATGGTCCCTTGTGGTTTCTCTCCTCTGTCCTTTACTTCTCTCTTTTGCTAGTCTACCGCTTGTCGTCCCTTACCAAAAAGAACCTTGAGCATGATTAAGCCGTACTTTGCGTTTAGCTGTAGTTACAAATGAGCATTCTGTTGGTGTTCTCAATCGACATCAAATACCACTAGATCTGTTTTTTTGAAAGTTAATACCACTAGATCTGTTGTATTTATGCTTCGTGTTGCTTGCACTGCCAAGGTTGATCATTCTACTCGTCTGATATATTCCTTGAGGCCAGGAAGGGACTCAATCGCTCAAGTAGATATATACTTTGTGGCTCCTGCCATGCATTCTGCAGTGGCTTTAGCCCCTGCTTTGGCATGACATTGCACATATATACTGCAAGACCTAGCTCTGCTTCCTACTGAACTGAACAGGCTGCATGCATGTATGTTCGAATTAATTGACAATGACTTCTTGTTTTCAGGAGGCAGTTGGGATGGCTCGGGAAGAACCTGACACCCGCTGGAACGAAGTAGGGTCTATCAACTGCTATGCCCTGTTCATGGCCTACCTGTTGATGGCTGTGAGGGGGCTGGGCTACCTCGTCATTACCTGGTCCACCGTCGTTCTCCTAGGCGGCTTCGTCTCCGATCTGGGGAAGAAGGACTTTTGGTCCCTCACCATCATCACCCTCGTACTAACACCTCGGTGATTCTCCTCGACCACTGTTCAATTTGCTCCCATATGCATGTACAAGACATAATGAAATTAGAGAGAGACATTAAAAAAAAAGTAGAGAGAGACATGTGACAGGAAATATACTCCCAAAACTGTGAATCCTACAATGATCTCGGTAATAGTTGTCTTTAATTAATTAGATTGATCAGGAAATGCTCAACAAAGTTTAATTAATTACATTTAGAAACATTTGATTTCTAGGTATATAACCACCAAAGTTTTCTTGCTCGGTCATGGAATTTCAATAGTTACTTTGAAGAGGCATAGATGGTATTTCCTGCTTGATAATATCGAAAAGAAACAAGTATTGATGTATGCATGTCGCAATTATATATACAAGAAATTTACATATATAGAGAAAAAATCGCAAGACCATTTGGGTGCACATATATGTGTACCTACCTGTGATCTATTGTCAGAGATAGGATAGGGGACGTTGAGAAGCTGGCATAAATGCAAAAATAGAGGAAGCAAGAATTGCAAATCGATGGATCACTATACAAAACTGAACACCTAATTAAATGCCTTGTCGATGAAAAATACCATGGTTTTGTCGTTTGATTACATAAGTTTATGGTGCAATAGAATGAGCTTTAAATGGTCTGTTGTTGGATTAATTGTCGGAAGAATGTTTTTTCCTAAGATTTTCTACCATTCTTCTGTTTTCCTACAAGACGATCTGTTATGTGAAAATACGCTTATGTGTGTATTTGAACATATTGTGTTGAGCTTGGAAAATGAAGAAAACTATCCGAAAATAGGTTTTTGAAAAATTCAAGGTTTACATAAAGCCAAAATAATACTTAATCCGATGCATGGAATATCCTGTAATTTAATCATGTTATTTTGTTGGGCAGCGTACACCATTTTGTCATGTAACTCTGTATCATGTACAGCTCTTTAACTGGTACATGTATATCCAGGGTCTCTGCTGATGTCGGTCTGAAGGAGAAGTTAAAATATATGGGGCACTCGTTCTCTGGCCTCAACCTTGCTATATTGGGAGCGCTGAATCCAAACGATGACAAGGATTCCTTTCCACGGCTACTGCTAGCAATTGTTGTGTGCTTGTGTCACCTGCTGGTGGCTCCCATAGTAGTGTGCCCTCTAGCGGCACTCTACGTGTGTGGGCCGCTGTTGAGCGCCGGCATTTCTATCTGGCGTCTAATACAACATGACTACGACAACGGCAAGGATGAATATTCACACCTGCAGCCGGCCCTGAATGTCTTGTACTCACTGGCTGTGTTGCAGGGTTTGCTCTTCTGTTACAGGTTATTCTCATTTTTCCTTTTCTTGATAATTAAACGGAATTTTTCTGATTCAATAGTTGCACCAAGATTACACCAAACACCAACCCGATTTTCTGTTGCAGGTTTTACTCGTCTCACGCACGGGAAAAGCTAGTGAGTGATGTCGCGAAAGCGTACAACATGAGCAACGACAACGAGAAAGAATTGGTGATGGGATACCTGCGCGAGACCGTGACCAAGTGCGAGAAGGACCCAACCTTCTTCAAGGAAACAAATCTGGCCACGTACGCTGTGGGAATGATCAAGTCCGAGTCATCTGAGAGCTTCCTTATTGGGGTAAGAGTTCTGGATGCGCTCTTGAAGCACTTTCTCACAGCGAAGGACGAGCGCGCCCATGGACTCACAGAAGAGAAGCAGCAAGCGCTCGCCCTGGAGGAAGTCAAAGCAGAGACAGAGGACGACGTGCTCTTGAAGCAAGCGCTCGCAGCAGAGCTTATCCGATTGGCATCCTCTAGCTATGTGCTTGAAAAACTGCTGCAGGATTGGCATCCTCTAGCTATCTAGCTATGTGCTCGAATGAGGGAGCTTGCAGCCAACATAATGGTGCACCTTGCCGGCAGGACCCGTGTGATGCAATTCCCACAAGTGATCCAGCGCATAGGCTCGCTGATCAACATCTCTCAGCAGCAAGTTGAAGAAACACGACTGCCTGCTGAAAATTACAGGAAGTTGCTTATGGAGAAAGGCTTCGATATCCTGGACAAGCTCGCCGCCGCCGACGAAGAAAACTGCAGAGCCATAAGCAACTCCCAGGGCCTGCTGTCCAAGGTAGTGGCGCCCCTAAGCTCCAACCTGCTACACCCCATCGACCACGACGCATCGTCGACCTCCATCGTAGCCAAGTCACTGCAAGTCGTGTTCCTGCTCATGGCTTCTTCTCCGGAAGAGACTGGCGCCCAGCTGCGTAGCCAGATCTCAAACGCCAAGGAAGCGATCCAAGGCATGGAGAGGATCCTAAGCTGCCGTGGATGCAGTGAACACGTCCGCATATTAACCAATAAGGTTTTCACGCAGCTTGGCATGGGCATCGATGAGGAGTCTCTGCGTGTGAAAAAGGTGCTCCTTGGAGATATCCTACGTAGGGGTTGAGCAAAATGTGGTCAGCATGAGTCGGCGCATCCGATGAAAAATAAAGTAGACACACGGAACCATCTGCACTATATGTATGCAGTGCAGAGACTGTATGAACTCTGTGTTGGAAGGCACTGCTATTGTTCTTATTAGTATGTGTGTCTGAGTCCTAGCTATCCTATGTTATCATTTCCGAACTGCTAAATTAAACGACTGCTAGCGCAAATATTTTAGCACCCCTGTGAGCCTAGGCAAGCTGCATTATCTTTCATACAACTGTTTACTCTAATTTGCGTCTTACTTACATGACTAGCTTTCCTTTTGGCAATTTGTGTCATGGCTTTCTACTCACCGCTTTGACACACACTGACCTTTCCTGTTCAATACTGTGATTGACAGCTTAAATCTTCGGCAAGACAATATGTCGGAGCGGCAATTTACTTGGGCCAATAACCGTTCTAGGCCGACATATGAGAAGCTCAATAGGGTACTCATGGATACCGAATGAGAGCTAAAATTTCCTCTGGTAAACGTGTGAGACGAAGAGCGTATCAAGGCAATATCATATCATGCGCCCCATCATTCTTGATTCTAACTTTGGGAGCCCATCTGCTCGCCACCCTTTGAAGTTTGAATTGAAATGGTTGCACCTGGAAGACTTTGCATACATAATCAAGAATGTATGGGAGAGGCCCGCCATTGGTCCGACACCTATTCAGAGAGGGAACTTTAAATTAAGGGCCACAAGGCAATACCTCATTGAATGGGTGAGAAACACCAATGGGATGTACAAAACATAAAAAACAACGTCCTCTCCACCATTATTGATGCCAATGGGATGTACAAAAAAATTGCAGAGACTCGCATCTTGTTGCAATAAGAGAATGAAATGAAAAAAAAATCCAATGAGAAGATTGCATGACTTGTTAGGGTGGATTGAAGGTCAAGCGGAGCTCAAAAGTTATATCGCCAATTACTAGAAATCTCTATTCAGGGTGCCAAATGAAGGGGATTTCACCCTTGACTACACCCGAATACATGATATTCCACATGTCACCGCAAAAAAGAATGGTACACTCTTCCCGCCTTTCTCCGAAGAGAAGATGAGAGTTGTGGTGTTCCAAATGGAACATGACAAAGCTCCAGGTCTAGATGGCTGTCCGGCAAAATTCTATCGGAATTTCTAGGATGTCACCAAGACTGACCTATTGGAGTTGTTCAATTGTCTTCATGCTGACCAACTTGACCTATTTAGACTTAATTTTAGTGAGATCGTTGTATTGCTGGAAATTAAGAAGGCGGAGCGGATCTAGCAATATTTACCCATATGTCTCCTTAACGTCAGCTCCAAGATTTTCATCAAAGTGACTACTAATAGGCTCAACATGGTTGCTGACCATGTCGTCTGGCCATCTCAAACGAATTTCATGAAAGGAAGAAATATACTCTATGGAGTAGTAATCTTGCATAACACCATTCACGAGATGCACTAGAGAAGCATGAGTGGAGTGGTATTCAAGATTGATTTTGAAAAGGCCTATGACAAGGTCAAATGGACATTCCATGAACAAGCCTTGAGAATGAAAGAATTCCCTAGTAAATGGGGCAAGTGTATCCAAAACTTCATTACTAGAGGTAGTGTGGCAATTAAAGTCAATGATGACATCGACCATTACTTTTGGATGAAAAAGGATTATGTTAGGGTGACTCCATGTCTCCAAAAGTACTACAGAATAGACTAGCAATGGCGGGCGCATGAAGTCCAGTAGTGGCGGGCGAGGCAATAAGGGGCGCCGGCCACTGACCTCCCGCCACTACTATAGGTCAACAGTTGTCGACAGGACGCCCGACAATCTTATAGGTAGCAATGGCGGTCCCTCTTCTTCACCCACTACAATCATGTGTAGTACCAGTGGTTGGCTCTTATTTATGCTCAACACTGGTAGAAATCCAGGCCAAATGGAGAAACGATGTCGCGACAACGTTTCTTATTGCTATGGCAGCGTTTTAATCACGTCATTGCAGTACTTTGCATATGATCATCACATTGCATTGCATTACACATATAAATTGTTGCCTCAACATTCAAACATTCATCCATACATATCGAAACTGCATGACACATTAATCGTACATATTACATGAACGCGAGTGCCCAAACCGATAGAATGGGGACCAGCGGGCCAGCTGCTCTAGCATCGGAGATCTGGCCTCTCGAAGAGCACATTTAACTACCTCACCCGGCCAAATCCGCATCCTCTCATCTGGGGTTGCCTCCGTCAAGATGCACACTGCGAGGTGATTGAATCGCCTCTCTGCTATCTTTTGCATCACTAGGAAACCACACCGAGTCGCTGGAACACTTCTGAACCAAGCTAACATCACCTCCCCGAGCTGATGTACCCGATGCCTGTCCCGCATCCACTGGTACAACTGCTCCATGTCGGCCGCAGAGACACTCCCATAATTCTTCTCGCGACTTGTTAGCACATAGCAAAGTTAACAAAAATATCCCTCATCAGTAATTGAATCATCTAAGTGGTACCTCTTCTGGATCATCTTGGTTTTGGCCACGCTGGAAAGCGGATACAACTACCGAGAAAGTATAGATGTGGTAGCTTTGTAGGAAATGGTCAAGTTTGATTTTAGTTGTTTAAACTTGAAATCGATCGACCCCTTGGAGCGCTTTGATTGGTGGTGGGTGGCTTCAGTGGGGCATTTGGGTAGAATTATGTTGGTTGTAGTCACGACTGCTACTAGTATGTTGGCTAGGCGAAAGGTTGTTTCTTTCTTTCAGCTACCATTCGCCACCACGCCACTCTCAAGGAGTGAGTGGTTATGATGGTCTACGGCCTGCAGATCAAATTCGCTCCACTGATTTCTTGGTGGAAATCCAATCTAATGTCGCAGCTCCCTCCTGGGCTCCCTTGCCCATAGTAGTGAGTGGGTATTTCAATTTGATATGCTTGGGAGCGGACAAGAACAATGCTAACATAGATTGGCCTAGGGCACATCTCTTTAATAATGTGCATGCCTCTATGGCACTTCGAGAAGTGGCCATATCGAGGCCTAGATATACTTGGAATAACAAGCTGCTTTCCCTGGTCCGCAGAGTGCTTGATTGGGTTTTTCATCATTTCATATTGGGAATTGCTTTTCCTTCTCTTTTCTTCCCCTTGAGATATTTGGACAAGGAGCTGCAACACGATTTGGGGAGAAAGGGGGAAGACTGATAGTCCACCCATGTCCGGGATGTCCTTGCAATAAAACCAAGGCCCTTGACACCCCTTGATAGTTTCTACAAACTTAATCGCGGGGTAAGTCCTAGTTCTCCTAACCTGGACTCATAAACAACCACACAATTGGACCCTATTTGTCTTTGAAGCACTCGATGGCCCCTTCTTTATATTTTGCGGGCGGCAAGTGAAGTTACGTTTGAAAAAACTACAATGAGGGTCAGTACCGATGAAATTATCGTAGAACGACACGAAACTGGCGAGATAGGTCATGGCACATTGGGTGGTGAAGGAAATATGCCCTAGAGGCAATAATAAAGTTGTTATTTTATATTTCCTTATTCATGATAAAGGTTTATTATTCATGCTAGAATTGTATTGATCGGAAACTTAAATACATGTGTGGATACATAAACAAATATCGTGTCCCTAGTGAGCGTCTACTAGACTAGCTCGTTGATCAAAGATGGTTAAGGTTTCCTAACCATAGACATGAGTTGTCATTTGATAACGGGATCACATCATTAGGAGAATGATGTGAAGGACAAGACCCATCCGTTAGCTTAGCATATGATCGTATAGTTTATTGCTACTGCTTTCTTGAATGTCAAATACATGTTCCTTCGACCATGAGATCATGCAAATCCCTGATACCGGAGGAATACCTTGTGTTCTATCAAACGTCACAACGTAACTGTGTGATCATAAAGATGCTCTACAGGTATCTCCGAAGATGTCTGTTGAGTTGGCATGGATCGAGATTGGAATTTGTCACTCCGAGTATCGGAGAGGTATCTCTGGGCCCTCTCGGTTATACACATCATAATACGCTTGCAAGCAAAATGACTAAGGAGTTAGTTATGAGATGATGTATTACGGAACGAATAAAGAGACTTGCCGGTAACAAGATTGAACTAGGTATGGAGATACCGACGATCGAATCTCGGGCAAGTAACATACCGACAGGCAAAGGGAATTACGTATGTTGTCATAACGGTTCGACCGATAAAGATCTTCGTAGAATTTGTAGGAACCAATATGGGCATCTAGGTTCCTCTATTGGTTATTGACCGGAGGGGTGTCTCGGTCATGTCTACATAGTTCTCGAACCAGTAGGGTCCGCACGCTTAACGTTCGTTGATGATATAGTGTTATATGAGTTATATGACCTGGTGACCGAATGTTATTTGGAGTTCCGGATGAGATCACAGACATGACGGGGAGATCCGGAATGGTCCGGAGGTAAAGATTGATATATAGGACGATGATATTCGGACACTGGAAGGGTTTCAGAGGGTACCGGGTAGTCACCGGATCACCGGAAGGGGTTCCGAGAAGCCCCGGGAGGATGATGAGCCTATTGGGCCAGTAGAGGGGAGCACACCAGCCCACAAGGGGCTGGCGCACCCCCTATGGCAGCCAGCCTATGGGAGAAAGGAAGGAGGGGGATTCGGCCTCCCCCTTCCTTCCCTCTCCCCCCTTTCCTTTCCCTCCGGCACAAATATGGAACGGCGGGGGGGGGGGGGGTGCGGCTAGGGACAGGAGCCCAAGTGGGATTCGGCCCCACTTGGGGTGCCTCCTGGCTGTGTCCCCTCTCCCCCCACCTATATATATGTGGGAGGGGGCGCCACACATAACCACGATAATCTCTTAGGCATGTGCGGCACCCCTCTCCACACATCACCACCACCGTCACCACGCCGTCGTGCTGCTAGAACTCATCCACTACTTCGCCCATCTTGCTGGATCAAGAAGGCGAGGATGTCACCGAGCTAAACGTGTGCTGAACGCGGAGGTGCCGTACGTTCGGTACTCAATCGGTTGGATCGTGAAGAAGCTCGACTACATCAACCGCGTTTCTAAATGCTTCCGCTTACGGTCTACGAGGGTACGTAGACACACTCTCCCCCCTCGTTACTGTGCATCTCCATGGATAGATCTTGCGTATGCGTAGAATTTTTTTTGTTTTCCATGTAACGTTTCACAACAGTGGCATCCGAGCCAGGTCTATGCATAGATGATATGCACGAGTAGAACACAAAGAGTTGTGGGCGGTGATAGTCATACTGCTTACCACCAACGTCTTATTTTGATTCGGCGGTATTGTAAGATGAAGTGGCCCGGACCAACATTACATGTCCACGTATATAAGACCGGTTCCACCGACAGACATGCAACTTGTTTTGCATAAAGGTGGCTGACGGGTGTCTGTTTCTTCTACTTTAGTTGAATTGAATTTGACTACGGCCGGTCCTTGAAGAAGGTTAAAATAGCAAACTTGATAAATCACCGTTGTGGTTTTTGCTGTAGGTAAGAACGGTTCTTGCTAGAAGCCCGTAGTAGCCACGTAAAACTTGCAACAACAATGTAGAGGACGCCTAACTTGTTTTTGCAGGGCATGTTGTGATGTGATATGGTCAAGACGTGATGTGATATACGTTGTTGTATGAGATGATCATGTTTTGTAATACCGACAACCGGCAGGAGCCTTAGGGTTGTTTCTTAATTATTGTATGAAATGCAAGCGCCATGTAATTTCTTCACTTTATCGCTATGCGTTAGCAATAGTTGTAGAAGCAATAGTTGGCTAGACGACCCCGACGCAACGATGAAGATCAAGGTGTCGAGCCGGTGACGATGGAGATCATGACGATGCTTTGGAGATGGAGATCAAAAAGCAAAAGATGATGATGGCCATATCATGTCACATATTTTGATTGCATGTGATGTTTATCCTTTATGCATCTTATTTTGCTTAGAACGACGGTAGCATTATCAGATGATCCCTTCACTAAATTTCAAGATAAAAGTGTTCTCCCCGAGTATGCACCATTGCTAAAGTTCGTCGTTTCGAAGCACCTCGTGATGATCGGGTGTGATAGACTCTACGTTCACATACAACAGGTGTAAGAAAGTTTTGCACATGCAAAATACTTGGGTTAAACTTGACGAGCCTAGCATGTACAGACATGGTCTTGGAACACTAGAGACCGAAAGGTCGAACGTGAGTCATATAGTAGATATGATCAACATAGAGATGTTCATCATTGATGACTACCACGTGAGTCATATAGTAGATATGATCAACATAGAGATGTCCCACGTGATGATCGGACATGGGTTAGTTGATTTGGATCATGTATCACTTAGATAACTTGAGAGATGTTTATTTAAGTGGGAGTTCATTAGTAATTTGATTAATTGAATCTAAATTTATCATGAACTTAGTCTTTAATAGTTTTGCATGGCCCGTGCTACCGTTCCCCTGAATTTTAATGCGTTCGTAGAGAAAGCTAAGTTGAAAGATGATGGTAGCAACTACACGGACTGGGACTGTAACTTGAGGATTATCCTCATTGCTGCACAGAAGAATTATGTCCATGATGCACCGCTAGGTGACCCACCCGCTCCCGCTAATCTGGACGCTATGAACGCCTGGCAAATGCGGAATGATGACTACTCTATAATTCAGTGTGCCATGCTTTATGGCTTAGAACCGGAACTTCAAAGACGTTTTGACCGTCATGGAGCATATGAGATGTTCCAAGAGTTGAAGTTAATATTTTAAGCAAATGCCCGGGTTGAGAGATATGAAGTCTCCAACAAGTTCTATAGCTGCAAGATGGAGGAGAACAGTTCTGTCAGTGAACACATACTCAAAATGTCTGGGTATCATAACCACTTGACTCAGCTGGGAGGTGATCTTCCAGTTGATAGTGTTATTGATAGAGTTCTTCAATCACTGCCACCAAACTACAAAGGCTTCGTGATGAACTATAATATGCAAGGGATGACGAAAACGATTCCTGAGCTCTTCGCAATGCTTAAGGCCGCGGAGGTAGAAATCAAGAAGGAGCATCAAGTTGATGGTTAACAAGACACGTAGTTTCAGGAAAAAGGGCAAAGGAAAGAAAGGGAACTTCAAGAAGAACGGCAAGCAAGTTGCCGCTTCCGTGAAGAAGCGTAAAGCTGGACCTAAGCCTGAAACTGAGTGCTTCTACTGCAAGGGAAATGGTCACTGGAAGCGGAACTGCCACAAGTATTTGGTGGATAAGAAGGATGGCAAAGTGAACAAAGGTATATTTGATAAAAATGTAATTGATATGTTTCTTACTAATGCTCGTAGTAGCGCCTGGGTATTTGATACTGGTTCGGTTGCTCATATTTGTAACGCGAAACAGGAGCTACGGAATAAACGAAGATTGGCTAAGGACGAGGTGACGATGCGCGTCGGGAATGGTTCCAAGGTCGATGTGATCGCCGTCGGTGCGCTGCCTCTACATCTACCTTCGGGATTAGTTTTAGACCTCAATAATTGTTATTTGGTGCCAGCGTTGAGCATGAACATTATATCTAGATCTTGTTTATTGCGAGACGATTATTCATTTAATACAGAGAATAATGGTTGTTCTATTTGTATGAATAATATCTTTTATGGTCATGCACCCTTGAAGAATGATCTGTTCTTGTTGAATCTCGGTTGTAGTGATACACATATTCATAATATTGATACCAAAAGATGCAAAGTTGATAATGATAGTGCAACATATTTGTGGCACTGCCGTTTAGGTCATATTGGTGTAAAGCGCATGAAGAAACTCCATGCGGATGGAATTTTGGAATCACTTGATTATGAATCATTTGATACTTGCAAACAATGCCTCATGGTCAAGATGACTAAAACTCCGTTCTCCGGAACAATGGAGCGAGCTAATGACTTATCGGAAATAATACATACCGATGTATGCGGTCCGATGAGTGTTGAGGCACGCGGCGGGTATCTTTTTTTCCGACCTTCACGGATGATTTGAGTAGGTATGGGTATATCTATTTGATGAAACACAAGTCTGAAACATTTGAAAAGTTCAAAGAATTTCCGAGTGAAGTGGAGAATCATCGTAAGAAGAAAATAAAGTTTCTACGATCTGATTGCGGAGGTTAATATTTGAGTTACGAGTTTGGCCTTCATTTAAAACAATGTGGAATTATTTCACAACTCACGCCACCTGGAACACCATAGCGTAATGGTGTGTCCGAATGTCGTAACCGTACTTTATTAGATAAGGTGCGTTCTATGATGTCTCTTACAGATTTACCACTATCGTTTTGGGGTTATGCATTTGAGACAGCCGCATTCATGTTAAATAGGGCACCGTCGAAATCCGTTGAGACAATGCCGTATGAACTGTCGTTTGGCAAGAAACCTAAGCTGTCGTTTCTTAAAGTTTGGGGATGCGACACTTATGTCAAAAGGCTTCAGCCTGATAAGCTCGAACCCAAATCGGAGAAGTGTGTCTTCATAGGATACCCTAAAGAGACAATTGGGTACACCTTCTACCACAGATCTGAAGGCAAGATCTTTGTTGCTAAAAATGGGTCCTTTCTAGAGAAGGAGTTTCTCTCGAAAGAAGTGAGTGGGAGGAAAGTAGAACTTGATGAGGTAATTGTACCTTCTCTTGAATTGGAAAGTAGCACATCAGAGAAAACCATTCCCGTGATGCCTATGCCAACTAGAGAGGTAGCTAATGATGATGATCATGAAACATAAGATCAAATTACTACTGAACTTCGTAGGTCAACCAGAACACGTTCCGCACCAGAGTGGTACGGTAGTCCTGTCCTGGAAGTCATGTTATTAGACCAAGGTGAACCTACAAACTATGAAGAAGCTATGATGAGCCCAGATTCCGACAGATGGCTTGAGGCCATGAAATCTGAGATAGGATCCATGTATGAGAATAACGTGTGGACTTTGGTGGACTTGCCCAATGATCAGCAAGCCATAGAGAATAAATGGATCTTTAAGAAGAAGACTGACGCTGATGGTAATGTTACTGTCTACAAAGCCCGACTTGTCGCAAAAGGTTTACGAGAAGTTCAAGGGGTTGACTACGATGAGACTTTCTCACCCGTAGCGATGCTTAAGTCTGTCCGAATCATGTTAGCAATTGCCACATTTTATAATTATGAAAACTGGCAAATGGATGTCAAAACTGCATTCCTTAATGGATTTCTTAAAGAAGAGTTGTATATGATGCAACCAGAAGGTTTCGTCGATCCTAAAGGTGCTAACAAAGTGTGCAAGCTCCAGCAATCCATCTATGGACTGGTGCAAGCATCTCGGAGTTGGAATATACGCTTTGATGAGGTGATCAAAGCATATGGTTTTATACAGACTTACTGTGAAGCCTATATTTGCAAGAAAGTAAGTGGGAGCTCTCTAGCATTTCTGATATTATATGTGGATGACATATTGTTGATTGGAAATGATATAGAATTTCTGGATAGCATAAAAGGATACTTGAATAAGAATTTTTCAATGAAAGACCTCGGTGAAGCTGCTTATATATTGGGCATCAAGATCTATAGGGATAGATCGAGACGCTTAATAGGACTTTCACAAAGCACATACCTTGACAATGTTTTGAAGAAGTTTAAAATGGATCAGTCAAAGAAAGGGTTCTTGCCTGTGTTACAAGCTATAAAATTGAGTAAGACTCAAAGCCCGACCACTGCAGAAGATAGAGAGAAAATGAAAGTCATTCCCTATGCCTCAGCCATAGGTTCTATCATGTATGTTATGCTGTGTACCAGACCTGATGTGTGCCTTGCCATAAGTTTGGTAGGGAGGTACCAAAATAATCCAGGAGTGGATCACTTGACAACGGTCAAGAACATCCTGAAGTACTTGAAAAGGACCAAGGATATGTTTCTCATTTATGGAGGTGACGAAGAGCTCGTCGTAAATGGTTACGTCGATGCTAGCTTCGACACTGATCCGGATGACTCTAAGTCACAAACCGGATACGTATTTATATTGAATGGTGGAGCTGTCAGTTGGTGCAGTTCCAAGCAAAGCGTCGTGGTGGGATCTACGTGTGAAGCGGAATACATAGCTGCTTCGGAAGCATCGCATGAAGGAGTCTAGATGAAGGAGTTCATATCCGATCTGTGTGTAATACCCAGTGCATCAGGTCCAATGAAAATCGTTTGTGACAACACTGGAGCAATTGCCTTGGCGAAGGAATCCAGGTTTCACAAGAGAACCAAACACATCAAGAGACGCTTCAACTCCATTCGTGAAAAGGTCAAGGATGGAGACATAGAAATTTGCAAAATACGTACAGATCTAAATGTAGCAGACCCGTTGACTAAGCCTCTTCCACGAGCAAAACATGATCAACACCAAGACTCCATGGGTGTTAGATTCATTACAATGTAATCTAGATTATTGACTCTAGTTCAAGTGGGAGACAGAAGGAAATATGCCTAGAGGCAATAATAAAGTTGTTATTTTATATTTCCTTATTCATGATAGAGGTTTATTATTCATGCTAGAATTGTATTGATCGGAAACTTAAATACATGTGTGGATACATAAACAAATACCGTGTCCCTAGTGAGCCTCTACTAGACTAGCTCGTTGATCAAAGATGGTTAAGGTTTCCTAACCATAGACATGAGTTGTCATTTGATAACGGGATCATATCATTAGGAGAATGATGTGATGGACAAGACCCATCCGTTAGCTTAGCATATGATCGTATAGTTTATTGCTACTGCTTTCTTGAATGTCAAATACATGTTCCTTCGACCATGAGATCATGCAACTCCCGGGTACCGGAGGAATACCTTGTGTTCTATCAAACGTCACAACATAACTGGGCGATCATAAAGATGATCTACAGGTATCTCCGAAGGTGTCTGTTGAGTTGGCATGGATCGAGATTGGAATTTGTCACTCCGAGTATCGAAGAGGTATCTCTGGGCCCTCTCGGTAATACACATCATAATAAGCTTGCAAGCAAAATGACTAAGGAGTTAGTTATGAGATGATGTATTACGGAACGAGTAAAGAGACTTGCCGGTAATGAGATTGAACTAGGTATGGAAATACCGACGATCGAATCTCGGGCAAGTAACATACCGACAGACAAAGGGAATTACGTATGTTGTCATAATGGTTCGACCGATAAAGATCTTCATAGAATATGTAGGAACCAATATGGGCATCTAGGTTCCGCTAATGGTTATTGACCGGAGATGTGTCTCGGTCATGTCTACATAGTTCTCGAACCCGTAGGGTCCGCACGCTTAACGTTCGTTGACGATATAGTGTTATATGAGTTATATGAGTTGATGACCGAATGTTGTTCGGAGTCCCGGATGAGATCACGGACATGACGAGGAGCTCTGGAATGGTCCGGAGGTAAAGATTGATATATAGGACGATGATATTCGGACACCAAAAAAGTTTCGGAGGGTACCGGGTAGTCATCGGATCACCAGAAGGGGTTCCGGAAAGCCCCGGGAGGATGATGTGCCTATTGGGCCAGTAGAGGGGAGCACACCAGCCAACAAGGGGCTGGCGCACCCCCCCTATGGCAGCCGGCCTATGGGAGAAAAGGAAGGAGGGGGAATCGGCCTCCCCCTTCCTTCCCTCTCCCCCTTTTCTTTTCCCTCCGGCACAAATATGGGGGGGGGGGGGGAGGGGCTAGGGGCAGGAGCCCAAGTGGGATTTGGCCCCACTTGGGGCGCCTCCTGGCTGCCTCCCCTCTCCCCCCACCTATATATATGAGGGAGGGGGCGCCACACATAACCACGACAATCTCTTAGCCGTGTGTGACGCCCCTCTCCACAGTTTCGTCCCTCGGTCATATTTTCGTAGTGCTTAGGCGAAGCCCTGCAGAGATAGCATCACCACCACCGTCACCACGCCATCGTGCTGCCGGAACTCATCCACTACTTCGCCCGTCTTGCTGGATCAAGAAGGCGAGGACGTCACCGAGTTGAACGTGTGCTGAAAGCGGAGGTGCCGTACGTTCGGTACTCGATCGGTTGGATCGCGAAGAAGTTCGACTACATCAACCGCGTTACTAAACGCTTCCGCTTACGGTCTACAAGGGTACGTAGACACACTCTCCCCCCTCGTTGTTATGCATCTCCATAGATAGATCTTGCGTGTGCGTAGAATTTTTTTTGTTTTCCATGCAACGTTTCTCAACAGGTGGCACATGGTGGAGTTGCGTGCCAAACTTATTTAGAAATGCACGGAAGAAAGGATGCGGCGACATAGAAAAACCCCTATCTATATGAGCTGTCGGGAGTACCCATTCATCTGGAATCGGGGCCGGCTTGACTTTGCTCGCGTCAGGCAACCTCCATCCCGCTTCTGGCACGAATCCGTCGGCGGCGAGATCCCGCACCTCCTTCTTTGTTACCCTAGTTGGCAACCAATTCCCTTTGACCCATACGAGAGGCGGAGCGAAAGAGGAAGATGAGGCCTTCATCGCCCATTTCTTCTTCTCCTTCCTATCGAGGGCAAGATTCTTCTCCTTGCCCATGGCAGGCGACGACGGCAGCAACAACAGAGGGAGAGGAATGGAGCAACGGCGATTTCGATGGTGAAATGGCAAGTGGGGAACGATAGTTTCCAATTCACCCACTCTATCCTTTATTGATAACAAAGGGACGTGTTGCAGGAACGAATCTCAGCCACAAAGCGACCGAATCGATGATTCATCCAAAGCCCATGATGGGACAGTTACAACGCATGTGGCATGGTGGGGTGCACGAATCGAGGCATCCCGAAGCACGTCATCATTGCAGCTACAGTATCCAAAATATGCACCCGGGATTCCACAGATCACTCTCGAGATTAAAGCCGAAAATCCCACTGATTCCTCAGAGAAATATTAAATCACTTTGTACCGCTCAGACGAATCCTTGACGAAGCAATGATCACTCGGGAGAAGTTTTGATTAAAAAAATGAATCATGCAAAGAGTTGAAATAGGGTGAATTGGGCATTCCTGTGCTGACCTATTTGCACCTTCTTCTAGGTTTCACAGTGCAAAATTCACAAGAGTATATGGAGCTGACTGAAATGACGTTTCCCTGGGATAATGAATGGCATTGTTATGAGAGAATGAGCTGATCCGTCAAATCTGGCACTCGGATTTTACGATACATCCATATTCGGATCACTAGTCGGACTCCCCTCGCAGACGAATCACTATCACCAAACTTTTCCTACAACTCAATTCTCCAGCTCGAACCCTCGAAAGTTTAGCTCTGAAAAACCATTGTGATCTTTATCCGAGCAAGTTTTATGAAGATCCCTATAACAAGTAAAACAGTCGGGATATCGACTTTTTCAAACATTCGATTGAAAGTCATGCTCTAAGAATACTGTCGGCAAAGATCCCGATGGACTCAGGGGCTAATGATGTGGTTATATATTCGGGGTAGGCCTACAGTGGCCTTATGATCGCTAGGGCCCACTGGGCCTACACCATGAACCAGGATTTAGATAATGAAGCATCCAAAGGAAGGTTATTTGGACCGGCCTAAAACGCGGCTTCACTCAGATGATCTCCCAGCACCGGTTCACTCGGACGATCTCACGACGACGTTCCGCTCGGACTACTAAGACAGTCACTCGATTGTGTCGGTAGACATGCGTGGGGAGTAGAACCACCGTGGGGTAACTCAAGTGACACGATTATTATGTGAGACATATATTGTATATTCAAAGCATATGTTACATCTTGTAGTGTCTTTAATTATGGCATCAAAACCGATCCCTTGTGACGGGGAAGAAAAAGAGGGAAGGCAAACTCTAAATAAGTTAGCTCCTTCACCTAGACAGGGGATCGCATCCCTTGTAATCATACACTCATACGCAGAGAATGAAAGCTCCAAGAGCACGGGACGTACGCCTTGTTACTCTTCCAAGAGGGACCTGAACCAACCAAAAATCTCTTTGTGTCACACTTGTACCTAGCGAGATCCAGCACCTTCCTCACTCCTCTCTAGTAATGTGAGAATCATCCGCATGACAATAGACGGATTTGTGGGATCAAGCTAACAGGTTTTCGCAACAAGAAAATGACCCATTTGCACTAACTTTCCTATGCCAAGAGATAGACGAAGTGATGCTCTCCATGAAAGTAGATACCGCTCCCGGCCATGATGTCTGGCCGATGGCCTTTTTTTGCAGGTTTTGGGCCTTGTTTTTTTTTCTTTTGCGAGGATTGGGCCTCGTTGAAAGGGACCATGTATGAAACCTTTAATGGCTTCATGCTAGGCACGGTAGATATAGATATGCTTTATTTTGGAGTGCCTTCACTTATCCCTAAATTAAAAGGGGCAGACTCCGTTCATCTCTTCTGGCCTATCCCATTGATCAACATCCCTTTTAAGATTTATGTGAAAGCCTTTGCGACCTATCTGACCACGATTGCGCAACATGTTATTGACAAATGTCAGTCTGCCTGTATTAAGGGTTTCTACATCCTCGAGGGTCTAGTGGTGCTGCGGGAGATTGTTCACGAACTAAAATGCACTGAACAACAAGCGATTCTGCTCAAGCTCAATTTCGATAAGGTGTATAATCGCATGAACTGGGAGTTTATGTGCAAGGTCCTACTTCGAAAGGGATTTGAAGCAGGCTGGGTCCATTGCATCCTTGATTTGGTCCCAAGGCCAAACTTTAATTTGCATTAGTGGAGAAATTGGGCACTTCTTCAGGAACAAGCGAGGCTTCCGACAGGGTGATCCGCTCTCGCCGCTCCCTTTTAACTTTGTGGCTGGTGCGCTCTGGCTAAATAAAAGTCATTGGGTTGCTGACCTGCTTAACTGCAAAACCTCGGGCTTCCCATTTCCAACAAAAAACTTCCCATTGCGGAGTGGGAGCAGCTTTACTCTAAGGTAGCTGGTAGGGTCTGCCCATGGCGGGAAATTCATATCCTAGGGAGCTAGACTCATTCTCACGAGTTTGAGCCTTTCCTCGCTACCTATGTTCACCATGGCAATGTTTCTCTTGGCTGATGGGGTTCACGCCAAGTTAGACACTACCAACGTGGCTAAACGCAGTGGGCCCTCCAATGGGAATTGCACTGTTTGGGCTATCCGGGAGGATGCTAATCACATTTTGTTTCGCTGCCCCTTAGCGCGCTTTGCGAGAGGCTATGATGCGAATTGTTAGCCTGAACTATGAGCTACGAGCACTAGTGTGGAGCTATGAACACGAGTGAGTAAGGAACGAGAGGCATTGAATCTTGCGTGAAGCAGTCTTTCTTTCTATTAGTATCAAACTTACTTTCACCACAAAAAAATGTATCAAGCTTACTTTACAACGATTGATACAGCTCCTTATATAGGAGTTTGAACCGACTGGTACTAAACCTACCTAGACAAATACTCGTAACTGCTAGCTACTTTGCAGCTCACTGTACCTAACTACTCCCACCCAAAGATAGCACAAAGTTGAGTCACTTATTTTGGGACGGAGGGAGTACTAAGTCACGGCAGCCCTATCGACTTCGTTTGATGTTTTGGTACAGCTGACATGCAGGACTAGATACTCCCTCTGTTTTTATTTAGTCTGCGTATTAGATTTGAATGAAGTCAAACTTTACAAAGTTGGACCAAGTTTATAGAAAATAATATAAGCATTTACCATAACAAATCTATATGATATGAAAGTACATTCAATAATGAATCTAATGGTATTGATTTATTATTGTATATGTTAATATTTTTGTCTCTAAACTTTATCAAAGTTTACAAAGCTTGACTTTGACAAAAGCTAATACGCGAAGTAAATAAAAACAGGGAGAGTATTTGCTAAGGTGGTGCACAACCGAGCACCGTGGGCATGTTGTTGTGCTCGGAAACAAGGTATAAAATCACATTGTGTTGGCTGGAAAGAGGGGTCACGATCTAGAAGGTACATCATGCACTACCGACCGGCCCAACGCTTGGCCGGTCCATCGCACGCCGTCTGATGCGGAGAGATCATGTGGCTCGCAGTGTCCCGCACCCAATCTCCGTATACCTTATCCACACGCTAGCTCCCTCTTCTTCCCGAGTGACCTCCTTCTCCCCCTCTCCCTGTCTCTCGTCGGTGGAGGGTGACCATTGCCTGCAGCTGTCCGGACGCTCATTGATGCTGCGAGCATCTCCTCCCCCCAGTGCTACTATGAGCATCTCATCTCCTAGCCCCAAGCTACTCATCGCCACCATGGAGAGATGACATCACATGTGCTCCCCCGCTGCAGCGGATGCTGCATGGATCAGCTGGTGGTGCCGCATCGTCGGGCAGGCCCACGAGTTGGGTGCTGCAAGCGAAGACGCCGGTGGCACGGACCTGCTGCGGGAGGGCGATGGTGAGACATTTTTTCTTATTGGAATCGGGAGAGATGCCCAGTGCTGCAACCGATGACCAAAAAAAGCAATAAACGGTAACGAAAAAAGCTTCAACCGGCGATGAAAAAAGTTTCAACCCGTATACAATGGAAGCTATGGACGATCACGGAAAGTTGCAACCGGTGACGATAAAAGCTTCATCTGGCGACGAAAAAAGTTTCAACCATAGAGACGAAAGCCATGGACGACGACGAAAAGCTACCACCAGCAGTTACAAAAGCTGCAACCGGCATTGAAAAACCTTCAAAGTTCATATCTTAGCTGCGACTCGATGATGACAACGTTTTGCGGCTACCATAGTCCGTATTTGCTACAAATCATTTTTATGGCTGCCATGGTGCTACAAGTGTGCCGACGAGCACGACGAGGTTGATGGAGGTGGGATGTTGCGAACCATGGACGGCGAGATCTGGTGAGCAGGTGACGAGTGGCACAGTGTTGCAATCAGGACGAGGGGAGAGCTGCGGCCAACAGGTCGGAGGCGCGGGGGGGGGGGGGGGGGGGGGGGGAGCTACAATGGCGGCCGCGGTGAGCTACAACCTCGGCGAAGAGGGCAGGGCAGGATCGATGTTGCATGGCGAGGGCGCGGCCTTGTGGGGGTGCTGAAACCGAGGGGGGGGGGGGGGGGGGATACACGCGGCGGGTCACCGACGGGCACAGCTGAACGGGGGCAGCAGTCGGCGGCTCAAAGTCGTTGCTCTGTCTGTGTGTGCGCGCGTGTGTTTGGACGAAGGAAAGGGACGAATCTGTGAGGGAGCAAGATAGAGATCAGACAGCTCACACGAAGCACATCTGACCTTTAGGTGCCGACCGGCCGAAAGTTTGGGCCAGCTGCCGGGCTCCTAGCAATCGCCTAAAATTTGGTGTGGGCGGAGAAAAAAAGACCCGGATGAGTACGTGAGGAGGAGAAGCGGGCGTAGGGATGGCGGAATCTTGAGGATGAATCTGGAACTTCAACCAGATTAGGTCGGTGAAAGACATGGGCATGCGCATGCGCCTTCCCCTCCAAGTTGATCGTCAGAGGTAAGAAGTTGAATCGAAGTTAACAGGAGCAGGACACTAAGGTACACGTGCATCCTTCCTCCTATAAATATAGCCCTACGTCCACACCACGATCCCATCCCGTCCCCATCTCCCTCCCTCCGCGGCACCCTCTCCATCATCTGCTTCCTCGCCGGGCGCCGGACAGCTGCCCTCGCAGGCTTCGCAGCCATGAAGCTTCCGCCGGCTGTTGTCTGTCTTCTCATCCTCGTCTTCTTTGATGGTACGCACGCATTGCCACCATGTCTTTCTTTCAGATGTTTGCTGCTAGCGTGCCGCCTTGTTTTCCTTTTGGATATCTGTTGCTACATGTTCTTCATGTTCTTCCAGCATGCACGCACGCACGTATTGACATGATCGATCTATGTTACAGCTGCTCGCGTGGAGGCCCGAGGCACACCTTCTGCCCAGGGGTCGAGGAACCAATGGTCCAGCATGTTTGTCTTCGGCGACGACTTTGTCGACAACGGCAACCGTCCGAACATCACCGATGAAAAGACATCGCGCCAATGGAGCTACCCCTACGGCTCCTATCTCAACTCTCATTATCATACGTCTCCTGTTTTGACCGGACGCTTCTCCAACTACAGGATGCAATCAGATTTTATCGGTACGTGTACTCATATATTATTCAAGTATTTAGTTACCTAGAGAATTTTATTATACATCTTGGTGCATCCAAAATAATCTTTCCTATCTACTGCCTTGTACTTGCAGCAAGGATGTTGGGTCTCCATGAAGCCCCTCCAGCGTACGAGCTCACAGAAGATCAATCATGTGACTCATCTGGCATGACCTTTGCTTCTGGTGGCGCTGGTGTCTTCAAGGTGACAGCGAAGAAAAAGGTGCCGACCCTTGCTGCACAGGTTCAAGCTTTCAAGAGGCTAGTTAACGACGGGGTCATCCCAACACGACAGCTTCACCACTCTGTCGCGCTCATCGCCATCTCCGGCAATGACTACATGAGCGGCTCTGACGCCAATAATCGCTTCTACACAAGCTTCGACGATGTAAGTAGTAGCTAGCATACTCACACATACAAATTACACCATCAATTAATATATCGATCTCCACCTTGCTTATTAACTTCTCCTGCATGCAGCTCGATACCTACGTTGGAAACGTGGCGACCGAGATCCTAGATAATGTGGCGCAACTGCAGATGCTTGGTGTGAGAAAGGTGCTAGTAAACAACTTGCATCCCATTGGTTGCACGCCTTTGCATACTAGTTCGAACAACTACACCACATGCGACCTTCTCGGCAATTATGGCGCATCCGTGCACAACAAGTATCTAAAGCAAATGCTCGGAGAAAGGGACAACGTTCACATACTGGACCTCTACACTGCTTTCACTGACATCATCACTCATGCCCCTGGTAAATACACATCCGCGTGTATGTTGTAAGCCAAATCTGGTTTCTAATGTATGAATTCAATTATGTAACTATGCATAATTGTTTTTATGCATGCAGGTGGAGGGTCGGATGAGTCCAAGAATTTCAAGGGCAAACTGACCCCGTGCTGCGAGAGTACCTATAAGGGAGGTTACTGTGGAGAGCGTAGCCATTCAGGGAAGCGCTTGTACGACCTATGCGATACTCCTAACAAGATGTTCTACTGGGACCAGACACACCCGACACATGCTGGGTGGGAGGCTGTAATGAAGGCGCTGCAACAGCCTTTGATGGAGTTTCTTGATGAGGACTACGTTGCATGATTGGCCTAAAAAACCAACGTTGCATGATGCAGCAGCTTGATGGCTAGCTAGTTGCTGGTGCAATATCTGTTAGGTTAGCTTTATAAATGGCATGCGTGTTTAGGAAGAAGGTTGTGAGTTTTTTCCCCTTGTGTTTTGATGGAGTTTTAGTCTAGTACACTACTCTTTATTATGTATATGAAACATGAACGGGTGTTAATTTGCTTATTGTTTTATCCCCTGTATATTAGTTGAGATTGAAAAGTTGGTCGTATATGTGGGTCAATATCTAGCAGCAAATGAGAACGTGCTTGGGCTTAGTGAGATATAGCGTGCATGCATATGCATGGGTTTGAGCTCATGACAGGGTCAGTAAGATTATACTATAATCGGTACGCATGCTCGTTCGTCGGCCCATGGAGTCGTGCATGTTGGGGTTGCTATTATACGGCACGGGTTCTTGAATTTATTGTGTTTCTTCTAGTTTTTTTAGCAATGTTCGTTTAGCGGGAGATGAATTTCCTCGACTACGAGGCTTATGCGGTGACTTCATGTGTCTCAAGATTTGTTTTCTTGTCCCTTAGAGGTCCTTATAGGGGTATTGTGTGCTGCTCGTGCTTTGTGTTAAGTCAACCAAAGTTGTTTAGGCTACGGTGTACAACTCGAAGACAGTACACGGCCAAACCAACACGGTACGACACAAGGTCTCTATAGTTCTAGTTTTAACATAATTACTAACATTGTATTGCACAAGTTATTTTGCTATCTACCTAATAAATTACGAGGAACATGTACCATCAACATGTCTACAAGTAAAAACGACTTGACTTCATGTATTAAAAAACGAAATTCTATTCTGACTTGGAACAATGACCAAGGAAAAAATCTAGTCTATGTACACCTACACCTCTTTTTTTGGATGGCTGTACACGTACACATCAGCTTGTCAAATCAAGAAAAAAATCCATGACAGTTATACCATGTGTATACACATAGCTGATTGTGTAGAATATTAGCTAAGAGCTGCTACGTACATTGAAACTCAGAAGTCTTGAAATAACTGGATGCCAAAATCAAGTAGATTACACACGATCAGACTGTTTTTGTAAGATACGTATCATGTTCACATCTTTAGAAGACTCCATCTACTAAACTAAAAAGTGAATAACATCAGTGTATATTTTGTTCATTGATAAGTATAGTTTGAAACATGTGCGTGGAGGAGTAAATCCATGTACATGTCACCATGATTTTATTTTTTATATATTTTATTATATGTGGTTTTTATGTCATGTTCAATAAATTATCATTTATTTGACTGCACTACCAATAATTATCGTCCACTTCTAACCGCGTGCGTATGACACATATTCTATTAACTGAGTAGATCATGTAAAGGCAATCTCTGTTTCATTTTACTCTGCATATAATATTAGTCTGAAGTCAAACTTCATAAAGTTTGATCAACTTTATATTTAAAAATATCAGCATCCATGGTACTAAAGATGTACAAATGAAAGTTAATTCCATAATAATTTAATGACATTGATTTGGTATTGTGAATGTTGATAAATTTATTTTATTAACTTGATCAAAATTTATGAAGTTTGACTTAAGACAAATCTTGTATTCGGAGTAAAAACAAACGGAGGAAGTACATGTGTCCAATTGAACATTTAATGCAATAGCACTCACTCAAAGGAGTCCATATACGCCTACGTTAGTGTAATTCAGTAGTGGAAGTATACACGTACTGATTCCGCGCTATATGTCATGACCATTCTAGTTGATGCACCTTCTATTATTTTCCCGCCTATTCTGCCTCTATAAGAACCGAATTTGTTCAAGCATTTGGTCATCACCAACTCAACCTAGCTTACAACACGCAGACACATTGATCGTATGGCCGACTCCAATAACAAGGTGGACAAGGGTAAGATGCTTAGAGCATCTCTAGCAGACCCTGTATAATGCCCCGACCCGCAAAATAACCGTCAAAATACGGGTCCGCGCGAAAAATGCTGCCCTATCAGACCCCGCAAACGCGTCGGACCGTATAAATTTTTGCGGGGCGCAGCAAAAGTTCGTCCTCAACCTTTAGATTCACAGGGTGGGAGGCCGACCCAAGCTCGCTCCCTATCCGCAGCGAGATTTGGAGCGAGGGAAATTTCCGCGCGGCCGTTCCCGCTTCCCCCCTCCTTGGCCGCCATTGCCCCGCCACCGTCCGCTCCGGTCCATCTTCCCCGGCCATTCGTCGCCGCCATGGAAGCCTCCCAGCCATCCCCCGTCACCGTGGATGTCACGCACACGCAATCCCCTCCGACAGATCTCGTCACCGGCCATGTTGACCCGCCGTCGCCCAAGGCACCACCGCGCCTGCCCGCAAGCGGCAGGGCAACGTGGTCGTGCAAGGCAGAAATCCGGTTGGCCCCGCCGGGAAGGCACGCGCGCCCAACGCCACCGCCGCTGCGTGATCTGCCCGGCTGCCGCCGGAGAAGGTGGGCAAGATTTCGGGCGTGAAGCACAAGAAGGTTCCTACGAAAAGGCCGGTGCCTTCATCCACTCCCTCCGCCCCGGCAAGAGGTTCCCCGACGATGCTGTTCAACGGCACTGCTTCCACCGCAGGCGAGGTGTTCGATGAAATGGCCGAAAGGTATGCATCTTCGATTCCTTCTACTTGCTTTGCTTTTCGCCATTGTGGTAGCTCGTGACTTGATGTCACTCACTGTAGCGGTGGTTCGTACGATGCCACTGCCGAGTTCGTCAACTTCTTGGACACCAACACCGTCGACATCGATCAAGTCCCATTCGCTGATTTCGATTACAATGAAATGGAGGGTGGCGTGGATGATCACAGTGGTGAAGATGAAGTGGAGGAGGTAGATGAGGGGGTGTATGAGCAAGAGCAAGCAAAAAAAAGCACGAGATCGAAGAACTACACGATGTTGGAAGACCAAATCTTGATTAAGGCTTGGAGTGCGGTGTCTCTTGATGCTTGCAGCGGTACATCTCAAACCGCCAAGAGGTATTGGCAAAGAATCGAAGATCAATACTTTCGCATGATGGGAAAACATCCCAATACTTCCGCCAAGAGGTTCACTTACGAACATGGATGAAGATGAAGATGATGATGGCCCACAAAACTTGAACAAGCCAGATGGTGACAAGAAGACAAAGGAGAAGATCAAGAGGGAACACGAAGCATCGAGCTTGCGGGACAAGATAGATGCCATGTTGCAATCAAATGAGTTGATGTTAGCGAAGACATTGGAGACAAAGAAAGAGTTGGCCGAGAAGAAGGCACGAGAGAAGCAAGAGAAGTGGCAATTGCTCAAGGACGAGGGGTTGCGCAAGGCGGCCATTGAGGAGAGAAGAGCACGTGCCGCTGAGAACAAAGCCATGTCCAAGCTTCTTGCCGAAGAGAACAGGATCATGACATTGAACCGCAATGACATGGATGACATCACCAAAGAATGGCATGATATGGCATGGAGAGACATCTTGAAGAGGAGGATGCTAGCGGCAGCCGGTGCGTGTTACGGTGCCGGTGATGTTTTCTCATCAGGATTTGGAACCAGTGCCGCTGATGCATTCAGTGCGCCCGGCGATGCTTTCGGTGCCGGAGTTGGAACAAGTGCCGGCGATGGATTCGGGGGCGGCGATGGCATCGATATGTGGTGCGAAGTGAAGATCTTGACGACGGGTGAAAAGCGACCAAGATGATGATGGACGTGGTCATCGCATTTGCATGAAGTCCTATTGTGTTTGTCATACAAAACTATGCTTTTATTTACGCGCGAACTATGTTTTATTCTTCGAATTTGAACTCAATTGTCGGAATCGCTGTCAAATTCGCTTATCGGGGGTTTTCGGTTTGCGGGCCGACGCGGGCTGCGGCCAAGCAGACCTCGCGTAGCCGACTCGTAAAAGAGCATATTCTGCGAGAATATGCTCTTTTACGAGTCGGCTACGCGAGGTCTGCGGTAGCCGAGGTCTGCTCGGCCGCAGCCCGCGTCGGCCCGCAAATCCGTTTTTCCGCGAACTGTAAACGCATTTTGCGGGCCGGCATTATACAGGGTCTGCTAGAGATGCTCTTAACGTCCCATTATCATACTGTTGGAATATCGCATGCATGCTCCTCACTCACTCACTAGTACAGAAAATGCTAGCGATAGCGTCGCGAAAACAGCCTTGCTGACGTTGGGGGCCGACACCACCAATATGGCGCCATTGTTAACAAAATACCGATGGCGTGCGGGCCCCACGCCATCGGTATTTACATACTGGTGGCGTGACACTATTCACTCACGCCACCACTATGTGAAATAGCTATGGGTGGACACATACCACGTCACCACTCTATACTAGTAGTAGCAACGTTCACATAGCCTCTAACGCCACCACTAAGTATTTATTGATTTAAAAAATACAATTCATCCATGCATCCAAATATTTGTACATTCATCCATATATATAAATACATACATATAGTTCATCCACTAGTACATTTTGTACATTTTGAAAGGTAAGAAACAGCGGCAGCGCGCTCATCACCGGCGATGCCTTTAGTTCCCGCCACTGCTCCTCTTCGGAGCTCCTTGCGGATGTCATCATTGTTGCGGCAGCCCCGTGTGGATGTCATCATCGTCCTCGTCCTCATTGCCATCACCGCCGACGTAGTAGCCATCGGCATAAAAATCAAAGAAGACTATATATATATATATGTGTGTGTGTGTGTGTGTGTGTGTGTGTGTGTGTGAAGAGCTCCAATTTAGACTCATCTACAATATATATCAATAGTATGATCATGATCAGTGCACCATTGTTACACAAGGAAAATTTTGATTTCAAAAATATTAGACAAAAGACTAACTCCAGTTACTTTGTTGATGGTTAGATTTAAGCACAAGTAGTTGGCATCCATATACCTATATACCAGCAACTCAAACCCCAGTTTCTTTGTTGGCAACTAAAAATAGTTTAAGCACAACTATAATCACTTGCATCACACCAGGAGACTAACCCAGGCCCTGAACCACTCACACCATTCGTACATGGAAGGAAAAACTTATGTACCTAAGTACCAGTAAGGCAGCAACATACTTTCATAGGAGGAAGTGTAACAACAACACCAGCTCCACTCCCCACTGGTCAAACAAGTTGATTCCCCATATGAATCCCTGAAGTGTGATCGGTGCTCATAGATGGATAAAACCTGAAAGGTACAGACTATATTAGTACATTTACGAAAACAGTGACAAGACTGTTTTGACAGTAACGTAAAATCTTGGAAAGGGCGAATAAAAGAAGAGACTGCATAGGGACATGATTACTGGTCCAGATCTTATGGAATAATTTATGTGACACATTATGATCAGCAAAGCCATAATCTTGTATTTTCTAAATGATGCATGATGCATACAACATAATCAGAATCTTACTAGTAACAAAGTAGAGAATGTATACTACTGAATGCAGGTTTAAACAACTTGCAACTTAAGATGAGTATACAAATAATCAAATATACATCTGTTAAAATGGAACTATGAAAAATAATGAAAATCAATTTGTTGTCTGCAGAAGCACCCGATAGGAACTTTTTGCATCTCAAATTTGCTAACAAGACTAGAGCATATTAGACATCTCTAAACTAGATGGTGCGAGATAATTCATAAAGTTTACCAATCGACCAATCGAACTAACAAGTGCAGAATACTACAAAATTCAGTTCGGAATGGTACAATCGAGACATATCATGATATTTATTCGGCGAGATAGCATCTAATCTAACAATAACTATAACAACTACTCAACTTTGTCAATACTTATTAGGTTCATACTATATCATGTTAGGAGAAAAATGTTCTTCCGATCTTGACACTGAAATTTCAGAATCTCACCATAGTTGTACTATCCTTCGCCTACATATATAGTAAGACTTTTAATATCTGACATGTAACTGTAGCATATCAAACACATGGTTATATTGTTCATGTGGAATTTGTAAAACTTGAAGAAAGCTAACGAACATCATGCTAGTGGAAAAGTAAGTGCGAGTTCTACCAAATTACTCATGCTGAACTCTGCCAATTAAATATTAAAAATTCAATGTGATCTATACAATATAATGTTAACTCTGGAAAAGCCTCACTATATAAATCGACTGATCCTCTGTCTTAGAATTTCGCCACATAGAGCAAACATCATGCATGTCACAGAAGTTAAAACAGAACAAATTAGGATCTCTGATCACCAAAAGATAAGGACTACTATATATGCCTCGACCCACCCATCGACGGGTTGCTATGCATGTCCCCAACTCTATGAGGCCTCTAGATCCACCTCCATGAAATTTCTCTTCACTAGTAGAAAACAGGGCTTTCGTCACAGCCGGATCGGAGCATTAGTCCCGGTTGCATTATGAACCGGGACTAATGTGAGCATTAGTCCCGGTTCGAGCGGCTAGGGCGCTGGGCAGGCATTAGTCCCGGTTCAAATGGGACCTTTAGTCCCGGTTTGAGCCGAGAACCGGGACTAAAGGGTGCGATGCCCTTTAGTCCCGGTTCGTGGCTCAAACCGAGACTAAAGGTTAGACCTTTAGTCCCGGTTCGAGCCACGAACCGGGACTAAAGGGGTTGAGGCTTTAGTCCCATTTGGTGGATCCAACGTACACCTTTAGTCCCGGTTGGAGCACCTTTAGTCCCGGTTGGAGCCACGAACCGGGACTAAAGGGGTTTTGAAATTTATTTTTTGTTTTTCCATTTGTTCTTTGTGTTTAGTTTCTGTTTTAAATTGCTTATATCTTTTAGGATATTTGATGTTTTTGAGTGATTCTTTTTGCATTAGATTCAAAATTTTGTCTAGTTTCTGTTTCTGCCATTAGTTTTCAAATTTGAATGATTTAAATATGAATTTGTTTAAATTTGCTTCAAACCCTAGATTGTGAATAATTTGAGTTTAAAAATAGTTTTTAATTTAATTCTTTTTGCTCCTAGTCACATGTTAGATTGTTATCACAGTAAGATTTATTTGGTTATTTTTAGAATAATTTATATTATGATTTTAATTAAAACAGTACTGTTTTGCTTATATAGTTGTTTTAGTCTTTTAATTGTTGTTTTCAATTATTTTTAATTAGTTCTTTATGTAGATTTTAACATGTTGTAGTATGCGTCTGTTAGACAATAGTAGATAAATTTTTATAATTAATTAATATTAATTTTGCTAAAGTTTTGTATTAATAGTTGTTTAGCCTTTAATAATAGTTGATAGAATTAGTTTTGCTATATTAAAAGTAATTCTTTTTGCCACTTTAATAGAACGTGACTCTGGCTTGATTAACCTTAGTTGTGACTCTGGCTGGGACGGTGCTAGCAGTTGTAGTCGACGGTAGGATTGGATGGACACCATCCCGGACTACAGAGGTTCAAACTCTATCCCCCCTCCCCCCTGTGTATCGCCATTTCAGTTTTGTAAAAAACAAAAGAAAATGATAAAAACTTCAAAAATTAAAATCCTTCGAGATGTAGTTATGTTACTACATCTACTAGTTAGGAAAATTAAAAAACTTAAATTTGGACATGTTTTACAAAAAAGTGTTATGAAAAAGTAAAACGGCCATATCTTTTGCATACTATGTCAAAAAAAACGCGTAATATATCAAAAAAATCAGCACAAAAATCCGCATCCGATTTCGACCGCCAAAGGTGGTTTTACAAATTTTAGAATCCTCAAATTCTTAAAAGAAAAAAAACAGCCTTGCTGACGTTGGGGGCCGACACCACCAATATGGCGCCATTGTTAACAAAATACCGATGGCGTGCGGGCCCCACGCCATCGGTATTTACATACTGGTGGCGTGACACTATTCACTCACGCCACCACTATGTGAAATAGCTATGGGTGGACACATACCACGTCACCACTCTATACTAGTAGTAGCAACGTTCACATAGCCTCTAACGCCACCACTAAGTATTTATTGATTTAAAAAATACAATTCATCCATGCATCCAAATATTTGTACATTCATCCATATATATAAATACATACATATAGTTCATCCACTAGTACATTTTGTACATTTTGAAAGGTAAGAAACAGCGGCAGCGCGCTCATCACCGGCGATGCCTTTAGTTCCCGCCACTGCTCCTCTTCGGAGCTCCTTGCGGATGTCATCATTGTTGCGGCAGCCCCGTGTGGATGTCATCATCGTCCTCGTCCTCATTGCCATCACCGCCGACGTAGTAGCCATCGGCATAAAAATCAAAGAAGACTATATATATATATATGTGTGTGTGTGTGTGTGTGTGTGTGTGTGTGTGTGAAGAGCTCCAATTTAGACTCATCTACAATATATATCAATAGTATGATCATGATCAGTGCACCATTGTTACACAAGGAAAATTTTGATTTCAAAAATATTAGACAAAAGACTAACTCCAGTTACTTTGTTGATGGTTAGATTTAAGCACAAGTAGTTGGCATCCATATACCTATATACCAGCAACTCAAACCCCAGTTTCTTTGTTGGCAACTAAAAATAGTTTAAGCACAACTATAATCACTTGCATCACACCAGGAGACTAACCCAGGCCCTGAACCACTCACACCATTCGTACATGGAAGGAAAAACTTATGTACCTAAGTACCAGTAAGGCAGCAACATACTTTCATAGGAGGAAGTGTAACAACAACACCAGCTCCACTCCCCACTGGTCAAACAAGTTGATTCCCCATATGAATCCCTGAAGTGTGATCGGTGCTCATAGATGGATAAAACCTGAAAGGTACAGACTATATTAGTACATTTACGAAAACAGTGACAAGACTGTTTTGACAGTAACGTAAAATCTTGGAAAGGGCGAATAAAAGAAGAGACTGCATAGGGACATGATTACTGGTCCAGATCTTATGGAATAATTTATGTGACACATTATGATCAGCAAAGCCATAATCTTGTATTTTCTAAATGATGCATGATGCATACAACATAATCAGAATCTTACTAGTAACAAAGTAGAGAATGTATACTACTGAATGCAGGTTTAAACAACTTGCAACTTAAGATGAGTATACAAATAATCAAATATACATCTGTTAAAATGGAACTATGAAAAATAATGAAAATCAATTTGTTGTCTGCAGAAGCACCCGATAGGAACTTTTTGCATCTCAAATTTGCTAACAAGACTAGAGCATATTAGACATCTCTAAACTAGATGGTGCGAGATAATTCATAAAGTTTACCAATCGACCAATCGAACTAACAAGTGCAGAATACTACAAAATTCAGTTCGGAATGGTACAATCGAGACATATCATGATATTTATTCGGCGAGATAGCATCTAATCTAACAATAACTATAACAACTACTCAACTTTGTCAATACTTATTAGGTTCATACTATATCATGTTAGGAGAAAAATGTTCTTCCGATCTTGACACTGAAATTTCAGAATCTCACCATAGTTGTACTATCCTTCGCCTACATATATAGTAAGACTTTTAATATCTGACATGTAACTGTAGCATATCAAACACATGGTTATATTGTTCATGTGGAATTTGTAAAACTTGAAGAAAGCTAACGAACATCATGCTAGTGGAAAAGTAAGTGCGAGTTCTACCAAATTACTCATGCTGAACTCTGCCAATTAAATATTAAAAATTCAATGTGATCTATACAATATAATGTTAACTCTGGAAAAGCCTCACTATATAAATCGACTGATCCTCTGTCTTAGAATTTCGCCACATAGAGCAAACATCATGCATGTCACAGAAGTTAAAACAGAACAAATTAGGATCTCTGATCACCAAAAGATAAGGACTACTATATATGCCTCGACCCACCCATCGACGGGTTGCTATGCATGTCCCCAACTCTATGAGGCCTCTAGATCCACCTCCATGAAATTTCTCTTCACTAGTAGAAAACAGGGCTTTCGTCACAGCCGGATCGGAGCATTAGTCCCGGTTGCATTATGAACCGGGACTAATGTGAGCATTAGTCCCGGTTCGAGCGGCTAGGGCGCTGGGCAGGCATTAGTCCCGGTTCAAATGGGACCTTTAGTCCCGGTTTGAGCCGAGAACCGGGACTAAAGGGTGCGATGCCCTTTAGTCCCGGTTCGTGGCTCAAACCGAGACTAAAGGTTAGACCTTTAGTCCCGGTTCGAGCCACGAACCGGGACTAAAGGGGTTGAGGCTTTAGTCCCATTTGGTGGATCCAACGTACACCTTTAGTCCCGGTTGGAGCACCTTTAGTCCCGGTTGGAGCCACGAACCGGGACTAAAGGGGTTTTGAAATTTATTTTTTGTTTTTCCATTTGTTCTTTGTGTTTAGTTTCTGTTTTAAATTGCTTATATCTTTTAGGATATTTGATGTTTTTGAGTGATTCTTTTTGCATTAGATTCAAAATTTTGTCTAGTTTCTGTTTCTGCCATTAGTTTTCAAATTTGAATGATTTAAATATGAATTTGTTTAAATTTGCTTCAAACCCTAGATTGTGAATAATTTGAGTTTAAAAATAGTTTTTAATTTAATTCTTTTTGCTCCTAGTCACATGTTAGATTGTTATCACAGTAAGATTTATTTGGTTATTTTTAGAATAATTTATATTATGATTTTAATTAAAACAGTACTGTTTTGCTTATATAGTTGTTTTAGTCTTTTAATTGTTGTTTTCAATTATTTTTAATTAGTTCTTTATGTAGATTTTAACATGTTGTAGTATGCGTCTGTTAGACAATAGTAGATAAATTTTTATAATTAATTAATATTAATTTTGCTAAAGTTTTGTATTAATAGTTGTTTAGCCTTTAATAATAGTTGATAGAATTAGTTTTGCTATATTAAAAGTAATTCTTTTTGCCACTTTAATAGAACGTGACTCTGGCTTGATTAACCTTAGTTGTGACTCTGGCTGGGACGGTGCTAGCAGTTGTAGTCGACGGTAGGATTGGATGGACACCATCCCGGACTACAGAGGTTCAAACTCTATCCCCCCTCCCCCCTGTGTATCGCCATTTCAGTTTTGTAAAAAACAAAAGAAAATGATAAAAACTTCAAAAATTAAAATCCTTCGAGATGTAGTTATGTTACTACATCTACTAGTTAGGAAAATTAAAAAACTTAAATTTGGACATGTTTTACAAAAAAGTGTTATGAAAAAGTAAAACGGCCATATCTTTTGCATACTATGTCAAAAAAAACGCGTAATATATCAAAAAAATCAGCACAAAAATCCGCATCCGATTTCGACCGCCAAAGGTGGTTTTACAAATTTTAGAATCCTCAAATTCTTAAAAGAAAAAAGTTATGATCAAATTGTAGTTTTTTTGAATTTTGGTTAAATCTGGTCAAACTATGGTCAAACTACTTATTCAAGAAATATTAGTGTTACTAAATAATTATTTTAGTTTTTTTGAATTTTGGTCAAACTGTGGTCACACTATGGTCAAATCTGGTCAAACTGTGGTCAATCTATGGTCAAACTACTTATTCAAGAAATATTAGTGTTACTAAATAATTATTATTTTTTAGAATAATAGTTTCAAACTCAAACGGTGCTTAATGCTCAAGTTCAACTCCTAAGGGTTAATAGGATTGATAGTTTAGTATTGTCAGGAAAACAACAAGTGCGGACTTGGAAAATAGGGGAGATAGAACTCGAAAGTTAAGCGTGCTCAGGCTGGAGTAGTGAGAGGATGGGTGACCGGCCGGGAAGTTAGACGATTTGGAATGAGTGCTGATTAGATATTAGAGATTAAATTCTGAAGCAGTGAGGAGGAAGGGGTGATTAGAGATTAAATTGTCAAATAATTCAAAGATTTGAAAATTAAAAAAAATTAAAAAAAATCCTTTAGTCCCGGTTGGTGTTACCAACCGGGACTAAAGGTCCTCCAGCCCCGCTCCAGCAGGCGGCCACGTGGAGCCCCTCTTTAGTCCCGACCCTTTTGTCCCGGTTCCAGAACCGAGACTAAAGGCCCTCTGGAACCGGGACAAAAGCCCTGTTTTCTACTAGTGCTTGCTGCAATTACTTTCAACAAATGGCGTTATTAGACTCAAATGAAGCGTAAAGGGGATCAAACACAATGAGCACGCACCTGACCTTTGCAAGACTAGGATGCACACAACCAACATCAATACACGCGCACAAAAGATAATGCCGGTAAATAGCAAAACCATCTACGACCAAAGCTATACCAAAGCAGAGGGAAAATAAAAGGAACGGAATAATGAGTAACATTGATGCTCGCCAAACAGCTACTGACCCAACGCACACGATCTGATTGCGGGCACGCGACTGAAATCCTGCACACACCCGACAAGCAGACAGCCGCCAAGAGTTGTGGTGCTGCAAGTACATCACTCGCATGCATTCACGATCGGCCTGCACCTAATGGTACCAACATCTCCCCTCGAACACACCTCATTTTCTAACAATATTCCTCGCTTTGTCATGTACGCGTATTGTACCTATCATGGCTTTGTCAGGTGTTAGATGTCTAAGTTGTGTTTTAATCTTGTTTGATCCATCACCTTTCATATCCCAAGCTAGATCCAACGCTCGGGCACGTGGTCAACTCACTTAACTTTTATCTTATTATTCTTAAAAAAGTATTTGATTTGGCATGCAGCGATTAGTAATAGGTCACAGCCTCCACTCAGCATCGATGGGAACCCTGCACCATCGGGTAACTTTTTTTCCTTTCTTGGAGCACTAGTGTATTTCATTCTCCTTGTTTTAAAAGGATAATGTTTGACACACTGATACGATCATAATTATGTTTCTTTGTTCACAGGCCTTGATAGCCATACGTTAATAGAAAATTACTAAGAGCATCTCCAGCCGTTCGGTCCCCCAGGGGCTGGAAAAATCGCCGCCTGGGGGCACGCCGGCAATAATATGGGCGTGGGGACGGTTGGTTTCCCAACCGCCGACCCAAGCCGAACCCCAGACGCCGTATTTTGAATTAACAAGTCGGCCAAACAGGACACAGATCGGGCAAAAAAGTGTGATTTTTCATTAAAGTTTGTACATTAAAGTCTTAAAAACATAATAAATAAAAACTAAAACATGCGCCGCTGCCAACGCTCGCCCTACAGGCCGAAGAACGCGCCGAAGGAGCTGTAGTCGTCGCCATCGCCGCCGTCGTCAGCCTCCTCCTTCTTCACGCCGCCGTCCTTGCTGCTCCCCTGCCCTGCGTCGCCTTGGCAGATGGGCTTCGGTGGCGGCGGTGGCGCGTCCTCGTCACTGTCCTCGAGGACGATGACGCCGCCCTCGTCGCGGCCGCGGCGCCGGGCGGCGATCTCCTCGAGGGCGCGGCGCTGGCGCTCTATCTCTAGCTTCGCGTAGTCCTCGCGCGCCCACTTCAGGGCGGCCTCGTCGGCGGCGGCCAGGTCGTCGTACTCGTTCTTGACAGTGACGAGGCCCGGCTCCGTCTTGGGGCTTGACGACGCGGGAGGAGGAGGAACCGCCGCCGCCCTCGTTGATGACGATGCCGCGGGTGCGCCGCCCGAGTGGCGTCCTCATGAGCCGGAGGAGAGGGAGGAGGAGGAGGAGAGGGAGGAGGAGGAGGACGACGAACCCGTCATCCGCCGCGGCAGCCAAATGCCACCGCTCCGGGGGGGTAGGTGCCGGGGCCACCGGGTACTGGAGCGGCGGCACATTGCCGCCCTCGAGGTGCGCCAGGACGTAATGGAGCGTCCGCCCAGGGACGCCCCACCACAGGCGGCGGCCATCAGCGTTGTGGCGCCCCCTCACCGGGGCGTTGTTGGTGGAGGCGAGCTGCTGCTCGTGGCGGCGTTGGAAGTATGCCGCCCAGCTCGCGTGGTTGTCAGCGACGTGCTCCGGGCGGCCGCGCACCTTCTCCGGCAGGGAGGCCCGGACGTGCTCGATCTCGTCGTGGAAGTGGCCGGGGTGCTCGGGGTCAGGGCGCGGGGGGACTGGGACGCCTCCAGCGCTGAGCCTCCACCTCCCCGGCGCGCGCATATCTGGCGGTGCAGGGTAGTTGGCCTCGTGGAGGAGGTGCGCCTCCCACTCGTGCAGTGTGCGGCGGCTGAAGCCGTTGGCCGCTGTAGCGTCACCGGGGAACCATTCACCCATCGGAGGAGGTTGGTGGCGGGGGAGAGAGAGACGAGAAGGGCGCCGGCGATGAGAGAAAGAGAGGGCGACGGAGTGTGCGTCCACCGGCGAGGAGGGGTGGTCTTTTATAGCCGCCGGGGGGCGGCAGGCGTGTGTGTACGCGTGGCGGGAGAGGGACGGCGAGTCGCCGGGCCATTACTGCGCCGCCCGTGGGGAATCAGCGGAAGGCTGACCGGCGGCAGCCTTGGGCATTGATTCCCCACGGGAAAACGAGGCACGAGGACGACGATGCGCCGTGTGCCGCTGACTCGGCAGTCCCACCGGGCTTTCGCGCCAAAAACGCTTCCCCCGGCGCCCCCGGGCACCCCCCCAGTGCGCTGGGTTCGGCCTGGGTCCGCCAGCGCCAATTTTGGGCCGAACCGGTGAAAATTGGGCTTCTGGGGGTGCGGCTGGGCCGTTTTTTTAACGTCGGCGCTAAAAAAGGGCCTGGGGGGGCTGTTGGGAGCGCGGCTGGAGATGCTCTAAGCTTCATAAGCTTTGATAGATTTTACCAAGAAGTAGGAGGCGAAGAATTTAGGACACTGGTATATCCTCATCGACAAACACCTCCAAACAGATGAAGACCGTACATTTAAACCCCTAGCGATGCTAAAAAAGGGGTGTATAAACAGGGTAGGAGACGGCGCCGAAGCCCTCTCGCCATTTTCTACGGCAGACGAGCCGGTGGAGAAAAAGAGGAGAGAAGGCACTAGGAGAGCGAGAGCCTAGATCAAGGGGTAGGAAAGACAAAAATAACACAGAAACGATGCGGCACTTGATAATACCTCATTACGAGAAAGATCCATAGACAATTGCATTCATACACATTGTTATAGTAACAAACATGTAACACATTCAATCATCGTGTGCATACTTGGTGTCACATCTTCCTTTCATCCTGCATTTTTGCTATACGTTTCATTCATGCCCCCAATGAAATTTTACATACATGACTGGTCTAAAGTTTATTTGGTTGTCTCCTTATGATTTTCATGAAATGTTAGGTGCATCAAACACCTTATCAAACTGAAAGTAGTCCTTCATACCTAAGGCACCGAGTAAGTGTAATATTTCTATAAGGCAAAGGATCGACAACCACAAGTACATCATTTCTTGTGCATGAGAAAACCCATCTGAACTTCGCCTGTCATACTCTATCTCGAAAATAATTTCCGCATTATATAGTACTTCATTAGCATTTAAGTAGTTATGACATGAAATTAAAAGAAATATGGAGAACACGATGTTGCATTTTAGTGGTTTGTACTTGCCTATAGGTGTTGTATTGATTATTCGAGTTCATGTGTAAGTTTGTATATATCGAGTTTACATGTATTTATGTTGCGATTCGGGATTATATTAAGTATTTGATTTTGTTTGTACCTCAAAAGAAGTGATATTATTGGGATTTTATAATTTAGTTCAACTGTTCATTTCTCTCTAAATAGTTTACAGTGCATGTTAAGTGGTGAAAGTGGACGTGAAGTTTTTGCACCCGAGCTCAAATGAGCTGAACAGTAAAGTCGGAAAACATTTGAAAAATGCAAAAAAAAATTGAATTTTTTTACAGCAAACTTTGACAAATGTTTTAAGAGCTTGCAAAATTTCATCATGAAATCACATTTTTGGAAGTCGTGGCAAAAAAAAAAATCAATACTCTGAAAATTCTACTTTCGAAAGCATTTTGGACCACTGAATTTTTTTTGCCACGACTTGCACAAATGTGATTTCATGATGAAATTTTGCAAGCTCTTAAAACATTTGTCAAAGTTGTCTGTAAAAAAATCAGATTTTTTTGAACATTTTTAAATGATTTTTTGAGTTACTGTTTATCCCGAGCTGATTTGAGCTTGGGTGTAGAAGGAGACTTTCGGGTGAAAGTATGTTTTGTTGTGTGGGAAAAAGAAAACCTCCTTGTTGTCATTTGAAACACATGCGTGAGCTAGAACATGATGATTAGTTTTGGAAAGGATGAACCTGTATTTAAGCAAGTGAGGTCTAGCGCATCTTTGTGTGTAGTACACTGAGAAATTATTTGTACTATACTTCAATAGTTCAGTATATTTCGTTGTTGTTGAATTATGTTGTCTGCTGATTAGGTAGAATTGGAGTTATCTTGACCTACTACATTTAACATTTAGTTAAAACCATGCCACATTATCAACATAGCCGCGTTGAGTCAATATCATCTAAGACAATATGCTCCCTAATTTTAAAACCTTCCGATTCAGTTGCGGTGTTAAATTTTGAGTTTCGTTCATGATTTTGACTGGGTCAATGATTTCCAAGGAGCTCTTCATTCAGTTAGGCTATTCAATTTAAGATTTGGTTCAAGATTTTGATTGGGCCAACGATTTTCACAAATTAATCAGCAACAACCAGCCTAAAAAACACATTAGTCTCGCGCATCCTCTCACCGCCTACAAAAAAGAAATGCCGCCATGTGACATTATAGCGTCAATATAATACATGTGGCCACGAGCACAAGAAACTTCATCACATAAGTATAAGTTGATGAGCAGATAACACAAACTCAAACTGCCAAGAAAGGCCACCAAAACACCGCATTATAAAAAACACCATCTTCCCCGAGCGCCAAACCAGATAACAAACAAAAATTATGAAATGTCAACAATACCAATGGCGCAGCGAAGTGCGCTCAAACCTTCTAGTAGGGACTAAATCCGTTTGGTTTTCAAAGTTAATGGTGCAACTTCTCTTGCTTTTAAGTTCTTTGTTGAGAAATTGGCTTTGAAGTTGAGGGTCCAAATTCGTACTAGCCCAAATTGAGGGCTGAAATATTGTACTTATCTTCCTATCTAATAATAGGAAACTTACACATATATGGGCCGCTAGTGCAAATGTAATATTTTTCTTTTGTGGCAAAAATGTACTTGGCACTAGTGGCCCATATATGTGTAATTTGTGCAAAGTGTAATTAATTTCGTGTTATTTCAACTTCATAAATTAGCCAGATCCGCACTACATCAGGTTGGACGCGGCTGGTCGTTATTGTATGTATGCATGATTTGAAACTAGTCAGCTTTGAAGGAAGTTGCATGGACAAGTGCAGAGGCATGCATGCATGAACAAACCCACGTCAAGTTTTTTTTTTCGAGAGCACGCAAATTGCGTGCCTTAGTTTTACTAGCAAAAGGGCCCGTGCGTTGCAACGGGAGAAAAAATCATCACAATTGATTTGATTTATTATGACCCAAAATCAATTATTTCATCCTTAGCATTCACCTTCTAACCATGACTCTCGGTAGACACTTCTAATCTTAGGTTTTCAATAATAAAGGAAATTCAACCATGACAAATGTGCACCTGTTAGTTGCGGAAAATTCTGTTGGTACCAAATTCTTCAACATATATTGAAAATAAGTATACTTGTATAGCTTCTACATTCTCGAAAGAAGAACGGGTTGGTTGTTTCAAATAGAAGATCTCTGGAAACTTATGGACCAAACTAAATATGAATGTAGGAAATAAAGATAAACAAATTAGATTATGCTTGGTAGACCTTATTTTCATGACCAAAATGAATGTACCTTGTTCATCGTGTAGCTTCAGAGTAACTCACATACATAAGCAAGTTAGCACAGAACCAATAGAAATAAGATAACCACTACAGAGTTCAATCGGACCTCTCACATTACAAAACAATTTGCCCCTTCCTTTTGGTTTGCTTTTCTTTACAGTTTTTCTTACTGTTTGGCATTCTATGACCATCTAGACAGTATTTTCAGATAATTTTGTTGTCCCTGCTACTAAAGTTCAGTTCTAGACACGTTTAACCCCATGTACTATGCTTCTACACAAAAAAAAATATACTGCTACCCTGAAGCAATTGAAGCGAGACCCTTCCCTCATGCAATTAAACTGGAAGTGTTGCTCCTGCATCAGGAGTACCAGGGGCAGCGCAAAAAAAAGTTCAGCAGTACCAGGGGAAAACAGAGGCATGTATCCCATAGATCTGCTGATCAGAGGAAACTTGGAGCATCCATTAAGCAAAATTTCATGTATGAAACCCATCATGATCTCTCCTGATGATCATATCCTCAGAACCTATGACAAATGGAGGATACACCATTTGAACTGCACCATTGAATGATCTATTCAAGGCATGGTGAATTTGTTCCAGAATAGGAGAACTCCATCAGCATATTATTGAGTGGTGAAACCTGACCAGTAGTATGTCACATTGGTAGCTAGTTACAGTAAGTCTACATTCTGCCCTTGACCACTGAGTAAGTCTCTTGTATTTTTTTCAAGCATGTCAAACACACCATTGCATGCAGAACAATCAAGGGACTGGCGCACCTTGATTAGTTATAATATATACAGCAAGTAAGAGAACTCTCTTTCTGCTTCGCCTTCAAAATCACAAGGATGTCCTGAACCAGCAGTATAGTTTCATCATTTTCAAGAGCCTCCATCTCAGAGCACAAGTATAATTATCAGTTGCAGCATCCACTACTACCTCGACAACAGTTGCTGACGATGGAAAGTTAAGGAGCTCAGGCCTTAGCTGGTCAGCTACATTGAAAACTAACACAGAATTGTCTAAAAGGATGACTGAAACTATAGAACGACAAGATTGCTGACCATGAGGCTCTGTTGTACCTTGGTTGATGTTTTCAGCATTGAAAAATCTTTAGCTGGACATTCAAGAACAGATACTTGCTTGCATCAATTTAAATTTCTACTTGTTGTAGCGAGTTTCACAAAGGAAAGAAGATGGCAAAATAATACAAAGTTTCCATCCTATAACCATAAGTAAACTCTATAATAAATCAAAGATAGCTACTGCAGGAGTTGATCCACGCTTTTATCCAAGTGCAGAACATATACATAGGAATTGCTATTCAAAATCTTGCAACTTATATGCCCTGTTTTTCATCCCATAACCATCAAAACTCTATTTTGTAGTAATGTACGTCTATTGGGTGAGATTAGGATTAGACCACCACTTCCTATTAGGTGTAAGATGCTCCCCTTCTCAATTTCTTCTAACCAAGTAAACCGATTGGTTAGTGCGATTTGGTCCTCGGCAGCAAATGGAGTCTCTTCCTTAAACAAAAGAAGTGATTTATGACCTGAAAATTTAACCAATAAACAATGAGTGAATATTATATTTATTTAAAAGGGATATAAATTATGGTTCTTTGATTGCTCTACCCATTAATCTGGCAACTTGTATTAAGCATCTATCACAGATATATATAATATATGTATCATGGTTGCCAAAAACTATTCCCCAAGAGGATACAGCAAAAAGAACCCAGGGGGTGAATCATTATATTTTAGCATGGACACCATGATGTTTCAGCGTTCGGTCATTGCAGTGAACATGAAACAACCTTCTTGGCAAAGGTGCATCACTATTACCTTCGTCAGAGCGAATATTGCCACTGAACAACACTCATGGTGCCAAGATAGAAATAATATTATAAGGTACACTAATTCAAGTGATCATCGATAGCAAGGGAAACAGTGTGTTGTATCACTGTTGATTCATATTTGAAATCTCAGTGCACATCACACATATATGTTCTAGCAATACCATGCTTTGATCTGAAACAGAACATATCCACGTTACCCTCAGGATAATTGAACAACAATACTTGACAGTGGGTCACCTAGTTGAATCCATCCATCTTGGCACCAAAATCGAAAGTTCTAGGTAGCTCACCTAGGTGATATCCCTGTGCAGATCATAATGGTTATACTGTACCTATTGCCAACATTGCTAGCCACATCACAGATATTAATACCTAAAGGGTTGAAGGACAAGATATTCAGTACTTATTATGAGTAAAGGAAAAATCATAAAAATTGTATCTATGGACTTGCAAAGACAATCAAGAGCAACGACTGATGTGAAAGATTACATTGGGTGTATATATGACTCATCTTTTTCCACCAAATTGTCACTGATATGTAGGAGATATGCCCTAGAGGCAATAATAAATATTATTGATTATCTCCCTGTTCATAATTAGGTTTATGTTCCATGCTATAACTGCTATGGTTCTCGAGTCTGCAAATAAAACGAGGCTTGGAGGAAGACTCATATGCACGTGTGGGATAATAAACGATAAAATGTATTCCTAGTCAAGCCTCTATGACTGGCTCAAGTGTTGCATGATGGTTCTGTTTTCCTGATCATGGGCATGTCTATGCCAGCAACTTTGAGGGCACAATGTTATAAGAACATTTGTGTTGAATCGACCCGATTGATGTTATGCTATGAGATACATTCGACATGAGTTAATGGTTAATAACACAGAGATGGTTAATGTTTGCATAATTCCTTAGACCATGAGAGTATCGAGTTTCTTCATACTTGCTTCATGAACTTTGGGGTTTGTTAAATGTCATCCGTAAATGGGTGGCTATTACGGCAGCTTACGGGTTCATGGAAAAGTATGTCAAGTAACTTGATAGCTCGAGATTGGGATTTGCTCCTCCGACGATGGAGAGATATCTCTGGGCCCTCTCGGTGTTACGGTATCCATCATCGTCTGGCCAGACACTTCGTGATTTGATCACGGGGATGCCGGAACACGGTAACGAGAAAAGAGAACAATACCGGTAACGAGGTAACTAGCATAGTGGACAAGTTGTTGATCCACGGGAATGCCAACATGTCTCACCTCGGGTATTTGTAACATATCGCGAAGCAACAGGAATAGCACACGGCAACTGGAGGTTCACTCGAATATTCATTCGTGTGGGTATAGGGGTCAATATGGGTGTCCACGGCTCCGATGTTGATCATTGATCGGAAGGGGTTCCAGGTCATGTCTATACTTCATCGAACCTATAGGGTCACACGCTTAAGGGTCATCTATCTGCTGAATACTAGACAGGGAGTCTGAGAGAAAATCACCGAAAAAGTTTCGGACACCGAAAAGTTTCGGACAGCGGAAAAGTTCCGCAGAGAGAGGTCACCGGATGAGTTCCGGTGAAACTGAAAAGTTGTTTCAGGGGATACCATTAAGTCAAAATGGTTTCGGCACATGCCTGATAATTCCTGGAGGATACCAGAATCATTCTGGAAACTTCTGGGAATTTTCTGGAAGAAAAACCGGAAATGTTCCGGGGCTGCCGGAACCGCTTCAGATGCTTTTCGCAGATGAAATCACTAAACTGGAATTGTTCCAGAACGCATTGAAAATTATTTTAGTGGGTACTGGAAATGTTCTAAGCCCACATAAATATTTTCAGTTCGAACGGACGCTGAAAAATGTCGTCGTGAATAGTGAAAGTGCTTTTTGGGAATTTTATGGAAAGCACCTTTTTGGAAATTCCAAAAAGGGCCTTCTAGAAGGGGAAGGAGGGCATGGCACCTCATGGGGGGGGGTCCCCCCCCAAGGGTGGCCGGCCAAGGAGGTGGAGCACCATGGTGCTCCACATGGCACTCCCATAGGGCATATTCCCTTTTGGAAAGGGATATTCCAAGGGCACTTTGGGGTTTTTGTGTGACAATTTTACCCCTTGGCTAGCCTATATATAGGAGTGATCTTGGCAGCCATTTCCCCATCCCTTGCTCTCATACACATGCCAAGATGTTATCTGGCTTCTCTCTCCCTCCCACGAAAAGAGTTTCGTAGAGCCGAAAGGCTGTTTGGGTTCCGGCAGGAACTAGTTCTGGACGGCGAAGCCCTGCCGGATAGATGACACCGTATGTGTGCAACTCTGTAGAGAGGTCGTTGTTTCGATCTGTAGGAGATATGCCCTAGAGGCAATAATAAATGTTATTATTTATCTCCGTGTTCATAATTAGGTTTATGTTCCATGCTATAACTGCTATGGTTCCCGAGCCCGTATATCCATAAAGGCTCTGGGGAAAACCCATGTGCACGTGTGGTATAATAAACGGTAAAATGTATTCGTAGTCGTGCCTCTAAGACTAGCTCAAGTGTTGCATGATGATTATGTTTTTCCAATCATGGGCATGTCTATGCCAGCAACTTTGAGGGCACAATGTCAGGAAGGACATTTGTGTTGAATCGACCCGAATTGATGTTATGCTATGAGATACATTCGTCATGAGTTAATGGTTAATAACACAGAGATGGTTAATGTTTGCATGATTCCTCAGACCATGAGAGTATCGAGTTTCTTCATGCTTGATTCATGAACTTTGGGGTTTGTTAAACGTCATCCGTAACTGGATAGCTATTACGGCGGCTTACGGGTTCATGGGAAAGTATGTCAAGTAACTTGATAGCTCAAGATTGGGATTTGCTCCTCCGACGATGGAGAGATATCTCTGGGCCCTCTCGGTGTTACGGTATCCATCATCGTCTGGCCAGACACTTTGTGATTTGATCACGGGGATGCCGGAACACGGTAACGAGAAAAGAGAACAATACCGGTAACGAGGTAACTAGCATAGTGGACAAGTTGTTGATCCACGGGAATGCCAACATGTCTCACCTCAGGTATTTGTAACATATCGCGAAGCAATAGGAATAGCACACGGCAACTGGAGGTTCACTCGAATATTCATTCGTGTGGGTATAGGGGTCAATATGGGTGTCCACGGCTCCGATGTTGATCATTGATCGGAAGGGGTTCCGTGTCATGTCTATACTTCACCGAACCTATAGGGTCACACGCTTAAGGGTCATCTATCTGCTGAATACTAGACAGGGAGTCTGAGAGAAAATCACCGAAAAAGTTTCGGACACCGAAAAAGTTTTGGACAGCGGAAAAGTTCCGCAGAGAGAGGTCACCGGATGAGTTCCGGTGAAACTGAAAAGTTGTTTCAGAGGATACCATAAAGTCAAATTGGTTTCGGCACATGCCCGATAATTCTTGGAGGGTGCCAGAATCATTCTGGAAACTTTTGGGAATTTTCTGGAAGAAAAACCGGAAATGTTCCGGAGCTGCCGGAACCACTTCAGATGCTTTTCGCAGATGAAAATCACTAATCTGGAATTGTTCCAGAACGCGTTGAAAATTATTTTAGTGGGTACTGGAAATGTTCTAAGCCCACATAAATATTTTCAGTTCGAACGGACGCTGAAAAATGTCGTCATAAATAGTGAAAGTGCTTTTTGGGTGGCTTCTTGGAGAAGCCACCTTGAGGGTCCTTTGGTATTTTTTCCCCTTGGCTTCTTGGAGAAGCCACCCTTGGGCTTGGCCTATAAATAGGGGTGGAGGGGGCTGCCTAAAGACTCACTCTTTCTCACATATACATGCCATTGCAATGATCTGGCTTCTTCTCTCCCTCTCCGCGAAATAGTTTCGTAGAGCCGAAAGGCTGTCTGGGTTCCGGTGGGAACTAGTTCTGGACGGCGAAGCCCTGCCGGATAGATGACACCGTATGTGTGCAACTCTGTAGAGAGGTCGTAGTTTCGATCTTAGTGCCCGAGGGGCTGTTCGAGAGTGCCTCCCGAAGGGCTGTCCAAGTGACGGTCCGAGTTCTGTGAGTCCTCCCGAAGGGCTGTCTGAGTTTCGAAGGTCCTCCCGAAGGCCTGTCCGCGACACCGTCCGGGGGACTGTCCGACCGCCTCCCGGAGGGCTGTCCGGGTGGCGGATGAGGGTATACATCCTCGCGGTTGGGAGGTTGTAAATCCTAGCTGCGGGGATCTGCACCGCCAATCGTCATCGACTCTACTTCCGCTGCGCTACGAGTCGGTAACGAAAATGATCAAACCTTGTATGCAGTCTCCATAGTGGCCCTGGGCTGGTGCGTAGGTCGGAAATTTTTTGTTTTCTGCTGCGTTACCCTACAGTGGCATCATGAGCCGTGCTATGCGTAGATGCAGGTTGCGATCTAGAATACATGAGATGTATGGGTGTTGCACAATATAATTAGGTAGTAGATGAGTTCTATTACTGAAAATTATTTGTGCGGGTAGCAGATGAAATCTGTTACCCGATGTTCTTGTTGCTTCCCTGGAATTTGCATATTTCTGATCTTGATAACAGCATGGTGGAGTTTCAATGTTCTGGCAATCCGCGATCCTGATTGATCAACGAAGTGCTAACAGTTCATTGAATTCCACCGTAGTTAAAAAGAAAGATGAAATTTCGCAGACAAAAGGGCAATGCAGATATGATCTGCACGGGGGGTCATGCGTATGACGAAGTTTAGTATGGGGTTCAAGATTTTATTATCTCGTGCTTCATACACCCCGCATTGTTAATCTAGCGACTTGAATTATCATACTTGATGATGGACGTTGGTAGCTTCGGTTTGTTTCGAAACCTTAGAAGCCACGTAAAATGGATTTTGCATGAACCAATTAGAGGCGTCTAACTTGGTTTTGCAGGAGGGTTTGCATGTGCATATGATGTGGTATAGCAGTACTCATAATAATTTGATTATGTATGAGATGTCTATATGATGTAAATTGATTAACATGACCTGCGTGTCATGATTCGGCATGATGGCTGGAGCCATATGATTGCACTTTAAATGACCTGTGTGTCAACCTTGTGTAATGCATTATTTTATTAGCTATAGAGATAGCAATATTATCTGGTGCATCGACAAGGTGGTGGCAATCTTCGTGAAGGTGAACACCGACGCGAATGCCGAAGACGAAGAAATACAAGACTTCTCCGTCAGAAAGGGCTATACCATATCATGCTATTATGAATTGCCTGAGATGTTTATCCCTTATGATGCACCCTTCTTGATTGCGCGGTAGTCGCTTTTATTAGGGTGATCTCTCACAAAATATCAAGTAGTTAGTGTTCTCCTAAGTGTAGCACCGTCACGGCACCTAACTTTTCGGGGTATCACATGCTACCATGGGTACGAACGATTAGAGAAGTGTGAGGCGGGTGAGTTGAGACCTCGCAGCGAGATCACTTGGTTGTCTTGATGTTCAGGCATGAAAGTCATGAGCTCGGAACACACGCATCGAAAGATGAACAAGAGTCACATAGAGATGTGATTGGCAAGTTTGCCTACCGATTGAGATTTTCGTCATCAGTGATGCTACCATCAATGGCGTTGAATTGAAATGCGGATCTTGAATCATTCACAATCAATTATGAGAGATATTGATTTGAGTGGGAGCGCACTGTAGAATTAATTCTATTAATTCTCAGTGCAATTAATTTTGAACAGTGTCTAAGTGTGATTTGCATAATAGTTGTAGAATTATGGCTCGCATTTCCACCTTCCCTATTAAAATTGAATAGCTGTTAAATATCTGATTAAAACTTTACGGTTGGTAAAGTAATGTGAGGATTGTCCTCAAGAGTGCCGAGAAGGACTTTGTCCTATCGCATACTTTCGGTATTCTCTCGCTTATGCTATGGATCATATGACTCTCGTCCTTCGATCCAAAAGCTGGAATTCCATTTCAGTCAAGTGCAATATGTTTGCTTCCATGAGACCCGAACTTCGAAAGTTTGGATAGTTATGTGATATTCATGGAATCTGAAAATCATTTTCAGAGACAGACAAAGGCTAAAAGATATGAGATATCCAAAGCAATGTTTGTTTGCAAACTATTAGTAAAGGAGTTTACTATGCATTAGACTGATAAGAGAGGGATCCAGAAGAATGCCTGTCATATGATGAAAGGTGAATAAAACAACAACTTAAAGAGAAAGAAAGTGTCCGAATGGTGTTAGTGTGACTTACACACCTAGGAAGTCCGGGGCTAACGCCACTCTTAAGTTGGGTGCTTCTTCTGAGAGTAGGAGAAATACTGAAAGTTAAACTGTTAGAAGTATAAAGGCAAAAAGAAAGAAGACTGGAATATCCAGCTCATGTATGAATGTCATACAAGTTTTTAATGTATATAAGGCTGGTCAAAGATATAGTCCTTGGGAATTATGATTAAATTGTTAATCACTGATTCTTGGGTATTGTGAGTTAAATCACAAAGATACCCGCTCGATTGCATTCTGTTGCAACTCGATGTAAGAACTACTATGGCCTGAAAGACTAGCCAGGAATGAGGTTTAGGTATACACATGGAACATAGTAAATGTTACTATACCTTCCATCGGTGTATTACTGTCTATATTTATTTTCATAATTCATTTAGAGTTTCACAAACTCTAGCCCATTGCATAAGGTATCTTGCAAGAAGGTTGTTCATAAGAGAACTTTTGATGTTCGATGTTATGAATAACATAAGGGCCATACTTTCATTATGAATGAGATGTATGTTATGAATATTGATAATAATACATTACCTCTAGATTTACTTTCATAATTCATTTTAGAGTTTCATACACTCTAGCCCATTTCAAAATGTTCGTTGCAAAAGGGTTGTTCATAAAAGAACAATTGTTGTTCAATATTATGAATAACATGAAGGGTCGTGCTTCCATTCTCGATGGGATGTATGTTATGAATATTGATGGTAATATGATACATCCATAACACTGACGCTAAATGTCGTAAGACTAAGAGAATACCACATAAGTGTGGCACTACATTTAGTCACATTGGAGAAACCCGCATGGATAAATTCCATTATGATGGATTTTGAAGTCGTTTGATTTTGAATCATCTGACACTTGCAAATTTCCTCCGAAAAGTTTAGTGACTAAAATACCGTTCACAGGCCATAAGGAACGAGCAAAGAACTTATTGGTGATCATACATTTTGATGTATGTAGTTCAATAAATGTTATTGCAAGTAGTGGATTTATCTATCTTCAAAAATGACTCAAGTAGATATGTAGATATTTACTTGATGAGACGTAAGTCTGGATCTTTTGAAATCATTCGAAAGGTTATCAAATATGAAGTAGAAGTTATTGTAATAAGAAAATTATGTTTCTACAATTCGATTGCAGAAAGGAATATTTGAGTTACAAGTTTAGCGAATGTCTGATGAGTTGTGAAAGGGGTTTCATAACTTGCACCTCCCGGAACACCACTGCAAGTGGAAAGTCCGTGAAGATGTAATCGAACCATTTATGACATGGTAAGATCAAAGATGACATAAATAAATTTGCCATTACCCCTTTTAAAGAGTGATGCTTTAGAGACTGCGGCTTTTACACTGAAAAGAGCTCCATCAGGTCTGTTGAAATGACACCATGGTATGGTACGCCCAACCATGTTATATCTTTTCTTAACATTTGGAATATGGGGCTTGTGTAAAAGGTTACAAACCTATTCCAAATCAGACAAGTGCTACTTTGTAGGTTATCCCAAGTCATTGGGTATTCCTCCCTCACTATACCGAGGCAAATAGGTTTGCCACAAAGAACGGTATGCTTTTTGAAGAAAATGGTTCTTTCAAAAAGGTGAGTGGGAGAATAATGCAACTCGACGAGATAACCAGTATCTCCGTCATCAGGTCAAAAGAAAGAGACCTTGGAAGTAATTCCAGAGTTTCCTACTGCGACTGATACGAAAGTCTCTACAATAAAATGTATGGACTTCGGTCGAACTTGCAGCTGAACCACGTAGGCAAGGCTCGTGCAAACCTCTCAGGTGCGCAAACGAGATATAGTTGTTAGACAACAATATACCTACGATACACAAGGAAGCGTTGATGGGCCCTGACTCCGGGATTGGCTAAATGCCAATGCAACCTGAGTTAGTTTCCACATAAGTGATTCAAGATTAAAACCTTGATACACCTTTCGGAAGACTTAGAGTCTAACGAATATTTATGGAACTTAAAACTGATACGGATAAAAATGTTTTATCCATAAAGCTCGACTTGTTGCAATAACAAGTTCAAAGAGTTGACTACGATGAGATTGTCTCACCGTAGCGATGCTTAAAGTCGGTTCGGGTTGAACTAGCAATTAATACATATTTCAATCATAAGATATGAAACATGGATGACAAAAGGATTTCCATCTGATGGAAATAAAACCTAGGACTTGTATGTGATACAGTCCAAAGTAATTTGTCGATCCAGAGGATGCTAGTAGGTATGCAAACTTCAGAGTTCCAGCAATGGACAGAAGAGAGCAAAATGGAGTTGGAATCTTCGTGTTTTGATGAAATGGTCAAAGGGGTTTGACTTCATCAATGGGTAACGAAGATACTTGTAATTCAAGAAAGTAAGTGGGAGCATAATAATATTTCTAAAAACCTTGTGTGCTTGACACATTGGTAATTGGAAATAAATTTCTTGACACGAATTAGGACTTCGTTTGAAAATAGTTTTTTGATGAAGTGCTTGGGCTAAAAAGCCTTTATATTAGGCATGATGATCTATGGAGATAGATTTACCTAATGGGGCTTAGCAAAGATACATATTGACAAAATGCTAAAACCTTTTAGCATTAAAAACGTCAAGGAGTGATTCTTGCCGAAGTCACATGGAAAGAGTTTTTGCAAGACTCGGTGTCCCAAAACACTGATGAGCAAAATACATGATGGAGATTCCACACACTCTTGTGTTTGGATTAATCATGTATTCCATGGTATGTAAAACAACCAGATATGTCCAATACTCCAAAGTTGTTGCGAGTATAGATACCAAAGTGATCAAAAGTACTGATCATGGGACAACAGTGAAAAAGGGTCATTGAGTACTATAGTAGCACTGATGACATGTTTTCTCGCAAGTGGAGATCATGAAGAGTTCGATGTAAAAGGTTACATCGAAGCAGTCTTCATCATTTCTCCATGCGATTTTCAATTTAAATTGAGGGTTTTGTGTAACACACAATATGGTGGCACAGTTAGATGGAAATTGTTCCAAACAAGTTACTGTGGCGAATTCTATAACAGAGCCAAAGTATATTGCCGCTTTCGAAGCGACAAGCAAGATGTTGAATCATATAGTTCATTCATGAACTTAGTATGGTTCCAAGATGGCTTTTGTAAATGGGACACTACTGCAAGTAGTTGCTCCATAACTCAGTCTGAGGAATCCAGGTTCGACCTGTGATTCGCATATATACCAAGCCAAGTCCACACAAAATATGAATTTTGTGAAAGCGTGAAAACGCGAGGATATGCAAAGATACACACGGAGCTGAAGTCGTCAGATCCGTTGGACATTCAGGCTATACCACAAGCGAAGCATATTTACACCGGTGTGCCACAGGTGCAATGTGCATTAGCATTAAACTAGATTATTGACTCTAGTGCAAGTGGGAGTCTGTAGGAGATATGCCCTAGAGGCAATAATAAATATTATTGATTATCTCCCTGTTCATAATTAGGTTTATGTTCCATGCTATAACTGCTATGGTTCTCGAGTCTGCAAATAAAACGAGGCTTGGAGGAAGACTCATATGCACGTGTGGGATAATAAACGATAAAATGTATTCCTAGTCAAGCCTCTATGACTGGCTCAAGTGTTGCATGATGGTTCTGTTTTCCTGATCATGGGCATGTCTATGCCAGCAACTTTGAGGGCACAATGTTATAAGAACATTTGTGTTGAATCGACCCGATTGATGTTATGCTATGAGATACATTCGTCATGAGTTAATGGTTAATAACACAGAGATGGTTAATGTTTGCATAATTCCTTAGACCATGAGAGTATTGAGTTTCTTCATACTTGCTTCATGAACTTTGGGGTTTGTTAAATGTCATCCGTAAATGGGTGGCTATTACGACGGCTTACGGGTTCATGGAAAAGTATGTCAAGTAACTTGATAGCTTGAGATTGGGATTTGCTCCTCCGACGATGGAGAGATATCTCTGGGCCCTCTCGGTGTTACGGTATCCATCATCGTCTGGCCAGACACTTCGTGATTTGATCACGGGGATGCCGGAACACGGTAACGAGAAAAGAGAACAATACCGGTAACGAGGTAACTAGCATAGTGGACAAGTTGTTGATCCACGGGAATGCCAACATGTCTCACCTCGGGTATTTGTAACATATCGCGAAGCAACAGGAATAACACACGGCAACTGGAGGTTCACTCGAATATTCATTCGTGTGGGTATAGGGGTCAATATGGGTGTCCACGGCTCCGATGTTGATCATTGATCGGAAGGGGTTCCAGGTCATGTCTATACTTCACCGAACCTATAGGGTCACACGCTTAAGGGTCATCTATCTGCTGAATACTAGACAGGGAGTCTGAGAGAAAATCACCGAAAAAGTTTCGGACAGCGGAAAAGTTCCGCAGAGAGAGGTCACCGGATGAGTTCCGGTGAAACTGAAAAGTTATTTCAGAGGATACCATAAAGTCAAATTGGTTTCGGCACATTCCCGATAATTCTTGGAGGGTGCCAGAATCATTCTGGAAACTTTTGGGAATTTTCTGGAAGAAAAACCGGAAATGTTCCGGAGCTGCCGGAACCACTTCAGATGCTTTTCGCAGATGAAAATCACTAATCTGGAATTGTTCCAGAACGCGTTGAAAATTATTTTAGTGGGTACTGGAAATGTTCTAAGCCCACATAAATATTTTCAGTTCGAACGGACGCTGAAAAATGTCGTCATAAATAGTGAAAGTGCTTTTTGGGTGGCTTCTTGGAGAAGCCACCTTGAGGGTCCTTTGGTATTTTTTCCCCTTGGCTTCTTGGAGAAGCCACCCTTGGGCTTGGCCTATAAATAGGGGTGGAGGGGGCTGCCTAAAGACTCACTCTTTCTCACATATACATGCCATTGCAATGATCTGGCTTCTTCTCTCCCTCTCCGCGAAATAGTTTCGTAGAGCCGAAAGGCTGTCTGGGTTCCGGTGGGAACTAGTTCTGGACGGCGAAGCCCTGCCGGATAGATGACACCGTATGTGTGCAACTCTGTAGAGAGGTCGTAGTTTCGATCTTAGTGCCCGAGGGGCTGTTCGAGAGTGCCTCCCGAAGGGCTGTCCAAGTGACGGTCCGAGTTCTGTGAGTCCTCCCGAAGGGCTGTCCGCGACACCGTCCGGGGGACTGTCCGACCGCCTCCCGGAGGGCTGTCCAGGTGGCGGATGAGGGTATACATCCTCGCGGTTGGGAGGTTGTAAATCCTAGCTGCGGGGATCTGCACCGCCAATCGTCATCGACTCTACTTCCGCTGCGCTACGAGTCGGTAACGAAAATGATCAAACCTTGTATGCAGTCTCCATAGTGGCCCTGGGCTGGTGCGTAGGTCGGAATTTTTTTGTTTTCTGCTGCGTTACCCTACATGATAGCACAAACATTTGTAATTTGGAACTAACTGGACGGAAAAATGGGATGCAAATTTATGTCCTCTCGCATGAAACACATCATTACAGCTGCAAAATCATGTCATGGAATAGAAGCTACCATTAATCATTTTAGTGCAAGAGGCTTCAAACAAGCTACCTAGATACTCCCTTTGGATCACCCTGGTAGCAGCCAAGCCCTCTCCCGTTCCGCCAGCAGTGAAGACCCCATGGTCCACCCTGAGTTTTTGCATGGTCCATCTTCTCTGCACTGAACACTTTGGAGATGAGATTCTTCTGCCTTCTCTGCTTTTGGAAAAACATATAAAAGGCCTACAGATCAAACCGTCATATATATGACCACTTCAGTTTATATAATTTATTGATTATCTTAAAATTAAATGATGTCTCGTCATCTCATGTTTGTTTAAATATATAATCAATTACAAGGGATAGACAGCTAGTCAGTGAACGAAAAGCTAGATAAGCAGGATGCCGCTTTGCAAGCGTACTCATGCATCAATGAACCGTTGAAGAAATGAAATCTATCCACATACCCAGGTCTATGACAGGAGCCTACAGAGGCCATCTAGTACTGTCAACAAGGGGAGATCACTTCTTGTCGAGATTGATCGAGCCTCTTCTCGAGCTACCGGGTCCCGATGTGTTCTGTGTTCCTCAACCTCAATGCACAATTCCTCTCCCCTTGCGGCTCCTCTCTGCTGCATAAGTCATATATTGTATTTGCAGCAATATAAATATCATTATCAGTACTTCACAGCTTACAATAGTAAAATATCTAGCTGATTCCACGGTTCATTTACTTGAGAATTGCTGACACATTTTGTTCTACATGCAAATTGAATACAGGAGAGTCGCTAAAACCGAAAGAAGAGAAGGAGCAAGGATGTACACGCCTAGTGGAAAGTACCTAAAACTAAAAGAAGAAGAGGAGCAAGGACGTACGCACATGTTCCCTAAGCAGCTTCTCCACCTTAGAAGAATCCCTAATCCTCCCTGTCTTTCACCCGCCGTTCGGCTCCTTCTTCCCCAAGCTCACAGCTGCACCTTCTTCTCCCTACCTCTCCTCCTCCCTGAAACCTTCTCTGTCTCTCTTTTCTACCAGGGAAAATCGAAGCCCCGTCATGGCCTTGGAGCTCTTCCTACCAGCCATGGAAACCCGCCTCCACCAGCAAGGATTTCGTGCCTCCGCGCCGGATCCCTCCGTCTCCCGCGCCCCTCCGCTGTCGCCCGGCTCCGGCGAGCTCCCGCCTAGGTCGCAGCACGGCTTTGTGGAGGAACGCGTTCCGGCTCCTGGCGGCCACGAGGGCCTCCAGCGCGGTGTCCAGGCGGCTGGCGGCGGCATGGGATAGGAGGACCAGCGTCCTGTGTCGGTCGGTCGTTGTGGTAGAGCTCCCCTCGGGAGAGGGCCGCGGGGTTGATCTCCTGTGGGGAGATACGGAGGCGGGGATTGGCGTGGCCGTCGGTGACGCGGGAGCTCGCCTTCGACCAGGAAGACGATGGCGGTGCCTAACCCTAGTTCGCGAGAGAGATGTGGGTCGGGAGAGGGAGGGAGAGACGGCGGACGACAGGACCAATCCAATGTACTGCGGGTTGATATGGCACTTTTTGAGGGGCTAAAATGCAAAATGAAACATTTTCCTCTATTTTTAACCCTTAAAACAGTACTGCGGGTTAATTATCAAAAATCACAGGGACTATTCTGCAAAACGGTCGCGACGGTGAGCCAGCGGGCAGAAGCGATAGCCGCTTTATTATTAGGGAAAGATAGAAGGCAGAGGGTAAAATACAAGAAACTCAGACAAGCTCTCACCAGAGACTAGTGAATAGCAAACACCACTCCAACACAAACGCACACAATACAACTCCAACGCAAAAGAGCCTGTTCTAAACTGACTGACAAAGCCGCGTCTCGACCAACACCGGTCACCACCAAAGAGCAACAACTCCAAACGACTATCTCTGTCAACGCACCAATCACCCTTAATTGCCTAATGCTTTGTTTGGATGTTGATATTCAGGGCCATGGAATTGAATTGGCCCCAATATCAAATCTCCTTGACTTTGATATTGACATTGAACCCAAATTCTGCTGTTTGGATGCGCACAGAATTGCCAGTTGGAATTCTAATGACAGGCTCAATTCTGAAACTTGTTTGGATGGTCATTCTCTACATTGGAATTGATCAGCAGTCATATGATGAAAATTTAACTCTGATGTAATGTTTGAAACTAAAGTATTTGCAATATATATATTTTTTGAATGATTATATATGAAGAATACTGTTATAAAGTAGATGCACTTACCCAAAACCAACAATGATACACCAACATGACTTATACAGCAGCAGCAGCAGCACATACACAGCAGCACTTATTCAGCAGCAGCATCACATATCAGCAGCAGCACATACACAGCAGCACATATTAATTGCTTTCTCATGATGATGATGTACAAAATATGCAAAAGTCACCATCTACTAGCTATGCACAAAAGAGAACATAATATCCAACATTTCGCTTCCATCATCTAGCTAGCCCAAAAGCAAAATACATCATCTTGCTAATCCAACATCTAGCTAGCCCAAAAGCAAAATACATCATCTAGCTAATCCACATGCCATACTACTGCTGTAAATTTGCATGCGCCACAACATATTCAGCAAACATGTCATCAGATAGTTGGTCCATGCATTAGTGACTTGAACACTTCTAATTGAGTTAGCATCATCAGCCTCTATTGGCTGAGAAGCTAGTTCATTATCCACTTCCTGCAGCAATAAGTCGTCCATCATATGTTGCCTATCCCTTGCAAAGTTGTGTAACACACAACAAGCATTAATGATTCGAATCTGCAAGAATGTTTTCTTTAAGTAAGCATTAATGATTTCTCACTCCGTTAGGCATCTTATTGAAAACCCAATGGACACATGTACCTGGTCCTTTATATCAAAGAAACTTTGAGTGCGAAGGATAGCCCACTTCTTCTTCCACAACCCAAAAGTTCTCTCTACTACATTTCTAGCACGAGAGTGGCGCAAGTTATATAGCTCTTTGGCCGTTTGGGGTTGTAGCTGACTTGATGCCCACTCTTTCAAGTGATACCGAGTGGATCTGAATGGAGCTAGAAATCCAGGCCCATTCGTGTAACCAGCATCAGCCAAGTAATATCTTCCTATTGGTAAACAAGTGAGTTAGGTTGGTTGTGACACACACAATTAGAGAGAACAAAAGGCCAAGAGAAAAAGCCATACCATGAGGTACAACAAATGCATCTTGGCGATTAGTTCTCATGGAGTCACGGATGACTCTAGAGTCGGAAGCGGAACCCTCCCAGCCAGGTAAGACATACAGAAATTTCATGTTCCAGTCCACCACACCAAGCATGTTAGTAGTGATATCTTGCTTTCTATTCCTGTACCTCCCTTGGGCAGCCAAAGGAACTGAAACATCTACATGGCAGCCATCTAGTGCTCCAAGTGCATCACCAAACCACTTCCATTTGTAATCATCGGGAGGTTGAACATTAGCATCTGGAAGCTTAATGAACTCCCCATGCATAGATAAAATGGCATTTAAGACCGCAGAAAAGTGAGTACTTATAGTTCCCAAAGACCGCTTGTATGTGCCTCGAAGCAACCTCATTTTCAGACCGTGTCCCACCACTAGCAAGAACATGGCAACCTTTTCTTCCACAGTCACATACACACTACCGCGTTAAACGTAGTTGGTCATAGCATGCCACTTCTGAGCCATCATACATATCTTTCAACAAGTACTTCCTAAGTGTGTATTTGTGCTCATCATCACTAAAACTAGCTGAAGAACGAGGTGCTCTCTGTGAAATAAGGTATGCCATTCCGAGAAGAACCGATTCAAAGTAAAGTTCTGTCAAGATTATCCTTTTCCTCTTTCTCCTTTTATTCTCTTCAGTTATGTAAGAAATCATGTCTACTTGATCTGACAACATGGCACTACACAATAATTAAATAATTAGGTATCAATCTTTTCTACAGCATATGAATCAACAAATTGCACATCGTATCAAGCATTAAACGGATAGAAATAAAATTTCTACAACTAGCAGATTGGTACAATAAATTGCACATCCAATGCAGAAACAAATTGCACATCCAATCAAGCATCACACACCTAACAAAGCAATGATGGGTTCTCCAATTACCTTTGATCTTCCTGCTAGGGATCCATGCTCCAATCCAAACCTTCAGACCATCCACTGACTTGCTGTTCATCAAAAGATAAAATAGATGAGTAATCAAACACATATGGGTGGGGATTAGAAGGGATTAGGGTTTCTGTGTTAGGGTTAGGGATGGGGATAGGGGACGATGGCCATGGGGCTTGAGGAGAAGTGGCCATGGGGTGAGAGGCCGCCGTCAAATCCAGCGAGGGAGGGGGGCGGTCAGACGACGGCCACGGGCGGCGACCACGCGGGGAGGGGAGGTGAGGGCACGGGGTGGATGGCGCGATGCACAAGGGGAGGAGTGGATGAAGCGATGCATAAGGGGAGGAGTGGATCCGCCGGAAGGGAAAGAGAAGAAGAGGGACGACGGAGAGGAGCTGACCTGCGCCGCCGGGAGCTCCCGCGCCTCTGTTCGCCTCCTCTGCCGCACCTCTGTTTTGCCCCCTCTCCCGCTCGAGTCTTCCCTTTCCTTTCGTGGAGTGCGGTTCAAGCGGTAAGTCGCGGGCTCGTTCCCGAATACCAGCGAAAATCTAGCTCGCCCCCTCCGAATTCGCGAACAGAGACGCGGGCTTTCAGAGCGGGCCTTCAATATTTTGGGCCAATTCGGTGGACTCGATTCCCTGACCATCTGAACAGCGGAATTCGGGGAATTCAATGCCAATATCAATATCTGGGCCTCAATATCAACATCCAAACGAAGTGTAAAAGAGTTGGCAGGTGGATGGAGGGACTCGAACAACCCCAAGAAAGTCGTTGTCTTGAATTCTCCCACGACGGCGTACATAGCGCCCCTGACGAACATCTTAGAACAGCGGCAAACACCAAAGAAACACAACATAGAATCTCCAAGCCCATGTCTCCAAAGCAATGCTCCCAACAGAGGAACGACATCAAAGACGCCGCCATTGCCGGTCCGGATTCGAACCTAGGCTTTCGCCCGAAGACAACCAACCAAGTGGAAGAGAGCGAGGTGCCGACATACCACAGCGACGCCTCCAAGGAGGGGAATGACACCCACGGGCGCCATCATCACTGGCATCGACCGAAGACGAGCAGGACTTTCATCCGAATTGCCGCACACCTGCATCCCATCACACCGGAGGAGGCACACCGTCCATGTTGGTTCGCTCCGCCGCTGCCGCAGCACTACGCTGATGAAGCTCCATTGTCACGCCAACCAACACCAAGCTGGAACAGCCAGCAGCACCACACCGAGGACCCTCGCATCTGCCAGCACCACCACGGTGCCCCGCAGCCGCCAAGACCCAACCTTTCGGCAAGCACGGAATGGAGCCTGCATCACCACCGCCACCTACGATCAGAGTCAGGGAGCCAGCCGCCACCACGGAAGCCAAATTAGGCCACCAACCCGATCTGGCGTCCACACATGAGCCAGCCGCCATCGCGGGAGCCAGATCCAGCCTCCAGCCCGATCTGGCGTCCCCAAGCACCACGGCAGGAGCTACTCATCACTTCCGCACCAGGCAACCGGCGTCCCTGCACCCGACCAACACGCGAGGACCATCACCCGCCGTATCAGCCGCTGCCGGAACTCCAGCCGCCGCTCCCGGAGCTCCGGACACCGAGCTGCCCAAGCAGCCTCGCCGTCCGCCAACCACGAAGGGGCCCGGGGCCACCGCCCCGGCGTCCGGAACCACCAAGCGCGCCGCGCCGTCCAGGGCCGAGCGTCGCGCCGGCCAGTACCCCGCTGACCAAGGCCGCGGGAGGGAGGTGCGCCGCCGGGCCATGGCCGCCAGGGAGAAGCCCCGCCGCCGCTGACCACCACCCGGACATTGCCCCGGTGGCGTCACTTGGCGGCGGCGAGGGGGACGGGGAGGCAGGGGGAAGGGGCGGCGGCGGCTCTAGGGTTCGTCCGTGTCATCCCCTGGGAGCGACGCGGACGCGAGGGGTGAGGGGCGCCTTTTTTGCTACGTCAAGTGGAGAGGCATGCATGCATGAAGCCGCGTCATCATTCAAGGCGTTAACGTCCATGTTCAGGTTTTGAGAAAGAAAAGAACATGAAAAAACAATCAGAAATTAAAAAAATGTTCACGAATTCAAAAATGTTTGCAAAATCTAAAAATGTTCACGAATTAAAAAAACGTCACCAATTTAGTTGTTTGCAAATTAAGAAAACACAAACTGATTGTTTTGATGACCTAAAAATGTTCTTGAATTCAAAGATGATCAGAATTTCGATACTGCTTACAAATTTATAGAAGTTATAAATCCAAAGAAACTTATGAATTCAAATAATGTTCGCTAATTTAAAACTGTTCACAAAAAAAACTGAAAGAAAAAACGGTAAAACCAGCAAATGAAAGTAAAACAAAAAAAATATCAGTTGAAGTAAGGTTCTAACACAGGGAATAGCCAAATGGGCAACCCATTTGCTGCATGTGGCGGTACGTGTTACGTGGTTCTGGGCTGTGCGGGAAATAAGATCCCGAGGAGGAGGGTGCAGGGGCGTTGCTTAGTAGGCCTGCTGCCAAAATAAATTTACAGCAAGGCCTGATGGGAGCACCTAGTCGCCGCTTATTGCGGCAAAGAGTCGTTCATTCGCACAGGGGATAGATGACATGGGCTGGCCCATTTGCAGTAGCGTGCAGTAAAAAATCAGCAAAAGTGAACGCGCGAGGGGGGTTCGAACCCGCGACTAGCAGAACATGTGGGCACGCTGCTGCCACTGTAGCCAGCTCACCGTAATGAAAGACTTGCAGCGCGACGCTTAAAGAAACGAGCGACTGTGACAAAATTTAAACACTCGTTTGAAAAAAAATCACCAAAAAAGTACGTGAACTGAAGGATTGAACACACGACATAGACAGAATGAACCACGTCGTTAGCCACTGTAGATCCTGCGATTCATTCTCCAAAATGGCAACCCAGTTTAAATAACGATAAGCCGCAAAAGTTTTTTTAAAATTTTATGTTTCGACAAAAGTAAATGTTCTTTCAGTAACGAACATTTTCAAAATTTAATATGTTTTTATAAAACAACAAACATTTTGTGAAAACCCGAACATTTTTTGGGGCTCTCAAACATTTTTTGCAAAAGAAAGAACAAAATTGAAGACAAGAACATTTTTCGAAACTATAAACAACTTTATGAAAATGCAAACAATTTTTGAAAAATGCAAACATTTTTCAAAATTATGATTTTCTTTTCAAAACACGAACAGTTTATGAAATTCCCCGAGCATTGTTTTAATGTGCGAACAAATCTTAAACACATGAATATCTTTGAATTTGTGAACAAATTTCGACAAGAGGAACATAATTTCAAAAACATGAATTATTCTCGAAATTAAGAACAATTTTTTCAACACGCGAGCATTTTATGAAATTCTCCAAACATTTTTGAAGTACAGAACAAATTTTGAAAATTAAAAAAAAAAAGAAAATTGCAAACATTTTCGAAATTATGAAAAAAATCGAATCACAGACATTTACGAAATTCCCAGAACATTTTTGAATTTGCGAAAATATTCTGAAAAAATGAAAATCTTTTGAATTTGTGTTTTTTATAAACTGGAAAATTTTATGAATATTGCGTACAATTTTTCAAATTATAAAACATTTTGTCGATGACACAAACCTTTACAAAATTCCCCGAACATTTTTTGAATTTCAAACAAATTTTGAAAACAACAACATCTTTTGAATTTCTGAACAAGATTTGAAAAAAAGAAATTTTTATGAAAATTTCGTACGCTTTCATAAATTATGAATAATGTTTTCAAAACATGAACATTTTATGAAATTCCCTGTTATTTTTTATTTTCCAAACAAAATTTGAAAACATAAACTTCTTTTGAATTTGTGCACCAATATTGAAAACAGGAACATATTCTTAAATTATTGAACATTTTTTGAAATTGTGAAGAAAATTTAACAATTGAAACATTTTTGAAAATTTTGAAATTCTAATCTTTTTGGAATTTCTGAAGCAAATTTGCAAACTAATTTTTTTTCGAAAAATTGCTTAATTTTTGGTTCACAAATGAAACAGAAAAAAGAAAAGGAAAAATAGAAAAATAGAAAAGAAAAAGAACATAAAAGAAAAAATGGTTCAGGAACCTTCTAGAAGGTTTCAAAAACCGAAAAGACCGGCTGGAAACCTCCAGAATGTTCCCGAAACCGGAAGCAGAATCCTATGCTAAAGAATGTTTTCATAAATTATGAAAAATGTTTTCAAAACATGAACATTTTATGAACAGCTAAAGAATGGGCCGGCCCACTTTGCTCGAAATCGAGCTCTGCCTGTGCGTTGCGGCGACACTTTGCCGCATCGTGCGGCAAATACCGGTCGAGCAAATTGTCTCCGCCCAGAACCACAATTGCGGCCCATTAGCACTATAAAGCACAGCTGGCGGGCTTAGAAGCGCTTGTTGCGTGCGAGAGTTATATCCCGCTTATAGTGACAATAGCATCAGTCTCGCCTGAAGCTTTTTCCTGTAGTTCTACTTTACTGGGTCTCCCAGTCTCAGTGTTCGTTCGCTCGTTCATCACTGTGTTCGCTGCTTTTTTTTTCTCTGGGTTTGTTTTCGTTTTTACTTTTGGTTTTTTCGTTCTTCACTGATTTCTTTCTTTTTTTCATTGGGCTTCTTCGTCTTATTATCTGTTTGTACGAGTTTTATTCTTCCTTTCCTTTACTCTTTGTTTTCTTTGGTTTACTTTTGATTAATCTCAGTTTTCAATAGGGTTTTTTATTTTCTTTCCTATTTTCTTTGAGCAGTTTTAACATGCTCCCTCCTACCCCCTCATTTCACATGAGAGGTAAGAGTATATGATAGATCTGAGGCATTGATCTAGCTAATTAGTGGTCTGATTAACTCTTACCTTCTTACCTCATATATAACAAGAGGGGGTAAGAGGGAGCATGTTAAAATTTGCCATTTTCTTCTCTAAACAAAATCTATTTTCTTTGTTTCTTTCTTGGTTCATCCATTTTATTTGTTCCCTTTATGGTTTTCACTATTTCCATTCTTTTCGACTGGTTTCTTCGGATATTTTCTTACACATGTCCATATTTTTATTACACATTTGAACATTTTTTACACATCAAGAACTTATTTTTAATACATGTTTAACATTTTTTATACACATTTAACTTTTTTCAAATACATAAATTACCTTTTATTCAAATATATGCTTGGATGTCTAGTTTACATATTTGGTATATATCTAAAACATTTTTATGCAGGTTAAAAATTTCATATAGATGATAACCATTTTTTCAAATATTATTTTTATAGTCTACTGTTTTTGGTAAACATCCTACATTTTTTATACATACAAAATAGTTTTTTATATATGTTTAAAAAAAAGTTGAACACGTTTAACAGTTTCCATGAACATGATTTACATTTTTAAACATATGTTTTGATGCCTAATTTTTTTCGTATGCATCGTACATTTTTCTTATACAAGTAAAACTCTTTTTATACACGTTTACCAGAATAACTAAAATTACATGATTTTTTTTGTACATTGTGTGCAAATTAGAAAATCCTGTATATATTTCTGAAACACATGAACATGTTTTAAATGTCACAAAATTTATTGTAAAGCTATCAATACTTTTTTTAAAGTGATGCTTTCAAAAACTTTACACTACGTTAACATTTTCAAATTCTCGATATAATTTTTTTTATTGAAGTCAATTGATTCATGGAATATATGTATTTAAAAAAATTCGAAAATATCAATAAAAGTAAAATAAAAAACCAAAGAATACAGAAACGTTACAAAAAGGAACTAACCTGAAAGTTCGGCCGCCCCACCGGTGCATCCTTGTCATGAGCATACGCTTGGTCTCACTATAAGGCAGACATTTTTTTTTAGAAACACCTGTAATTTTATTCATGCTCATAACAATTACAGGTAAGCTGACTTGGACCTAAGATCCAAGAAAAAACAAAGTAACTCCTAGGACTAAGAATTACAATGAAATCTCTTGAAAACACCTTCTTCGCGCTATCAATTTCTGCTCGAAGAAATACTCCATAGACTTCAGTAAAGACGTTGTAATTGGACTGGAGCAAGAATGTTGTCACTCTTTCACCCGCACAAACATTACCAATAATGGTTTTTAAAATTGCCTTGAGTCGCCCATCCCAAAAGATGGGAAGCCTTGATCGATGAACGTACTTGGGCCGAGGATGAGACCCTAGAAGTGCAAGCCGTCGAATCACTTATATCTTCACCATGATGTCGATGAAAAATTTCACCTCGACAAAGAATCAGACCAACAAAAAAAAAAGCTTAACACAACATAAACTCATCAGATTCGAATAATCGGATCTGCGAGGACAGAAAACTCTCTAACCTCATGGCACCGCCAGAAGAACGAGAGGAAATTTATTCTCAGAAAACTATGATGATCACTAGACGTTGACGAAGAACATAGAGATCTTGAATATCCAAGGTCCCCCCCCCCCCCCCCACCTCTGAGCGCCAAGATGGCAGCCAGAGGCGAGGGGACCTAAATTTCCCAGATCGCGGCGGCGGCGGCTAGTCATGCCCTTTTTGCTATCCCTTTTTAGCCCTGTGATGTTGTACGGGCTATGGCCCGTTAGGGAGGAAGCGGAAACTATTTGGTGCGCTTTTGGAAACATTCACACAGTTTTGGAAGGTTCCACCCGAGGTTTTTTCTATGTTTTTAACGGTTTATTGGTTTTTGGGGACTTTTCATGTTGGTATTATTTTTTTCTTTTTTTAATTTTTGATCTTTAATTCGTTTCTTTTTTTCATTTTTCTTTTTCTCCAACACACTTTGAACATCTTTTTAATACATGTTAAATAGTTTTCAGACAAATACTATGAACAGGTTTTCAGTACACATTAAACTGTTTCTTATACTCCCTTTGTTTCTTTTTAGTCTGCATATAAAGTTTGGTCAAAGTCAAGCTTTGTAAAATTTGACTAACTTTATATTAAAACATATCATCATTCTCAATATGAAATCAATATTATTAGATGCATGATGAAATGTATTTTCGTACTATATAGTTTTAGTATTATAGATGTTCATATTTTTTGATATAAATTTGGTCAAACTTTGTGTACTGTGACTTTGACCAAATTTTATACGCGAAGTAAAAAAGAAACGGAGGGAGTATGAACTTAGAACTTTTTGAACATGTTGAACATTTATTTAATACAAGGTAATCATTTTTCAGATACACGTTAAACATTTTTATTACACCTGTTGAACAATTTTTCAATACATATTGAACATTTTATAAATACACAGTCAACATTTTTTTAATAAAAGATGAACAATTTTATTAGTCAAAACATTTTTCAAAAAAAAAGCAACATTTATTTTACATCTCATGTACATTTTTCTAATATTGTTAGGAACAATTTTGTTAACATGTGGACATTTCTTAATGTCATGAACATTCTTCAGAATGGTATGAAGATGTTCTTTAAATGTCAAGAACAATTTTTTAAACAGGGATTTTTTTTGAATATTTAGTAAAACAATTTTTCAAATTCGCAAACAACTTTTGAATTGACAAAGAAGCTAGATCCTTTTAATGTATGAGTTGATCGTAGTAACGAAAGGGTGTGATTTTAAAGAGAAGTGGCGAGATTTCAACACAACGAGGTGAGGTGAGGCAGAAGGCAAGCAACAAGTGTGTTGGTAGATGAGTGTTGTTTGCCAACCGACCCAATAAACGAGGTGAGCAACGAGCATGTGGGTGAGCCATGGGTAGTGCTCACTACGACTGGCCTGAAGACGTGCCCGCTACGTTCGCGCAAAATCAGATACATGAGCGCTATGCATGGAGTCGCGCGAAAATACCCACCTACGCAGGTCTTTGGGCAGGCCGAGGAATGATGTTCAGCATTAACACGGCTCCCTAACTTTGAAGGAAAAATTGACTTCATTTGCCTCGAAAACTGCAGCACCTCTCATTTGGGGAAAATCAGCTACAATTTGTTTCGATACTTAAAATTTATTACTGAACTAACAAATTAAATGGTATAATTTAAAAATGTTCACACATATAAAAATCAGCATTTATTTAAATGTAGTAAAAAAATATTGTTCATGGATTTGCAAATATTATACATTTATAAAATGTTCACTAATTTTAAACAAGAAGACCCACCTACTATATATGGGCCACAACTACTTCTAATCCGGAATCCAAGGAGTCAAGTTTTTTGCACTACCAATGGCCGTATTCATAGATTCTAAAAAAGCTCTTGAATTTTGTGAAACAATGTTCTCAAATTCTATAACTGTTCATGGATTTGAATATACCCATGGTAATGGATTTTACGAAATATTAGCTAATTATAGAATCGTGTGGGTTCTAAATGATGCTCAAATATTTCAAAAGCATTCACTAATTTCATAAAACCTCCTGAATTTGGTAAACTTCAAAATCATTAAAAATTCCCAGGTATTGTTGAAATGTTCCTAAATTTGAGGAATGTTTGAGAATTTTATTTTAGTTTCATGGATTTTAAAAAATGTTTACTAAATATTATAATAATTGCATTCTTTGGAAAAAAATTGCATATATTAAAACTGTTCATTTCTTTGAAAAATATGTTCACAATTTTTTAGAATGGTCACAATAATTACAATTGTGCGCAATTTAAAAAAACATGAATATGACAACATGTTCATAAAATTCTTAATTTTTATGAATTTCAATAGTATTCATGAATTTTGAAAACATTCAAAAAAGAAAACATAGAGAATGAGGGAAATAAAAAATGGATGGTTAACGGTGGAAAACACAAGAAATCGACACAAAGAAGGAAAAAACCAATGTACAAAAATAAGGTCTAAGTGGGCAAACCGAAGTTGCAGGGTGTGTTCTACTGATTTAGCACTATTCCACGCGACGAGCGTTTAATAGGAAATTCCATCTACAGTATCTATCATGAAACTCATATACTTCGCTCAGAGTTAAGCTTTTAAGATTAATAGTTAAGTTGTTAAGAATCACATGCATATTTATTCGGAGTGCTCAAACCATGCAGGGCTTCAGAAGAGTGTCGAAATTGTGGGGAAATGTTGATTAATTTTCGTTTCGCAACATTTGTGACACTCAATGTTTTTCAATTTTTTTTTGCACAAATCGTGCCCAATTTTTTCGTCCATCCATGCTCTTTAATATTTGTTGATGTTTTATATATGTAAATAATTGGTAGCCTTTTATTTTATTTGTCTTTTCTTCATATGGAGTTCTCACATGCATATTCATCTGGAGTGCTCAAACCATGCAGGGCTTTAAAGAGTCTCAAAATTATGGCGAAACATTGATTAATTTCTATTTCGCAACATTTTTGACACTCAATTTTTCCTTTTTTAGCACAAGTCTTGCCCGGTTTTTTCTTCGATCCACACTCTTAGATTCTTAAGTTTTACCATTTGTTTTATACTTTAACTCATTGAAGTATTCCATAACATGAATGTAGGCAACGAACCAAGCATTCCATTGTTGTGGCGACACCAGGCTAGGTACGTCCCACAAGGCTCACCTCACTCCCGTAAAAAAAAGGTTCACCTCACTTGCAATGAAATATGCGTAGATCTTTAGGACGGCTTTATGGAGTGGATGGTCTGCTTTCATTCAGTAAAGTGTTGTGGACTATCATTTGGTAACGTATATAAAGTTGCACCCACAGTTGTCTAATTGTTGTTTTCTTCTAATTATGCTCAGTGCATCCCTTGTTGGGGAAGGGCTGAGTTCATGCCTGTGGCGAACCTGCCTATCGAGGTGGAGGGCACAGTTCAGTTTAACATGGCGCTGTTAAAAAAATGGCATAGACTTGACCCTTAGTGTCACCAAGGAGGCCGACAAAACATATTTTCGTGGTCCAAGTTGGATGCATATTGCCACAGAATTAGGGATGCAAATTGGGAAGGTGTTCTTACTATTTCTGAATTAGAGGAGGGTAACATAATCTATCTGTGGACGATGTCCCATAGTCACCATAGTAGTTTCAGTGACCATCCCAATATTATATGCGGACTTGTATCGTACTAGAACTTTATTGAACATATAAGTTGTATGCACTTTATTATCATGTGTAAGTATTATACATTAGAGAGTTATCAAAATAAAGTTGCTATTTATGACTTTACGATACTAATATTACTTCTAAATTGGAAAATGTTGCCACAACAGCCAAAAACGCTGCCACGACAATGTTTTTCCTTTTTGCTGGGCGTAAGATATCATTGGCGGACGCAAACAGGCGCCCACCGCAAATAGATATATTACAAGTGGCGGGTGCCCGCCCGCCACTGATGCCATGTTACCAATGGCAGGAGGTTAGTGGCGGGCGGCCCTGAGAGCCTCGCCCGCCACTGCTGGACTTTTGGCGCTCGTCACTGAGGCATTCTTATAGTAGTGGTTTTACAAGTTGTGATAATGCGTAGTACTACACGGTGAATCCAATATTTGCCACATGCTAGATTTTCCATGGAGCAATGAGAAACAACAGTGCATTATTGTGTTATTCTTAATAAGCTTACAAAGCCCTCCACCCCCTCAAAATATCTCAGAGTTGTGCTCGCGGATAGAAAGGCTGGTAACAAGAGCATACATGTATATATTGTGCCATGTTTTGTGTCGTATATAATTTTCTTTGAACCAGTGATTGTAGAACAATCGTTGTACGATATACTTTATAAAAGTGCAAGAGGTCAAATTTGTACAAGAGTGTCAAAAGAGACCAACTCCAGTTTTTGGAAATCCTGGGATATTCATAAAGATTTTAATTGAGGTGCTGATCAACCCAACTACTAAGGGCATCCTTATAATTGCGCTTTATCCTATGGCTGGCAAGCTGGAGGTCATTCCTAAACAAGGTTTTCCATGACATGATAGATGGACTCTATGTTGCAAAAAAATTTAGTTTCTTTATATCCATATATTCGAGCACCCTGTGATTGTGATGTCAAAAGCAACTTTAGGTTGGAATGCTTGTGGCATAAGCATCACTTCATCAAGAAATGAAATCCCTCTGTTTATGTTGTGAAAATATAATTCGAGCAATTCAAAGTAAAAGGGAAGTAGCAAAAAATACAGAGGACCATTTACTCAGCACCTGTGGGACAAATCTCACAAGCATAAGATGTAAAAATTAAGTTTTTCCTATGGAGCAAATTCCTGGAATTGATCCTATCATGCAAGAGTCTAAACATATTGGCACTCTTCCAAAGTTTCTTGAAGATTGGGACAATAGTCTCTCCTTGCACGAAACACTTGTACACCTTGTTCCAACGATATTGCCATTTGCCATGATTTTCAGAGAGCTGGATAGACTGCAGAGAGGTTTCATCTCGTGCAGAAAAGCTTAAGTGGAAAGAGGGGTATGAAAAATGCTCAGAAGGGTTTTGCACCCTCATAAAGTCTCTGACATTGATACTCTGATTTTTGGCAAAATAGAATAACTCAAGGAATTTTTCTTTGAGTGAACCATTGCTCCAATTATCTTGCCGGATCAAAATGGTATTTTCCTGCTACACATTTCCTTTAGTCACCATCTTAAATTCGTGAATTAAGTTGATGATGACTTCCTACCAGAATCAGCCCACAGGACTCTGACCATCCTTTCAAAATAGTAAGAATCCTATATTGATTTAACCCAATGTAGATCCACAAAATTGAAGAACTTGTGGAGGTACTTCACGAGTAGGCATTTGTTATATGTGGATAAATCTTGGACACCCAGGCCACCTTGATCTTTGGGGAGACAAACTTTTTCCAAAGCAATAAGAGTAGTACCCCTGTCCTCCATACCATATTTTCTCTAGAAACAATGTCTTAGATATGTGTTGATTTGATCTAAAACTTTAGCAGGGGGAGCAAAGGCACTCATTTAAAACTTGACAGGTTGGAGGAAATAGACTTGCTCAGAACCAACTTATCTCCTGAAAAGAGCATGGTGGAACATCCAGTCAACCTTGTTCCCATTCTTTGCATGACAGGAACAAAACCCTCAATTCTTGGTCTGGTTAGGAAAAGAGGAAGACCCAAGAAGGTAAAAGGAAAGCTGACAATTTTCCAGCCAAGAATATTTCCAAGTACTTGCATTTGTCCATAGCTAGTGTTAATTGGAACCATCAAAGGTTTGATAAATTTAAATCTAAATTCATTTTAAATAGTAAAATTCATGAGGAGACTTTAACTTGCTCCAGTTGAGATTGGCAAGCATACATGATCATTGCAGCATCGTCTGCATATTGAATTACTTGAAAATTAGGGCAGGGGAGCGGGTATATGTGCCTTGACGAGCTCATTTTTTATAGCTTCATTGAGGGTGGATTGGAAGAGATCAGCAGCCAGCACAAACAACATAGGAGATAAATGATCTCCCGGTCTAACCCATCCCTTACACAAAAATAGTTTCCCAGGAATAGCGTTAAGAAGAACTGATGAAGAGCCAGAGAAGATTATCATGTCCATACACATAAGCCATCTAGTCCCAAAGCCTCTTGCAATCAAAATCTATTTGATGGTTTGATGCTCAATCCACCCGGGTTTGAAGTAATATAATCAAATGTTATGGAAATGGTAGGGAGTTAGTTCTAACTTTTTTGTAGTGAAATGAGCATACCTCAAATGGTTAGGTTACCCATTGTGAAACGAGTCCACCCAGGTTTGAAGTACTAGAAGTTGCTCAGATGATTGAATTTATTGGGTTTCTTATAGCCTTTTTCATATATGATCGTTTATGGGAGACAAATTCCCGTTCAACATGAGGAGCCTGCAGTGATGTGGCACCCCCAGATATTAGGCATGTCATTATCCTACATAATGTGCCATGTCATCATGATTATCATAGTTAAATTGCAATTAAGAATTAATCCAAAACTCCAATTCAAATTCAAATTGCAAGTCAAATTATTATTTCTTCAAACAGTAAAACAAAAATGTTGTTGGTGTTGCAAATATTCACTAAGTAATTATCATGAAGGAACTAACATCATTAGAATTTATTAGAATGCCATTAACATCATTAAAATAGAACCAACAACATTTAATTGGGCCTTTCCAGATTAAATAAATATTTAAACTTTTCAAAATAAATTGAGACTTGGTGGGCTAGCTCAAAACATTGCCTACTTTTTATGTGACAAGTTTCTTCAACAACTAAAATCATTTGGTATTAAAACAACATGCAAATCAGGAAAAAAATGAAGAAACGGAAAAGAAAAGGAATAAAAGAAAATAGTCAACTATGCAACTAGAACAGTGAGTCCCAGCCCACCTAACCCCCTCATCCCCTACCTCTATTCACCGCGCCCCCGTGGACACAGTGAGAGCGCGTCCATGGCTGGGGATTGCCACGCGACACGCATCCTGCTCTCCCCCGTCGTCCTACAAGACCCCCTCGACACCGTTAACAAACCCTAGCTCCTCTATTCCCCTCCTCGCATCGCTCTCCTCTTAACAGCGCTTATCCGACGCCATCGCCCTCACGCCCACTGAGCTCCCCGGCGCCTAGGAGCTTGTCCATCCGCTTCCCCGTCGTCGTCCACATCATCTACAAGGTCCAGATTAAGTCGGGGCACCGTCGAACGATGGGATTGAGCTTGTCTTCCTCCTTCAACCGCCGTCGTCCACCGTGTCGATTCGCCACCAGTGCAGCTAGTAGCTTCTCGCCGGGCCTCCTTGTGCCTCCCCGGTGAGCTCCTCTCTGTTTCCTCTCTCCTTACGCCGCATCTCGCGCCCCTAGCTGTGGTGCCCGTCATGGCCGAAGCACAGCTCCGCCACCATAGTTGTTGTTGTCGCTGCTGCCCCTTTCATAGCCAGCCGAGCACGCCAGCTTGCCCAGGGCGTCCCCCGGGGCTGCCCATGGCCTTAGTTCGCCCACGCTCGCGCTGCATTGCCGGAACCATCCACGCCCGACTCCGGCCGCCGCTGCACGTCGACGCTACCGTCGTTATAGCCCATCTTAGATCGCGCTCGTGGCACCGTTGGACGTGGCTGAACGCCCGCGTTTGAACGCGACCAACCGCGTGCGATTTGGTCGCCAGACGGCGAGTCCCGCACGTCACCGCTGTCTCGGATGGTCGCTGGAGCATCATTAGCAACTATGGTGGGCTCAGGTCACCACGGCGCGCGCAGTTGAAACCTCTCCTGGGCCACCAACGAGTGGGCCAAGGTCATTAGCAACTGGATTAGCGGATAACCACAACGCTAATCCCGACTGGCACGCGGGCCCCACTCATAGTAGCAATTAGTTAACTCTAATTAAACCTGTGACACAGAGGACCCCAACCACTAATTAACCTAAATTCGATTTACTTTTATTAAACTCTATTAACAAAATGGGCCAGGACGACTTGACTACTGACTGGGCTACAGACTCAGCTTAGTAGCCCACTGTCAGCCACATGTGCACTCTGCTGGGTACACTTCTGTGTACCCATAGCAATTAATATTTATTAATTTTCCAATTAATAATATTACAGAAAATTTAGAAAATCATTTAAACTTTGGAAATTCATATAAAATAGTCTATAACTCAGATGAAAATAATTTATATATGAAAATTGATCAGAAAAATATAAATAATTCGAATATGTCATCCACATGAATGAAAACACTTCTATATTAATTAACATTGACATTTTGCATCAGGACCAATTAACCAAATAATATCTGGAGCTGGGAAAATATTCCTAAATATTTCCCCTCTTCTTTTAAAATACGTAGTAATGCATTAGAGCACATAATCAACACTTTTGCCATGACATGCATCTGTGTTGCGTTTGCATGCCCCTTATTTATTTGTTTCCCCCCTCCTCTGTTTCCTTTCCGGTAGACCTCGAGACTGCCGTTGACCCTGAGTGCGACTACATCACCGACGACACGTCCTTCTCAGCAGAGCTTCCTGGCAAGCAAACCCCCTTTATCATTTCGATACCACCCATTCTTTCCCTCTACTTCTTGCATTAGAGTGTCCATTTAGTTGATGTCTTATCAGTAGATCCTATTTCTGATGCATAGATTGTTGTTGATACCTTACCTGTTACCCTATTATGCTTAGTATAAGAATGCCAGAGTCCCATCAATGGCCCTACACCCTTGTCTGTTTGCCATGCTACACTATCGGGCCTTGATCCCTTTGGGCGATGATCATGGATATGCTATATACTATTACAATATACATGATATGTTAAAGTCGGGTTGGCTCGGAGAGCACCGCGAGTGATTCACTATGGCGAAATGATAGGGCAGGTGGAGACCATCTAGGAGAGAGGTGGGCCTGGGCCCTAGTCGGTGTATGTGGTTACTAAATAATAATGCGCTTAACGAGGTTTGTGTATTTGATCTGAGATTGCCACTGGCATATACGCACTAACCGCCACACATGATTATGGTTATGGGGCCCTCGGCGTCATCAGTTACTCCCGAAAGCTCTGTCAGATGTCACAGTTGAGCGGGCTGATTGTTGGGATGAGCGGGAATTGCCTGCTTGTTTACACAGAGGCGTGCTTGGTCCCCGGCCAGTCATGCAACGTGCATGAGTGCTTAGGGTGATTGGTCGATGACCCTTTCGCGCTTAGGATGTAGACCTCCCTGGAGAGCCTACACAGGACTTCGACGTGTCGATTATCCGAGGATAGGGATTACCTAGAAATGTTTGTCCGGCCAGAGGTAATCGAGCATATCGGGTTATGTGGTGCACCCCTGCAGGGAAGTTAAACTATTCGAGTAGGCATGTCCACGGTAACAGGACGACTTGGAGTTGTTTCCCGACCTCTTACAACTAAAACCGGATACTTGATAAAACACACCCAGATAACAAACAGGAATACCCGAAGATCGCTTTCCCATAGGGAGACGAGGAGAGGATCTCTGGGCAGGTTATTGTTATATGTATGTATAAGTTAATACCATATACGCTCCTCTCTTCTATTGCTGCAAGATGTTGTTAGTCTTAGTTAAGTTGAGCTTCTCCCCCTTATTCTGACATTTCTGCAGTTTAGTCCAAATATATAGCCCCACTCCTTTGATACCAATGCATATCTAGTATAGATCTGATGTAAGTCTTACGAGTACTTTGGATGAGTACTCATTGTTGATTTGCTACTCTTTTCATTCAACTCGGTTGCTGCAACAGCTGGTAGCACCACGGATACAGGTAGTTCCGCTGGTGCTTACTACGTGGAGACCGACGTCGACGAGTAGTTCAGAGGTCCCCAGACAGGAGGCCTCATCTTTTCGATCTAGTGTCGTTGTTTTGCTTAGCCTTCTTTAGGCAAAACTCGTTTAACTCATCTGTACCCAGACTTGTGTTGTTTGTTGATTGATGTATTTTGGGTCCTAGTGACCTTGGTTTGATATGTAAAGATTTGTGTTAAATTTGTGTTGTAGAGTTGTGTTGTGATATTAACGTGGAGTCACCTGTGATCGTGCATGATGCGTGTATGATTAGTGCACGATGTAAACGGGTGCGTCACAAGTGAATTCATTGATCTCAAGACTTGCCGCTCAGTCCTTCAGAGGTGCTCATATGAATATTGTGTGATGCTTGAGTGCATAAGGCGAGTCTACATGTGTGTATTTGAAAGGCTTATTGTACAAATAAGTCAAGCAAGGTTATTTTGTGATGGTGTACAAACTTCCAAGATAGTGCGCGACAAACCAACTGTCATAATTTATGCATTATGGGAACTGTTCAACGCAATGTTGTCTCTCTGATTCTTCTTTTTACATAAATACTAACATTATTTTGTATAAGTTATTTTGCTATCACCTAATAAACTTGGAGGAACATATATCATCGACATTTCTACAAGTAAAAACGACCTGACTTCATGTATTAAATTATTAAATTTTATTCCAACTTGGAATGACGACCAAGGAAAAATCTACTATATGCACACATACGCATCAGCATGTCAAATCAAGAAAAAAAATCCATGAGAATTATACCATGTGTATACAAATAGCTGATTGTGTGGAATATTAGCTAAGATATGTTCGCACATATTGACTCCCAGAAGACTGGTGATAACTTGGATGCCAAGATCATGCATGTAGATCATATTACACACGATCAGACTCTTCTGGCTGGATATCATGTTCACATCTATAGAAGACTCCGTTTACTAGGAAAACCAAAAAAGTGAAACTCATTAGTATATTTTCGTTAATTAATAAATATAGTTTGAAACATATGTGTGTGGATGAGTGGATCCACGTATATGTCAGCATGGTTTCATATTTTGGTAAAATCATATTTTATACAATTTTTTATGTCATGTTCAGAGAGCTTGGCATTTATTTGAATGCACTTCCAATGATTTCCGTCCACTTCTAACCGTGTGCATATGACACGTATTATTTTGTCTGTCAAAGCAAAATACATGGGTCCAATTAAACATTTAATGACATTAGCACTCACTCAAAGGAGTCCATATACTCCCACATCAGTGTAATTAAGTTGTGGAAATAGTATACGCGTACTAGTTCCTCATTAGATGTCATGATCATTCAAATTGATGCAACTTCTATGATTTCCCGCTTGTACGCCTCTATAAGAACTGTATTTTTTCCCGAGCATTTGGCGATCTACAACTCCCTAGCTTACGAGACACAGTTATATTGAGCATATGGCTGACTCCGATCACAAGGACGCGATGGACAAAGGTGAGCTGCTTAGAGCGTTCAATTATCATATCTCTCATATCACATGCATGCTAGTACTCACTAACTTATTTATATCTCCGATGCACCATGCAGCGACCCATGACAAGTCCGTTCCTCCGCTACACTTTTATTCGACTTCCTCGAACAACTCAGCCAGAACTTATACTCCACCAATTGCCCCGAATAAAGAACCGGTTGCCGGTGGTTAGTATATCCTAACCAATTAATTTATAAAATGATATTGTTGTCAAAAAACAAGAGGAGATTTGGTGCCTCATGCACATCTCACCATTGGATCTATAGGCGTGAAGGTCATATAAATCTGTTACAAATAAAAGAGTTGATCCTAATCATTTGCATGTCCTTCTAATACCTGGGCGTTGTACCCTGGGCAGTTGTGACGGTAGCAGGCAAAAATGCTACTCCATTACAAAGTTGGGTTATGGACCTCTCCATCCTCAACGAAGCCCCCCCCCACCCCCCCCCCCCTCCCCTAATCTAGATTCACTGGGTGGGCCCCCTTCCGTTTTTAACCAAATCTTCCCACATTGGCCCATTTTAATTGTGTAGAAGTTGTTCATGGGTCTACCAAAGCTCCGGTGCTAGGTGTAGGTGAACACATATGCAGTTTTTCTTTGAAAAACAACGAGCATCGTACCTAGCGATGCACAATTGCACACCAACCAAGATCACACATATGCTGATATGCACGTATGCTTGTATCCAACCATGGACGGGTGGCTATATATGCATGCGTGCATGCACGTCCCCAACTTTGTGAGGCCTCCACCTCCATGAAATTATTCTGAACGGTCCCAACAACACCCCTCGAACACGCCCCGTTTTCAAAAAATACTCCTGGCTTTGTCCTATACATGTATTGCACTATCATGGCTTTGTAGCTGTATTTTATTTTTAATCACGTTTGATCTATCTCCTTCTGTATCGTCAAAGCTAGATCATCCCCTTCTGTATCGCCAAAGCAAGATCCGACGCACCAGGGCACGTGATGAACTTGGTTAACTTCTATATTATTATACTGAAAATTTTGTTTGATTTGGCATGCAGCGATGAGTACTGGATCACAGCCTTCACTAAAGAACGATGAGAACCCTGCACCTTCTGGTACTTTCTTCACTTCATGGACCACTCAAGTATTTTATTCTTGATGTTTTAAATAGATAATGTTTTACACATTGATACAATCATAATTGTGAATGTTTGTTCACAAGAGTTGATAGGAATTTGTCAATAAAAGATTACCAAGTTTCATAAGCTTTGATACATCTTACCAAGACATAAGAGGCGAAGAAGCAAGGCCACTGGTATCTCCTCACCGGCAAACACCTTCTATAGACGATGACCGCTTGTTCAAACCACTAGGGATGCAAACAAAAGGGGTTTACAAACAAGGTGGGAGGCAGCGCCATGGCCCTCTCCCCTTCTTCTCCGGTTGGATGAGTCGCTGGAGAAAAAGAGGAGAGGAAGCGTTGGTGAGAATAAGAGTCTATAACGAGGGTGGGAAGAAGAAATAATAACATAGAAATGTTAACTACCTTATCGATGTTGGGTACTTGCTAACACCTCATCACTCGAGAAAGAGACATAGAAAATTGCGTCCATACGTATATTCAATCACCATGTGCATACTTGGTGTCGCATCTCCTTCACTACATTTTTCGCTCTGGATTCATTCGAGCCCCCCCCCCCCCCCCCACCCCTATGGAACTCTTTATGCATGACTAGTCTAAAGTTTCCTTGGTTGTTTCCCTATGATTTTGCATGCAATGTTGGGTGCATCAAGACTTTTTCATACTGAAAGTAATTTTTTTTACCTCAGGCACGGAGTAAGTGTAACAATTCTATAAGGCGAAGGATCCACATACACAAGTACGTCATGACATGCACATGAGAACAAGCATCCGAGCTTCAACTGGCATGCTATATATCTAAAATAATATGTAGTATATAGTAATTTGTTAGGATTTGTGTAGCTATGAGGTGCAATTGGAAAAATGGAGAATAATTTGTTACATCTAGTGGTTTGTACTTGCATATCAGTGTTGTGTTGAATATGTGAGTTCATGTGTAAGTTTTCATATATCGAGTTCACATATATGTATATTAAGATTTGAGATTCTATTAAGTATTTGATTTTGTGTGTACCATGATTTTTTTAATAGTATTTGGATTTTATAGCTTCGTTCAGTTGTTCATTCCTCTTTATATAGTACACCGGGCATGTTGAGGGTTAAAATTTCTCTTGTTGTATCGGAAAATGATGGTCTTATTGTTGTCATTTGAAACACGTGAAACGTCCATCAAGCTAGAACATTTGACTAAGTAGTGCAAAAGATGGACACATATTTGAGCAAGTTCGTCCAGCGAATTGAAATGTGTATTACATAAAAAAAATTACAGTATATTTCCATAGTTTAGTATTGCTTTACATAGTAATAATAAGTAGTTGTTTAATTATGTTGTTTGTTGAATAGGCAAAAATAGAAGTTAATCTAGAGACAACCATGTGTCATATTTGATTAATGCCACACCACATCATCAACAAAACTGCTTTGAGTCAGCATAGGGACTAAATGTGTCTTGTTTTTAAAGTTCAAGGGGCAACCTGTGTGGTTTTTAAGTTCAAGGGGCAACATGTATCTAAATTAGTCACTAATTTGAGGAAGCATACACTGTTTGGTGCGGTTTTGGAACCTTCCACATTGCTGGTGTGCTCAGTTTCGCGAATGCTAAAAACCGCTTATTGCGATCCCTTCTTAGCACTAGCAATATGGGCCATGGCCCACTAGCGAGGAAGCATACACTGTTTGGTGCAGTTTTGGAACCTTCCGCATTGCTTTGGAAGGTTTCATCCGGTTTCCTATTTTTTAACAGTTTAGTGGATGTTTCGGATTTTTTATTTGTGTTATATATTTTTCTATTCTTTTTCCTTTTTTCTCTTTCATTTGTTGTTTTTCATGCACACGCTTTGAACATTTTTCATACACACACTTCGGAAATTTATTTTTATACTCATTAAACAGTTTTAGAGATACACGTTAAACATTTTTCGAACATGTGTTGAGCATTTTTGGCATGCACATTGATCATTATATTGTGAATATTTTTTGAAACGTGGTGGACAATTTTATATGTCAGGAATTTTTCGGAAAAATTGCTTCAATGGTCTTTTGACATTTCGTAGTCATTTGAAAAAAAGGTCATCAAAGTTGGAAAAGTTCATCGAATTTGAGAAGAGTTCATTCAATTTAAAAAAAATCATAAAATTTGTACAAAGTTCCTCGATTTAAAAAAAGATCATTGATTTTGAAAAAAAAATCAGCAACTTTGAAAAAGTACATGCATTTTTTTCAAAAAATAAAAATAATAAGAAACAAAACAAGTTAAGCAAAAGGAAAAAGAGAAAAGGTTAAAGAAAAGAAACAGAAAAAGAAAGAACAAACCACACAAAAATCGGTCCAGGAAAAAATCAAAAGAAAAAAAGGCTGGAAGCTTCCCAAAACCGGGAGAGAGGAGTTGCCTATGGGCGTTCGGGCCAGACCATTTAGTTCGAGAGAATAGGGGGGGGGGGGGGGGGGTGCGCCGTTTTCAAACAACAAAGAAACTAGCTCTTAAGGAACCCTATAGGATTCGCCATGAACCACCATACAACCCAACTGCTGGCGTGCCTAGTTTCGTGAATGCTAAAACCCACTTATTGTGATCCCTTCTTAGCACTAGCCATACGGGCAATGGCCCACTAGCAAGGAAGCATACACTGTTTGGTGTGGTTTTGGAACCTTCCACACTGCTTTGGAAGGTTTCGTCCAGTTTTCAATTTTTTTTCTAATTTTTACACACTTTGACAGTTTATATTTATACTCAATAAACAATTTTTTAGATACATGTTAAAAAAAAATCAAACACATATTGAGCATTTTCTAAATACACGTTAAACATTTTTCAAATAAATGTTCAACATTTTTTGAATGCACGCTAAACATTTTATAATACACGGTGAATGTTGTTTTAATAAACGGTGGACCATTTTAGATGTTAGGAATTTTTTAGAAAAAATGCTTGATTGATCTATTACATTTGGTGATCATTTTGTAGAAAAATTAATCAAATTTGAGAAAAAATCATTGAATATAGAAAAAATAGTTCATCGATTTTGAAAAAAAAATCATCCAATAAATCAAAAGTTCATCGAAATGAAAAATATTTCATTGATATTGAAAAAAAATCATCGAATTTGGAAAAGTTCGTGCAATTTCGAAAATGGAAAAAATAATAAGAAATAAAGAATAAGGAAAAATATTATAGATTAAAGAAAAGAAAAACAAAAATCACACAAAAACCGGTCCAGGAAAAAAAAAACAGCTGGGAATCATCTGGAAACTTCCCAAAACCGGAAGCTTGCTATGAGCGTGTTCGCCAGCCCATTTATATCGAGAGAATTGAGGGGGGTGTACATCGTTTGCAAATAACGAAGAAACTGGCGCTTAAGGTGTCTTATAGGATTTTTCGCGAAGCACCATACCGCCCAACTGCTGGTGTGCTCAATTTCGCGAATGCTAAAACCACTTATTGTGAAACCTTCATAGCACTAGCCATACGACCATGGTGTAGTAGCGGGGAAGCATACACTATTTGGTGCGGTTTTGGAACCTTCCACACTCGTTTGGAAGGTTCTGTCATTTTTTACTTTTATATTTTCTAATTTTTTTTACTGGATGTTTCTGTTTTTATTTTGGTATTAGATTTTGCTATTCTTTTTCCATTTTTCTCTTTCATTTGTTGTTTCTCATACGCACACTTTGATCATTTTTCATACACACACTTTGAAAAGTTATTTTAATACTCATTAAACAGGTTTTTAGATACACGTTGAACATTTTTCGAACACACATTGACCATTTTTAGAATACACGTTAAACATTTTCAGATACACGTTGAACATTTTTAGAATGCACGTTGAACATTTTATAAATACACTGTGAATAGGTTTTAATACACGGTGGACAATTTTATATGTTGGGAATTTTTTGGAAAATTTGATTGAATGATATTTTTACATTTCGTGATCATTTTATAAATGTGTGAACATTTTATAAACGTGCTGGACATTTTTCTATGGTATGGACATTTTCTTTAAATGTCATGAACAATGTTTTGATTGGGGAAATTTTATTCGAATAGTAAAATGTTTTTTTTTTCAAATGCGCAAAGAATTTTGGAATTGCACGGAAACTAGATTTTTTATGTGTGAGTTAACTGTAGTGGCAAAGTGGGCATGATATTGGAGAAAAGGGACGAGATTGCAGCATAGAAAGCGCGAGGCAGCAGGCAAGCGACAAGTGCATTAATAGATGAGTGTGGTTCGCGTGCCGACCGAATTGACGAGTCAAGCAACGAGCATGTAGGCAAGGTGAGGGTGGTGCTTACTACGTAGTAGCAAGGAAATTCTGACTCCGCTACGTAGTAGCAAGGAAATTCTGACTCCACTACGTAGTAGCAAGATTTCGTGTATTTTCTGCTGTGTCTGTGCATGCCCTCAAAAGCGGTGGCTTCACCACTCAAAAGGAAAGCCAGCAAAGCAGCAGCCATGCTATACGCATTGCATGCAATGCATAACCTGGGAAAGTGGGAAATCCCCATGGCCCTTTCTGCTTTGTCCTCGCTTTGCTTTGCCCTTTGCCGCCATGGTTGCATTGCATGTACTGATGTACCCAGTACCCTGATCCTGCCGATCAAAGCTGGCAATCACAGGGTGTCTGCAGTTAAAGCCATGGATCCGCTGCTGCATGCTCAGAGCTCACCGGCCGTGGAGATCGGTCCTTGAGTCAGTGCCGCTGCCGTTGATCGTATTTTAATATATGCATGTACGCCTTTGAATAATCTGACCTGGTACTCCTAGATCTCGCATATCTGCACTGCATGGCGAATCTATTCGTCTTAAAGTGCGCTCCCTTAAAGTTCCGTGGTGCTGCAATGCATGCATGCATGTCATGCAGTAAAGTTTCAGTGGCATCCATGCATGGCGAATCTCCTCGGAAGATTGATAATATAATAGCTTGAAACAATCAAAATAGATATGTTGAAGACGTATCAGGTGCCACCCCTTATTGGGCCTTTGTGGTCCAATTCTTCTTCCACCACTTATCTTTTTAAGGTCCGTTGATATTAAATTAAATATAAAAGCCTCCTAACAATTACTAGAGACTTTTATTATTAATCTAACGTCATCAAAAATATTTTTCACCTATATATTATTTATCAAAAATATCTGGAATTGCCCAATAAACTCTGAAACCCTTCCGGTGACCCCAGAACGCTTCTGGTTCCTCTCGAAACTATTTTGAATATTAATGAAACAGTTCCACAAATATATTCTCATTATTCCCGTCGCACCAACACTCAGCAGATAGTGATTACGTTAAGCTTGTGACCCTGTAGGTTTGGTAAAACATAGACATGAACGAAACCCCTCCGTTAATTGACCAATAGCTGAACCACAGACGTCCATATCGATCCCTATGAATATACGAATGACATTCGAGTGAAACTTTGGTTATCATGTGATGTTCCCTTTGCTTCGCGATACTTTACAAAACCCGAGATGAGATATATCGGTATCCTCTTTAGTCATACACATGCTCAATATACCGGTCTCCTCGTTACCGGTTTAGTTCTTCTTTCTCGTTGACGTGTTTCGACATCCCCGTGACATAGTCACATGTGTCTGGCCAGACGATGATGGATGTCGTCACACCGAGAGGTCCCTAAGAATATCTCTCCATCGCCGGACGCAGTGGCGGAGCCAGGAAAAATTAGGAGCCGGGGCGGACTGCAAGCTAACTAAAAAGACAACGAGTTGCAATCGAATAATGGGAATTACACATGAGCTTCTAGATGCTCCACACCCCCTATTCAAATATTAATTTTTTTTAAAATATCTTTTTTGTTAAAAACTATCTGGAATTTGAGGATATCAAATCTGGGTGCCCAATCTACTCCCGTGTGAAGTTTTTGTGAAAAAATACCAGTAAACTTATCTGTCGCGAAGAAACTACAGCTCGAATTAAAATTCATCCAAACAATTTTTTCTATACATAGGAATTTTTTGTCTCTTTTTGCCACGGATACATTACCTGGTATTTTTTCACAAATTTCACATGAAAGTAGATTATACTCCCAAGTTTGGTATCCCAAAGTTTTTTTCAAATTTCTAGATATTATTTTAAGCTTAATGTTCATATAGGGGGATGGAACACCCCGGTGCTACAAATCATCTTCCTCGAATAATTGAATATATATTATGTAACTATAAGTATTAAACTAGAGAACCGTATATTCCAATCGGAATGAGCTCACTATTGTTGGCAACATATATGAATTGAGGTTTGCTTCGGCTATACAACATTTGAATTCTCAGTACTTGATTCATGAATAAAAAACTTTTTCATGTGAAATCACAATTAATATGGATTGGGGGGCTTAAGATTAAAATTCAATGATTTGGAATAATTGAACTAACTAACAATGAATAGGATAGAGGAATCGAGAAAAAAAAAATACCTAAGCAAAGCGGAGATCGATTTTCTTCAGTGAACCTGCTTGGAACGATCAATGATGAGGTCCCCAATTGCCTACATTACTGCAAGTTACAAATATTAGAAAATCCCCCAAATCCGAGGAGTGAAATCTGGTGCAAGTGAAATCTAGTGCCACAAATTGTTCGCATCAATTCAGGCTAAGCAGGATCAGTCACCTGAAAATCGAAGCATCAATCTCTGGGCACGAATGGATGAGAGGAGGCACCGTTGACTGCCAGCCTGCCGCCTTTCGTGGGAGGCGCTGCGCCAGCTGCCGACGACTGCCTCTGCAAAACTGCAACTACCGGGAGACTCGAGCCGTCGCTACAGATCGAGGTGGAGGCGACGAGCACGAAACGAGGCGAGGTGTGTTTGACTAGCGACTTGTTAAGCTACCGGCTACTGCGCTAGGCCATGCGATGCGTGCGTGCAGCCTTTGGGCCTATGTTTCGGAAGTTTACTAGATGGGCTTAGACGTAGACCCAGCCCACAGACCATTTGCCCGGGCAGATCACGGTAAATCCAGCTAATTAGTACCTGACTAATAGCTTCGATTAGACGTCAGCTTGCCGCTGAGCCCGGGCAGCTGCCCCGGGTCGCCGGGTACTGCCTCCGCCACTGGCCGGACGAGCAAATTCCAATCTCGAGCTATCTAGTCCCTTGTCAAACTTTTCAATGCACGTGTAAGTTATCGTTATGATCACCGTATTGCAGATGACATTTGAGCAACCCAAAGTTCATCGTACAGTTAGAAGTGACTACGATACTCTCATGGTCTAAGAAACTAAAACACACATTACCACCTCCGTATTATAACAATTGAATTATGACGATATTATCTTAAAGTATAACAAACAAGTTTGGGTCAATTCGATATGATCATTTTTCTAACGTCATACTCTCAATGTTGTTTCGAATCTATCGTTACACTTAACGATATCTCAAGATCCGAAAAACATGATAAAAAATAACACATGAGCTAGTCTTAGAGGCAAGACTAGGAATCTTATTTACCCTTTATCATTCCACACATGCATATGAGTTTTCACTGAATCGCATATTTCAGGATCATAACAGTTATAGCATAATATATAAACTCTTAATTGTGAATAGAGAAATATAATAATACAATATTATTTACTTTAGGGCATATTTGCAACAGAAAACTAACATCAATATATACCTATTATTAACGAGAATAGGTATCCTTGTTTCTTCGCACAATTTGGCAAAAAGAACCCGCCTTTTATAAAAGTCAACCCGAAGGCCAACGTTGAAAGAAACACCTTTCGTTCGAGTAGGGCGTTTCGGTGCCCAGGCTCATCTGCACCCGGTTAGAAAAAAAATCGTAAATAATTCAAAACAAATTGAAAAAAAATCCAAATATTTTTTTTGCGGTAGAAAATTTAATGCGTGAGGCCCGCTGAAAATTTCAAGTCATTTGGTTATCTGAGCAGCTCTCAGCAAAAAAGACAAACCGGGTCAAAATAATACATGAACAGTAAATATTTTTACAGACCCCCAATTTGTCTTTTTTGCTGAGAGATCCTCATATGTCCAAATGATTTGAAAATTGGAGCGAACCTCACGCATCAAATTGTCTACCGCACAAAAAAATTTGAATTTTTTTGAATTTTTCTAGTATTTGTTTTGATTTTTTTCGTCGGCACGGGTGCTGATGAGCTCGGGTGCAGAGATGGATTTTTGCTTTCGTTCGTGGTTGTCACCTTTCGCTCGAGTTTCTTTTAGTACAGTTCCTTTTTCAGTGCCTCATGCATGGGCCGAGTTGGGCCTACATTTTTTCACAACCCCCCACCCCGCGCGCCGCAAAGGGTTCAGCCACGTGGCTCAGGTCCTATTTCAGTTAGAAAACATGGTTTTGTCATTTAAGTAATAAGTCTCATTTTGCTTGTTTACATTAAACTTCATCAATTTATATATTTTTTTTAACATAGTACAGACGCAAGCGCTCATATATATGGGCATACACTTGCCCTATGAGCGCACATATACACACCCGTATGAGCACCTCCGAGTGAGGTGGGAACGTCTCCTCCCACTGAATGTGCATCGCCGGAAATTCTGAAATAAATCCAGAATAAATCCAATCACCAGGACTTGAACCTTGGTGGGCTAGGGATACCACTGTCCTCCTAACCATCCAACCACAGAATGATGGAGCAAGGATCGAATGAGTATGCACTAATGACAAAGGAGCAAGGATCGAATGAGTATGCATAATTACACGAGGATAAAAACGAGGGAGGATTGTGGGGCCCTTGCACCATCGATTTGAGCATTAAAAATTGCACGGGTAATTTAAAGGACGTGTGGGATTTGTCGAAATCACTAATTGAGTAGTACTCGTTGCAAAGATCACTCCCACCTTTCCAGGTTGCGACAAGTGGCGCACTGCATGTGCGCCACTTATCGCAACCTGGGAGTTTTCCCTTTTATCGTAGATCCATTTAATCAAAACGTTTTATCTCTTAAACCGTGCGTCCAAATCTCGAACCATTTTCACCGTTGGATTCCTCGCTCGAGATCTTCAAAACTATATCCCATGTTGATAGGTTTTGACGAACTTTTTTTCACGAAAAAACCGGACGAAAAAACCAAACCGGGAGCACGGGTTTTTTTCCTTTCCGAAAGAGGCACGCCCGTGCCTCTCGCGGAAGCAAAACCGTGCTTCTCGTGAAAGGAAAAAAAAGAGAAAACGCATTTTTTCGTTTCCGAGGAGGCACGGCCGTGCCTCTCGCGAAAGCACAACCATGCCTCTCGCGGAAGCAAAACCGTGCCTCTCGTGAAAGAAAAAAAAAAAGAAAACGCGTTGTTTTTCGTTTCCGAGAGGCACGGCCGTGCCTCTCGCGAAAGCACAACCGTGCCTCTCGCGAAAGCAAAACCGTGCCTCTCTCGGAAGGAAAAAAAATACTCCCTCCGTTCCAAAATGTAGTGCGTATAGATTTTTTAGAAAGTCAAACTTTGCAAACTTTGACCAAGTTTATAGAGAGAACTACTTATATCTACAATATCAAATATATAAAATATGAAACTATGTCTTATGACGAATCTAATGATATATGTTTGGTCTTCTAGATGTAAATGTTTTTCTCTACAAACTTGGTCAAAGTTGACGAGGTTTGACTTTTTAAAAAATCTATAGGCACTACATTATGAAACGGAGGGAGTAGAAAACATGTTTTTTTCGTTTCCGAGAGGCACGGCCATGGCTCTCACGAAAGCACAAACGTGCCTCTCGCGGAAGGGAAAAAACAGAAAACGCTTTTTTTTTCGTTTCTGAGCAAAGTTTTAGATAGCGCGAGATAGCGCGAGATATCGGCGCTATCTCGGCCAAGAAAGGGGCTGCGCTACGCTACGCTGGAATGCTGCTCGAGTGCCTTCGCGCGCTAAAAGCGCCGCTAAAGTCGATTTAGCGCTAAATCTGAGCTGCAAAATAGCGTTAGCGTCCCGCGCGGACGGTGGCGACGTGGCGCGAGGCTAGCGTGGGGGCAGGCGAGGTGGCCGGCGGTGGCGTCGGGCGCCGGGCTGCCGGTCGTGGCGGCGCACCGGAGCCGGTCATCGTTTCCGGCCATGGTGGCGGAGGGGGTCGGGCAGGAGGCACGGGAGGTGGCCGGCCGGGACGGCGGCGTGCTCCCACGCGGAGGATGGCGAAGTCCGACGGCGCGCGTCGCTCGAGCGGCGCGGTGGGAGAGAGGGACGAGGGAGGAGAGGAGAAGGCGGCTGCGGGAGGCGGCGCCGGCCGGCGGCCTGGCGCAGGTGTCTCCCAGGCGGCGGCGGCGGCGGTGCCTCCCGATTGGGATCGAGCGTGGGTGCGTGTTGGGTTAGGGTATGCAGGGGAATTGGGTGGGCCTTAAGTAGGGGCCATATGGGCCAAGTGGGCCAACCTGGCCGGTTGGGCTGTGCAGCCTAGTTTAGTTAGGTCGCGTATATGTTAAATTTATGTTTGATTGTATGTTTATTTTTTTATTTTTTATTGATTTATGCTAAAACGCTAAATGGGGCTTAGCGTGCTATAGCTGCGCTATAGCGTTTATAGCTTTTGGCCGAGCCCGCCGCTAAGAGGCTTAGCGCGCTATTTAAAACTTTGTTTCTGAGGCATGGCCGTGCATCTCGCGAAAGCACAACCGTGCATCTCGCGGAAGCAAAACCGTGTCTCTCGCGGAAACAAAAAAAAACAAAAAATGTGTTTTTTTCTGTTTCCGAGAGGCACGGCCGTGACTCTCGCGAAAGAATAACCGTGTCTCTTGCGGAAGCAAAACCATGACTCTCGGGAAAGGGAAAAAAGAAAGCATGTTTTTTCACGCAAAAAAAAATTCGATTTTTTTTTTGTCCAAAAGTTAAGGAAGACCGGTGGAAAACCGAAACGTCGAAAAAACCGAAAAAAACCCGTTTAAAAAGCCAAACACACGTGCGGAAAAATAAAAAGAACAAAATCCGGAGGGAGAGTCCAGAGCCCGACACGTGGCGGGCGGCTGAGAGCGCGCCAAGTGGCGCTGATCGTTGTGAGGCTCCCAAAGGAGCGCTCGTCAACTAGTTGCTCTCGGGATTTGTGACCTGCCAAGCTAGCTGATAACTTTGCATGCTCCATAATTAAATCGGCTCGGGCTCTCGTGCTGGGTTCCCTGCATGGACTAGCCTACAGGGCCAATCAAACGCCAACAGCTGTGTTGGTGGGCCCCATCGCGCATAAAACAGTATCCTTCCAATCTATAATACATAAATAGTTGATCCCCACTACACCTAATTCTATCAACATGCAGCCTTCCAAATCATCAAACGTGCCACATCAGCATTTTTGTATAACTCAACATTTTTTCCTCGTTCGTTTAGTTTTACTGCGAGGTTCCAACAGTGGCCACGAGCCACCTCGAGTTATTAATCTTTTGGAACTAAATCAGATCTTACGTGGAGATCCATGCAAAATTTTCTTTAAATCTTTTTTTTCTTCTTTTTTATATCTTGTGTCACTTGACTGATACTTGATTAAGTCTTAATCGATTGAGATCTAACAACACCCTTAATCTTTAGGTTGCATCAGTTCCTCTTCCTAACCGAAGAGTCCTGAAAAGTTGAAACGCATCGTTCCTCTGCACACGTCATCTCTCCTCCAATCTATTCCTAAAGGCTCCATGGAAGATCAGCAAAACTACACGCCCGCGCTGCCCCACTCGATGGCGAATGACCCACCCCTAGGTCTACCAGCTCTAGGCTCTGGCTTCCCCGACAGCCTGTCTTTTGGGTGCGGAAGCGGGACTCTTGTCCATGTTATGCCTACTACAGAGGTCGCCGCGCTGCCGCCACACTACCGGTTCCAGTGGCGCATCCGAGCATCTTGTGAGCAGCGATGTCAAGTCACCGGAGTTGTCGATTTGGTCGAAGATGGAGAACGCCCCCCATGGACTCCCGGTAATTCTCCAACTTCCTTGAATATATTTCCGAACAAAACTATCCATGAATGGATCAGAGCAGTACCGCGTGCGACGCCGGTTGCCAGGTCATTGCTGCCGCTCCCACATCTCCTTGCCTCCTGCCACCTCACGTCCATCTCGCCATGGGCATGGCTCCTGCCATTGAGGTGACAGTTTTATTCAAAGCAGATTTCTTCTTTTTTAGTGCATGTAAGTTGCAGGGACAAGCTACAGAGGGTACAAACTTGGTCTCAAACTGCTTTTATGCATCTTCATTGTATCCATGTCTCTTAATCTATGAGAAATCTCTTTGATCTAAAAAAAGATGCTACAGAGGGTACTTTCATCATGCTGAAATATTCTCTAGGATATATGAAGACAAGCCAATCGGTTGTCCATAATAAATTTACACTTGCTTTCATGACTACCCATGCTCAGTTAACAGCAGAAAAACGCCATACATTGCCATAGTTTGCACCTGTGCAGGCATCCGTTTTGCATCGCTCAATATTTAATTTTGATCTTTGATGCTTGCATGAGGTGCAAAATTCTGGGAGCTCACCTGCAGATGTCACATGGGCAATAAGAGCAAAGCCCACACTCTGCTCTTCATAACAAAAAAAAAGTACACAACATCTTTGTAACAGGCACCAATCCCTCTGATAATGCCTTCTTCTTTGTTGTGTGAAGAACATGGGACGGTGTTTATGGCATCATTACCTGTCATAGGATAATACACGCCATAGAACATCACACAAGCTGACATTCACGACAGCATCTCAAGAGACCGGCCACGTCTGTGTCACCTGCTGCCCTTTGTGATGGCTCCATCCAACAGGTGGGCGTGATCGGCAGTGAGCGGGAGAGTGGCACCTGTGGTGAGGACGACCGAGCGAGCTTAGAGAGCGCCTCAGTCGAGCCAAATACAACCAAATAGACGTAGAGGCAGTTTGGTTCTTTCACGGTTTTACCAGCCTTTTAACGTGAAAATAAAATAAAAAATCAAAAAAAAAGTTGCTAATGGCATAGTAATCAAGGTGTCAATGATCTACGCAGTGGTTTTGTGGAGGCAATATGGAAAGTGGCAATTTTGAAAATCCACATGAAGGAGGTGGCAAAAATCCAAATACCATGACTTCATACAGGCTAGGCCCCGACACTTTCTGGTAAGAAATATATTAGCAGCAGATCGATTTGCATAATAGTGATGTGTTCTTTTATCATGTATGGTTATCAAATGCAGTTCATAGAGGGTGAAGTGCTCGAAAGTATATATGTGATACAATTAGCTTATGTACTTACCAAATTTTTGTTAAAATAACAAATGGAATCCACAATATTATATCACGTTATTACCAGTTTGCATTAATTTATGAGTTCCATAGCTTTAGATGAAAAAAAATCATCGCTTAGTACCTTCCACAATTATTGATTTGTCTCTTGCATTTGATTGTCATTTGTAACAACATGGATACTTTGGATCTTGGTGCTTATCTATGTAAGTTATCATGCTCTTTTCTATTCCGTGCTTTCAGACAAAAAGAAATGGTACCTCAAAAAGAAACAGTAGAGGAAAAAATGAGTTGGGAGATAAGGATATTTTTTTAGTTGGGAGAAAAGGAAGTGGTACTCTTTTTCTCTGGTGACTATGATTGGTTTTATTCTTACTGTTGATGTCAAGTAAAGCAAACTACCACGATGCTTATTCTTTGTTTATATTTGAACTATATGGATTTGAAACATGATTTGCAACTAGAGTCCCACAAAATACACAATAATTATCTCAAAATAGAAATTTGTACATAACCTTTCATAGCGTTTCCATTCTAGAATCCCCGTTCTTATTGTCTTTATATACATTTATATTTATGCCAGTTATATGAGATTACTTATGTAATATCACTATATTAGTAAAGAAACTAGCTCACACAACTGACATTTTGCTATCTTTATAGTTATATTCCAAGTATTGTGTCCATTGCTATCTTATCTACTATGTAAACAAAGTTATTCCATGCATGTATTATGATGTGCATATGACTAAGTGTTCCCGCAGCAATGCGCGGGGTATCATCTACTTTACTAAATCGCATCAAACGGGAATTGTGGGCCATAATTAAAGAAGACATTTGCACCTTGCAGTACTATGGGGCTGCATGGATTTGCATTCATATCCTATGAAAAAAGTCCAATGTGCCAATTTCCCCCCTCATTAAATTCACATCATTTATTCTTCTGTTGTAGCGAACGGCATGCGATGTTTTACTTTCACTTATGATCCTTACTAAATTTGCGTCAATTTTCTCTCTCATCATAACACACTGAACGTTATGTTTGCACATACAATCCTCACTAAATTCACGTTGGTGTTTTCTCCTGTTGCATAATTACTAAATTAATAAGCATTACAGTATTTTTGGTTTTATTAACGCAGGGGGGTGACCTTTATTTTAGGCAAGCAGGGGGGAAAAAAGCAGAGGGATGAGCTAATCTGCTGTAACGTGATTTGCCCATCCTATCCCTTCAGTCTTTTCAATTAACGTGAAGCCTCAGAGGCTCAGCCCATGTACAGCCCAATCCCATTTCAGGCAAAACACAAAATCAAGGACAGGAAAATGTCAACCCATCGCTGGGGTTAGACTACGCACCTAATCACGTGTTACTAAAAAAAACACACGTAGTCACGCTCGTATCGCTAACCTCTTCGTTTCACCTCTTTGACTCCCTGCTGATCCTGATCTACTGGTCGTATCTCTACATCGCGCCACCATCGAGAAGGGAAGGGGATGCTGGGATAGGCAGCCAGCAGGTGCCTATCCGTAGACACGCTGCCGCCATGCTGGCAGACCGGACACACAGATGAGTGGTAACAACACGAGGGGAAAAGGTAGTTCATTTTCACATTAGATAGGTTTGTGCCGCGAACCAACCTGTGGTTGGATGGTTAGAGGGACAGTGGTATCCCCAGCCCACCAGGGTTCAAATCCCGGTGCTCGCATTATTTCTGAATTTATTTCATGATTTTCGGCGATACGCTTTCAGTGGGAGGAGACGTTCCCGTCAACGACGAGGCGCCTACGGTGACTTCGTAAATCATAACATATTCTAGTTATCTGCTGGTGCTTGTGTAGGCTCTAAGACAAAGAGAACAGAATCATCAATTCATAAATTTAGCATTAGATCAGCCTGTGTCTTTTGAACCATATGTTTTGTTCTGGATCCCGATCCCCTTTTTGGATTGAATGGAAGAAATGTTAGATTAGTTTATGTCTTTCAACCATAGAGGTGTAATTGTAGAACTACATACATTAACAATCAGCTAGAAAATTTATGATCTTTGATACTGGTACTCGAAAATCATATTTCAAATTAAGAGATATGTACTTTTCATTTCAATTATGGAACAACGAACATATATAAACTTGCTACGGGCCTGTTTGAATCAGAGCAAAAAGCGCTCGACCAAATTATTTGGCGTTGACTAGAGGATAGCCTCTGTTTTGGTTGAGATAAAATTATTTGGCCCGTCCGACCCTCATCACATCTTCCAGTTTATTATGCAGCCAATTTTTTGGCAAGGCGGCCATTTCCTCCGCCAATATTTGGTGTGTCACTGGTTGGGTGACCACAGGCACAATTCAGACGTACCTTAGATCTTCCAATATTTAATACATTATGTGACTGTCTATCTTATGATTTTGATAATTATGGTTCTTCTTGCCCCCCCCCCCCCCCCCAATCACTATTTTCTGTCTCCATCCCTGCACAGATGGGTATGAACGGCGCAGACATGTCCGCCTTCATCCCAATGGGATGGGGAGAAAATATGTATAACTCTTGGGTTTGCTCCATATAATATAGCAAATAAGAAAAATCAAAGAGCTTGTATAGTGTACATTCAGTGTAGCAAATATGTTTTTGATAGTCAGGGTCAACCCCTGGCTCCATTTCATTGAAAAATGAGACCACAAAGTATCACATAAAACCAGACCAGTGTTACAAGATCACTAAGAGCATATACAGCTGCACTTGGCAAATCTGCCCCACTAAACGTTCGCGGAATACATTTTTCTAACGGACAAACATTTTTTCAAATACATGAGAAGCATTTAAAAAAAATACATATTGAATGCATGGTTTTTCAAATACACGTTTGAATTTTTTTGAATGGTATAAACTATGTTCTTTCATTACACGAACATTCTTTTGCACTGTATATATATATATTTAAATGTTATAAACATTTTTTTGGACCATGTAAACATTTTTTAAAATGTCAAGTACATTTTTTGAATGGCACAAAATATATTTCAAATGAAAAATGAAGAACTATTGGAAAAAAATGGGAACTTTAATGTAGCAACAAAAAAAATACGGAAACATGAAAATGTTGATTCCTTGATTGGTAAAATGTCGAATCTATGAAACAAAAATGTATTCATTATAAAAAATGTATCCATCAAAATGGGGAATTTAATGTACGAAGAAAAAAATGTACTTCACAAAAACAAATTCAAGAGAATGTTGATTCCTTTAATGGTAAAAAAAAATAGAAGCTATGATACAAAAATTTTGAACAAGAACTTTAAAAATGTATTTCAAATGAAATTTAAATGAAAAAAATATGAAAAACTGGTGAATTTGAAGGTAGCAATAATAAAATTGTCAACAAGGTAATAAAAAAATGAAGCAACAAATAAATGTATTTCACACATAAAAATGAGAAACAAAAAAATTAGCAATAATAAATAGGTAATAAAAAATGTATTCAACAAAAAATGTGAAATAAAAAATATTGAACTATAATTTTGATTCCTTGAAAGAGAAAAATGTTGAAGTTATGAAAGAAAATTGTTCAACAAGATTTTAAAAAATGTATTTCAAATGCAAGTGAAAAATAAAAAAATGAAGGTAAATTTGGGAACTTTAACGTACGAAGAAGAAATGTATTCAACAAAAAATATATTAAACAGAAATATAGATTCCTTCAATTGTTAAAAAAAGATGAACAAATGACTGCACAAGAAACGGAAAAAGCAAAAATAATTATCCAGGAAACCACGAGTTGGCACCCCGCTGTTGCAGTATGCGTGGAATAGATTGCCCGAGGGCCTGACGAATTACACACGGCGCCCGAGGGCCTGATGAAGTGGCCTGAGCCACTTGACATTTTTTGACATGTGAGCATCCTGCTTTTGGGAGGTTCCTGACATGTTATAGGAACCTTCTAGAAGGTTCCTTTCCTGAACCTGCTTTTTCACTTTTTATTCCCCCCATTTTTTCTTCTCTTTTTTGTTTTTTAATATACAAATTAAAAAATGTTCAATCTTCCAAAATTGTTCGCGTTTTTAGAAAATGTTCACCATTTCTGAAATTTATTCATATGAATAGAAATATTCACATTTAACAGAAATATTCACATTTAACAAAATTTCTTCACATGTTCAAAAATGTTCCTTTTTTTAATAAGAAATTAGAAAATGTTCGCTTTTACAAAACATGTTCCTGTTTTGATAAGTTTTTCAATAATTCTAAATATTCAGAATTTCGAAAAAATACAGATATACAAGGTGTTTGGATTTTTATATAATGTTCCTTTGTGAAATTTTGTTCACATATTAAAAAAGAATTGCATTTTCCAAAACAATTTGGGAATGTTCAATGCAACAATCGCTACAGTGCTCGCTCACCCCGGCCTCGTTGCAGTTCGTGCATGGGACAGGCCACCCACACGAATCCCTGTGCAGCCGCCTCATTGGAGATCCAAGGATTCCTGGCTTGGGACTGGCTATATGTCGTCCGCAGCGCGCCCTTATGTCTTGCCTTCAGCGAGACAGGAGAAACCCTAGCTGAAACGGAGACCAAGATGGGCCGACCCAGTTGCTCCGGAGGCCAGAACCTCTTTTTTTCTTTCTTTTTTTAATGTTTTTTGTTTCATTTATTTATTTATTTTTAACTTGTTTTATACTTTAAAATATTATAAATATACATACATTACGAAAAGCAATCTATTAAAACATTTGAAAAAATGTTGACCAACCAAAAAATTGTAAATGTGTATAAAGAAAATGTTTCTCACATATACGAAGAATGTATATAATTTTTTTTATCATGTATTTAAAAAATGTTAATCAAGCAATTGAAACTTTTTGGAAATATTATTTTAAAAATCTTGATCAAGAATTTGAATTTTTTTAATGTTTGTAGAAAAAAGGTGACCTTGCATTAAAAAAGGATGAATTTTTAACCATGTGTATAAATTTTTTATCAAGTATTTGAAAAAATATATACCAAGTATTGGAAAAATTTTAAACATGTATAGAAAAAATGTTGCCCGTGTATTTAAAATGATGAATTAATTTGATCATGTATATAAAAATATTAACCAAGCATTTGAAAAAAATGTTTAAAAAGTATTGGAAAAATATTGATCACGCATTTGAAAAATGTTAAATTTTTATAGAAATATATTGGCCATCTACTAAAAAAATGATGAAACATTTTGATAATGCATATAATAAATGTAAAAAGCATTTGAAAAAAGATTGAACAAAGCATTTAGAAAAACTATGTATAGAAAAAATGTTGGCCATGTTTTCATTTTTTTAATATTGCATTTATAAAATATTAGTCAAGCATTTGAAAAAATGTTAACTGTGCAAAGAAACTATGTTGATCCTTGTATTTCAAATTTTTTGATCAATCATTTTAATTTTTTAAAATTGTTTGTAGAAAAAAAGTTGACCATTATTAAAAAGAATTAAACTAATATTGAAAAAAGTTAAACGTCTATTAGAAAAATGTTGTTGACATATACTAACAATGTAGAATAAAAATAAAAGAAACAAAGAAACAAAATGACACTGAAAAAGAAAAACTAAACTAAAAATAAAAAAAAGAAACAAACATAGAAAGAATAAAAAATGAAAACAAAACAAAAACTGAAGAAGAAAAAAATAAAAGAAACAAAAGAAAACAAAAAAGCATTTAAAACTAAATAAAGAAATGAAAAAAAAATGGAGAGGAAAATAGAAAAAGAACAAAAAAGCCAAAAAGATAGAAAAAATGAATAACACAGAAGAAAATGGAGGAAAAAAAACCCTAGAAAACCAGTGAAAAACTAGCTCTTTATGCCTGAAGTAGGGTGCGCCCAGCTACTTTAACATGATGTCGAATTGAACTGAGTGGGTAGGAGCGCAACACCTTGGAGAACAGGGATCGATCCCCGGGTTCCCGCATTTTCTTCCATCTCTTTTAAGACCGCACGCGCGTAACGGACAGGCCCATCTTTTTTTCTCTTTTAGCTTTATTTATACTTTAAATGTGCATCATTCAATATTTCTTAAAAAACATAAAACTACTAATTTGAAAACAGTGTTAGCATAGCATGAAAAATTAAAAGTGTTGATAACTTAAAAAATGTTTGTGACAATGAAAAAAATGTTGCATGTGTCTATAATATGTATTAGTTTTTATAAATGCGTATAAAATGTAAAAAAGTTTGCGTAATATAACTTTTTTGGTACTATTAAAAAATTTACATGTGATTTTGTGGAAATATTTCTGTGTTCCAAAAAAACATATGTTTATTTTTTTAAAATGTTATTCACAATGTAAAAAAAATGCTCACGTAGGTTAAAAAACGTTTCTTTCCATTGAAAGGGTATGTTAAATTTTATAGAAATAATCACTTGTTTTCAAAAATGTATGTGAAAATTTCAAACATGTTTATGCAATGTAAAAAAAAATGGTTGCATAGTGTAAAAAATGTTTATTTCCATTAAAATGTACAACATGTATTTGGAATATTTTACCGTGTATTCAAAAACTTGTTCAAAACATGTATTGTAAAAAAGTACATCATGTATTTGACAAATGTCTGACATTTGTCAGAAAAATATTTCGCATGTGATCTAAAAATGTACATTGTGTATTGAGAAAAAGTAGACATGTGTTGCAAAAAGGAAAACTGATAAAAACGACAAAGAAACAAAAAGAAATGTAAAGAAAACCAAGAAAAAAAAAGTATGACGAAGTAAGAAAGAAAGGCGAGAAAACCAATGAAAAACCGAGCAGAGGGAACCTACAGCGCGGCGAGCAAACCGAGCTAATGGGCTAGCCGGCCAGTTAGGAGTTGGTACGGGCATCATATAACCCTGGCGTCCCGACTTGGTTGGAGATTTCGTTTTAGTAGAGCTTCGGTTTATATGTATTACACACATGCGCAACCCACTCTAATGGGCAGGGCCACATGTGGCTCCAGCCTACCCATAGGCCGAACGGGCAGTCCACTGCATCACTTGAGTGTGCAGGTACCCCTAAAAAAAAATTGAGTGTGCAGGTGCGACAAAAGAGGTACTCTCCTTCCTTTTCTTAGCAAGAAAATTCTCACTCCACTACGGAGTAGAAAGATTTCGTGCATTTTACGCTGTGGCTGTGCATGCATGGCATGGCCTTCGATTTTCTCAGCTCTGAATCGCGAGAGCATCTGGGAATCTTTGCTTTATTGACGTTCGGTTGCGCCCTCAAAAGCGGTGGCTCCAGCACTCAAAAGGAAAGCCAGCAAAGCGGCAGCCATGCCATACGCATTGTATGCAATGCATAACCTGGGAAACCCTCATGGGCCATGGCCTTTTTCGCTTTGTGCCTCGCTTTACTTTGCTGCCCTTTGCCGCCATGGTTGCATACTTGCATGTACCCAGTACCCTGATCTTGCCGATCGAAGCTGGCAACCACAGGGTGTCTGTATTTAAAGCCATGGATCCGCTGCAGCTAGCTCAGAGCTCGCCGTGGAGATCAGTCCTTCAGTCAGTGCCGCTGCCGTTGATCGTATTAATATATATGTATGTACGCCTTTGAATAATCTGACCTGGTGCTCCTAGATCTCGCATATCTGCATGGCATGGCGACACCCAGCAGAATCTACTCGTCTTAAAGTGCGCTCCTTTAAAGTACCGTATACACTAGCAATCCGTTCCGTGGTGCAATATAATGCTGCATGCATGCATGTCATGCAGTAAAGTTTCAGTGGTATGCATGGCGAATCTCCTCGGAAGGCTGGCCGGACGGGAGCGAGCGAGAGAGAGAGAGATACTCCTTTTAAGCACTTGTAGGATACTGTTGTACTGCAGTGTGTCGTTGGGAAGTGAAACCATGTAACTACAAGTATGTGAAAGCTGAGAGAATCCAATGCACAGGGGTTTCTTCCTTTTTTGCACCAATCCTGCCTGGTCACCCCTCCTTTTAAGGAGAGGATCTCCTCTGTTTGGACCTGTTCTACTTCTTTTGCATCATATGTCTGCATACAGCATCACAATCCACCACCACGCTTGGTAGACTGAGAGGGTGTTTGTTTACAGGGACTTTTTGGTTTAGGGACTAAAAAAAGTCCCTTTTAGTCCCATCTAAACCAAACATGAAGGACTTTTAGGGACTAAAAGTGGGCATTTGGGACTAAAGAAAGAAGACCCTGAGGGAGAGTCTTTTTGGGACTTTTTCCAACAGTTGCCCCTGCCCCGCACCGCACCTTATCTCTATTAGTTCATTACTAGGGGTAACATGGTCTTTTAGCATGTCATTTAACAACCTCTAGTCCAAGTTTAGTCCCTGAAACCAAACAGGTAGGGACTAGGGACTTTTTAGTTGGGACTAAAAAAAAGTCCTAGGACTTTTCAACCAAACAGGGCCTGATCCTAGTGAAAGTGTACCTTGGTGATGTGGTCCAAATATTCCCGGTAACTACTTGCAATGTACTCTCGCTGTAAACTAATATATGACCGTTTCGATTACTACTTTAGTGATCTAAATGGTCTTATATTAGTTTATAGAGGGAGTACTATGCATTTGTTCACAAAGTTTTGAATAGCAGGCTATAATCACTAGTAGAAAAACTACTTTACGTGAGATACATTAGTCCCGGTTTGTAAACGGACTGGCACTAATGTGACTATTAGTGCCGGTTCCAACGGCTAGGCGGGCGGGCATCATTAGTCCCGGTTCGTGTTGAACCTCTACTACCGGTTCGTGCCACGAACCGCACCAGCCTGCCACCACCTCTTTAGTCCCGGTTCATGGCACGAACCGGTACTAGAAGCTCACCTTTAGTCCCGGTTTGTGTCATGAACCGGGACTAAAGGTTTTCCTATATAAACCCTTCGTCCAGCCCGCGACCGAGCTCTCTGTTCTTCCCCTTTCCTCTCCTCTCTGTTCTTCCCCAAAGCTCAAGCTCATCCTTCATTTTGCCCAAAATTTGTCAAGATTTGAAGGCCCCCCATCCATCCAAGTGATCACAAAGGTTAGCAACTTTGTCCTTTTATCTCTCATTGCTAGATTAGCTCTTGCAATGCTCTATAAGTATAGTGATTTGTGGGTTTTAGTTTGGGAGTAATTATATGTGGTAGTTTATTTGATTTATATGCAATTTGAGCTCAAATTAACTCTTAGTTTGCATATATAGGTGTGGTTTACTTAGTGCATTCCCGTCCCCGTCCTAACCACCGTCGATCACCCGCACCGTCCCGTCGCCGGCACCACCTTGGTGAGCCTCTTGTTCTTATCTTTTTTATAAAAAAAAATCATGTTTGTGTGATTTAGATATATAGTTACTTGTATAATTTTCATACCCGTACGTTGTTTGTTATACATAGTGGCATGGTTTTGATATCCGTCCCTGTCGGCCCTCGTCCGGTTTATGATTCGGATGTGGTATATTCTCTTTTATAACTATTTGTTGCATTTCGTGTTTATAACAAATTATGCCCATCAAGTTGGCATAGATATTTTTATCTAGGAGGTATGTGAATCGGAAATTCCATCCGACCCTCTTGTCGAGAGGTTAAATTTAGTTGAAAAAGAAAACGAGTATTTGAAAGAAAAATTGAAATTTTTTGAAGAAGAGAAGATGAAACTGGAGTTGTATGTTGCCGATGTCGTCGATGATCAAAAGGTCAAGATGGAGAAAATGCGCTTGAAGATTAGAAAGATTAGAAAATATGCCATTGATAGTGAGGCTTGGTATCATTATGTTGTTGGATCAATTGTTACCTTAGTTGCGATCTTGATCGCATTTGTTGTTGCATTTAAATGCTTTAGCTAGAGAGTTTGTATGTTGTTTTATGAGAATAAGTGTGTATGAACTTGTATTAATTTGGTCTTTTCGGTGTTGTGTAATGAAGATGAGACGGCAATGGATGTACGATGACCGATGCTCTCCCCAGTTCGTTAAAGGCGTGCATACTTTTCTGATTGCGGCTGAGGCAAACAAGCGGGCGGATGGTTTTATGTGTTGTCCATGTGCTGTCTGTAAGAATGATCAGAATTACTCTAAGTCAAGAACTATTCACGTCCACCTGTTTGAGTCCGGTTTCATGCCCCACTATAATGTTTGGACCAAGCACGGAGAAAGAGGGGTTATGATGGAAGACAATGAAGAAGAAGAGGACGACGACAGCTATCCTGGCCATGGGTTCCCTGAATACGATGGTACAACAATGGGGGAAGAAGCTGAGCCGGCAATGAAAGAAGAAGCTGAAGAAGAGGCATCAGATGAGCCCGCTGATGATCTTGGTCGGGCCATTGCCGATGCAAAGAGAAACTGCGCAACTGAAAAAGAGAGGCAGAAGTTGCAGCACATGTTAGAGGATCACAATAAATTGTTGTACCCAAATTGCGAAGTGTGACGCCCCCGGCTCAATCGTGCACTAATCATACATGCAAATGCACACGATCAAGCCTAAGGACTCACGGGAAGATATCACAACACAACTCTAAAACATAAATAAAGTCATACAAGCTTTATATTACAAGCCAGGGGCCTCGAGGGCTCAAATACATAAGCTCGCATACAAGCGTCAGCGGAAGCATCAGATATCTGAGTACAGATATAAAAGAAAACACAGATAGGCCCTTAGAAGGCGGGGCAAAAGAAAACACTACGATCGAAAGGCGCAGGCCTCCTGCCTGGGACCCTCCGATCCTACTCCTGGTCGTCGGCAAGCTCGAAGTAGTAGCCACCCTTGGGGTAGAAGTAGCGATCGTTAGCGGGGGCAGCTGTCTTAGGGGCTCCGTCATCTGGTTGCATCAAATGGATATGGGGAAAAAAGAAAGCAAAGCAACCGTGAGTACTCATCCGAAGTACTTAGCAAGCAAGGATCTACACAACATATGCAACATTATCAACGAGAGGCTGTATATGTGGACTGGGCTGCAGAAATGCCAGAATAGAAAGAAGGCCTAGTCCTATCGAAGACTAGCATCTTCAGCGGTCTTGCAGCATTAGAAGAGTGTAGATTAGTACAGTATAAAGTAGTAGTAGCGTCATCAACCTCGTCCAGAGATCCTTTCTCGACTCCCTGCGAGAAAACAATCCCAGAGCCATAGTATCCATATCTCATCTTATCAATATGTTCTAGTTGTATCGATCGGGATACAACTCCGAGCGTCCGTTACCGAGGATCCGGCTATGCATAGATTAGTTCTTCCCTGCAGGGGTGCACCAACTTACCCACCACGCTCGCTTAACTCCGGTCGGACACATTTTTCCGGGTCATGCCCGGCCTCGGTCAAACGACACACCGCAGCCCTACCTAGAGCTCAGCAGAGAGGTCCCCGCCGGTCTACATCCTAAGCGCTCAGGGGTCTTGGGCCGTCGCCCTGTGCACTCCGGGTCGTTGCGAGCAGGGTGGATACCAGCGCCAACGGCACGATCTGACCCGGCCACAATGCTGAACTGGACGTCTGACAGAGCTGTCGGCTGATACCACGATGCAGACTACCCATATTTATTCCCGCGTGATGGTTAGTGCTATCGGGCCAGAGGCCCACTATGATCACATATCCAAATCGGTAGTGTAATGGTAGTGCGGTAACGAGCAGAGACTCACGATCGATGTGACCCCGTTGCCCCGTCTCGAGGACTCACTGCAAGGGCTAAGAATGCACGGCCACGCCTCATATTCATATCTCGGGCACCCTCCAGGTCAACCCGTCTCCACAACACTCGCCACTTAGGCTCACGCGGGTACCCCTCAGGGTCGACCCGTCTTTCCAAGTAACAGTTGTAAAGTCCAAGTATCCGTGTGTCCATATCATCAGGGGAATCCGAGGTATCACCCTCGTTGGATTCCTACTCGATGTATCCGTCAAGGTGAACACGGAGGAGTCACCCTCTATGGGTTCACACTTGAGGGGTTGCACGACAGCGTCGTTACTCGAAGTAGTGAAGGAGGAATCACCCTCGATGACCACGACCGAGCAACTACTCCACAGAGTTAACATCGGAAGTGCTTACGAGGTATCACCCTCGACACTCAATAGTACGCTGCAGCGTCGTACAGATAAAAGGGGTGTGATGCGCGGTGCTGGGGCCTGGTCGTCGAGTCTTCCGATGATCCAGCGGGGCAACCGGGACAAGTGGGGTCACTGGGGTCTCTATCCAGCCTATACTAAGCAGTTTAGGATAAGCAGGTAGGTATCAACAGCAGTTACAAGAACAGGCTATGCATCAGAATAGGATAAACAGTAGCAGCAGCAATTCTAATGCAAGCATAAGAGAGATAGAGAATAGGCGATATAGGCATGCTCAAGGGGGGGGGGGGGTGCTTGCCTGGTTGCTCGGCGGCAAAGGCAAGGTCGTCAATGGTGTCGTCGGGCTCCTGAGCTGCGTCGGTCTCGGGAACTGCGTCGGTACCGGGTCTACCAAGAGAGAAGAGGGGGAAGAAACAGATAAATACTCAGCAAACAAAGCAACACAAAGCATGCTAAGCTTAAGGTGCAGTGCAGGGTTGCCTAAAAACATGTCTAAGGCATAATAGTTATTTTAGGATTAAAGTTGGTTTTATTAACCGGTGTATACGCACTATTCATCTATTAGAAACAAATTAAAAGTTGCGGGTTCACCTCTGTAGAAGGTCCCGACACGAAAACAGATGGAACGGTCGAATTCGTCTCGTCGTTCTGAGCAACTTTCATGTATTAAGTTTTTCGATCTGAGCTACAGATTATTTTATATGAATTTCTAAAGATTTTAGCATTTTCTAAAATTATTTTAATTAACAGAAAAGAATTAATGCGTCAACATCACATCAGCATGACGTCAACAGTCGGCTGGCCAGCTGACCAGTCAAACTGATAGGTGGGGTCCACCTGTCAGCCTCTGTGAATTAAAAGTGGGTTAATTAAAACTAACAGAACTAATTAGGGGTGTGGGCCCCAGTTGTCAGTGACTAATTAACTAATTAATTAATTATAGATTTTAATTAACAGTTTTAATTATTTATAAAATGTTTTAGGCGGTGGGGCCCGCATGTTAGAGGGTCGGAGTTGTCCAGTCAGTGGCTGACCGGGTCAACTGGGCCCGCGGGGCCCAGCAGTCAGCGGCACAGCGGTGGGGCCCGGTCGGCCACATCGGACGCCGAGTCAGCGCCAGTCATCGGAGTGCTCCGGCGAGCCCGAGCGCGGCGGCAACTCCGGCAAGCTCGGATTTGAGCTACAGTGGACGGATTTGCGCGCGGTCAGGTCCTCTGGAACGGCCACTCCAAGCCGCGTCCGGTGGTGGCCACGGCCGGAGCTGGGGAGGCCGGAATCGGGCGACGCGATGACGGCGGGCGGCGGCCTCTGGTGGAGCTCGGGATCGCGGCTGCGGGGTGAGTGCGGGCGCGCAATCTAGCTAGGCGGCGTCTACGCGGCATGGCGAGCAAGTTGGGCAGCAGCGCGTGACCAAATGCTCGCCGGAACGACGCCGGCGACGTGCTCCATGGTAGGGGGCGGCGCCTAGAGGTAGCAAACGGCGACGGGAGAGGGAGAGGAGGAAGCGAAGGCTCACAGTGAGCCCGTAGATGTGCGAGAGTGAGCTCGGGGAAGCGCGACGGCGGCGAATCGACGGCGGAGACGCGGGTGGCCGTAGGAGGAAGACGAGCTCGGGGAGGAAGATGCAGTGGCTCCCGTCTTCGGCTAGTCCGTGCGGAGGGCGTAGTCGAGGTCGGGGAACACGACGAGCATGGCGGAGCGACGATAGGGAGGCGGTGGCCGCGCGTTTCAGCGAAGGCCGTTCATGGCGGCGCTCGGGGAAGAGGAGAGGGAGCGAGGGAGAGGGAGTGGGGCGGCTAGGTTACGTCCACGGGGTCGGGTAGAGTTAACCGGGCAGGGGGCGGGCGCGCGCGGCTTGTTGTCGACAAGGGACAAGGGGGGGGGGTGCGCAGCGTGCAGCAGAGGCGACAACAGCGCAGGAGGAGCAGTGCGGAGGTGGGAGGCGACAGGCGGTGGGCTGGGCCGCGGTTGACTTAGGCCCAGCCGCTGCGGGCTTTTTCTTTTCCTTTCTTTCCTTTTCTGTTTTTCCTTTTTAGTTTCTGTTTTGTATTTTCTTTTCGCACTTTTCCAATTTTGTAAAACATGAGTCTTGCCCCAATAAATTCAGTGCAATTTCTAGCACTGCTACAAAAGGTTTGGAGTCCAGATCTTTTCATTTGGATTTTAATTAAATGAATATGGATTAATTATTTCAGTTTTGGTTCTGTTTTAGGTTGTTAGAGTCATTTAACTAATCCAATTAATGTTGAGCTTATTTTTATAATTGCTTCTGCATTATTTGCAATATTATGAACATTTTAGTTTTCAAATTGGATCAACTTTTATTTTCACTTTATATTTGAATTTCAATTAGAATTGGAATTTGAAATGAGATATGATCCAAATGATGATTAAGCATTGTTAATCATGGTGACTTGGCATTATCAAAAGGGGATTATGATAGCTAACCATTGGGGGTGTTACAAATCTCCTCCTCTAACAAGAATTCTCGTCCCGAGAATTAAGAGGTAGAAGGGAGAAGATCGGGGTATTCCGCACGAAGATTATCCTTGCGTTCCCAAGTGGCTTCATCTTCAGTATGATTTGACCACTGCACTTTGAGGAACTTGGTCGTCTTTTGACGGGTTCGACGTTCAGATTCATCGAGAATGCGGATCGGATGCTCCTTATAAGAAAGATCATCTTGCAATTCGAGCAATTCATGGTCCACTGCTCGGTGCGGAGATTCCTTGAAGCAACGACGAAGTTGTGACACATGGAAGATGTCGTGGATATGAGAGAATTGCGGCAGCAACTTCAATTTATAAGCCACCTGACCACGTCTAGCAACAATGCGGAAAGAACCAATGTAGCGAGGAGCTAACTTGCCCTTAATTCCGAAACGATGAGTGCCCTTCGTAGGAGTGACACGAAGATAAGCTTGATCACCAAGTTGATAAGTCAAACCCCATCGTTTGCGATCGTAGTTGCTCTTCTGGCGGTCCTGAGCCGCCTTGAGATTTTCTCGAACAATACGGACTTGTTCTTCGGCGTGTTGAATAATATCTGGACCCACGAGCGGTCGTTCCCTAGTTTCTGACCAATTCAGAGGGGTTCGACACTTACGTCCATAAAGTACTTCGAAGGGGGCCATCTTCAAGCTGGCTTGATAGCTGTTGTTATAAGAGAACTCGGCATACGAGAGATTCTTCCCACTTCTTGCCGAAAGAAATAACACAAGCTCGCAGCATGTCTTCAAGCACTTGATTTACTCGCTCGACTTGGCCTTGGGACTGGGGGTGATATGCTGAACTCCAGGTGATATGAGTTCCCATAGCTTCTTGGAAAGTTTCCTAGAACTTTGAGGTGAAAAGACCGCCACGGTCCGAACTGATCTCCTTCGGAATACCGTGGAGCGATACAATTCTGGAGATATATAACTCTGCTAACTGACTAGTAGTGATCGTCTCTTTGACAGGCAGAAAGTGTGCAACTTTAGAAAGTTGGTCGACGACGACAAGAATAGCATCGTGACCCTTCTGTGACTTGGGAAGGCCAGTAATGAAATCCATCTGAACTTTATCCCATTTCCATAGAGGAATAGGGAGCGGTTGCAGAATTCCAGCAGGCTTCTGATGTTCTGCTTTAACGCGACGACACACATCACATTCAACAACATATCGAGCAATATCCTGCTTCATTTTGGACCACCAGTACCTTTGTCGGAGACCACGATACATCTTGGTGCTACCCGGATGAATAGACAGCGGTGTATCATCTGCCTCCTTCCTGACCTTGTCAGTCATAAGTTCGAAGCGAGGTACCATAATGCGGTCTCTGAAATACAAGGTTCCATCTTCAGACAGTGAGAAATCCCTGTACTTTTCTAGGTGAAGATCTTTCTTCATCAGATCAACTTCAGCATCTTTAGCTTGCGCATTCTTAACAGCTTTCTCAAGATCTGGTTGTATCACAAGGTTATTAAGAGAACCCTGTGGAACAATACGCAGATTCAGCTTGCACAGTTCTTCAAAAAGACGAGGTTGAGCTCGCTTAATCATGAGGTTGTCGCAATAGGACTTGCGGCTTAAGGCATTAGCCATCACGTTAGCCTTGCCAGGGGTATAAGAAATACCCAAATCGTAGTCCGTAATGGCCTCCATCCATCTTTGCTGACGGAGGATCAGAGATGGCTGAGTGAACAAGTACTTCAGACTTTTATGATCCGTGTAGATCTCGCAACGATTACCGAGGAGGTAATGTCGCCATAACTTCAATGCATAGATGATAGCAGCTAGTTCTAGATCATGGACCGGGTAGTTCTCTTCATGAGGATGCAACTGTCGAGAGCCATAAGCAATCACCTTACGCTCTTGCATTAGGACACAGCCTAATCCTTCACGGGATGCGTCACAATAAATCATGAAATCTTTGCGAGAATCTGGAGGAGCAAGTACTTGGCAGATGTTAGCTTGTCTTTAAGTGTTTGAAAACTTTCTTGACATTTGTCTGTCCACTCAAACTTAACGCCCTTGTGAAGCAGATCAGTCAAAGGCTTAGCAATCTTAGAAAAGTTCTCGACAAATCGACAGCAATAGCTTGCAAGGCCGAGAAAACTTCTCACTTGCTTGACGTTCTTCGGAGGAGTCCAGTCAAGAATAGTCTGAACCCGTTCTAGGTTAACAGCAATGCCATCCTTGGAAATCACATGTCCAAGGTAGGTTACTTCAGAAAGCCAGAATTCACATTTGGAATACTTGGCATAGAGCTGGTGTTCTCAGAGCGTTTCCAGTACAAGACGAAGGTGTTCAACATGTTCTTCCTTATTCTTTGAATAGACCAGAATATCATCTAGATACACCACAACGAACTTGTCGAGGTAATCCATGAAGATGTAATTCATCAGACGGGAGAATGTGGCTAGAGCATTTGTTAGGCCAAATGACATTACAGTGTACTCATAAGAGCCATAGCGAGTAACAAATGCAGTCTTGGGAATATCCTCTTCAAGAACACGGATCTAATGATAACCCAAGCTCAAGTCGAGTTTAGAGAACACCGATGATCCAGCAAGTTGATCATACAAATCATTGATCCGGGGAAGCGGATATTTGTTCTGGATTGTGGCTTGGTTAATGGGCCGATAATCCTGAACCAATCGGTTAGTTCCATCCTTCTTCTTAACGAAGAGTGAAGGTGCTCCCCAAGCAGAGGAACTGGGGCGGATGAAACCCTTCTTAAGTGACTTGTCGATTTCTTCCTTAAGCTCGAGGAGGTGGTGCGGAGGCATCTTATAAGGACGCTTCACAATAGGAGTTGTGCCTGGTTTCAAGTCGATGACAAACTCGACAGCTCTAACAGGGGGTATCCCTGGAAGTTCTTCTGGAAAGACATCTTGAAAATCATGAACAACTAGAACGTTCTTGATGCCTTCAAGAGGTGAAGCATTCAATGCATTCAGAGCATATATCTGGCTCTCAGCATCCTGAGTTATTCGAGCCGAGTATTTGACTGTCTGGCCAGAAGGATGGGTAAGTTGGACTTTCTTAGCGGCACAGTCAATCAAAGCATTGTGGGCGGTCAACCAGTCCATACCGAGAATGATGTCTATATCGGAAGGTCCAAGAGCAATAAGGGAAGCAGAGAACATCAACCCTTCAATTCTGATCTAATTGTTGTGACTTACCATTTTGGTTTGCCACCTGGAATGGGGAGTGATGATTTCTAAAGGAGTGGGTAATGAGCTCATAGCTAACCCATGCAATTGTGCAAATTGCTGGGACACGAAGGAATGTGATGCACCTGAATAAAAAAGAACAGAAGCTAGCACTGAATTCACAGAGAGTGTTCCCAGCACGATAGTCGGTTCCTTCTGAGCCTTTTCAGCATTGACATGATTGGCATGGCCAAGTACAACAGCAGACGGTATGATATTACGGTTTCTGAATCGGCGGTTTCGACAACTCTTCTTATGACCAATAGGAGGACGTGGTGCAACCTGAGGAGAAGCCATAGCATTAGGCGGTCCATCATGAACCGTTAGCTGTCTCGGCGGTGAAGGCAGACGAGGTGCAACATATGACGGCCTTGGTGTTGGAGCAGGTCGGTGGTAAACATTGTGGGGAATCCAGATATGACGTTTTCGAGCAGGCTGACCCGAAGGCAAGCCGACATCTCGAGTACGCTTGAGCAACTCCTGGTATTTAGTTAGAGCAGTTTCAACTTGGAAAGATTGGCTGACAAGCGTTGCGAAGTCTGTGGAATCATGGACAGCAAGTGCAAGGTTTATATCAGTACGCAGTCCTTCACGGAATTTCTCCTGCTTGCGTGCGTCAGTGCGGATGTCATCTTCAGCATAGCGGAACAATTCGAGAAATTTCCTCTGATATTCATCCACAGTCATTGTTCCTTGGGTGAGTTTGCGGAATTCCTGCTTCTTCTGGTCCATCAGACCTTGAGGAATATACCGTGCATGAAAGGCTGACTGAAATTCCTGCCAAGTAGTTACAGTTTCAGCAGGCGGCATACCCTTGTGGCTTTCCCACCATTGGGCAGCTGGACCCTTCAAGTGAAATGTCGCAAAGGTGATGTAACTGTCAGGAGCAACATTAGCTGATTCCATCTCAAACAGAATGTCACGAAGCCAATCATCAGTATCCATAGGATTGGTGGAGTTGCAGAAAACAGACGGGTTGAGGCGCACAAATTCTTGCAGTGTTATTGGGGTAGGCTATTGATGAGCATTCTGGTTTGGGAACTGAGCCAATATCCCGGTCATAACCTGACGGTTCAGTTCAAACTGCTGCATCATTGCGGCAATATAGGGTGGAGGTGGAGGATCGTCAGCCATCCTGCCAATTCAACAGGGGCAGTTTAGCAAGAAAAACTGCACGTGTATGGAATTTTTCATGATGTAACACGGGAAATGAACAAGAAGGGCATTAGATATATGATAGTAGTCGTTAAAGACATACCAATCCATGCACAGAGTTAGATTCAAAAGGATAGTACGCGCTCGGAAACGCTCGCAGCTAGACAAACTAGGCGGCGCGCAGGCACGCGGTAAGGAAGCACACAACGAGACATATTAAAAGCTACATCAACGTCGGAGAAAACTGTTGGGGCGAGGAATCTGCAAGTGACAACACAGGGTGCCCTCAATAAAAGGATCCAGCAAGCAGAACCTGGCCCACAATCTTGAAGAAAGGAGGGGTAATTTCAGAACTCCGGGTGGATGTGATCACGAGAACCTAATGTTGGAGTTAGTAAAATTTTAACCCGAAAGGAAGAGAGATCAGAGACCCAGAGTATAGACGAGGAATAAAAGATACTAATACCACCCAATTGGCGACGTGCGCCCGTAAGCCACACAGCCAAGTTAGTAAAATAGTTTTTGAAAGACTAGACTCGACTTCGGCCAAGGAGCTGGAAAGGGGGATCCTACAGGCAGTCGGCTTTGATACCAACTTGTGACGCCCCCGGCTCAATCGTTCACTAATCATACATGCAAATGCACATGATCAAGCCTAAGGACTCACGGGAAGATATCACAACACAACTCTAAAACATAAATAAAGTCATACAAGCTTTATATTACAAGCCAGGGGCCTCGAGGGCTCGAATACATAAGCTCGCATACAAGCGTTAGCGGAAGCATCAGATATCTGAGTATAGATATAAAAGAAAACACAGATAGGCCCTTAGAAGGCGGGGCAAAAGAAAACACTACGATCGAAAGGCGCAGGCCTCCTGCCTGGGACCCTCCGATCCTACTTCTGGTCGTCGGCAAGCTCAAAATAGTAGCCACCCTCGGGGTAGAAGTAGCGATCGTCAGCGGGGGCAGCTGTCTCAGGGGCTCCGTCATCTGGTTGCATCAAATGGATATGGGGAAAAAAGAAAGCAAAGCAACCGTGAGTACTCATCCGAAGTACTCAACAAGCAAGGACCTACACTACATATGCAACATTATCAACGAGAGGCTGTATATGTGGACTGGGCTGCAGAAATGCCAGAATAGAAAGAAGGCCTAGTCCTATCGAAGACTAGCATCTTCAGCGGGCTTGCAGCATTAGAAGAGTGTAGATTAGTATAGTATAAAGTAGTAGTAGCGTCATCAACCTCGTCCAGAGATCCTTTCTCGACTCCCTGCGAGAAAGCAATCCCAGAGCCATAGTATCCATATCTCATCTTATCAATATGTTCTAGTTGTATCGATCGGGATAAAACTCCGAGCGTCCGTTACAGAGGATCCGACTATGCATAGATTAGTTCTTCCCTACAGGGGTGCACCAGCTTACCCACCCCGCTCGCTTAACTCCGGCCGGACACACTTTTTCGGGTCATGCCCGACCTCGGTCAAACGACACACCGCAACCCTACCTAGAGCTCAGCAGAGAGGTCCCTGCCGGTCTACATCCTAAGCGCTCAGGGGTCTTGGGCCGTCGCCCTGTGCACTCCGGTTCGTTGTGAGCAGGGTGGATACCAGCGCCAACGGCATGATCCGACCCGGCCACAATGCTGAACTGAACGTCTGACAGAGCTGTCGGCTGATACCACGATGCAGAGTACCCATATTTATTCCCGCGTGATGGTTAGTGCTATCGGGCCAGTGTAGGAGATATGCCCTAGAGGCAATAATAAATGTTATTGATTATCTCCCTGTTCATAATTAGGTTTATGTTCCATGCTATAACTGCTATGGTTCTCGGGTCTGCAATAAAACGAAGCTTGGAGGAAAACTCATATGCACGTGTGGGATAATAAACGATAAAATGTATTCCTAGTCAAGCCTCTATGACTAGCTCAAGTGTTGCATGATGGTTCTGTTTTCCTGATCATGGGCATGTCTATGCCAGCAACTTTGAGGGCACAATGTTAGAAGAACATTTGTGTTGAATCGACCCGATTGATGTTATGCTATGAGATACATTCGTCACAAGTTAATGGTTAATAACACAGAGATGGTTAACGTTTGCATGATTCCTTAGACCATGAGAGTATCGGGTTTCTTCATGCTTGCTTCATGAACTTTGGGGTTTGTTAAACGTCATCCGTAAATGGGTGGCTATTACTGCGGCTTACGGGTTCATGGAAAAGTATGTCAAGTAACTTGATAGCTCAAGATTGGGATTTGCTCCTCCGACGATGGAGAGATATCTCTGGGCCCTCTCGGTGTTACGGTATCCATCATCGTCTGGCCAGACACTTTGTGATTTGATCACGGGGATGCCGCAACACGGTAACGAGAAAAGAGAACAATACCGGTAACGAGGTAACTAGAATAGTGGACAAATTGTTGATCCACGGGAATGCCAACATGTCTCACCTCGGGTATTTGTAACATATCACGAAGCAACAGGAATAGCACACGGCAACTGGAGGTTCACTCGAATATTTATTCGTGTGGGTATAGGGGTCAATATGGGTGTCCACGGCTCCGATGTTGATCATTGATCGGAAAGAGTTCCGGTCATGTCTATACTTCACCGAACCTATAGGGTCACACGCTTAAGGGTCATCTATCTGTTGAACGCTAGACAGGGAGTCTGAGAGAAAGTCACTGAAAATGTTTCGGAGACAACGGAAGAGTTCCGAGAGAGAGAACACCGAAAGAGTTTCGGTAAAACCGAAAAGTTGTTTCGGAATATATTATTTGGTCAAAAAGGGTTTCGGCACCGCCTGGAAATTTTTAGAGGATGCCAGAATTGGTCTGGGAACTTCTGGGAATTTTCAGAGAGAAAAACCGGAAATGTTCCGAAACTGCCGTAACCGCTGTTGATGCTTTCCGCTGATAAAAACCACCGCACCGAAAATGTTTCGGATCGTGCCCAGAATAATTTTAGAGGGTGCTAGAAATGTTCTGGGACCTTCTGGAATTTTTCAGAAAAAGTTTCGGGGAAAACATCTTGTCTCAGCGCGAGGGGACAAGATCCCACGAATCGGGGGTTGCATGTTTGGTGGCTTTTTGTCTAGGGAGCATGCATGTTTCATGGAGACATGTTGGTGGCTTGTTGGGGGGCCCCCCCATGGGGGGGGGGGACACGAGTGGCCGGCCCAAGGGCTGCCATGGTGGTGTCCCCTTGGTGCCCCCCTTGTGTTACCATTATGCCCTTTCATGTGTGACATGAAGCTTGGGTATTTTGGTATTTCAACATCCCACCCCACCCCTTGCCTTGGCCTATAAAAGGAGGAGTTGGGGCTGCCATCTCCTTCATCCCCTTGCTCTCATACTCATGCCATGCAATTATCTGGCTTCTCTCTCCCTCCCACGAAAAGAGTTTCGTAGAGCCGAAAGGCTGTCTGGGTTCCGGCAGGAACTAGTTCTGGAAGGCGAAGCCCTGCCGGATAGATGACACCGTATGTGTGCAACTCTGTAGAGAGGTCGTAGTTTCGATCTTAGTGCCCGTGGGGCTGTTCGTGAGTGCCTCCCGAAGGGCTGTCCATGTGACGGTCCGAGTTCTGTGAGTCCTCCCGAAGGGCTGTCCGCGACACCGTCCGGGGACTGTCCGACCGCCTCCCAGAGGGCTGTCCGGGTGGCGGATGAGGGTATACATCCTCGCGGTTGGGAGGTTGTAAATCCTAGCTGCGGGGATCTGCACCGACGATCGTCATCGACTCTACTTCCGCTGCGCTACGAGTCGGTAACGAAATGATCAAAACCTTGTATGCAGTCTCCATAGTGGTCCATATGATCTGCACGGGGGTCATGCGTATGACGAAGTTTAGTATGGGGCTCGAGATTTTATTATCTCGGTTTTCATACACCCTGGAAAGTTAATCTAGCGACTTGAATTATCATACTTGATGATGGACGTTGGTAGCTTCGGTTTGTTTCGAAACCTTAGAAGCCACGTAAAACAAGTTTTTGCATGAACCGATTAGAGGCGTCTAACTTGGTTTTGCAGGAGGGTTTGCATGTGCATATGATGTGGTATAGCAGTGCTCATAATAATTTGATTATGTATGAGATGACTATATGATGTAAATTGATTAACATGACCTGCGTGTCATGATTTGGCATGATGGCTGGAGCCATATGATTGCACTTTAAATGACCTGCGTGTCAACCTTGTGTAATGCATTATTTTATTAGCTATAGAGATAGCGATATTATCTGGTGCATCGACAAGGTGGTGGCAATCTTCGCGAAGGTGAACACCGACGCGAATGCCGAAGACGAAGAATTGAAAGAATTCTCCGTCAGAAAGGGCTATACCATATCATGCTATTATGAATTGCCTGAGATGTTTATCCCTTATGGTGCACCCTTCTTGATTGCGTGGTAGTCGCTTTTATTAGGGTGATCTCTCACAAAAATATCAAGTAGTTAGTGTTCTCCCAAGTGTAGCACCATCTACAACACGTATCTTTTCGGGGTGCGCCATGTACACATGAGCACGAACGATTAGAGAGGTGTAAGGCAGGTGAAGGTCAGACCTCACTGCGTGATCACTTGGTTGTCTTGACGTTCAGGCAGGACAGTCCTGAGCTCGGAACACACGCATTGAAAGATGGACAAGAGTCACATAGAGATGTGATTGGCAAGTTGGCCTACTGATTGAAATTCACGTCATCAGTGATGAACCCGTCAATGGCGTTGAATTGATATGCGGATCTTGAATCACTCACAATCAATTATGAGAGATATTGATTTGAGTGGGAGCGCACTGTTGAATTAACTTGTTTAATTCTCAGTGCAATTAATTATGAACACTGTCTAAGTGTGGTTTGCATAATAGTTGTAGAATAATGGCTCGCATTTCCACCTTCCCTATTAAAATTGAATAACTGTTAAATATCTGGTTAAAACTTTATGGTTGGTAACGTAATGTGAGGATTGTCCTCAAGAGTGCCGAGAAGGATTTTGTCCTATCACATACTTTCGGTATTCTCTCGCTTATGCTATGGATCATGTGACTCTCGTCCTTCGATCCAAAAGCTATAATTCCGTTTTAGTCAAGTGCAACATGTTTGTTTCCATGAGACCTGAACTTTGAAAGTTTGGATAGTTATGTGATATTCATGGAATCTGAAAATCATTTTCAGAGACAGACAAAGGCTAAAAGATATGAGATATCCAAAGCAATGTTTGTTTGCAAACTATTAGTAAAGGAGTTTACTATGCATTAGACTGATAAGAGAGGGATCCAGGAGAACGCCTACATATGATGAAAGGTGAATAAAACAACAACTTAAAGAGAAAGGAATTGTCCGAAGGGTGTTAGTGAAACTTTCACACCTAGGAAGTCCAGGGCTAACGCCACTCTTAAGTTGGGTGCTTCTTCTGAGAGTAGGAGAAATACTGAAAGTTAAACTGTTAGAAGTATAAAGGCAGAAAGAAAGAAGACTGGAATATCCAGCTCATGTATGAATGTCATACAAGTTTTTGATGTATAGAAGGCTGGTCAAAGAAATAGTTCTTGAGAATTGTGATTAAACTGTTAGTTACTGATTCTTGGGTATTGTGAGTTAAATCACAAATATACCCGCTTGATTGCATTCTGTTGCAACTCGATGTAAGAACTACTATGGCCTGAAAGACTAGCCAGGGATGAGGTTTAGGTATACACAGGGAACATAGTCAATGTTACTATACCTTCCATCGGTGTATTACCGTCTGTATTTATTTTCATAATTCATTTAGAGTTTCACAAACCCTAGCCCATTGCATAAGGTATCTTGCAAGAAGGTTGTTCATAAGAGAACTTTTTATGTTCGATGTTATGAATAACATAAGGGACATACTTTCATTGAGAATGAGATATATGTTATGAATAATGATAATAATATATTACCTCTAGATTTACATTCATAATTCATTTTAGAGTTTTACACTCTAGCCCCTTGCACAATGTTGTTGCAAAAGGGTTATTCATAAAAGAACAATTGTTGTTCAGTATTATGAATAACATGAAAGGCCATGCTTCCATCCAGATGGGATGTATGTTATGAATATTGATAGTAATATGATACATCCATAACACTGACGCTAAATGTCATAAGACTAGGAGAATACCACACAAGTGTGGCACTGCATTTGGTCACATTGGAGAAACCCGCATGGAAAATTCCATTATGATGGATTTTGAAGTCGTTTGATTTTGAATCATCTGACACTTGAAATTTTCCTCCGAAAAGTGAAGTGACTGAAATACCGTTCACAGGCCATAAGGAACGATAAATATTGTTGCAAACAGTGGATTTGTCTACCTTCAAAAATGACTCAAGTAGATATATGGATATTTACTTGATGAGACGTAAGTCTAGATCTTTTGAATTCATTCAAAAGGTTTTCAAGAATGAAGTAGAAGTTATTGTAACAGGAAAATTATGTTTCTACAATTCGATTGCAGAAAGGAATATTTGAGTTACAAGTTTAGAGAATGTCTGATGAGTTGTGAAAGGGGTTTCATAACATGCACCTCCCGGAACACCACTGCAAGTGGAAAGTCCGTGGAGATGTAATCGAACCATTTATGACATGGTAAGATCAAAGATGACATAAATACATTTGCCATTATCCCTTTTAAAGTGATGCTTTAGAGACTACGGCTTTTACACTGAAAAGAGCTCCATCAGGTCTGTTGAAATGACACCATGGTATGGTACGCCCAACCATGTTATATCTTTTCTTAACATTTGGAATATGGGGCTTGTGTAAAAGGTTACAAACCTATTCCAAATCAGACAAGTGCTACTTTGTAGGTTATCCCAAGTCATTGGGTATTCCTCCCTCACTATACCGAGGCAAATCGGTTTGCCACAAAGAACGGTATGCTTTTTGAAGAAAATGGTTCTTTCAAAAAGGTGAGTGGGAGAATAGTGCAACTCGACAAGATAAACAATATCTTCGTCATCAGATCAAAGGAAAGAGACCTTGGAAGTAATTCCAGGTTTCCTACTGCGACTGATACGGAAGTCTCTACAATAAAATGTATGGACTTCGGTCGAACTTGCAGCTGAACCACGTAGGCAAGGCTCGTGCAAACCTCTCAGGTGCGCAGACGAGATATTGTTGTTAGACAACAGTATACCTACGATACACAAGGAAGCGTTGATGGGCCCTGACTCCGGAATTGGCTAAATGCCAATACAATCCGAGATAGTTTCCATATAAATGTTTCAAGATTAAAATCTTGATACACCTTTCGGAAGACTTAGAGTCTAACGAATTTTATGATACTTAAAACTGATACGGATAAAAATGTTTTATCCATAAAGCTCGACCTGTTGCAATAACAAGTTCAAGGAGTTGACTACGATGAGGTTGTTTCACCGTAGCGATGCTTAAAGTCGGTTTGGGTTGAACTAGCAATTAATACATATTTCAGTCATGAGATATGAAACATGGATGACAATAGGATTTCCATATGATGGAAATAAAACCAAGGACTTGCATGTGTTACAGTCCAAGGTATTTTGTCAGTCCAGAGGATGCTAGTAAGTATGCAAACTTCAGAGTTCCAGCAATGGACAGAAGAGAGCAAAGTGGAGTTGGAATCTTCGTGATTTGATGAAATGGTCAAAAGGGTTTTTGACTTCATCAATGGGTAATGAAGATGCTTGTGATTCAAGAAAGTAAGTGGGAGCATAATAATATTTCTAAAAACGTTGTGTGCTTGACACATTGTTAATTGGAAATAAATTTTCTTGACATGAATTAGGACTTCATTTGAAAATAGTTTTTCGATGAAGTACTTAGGCTAAATAGCCTCGATATTAGGCATGATGATCTATGGAGATAGATTTACCTGATGGGGCTAAGCAAAGATACATATTGACAAGATGCTAAAACTTTTTAGCATTTAAAACGCCAAGGAGTGATTCTTGCCGAAGTCACGTGGAAAGAGTTTTTGCAAGACTCGGTGTCCCTAAACACTGATGAGCAAAATACATGATGGAGATTCCACACACTCTTGTGTTTGGATTAATCATGTATTCCATGGTATGTAAAACAACCAGATATGTCCAATACTCCAAAGTTGTTGCGAGTATAGATACCAAAGTGATCAAAAGTACTGATCATGGGACAACAGTGAAAAAGGGTCATTGAGTACTATAGTAGCACTGATGACATGTTTTCTCGCAAGTGGAGATCATGAAGAGTTCGTTGTAAAAGGTTACATCGATACAGCCTTCATCATTTCTCCATGCGATTTTCGATTTAAATTGAGGGTTTTTTGTGTAACACACAATATGGTGGCACAGTTAGTTGGAATTTGTTCCAAACAAGTTACTGTGGCGAATTCTATAACATAGGTGAAGTATGTTGCCGCTTTTAAAAGCGACAAAGAAGATGTTGAATCATGTAGTTCATTCATGAACTTAGTATGGTTCCAAGATGGCTTTTGTCAATGGGACACTACTGCAGGTAGTTGCTCCATAACTCAGTCTGAGGAATCCAGGTTCGACCTGTGATTCACATACATACAAAACCAAGTCCACACAAAATATGAATTTTGTGAAAGCGTGAAAACGCGAGGATATGCAAAGATACACACGGATCTGAAGTTGTCAGATTCGTTGGACATCAGGCTATACCACAAGCGAAGCATATTTACACCGGTGTGCCACAGGTGTAAAGTGCATTAGCATTAACTAGATTATTGACTCTAGTGCAAGTGGGAGTCTGTAGGAGATATGCCCTAAAGGCAATAATAAATGTTATTGATTATCTCCCTGTTCATAATTAGGTTTATGTTCCATGCTATAACTGCTATGGTTCTCGGGTCTGCAATAAAACGAGGCTTGGAGGAAAACTCATATGCACGTGTGGGATAATAAACGATAAAATGTATTCCTAGTCAAGCCTCTATGACTAGCTCAAGTGTTGCATGATGGTTCTGTTTTCCTGATCATGGGCATGTCTATGCCAGCAACTTTGAGGGCACAATGTTAGAAGAAAATTTGTGTTGAATCGACCCGATTGATGTTATGCTATGAGAAACATTCGTCACAAGTTAATGGTTAATAACACAGAGATGGTTAACGTTTGCATGATTCCTTAGACCATGAGAGTATCGGGTTTCTTCATGCTTGCTTCATGAACTTTGGGGTTTGTTAAACGTCATCCGTAAATGGGTGGCTATTACGGCGGCTTACGGGTTCATGGAAAAGTATGTCAAGTAACTTGATAGCTCAAGATTGGGATTTGCTCCTCCGACGATGGAGAGATATCTCTGGGCCCTCTCGGTGTTACGGTATCCATCATCGTCTGGCCAGACACTTTGTGATTTGATCACGGGGATGCCGCAACACGGTAACGAGAAAAGAGAACAATACCGGTAACGAGGTAACTAGCATAGTGGACAATTTGTTGATCCACGGGAATGCCAACATGTCTCACCTCGGGTATTTGTAACATATTTCGAAGCAACAGGAATAGCACACAGCAACTGGAGGTTCACTCGAATATTTATTCGTGTGGGTATAGGGGTCAATATGGGTGTCCACGGCTCCGATGTTGATCATTGATCGGAAAGAGTTCCGGTCATGTCTATACTTCACCGAACCTATAGGGTCACACGCTTAAGGGTCATCTATCTGTTGAACGCTAGACTGGGAGTCTGAGAGAAAGTCACCGAAAATGTTTCGGAGACAACGGAAGAGTTCCGAGAGAGAGAACACCGAAAGAGTTTCGGTAAAACCGAAAAGTTGTTTCGGAATATATTATTTGGTCAAAAAGGGTTTCGGCACCGCCTGGAAATTTTCAGAGGATGCCAGAATTGGTCTGGGAACTTCTGGGAATTTTCAGAGATAAAAACCGAAAATGTTCCGAAACTGCCGTAACCGCTGTTGATGCTTTCCGCTGATAAAAACCACCGCACCGAAAATGTTTCGGATCGTGCCCAGAATAATTTTAGAGGGTGCTAGAAATGTTCTGGGACCTTCTGGAATTTTTCAGCAAAAGTTTCGCGGAAAACATCTTGTCTCAGCGCGAGGGGACAAGATCCCACGAATCGGGGGTTGCATGTTTGGTGGCTTTTTGTCTAGGGAGCATGCATGTTTCATGGAGACATGTTGGTGGCTTGTTGGGGGGCCCCCCCATGGGGGGGGGGACAAGATGTGGGCCGGCCCAAGGGCTGCCATGGTGGTGTCCCCTTGGTGCCCCCCTTGTGTTACCATTATGCCCTTTCATGTGTGACATGAAGCTTGGGTATTTTGGTATTTCAACATCCCACCACACCCCTTGCCTTGGCCTATAAAAGGAGGAGTTGGGGCTGCCATCTCCTTCATCCCTTGCTCTCATACACATGCCAAGATGTTATCTTGCTTCTCTCTCCCTCCCACGAAAAGAGTTTCGTAGAGCCGAAAGGCTGTCTGGGTTCCGGCAGGAACTAGTTCTGGACGGCGAAGCCCTGCCGGATAGATGACACCGTATGTGTGCAACTCTGTAGAGAGGTCGTAGTTTCGATCTTAGTGCCCGTGGGGCTGTTCGTGAGTGCCTCCCGAAGGGCTGGCCATGTGACGGTCCGAGTTCTGTGAGTCCTCCCGAAGGGCTGTCCGCGACACCGTCCGGGGACTGTCCGACCGCCTCCCGGAGGGCTGTCCGGGTGGCAGATGAGGGTATACATCCTCGCGGTTGGGAGGTTGTAAATCCTAGCTGCGGGGATCTGCACCGACGATCGTCATCGACTCTACTTCCGCTGCGCTACGAGTCGGTAACGAAATGATCAAAACCTTGTATGCAGTCTCCATAGTGGTCCTGGGCTGGTGCGTAGGGCGGAAATTTTTTGTTATCTGCTGCGTTACCCAACAGCCAGAGGCCCACTCAGATCACATATCCAAATCGTTAGTGTAATGGTAGTGCGGTAACGAGCAGAGACTCACGATCGATGTGACCCCGTCGCCCCGTCTCGAGGACTCGCGGCAAGGGCTAAGAATGCCCGGCCACGCCTCGTATTCATATCTCGGGCACCCTCCAGGTTAACCCGTCTCCACAACACTCGCCACTTAGGCTCACGCGGGTACCCCTCAGGGTCGACCCGTCTTTCCAAGTAACAGTTGTAAAGTCCAAGTATCCGTGTGTCCATATCATCAGGGGAATCCGAGGTATCACCCTCGCTGGATTCCTACTCGATGTATCCGTCAAGGTGAACACGGAGGAGTCACCCTCGATGGGTTCACACTTGAGGGGTTGCACGACAGCGTCATTACCCGAAGTAGTGAAGGAGGAATCACCCTCGATGACCACGACCGAGCAACTACTCCACAGAGTTAACATCGGAAGTGCTTACGAGGTATCACCCTCGGCACTCGATAGTACGATGCAGTGTCGTACAGATAAAAGGGGTGTGATGTGCGGTGCTGGGGCCTGGTCGTCAAGTCTTCCGATGATCCAGCGGGGCAACCGGGAGAAGTGGGGTCACTGGGGTCTCTATCCAGCCTTTACTAAGCAGTTTAGGATAAGCAGGTAGGTATCAACAGCAGTTACAAGAACAGGCTATGCATCAGAATAGGATAAACAGTAGCAGCAGCAATTCTAATGCAAGCATAAGAAGATGATAATATGCATATGGCTCTCAAGGGGGGGTGGGGTGCTTGCCTGGTTGCTCGCGGCAAAGGCAAGGTCGTCAACAGTGTCGTCGGGCTCCTGAGCTGCGTCGGTCTCGGGAACTGCGTCGGTACCGGGGTCTACCGAGAGAGAAGAGGGGGAAGAAACAGATAAATACTCAGCAAACAAAGCAACACAGAGCATGCTAAGCTTAAGGTGCAGTGCAGGGTTGCCTAAAAACATGTCTAAGGCATAATAGTTATTTTAGGATTAAAGTTGGTTTTATTAATCGGTGTATATGCACTATTCATCTATCAGAAACGGACTAAAAGTTGCGGGTTCACCTCTGTAGAGGGCCCCGACATGAAAATAGATGGCACGATCGAATTCGTCTCGTCGTTCTGAGCAACTTTCATGTATTAAGTTTTTCGATCTGAGCTACGGATTATTTTATATGAATTTCTAAAGATATTAGCATTTTCTAGAATTATTTTAATTAACAGAAAAGAATTAATGCGTCAGCATCACATCAGCATGATGTCAGTAGTCGGCTGGCCAGCTGACCAGTCAAACTGACAGGTGGGGCCCACCTGTCAGCCTCTGTGGATTAACAGTGGGTTAATTAAAACTAACAGAACTAATTAGGGGTGTGGGCCCTAGTTGTCAGTGACTAATTAACTAATTAATTAATTACAGATTTTAATTAATAGTTTTAATTATTTATAAAATGTTTTAGGCGGAGGGGCCCGCATGTCAGTGGGTCAGAGTTGCCCAGTCAGCGGCTGACCAGGTCAACTGGGCCCGCGGGCCCCAGCAGTCAGCGACACAATGGTGGGGCCCGGTCGGCCACGTCAGACGCCGAGTCTGCGCCGGTCACCGGAGTGCTCCGGCGAGCCCGAGCGCGGCGGCAACTCCGGCGAGCTCGGATTTGAGTTACTGTGGACGGATTTGCGCGCGGTCAGGTCCTCTGGAACGGCCACTCCAAGCCGCGTCCGGTGGTGGCCACGGCTGGAGCTGGGGAGGCCGGAATCGGGCGATGCGACGACGGCGGGCGGCGGCCTCGGGTGGAGCTCGGGATCGCGGCTGCGGGGTGAGTTCGGGTGCGCAATCTAGCTAGGCGGCGTCTACGCGGCATGGTGAGGAAGTTGGGCAGCAGCGCGCGACCAAATGCTCGCCGGAACGACGCCGGCGACGTGCTCCGCGGCGGCGCGTTCGGGATGTTAGGGGGCGGCGCCTAGAGGTAGCAAACGGCGACGGGAGAGGGGGAGGAGGAAGCGGAGGCTCACAGTGAGCCCGTAGATGTGTGAGAGTGAGCTCGGGGAAGCGCGACGGCGGCGAATCGACGGCGGAGATGCGGGTGGCCATAGGAGGAAGACGAGCTCGGGGAGGAAGATGCAGTGGCTCTCGTCTTCGGCTAGTTCGTGCGGAGGGCGTAGTCGAGGTCGAGGAACACGACGGGCATGGCGGAGCGACGATCGGGAGGCGGTGGCCGCATGTTTCAGCGGAGGCCCTTCATGGCGGTGCTCGGGGAAGAGGAGAGGCAGAGGGAGTGGGGCGGCTAGGTTACGTCCACGGGGTCGGGGAGAGTTAACCGGGCAGGGGGCGGGCGCGCGCGGCGTGTTGTCGACCAGGGACGAGGGAGGGCCGGTGCGCGGCGTGCGGCAGAGGCGACAGTAGCGCAGGAGGAGCAGTGCGGAGGTGGGAGGCGACAGGCGGTGGGCTGGGCCGCGGTTGACTTAGATCCAGCCGCTGCGGGCTTTTTCTTTTTCTTTCTTTCATTTTCAGTTTTTCCTTTTTAGTTTCTGTTTTGTATTTTCTTTTCGCACTTTTCCAATTTTGTAAAACATGAGTCTTGCCCCAATAAATTCAGTGCAATTTCTAGCACTGCTACAAAAGGTTTGGAGTCCAGATCTTTTCATTTGGATTTTAATTAAATGAATATGGATTAATTATTTCGGTTTTGGTTCTGTTTTAGGATGTTAGAGTCATTTAAGTAATCCAATTAATGTTGAGCTTATTTTTATAATTGCTTCTGGATTATTTGCAATATTATGAACATTTTAGTTTTCAAATTGGATCAACTTTTATTTTCACTTTATATTTGAATTTCAATTAGAATTGGAATTTGAAATGAGATATGATCCAAATGATGATTAAGCACTGTTAATCATGGAGACTTGGCATTATCAAAAGGGGATTACGGTAGCTAACCACTGGGGGTGTTACACGAAGCTGACAAGAAAAAGCTGGGCACCACACTGGAATTGCTGCAATGTAAGGCAGAGAATGGTGTATCTGACAACGGGAGGACCAGCAACGTATGCACGGAAAAGACGGCATACATCAGGGTCGTGCCAGCTAAGCTCTTACCAAAGAAGAGCAGGAAATCTTCTTGGAATGCCTGCTCAGTATGAAGGTCCCGTCTGGCTTCTCGTCGAATATAAAGGGAATAATAAATATGTCCGAGAAAAAGTTCCAGAACCTAAAGTCTCATGACTGCCACGTGATTATGATGCAACTGCTTCCGGTTTCATTGAGGGGGCTTCTACTGGAAAACGTTCGATTAGCCATTGTGAAGCTATGTGCATTCCTCAATGCAATCTCTCAGAAGGTAATCGATCCAGAAATCATACCAAAGTTAGAGAATGATTTGGCGCAATGTCTTGTCAGTTTCGAGTTGGTGTTCCCACCATCCTTCTTCAATATCATGACGCACGTCCTAGTTCACCTAGTCGAAGAGATTGCCATTCTAGGTCCTGTATTTCTACACAATATGTTCCCCTTTGAGAGGTTCATGGGAGTCTTAAAGAAATATGTTCATAACCATGCTAGGCCAGAAGGAAGCATCTCCAAGGGCCATGAAAATGAGGAGGTCATTGAGTTTTGTGTTGACTTTATTACTGACCTTAAGCCGATTGGTGCTCCTGAATCGCGGCATGAGGGCAGACTGGGTGAAAAAGGCACGCTAGAACCGAAAGCAATAATATGTATGGACGGGCATTCTCTCACTGAAGCACACTACACAGTTCTACAAAATTCCTCCTTGGTGGCTCTGTATATCGAGGAACACAAGAATATTCTACGCTCCAAACACCCGGAGCAGTCTGACGACTGGATTACACGTGAACAAACGGGGACTTTTGCCGGTTGGTTGCAGACACGTCTAATAATAACGACGCTGTTGAAGATGAGCTGTACTTTGTGTCCAAGTTACCATCTTCGAATATATTGACTTTCAAAGGGTACGAGATAAATGGGAATACATTTTACATGATCGTCCAAGATAAAAAGAGCACCAACCAAAACAGTGGTGTCCGCTTTGATGCAGCAACCAAGAGGGGAAAGGACACATATTATGGTTACATAGAGGAGATATGGGAACTTGACTATGGACGTGGTTTGAAGGTCCGTTTGTTTCGGTGCAAATGGGTCAATCTGACAGGAGGCGGGGTAAGGGAAGACCCGCAGTACGGAATGACAACAGTGGATCTCAACAATCTTGCGTACGCAGACGAACCATTCATCCTAGCCAATGATTTGACGCAGGTTTTCTATGTGAAGGACATGTCTACCAAGCCGAGAAAAAGAAAAGATAAGGAAGCGAATACATCATGCGATGAGCCAAAGTGCCACATAGTTCTTTCAGGGAAAAGAAACATCGTGGGAGTGGAGGACAAGACAGACATGTCAGAAGATTATGAAAAGTTTCATGAAATTGCTCTCTTCACAGTGAATATTGACCCGAGCATCTAGTTAAATGATGAAGATTGTCCATGGTTATGGCGCAAAGGGACACATGCGAAGAAAAAGTTTTACACCCAAAGATCCCACTCTGGGATGTGACCGGCTTCACAGTCATCACTTTCTTCTCTAGTGAGTTTCCGGACTTATATATCTGGAAAGTCCCACTTCGGACAAACCGGAGGGAATCTTTGTAACAGTTAGGGTGCTTATGTGTTTTGGCATTTGAAACGTGAAGAAATATTATGTACAAACAAATTTTCAACCCTTTCTGACTTCATTTGCTATTTTTAAAGCATTTACTGATTTTTTGAGCTAAATGACCCTGAAATTGAAAAGAACTACAAATGAACTCTGAAAAGGTTGAAAGTTGGCATGGTATCATCAATTCACCCACATAGCATGTGCAAAAAAGTTGAGAGGGTTACGGCAAAAACTGGATGCACTTCATGTACAAAATGGACAATCTCTTTCGAAGTATCACGGTTTTGGGCTAAAACTCATCTGTTACAAAGGCATTTCATTTTTTTAAACTTATTTCAACTCCAGACTTTTGTGCATTCAGTATGCACCATTCGAAGCCACGCCATCAATTTTCAACCCTTTCTGACTTCATTTGCTATTTTTCATGCATTTACTGATTTTTTTGAGCTAAATGATCCTGAAATTGAAAAGAACTACAAATGAACTCTGAAAAGGTTGAAAGTTGGCATGGTATCATCATTTCACCCACATAGCATGTGCAAAAAAGTTGAGAGGGTTACGGCAAAAACTGGATGCACTTCGTGTACAAAATGGACAATCTCTTTCGAAGTATCTGGGTTTTGGGCTAAAACAATCATCTGTTACAAGGCATTTCATTTTTAAAACTTATTTCAACTCCAGACTTTTTGTGCGTTCAGTATGCACCATTCGAGCCACGTCATCAATTTTCAACCCTTTCTGACTTCATTGCTATTTTTCATGCATTTACTGATTTTTTTTGAGCTAAATGACCCTGAAATTGAAAAGAACTACAAATGAACTCTGAAAAGGTTGAAAGTTGGCATGCTATCATCATTTCACCCACATAGCATGTGCAAAAAAGTTGAGAGGGGTATGGCAAAAACTGGATGCACTTCATGTACAAAATGGACAATCTCTTTCGAAGTATCAGGGTTTTGGGCTAAAACTCATCTGTTACAAAGGCATTTCATTTTTTAAAACTTATTTCAACTCTAGACTTTTTGTGCGTTCAGTATGCACCATTCGAAGCCACGTCATCAATTTTCAACCCTTTCTGACTTCATTTATTATTTTTCATGCATTTACTGATTTTTTGAGCTAAATGACCCTGAAATTGAAAAGAACTACAAATGAACTCTGAAAAAGGTTGAAAGTTGGCATGGTATCATCATTTCACCCATATAGCATGTGCTAAAAAGTTGAGAGGGTTACCGCAAAAACTGGATGCACTTCGTGTACAAAATGGACAATCTTTTTCGAAGTATCAGGGTTTTTGGGCTAAAACTCATCTGTTACAAAGGCATTTCATTTATAAAACTTGTTTCAACTGCAGACTTTTTGTGCGTTCAGTATACACCATTTGAAGCCACGTCATCAATTTTCAACCCTTTCTGACTTCATTTGCTATTTTTCATGCATTTACTGATTTTTTGAGCTAAATGACCATGAAATTGAAAAGAACTACAAATGAACTCTGAAAAGGTTGAAAGTTGGCATGGTACCATCATTTCACCCACATAGCATGTGCTAAAAAGTTGAGAGGGTTATGGCAAAAACTGGATGCACTTCGTGTACAAAATGGACAATCTCTTTCGAAGTATAAGGGTTTCGGATGAAAACTCATCTGTTACAAAGGCATTTCATTTTTTTAAATAACCTAAGAATTACCAAATTGAATATAATGATAAAACACACTAATATTAAATAGAAGAAAAAAGAATCACTGAAAAATCTATTTTTAAAGTAAAGTTATTCACAAACTAGTGATTCACACAAATTTCAAATAATTCAAATTTAAACTATTCAAATTTGAAAACTACTGGCACTAACAAAAAGTTTATAATTTTTTTACCTAAAGCAAAAAGATTCACAAAGAAACTCTAAATAAAGCAAAAAGCAACTCAGAAACAAAAAAAATAAAAATAAAGCAGAAATAAATAAATAAATAAAAAGCCCGCCTACTGGGCCACAACGGCCTGCATACGACTAGAAACCCAATCTGTGGTTGGGCCAGGATACAGGCCCGCAAGGCCCAGTAGGCCCACCAGGGCAGCGCATGTGAGGTAGGCCCAGAAGGCCTGCATTAGAGAGGAGCTCGATGCAGTGCCTGCGCCGGGGCTTATAAACAGGTGCTGGCTCCCCTCAACTAGCGAGGTGGGACTAAAAATCCACAGCGCCCCTCGCCTAGCAGCGCACCACCTTTAGTCGCGGTTGGTGGCTCCAACCGTGACTAAAGGCCCCCCTTTAGTCTTGGTTTGAGCCACCAACCGCGACTAAAGGTGGTGCGCTTCCCGCTGCTTCGGCTGCCCAAAAGTGACCTTTAGTCCCAGTTGGTGGCTCCAACCGGGACTAAAGGGGGGCACATATATATAGAGCACTTCAAATTTTTCAGTTTCTCTCCTTTCTTCGACCTCTTCGACATCGCTGCGCTGTAGACGTCTCGCCTCCCCGACGCCGAAGCTCGTCGCCGGCCACCCGCGCCTCCTCGTGCTGATCCTCGACGCCGCCCGTGCCCGCTCCTCCCCGAGCCCGGCCCGACGCCGCCCGGGACGCCGCCCGAGCCCGCTACTCCGGCCCCGAGCTCCTCGCCGCACCGCCGACGCCGTCGCCGCCCCCGACTCGCCTCGCCTCGCCGTCGCCCCATCGCCCCGCTGTGAGCTCCCCCCTCTCCCACGCCCCCTGTGCCGCCATGGCCGCCCCTCCCCGAGCCCACACACACAAACATATATGCATGAACAAACACACACACATTTTTTCTTAAGTTAGATGATTTATATGTATTTTTGTATGTTTTAGTATATATGTATAGCAATTTTGACATTTTTCAGAAGAATTTTGACATTTTTTTTTCACTAGATGATTAGATGTATAGAAAAAAGTGAAGAAATTTTTACATTTGAGGAATTTTTACATTTTAATCCAATATGTATAGAAATTAGTATATATATATATGTATGAATACAATGTATAGAAAAAAGTTGATGAATTTTGACATTTGATCCAATGTATAGCAATTAGTATTTGCAAAAGTTGCATATTTTAATGTTGTATTTGCAAAAGTTTGTTATGTATTTGCAATTAATTAGTATATGTATGTATACAATAGATTCTCTTAGTCCTTTAATAAGGAATTTATCAAGAATGCCCCCATTATGGATGTGCACAAGTTGATCCAATTTTTTTCTGATCTCATCTACGTACCCTTCTATATGTCACGTTGTCTTGTGTCAAAGTATTTCAGAAATCCATGCATGGCTTTATCATTAGCCGGAAGTAACAGGCGCATGATGGTACGAAGCTCTCCAAAGTTGTTTTGGAACAGAGTTCCTGATAGGATAATTCGCTTTTTGGTGAGAAGTTCAGCAAAGGCCTTCCAAATAGCGATATTCGGAAGGCTCTTGCTGAACTTCGTACCAAAAAGCTAATTATCCTATCCGGAACTCCGTTCCAAAACAACTTTGGAGAGCTTCGTACGATCATGCGCCTGTTACTTCCGGCTAATAATGAAGCCATGGTTTTCTTGAATCCTTTGACACTAGACAACGTGACACATATAGAAGGGTAGCTGAGATCAGGAAAAATATGGACCATTTTCTGCACATCCAGAATGGTGCCATTTTGTTATATCCCATAAAGGTTAAGAGAATCCGTTATGATTCTGAATCCTGTTCCTAGCCAGGGACTAAAGGTTCCTCGATCGTATATAAGAAATCACAATCCAAGCATTTAAAAAATGTTAAATTTGCATAGAATTTGTTCTCGACGTCAATGATGCCCGCCCCGCATCCTCGTCATCGACTCGTTCGCGATGACGTCCTGCTTCAGAGGCGCCATGTCCGGGACTGGGCTCCGCTGGGCTGGCACTGGGAGGTGCTACCTTCAGGGGCGCGCATCTTGGTGAGGAACCCGGGTCCAGTCATCGACCCGGAGCTTCTTTGGTGGCGGGCGCGTGGGCCACATTCGGTGCGGAGGCTGGCGTCCCCCACGGAGGTGGTACGTCACCGAGTCAGGGAGGAGGACGAGCACATCCGTCGCTACATGGTTGCGTTGGACGTCAGGTTCTCCAATACCTGGCAGGTTCTTCAGGGATCTCACCCGAGCTGTGATCCTATGATGGTTCCTTCTCTTTGGGTGTCCACCGCGAGTGAACTAGATTATTCGATAATAGTCGATCTGTATTAGCTAGTGATGTATTCGAGATTATGTTATTCGATAATATTCAAGACGATGTATTCGAGATTATATTCGATGATGCATATTAATTATCTGGATTATTCGAGATGCATATTATCTACTATGATTCAGTTTTTTCTTATTGATTGCATGCATGCATTTTAATTTGAATACAAAATTGTTTTATCTTTCTTCTGGATTAGTTAAATAAAATCTATGGACAATACCGGTAGAGAAGAAGAAGAGACTCTGTTTGACATCATACGCTCCCCGAGCCCAGATGGGAATGAAGAAGATGATGGCTCGCAATATCTGAACCCTACCGGTGAGGGTTTGATATTTGATGAAGACGAACGAATAGATGAAGTCCAGAACAATGATGACGAAGGAAATGTTGTTCTTCAAATAACAAAGACCGGCGAGGTATATTTATATAAGCAGGCATGTGGTGATCATCACATGTTTTAATTGATTTGTATATATATTAACGAATCGATCTTTCTTCTTTTAGCCCTCCGGATCGAGCAAATCTTCTAAAGCAGCAGGACAGTTCGAGGCCCGGCCAAAAAGTTGAAGGATGGCGTAAAGTACAACATCGATGCCATCAAACCTAATGGCGAACCGCGCGAACCTAAGAAGACTGCAAGCAAGTTCATTCATCAATGCAGAGTTATTGTCAGGGACCAAATCCCGATCTCCATTCAAGAATGGAAAAAGCCAGCAAAGGAAGATCCAGATGTTACTTTTGTCGACCAAAGAGCAAAAGATCTGCTTTGGGGATCTCTCATGGCACATTTCACCCTACCAGATCATTTGACAGATACAGATCTGGAGAAAGTCAAGAACTCTGCTCTTAAGATGGCGATAGCATTCAACAACCACAAGAAAAATGTATGGGCCGCGTACGTCAATGCAGGAAAGAAGACTCCAGAATTCAAGGGAACACTGGAGAAGGCAAGAAATCACTGGGATGCTTTCCTGAAATTCAAGGAATCGGAAGTAGCTCAGGAACGGTCGAGAATAAACAAGATTAATGCCGCTAAAAAGCAGTGGCACCATAAGCTGGGGCCAGGTGGCTACGAGGTGGCCCGACCTAAGTGGGATCTCGCTGAGCAAGAGATGATGGATGCAGGGGTCACTCCAGTTACATTGAGCTGGCCCCCCAGGTGCAGGACTTGGTTCTATGCGCATGGGGGGAAGTTGGACCCAAAGACAGGCGAGGTTTTGGAGCGGGCAAGTCTTAAAGGAGCCACCGACAGTTTACTTGTTGCAATAGAAGAGGCTCAAACGGGGGTGTTCACTCCCAACAGAGAGAACGACGAGCTTACGCGCGCCCTGAAGAATCCTGAACACCCGGGAAGAACACGAGGCAAAGGCGTTGTTCCGTGGTTTGAGGGGTTTGCGGACTGGAACGCCGACTACAGAAGCCGTGCGAGAAAGAAGCAGCAGGAGGAGCAGAAGAGGAAGCTGGAGGAGGAGCAGAGGAAGCAGGAAGCAGACCGCCTTCAAGGCCTAGAATCAAAGCACGCGGAGTTGGAACTCGCTTTCAAGCGGCAGCAGCAGCAGATCGACTCACTTAGCCAGGAAAGGGGGTCTCAGCAGCGGCAGCAGCTAGCGGATCCAGCATTGGATAGCACCGTCCCATCCATGCCGAGAAGCAGCGTGGGTTCCGCCCCGGGCGATGATGGACTGCTGGATAGATACCCTATGGATGATATCATAGATACGACAACTTGTGAGCTACACTTTAAAATGAAGAACATATCCATGAAGGTGGCGGACGGCTATGCTTATACAAATCCCCCTGAAGCAACCTTCCATTGCAATCCGATTCCAGCTGGCTATGCTATGTCGGGGTTGATGAAGTGGTGGCAGGATATTCGGGGCTAGAGCTTGACATTCCTAGAGGTGACGACGAGCGCACACTGGGAGAGGCCACCGACACCGCGTCAACCGGCTCCTCCTCCAAGTCCGCCACCGCGTCAACAGACTCCCGCTCCTCCAAGTTCGCCTGTCAGCAGACTCCTGCTCCTCAAAGTCCGCCACCGCGTCAGCCCACTCCTCCTCCTCCAAGTCTGGCACCGCGTCAGCTGACTCCTCCTCCTCCAAGTCCGCCACCACATCAGCCGACTCCTCCTCCAAGTTAGGCACCGCGTCAGCCGTCTCCGCCGCCTCAGCGGGCTCCGCCGCCTAAGCAACAGCGGAAGAGAGGCGCCGCAGCTACGGCGGCTAGCGGTACAACAGGAGGCAAGAAATACAAATTTGGTCCAAGCCTCAAGCCTCTTCCGAGGTTGCCTTACCACTTGACTGAAGAGGAAAACAAAGCCGAAGCCGCTGCCCAAGTGAAGGCCCATTTTGGACCGAAACCGCCCCCGCCGCCAGAGGAGAAAGTACCTGAGCATGTCATTCAGCACTTTATTGATATGGCTCAACCAGCTGTCAAGCATAGGGACTCAGACTATGAGCGCCAAATCAAGAAATCATATGAAGCACAAAAAGAGAAGGAGTCGAGCTCGAGCTCGAGCCAAGCAGCTGCCAAAAAAAGCGGGAAAACTGTTCCCCATCTGAGAGAACAGGCGGTGCAATCGATCCCCCCGTTCATTGTACAAACACATGTGAGTACCGGCGCCGATCAACTGGTAATAACCGATGATCATGGAAGGCAGGCTTAAGAGGCCGGTGTCACTGTAGAACAACTCCTTGGCATCGAAGACTTCGAAACGTTTAAAGAGGAGGAACTACAATGGAAATATTTTCGCGGCCAACCTATGGTCAAGCCTAAGCAGATCCCACGGCTATCAATGAGAATGTATGAATTGCATCAATGGTACATGAGAGAAGTAAAGACTACCGATCGAGAGTCCCTCATGGTGAGTGTCAAGGCAGAGCATTACTTCCATGAAAAAGATCTGTGGAAAAAGTTTGAAGAAATGTTTCAGTTATTCAATCAAGACGCACTCAACAAATCTATGGTCAGTTGCTATTGTCTGTAAGTGATTTCTTTCCGTAATTTAACTCTCTAGCTAGCTGTAGTGCTCGTTCATTACCTGTAATTATCCTCACTATATTCTTTTCTGTGGTATTATGCAGAATGAAGATATATGAAATGAAAAAAGATGGACGCTATGGCATTGGGTTCATTGACCCAAATACCATTAATGAAAAGACATGGTTACAAGAATATGATCGACCATATACAGAGAAAACCTTGCTACAGTTCTTGAAGCACCTAAATACCCAACCAGAAATACTACTTCCTTACAACTTCGGGTGAGTGGCACTGTCTTGTACTACAAATTCTGTTTTTGCTTACTAGATGTTAATAAGTGTAGTTGATGAGTTATGCACATGCCCGCTTAATTATACAAACATGTGCGCATGCAGTTTTCACTGGATCCTGCTAATCATTGAAGTTGACGAGGGAAAAGTTCAAGTACTGGACTCACTACTTAAAAACGTTAATGACTATGCAATCGTGAGGGGGATTGTCGACAGGTAATTTCAATCATTATCGAACTATAGGTCGGCCTCTTTAGTTCCTTTCCTGATATCAACTAATTAATAACTCCTTTATTCATTTTCTTTGCCGGCGGGCAGGGCTTGGGAAAAGTTCATCAAACAGGTTGAAGGCTCATGGAAACAAAAGCTGAAATGATGTCGACCCAAGGTAATTAATTAATTAGTACTAGTTAGCTACCATCTCTTTAATTCTAGTTTCAATACCATTATCATGTTTGATTAATTATTATCTGATTGAATTCTATTCTCGTAAAGGCCCTGAGGCAGGCGCCGGGGAATAATTTATGTGCATATTACGTTTGCGAGAACATTCGCATGATGACGTCCGAAATGAGCACTAGATTACTTTGGGTACGTTTGCTAGAACACTATTCACAATTTTAACATCATTATCTAATATATATATATATATATACACACACAACTAATACATTCATATTGATCTCCTTCTTTAAAGATGTCGGAGATGCGGGATAAGCTCCTACCAGGGAATCGCGTACGAGCAATTCAATAGGAAATAGCGGGATTTTTGTTCGACCAGGCCATAGATCCCAAAGGAGAATACCATTACAAGATGTAATGCCTCCATGTAATGATCTACAAATTGTAGGAGAAATTGTATATACCAAATTGTATATATATATGTGTATGAATGGTCGTGCGAGAAATTCGATGATATATATATATGATCGGTTCTACGAGAAATTCTATTTATATATGCATAACGTGTACAATATGTAGTAGCGTAAAATATGTTTGAAATGAAAAAGAATTAAATGGAAAACATAAAATTAAAAGAAAAAAATAAACCATAAACCCATAAACCTTTTAGTCCCGGTTGGTAACGGCCTCCAGCCCCCCGGCGCGGGCTCGTGCCATGTGGTGGGCCTTTGGTCCCGGTTCGTGACGAACCGGCACTAAGGGGGGGGGGGGGGGGCGCTTTAGTCGCCGCCCTTTAGGGCCGGTTGCAGAACCGGCACTAAAGGTCCTTACGAACCGGGACAATAGCCCGATTCTGCACTAGTGAATGACGAAATAAGGGCAGTACAACGTTTTTAACACGGTCTCACGAAACGTACCTATGTAGTACAATTTATGGATTTTAATGGGATATAGCGTGATTTAACGGTGCTATAGCCCGTGATTAGTTTATTTTATGGCTGCCGCTATTTGCCATAGTTCACTGTTTTTGACTTTGATTGTTCATAGATCTGTACCATTGGTGCTTGATCAACTTCACTTCTCAAGTAGAAAATCACCGATATTAGACGTGACCAATCGAAATCCTAGGCGGAGTTCAGTCCAAAAAATAATCATGGACGTAGAGAAAGCAAATTAATGGAACCTACAAGTATGTGTGCCCAGTAAAAAAAAATCGTAGTCCAGATGTTTCAATGACACCAGTATGTTTGTAACATGGACGTACGTTAGTTTTTCACTCCTTAGTGTAGAGGAAATGTGAAACAATTCATGGACTAGCGGATTGGGGTGAAATGTTAACTTGCAAGAATTTATCCAAGCATGTCTTACTACCAGCTGTCCCCTGCAGAAAGTACATGAACTACTACCCTATGTGTATTTTTTGTTTTGTTTTATGAGTTGGTCTGTAGTCTCATTTTATAGCATTCTCTACGCCCATGTTATTTAGTTTTTACTGAAAACCCTAAAACCCATAACCACCACCCATAACCGAACTAGCGTTTAGCCCAAATGGTCAAACACAGATCAGAATCCGAGTATATTGTTACCTTTGCCGATTTAGCAGGAGCAAGCGCCATTGCTGAGGTTTCATGATCCACCTCTTCCTGGTTTGGAGAGAAATTGGTAGAGTGAGCCGCATATCTGCGCAACTATTCGGAAACTTGGTTTCGCATATTCCGCACTAACTTCCTGTTGACTTAAAGTTTTGTGTAGCAAAACTTAACAACTTTTGGATAAATTAACTAGTTTAGCACAAACATTCCAACAAAGATCAGAATCAGAGTTCATGGTTTTGCATTTGACGGTTTAGTGGGAGCAAGCGCCATAGTTGAGAATTCATGATGATGATGGACCTCTTCCTCTATGTTTCACGGAGAAAGCTCAATGTGGTGAATCATGAACCAAATTGGAACCCACACGTCAAATCCATCTGTCCACGATGAGTTGCAACATCTGCTTTCCACGTCCCACTTATGAGATAGCTAAGCTAGCCCATGAAGAAAACGACAAGGTGCTTTGATATTCTCATAACAGTTTATGTCCTCTCAAAAAAATGAAAAAGCTTTCCTGCAAAAATCCTGAGACTATTTCCTGGATATTGCCCCTGCCAGAAATAATCTTTATGCACTGCCCAAGAGCACTAGAGCAATAGTCAACTCAAGAAAAAGAGACCAGCTGCCCCCTTCACGTATGATTATAGGTGCAAAATTATGCGTGGCTTTAGTGGTCTTGTCCTAAGTCAACTTGTGAGTGTTCGTGTCATACTATGCATATATGCATGCATGATTACATTGTCATTGCTAAAAAGGTGGCTAGGTGACAAGCAGAGGCAAATAGGGCCACAAATTTCCACCAGAACATGTGGCACTTTATATTACAAAGAAATTGTATTTGAGGCGATTTTAAACTTTATTTTGTGTTGGAGAAAACATGTGCACCAATTATGAGTGACACTATAGGAGCAAAAAGGAATAAAAATGGGCAGGGAAGTCATGATGGATCTCCCTTTTGTCCCTGTCACTGAGCCCAGGGCTCTGAAGGTGAGATACTAGTCTTTGTAGGGGCCAAGGCAATGCTTCCATGCTTATCGAACAAGTGTTAATAGCATAGTTTTAAATAGCCGGCTATAGCGGAGCTATAGCCCGTTATAGCCTTTTCAGCAGGGTGCCGCTAAATGGTCGCCTTCACAAATAGCTCGCTATAGCCCGCTTTAGCCCGCTATAGTTCCGCTATAGCTGATTTGGAGGTCCGCCGCTATTTTCCATAGCCCGCTATTTAAAACATTGGTTAATAGTTGATTGATGTGATGGAGGAAGAACTGCTGCTAGTGAAAGTGTACCTTTTGTGATCATGTGGTCCAAATATTCCCACTAGCTACTCGGTTCACATGCCAGGTAGTAAAATTTTCCTGGAGAACTTTATGCTAGCTGCTACTAGGGGCGATGAAAAACCTTTAAAATCCTGAAGAAAACGACGTAACTATAACCTGAAGTTGATAATCGTCTTGGTTTATAGTAGTAATACTTTACGTGCCTGTCAGGCTAATCTCCTTTTGATGTTATCCAGAACCGTTGTTTAGAGGGATGGATATGGTTCAGAAATCATTTTATTTTTACCCGTGAGTGGGATGTCACAGATTGATATATAGATGGTAGCTTGATGCGGAAGCTCGCCCAGCAACTGAAGGACTGTACGACACATACGCATGCAGCCTTCCATTGCACCGCCATGAGACGAGCACGATGAGAACTGGACAGAGTTGGCGATGTCAGGACATCCACCAAACGAATTCCCACCAAACATGTGAGAAAGAAAAAAAATGGAAGGAAAAGGTAAGAGCTCGTACCAAAAGATCTTTCCTTGCTGATTTTGCAACTGGCTGTTCTGAGTGATTTGTGTCGTTTGGTGGCGACAGGAAATATCTATCTAAGTACTCCCTCATTCCTTAACATTCGATAAAGCTAAACTCCTATCGGTCGGAGTTTTGCAACAGGTCCGAACGACCTGGATGCCGTCCGTTATAGATCGTGCGACCATCACGTTCCAAAACGACTGGTTCGCTGATATTTACAAGCCTTGCCACCGCCTAGTGAAAAAAACGCTTCGTCCATATCTCGTCTTCGGATCCCCGCCCAGCGTCATAAGATAGGGGCGCTCGATCCCACATCCGTCGGCGCACTGGCTAGCGCCGCCGCCGGAAGGCCGCTCCTCCGCCGTCACGCCTCCTCCCCTAATATCCTTACCGCCCTTTCTCTCGTCCCCGTCCGCCGCATCCTACCTCGCCTGCACCTGGCTCGTCGGCGAGCACAGAAGCCATGGCGCTTGTTGCTGCTCACCTACTCCGTATCGCGCGGCGCCTCGCCTCGGCCTCCTCCTCACCGTTGTCTGCCGTTTCAGCCCAAGGCCGTCAGCTCCTCTGCCTCCGGTCAGCGACTGCCTCTTTCCAGCCTGAATCCTCCCAGCCACGCCTGCGGCTCCTCATTTCCCGAGCTCCCTGGCCCCATCGCCCATCTCTCTACTCACAACTCAATGAACAAGGTAGACATGGTATGGTCAGTCACACCCAAACCTTCATCTACCCAAAAATAATAGAAGGGGCTTGACGAGGGCCGACATGCTGGCGTTGGTCAAATCAAATCGTAGATTCGTATCTGGTCAGCTGCATCTAGAGCAGAGGAGATGCCACGCGAGGACGAATCTGTGCATGCCAAAACTGAGTATAGTCCAACACGGTTCAGCCACGGGCATAATTACACGCGTTGATTAGTGATTAGCAGAGCTTCCACAAAAAGTGATTAGCAGAGACGTCTTGGCGTCTTGGCTTTGTGCTCTAGGTTCCTCTGCTTGCTGCACCAGCCAGGACCTGCCAGTTTGGGTTCAGCATTTTGTGAAGAGTTCAACATTTTGTGAGATAACAAGACAGGCAAACCGGCCAAAAAATACTACTCAGTTAGTCAGGTTGATGCATCATCTTTCACTGATCGGTTGCATCAAGTGTCTTGTTCGATCACACAGAGGGAATAGTATTTGTTCTTTGTAAAAAAATGTCACTTTTGTTTGTTCTACAACAGTTGATGCGTCTTTTCACTGAATCTTCCACTGCTCGGGTTACCAACATGACTTTTATGTAATTAACATGCTGCTAATACTGTAGTTATCAGGGTGCTAATGATATAGTTATCACACTGCTTATGCTAAAACTACCATGTTGAATTTCAATGGAGTCATATATGTTTTTAGCATGTCTGCGTTGGTCCGTGGTAACTTTGACTGGGGAAAAAATTGGTGACACATACCTCAATATCGCAAAACTTGATTACGTACGCATAAATACCAGCGTCAAAATACACCCCGATAACTTATGTGCAAATAGCATGATAATTTATCCAGAACAGAGTCGATAATTTTGTGACAAACACCCTTTATTGTGAGGGTTGGTACAAACACCTTGACACCAAGGGAAACGGAATTGTTGGAAACATAACCCCCCCCCCCCCCCCCCATAAATCATGTGCAAATAGCATGATAATTACGCACAATGGAGTTGATAACCTATGTGCAAAAACCATGGTAACTTTTGACCGAGGGAAAAGAATACTTGAAAACGTACCCTCACCCGATAAATTCTGTGCAAATAACGTGATAATTTATGCACAGTGGAGCTGATAACCTATGCACAAACACCGCGATAACCTTTGACCAAGGGAAAAAGAATTTGTTGAAAACATACAACCCCCTCACCCCCCATGATAACTTCTGTGCAAATAACCTGATAATTAACGCACAACAGAGCTGATGACCTATGTCAAAAGATATGTAAAGAACATAGATAGTAAAGGTAGAAGATCATTTCGGGTAGATAGGAGAGCTATTAAAATCCAACTATGCATGCATCACCTCTCACGCACCCCCGACAACTTTTGTATAAGTAGTATGATAACAGACACACCGCAAACCTGATAACTTAGGTACAAACACCATGGTAACTTTAACCCAAGGAAAAAAGATGTTATAACCAAGGTAACTTTAACCCCAGGGGGTTAAGCACCTCGAGTAACTTTATATGTAAATAGCATGATAATTTACACACCGCAAACATGCTAACTAACATACAACTATCGTGATAACTTTGACCCTGAAAAAAAGTTGTCAAAAACAAACCCCCTGGTATTTTTTGTGTTAATTGCGTGATAATTTACTCACCACAATTCCGATAACTCGTGTTCAAACACAATGATAACTTTGATCCGGGGAAAAAGTAGTTGGAAAGATACCCCCGTAACTTTTGTGTAAATAGCATGTGAATTTACACACTGCAGACATGATAACTTATATGCAACACCGTGGTAACTTTGACCTGGGGAAAGTTGTTGAAAACATACCCCTAGTAAATTTTGTGTAAATAGCATGATACTTTACTCACTATAGATTTAATAGCTTACGTACGAACACCATGATAACTTTGACCCGGGGGAAAACTGTTGTTGACAACATTTAGGGATATATGAAAAACACAGATGATAACTCACGTACAAATCACGGTAGCTTTGAATAGGGGCCCCGATAACTTCCGTGCAAATAACATGGTAATATATGTATAACAGAGCTGATAACTCAGGTACAACCACGGAAACTAATGACCACGCTAGTAGAAAAAGGGCCTAATGTGAAGCACATTAGTCCCGGTTTGTAACTGAACCGGCACTAATGGTACCGGTTCCAACGGCTAGGCGGGCGGCGCTCATTAGTACCGGTTCGTGGCGAACCTTTAGTACCGGTTCGTGCCACTAACCGGTACTAAAGAGGTGGTGGCAGGCTGTTGTCAGGCTGGGGCCCCACCAGCACCTTTAGTACCGGTTCATGCCACGAACCGGGACTAGAGATGCAGCTTTAGTACCGGTTGGTTAGACGAACCGGTACTAAAGGTCATCCTATATAAACCCCTTCGTCGGGCACGAGCGCTCTGTTCTTCCCCTTTCCTCTCCTCTATTTTCTTCCTCTTCCTCTCGAGCTCACACTCCATTTTTGCCAAAATTTGTGAAGGTTTGAAGGCACCCCATCCATCCAAGTGATCACAAAGGTTGGCAACTTTGTCCTTTCATCTCTCATTGCTAGATTAGCTCTTGCAATGCTCTATAAGTATAGTGATTTGTGGGTTTTATTTTGGGAGGAATTATATGTGGTAGTATTTGATTTATATGCAATTTGAGGTCAAAATAACTCTTAGTTTGCATATGTAGGTGTGGTTTACTTAGTGCCTTCCCGTCTCCGTCCTAACCACCGTTGATCGCCCGCACCGTCCCGTCGCCGGCACCACCTTGTGGTGAGCCTCTTGTTCTTTTTTTTTATATAAAAAAAATCATGTTTGTGTGATTTAGATATATAGCTACTTGTATAATTATCTTACCCGTACGTTGTTTGTTATACATAGTGCCATGGTTTTGATATCCGTCCCCGTCGGCCCTCGTCCGGGTTATGATTCGGATGTGGTATATTCTCTTTTATAACTATTTGTTGCATTTCGTGTTTATGACAAATTATGCCCATCAAGTTGACATAGATATTTTTATCTAGGAGGTATGTGAAACGGAAATACCAACCGACCCTATTGTCGAGAGGTTAAATTTAGTTGAAAGAGAAAACGAGTATTTGAAAGAAAAATTGAAAAGAATTGAGGGGGAGAAGATGGAATTGGAGTTGCATGTTGCCGATGTCATCGATGATCACACGATCAAGATGGAGAAAATGCGCTTGAAGATTAGAAAGATTAGAAAATATGCCATTGATAGTGAGGCTTGGTATCATTATGCTGTTGGATCAATTGTTACCTTAGTTGCGATCTTGATCGCATTTGTTGTTGCATTTAAATGCTTTAGCTAGAGAGTTATTTGTATGTTTGTTTTATGAGAATAAGTGTTGTATGAACTTTATGTATGAACTTGTATTAATTTGGTCTATTCGGTGCTGTGTAATGAAGATGAGCCGGCAATGGATGTACGATGACCGATGCTCTCCCCAGTTCGTTAATGGCGTGCAAACTTTTCTGCTTGAGGCTGAGGCAAACAAGCGGGCGGATGGTTTTATGTCTTGTCCATGTGCTGGCTGTAAGAATGATCGGAGTTACTCTAAGTCAAAAACCATTCACGTCCACCTGTTTGAGGCCGGTTTCATGCCCCACTATAATGTTTGGACCAAGCACGGAGAAAGAGGGGTTATGATGGAAGACAATGAAGAAGAAGAGGACGACGACAGCTATCCTGGCCATGGGTTCCCTGAATACGATGGTACAACAATGGGGGAAGAAGCTGAGCCGGCAATGCGGGAAGAAGCTGAAGAAGAGGCATCAGATGAGCCCGCTGATGATCTTGGTCGGGCCATTGCCGATGCAAAGAGAAACTGCACAAGTGAAAAGGAGAAGAAGAAGTTGCAGTGCATGTTAGAGGATCACAAGAAATTGTTGTACCCGAATTGTGAAGCTAACAAGAAAAAGCTGGGCACCACACTGGAATTGCTGCAATGGAAGGCAGAGAATGTTGTATCTGACAAGGGATTTGGAAAGTTGCTGATAATGTTAAAGAAGATGCTTCCAAAGGACAACGAATTGCCCAAGAGTACGTACGAAGCAAAGAAGGCTGTCTGCCCTCTAGGATTAGAGGTGCAGAAGATACATGCATGCCCTAATGACTGCATCCTCTACCATGGTGAGTACGAGGATTTGAACGTGTGCCCGGTATGCGGTGCATTGCGCTATAAGATCAGCCGCGATGACGCTGGTGATTCCGAGGGCGAGCGCCACAGGAAGAAGATTCCTGCCAAGGTGACGTGGTATGCTCCTATAATACCACGGTTGAAACGTTTGTTCCAAAACAAAGAGCATGCCAAGTTGATGCGATGGCACAGAGAAGACCGTAAGAAAGACGGGAAGTTGAGAGTATCCGCTGACGGGTCGCAGTGGAGAAAAATCGAGAGAAAGTACTGGGAGGACTTTGCAGGTGACGCAAGGAACGTATGGTTTGGTCTAAGCGCAGATGGCATTAATCCTTTTGAGGAGCAGAGAAGCAATCATAGCACCTGGCCTGTGACTCTATGTATGTATAACCTTCCTCCTTGGGTGTGCATGAAGCGGAAGTTCATTATGATGCCGGTGCTCATCCAAGGCCCTAAGCAACCCGGTAACGACATTGATGTGTACCTAAGGCCATTAGTTGAAGAACTCTTACAGCTGTGGAATGGAAAAGGTGTACGTGCGTGGGATGAGCACAAACAGGAAGAATTTGACCTACATGCGTTGCTGTTTGTGACCATCAATGATTGGCCTGCTCTTAGTAACCTTTCAGGACAGACAAACAAGGGATACCGCGCATGCACGCACCGTTTGGATGATACTGACAGTATATATTTGGATAATTGTAAGAAGAATGTGTACCTGGGACATCGTCGATTTCTTCCGAGCAGGCATCCCGTAAGAAAGAAAGGCAAGCATTTCAAAGGTGAGGCGGATCACCGGACAAAGGCTCGCCACCGTACTGGTGATGATGTACATGATATGGTCAAGGATTTGAAGGTCATCTTTGGAAAGGGTCATGGCGGACAATCTTTTCCGAATGACGCTGACGGACGCGCACCCATGTGGAAGAAGAAATCTATATTTTGGGACCTGCCCTATTGGAAAGACCTAGTGGTCCGCTCTGCAATCGACATGATGCACGTGATGAAGAATCTTTGCGTGACCCTGCTTGGCTTCTTGGGCGTGTATGGGAAGACAAAAGATACACTGGAGGCACGGGAAGACCAGCAACGTATGCACGAAAAAGACGACATACATCAGGGTCATGCCAGCTACGCTCTTACCAAAGAAGAGAAGGAAATCTTCTTTGAATGCCTGCTCAGTATGAAGGTACCGTCTGGCTTCTCGTCGAATATAAAGGGAATAATAAATATGGCAGAGAAAAAGTTCCAGAACCTAAAGTCTCATGACTGCCACGTGATTATGACGCAACTGCTTCCGGTTGCATTGAGGGGGCTTCTACCGGAAAAAGTTCGATTAACCTTTGTGAAGCTATGTGCATTCCTCAATGCAATCTCTCAGAAGGTAATCGATCCAGAAATCATACCAAGGTTAGAGAATGATTTGGTGCAATGTCTTGTCAGTTTCGAGTTAGTGTTCCCACCATCATTCTTCAACATCATGATGCACGTCCTAGTTCACCTATGCGAAGAGATTAACGTTCTGGGTCCTGTATTTCTACACAATATGTTCCCCTTTGAGAGGTTCATGGGAGTCTTAAAGAAATATGTTCATAACCGTGCTAGGCTAGAAGGAAGCATCTCCAAGGGCCATGAAAATGAGGAGGTCATTGAGTTTTGTATTGACTTTATTCATGACCTTAAGCCGATTGGTGTTCCTGAATCGCGGCATAAGGGTAGACTGGGTGGAAATGGCACACTAGGACCGGAACAAATAATATGTATGGACGGGCATTCTCTCACTCAAGCACACTACACAGTTCTACAAAATTCCGCCTTGGTGGCTCCGTATATGGAGGAACACAAGAATATTCTACGCTCCAAACACCCGGAGTAGTCTGACGACTGGATTACACGTGAACAAACGGGGACTTTCGCCGGTTGGTTGCAGACACGTGCCATGCATGACGCCGCTGTTGAAGATGACCTGTACTTGCTGTCCCTGTTACCATCTTCGAATATAATGACTTTCAAAGGGTACGAGATAAATGGGAATACATTTTACACGATCGCCCAAGATAAGAAGAGCACCAACCAAAACAGTGGTGTCCGCTTTGATGCAGCAACCAAGAGGGGAAAGGACACATATTATGGTTACATAGAGGAGATATGGGAACTTGACTATGGAAGTGGTTTGAAGGTCCCTTTGTTTCGGTGCAAATGGGTCAATATGACACGAGGCGGGGTAACGGAAGACCCGCAGTACGGAATGACAACAGTGGATCTCAACAATCTTGCGTACGCAGACGAACCATTCGTCCTAGCCAATAATGTGGCGCAGGTTTTCTATGTGAAGGATATGTCTACCAGGCCGAGAAAAAGAAAAGATAAGGAAGCGAATATATCATACGATGAGCCAAAGCGCCACATAGTTCTTTCAGGGAAAAGAAACATCGTGGGAGTGGATGACAAGACAGACATGTCAGAAGATTATGAAAAGTTTGATGAAATTGCTCCCTTCACAGTGAATATTGACCCGAGCATCCAGTTAAATGATGAAGATTGTCCATGGTTACGGCGTAAAGGGACACACGCGAAGAAAAAGTTTCACACCCAAAGATCCCACTCTGGGATGTGACCGGCTTCACTGTCATCACTTTCTTCTCTAGTGAGTTTCCGGACTTATATATCTGGAAAGTCCCACTTTGGACAAACCGTAGGGAATCTTTGTAATATTTAGGGTGCTTATGTGTTTTGGCATTTGAAACGTGTACTTTTGTGCTTCGGACAAACGTGTACCTTTCTGACTTCATTTGCTATTTTTCAGCTCATTTACTGATTTTTTTAGCTAAATGACCCTGAAATTGAAAAGCACTACAAATGAACTCTGAAATGGTTGAAAGTTGGCATGGTATCATCATTTCACCCACATAGCATGTGCAAAAAAGTTGAGAGGGTTACGGCAAAAACTGGATGCACTTCGTGTACAAAATGGACAATCTCTTTCGAAGTATCAGGGTTTTGGGATAAAACTCATCTGTTACAAAGGCATTTCATTTTTTTAAACTTATTTCAACTCCAGACTTTTGTGCATTCAATATGCACTATTTGAAGCTACGTCATCAATTTTCAACCCTTTCTGACTTCATTTGGTATTTTTCATGCATTTACTGTTTTTTTGAGCTAAATGATCCTGAAATTGAAAAGAACTACAAATGAACTCTGAAAAGGTTGAAAGCTGGCATGGTATCATCATTTCACCCACATAGCATGTGCAAAAAAGTTGAGAGGGTTACGGCAAAAACTGGATGCACTTCGTGTACAAAATGGACAATCTCTTTCGAAGTATCTGGGTTTTGGGCTAAAACTCATCTGTTTCAAAGGCATTTCATTTTTTAAACTTATTTCAACTCCAGACTTTTTGTGCGTTCAGTATGAACCATTCGAAGGCACGTCATCAATTTTCAACCCTTTTTGACTTCATTTGCTATTTTTCATGCATTTACTGATATTTTTGAGCTAAATGACCCTGAAATTGAAAAGAACTACAAATTAACTCTGAAAAGGTTGAAAGTTGGCATGGTATCATCATTTCACCCACATAGCATGTGCAAAAAAGTTGAGAGGGTTACGGCAAAAACTGGATGCACTTCATGTACAAAATGAACAATCTCTTTCGAAGTAATAGGGTTTTGGGCTAAAACTTATCTGTTACAAAGGTATTTCATTTTTTTAAACCTATTTCAGCTCCAGACTTTTTGTGCGTTCAGTATGCACCATTCGAAGCCACGTCATCAATTTTCAACCCTTTCTGACTTCATTTGCTATTTTTCATGCATTTACTGATTTTTTTGAGCTAAATGACCCTAAAATTGAAAAGAACTACAAACGAACTCTGAAAAGGTTGAAAGTTGGCATGGTATCATCATTTCACCCACATAGCATGTGCTAAAAATTTGAGAGGGTTACAGCAAAAACTGGATACACTTCGTGTACAAAATGGACAATCTCTTTCGAAGTATCAGGGTTTTGGGCTAAAACTCATCTGTTACAAAGGCATTTCATTTTTTAAAACTTGTTTCAACTCCAGACTTTTTGTGCGTTCAGTATGCAACATTCGAAGCCACGTCATCAATTTTCAACCCTTTTTGACTTCATTTGCTATTTTTCATGCATTTACTAATTTTTTTGAGCTAAATGACCCTGAAATTGAAAAGAACTACAAATGAACTCTGAAAAGGTTGAAAGTTCGCATGGAATCATCATTTCACCCACATAGCATGTGCTAAAAAGTTGAGAGGGTTACGGCAAAAACTGGATGCACTTCGTGTACAAAATGGACAATCTCTTTCGAAGTATCAGGGTTTCGGACGAAAACTCATCTGTTACAAAGGCATTTCATTTTTTTAAATAACCTAAGAATTACCAAATTGAATATAATGATAAAACACACTAATATTAAATAGAAGAAAAAAGAATCACTGAAAAATCTATTTTTAAAGTAAAGTTATTAATAAACTAGTGATTCACATAAATTTCAAATAATTCAAATTTAAACTATTCAAATTTGAAAACTACTGGCACTAACAGAAAGTTTATAATTTTTTTTACCTAAAGCAAAAAATTCACAAAGAAACTCTAAATAAAGCAAAAAGCAACTCAGAAACAAAAGAAAATAAATAAAGCAGAAAAAAAGCCCGCATACTAGGCCACAATGGCCTGCATACGACTAGAAACCCAACCTGTGGTTGGGCTAAGATGCAGGCCCGCAAGGCCCAGTAGGCCCACTAGGGCAGCGCAGGTGAGGTAGGCCCAGAAGGCCTGCATTAGAGAGGAGCTCGATGCAGTGCCTGCGCCGGGGCTTATAAACAGGTGCTGGCTCCCCTCAATTAGCGAGGTGGGACTAAAAATCCACAGCGCCCCTCGCCTGGCAGCGCACCACCTTTAGTCGCGGTTGGTGGCTCCAACCGCGACTAAAGGCCCCCCTTTAGTCCCGGTTTGAGCCACCAACCGCGACTAAAGGTGGTGCGCGTCCCGCTGCTTCGGCTGGCCAAAAGTGACCTTTAGTCCCGGTTGGTGGCTCCAACTGGGACTAAAGGGGGGCACATATATATAGAGCACTTCAAAATTTTCAGTTTCTCTGCTTTCTTCGACCTCTTCGACATCGCCGCGCCGTTGCCGTCTCGCCTCCCCGACGCCGGAGCTCGTCGCCGCCCCCGACGCCGGCCGCCCGCGCCTCCTCGCGCCGATCCCCGACGCCGCCCGCGCCCGCTCCTCCCCGAGCCCGGCCCGATGCCGCCCGGGACGCTGCCCGCGCCCAGTACTCAGGCCCCGAGCTCCTCGCCGCGCCGCCGACGCCGTGGCCGCCCCAGCAGTGCTCGCTCGCCGTCACCCTCGACGTCACCCCGCGTGAGCTCCCCCCTCTCCCTCGCCCCCTGGTGCCGCCATGGCCTGCCTTCCCCAAGCCCCCCCCCCCCCACACACACACATATGCATGACACACACACACACACCACACATTTTCTTAAGTTAGATGATTTATATGTATTTTTGTATGTTTTAGTATATATGTATAGCAATTTTGACATTTTTTAGAAGAATTTTGACATTTTTTATAGAGGATAGATTGCTTATAGAAAAAAAGTTAAGAAATTTTGACATTTGAGGAATTTTTACATTTTGATCCAATATGTATAGAAATTATTATATATATGTATGAATACAATGTATAGAAAAAAGTTGATGAATTTTGACATTTGATCCAATGTATAGCAATTAGTTTTTGCAAAAGTTGCATATTTTAATGTTGTATTTGCAAAAGTTTGTTATGTATTTGCAATTAATTAGTATATGTATGTATACAATAGATTCTCTTAGTCCTTTAATAAAGGATTTATCAAGAATGCCCCCATTATGGATGTGCACAAGTTGATCCAATTTTTTTCTGATCTCATCTACATACCCTTCTATATGTCACGTTGTCTTGTGTCAAAGTATTGTAGAAATCCATGCATGGCTTCATCATTAGCCGGAAGTAACAGGCGCATGATGGTACGAAGCTCTCCAAAGTTGTTTTGGAACGGAGTTCCTGATAGGATAATTCGCTTTTTGGTGAGAAGTTCAGCAAAGGCCTTTCCGGACTTATATATCTGGAAAGTCCCATTTCGGACAAACCGGAGGGAATCTTTGTAATAGTTAGGGTGCTTATGTGTTTTGGCATTTGAAACGCGAAGAAATATTATGTACAAACAAATTTTCAACCCTTTCTGACTTCATTTGCTATTTTTCATGCATTTACTGATTTTTTTGAGCTAAATGACCCTGAAATTGAAAAGAACTACAAATGAACTCTGAAAAGGTTGAAAGTTGGCATGGTATCATCATTTCACCCACATAGCATGTGCAAAAAAGTTGAGAGGGTTACAGCAAAAACTGGATGCACTTCGTGTACAAATTGGACAATCTCTTTCGAAGTATCAGGGTTTCGAACGAAAACTCATATGTTACAAAGGCATTTCATTTTTTTAAACTTATTACAACTCCAGACTTTTTGTGCGTTCAGTATGCACCATTCAAAGCCGTGTCATCAACTTTCAACCCTTTCTGACATCATTTGCTATTTTTCATGCATTTATTGATTTTTTGAGCTAAATGACCCTGAAATTGAAAAGCACTACAAATAAACTCTGAAAAGGTTGAAAGTTGGCATGGTATCGTCATTTCACCCACATAGCATGTGCTAAAAAGTTGAGAGGGTTACGGCAAAAACTGGATGCACTTCGTGTACAAAATGGACAATCTCTTTCGAAGTATCAGGGTTTCGGACGAAAACTCAGCTGTTACAAAGGCATTTCATTTTTTAAATAACCTAAGTATTACCAAATTGAATATAATGATAAAACACACTAATAGTAAACATAAGAAAAAAGAATCACTGGAAAATCTATTTTTAAAGTAAAGTTATTCACAAACTAGTGATTCACACAAATTTCAAATAATTCATATTTAAACTATTCAAATTTGAAAACTACTGGCACTAACAGAAAGTTTGTAATTTTTTGTACCTAAAGCAAAAATATTCACAAAGAAACTCTAAATACAGCAAAAAACAACTCATAAATAAATAAAAGAAAATAAATAAAGCAGAAAAGAAAAAAAACAAAATAAAAAAGCCCGCCTACTGGGCCACAGCGGCCTGTATATGACTAGAAACCCAACCTGTAGTTGGGCCAGAATGCAGGCCCGCAAGGCCCAATAGGCCCACAGGGCAGCGCAGTAGTTTAGGCCCAGAGCCTGCTTTGGAGAGGAGCTCGAAGGAGCAGCCACGGCTGGGTTTATAAACCAGTGCGGCTGCCCTTTACTCGGCGAGGTGGCACTAAACTTTGTGCACCGCGGGTGGCAGCGCACCCCCTTTAGTACCAGGTCGTGGCTCCAACCGGTACTAAAGGGGGGGGGGGGGGTCTTTAGTACCGGTTGCAGCCACGACCCGGTACTCGACCCGGTACTAAAGGTGGTCGCTTCCCGCCACTTACCCTGGCCAAATTTGACCTTTAGTACCGGTTGGAGCAACCAACCGGTACTAAAGGTACGTCCTATATATACAACACTTACGAAAATTTCACTTTCTTCTTCTCTATTCGTCTCCTCTGCTTCTTCGATCGACAGCGCCGCCGCCCCCCGTCGCCGCCCCCGTCGCGCGCCGTCCCCGTCGCCGTCGCCGTCGCCGCCCCCGTCCCCGTTGCCGCCCCGGCCCGTCCCCGTCGACTCGCGCGCTGCCCCCGTCACCGGCCCGTCCCCGTCGACTCGCCGCCCCCGTCGCCACACCCGCCCCGTCGCCGCCCCGAACCCCGCGGCCGGCCCCCTCCCCCGCCACTCTCACCCCATCTCCCTCCCCTCCACTTCCTCCCCTTCCTCGCGCCGCGTCCTCGGCAAGCAGGCCCGCGTACCGCCTCGGATCCTTCGGGGCGACTCCCCCCGGGCGGTTTAGGGAGGGCTGGGGGAATGCAAGACTCCAGCCACGGCGCCTACCTCGATAGGCGCGCGGAACCCCTGCTTCTCCTCCACACCGTCGCCTCACCGCCCTGGCCCGTCGCCCCGCTGTGAGACCCCCGCCATGCCCGGCCGCCCTCCCAAGCCGCACACACACACACACACATGTACATGTACACACACACACACACACACACACTTAGTGTTATATTTTAGTTTTTAGTTTTTTCTGTTTTTCTGTTTTTTAGTTTTTATACAAAGGTTAGAGATAATAATTAATTAATTAGATTAAGTCAAAGTCAAAGGTTTTAGATGAAATTGCAATGTGGTTTTTGTGAGAGAAGTGTAATTCCAAATGTTAGATGAATTAGCTAGATATATTAATGTTAGATGAATTAGTTTTTTATACTTTTAGTTAGATGAATTAGATATATTAATTAATGTTAGATGAATTAGTTTTTTATACTTTTGTCAAAATGTTAGATGAATTAGCTAGATATATATATATTAATGTTAGATTAATTAGCTAGCTAGATATCATATGTCAAAGTTTGAATTTTGACATATGCAACGATATTTGATCGTCGACATATGTCAAAGTTTGCATAGAGAATTTGCATATAGAATTTGTATATAAGAAATCACAATCCAATCATTTAAAAAATGTTACATTTGCATTTAGTATTTGTTCTCGACGTCAACGATGCCTGGCCCGCATCCTCGCCGTCGAGCCATTCGCGACGACGTCCTGCTTCAGAGGAGCCATGTCCGGGAATGGGCTCCGCCGGGCTGGCACTGGGAGGTGCTACCTTCGGGGGCGCGCTGCTTGGTGAGGAACCCGGCCCCGGGTCCCGTCGTCGACCCGGAGCTCCTTTGGTGGCGTTCGCGTGGGCCACTTTCGGTGCGGAGGATGCCGGCCCCGCCGGAGGTGGTACGTCGCCGTGTCAGGGAGGAGGACGAGCACGTCCGTCGCTACATGGCTGCTATGAACGTCAGGTTCTCCAACACCTGGCAGGTTCTTCGGGGATCTCACCCAGGCTATGATCCTGTGATGGTTCCTTCTCTTTGGGTGTCCACCGCCCACGCCTCAGGAACCGCGAGTGAACTAGATTATTAGATAGTATTCGATCTATATTAGCTAGCTAGTGATGTATTCGATAATATTCGAGACGATGTATTCGAGATTATATATATTATTCAATAATATTCGAGACAATGTATTCGAGATTATATATATGATTCGATAATATTCGAGACGATGTATTCGAGATTATATATATTATTCGATAATATTCGAGACGATGTATTCGAGATTATATTCGATGATGCATATTATGTACTATGATTCAGTTTTTCCTTATTGATTGCATGCATGCATTGTAATTTGAATACTAAATTGTTTTATATTTCTTCTGGATCAGTTAAATAAAAGCTATGGACAATACCGGCAGAGAAGGAGAGGAGACCCTGTTCAACATCATACGCTCATCCCATCGCCCAGATGAGTTTGAAGAAGATGACGGCTCGCAATATCTGAACCCTACTGGTGAGGGTATGATATTTGATGAAGACGAACGAATAGATGAAGTCCAGAACTATGATTATGATGACGAAAAAAATGTTGATCTTGAAATAACAAAGACCGGCGAGGTATATTTATATAAGCAGGCATCTGGTGATCATCACATGTTTTAAATGATTTGTATATATATTAACGAATCGATCTTTCTTCTTTCAGCCCTCCGGATCGAGCAAATCTTCTACAGGCAGCAGGACAGTGCGAGGCCCGGCCAAAAAGTTGAAGGATGGCGTAAAGTACAACATCGATGCCATCAAACCTAATGGCGAACCAAGCGAGCCTAAGAAGAATGTGGGCAAGTTCGTTCGTCAGTGCGGAGTTCTTGTGAAGGACCAAATCCCGATCTCCATTCAAGAATGGAAAAAGCCAGCAAAGGAACGTCCAGATCTTACTTTTGTTGACCAAAGAGCAAAAGATCTGCTTTGGCAATCTCTCATGTCACATTTCACCCTACCAGATCATTTCACAGATGCAGATGTGCAGAAAGTCAAAGACGCTGCTCTTAGGAAGATGGCGGTTGCATTCAACAACCACAAGAAAAGTATATGGGCCAAGTACGTCGAAGGAGGAAAGAAGACTCCAGAATTCACGGGAACACTGGAGAAGCAAAGAGATCACTGGCCCGCTTTCGTGAAATTCAAGGAATCGGAGTTAGCTAAGGAACGGTCGAGAATAAACAAGCTCAATGCCGCGAAAAAGGAGCATTACCATAGGCTGGGGCCAGGTGGCTACGCGGTGGCCCGGCCTAAGTGGGATAAGGCTGAGCAACAGATGGTGGATGCAGGGGTCATTCCAGTTACATTGAGCTGGCCCCCCAAGTGCAGGACTTGGTTCTATGCGCATGGGGGGACGTTGGACCCAAAGATAGGCAAGGTTTTGGAGAAGGCAAGTCTTAAAGGAGCGGACCTCAAACTACTTGTTGCAATAGAAGAGGCTCGAACGGGGGTGTTCACGCCCAACAGAGAGAACAACAAGCTTACGCACACCCTGGGAAATCCTGAACACCCGGGAAGAACACGAGGCAAAGGCGTTGTTCCGTGGTATGAGGTGTTTGAGGACTGGAACGCCAACTATAGAAGCCGTGCGAGAAAGAAGATGGAGGAGGAGAAGAAGAGGAAGCTGGAGGAAGAGCAGAGGAAGCAGGAAGCAGAACGCCTTCAAGGCCTAGAATCAGCGCACGCAGAGTTGGCACTCCAATTCCAGCGGCAGCAGCAGCAGATCGACTCACTTAGCCAGGAAAGGGGGTCTCAGCAGGGGCAGCAGCTAGCGGATCCAGCATTGGATAGCACCGTCCCATCCATGCCGAGAAGCAGCGTGGGTTCCGCCCCGGGCGAGGCACTGCTGGATAGATACCCTGTGGATGACATCATGGAAAACACTAATTGTGAGCTACACTTCAAAATCAAGAACATATCCATGAAGGTCGCGGACGCCGTTGCTTATACAAATCCCCCTGAAGCAACCTTCCATTGCAACCCGATTCCAGCTGGCTATGCTCGTGTCGTGATTGATGAAGTGGTGGCACAATATTCGGGGCTAGAGCTTGACATTCCTGGAGGTGACGACGAGCACACACTGGGAGAGGCCATACATCGTATCATTCTATGGTGAAAGGACTGCATCATCTTTCCAAGGCCACCAACACCGCGTCAGTCGACTCCTTCTCCAAGTCCGCCACCGCGTCAGCAGACTCCCGCTCCTCCAAGTCATCAGCCACCGCCTCAGTAGAGTCCTGCTCCTTCAAGTCCGCCAACGCGTCAGCCACTCCTCCTCCAAGTCTGGCACCGCATCAGCCCACTCCTCCTCCTCCAAGTCCGGCACCGCGTCAGCCCACTCCTCCTCCTCCAAGTCCGGCAACGCGTCAGCCCACTCCTCCTCCTCAAAGTCAGGCATCGCGTCAGCCGTCTCCGCCGCCTCAGCGGGCTATGCCGCCTAAGCAACAGCGGAAGAGAGCCGCCGCAGCTATGGTGGCTAGCGGTACAAGTACAGGTACAGGAGGCAAGAGATTCCAATTTGGTCCAAGCCTCACGCCTTTTCCGAAGAGGCCTTACGACCTGACTGAGGAGGAAAATGAAGCCGAAGTGCAAGCCCAATTGAGGGCCCATTTTGGACCGAAACCGCCACGACCGCCAAAGGAGACAGTACCTGAGCATGTCATTGACCACTTTATTCGTATGGCTGAACCAATAGCTCCCAAGCCTATTGACTCAGATTATGAGCACCAAATCAGGAAGGCATATCAAGCACAAAAAAAGAAGGAGTCGAGCTCGAGCTCGAGCTCCAGCCAAGCAGCTGCCAAAAAAAGCGGGAAAACTGTTCCCCAGCTGGGAGAACTGTAGGAGATATGCCCTAGAGGCAATAATAAATGTTATTATTTATCTCCATGCTCATAATTAGGTTTATGTTCCATGCTATAACTGCTATGGTTCTCGAGTTTACAATAACCACGAGGCTCGGAGGAAGACTCATATGCACGTGTGGAATAATAAACGGTAAAATGTATTCCTAGTCTAGCCTCTAAGACTAGCTCAAGTGTTGCATGATGGTCCTGTTTTCCTGATCATGGGCATGTCCATGCCAGCAACTTTGAGGGCACAATGTTAGAAGAACATTTGTGTTGAATCGACCCAATTGATGTTATGCTATGAGTTACTTTCATCACAAGTTAATGGTTAATAACACAGAGATGGTTAACGTTTGCATGATTCCTTAAACCATGAGAGTATCGAGTTTCTTCATGCTTGCTTCATGAACTTTGGGGTTTGTTAAACGTCATCCGTAAATGGGTGGCTATTACGGCGGCTTACGGGTTCATGGAAAAGTATGTCAAGTAACTTGATAGCTCAAGATTGGGATTTGCTCCTCCGATGATGGAGAGATATCTCTGGGCCCTCTCGGTGTTACGGTATCCATCATCGTCTGGCCAGACACTTTGTGATTTGATCACGGGGATGCCGGAACATGGTAACGAGAAAAGAGAACAAATACCGGTAACGAGGTAACTGGCATAGTGGACAAGTTGTTGACCCACGGGGATGCCATCATGTCTCACCTCGGATATTTGTAACATATCGCGAAGCAACAGGAATAGCACACGGCAACTGGAGGTTCACTCGAATATTCATTCGTGTGGGTATAGGGGTCAATATGGGTGTCCACGACTCCGATGTTGAACATTGATCGGAAAGGGTTCCGTGTCATGTCTATACTTCACCGAACCTATAGGGTCACACGCTTAAGGGTCATCTATCTGCTGAATACTAGACAGGGAGTCTGAGAGAAAATCACCGAAAAAGTTTCGGATACCGAAAAAGTTTCGGACAGCGGAAAAGTTCCGTAGAGAGAGCTCACAGGATGAGTTCCGGTGAAACTGAAAAGTTGTTTCGGGGTATTCCATTAAGTCAAATTGGTTTCGGCACAAGCCTGATAATTCTTGGAGGGTGCCAGAATCATTCTGGAAACTTCTGGGAATTTTTCGAGATGAAAACCGGAAATGTGCCAGAGCTGCCGGAACCGCTTCAGATGCTTTTCGCAGATGAAATCACTAAACTGGAATTGTTCCAGAACGCGTTGAAAATTATTATGGTGGGTACTGGAAATGTTCTAAGCCCACATAAATATTTTCAGTTCGAACGGACGCTGAAAAATGTCGTTGTGAATAGTGAAAGTGCTTTTTGGGTTACTTTTTGGAAAGCCACTTGTTTGGGCTTTATCCCAAAAGATCTAGGGATGACATGGATGGATTGGGAGGCCCTCTTGGGGGCCCCCCAAGGGGTGTGGCTGGCCACACTTGGGGCTCCACCATGGAGCCCCTCTTGTTCCTTGGTTTCACTTCTATGCCCTTGGTGGAAGGACTTCATTCGTGTACTTTTGGGTTTTATTGTAAAACCACCCTACCCCTTGGGATTTCCTATAAATAGAGGTGGAGGGGCAGCCCTCCACACTCATCCCTTGCTCTCATACTCATGCCATGTAATTATCTGGCTTCTCTCTCCCTCCCACGAAAAGAGTTTCGTAGAGCCGAAAGGCTGTCTGGGTTCCGGTGGGAACTAGTTCTGGACGGCGAAGCCCTGCCGGATAGATGACACCGTATGTGTGCAACTCTATAGAGAGGTCGTAGTTTCGATCTTAGTGCCCGAGGGGCTGTTCGAGAGTGCCTCCCGAAGGGCTCTCCAAGTGACGGTCCGAGTTTTGTGAGTCCTCCCGAAGGGCTGTCCGAGTGACCGTCCGAGTTTCGAAGGTCCTCCCAGAGGGCTGTCCGCGACATCGTCCGGAGGACTGTCCGACCGCCTCCCGGAGGGCTGTCTGAAGGGAAGATGAGGGTATACATCCTCGTGGTTGGGAGGTTGTAAATCCTAGCTGCGGGGATCTGCACCGCCGATCGTCATCGACTCTACTTCCGCTACGCTACGAGTCGGTAACGAAAATGATCAAACCTTGTATGCAGTCTCCATAGTGGTCCTGGGCTGGTGCGTAGGTCGGAAAATTTTGTTTTTTGCTGCGTTACCCTACAGTGGCATCATGAGCCGTGCCATGCATAGATGCAGGTTGCGATCTAGAATACATAGTGATGTATGGGTGTTGCACAATATAATTAGGTAGTAGATGAATTCTATTACTGAAAATTATTTGTGCGGGTAGCAGATGAAATCTGGTACCCGATGTTCTTGTTGCTTCCCTGGAATTTGCATATTTCTGATCTTGATAACAGTATGGTGGAGTTTCAATGTTCTGGCAATCCGCGATCCTGATTGATCAACGAAGTGCTAACAGTTCATTGAATTCCACCGTAGTTAAAAAGAAAGATGAAATTTCGCAGACAAAAGGGCAATGCAGATATGATCTGCACGGGGGTCATGCGTATGACGAAGTTTAGTATGGGGTTCGAGATTTTATTATCTCGTGCTTCATACACCCCGCATTGTTAATCTAGCGACTTGAATTATCATACTTGATGATGGACGTTGGTAGCTTCGGTTTGTTTCGAAACCTTAGAAGCCACGAAAAACAAGTTTTTTGCATGAACCAATTAGAGGCGTCTAACTTGGTTTTGCAGGAGGGTTTGCATGTGCATGTGATGTGGTATAGCAGTGCTCATAATAATTTGATTATGTATGAGATGACTATATAATGTAAATTTATTAACATGACCTGCGTGTCATGATTCGGCATGATGGCTGGAGCCATATGATTGCACTTTAATGACCTGCGTGTCAACCTTGTTGTAATGCATTATTTTATTAGCTATAGAGATAGCAATATTATCTGGTGCATCGACAAGGTAGTGGCAATCTTCGTGAAGGTGAACACCGACGCGAATGCCGAAGACGAAGGAATGAAAGACTTCTTCGTCAGAAAGGGCTATACCATATCATGCTATTATGAATTGCCTGAGATGTTTATCCCTTATGATGCACCCTTCTTGATTGCGCGGTAGTCGCTTTTATTAAGGTGATCTCTCACAAAAATATCAAGTAGTTAGTGTTCTCCCAAGTGTAGCACCGTCAGGGCACCTAACTTTTTGGGGTAGCACATGGATACATGGGTACAAATGATTAGGGAAGTGTGAGGCAGGTGAGTTGAGACCTTGCAACATGATCACTTGGTTGTCTTGACGTTCAGGCATGAAAGTCATGAGCTCGGAACACACGCATCGAAAGATGAACAAGAGTCACATAGAGATGTGATTGGCAAGTTGGCCTACCGATTGCAATTCTCGTCACTTGAGATGGATACATCCTTGGCGTTGAATTGTAATATGGATCTTGAATCACTCACAATCAATTTTGAGAGATATTGATTTGAGTGGGAGCGCACTTTTGAATTGACTTGTTTAATTCTCAGTGCAATTAATTATGAACACTGTCTAAGTGTGGTTTGCTAATAGTTGTAGAATAATGGCTCGGGTTTCCACCTTCCCTATTAAATTTGAATAGCTGTTAAATATCTGGTTAAAACTTTACGGTTGGTAATGTAATGTGAGGATTGTCCTCAAGAGTGCCGAGAAGGACTTTGTCCTATCGCATACTTTTGGTATTCTCCCGCTAATGCTATGGATCATGTGACTCTCGTCCTTCGATCCAAACGCTAGAATTCCGTTTCAGTCAAGTGCAATATGTTTGCTTCCATGAGACCCGAACTTCGAAAGTTTGGATAGTTATGTGATATTCATGGAATCTGAAAATCATTTTCAGAGACAGACAAAGGCTAAAAGATATGAGATATCCAAAGCAATGTTTGTTTGCAAACTATTAGTAAAGGAGTTTTACTATGCATTAGACTGATAAGAAAGGGATCTAGAAGAACGCCTGTCATATGATGAAAGGTGAATAAAACAACAACTTAAAGAGAAAGGAAGTGTCCGAAGGGTGTTAGTGAAACTTTCACGCCCAGGAAGTCCGGGGCTAACGCCACTCTTAAGTTGGGTGCTTCTTCTGAGAGTAGGAGAAATACTAAAAGCTAAACTGTTAGAAGTATAAAGGCAGAAAGAAAGAAGACTGGAATATCCAGCTCATGTATGAATGTCATACAAGTTTTTGATGTATAGAAGGCTGGTCAAAGATATAGTTCTTGGGAATTATGGTTAAACATGTTGATCACTAATTCTTGGGTATTGTGAGTTAATCACAAAGATACCCGCTCGATTGCTTTCTGTTGCAACTCGATGTAAGAACTACTATGGCCTGAAAGACTAGCCAGGAATGAGGTTTTGATACACGTTGGGAACATAGTAATAGTTACTATACCTTCCATCGGTGTATTCCCTATGTATTTACTTGCATAATTCATTTTGGAGTTTCATAGACTCTAGCCCTTTGCATAAGGAATCTTGCAAAAAGGTTGTTCATAAGAGAACTTTTTATGTTCGATGTTATGAATAACATAAGGGCCATACTTTCATTGAGAATGAGATGTATGTTATGAATAATGATAATAATATATTACCTCTGTTTTTACTTTCATAATTCATTTTAGAGTTTCATACACTCTAGCCCATTGCAAAATGTTTGTTGCAAAAGGGTTGTTCATAAAAGGAACAATTGTTGTTCAGTATTATGAATAACATGAAGGGCCATGCTTCCATCCAGATGGGATGTATGTTATGAATATTGATAGTAATATGATACACCCATAACACTGACGCTAAATGTCATAAGACTAAAAGAATATCACACAAGTGTGGCACTGCATTTGGTCACATTGGAGAAACCCGCATGGATAAATTCCATTATGATGGATTTTGAAGTCGTTTGATTTTGAATCATCTGACACTTGCAACTTTCCTCTGAAAAGTGAAGTGACTGAAATTCCGTTCACAGGCCATAAGGAACGAGCAAAGAACTTATTGGTGATCATACATTTTGATGTATGTAGTTCAATAAATGTTGTTGCAAGTAGTGGATTTATCTGTCTTCAGAAATGACTCAAGTAGATATATGGATATTTACTTGATGAGACGTAAGTCTGGATCTTTTGAATTCATTCAAATGGTTTTCAAATATGAAGTAGAAGTAATTGTAACAAGAAAATTATGTTTCTACAATTCGATTGCAGAAAGGAATATTTGAGTTACAAGTTTAGCGAATGTCTGATGAGTTGTGACAGGGGTTTCATAACTTGCACCTCCCGGAACACCACTGCAAGTGGAAAGTCTGTGAAGATGTAATCGAACCATTTATGACATGGTAAGATCAAAGATGACATAAATAAATTTGCCATTATCCCTTTTAAAGAGTGATGCTTTAGAGACTGCGGCTTTTACACTGAAAAGAGCTCCATCGGGTCTGTTGAAATGACACCATGGTATGGTATGCCCAACCATGTTATATCTTTTCTTAAACATTTGGAATATGGGGATTGTGTAAAAGGTTACAAACATATTCCAAATCAGACAAGTGCTACTTTGTAGGTTATCCCAAGTCATTGGGTATTCCTCCCTCACTATACCGAGGCAAATAGGTTTGCCACAAAGAACGGTATGCTTTTTGAAGAAAATGGTTCTTTCAAAAAGGTGAGTGGGAGAATAGTGCAACGCGACGAGATAAACAGTATCTTCGTCATCAGGTCAAAGGAAAGAGACCTTGGAAGTAATTCCGGAGTTTCCTACTGCGACTGATACGGAAGTCTCTACAATAAAATGTATGGACTTCAGTCGAACTTGCAGCTGAACCACGTAGGCAAGGCTCGTGCAAACCTCTCAGGTGAGCAAATGAGATATTGTTGTTAGACAATAATATATCTACGATACACAAGGAAGCATTGATGGGCCCTGACTCCGGAATTGGCTAAATGCCAATACAATCCGAGATAGTCTCCATATAAATGTTTCAAGATTAAAACCTTGATACACCTTTCGGAAGACTTAGAGTCTAACGAATTTTATGGAACTAAAAACTGATACGGGTAAAAATGTTTTATCCATAAAGCTCGACTTGTTGCAATATACAAGTTCAAGGAGTTGACTACGATGAGGTTGTTTCACCGTAGCGATGCTTAAAGTCGGTTCGGGTTGAACTAGCAATTAATACATATTTCAAATCATGAGATATGAAACAAAGGATGACAAAAGGATTTCCATCTGATGGAAATAAAACCAAGGACTTGCATGTGTTACAGTCCAAGGTATTTTGTCATTCCATAGGATGCTAGTAAGTATGCAAACTTCAGAGTTCCAGCAATGGACATAAGAGAGCAAAATGGAGTTGGAATCTTCGTGTTTTGATGAAATGGTCAAAGGGGTTTGACTTCATCAATGGGTAACGAAGATGCTTATGATTCAAGAAAGTAAGTGGGAGCATAATAAAATTTCTAAAAAAACGTTGTGTGCTTGACACATTGTTAATTGGAAATAAATTTCTTGACACGAATTAGGACTTCATTTGAAAATAGTTTTTCGATGAAGTGCTTGGGCTAAATAGCCTTTATATTAGGCATGATGATCTATGGAGATAGATTTACCTAATGGGGCTGAGCAAAGATACATATTGACAAGATGCTAAAACCTTTTAGCATTAAAACGTCAAGGAGTGATTCTTGCCGAAGTCACATGGAAAGAGTTTTTGCAAGACTCGGTGTCCCAAAACACTGATGAGCAACATACATGATGGAGATTCCACACACTCTTGTGTTTGGATTAATCATGTATTCCATGGTATGTAAAAACAAACCAGATATGTCCAATACTCCCAAAGTTGTTGCGAGTATAGATACCAAAGTGATCAAAAGTACTGATCATGGGACAACAGTGAAAAAGGGTCATTGAGTACTATAGTAGCACTGATGACATGTTTTCTCGCAAGCAGAGATCATGAAGAGTTCGTTGTAAAAGGTTACATCGATACAGTCTTCATCCATGCTCCAAGCGATTTTCGATTTAAGTTAAGGGTTTTGTGCAATACACAAAATGGTGGCACGGTAGTTGGAAATTTGTAACACCCCCTTGTAATAAGCTCTGTGACACTCTGTTAAAACTGCCAAGTCATGATCATTTGCAGTGCCAAGTCATATGGGTTAATGATCCAACTCAAATTCACATATGAAAATCAACTCAAATTCAAAAGTGAAATATAAAGTTGATCAAACACTGTTGGGAAAATATTCATTAAATGGCAAATAATTCAGGAACATTTCTAAAACCAATATCAAAATATTTGGAGTTGGACAAGTGACTCAAACAAGATGAAACAACACCTAAACAGAATATTCAAATCCATTTAAAATCATTTCAAACACAAATGAACTCCAAATCTGCGCAAACCACTTTTTGGTGAGAGATAATATTGCATTGCAATATTTGGGCCAACTTCCACATTTTTCAAAAGAGCACAATTGGCCTAATCATTTTGAAACAGAAAAAGAATAAAAGAAAAGGAAGAAGAGAAATAAGAAAAAGGAAAACGCTACTGTTGGCTGGGCCTAAGTGCACAGTGAGCAGGCCCAGTCCAACAGCAGCCCACCCCTTCTCCCTCCTCGTGCGTGTCGGCGCTCACCTGGCCGCGCGCACCCGCGCCAGCCGGGCGGCGACACGGCGATGGTGCCGACGCCACCGACAGCCGGATGGGATAAGGGCGAGGCCATTCACTCCCCCTGGCTCCTCCTATCACTTCTCTGTCCTCTCTGCCTCTTCCCCTTCTCCAGATCCGGCCACTGAGCGCCGTCGACTCCGCGCCTCTGCTCAGTCGCGGCCATCGGCGACCCCGTGCTCGTCCACCGTGCCGGCCAGCTCCGCCGTCGTCTTCCTCATCTATTGGAGGCCTCAGCTGGAGCTGGGGAGCACGGAGCCACTGGATCCCCTTCGATCTCAACTGCGTTCACCGCCGTGCGTCTTCGTCTCCGGCGACGCCTCTGCAGCTCCTAAGCTGACACCGGGCCACATGGTGCCTCCCCGGTGAGCTCCTCGTCCTTCCCTACTCCCTGCTGGTCCTGTCGCGTAGTCTAGATACCTCTCCCATGTGCGCCCGAACGCAGCACCGCGGAGCTCGTCGACGGCGAGTCTCCGGTGACCAAATGGTCACGGGGTCGCGCCCGTTGTGCTCAGTGCGTCGAGTAGAGCTCCGCTGGCCCAGCCGTTCGCCCGTTTGCGCGCTAGAACCCCGAACCCATCGGCACCCGAACTCCGGCGTCCGCCGCGATGCTCGCCGCCGTCGCTGCACGCCGTCTCCGTCCACGCCACCGCCCGGGATCGACGCGGCGTTGCACGCACGTTCGAACGCGACCAAGAACACGCGAAATGGGGCACTACAGAGGATTTCCGACGCCTGCCGACGTTCGGCCGCCGCGCGTGAGCTCGCCGGAGCAACTCCGGCGGCTCCGCTGAGCTGGTACCGTCGGGGCCCGCCTCTGTGACGCTGCCAGTGGGTCCCACGGGCCCAGTTGACCGCGCTGACCGGAGTCAACGCGCTGACGTGGCAGCACAGTGCGACTGACATGTGGGTCCCCCTCGTTTAATTAACCTAAATAAACATTTAATTAAATAAAACTAGTTAATTATCCTAATGACCCACTGACAGGTGGGGTCCGCCCCCCTAATTAACCCTAGAATTAAAATTAGCCCACTGTTAAAATAACAGATGCTGACATGTGGGTCCCACTGGACCCACATGTCATATTTGACTGGTCAGCGGTGCTGTTGACCGCTGACGTCACAGTGACGTCATGCTGACGTCATAATTCATTTTTTGATAAATAAATAAATTCCAGAAAATCAAGATAAACTTTGAATATTCATAACTTTTAAACTGTAGCTCAGATTGAAAAAGTTAAAACATGAAAGTTGCTCAGAACGACGAGACGAGTCTAATCGTGCCGTCTGTTTCTTCATCGAAACCCCCTACGTAGAAGAACTCGTAACTCCGGACCCGAATCCGGTAGATGAATAGTGCACACACCCTGGTTATTAAATCCCATATTAATTCTAAAAATAACTAAAATGACTTAGATGCATAATAAGGCAACCCTGCACTGCATCATAGCATCACGCGCACCGTATTGCATTTGTTTGCATTATGTTTACTTGTTTCTTCCCCCTCTTCTCTCTCGGTAGACCCTGACGTTGGCGTAGCTCCCGAGGCAGACGCAGCTCAGGAGTACGACTACGTCCCCGACGATACCACTAAAGACCTTGCCCTTGCCCCAGAGCAAACAGGCAAGCACCCCCATTTTGAGCATGCCTATATTGCCTATTCTCTTCTCTCTTATGCTTGCATTAGAACTGCTACTGCTACTGTTTCCTATATCTGTTGCATAGCCTGTTTATTATAACCTGCCTTGCTACCTTACTGGTTATCCTAGACTGCTTAGTATAGGCTGGGTAGAGACACGACAGAGACCCCCACTTGATCCCGACTGCCCTGCTGGATATCAGAAGACCCGATCATCGGGATTGAAGACTAGACCCTGGCACCGCACATCACTTCTCCCTATGTTGGTCGACACTGCTGGGTTACTATCGAGTGCCGAGGGTGATACCTCGTCAGCACTTCTGATGTTAACCTTGTAGGTTAGTTACTCGGTCGTGGTAAGCGAGGGTGATTCCTCCTACACCACCCCCGATAACGACATCGTCGTGCAACCTCTCAAGTGTGGACCTCGAGGGTGAATCCTCCTTCGTTCACCTTGATGATAACATCGAGCGGGAATTCCGTCGAGGGTGATTCCTCAGGGTTCCCTTCGGTGTCAGACACACAGTTACCTTGGATATTTGACTTGACTATGAACCATGATACTAAAGACGGGTCAGCCCTGAGGGGTACCCGCGCGAGCTTATTGCGAAGTGATGTGGAGTCGGGTTGACCTGGATGGTGCCCGCGAGATAACTACGAGGCGTGGCCGCGCATTCTTAGCCCTTGCCGCAAGTCTTCGAGACAGGGCAACGGGGTCACATCGATCGTGAGTCTCTGCTCGTTTCCGCGCGCTCCTAATCCACTACGGTTTGGTTATTTGATCCGAGGGGCCTCTGGCCCGATAGCACTAACCATCACGTGGGCATAGTATGGGCGTTCTGCGTCGTATACTTCAGCCAGAGCTTAATGGACGTCAGCGACTGAGCGGCGCGCGCTGAATTGGACTGGGAACGCAATCGCGCTTGTATAAGGGGTTGCTAGGTCTGCTTTCAGCCGCGAACGCAACGTGCAGGAGTTCCCGGGGCGAAGGCCCAAGATCCCTGGGCGCATAGGTTTAGTCCGGCGTGCTGACCTCTCTATTAGGTATTCGGTTGGGTTGCGGCGTGTTGTTTAGCCGAGGCGAGGCATGACCCAGAAAAGTGTGTCCGGCCGGAGTTAATCGAGCGTGGTGGGTAACTTGGTGCACCCCTGCAGGGAAGAAACTTCTATCGATAGCCTGTCCTACGGTAACGGACACTCGGAGTTGTATCCCGATCGGTACAACTAGAACATGTGATGAGAACTGGATAGTACGGCTCTGGGATTGCTTTCTCGCAGGGAGTCGAGAAAGGATCTCAGGTCGAGGTTAATGATACTACTACTACTTTACATTATGTACCTCTGCTCTTCTCTTATGCTGCAAGACTGCTGATGTTTGTTGAAGATGCTAGTCTTCGATAGGACTAGGCTTCCCCCTCTATTCTGGCATTTCTGCATCCCAGTCCACATATACAGCCATTCCTTTGACAATGATGCATATGTAGTGTAGATCCTTGCTTGCTGAGTACTTGGAATGAGTACTCATGTTTGCTTTATTTTCTTTTTCCTCCATATTCCATTTGATGCCACCAGACGACGGAGCCCCTAAGCCAGATGCCCCAGCCGACGACTAGTACTACTACCCGCCTGGCGAGTACTACTACTACGAGGAGCCGACTGACGACCAGGAGTAGGATCGGACGGTCCAGGGCAGGAGGCCTACGCCTTTCGATCGTAGTATTTTATTTTACCCCGCCTCTGTGAAGGCCTATCTCTCACTCTGTAATATATCTGTACTCAGATATCTGATGCTTTCGCTGACGCTTGTATGCCATTGAGCTATGTATTCGAGCCCTCGAGGCCCTGGCTTGTAATATAAAGCTTGTATGACTTTATTTATGTTTTAGAGTTGTGTTGTGATATCTTCAAGTGAGTCCTTAGGCTTGATCGTGCGCATTTGCGTGTATGGTTAGTGCACGATTAAGCCGGGGTCGTCACAGGTTGGTATCAGAGCCGACTGCCTCTAGGAATCCCCCTTCCCAATTCCTTGGCCGAAGTTGAGTCTAGTGGTCAAAAATTGTTTTACTAACTTGGCTGTGTGGCTTACGGGCCCACGTCGCCAACTGGGTGGTATTAGGATCTTTTATTCCTCGTCTTTACTCTGGGATTCTAATCTATCATCTATTCGGGTTTAATAAAATTTACTAACACCGACATTTAGGTTCTCGTTAATTCTATCCACCCGGAGAGCTGGATTCAGTGTGATTTCCCTGTCTTTGATCTAATTAGTTTGATAATCATTTTCCTTTCCATTGTTTTGTTTAACCTTTCTCTCCGAGTTGTATTATACTCCGAGTTGTCATTCGATAAGACCGGATTCTGCATCAGAGTGCACACGGAGAGTAGGATCCAGCAAGTTGATCGATCTTCGGTGTTTTCTAAACTCGACTTGAGGTTGGGTTATCACCAGATCCGTGTCCGCGAAGAGGATATTCCGAAGACTCCATTCGTTACTCGTTATGGCTCTTACGAGTACACAGTCATGTCGTTTGGCTTAACAAATGCTCCAGCTACATTCTCCCGCCTAATGAATTACATATTCATGGATTACCTCGACAAATTCGTCGTGGTATATCTGGATGATATTCTGATTTATTCGAAGAACAAAGAAGAACATGCTGAGCACCTTCGTCTTGTTCTGGAGAGACTTCGAGAGCACCAATTATATGCCAAGTACTCTAAGTGCGAATTCTGGCTTTCTGAGGTAACCTACCTTGGACATGTCATCTCCAAGGATGGTATCGCAGTTAACCCGGAACGAGTTCAGGCTATTCTTGACTGGACCCCTCCGAAGAATGTCAAGCAAGTCAGAAGTTTCCTCGGGCTTGCAAGTTATTGTTGCCGTTTCATCGAAAATTTCTCCAAGATTGCCAAGCCCCTAACTAATCTGCTCCACAAAGGCGTTAAGTTTGAGTGGACAGACAAATGTCAGGAAAGCTTCCAGACCCTCAAGGACAAGCTGACTTCTGCTCCAGTCCTTGCTCCTCCGGACTCTCGCAAAGATTTTGTGATCTTCTGCGACACCTCTCGCCAAGGACTAGGTTGCGTCCTAATGCAAGAGCGAAGAGTAATTGCTTATGCTTCGCGACAACTGCGTCCACATGAAGAGAATTACCCAGTGCATGACCTCGAACTTGCTGCTGTGATTTATGCTTTGAAGCAGTGGCGTCATTACCTCCTTGGTAATCGGTGTGAGATTTACACCGATCATTAGAGCTTGAAGTACTTATTCACTCAACCGGAACTTAATCTTCGTCAGCAGCGTTGGTTGGAAACAATCACAGATTATGATTGTGGAATTTCATACACTCCCGGCAAAGCTAATGTGATGGCTGATGCCTTGAGCCGCAAGTCATATTGTAGTAACCTCATGGTAAAGCAAGCTCAACCCCAGCTGTATGAAGAATTGCGCAAACTGAATCTCTGCATCGTCCCGCAAGGTTCTCTTAATAACCTTGTGATACAGCCAGATCTTGAGAAAGCTGTCAAGATTGCGCAAGCCAAAGATGCTGAAATTGGTCTAATGAAGAAAGAGCTTCACCTTCAAAAGTACAGGGATTTCTCGATTGCTGAAGATGGAACCTTGTACTTCCGAGACCGCATTGTAGTACCTCGCTTCGAGCTGATGACTGACAAAGTCATGAAGGAGGCCCATGATACACCGTTATCTATCCATCCGGGTAGTACCAAGATGTATCGAGATCTTCGTCAAAGGTACTGGTGGTCTAGAATGAAGCAAGATATTGCTCGTTATGTTGCCGAGTGTGACGTTTGTCGCCGCGTGAAGGCAGAACATCAGAAACCTGCTGGAATTCTGCAACCGCTCCCTATTCCTCTGTGGAAGTGGGATAAAGTGCAAATGGACTTCATTACTGGTCTTCCCAAGTCTCAAAAGGGTCACGATGCTATTCTTGTCGTCGTTGACCAACTTTCCAAGGTTGCACACTTTCTGCCAGTTAAGGAGACTATTACTGCTAGTCAGTTAGCAGAGCTATATATCTCCAGAATTGTTTCACTCCATGGTATTCCCAAGGAAATCAGTTCAGATCGTGGCAGCATTTTCACTGGCCATTTCTGGGGAAGTTTCCAGAAAGCAATGGGAACTCATATTACCTGGAGTTCAGCTTATCATCCACAATCCCAAGGTCAAGTTGAGCGCGTTAATCAAGTGCTTGAAGATATGCTTCGAGCTTGTGTTATATCCTTCGATAAGAAATGGGAGGAATCTCTTCCGTACGCCGAGTTCTCTTATAACAACAGCTACCAAGCCAGCTTGAAAATGGCCCCCTTTGAGGTTCTTTATGGTCGTAAATGTCGAACCCCTCTGAATTGGTCAGAAACTGGGGAACGACCTCTTGTTGGACCAGACATTATTCAACATGCCGAAGAACAAGTCAGAATTGTCCGGGAGAATCTCAAAGCAGCTCAAGACCGTCAGAAGAGTAATTATGATCGCAAGCGATGGGGTATGATCTATCAACCTGGTGATCAAGCCTATCTTCGTGTCACTCCAATGAAGGGCACCCGTCGTTTCGGAATTAAGGGCAAGCTAGCACCTCGCTATATTGGTCCTTTCCGCATCGTGGCTAGACGTGGACAGGTGGCATATAAATTGGAGTTGCCACCGCAATTCTCCCATATTCATGATGTCTTCCACGTGTCACAACTCCGAAAGTGCTTCAAGGAATCCCCGCACCGTGCAGTGGATCATGAGATGCTCGAGCTACAAGATGATCTTTCCTATAAGGAGCATCCGATCCGCATCCTCGACGAAGCTGAACGTCGAACTCGTCAGAAGACGACTAAGTTCCTAAAAGTGCAGTGGTCGAATCACACTGAAGATGAAGCCACTTGGGAACGCGAGGATTATCTTCGAGAAGAATATCCCGGACTCTTTCCTTCTACCTCCTGAATTCTCGGGACGAGAATTTCTTTTAGAGGAGGAGAACTTGTAACACCCCCTTGTAATAAGCTCTGTGACACTCTGTTAAAACTGCCAAGTCATGATCATTTGCAGTGCCAAGTCATATGGGTTAATGATCCAACTCAAATTCACATCTGAAAATCAACTCAAATTCAAAAGTGAAATATAAAGTTGATCAAACACGGTTGCGAAAATGTTCATTAAATGGCAAATAATTCAGGAACATTTCTAAAACCAATATCAAAATATTTGGAGTTGGACAAGTGACTCAAACAAGATGAAACAGCACCTAAACAGAATATTCAAATCCATTTAAAATCATTTCAAACACAAATGAACTCCAAATCTGCCCAAACCACTTTTTGTTGAGAGATAATATTGCATTGCAATATTTGGGCCAACTTCCACATTTTTCAAAAGAGCACAATTGGCCTAATCATTTTGAAACAGAAAAAGAATAAAAGAAAAGGAAGAAGAGAAATAAGAAAAAGGAAAATGTTACTGTTGGCTGGGCCTAAGTGCACAGTGAGCAGGCCCAGTCCAACAGCAGCCCACCCCTTCTCCCTCCTCGTGCGTGTCGGCACACAACTGGCCGCGCGCGCCCGCGCCAGCCGGGCGGCGACACGGCGACGGTGCCAACGCCATCGACAGCCGGATGGGATAAGGGCGAGGCCATTCACTCCCCCTGGCTCCTCCTATCACTTCTCTGTCCTCTCCCTTGCCCGCTCTGCCTCTTCCCCTTCTCCAGGTCCGGCCACTGAGCGCCGTCGACGCCGCGCCCCTGCTCAGTCGCGGCCACCGGCGACCCCGTGCTCGTCCACCGTGCCGGCCAGCTCCGCCGTCGTCTTCCTCATCTACTGGAGGCCTCAGCTGGAGCTGGGGAGCACGGAGCCACTGGATCCCCTTCGATCTCAACTGCGTTCACCGCCATGCGTCTTCGTCTCCGGCGACGCCTCTGTAGCTCCTAAGCTGACACCGGGCCACCTTGTGCCTCCCCGGTGAGCTCCTCGTCCTTCCCTACTCCCTGCTGGTCCTGTCGCGTAGTCTAGATACCTCTCCCACGCGCGCCCGAACGCAGCGCCGCGGAGCTCGTCGACGGCGAGTCTCCGGTGACCAAATGGTCACGGGGTCGCGCCCGTTGTGCTCAGTGTGTCGAGTAGAGCTCCGCTGGCCCAGCCGTTCGCCCGTTTGCGCGCTAGAACCCCGAACCCATCGGCACCCGAACTCCGGCGTCCGCCGCGATGCTCGCCGCCGTCGCTGCACGCCGTCTTCGGCCACGCCACCGCCCGGGATCGACGCGGTGTTGCACGCATGTTCGAACGCGACCAAGAACACGCGAAACGGGGCACTACAGAGGATTTCCGACGCCTGCCGGCGTTCAGCCGCCGCGCGCGAGCTCGCCGGAGCAACTCCGGCGGCTCCGCTGAGCTGGCACCGGCGGGGCCCGCCTCTGTGACGCTGCCAGTGGGTCCCACGGGCCCAGTTGACCGCGCTGACCGGAGTCAACGCGCTGACGTGGCAGCACAGTGCCACTGACATGTGGGTCCCCCTCATTTAATTAACCTAAATAAACATTTAATTAAATAAAACTAGTTAATTATCCTAATGACCCACTGACAGGTGGGGTCCGCCCCCCTAATTAACCCTGGAATTAAAATTAGCCAACTGTTAAAATAACAGAGGCTGACATGTGGGTCCCACTGGACCCACATGTCATATTTGACTGGTCAGCGGCGCTGTTGACCGCTGACGTCACAGTGACATCATGCTGACATCATAATTCATTTTCTGATAAATAAATAAATTCCAGAAAATCCAGATAAACTTTGGCGTAGCTCCCGAGGCAGACCCCGACATTGGCGTAGACCCCGAGGCAGACGCAGCTCAGGAGTACGACTACGTCCCCGACGATACCACTGAAGACCTTGCCCTTGCCCAGAGCAAACAGGCAAGCACCCTCATTTTGAGCATGCCTATATTGCCTATTCTCTTCTCTCTTATGCTTGCATTAGAACTGCTACTACTACTGTTTCCTATATCTGTTGCATAGCCTGTTTATTGTAACCTGCCTTGCTACCTTACTGGTTATCCTAGACTGCTTAGTATAGGCTGGGTAGAGACACGACAGAGACCCCCACTTGATCCCGACTGCCCTGCTGGATATCAGAAGACCCGATCATCGGGATTGAAGACTAGACCCTGGCACCGCACATCACTTCTCCCTATGTTGCTCGACACTGCTGGGTTACTATCGAGTGCCGAGGGTGTTACCTCGTTAGCACTTCTGATGTTAACCTTGTAGGTTAGTTACTCGGTCGTGGTAAGCGAGGGTGATTCCTCCTACACCACCCCCGATAATGACATCGTCGTGCAACCTCTCAAGTGTGGACCTCGAGGGTGAATCCTCCTTCGTTCACCTTGATGATAACATCGAGCGGGAATTCTGTCGAGGGTGATTCCTCAGGGTTCCCTTCGGTGTCAGACACACAGTTTCCTTGGATATTTGACTTGACTATGAACCATGATACTAATGACAGGTCGGCCCTGAGGGGTACCCGCGCGAGCTTATTGCGAAGTGATGTGGAGTCGGGTTGACCTGGATGGTGCCCGCGAGATAACTATGAGGCGTGGCCGGGCATTCTTAGCCCTTGCCGCAAGTCCTCGAGACGGGGCGACGGGGTCACATCGATCATGAGCCTCTGCTCGTTTCCGCGCGCTCCTAATCCACTATGGTTTGGATATTTGATCCGAGGGGCCTCTGGCCCGATAGCACTAACCATCACGTGAGCATAGTATTGGCGTTCTGCGTCATATACTTCAGCCGGAGCTTAATGGACGTCAGCAACTGAGCGGCGCGCGCTGAATTGGATTGGGAACGCAATCGCGCTTGTATAAGGGGTTGCTAGGTCTGCTTTCAGCCGCGTACGCAACGTGCAGGAGTTCCCGGGGCGAAGGCCCAAGACCCCTGGGCGCATAGGTTTAGTCCGGCGTGCTGACCTCTCTGTTAGGTATTCGGTCGGGTTGCGGCGTGTTGTTTAGCCGAGGCCGGGCATGACCCAGAAAAGTGTGTCCGGCCGGAGTTAATCGAGCGTGGTGGGTAACTTGGTGCACCCCTGCAGGGAAGAAACTTCTACCGATAGCCTGTCCGACGGTAACGGACACTCGGAGTTGTATCCCGATCGGTACAACTAGAACATGTGATGAGAACTGGATAGTACGGCTCTGGGATTGCTTTCTCGCAGGGAGTCGAGAAAGGATCTCAGGTCGAGGTTAATGATACTACTACTACTTTACATTATGTACCTCTGCTCTTCTCTTATGCTGCAAGACTGCTGAAGATTGTTGAAGATGCTAGTCTTCGATAGGACTAGGCTTCCCCCTCTATTCTGGCATTTCTGCAGCCCAGTCCACATGTACAGCCATTCCTTTGACAATGATGCATATGTAGTGTAGATCCTTGCTTGCTGAGTACTTCGGATGAGTACTCACGTTTGCTTTATTTTCTTTTTCCCCCATATTCCATTTAATGCCACCAGACGACGAAGCCCCTGAGCCAGATGCCCCAGCCGACGACCAGTACTACTACCCGCCTGGCGAGTACTACTACTACGAGGAGCCGACTGACGACCAGGAGTAGGATCGGAGGGTCCAGGGCAGGAGGCCTACGCCTTTCGATCGTAGTATTTTATTTTACCCCGCCTCTGTGAAGGCCTATCTCTCACTCTGTAATATATCTGTACTCAGATATCTGATGCTTCCGCTGACGCTTGTATGCCATCGAGCTATGTATTCGAGCCCTCGAGGCCCTGGCTTGTAATATAAAGCTTGTATGACTTTATTTATGTTTTAGAGTTGTGTTGTGATATCTTCAAGTGAGTCCTTAGGCTTGATCGTGCGCATTTGCGTGTATGGTTAGTGCACGATTAAGCCGGGGTCGTCACAAAATTGTTCCAAACAAGTTACTGTGGCGAATTCTATAACAGAGGCAAAGTATGTTGCCGCTTTTAAAAGCGACAAAGAAGATGTTGAATCATATAGTTCATTCATGAACTTAGTATGGTTCCAAGATGGCTTTTGTCAATGGGACACTACTGCAGGTAGTTGCTCCATAACTCAGTCTGAGGAATCCAGGTTCGACCTGTGATTCACATACATACAAAGCCAAGTCCACACAAAATATGAATTTTGTGAAAGCGTGTAAACGTGAGGATATGCAAAGATACACACGGAGCTGAAATCGTCAGATCCGTTGGACATCAGGCTATACCACAAGCGAAGCATATTTACATCGGTGTGCCACAGGTGTGAAGTGCATTAGCATTAACTAGATTATTGACTCTAGTGCAAGTGGGAGTCTGTAGGAGATATGCCCTAGAGGCAATAATAAATGTTATTATTTATCTCCATGCTCATAATTAGGTTTATGTTCGATGCTATAACTGCTATGGTTCTCGAGTCTACAATAACCACGAGGCTCGGAGGAAGACTCATATGCACGTGTGGAATAATAAACGGTAAAATGTATTCCTAGTCTAGCCTCTAAGACTAGCTCAAGTGTTGCATGATGGTCCTGTTTTCCTGATCATGGGCATGTCTATGCCAGCAACTTTGAGGGCACAATGTTAGAAGAACATTTGTGTTGAATCGACCCGATTGATGTTATGCTATGAGTTACTTTCGTCACAAGTTAATGGTTAATAACACAGAGATGGTTAACGTTTGCATGATTCCTTAGACCATGAGAGTATCGAGTTTCTTCATGCTTGCTTCATGAACTTTGGGGTTTGTTAAACGTCATCCGTAAATGGGTGGCTATTATGGCGGCTTACGGGTTCATGGAAAAGTATGTCAAGTAACTTGATAGCTCAAGATTGGGATTTGCTCCTCCGACGATGGAGAGATATCTCTGGGCCCTCTCGGTGTTACGGTATCCATCATCGTCTGGCCAGACACTTTGTGATTTGATCACGGGGATGCCGGAACACGGTAACGAGAAAAGAGAACAAATACCGGTAACGAGGTAACTGGCATAGTGGACAAGTTGTTAACCCACGGGGATGCCATCATGTCTCACCTCGGGTATTTGTAACATATCGCGAAGCAACAGGAATAGCACACGACAACTGGAGGTTCACTCGAATATTCATTCGTGTGGGTATAGGGGTCAATATGGGTGTCCACGGCTCCGATGTTGATCATTGATCGGAAAGGGTTCCGTGTCATGTCTATACTTCACTGAACCTATAGGGTCACATGCTTAAGGGTCATCTATCTGCTGAATACTAGACAGGGAGTCTGAGAGAAAATCACCGAAAAAGTTTCGGACACCGAAAAAGTTTCGGACAGCGGAAAAGTTCCGCAGAGAGAGGTCACCGGATGAGTTCCGGTGAAACTGAAAAGTTGTTTCGGGGTATTCCATTAAGTCAAATTGGTTTCAGCACATGCCTGATAATTCTTGGAGGGTGCCAGAATCATTCTGGAAACTTCTGGGAATTTTTCGAGATGAAAACTGGAAATGTTCCAGAGCTGCCGGAACCGCTTCAGATGCTTTTCGCAGATGAAATCACTAAACTGGAATTGTTCCAGAATACGTTGAAAATTATTATGGTGGGTACTGGAAATGTTCTAAGCCCACATAAATATTTTCAGTTCGAACGGACGCTGAAAAATGTCGTCGTGAATAGTGAAAGTGGTTTTTGGGTTACTTTTTGGAAAGCCACTTGTTTGGGCTTTATCCCAAAAGATCTAGGGATGACATGGATGGATTGGGAGGTCCTCTTGGGGGCCCCCCAAGGGGTGTGGCCGGCCAGACTTGGGGCTCCACCATGGAGCCCCTCTTGTTCCTTGGTTTCACTTCTATGCCCTTGGTGGAAGGACTTCATTCATGTACTTTTATGTTTTATTGTAAAACCACCCTACCCCTTGGGATTTCCTATAAATAGAGGTGGAGGGGCAGCCCTCCACACTCATCCCTTGCTCTCATACTCATGCCATGCATTTATCTGGCTTCTCTCTCCCTCCCACGAAAAGAGTTTCGTAGAGCCGAAAGGCTGTCTGGGTTCCGATGAGAACTAGTTCTGGACGGCGAAGCCCTACCGGATAGATGACTACGTATGTGTGCAACTCTGTAGAGAGGTAATAGTTTCGATCTTAGTGCCCGAGGGGCTGTTCGAGAGTGCCTCCCGAAGGGCTGTCCAAGTGATGGTCCGAGTTTTGTGAGTCCTCCCGAAGGGCTGTCCGAGTGACCGTCCGAGTTTCGAAGGTCCTCCCGGAGGGCTGTCCGCGACACCGTCCGGGGGACTGTCCGACCGCCTCCCGGAGGGCTGTCCGAAGGGAAGATGAGGGTATACATCCTCGCGGTTGGGAGGTTGTAAATCCTAGCTGCGGGGATCTGCACCGCCGATCGTCATCGACTCTACTTCCGCTGCGCTACGAGTCGGTAACGAAAATGATCAAACCTTGTATGCAGTCTCCATAGTGGTCCTGGGCTGGTGCGTAGGTCGGAAAATTTTGTTTTCTGCTGCGTTACCCTACAAGAACAGGCGGTGCAATCGATCCCCCCGCAAATTGTACCAACACATGCGAGTACCGGCGCCGATCAGTTGGTAATAACCGATGCTCATAGAAGGATGGATGAAGAGGCCGGTATCACTGTTTATCAACTCCTAGAGATCGAGCCCATAGATATGATTATAGAGGAGGACATAAAACGGAAATATGCCCGCGGCGAACCTATGGTCAAGTCTGAGGAGGTCAAGAAGCTCTCAATGAGAATGTATGAATTGCATGAATGGTACATGAAAATTGCCAAGACTACCAATCGAGAGTCCCTCATGGTGAAAGTCAAGCCAGAGTATTACTACCATGGGAAAGATCTGTATGTTGAGTTTACAGAACTGTTTCAGTTATTCAATCAAGATGCACTCGACAAATCTATCGCCAGTTGCTATTGTCTGTAAGTGATTTCTTTCTGTAATTTAAGTCTCAAGCTGCTAGCTGTAGTGCTCGTTGATCATTACCTGTAATTATCCTCACTATATTCTTTTCTGTGGTATTATGCAGGATGAAGATCTATGAAATGAAAAAAGCTGGACGCTATGGCGTTGGGTTCATTGACCCAAATACCATTAATGAAGAGACATGTACGCGTCCATGGGAACGAAAAGACACAGAGAAAAGCTTGCTAGAGTTCTTGAAGCTCCTAAATACCAATCGAGATATACTACTTCCTTACAACTTCGGATGAGTCTCACACTGTCTTGTACTACAAATTCTGTTTTTGCTTCCTAGCTAGATGTTAATAAGTGTATAGGGTTTAGGGTAGTTGATGAGTGTTAGTCACATGCCCGCTTAATTTATACATGCAAACATGTGCGCATGCAGTTTCCACGGGATCTTGTTAATCATTCAAGTTGAAGATGGAAAAGTTGAAGTACTGGACTCACTACTTAAACCAGTTACTGAGTACGAAATCGTGAAGGGGATAGTCAACAGGTAATTTCAATCATTATTGAACTATATATGTCGGCCTCTTTAGTTCGTCATTTCCTGGTATCAACTAATTAATAACTCCTTTATTCATTTTCGTTGCCGGCGGGCAGGGCTTGGGAAAAGTTCATCAAACAGGTTCCAGGCACTTGGAAAGAAAAGCTGAAATAGTATCGACCCAAGGTAATTAATTAAGTAGTACTAGCTAGCTACCATCTGCTCTGCCTCTTCCCCTTCTCCAGATCCGGCCACTGAGCGCCGTCAACGCCGCGCCTCTGCTCAGTCGCGGCCACCGGCGACCCCGCGCTCGTCCACCGTGCCGGCCAGCTCCGCCGTCGTCTTCCTCATCTACTGGAGGCCTCAGCTGGAGCTGGGGAGCACGGAGCCACTGGATCCCCTTCGATCTCAACTGCGTTCACCGCCGTGCGTCTTCGTCTCTGGCGACGCCTCTGCAGCTCCTAAGCTGACACCGGGCCACCTTGTGCCTCCCCGGTGAGCTCCTCATCCTTCCCTACTCCCTGCTGGTCCTGTCGCGTAGTCTAGATACCTCTCCCACGCGTGCCCGAACGCAGCGCCACGGAGCTCATCGACGGCGAGTCTCCGGTGACCAAATGGTCACGGGGTCGCGCCCGTTGTGCTCAGTGCGTCGAGTAGAGCTCCGCTGGCCCAGCCGTTCGCCCGTTTGCGCGCTAGAACCCCGAACCCATCGGCACCCGAACTCTGGCGTCCGCCGCGATGCTCGAAGCCGTCGCTGCACGCCGTCTCCGGCCACGCCACCGCCCGGGATCGACGCGGCATTGCACGCACGTTCGAACGCGACCAAGAACACGCGAAACGGGGCACTACAGAGGATTTCCGACGCCTGCCAACGTTCGGCCGCCGCGCGCGAGCTCGCCGGAGCAACTCCGGCGGCTCCGCTGAGCTGGCACCGGTGGGGCCCGCCTCTGTGACGCTGCCAGTGGGTCCCACGGGCCCAGTTGACCGCGCTGACTGGAGTCAACGCGCTGACGTGGCAGCACAGTGCCACTGACATGTGGGCCCCCCTCGTTTAATTAACCTAAATAAACATTTAATTAAATAAAACTAGTTAATTATCCTAATGACCCACTGACAGGTGGGGTCCGCCCCCCTAATTAACCCTGGAATTAAAATTAGCCCACTGTTAAAATAACGGAGGCTGACATGTGGGTCCCACTGGACCCACATGTCATATTTGACTGGTCAGCGGCGCTGTTGACCGCTGATGTCACAGTGACGTCATGCTGACGTCATAATTCATTTTCTGATAAATAAATAAATAAATTCCAGAAAATCCAGATAAACTTTGAAAATTCATAACTTTTAAACCGTAGCTCAGATCAAAAAAGTTAAAACATGAAAGTTGCTCAGAACGACGAGACGAGTCTAATCGTGCCGTCTGTTTCTTCATCGGAACCCCCTACGTAGAAGAACTCGTAACTCCGGACCCGAATCCGGCAGATGAATAGTGCACACACCCTGGTTATTAAATCCCATATTAATTCTAAAAATAACTAAAATGACTTAGATGCATAATAAGGCAACCCTGCACTGCATCATAGCATCACGCGCACCGTATTGCATTTGTTTGCATTATGTTTACCTGTTTCTTCCCCCTCTTCTCTCTCGGTAGACCCCGACGTTGGCGTAGCTCCCGAGGCAGACGCAGCTCAGGAGTACGACTACGTCCCCGACGATACCACTGAAGACCTTGCCCTTGCCCCAGAGCAAACAGGCAAGCACCCCCATTTTGAGCATGCCTATATTGCCTATTCTCTTCTCTCTTATGCTTGCATTAGAACTGCTACTGGTACTGTTTCCTATATCTGTTGCATAGCCTGTTTATTGTAACCTGCCTTGCTACCTTACTGGTTATCCTAGACTGCTTAGTATAGGCTGGGTAGAGACATGACAGAGACCCCCACTTGATCCCGACTGCCCTGCTGGATATCAGAAGACCCGATCATCGGGATTGAAGACTAGACCCTGGCACCGCACATCACTTCTCCCTATGTTGCTCGACACTGCTGGGTTACTATCGAGTGCCGAGGGTGATACCTTGTCAGCAATTCTGATGTTAACCTTGTAGGTTAGTTACTCGGTCGTGGTAAGCGAGGGTGATTCCTCCTACACCACCCCCGATAACGACATCGTCGTGCAACCTCTCAAGTGTGGACCTCGAGGGTGAATCCTCCTTCGTTCACCTTGATGATAACATCGAGCGGGAATTCCGTCGAGGGTGATTCCTCAGGGTTCCCTTCAGTGTCAGACACACAGTTACCTTGGATATTTGACTTGACTATGAACCATGATACTAAAGACGGGTCGGCCCTGAGGGGTACCCGCACGAGCTTATTGCGAAGTGATGTGGAGTCGGGTTGACCTGGATGGTGCCCGCGAGATAACTACGAGGCGTGGCCGGGCATTCTTAGCCCTTGCCGCAAGTCCTCGAGACGGGGCGATGGGGTCACATCGATCGTGAGTCTCTGCTCGTTTCCGCGCGCTCCTAATCCACTACGGTTTGGATATTTGATCCGAGAGGCCTCTGGCCCGATAGCACTAACCATCACGTGGGCATAGTATGGGCGTTCTACGTCGTATACTTCAGTCGGGGCTTAATGGACGTCAGCGACTGAGCGGCGCGGGCTGAATTGGACTGGGAACGTAATCGCGCTTGTATAAGGGGTTGCTAGGTCTGCTTTCAGCCGCGTACGCAACGTGAAGGAGTTCCCGGGGCGAAGGCCCAAGACCCCTGGGCGCATAGGTTTTGTCCGGCATGCTGACCTCTCTGTTAGGTATTCGGTCGGGTTGCGGCGTGTTGTTTAGCCGAGGCCGGGCATGACCCAGAAAAGTGTGTCCGGCCGGAGTTAATCGAGCGTGGTGGGTAACTTGGTGCATCCCTGCAGTGAAGAAACTTCTATCGATAGCCTATCCTACGGTAACGGACACTCGGAGTTGTATCCCGATCGGTACAACTAGAACATGTGATGAGAACTGGATAGTACGGCTCTGGGATTGCTTTCTCACAGGGAGTCGAGAAAGGATCTCAGGTCGAGGTTCATGATACTACTACTACTTTACATTATGTACCTCTGCTCTTCTCTTATGCTGCAAGACTGCTGAAGATTGTTGAAGATGCTAGTCTTCGATACGACTAGGCTTCCCCCTCTATTCTGGCATTTCTGCAGCCTAGTCCATATATACAGCCATTCCTTTGACAATGATGCATATGTAGTGTAGATCCTTGCTTGCTGAGTACTTCGGATGAGTACTCACGTTTGCTTTATTTTCTTTTTCCCCCATATTCCATCTGATGCCACCAGACGACGGAGCCCCTGAGCCAGATGCCCCAGCCGACGACCAGTACTACTACCCGCCTAGCGAGTACTACTACTACGAGGAGCCGACTGACGACCAGGAGTAGGATCGGAGGGTCCAGGGCAGGAGGCCTACGCCTTTCGATTTTAGTATTTTATTTTACCCCGCCTCGGTGAAGGCCTATCTATCACTCTGTAATATATCTGTACTCAGATATCTGATGCTTCCGCTGACGCTTGTATGCCATCGAGCTATGTATTCGATCCCTCGAGACTCTGGCTTGTAATATAAAGCTTGTATGACTTTATTTATGTTTTAGAGTTGTGTTGTGATATCTTCAAGTGAGTCCTTAGGCTTGATCGTGCGCATTTGCGTGTATGGTTAGTGCACGATTAAGCCGGGGTCGTCACAAAATTGTTCCAAACAAGTTACTGTGGCGAATTCTATAACAGAGGCAAATTATGTTGCCGCTTTTAAAAGCGACAAAGAAGATGTTGAATCATATAGTTCATTCATGAACTTAGTATGGTTCCAAGATGGCTTTTGTCAATGGGACACTACTGCAGGTAGTTGCTCCATAACTCAGTCTGAGGAATCCAGGTTCGACCTGTGATTCACATACATACAAAGCCAAGTCCACACAAAATATGAATTTTGTGAAAGCGTGTAAACGTGAGGATATGCAAAGATACACACGGAGCTGAAATCGTCAGATCCGTTGGACATCAGGCTATACCACAAGCGAAGCATATTTACACCGGTGTGCCATAGGTGTGAAGTGCATTAGCATTAACTAGATTATTGACTCTAGTGCAAGTGGGAGTCTGTAGGAGATATGCCCTAGAGGCAATAATAAATGTTATTATTTATCTCCATGCTCATAATTAGGTTTATGTTCGATGCTATAACTGCTATGGTTCTCGAGTCTACAATAACCACGAGGCTCGAAGGAAGACTCATATGCACGTGTGGAATAATAAACGGTAAAATGTATTCCTAGTCTAGCCTCTAAGACTAGCTCAAGTGTTGCATGATGGTCCTGTTTTCCTGATCATGGGCATGTCTATGCCAGCAACTTTGAGGGCACAATGTTAGAAGAACATTTGTGTTGAATCGACCCGATTGATGTTATGCTATGAGTTACTTTCGTCACAAGTTAATGGTTAATAACACAGAGATGGTTAACGTTTGCATGATTCCTTAGACCATGAGAGTATCGAGTTTCTTCATGCTTGCTTCATGAACTTTGGGGTTTGTTAAACGTCATCCGTAAATGGGTGGCTATTACGGCGGCTTACGGGTTCATGGAAAAGTATGTCAAGTAACTTGATAGCTCAAGATTGGGATTTGCTCCTCCGACAATGTAGAGATATCTCTGGGCCCTCTCGGTGTTACGGTATCCATCATCGTCTGGCCAGACACTTTGTGATTTGATCACGGGGATGCCGGAACACGGTAACGAGAAAAGAGAACAAATACCGGTAACGAGGTAACTGGCATAGTGGACAAGTTGTTGACCCACGGGGATGCCATCATGTCTCACCTCGGGTATTTGTAACATATCGCGAAGCAACAGGAATAGCACACGGCAACTGGAGGTTCACTCGAATATTCATTCGTGTGGGTATAGGGGTCAATATGGGTGTCCACGGCTCCGATGTTGATCATTGATCGGAAAGGGTTCCGTGTCATGTCTATACTTCACTGAACCTATAGGGTCACATGCTTAAGGGTCATCTATCTGTTGAATACTAGACAGGGAGTCTGAGAGAAAATCACCGAAAAAGTTTCGGACACCAAAAAAGTTTCGGACAGCGGAAAAGTTCCGCAGATAGAGGTCACCGGATGAGTTCCGGTGAAACTGAAAAGTTGTTTCGGGGTATTCCATTAAGTCAAATTGGTTTCGGCACATGCCTGATAATTCTTGGAGGGTGCCAGAATCATTCTGGAAACTTCTGGGAATTTTCCGAGATGAAAACCGGAAATGTTCCGGAGCTGCCGAAACCGCTTCAGATGCTTTTCGCAGATGAAATCACTAAACTGGAATTGTTCCAGAATGCGTCGAAAATTATTATGGTGGGTACTGGAAATGTTGTAAGCCCACATAAATATTTTCAGTTTGAACAGACGCTGAAAAATGTCGTCGTGAATAGTGAAAGTGCTTTTTGGGTTACTTTTTGGAAAGCCACTTGGTTGGGCTTTATCCCAAAAGATCTAGGGATGACATGGATGGATTGGGAGGCCCTCTTGGGGGCCCCCCAAGGGGTGTGGCCGGCCACACTTGGGGCTCCACCATGGAGCCCCTCTTGTTCCTTGGTTTCACTTCTATGCCCTTGGTGGAAGGACTTCATTCATGTACTTTTGGGTTTTATTGTAAAACCACCCTACCCCTTGGGATTTCCTATAAATAGAGGTGGAGGGGCAGCCCTCCACACTCATCCCTTGCTCTCATACTCATGCCATGCATTTATCTGGCTTCTCTCTCCCTCCCACGAAAAGAGTTTCGTAGAGCCGAAAGGTTGTCTGGGTTCCGGTGGGAACTAGTTCTGGACGGCGAAGCCCTAACGGATAGATGACACCGTATGTGTGCAACTCTGTAGAGAGGTCGTAGTTTCGATCTTAGTGCCCGAGGGGCTGTTCGAGAGTGCCTCCCGAAGGGCTGTCCAAGTGACGGTCCGAGTTTTGTGAGTCCTCCCGAAGGGCTGTCCGAGTGACCGTCCGAGTTTCGAAGGTCCTCCCGGAGGGCTGTCCGCGACACCGTCCGGGGGACTGTCCGACCGCCTCCCGGAGGGCTGTCCGAAGGGAAGTTGAGGGTATACATCCTCGCGGTTGGGAGGTTGTAAATCCTAGCTGCGGGGATCTGCACCGCCGATCGTCATCGACTCTACTTCCGCTGCGCTACGAGTCGGTAACGAAAATGATCAAACCTTGTATGCAGTCTCCATAGTGGTCCTGGGCTAGTGTGTAGGTCAGAAAATTTTGTTTTCTGCTGCGTTACCCTACAAGAACAGGCTGTGCAATCGATCCCCCCGCAAATTGTACCAACACATGCGAGTACCGGCGCCGATCAGCTGGTAATAACCGACGCTCATGGAAGGATGGATGAAGAGGCCGGTATCACTGTTTATCAACTCCTAGAGATCGAGCCCATGGATATGATTATAGAGGAGGACATAATATGGAAATATGCCCGCGGCGAACCTATGGTCAAGTCTGAGGAGGTCAAGAAGCTCTCAATGAGAATGTATGAATTGCATGAATGGTACATGAAAATTGCCAAGACTACCAATCGAGAGTCCCTCATGGTGAAAGTCAAGCCAGAGTATTACTACCATGGGAAAGATCTGTATGTTGAGTTTACAGAACTGTTTCAGTTATTCAATCAAGACGCACTCGACAAATCTACCGCCAGTTGCTATTGTCTGTAAGTGATTTCTTTCTGTAATTTAAGTCTCAAGCTGCTAGCTGTAGTGCTCGTTGATCATTACCTGTAATTATCCTCACTATATTCTTTTCTGTGGTATTATGCAGGATGAAGATCTATGAAATGAAAAAAGCTGGACGCTATGGCATTGGGTTCATTGACCCAAATACCATTAATGAAGAGACATGTACGCATCCATGGGAACGAAAAGACACAGAGAAAAGCTTGCTAGAGTTCTTGAAGCTCCTAAATACCAATCGAGATATACTACTTCCTTACAACTTCGGATGAGTCTCACACTGTCTTGTACTACAAATTCTGTTTTTGCTTACTAGCTAGATGTTAATAAGTGTATAGGGTTTAGGGTAGTTGATGAGTGTTAGTCACATGCCCGCTTAATTTATACATGCAAACATGTGCGCATGCAGTTTCCACTGGATCTTGTTAATCATTCAAGTTGAAGATGGAAAAGTTGAAGTACTGGACTCACTACTTAAACCAGTTACTGAGTACGAAATCGTGAAGGGGATAGTCAACAGGTAATTTCAATCATTATCGAACTATATATGTCGGCCTCTTGAGTTCGTCATTTCCTGGTATCAACTAATTAATAACTCCTTTATTCATTTTCTTTGCCGGCGGGCAGGGCTTGGGAAAAGTTCATCAAACAGGTTCCAGGCACTTGGAAAGAAAAGCTGAAATAGTATCGACCCAAGGTAATTAATTAAGTAGTACTAGCTAGCTACCATCTCTTTAATTCTAGTTTCAATACCATTAATTATCATGCTTGATTACTTATTATCTGATTGAATTCTATTCTCGTAAAGGCCGTGAAGCAGGCGCGGGGGACTGATTTATGTGCATACTACGTTTGCGAGAACATTCGCATGATGGCGTCTGAAAGAAGCAGATCTGATAGACAGACATGGGTACGTTTGCCAGAACACTATTCACAATTTTTACATCATTATCGATATCTAATATATATACACACAACTAATACATGCATATTTGATCTCCTTCTTTAAAGTTCAACGAGACGCGGGATAAGCTCCTACCAACGGATCGCGTACGAGCAATTCAAGAGGAAATAGCGGGATTTTTGCTCGACCAGGTCATAGATCCCAAAGGAGAATTCCATTACCTGCTACCGCAGTAATGCCTCCATGTAGGAGAAATTGTATATACCAAATTGCATATATACATGTGTATGTGTGAATGGTCGTGCGAGACATTAGATGATATATATATGATCGGTTCTACGAGAAATTCTATTTATATATATGCATAACGTGTACAATATGTAGTATCGTAAAATACCAGCAAATGAAAAAGAATTAAATGGAAAACACAAAATTAAAGGAAAAATAAATCATAAACCCAAAACCCCCCAAACTTTGTAGTACCGGTTGGTGTTACCAACCGGTACTAAAGGTCTCCCAGCCCACGGCGCTGGCTCGTGCCACGTGGTGGCCCTTTAGTGGCGGTTCGTGTTGAACCGGTACTAAAGGGGGGGGGGGTTTAGTCCCCACCCTTTAGTGCCGGTTACAGAACCGGCACTAAAGGGCCTAATGAACCGGTGCTAAAGCCCGGTTCTGCACTAGTGCACCGGAATTAAAGTTGTTGAAAAAAGATACTCCCGATAACTTCTGTGTAAATAGCATGGTAATATATGCACAACAGAGCTGATAACTCACGCACAAACACCGCGGTGACTTTGACTATGTTTTTTCTTTCAAAAAGACATAATCTCGATACCTCTTGGTTAATAACATGGTAATATTAGACCCCAGTTGGGCTGGGCTGCATACTGTTCACTTGCGGCCCAGTCCAATAGTGGGGTTCCTCTTTTTCTTTACTATTTTTTTGTTTTCTAATTTCTTCTTTGTTTTGCTATTTTATTTAATACCGAATGAATTTGGTTGCATATGAATCGTGTCCCATAATTATTAGGCAATGATTTGAGCTAGCACATAGAGTTACAATTTATTTTGAAATGGTTAGCTATTTAATTAAATTGAAATGGCACACTTTAATGCCGTTGGCTCAGTTTTAAATAGGTTAGGGGCACTTAAATATTTCAAAAGATGTTGGGTCTTACAAGACAATTACTTAGTGATTATTTGCAACCCAGCCAACATTTTTGTGTTACTGTTTGAAGAAATAATAATTTTGACTTGCATTTGAATTTGAATTGATTAGGGTTTTAATCAAGGGGCAATTAAGCTTAGCTAAATAAGATGACAATGCATCATTAGGGTGAAATCACTGTAGCATAATTATAGGGGCGTTACACCGAGGACCCACCAATGGTCGAATGGATGGCTAGACTGATACCCTCACCATCATCCAAATGAAGATCTCCGAAGAATTGGTGTACACTTGACGATGTATTTAAAGGATCGGCATGCTTATCCCTAGATCGCAACCAACCATTTATAGCCCTAGATGCCCCCGGTGCCTATATAAGGTGTAGGTTTTAGTCTATAGAGGCACACTTACGCAATTTTAGGGCTTAGAACATCTTCATACGATCTCGAGGTTGATCATCTTGTACTTTGTACCCCATCACAATCAATATATAAGAAGCAGGACATAGGGTTTTACCTCATCAAGAGGGCCCGAACCTAGGTAAAATATCGTGTCCCTACTTTTTCTGTTACCATCTAGCTCATATCACCAACTTGGGATCCCCTAACTGAGATCTACCGGTTTTAGCACCGACAGTTAGTACCCTTGTTTCCACTTTACTCTCTTACTACCCACTAGAACTGGTGCGTCATAGAATTGATATGAGAGAAGATACCACAAGGTAACTTGAAGCAAGGCCTTGAGTTTATTGGGACAACCTGTGCCATTTATTTGCTATGCACATCTTTGGCAACTCCTAAAAGCATTTTCCCGTCCATCGTTGCACATTGTTCCACACCCTGCTGCCAAGGTAGTTGAACACTCTGTTTTGGCTCTCCTAACACCAGAGGGCATACCAAGGTAATTTTCACTCAAGGAATCATTCTACACGTTCATAAAGATTTTGTTCTCCTCCTCTCATGTTGTCAGCAGCCTTTGATGAAATAAACATCAGACTTATCCATGTTTATCTACTGGGCCGAAGCCCTACAATAACTTTCCAAAACATCCTTAACATGTGATACACTTTCACCTTCTACCTTGAAAAATAATAGGATGTCATCCGCTAAGAGCAAATGGCTAACCACCGAAGCCTATGGAGCCACCATTATCCCATCAAGCAAGGAGGGCCCGCAACGATTTTTTGCGAGACATGAAAGGCCCTATTCTGCAATAAAGAAAACATAGCGGGATGTCGGGTCACCTTGATGAATACCTCTCGTGGGTCAGAAGCTATATAGTTTTAATTCGTTGAACAACATCTGGAAGAAAATTGTAGTTACGATTCTCATCACATATTTAATCCAGAGACGTTCGAAACACAATTTTCGCATGATGGTCTCAAGGTAGATCCACCCTAATCTGTCATATGCATTCGACCTATCGACCTTTAGTAAACACACTTGGTTCCTCTTTGCCTTGGTTCTTCTCATGATGTGCAAAACCCCATAGGGATAGGTCATATTATATGTTATGATCTGTCCAGGTACAAAGACAGACTATTTCCAGATATGACTTCTAGGAGGATCACCTTTAGATATGACTTCAAGATGACTTTTGATGCAATTTTTAAATTACGTTACATAAAGTGATCAGCCTAAATTTGACCCAAATCATCGGGGCTTATGACCTTTGGGAGTAAGATGATGATGGTTTAATTGATTATATCAAGATCCTCCTCTCGATGGAGAACACACAAGACAACCACAATGACTTCAACCCCACATAAATCCCATTTTCTGTAAAGGAAATGCATGGGAAATCCACCCAGCCCCTGTGCATTTGCCGGGAAAATCTCAAACAAGGAACACTTGACCTCTTCTTCCTTTAACTTGGAGATTAATGTGTCATTCATCCTTGATCTGAACTTGAGTGGTTCATAATCAAGCATTGGTTGCATCTCCACCGACCCTTCTGACCTTTACAACTGTTGATAGAAAATGTTAGTCACTAATCCCATCACATGTACATCCTCTGTACTTGACCCATATGATCATTTGAAGACATAAACTAAAATTTTATTTTTCATTGACTTGCTCTAACATGGAAAAACATGTATTTTGTCACATTCTAAAAGCCACTGAACTCAAGCTCTTTGATGCCACATCATCTCTTCCCTCTGACAAAGCTCAATGAACCTTTCAGCAATCTTAACCTACACTGGTGATGGATGAAGCTGAAGCGGGGCCCTCCATAGTATGCGAAGTTCCTTTTGCAATAATTTATTTCTCCTTTTACCCCACCCCCCCCCCCCCCCTCCCCCCCACAGCCCACCCCCCCCCCCCGGAGCAGATATGTGCTCAGAAAACTAGATGGACCGATACCGCATGTAGTTTTGTCCATAGCTCTTTCATGGATGTCAATTATCCTTTATCTCCCCGAGTGCCCGTGAGCATTGTTGCAAAACAATTGTGGGCCTCCCACATAAATTCATGCATGAAAATTCTCTCATGCTTGCCTTTTCTAATGAGCGACATACAATGAAGCAGGGATAGCACAATGGTCTAACAAAAGCGGCAATAATATGTTTGCTTGGTTTGAGTGCTCCTACCATGCGCGTAGCGCACGGGAGAATCGAGCAAGCACGTAGGGGCAGTGCGCCAATGGGTCAACTGATTTAGTGGTTTCCACATTCTCAAGTTCCTTCGTTTTTCAAGGGAAACGAGGGCAATTGTTTTGTATGACAATGGTTTTCTTTGTTCCTGGGCCAACCTATTTTAAGTCACCTTTTATTTTCTTAGGAAATTATTTTTAAAAGGCAAAAAATGAAATTTAAAATGTCTATGAAATTTGGAAAAATATTTACAAATTCGGAAGAATGGTCATATTTTTATTAAATGTGCACGAATTAAAAATATTTGTGAAGTATAGAAAATCTTCATGTATTTTAAAATTTTCTCATGAATTTACCAAGAATTTGAAAAAAATTCATGAATTTAAAAAATGTTCACATATTTTCTTTAAATGTCCATGACTTAAAATTTTCGTGAATTTTAGAAAAATTTCATGATTTTTGTATTTTTCTCATGAATTATATCAAGAATGTACCCTGATCCTGCCGATCGAAGCTGGCAATCACAGGGTGTCCGCAGTTAAAGCCATGGATCCGCTGCTGCATGCTCAGAGCTCACGGGCCGTGGAGATCATATCAGTCCTTGAGTCAGTGCCGCTGCCGTTGATCGTATTAATATATGCATGTACGCCTTTGAATAATCTGACCTGGTGCTTATAGATCTCGCATATCTGCACTGCATGGCGACACCCAGCAGAATCCGTTCCGTGGTGCTGCAATATAATGCTGCATGTCATGCAGTAAAGTTTCGGTGGCATGCATGCATTCATGCACGGCGAATCTCCTCGGAAGGCTGGCCGGACGGGAGCGAGAGAGAGATAGAGATACGGTGGAAAGCTCGGATAGAGAACATGCAAAGCTGGGCGTGGAAAGAAGATCACTTGATTTACCACCCCCTAAACAAACCAATCATCCTGGGGACTCGCACAGAATCAACCCAACGGACAAATTAATGAAAACTTCGTGCGATCCACGCAGGAGGACGGACACGGTCTCCCTGCTTGCTCCACATAAAGCCGGCGCACTGTGCACTGGCTTTCTGCAAGATTCTGTCTAAGCGAATACCTTTACTTCCCTAGTTATTATCTTAGCAGCTATCAGCGTGATTCTGCCTAAAGCCAATACTTTTTGAGATTTCTCCCCTAGTTATCTGGGCGGCAGCAGCGTGATTCTGCCTTGCCCAATAGCAATGGCGCCACCGTCTCAAAGTTACCTTACAGAAAGCAAAGGGGCAGCCTAAGCCTTGGGAACCTTGCATGCGTGCATGGCAATATGAGCTCGGCATGGCAGGAGCCGAGATAGATCCGCCTCGTGGCAAGAGCAACCAAGCCAAGTGTTGATCGAGCCCATGTTGACACGATAAACAAGAAAAAGAATTACCACTACTGCTCCTTTTAAGCACTTGTAGGATACTGTTGCATTGCAGTGTGTCGTTGGGAAGTGAAACCATGTACTTTGGTGCTATAGCTGTGGCCATGGGAACCAGCTGAGAGAATCCAATGCACAGGGGTTTCTTCCCTTTTTGCACCAATCCTGCCTGGTCACACCTTTTAAGGAGGGGATCTCCTCTGTTTGGACCTGTTCTAGTACTGTACTCATTTTGCATCCTATACTTGCATACGCAGCATCAGAACTGCCTCCACGCTTGGTAGAACTGCTCTAGTGAAAGTTGTACCTATGTCTGCATACAGCATACCAATCCGTCACCACGCTTGCTAGACTGCTCCTAGACTCCTAGTGAAAGTGTACCTTGGTGATGTGGTCCAAATATTCCCCGTAGCTACTTGCAATGTACCCCCTCTGCAAAAAAAATATAAGATCATTTAGACGATCTTATATTTATTTACAGAGGGAGTTCTATGCATTTGTTCAAAAAGTTTTGAATAGCAGGCTATACCGACGAAATAAGGTTACTGCAACGTTTTTAACACAGTCCCACGAAATGGCACCTATGTAGTACAATTTAGGGACTTTAACGTGATATAGCGTGATTTAACGGTGCTATAGCCCTGATTAGTTTATTTTATGGCTGCCACTATTTGCCATAGTTCACTATTTTAGACTTCGATTGTTCATAGATCTGTACCATTGATGCTTGGCCAACTTCACTTCTCAACTTCTCCTTCCGTTCCTAAATATTTGTCTTTTTAGAGATTTCAAATGGACTACCCCATATGGATGTATATAGACATATTTTAGAGTGTACACTCACTCATTTTACTCCGTATGTAGTCACTTGTTGAAATCTCTAGAACGACAAATATTTAGGAACGGGAGGAGTAGAAAATCGCCCATATTAGACGCGACCAATCGAAATCTTAGGCGGAGTTCAGTCCAAAAGATAATCATGGACCTAGAGAAAGCAAATGGAACCTACAAGTATGTGTGCCCAGTAAAAAAATCGTAGTCCAGATGTTCAATGACTCCAGTATGTTTGTAACATGGACGTACATTAGTTTTTCACTCCTTAGTGTCGAGGAAATGTGAAACAATTCATGGACTAGCGGATTGGTGTGAAATGTTAACTTGCAAGAATTTATCCAAGCATATCTTACTACCAGATGTCCCATGCAGTACATGAACTACTACTCAATGTGTCTTGTTTTTTGATTTATGAGTTGGTCGGTATTCTCATTTTATAGCATTCTCTACGCCCATGTTATTTAGTTTTTACTGAAAACCCTAAAACCCATAACCACCACCCATAACCGAACTAGCGTTTAGCCCAAACGATCAAACAAAGATAAGAATCAGAGTATATGGTTTTACATTTGCCGATTTAGCAGGAGCAAGCGCCATAGTTGAGGTTTCATGATCGACCTTCCTGGTTTGGAGAGAAATTGGCAGAGTGCGCCGCATATCTGCGCAACGATTCAGAAATTTGGTTTCACACACTCCGTACTAACTTCCCGTTGACTTCAAATTTTGTGTAGCAAAACTTAACAACTTATGGATAAATCAACTAGCCCACCATTTTAAGTTCAGCACAAACATTCAAACAAAGATCAGAATCAGAGTACCTGGTTTTGCATTTGACAGTTTAGTGGGAGCAAGCAGCGCCATAGTTGAGGATTCATGATGGACCTCTTCCTCTACCTTTCACTGAGAAAGCTCAGTGTGGTGAATCATGAACCAAATTGGAAACCACACGTCTAATCCATCTGTCCACGATGGGTTGCACATCTACTTTCTGTTGGATTATGGATGGGCTTAGGCCCATATAAGACAATAATCCTGGGTTAATCTCTAAGGCCCATTAATGTGTACGGCATGTGGTGGGACGTGTGGGAAGTTTAGTACCATACTGCTACAGTAAGAATAGTGAGACCTCTTTATAAGGGCTGCTCCATCACTTGCTATTGGGAGCTTGGGAATAGGAGCTGTACACGCACGCTCCTCCTCCTCCGCCGCCCGTCTCGCCTCGCCTCGCCTCGTCACGACGCGCACGCGCGCGCCGCGGGCTGCGGGAATGAGCCGAGCCGAAGCTTATTTTTGCCGGTCAGGAATCGTTAATTAATCTTGGATTAATTAACGAGTCGCTTACGGAAGTGCCACTGTCCGAGACGTTGGACCGTGGGCTGTTCGCGGACTTGGTCGTGGGCTGCTTCCGGTGATCCCATCCCGACGACTGCGTGCACGGTTGGTCGAGAGAGCAGGTGCCTCCGAAACCCTGTCGTTCGAGATCCTGCCCGGGAGAACGGGAATAAGGTTTTTGGGGAGCGTCTCGACGCGATTGCTCCCGATCGGTCCCCGTCTCCGTCCGCCTCTGCTTCCACTACTTCCCCTGCATCGACTCCATGGCTGACGACGAAGCCGCCAAGAAGAATGTCGAGGCTGCCGCTGCCGCCGCCGCGTTGGCCTGGCGAACCGGACGGTATGACTCGTTCATCCCCTATTTGCTCATTCATGTGCTGGCCGTATATATGCTGTTCATAGATGTTTCGGTTCTGTGTACTGTACGTGCTCACATGCTTAGGTATAGGTATGAGATGCATACCATATTTGCCATGTTTACTATTTACTCATGGATTAGATTAGTCGAGAAAGTGCTAATATTTCCAACAATCCATAAACCTTATTTTAGGCACTTTTTGACTCATGGCTTCGCCGCTACTCTGAAACCGGAAAAGTTTACTGGGATGCATTTTAAGCGTTGGCAAACCAGGACCACCTTGTGGCTCACAGCAATGAACGTGTTCTGGGTTGGTGGTGTGTCTCCCACGGTAACGATTGCTCCTGAACAGGAGAATGCGTTTAGGGAGGCAACCACCATTTTTGTGGGAGCCGTTCTTACTGTGATCGGTGACAAGCTTGTGGACGCATATCTCCATATGCGCGTTGCCAAGAATTTGTGGGATGCGCTCGAAGCTAAGTTCGACGCAACCGATGCTGGAAGCGAGTTGTATGCTATGGAGCAGTTCCATGATTACAAAATGGTTGATAACCGTTCTGTATTGGACCAGGCCCATGAGATACAATGCATCGCTAAGGAGCTGGAGCTCCTGAAGTGTGAGTTACCGGACAAGTTTGTCGCGGGTTGCGTTATTGCAAAATTCCCTCCTGGATGGTGGAACTTTGCTACTTCTCTCAAGCACTTGAGACGTGAATTCTCTATTGAGGATGTCATCGGTCATCTAAGTGTTGAGCAGAACTCGAGAGCAAAGGACTCACACGTGAAAGGGGCAGAGGGTTCTTCTAGCGCCAATGTGGTGCAGAAGAACTTCCACAAGTTCAAGGGAAAGAACTCCTGTCCAGCAGAATACTACCTTTAAGAAGAAGGGTAAGAAGAAAGACAAAAAGAGAGATGGCTGCTTTACTTGTGGTTCAGAGGAACATTGGGGTAACAAGTGCCCAAACAAGTACAAGAAGTCAGGACAGGACGCCAAGTCTATCAATGTCACTCTGAGCAACAAAGATGGGGCATCTGGGTATGGTAATCTGTTTGCCGTACTTTCAGTTTGTCAGTCCACCGATTGGTGGGTTGACACTGGGGCCAATATTCATGTGTGTGCTGATGTGTCTTTGTTTTCTTCTTACCAGGTCGCACGAGATTGTTCCGTCCTAATGGGGAACGGCTCGCATGCTTCTGTTCATGGTGTTGGCACGGTAGATTTGAAGTTTACTTCGGGAAAGATCGTGCAACTGAAGAACGTGCAGCATGTCCCCGCCATCAAGAAGAATCTCGTTAGTGGCTCCCTTCTATGTAAAGAAGGGTTTAAGTTAGTATTTGAGTCTAACAAAGTAGTCGTATCTCGGTATGGACTATTTGTTGGAAAAGGATATGATGGTGGTGGTTTGTTCCGCCTTTCCCTGGAGGATTTCTGTAATAAAGTCGTGAACCAAATTCATTCTAATATGAACGAATGTGAGGTTTGGCATTCACGTCTTTGTCACATAAATTTTGGTTGTATGACGCGGCTAGCTAAGATGAATCTAATTCCAAGTTTCACTTTAGGCAAAGGCTCTAAGTATCATGCGTGTGTGCAAGCAAAGCAACCTCGTAAGCCTCACAAGCCTGCGAAGGAGAGACACCTGGCACCACTAGAGCTCATACATTCAGATCTCTGTGAGATGAATGGTGTGTTGACTAAAGGTGGAAAGAAATACTTCATGACTTTAATTGATGATTCCACTAGATTATGTTATGTGTATCTGTTAAATACAAAGGATGAGGCTCTACACTACTTTAAAATCTATAAGGCTGAAGTTGAGAACCAACTTGAGAAGAAAATAAAATGAGTCCGATCTAATCGTGGTGGAGAGTACTTTTCTAGTGAGTTCGATTTATTCTGTGCGTAACATGGTATTATTCATGAGAGGACGCATCCCTATTCACCCCAGTCAAACGGGGTTGCCGAACGGAAAAACCGTACTCTAACAGATTTGGCTAATGCCATGTTAGATACATCGGGTTTATCCAAGGCATGGTGGGGGGAGGCTATATTGACATCATGTCATGTCCTGAATAAAGTTCCCGCGAAGGATAATAAGACTACTCCCTATGAGCAATGGGAAAAGAAAAAAACTACACTCTCTTACTTGCGCACTTGGGGCTGTTTGGCGAAAGTCAATGTGCCGATCCCCAAAAAGCGTAAGCTTGGACCAAAGACCGTGGACTGCGTTAATTTGGGCTACGATAAGAATAGCATTGGCTATAGATTTCTAGTAGTGATATCTGTGGTACCTGACCAGAAGGTCCGTACAATTATAGAGTCTAAGGATGCTACATTCTTTGAGGATATTTTCCCCATGAGAGATATGCAAAGCACTTCTAGACTGAAATCTGATGAGACTCTTGAACCTGCCATTCCGATGGAATATTATGAACACAAAAGTGATGAAAGTTCATCGGAGGATGACAAGGAAGCTCCTGTTAGGAGCAAGAGACAGAGGACTACAAAGTCTTTTGGTGATAATTTCCTCGTGTACTTTGTGGATGAAGACACTCCCAGTTCCATTTCAGAAGCTTATGCATCTCCGGATGCTGACTACTGGAAGGATGCGGTCCGTAGCGAGATGGATTCCATCTTGGCTAATGGGACATGGGAGATCACTGATCGTCCTTATGGTTGACAACCATTGGGATGTAAGTGGGTGTTCAAAAGAAATCTTAGGCACGATGGTACTGTTGAGAAGTACAAGGCTAAGCTTGTGGCCAAGGGTTATACCCAAAAAGAAGAAGAGGATTTCTTCGATACTTACTCACATGTGGCTAGACTGACAACCATTTGAGTGTTACTCGCATTGGCTGCCTCGCATGGTCTTCTCGTTCATCAGATGGACATTAAGACGGCTTTCCTTAACGGGGAGCTAGACGAGGAAATTTACATGCAACAGCCAGATGGCTTTGTAGTAAATGGTCAGGAAAGAAAGGTGTGCAAGCTAGTGAAATATTTGTATGGCCTGAAACAAGCGCCTAAGCAATGGCATGAGAAGTTTAATACAACTTTGACATCTGCTAGCTTTGTTGTTAATGAGGCTGGCAAATGTGTATACTATCGCTATGGTGGGGGCGAAGGAGTAATACTGTGTCTGTATGTTGATGACATACTGATATTTGGGACCCACCTCAAAGTCATTGAGGAGGTCAAGGCTTTTCTATCTCATAACTTGGAGATGAAAGATCTGGGCGTGGCTGATGTTATCTTGAACATCAAGCTACTGTGAGATACTAAGGGTGGAATTACACTTTTCCAATCGCACTATGTTGAGAAGATTTTGAGCCGTTTTGAATATTCGGACTGCAAACCTTCTGCAACACCATATGATCCTAGCGTGCGGATTCGAAAGTTCGAAGGCACGGCTGTAGATCAATTGAGATATTCTCAAGGATTGGTTCACTGATGTACCTAGCTTTTGCTACTCGTCCTGACATCTCATTTGCTGTGTGCAAACTGAGCCGGTTTGTTTCCAATCCCGGAGATGTGCATTGGCATGCTGTTGAACGAGTCATGCGCTATTTGCAAGGTACTGTGAGCTATAGAATTCACTATTCTGGGTACCCGACGGTACTTGAGGGGTATAGTGATTCAAATTGGATATCTGATGCTGATGAGATGAAAGCCACAAGTGGATATATCTTCGCACATTGTGGTGGTGCTGTTTCCTGGAAATCTTGCAAGTAGACGATCTTAACGAGATCGACTATGGAAGCAGAACTCACAGCATTAGACACATCATGCGTCGAAGCAGAATGGCTTCGAGAGCTTTTGATGGATTTGCCAGTGGTTGATAAACCAGTCCCGGCTGTCCTTATGAACTGCGACAATCAAACGGTGATTGCCAAGGCTAAGAGTTCAAAGGACAACATAAAATCCACAAAGCACATAAGAAAAAGATTGAAATCTGTCAGAAAATCAAGAAACTCCGGAGTGATAGCGTTGGATTATATCCAGACTGCTAAAAATCTGGCAGACCCTTTTACGAAAGGGCTATCACGGATTGTGATAGAAAATGCATCGAGGGAGATGGGTATGAGACCCATGTAAGTTGCCATGGGGGTAACCCAACCTATGTTATCGGAGATCCCGTGAATTAGGACCTGGGAAAACAAGCCCGGGTTTGATGCTCAATCCACCCGGGTTTGAAGTAATATAATCAAATGTTATGGAAATGGTAGGGAGTTAGTTCTAACTTTTTTGTAGTGAAATGAGCATACCTCAAGTGGTTAGGTTACCCATTGTGAAACGATTCCACCCAGGTTTGAAGTACTAGAAGTTGCTCAGATGATTGAATTTATTGGGTTTCTTATAGCCTTTTTCATAGATGATCGTTTATGGGAGACAAGTTCCCGTTCAACATGAGGAGCCTGCAGTGATGTGACACCCCCAGATATTAGTCATGTCATTATCCTACATAATGTGCCATGTCATCATGATTATCATAGTTAAATTGCAATTAAGAATTAACCCAAAACACCAATTCAAATTCAAATTGCAAGTCAAATTATTATTTCTTGAAACAGTAAAACAAAAATATTGTTGGTGTTGCAAATATTCACTAAGTAATTATCATGAAGGAACTAACATCATTAGAATTTATTAGAATGCATTAACATCATTAAAATAGAACCAACAACATTTAATTGGGCCTTTCCAGATTAAATAAATATTTAAACTTTTCAAAATAAATTGAAACTTGGTGGGCTAGCTCAAAACATTGCCTAATTTTTATCTGACAAGTTTCTTCAACAACTAAAATCATTTGGTATTAAAACAAAATGCAAATCGGGAAAAAAATGAAGAAACGGAAAAGAAAAGGAATAAAAGAAAATAGTCAACTATGCAACTAGAACAGTGAGGCCCAGCCCACCTAAGCCCCTCATCCCCTACCTCTATTCACCGAGCCTCCGTGGACGCAGCGAGAGCGCGTCCATGGCTGGGGATCACCACGCGACACGCATCCTGCTCTCCCCCGTCGTCCTACAAGCCCTCCTCAACACCGTTAACAAACCCTAGCCCCCCTATTCCCCTCCTCGCATCGCTCTCCTCTTAACAGCGCTTATCCGACGCCATCGTCGCCATCGCCCTCATGCCCACTGAGCTCCCAGGCGCCTAGGAGCTTGTCCATCCGCTTCCCCGTCATCGTCCACATCATCTACAAGGTCCAGATTAAGCTGGGGCACCGTCGAACGATGGGATTGAGCTTGTCTTCCTCCTTTAGCCGCCGTCGTCCACCGTGTCGATTCGCCGCCAGTGCAGCTAGTAGCTTCTCGTCGGGCCTCCTTGTGCCTCCCCGGTGGGCTCCTCTCTGTTTCCTCTCTCCTTACGCCGCATCTCGCGCCCCCTAGCTGTGGTGCCCGTCATGGCCGAAGCACAGCTCCGCCACCATAGTTGTTGCCGTCGACGGCTGCCCCTTTCATAGCCAGTCGAGCACGCCAGCTTGCCCAGGGCGTCCCCCTGGGGCTGCCCATGGCCTTAGTTCTCCCACGCTCGCGCTGCATTGCCGGAACCATCCACGCCCGACTTCGGCCGCCGCTACACGTCGACGCTACCATCGTTATAGCCCATCTTAGTGAAGGAAATATTCCCTAGAGGCAATAATAAAGTTGTTATTTTATATTTCCTTATTCATGATAAATGTTTATTATTCATGCTAGAATTGTATTGATCGGAAACCATAATACATGTGTGAATACATAGACAAACACTGTGTCCCTAGTGAGCCTCTACTTGACTAGCTCGTTGATCAAAGATGGTTAAGGTTTCCTAACCATGGACATGAGTTGTCATTTGATAACGGGATCACATCATTAGGATAATGATGTGATGGACAAGACCCATCCGTTAGCTTAGCATAATGATCGTTCAGTTTTATTGCTATTGCTTTCTTCATGTCAAATACATATTCCTTCGACTATGAGATTATGCAACTCCCGGAGGAGGAATGCCTTGTGTGCTATCAAACGTCACAACGTAACTGGGTGATTATAAAGATGCTCTACAGGTATCTTCGAAGGTGTTTGTTGGGTTGGCATAGATCGAGATTAGGATTTGTCACTCCGAGTATCGGAGAGGTATCTCTGGGCCCTCTCGGTAATACACATCATAAGAAGCCTTGCAATCAAAGTGACTAATGAATTAGTTGCGGGATGATGTATTACGGAACGAGTAAAGAGACTTGCCGGTAATGAGATTGAACTAGGTATGAAGATACCGACGATCGAATCTCGGGCAAGTAACATACCGATGGACAAAGGGAATAACGTATGTTGTCATAACGGTTCGACCGATAAAGATCTTCGTAGAATATGTAGGAGCCAATAGGAGCATCCAGGTTCCGCTATTGGTTATTGACCGGAGAGGTGTCTCGGTCATGTCTACATAGTTCTCGAACCCGTAGGGTCCGCACGCTTAACGTTCGATGACGATTTAGTATTATATGAGTTATGTGATTTGGTGACCGAATATTGTTCGGAGTCCCGGATGAGATCACAGACATGATGAGGAGTCTTGAAATGGTCGAGAGGTAAAGATTGATATATAGGATGATAGTATTCGGACACCGGAAGTGTTTCGGATTGTATCGGGTAATTATCGGAGTACCGGGAGGGTTACCGGAACCCCTCTGGGGAATAATGGGCCTTATGGGCCATAGGAGGGGAGCACACCAGCCCACAAGGGGTGGTTTCCCCCCCCCCCCTATGGAAGGAGGCCGAATAGGAAGGAGGAGGGGGTTCGCCCCCCCCCCCCCCCCCTTTCCTTCCTCCCCCCTCTCTTCCCTTTTCCCCCTTCCGATAATAAGGAAGGGGGGGGGGAATTGGACTAGGGCCCCAAGTAGGATTCCTCCTACTTGGGGCGCCCCATGGCAGCTCCCCTCCCCCTCCCACCTATATATACATGGGGAGGGGGCGCCTAAAACACGGAACAATAACTGTTAGCCGTGTGCGGCACCCCCCTCCACAGCTTACACCCTCGGTCATATCTTTGTAGTTCTTAGGCGAAGCCCTGCGTGGATCACTTCACCATCACCGTCACCATGCTGTTGTGCTGACAGAGCTCATCTACTTCCTCGACACTTTGCTGGATCAAGAGTGCGAGGGACGTCATCGAGCTGAACGTGTGCAGAACTCGGAGGTGCCGTACGTTCGGTGCTTGATCGGTCGGAACGAGAAGAAGTTCGACTACATCAACCGCATTGTCAAACGCTTCCGCTTTCAGTCTATGAGCGTATGTAGACACACTCTCCTCCTCGTTGTTATGCATCTCCTAGATAGATCTTGCGTGAGCGTAGGAAAATTTTGAAATTGCATGCTACGTGTAGGAAAATTTTGAAATTGCTTGCTACGTTTCCCAACAGTGGCATCAGAGCCAGGTCTATGCGTAGATGATATGCACGAGTAGAACACAAGGAGTTGTGGGCGTTGATCGTCATACTGCTTACCACCAATGTCTTATTTTGATTCGGCGGTATTGTTGGATGAAGCGGCCCGGACCAACCTTACATGACCACGTTCATGAGACCGGTTTCACCTACAGACATGCAACTAGTTTTGCATAAAGGTGGCTGGCGGGTGTCTGTTTCTCCTACTTTAGTTGAATCGAATCTGACTGCGGCCGGTCCTTGTTGAAGGTTAAAACAACAAACTTGATAAATCACCATTGAGGTTTTTGATGCGTAGGTAAGAATGGTTCTTGCTAGAAGCCCGTAGCAGCCACGTAAAACTTGCACCAACAAAGTAGAGGACGTCTAACTTGTTTTTGCAGGGCATGTTGTGATGTGATATGGTTAAGACATGATGTGATATACGTTGTTGGATGAGATGATCATGTTTTGTAAAAGTTATCGGCAACTGGCAGGAGCCTTATGGTTGTCTCTTTATTGTATGAAATGCAAACACCATGTAATTGCTTTACTTTATCACTATGCGTTAGCGATAGTTGTAGAAGCAATAGTTGGCGAGACGACCATGACGCAACGATGGAGATCAAGGTGTCGAGCCGGTGACGATGGAGATCATGACGATGCTTTGGAGATGGAGATCAAAAGCACGAGATGATGATGGCCATATCATGTCACATATTTTGATTGCATGTGATGTTTATCTTTTATGCATCTTATTTTGCTTAGTACGGCGGTAGCATTACAAGATGATCCCTCAACTAAATTTCAAGGTATAAGTGTTCTCCCTGAGTATGGACCGTTGTGACAGTTCGTCGTGTTGAGACACCACGTGATGATCGGGTGTGATAGACTCTACGTTCAAATACAACGGGTGCAAGACAGTTTTGCACATGCGGAATACTCGGGTTAAACTTGACGAGCCTGGCATGTACAGACATGGCCTCGGAACACTGGAGACTGAAAGGTCGAACGTGAATCATATAGTAGATATGATCAACATAGAGATGTTCACCATTGATGACTACTCCATCTCACGTGATGATCGGACATGGTTTAGTTGATTTGGATCACGTATCATTTAGATGACTTGAGGGATGTCAATCTAAGTGGGAGTTCTTAAGTAATTTGATTAATTGAACTTAATTTATCATGAACTTAGTCCTGATAGTATTTGCATATCTATGTTGTAGATCAATAGCTCGCGTATAGCTCCCCTGTTTTATTTTGATATGTTCATAGAGAAAACTAAGTTGAAAGATGATAGTAGCAATGATGCGGACTGGGTCCGTGATTTGAGGATTATCCTCATTGCTGCACAGAAGAATTGTGTCCTTAGTGCACTGCTAGGTGATAGACCTATTGCAGGAGCAGATATAGACGTTATGAATGTTTGGCAAGCTCGATATGATGACTACTTGATAGTTTAGTGCGCCATGCTTTACGGCTTAGAACCGGGACTTCAAAAATGTTTTGAATGCCACGGAGCATATGAGATGTTCCAAGAGCTGAAATTGGTATTTCAGACTCATGCCCGTGTCGAGAGGTATGAGACCTCTGACAAGTAATTTGCCTACAAGATGGAGGAGAATAGCTCAGCAAGTGAGCATGTGTTCAGAATGTCTGAGTACTACAATCGCTTGAATCAAGTGGGAGTTAATCTTCCAGATAAGATAGTGATTGACAAAATTCTCTAGTCACTATCACTAAGCTACTAGAACTTCGTGATGAACTATAATATGCAAGGGATGATGAAAACGATTCCAAAGCTCTTCGCGATGCTAAAATCAGCAAAGGTAGAAATTAAGAAAGAGCATCAAGTGTTGATGGTTAACAAGACCACTAGTTTCAAAAAAAAGGCCAAGGGAAAGAAAGGGGAACTTCAAGAATAATGGCAAGCAAGTTGTCACTCCCGTGAAGAAGCCCAAAGCTGGACCTAAGCCTGAAACTGAGTGCTTCTACTGCAAAGGAAATGATCACTGGAAGCGGAACTGCCCCAAATACTTGGCGGATAAGAAGGATGGCAAAGTGAACAAATGTATATTTGATATACATGTTATTGATGTGTATTTTACTAGTGTTCATAGTAGCCCCTGGGTATTTGATACCGGTTTAGTTGCTAACATTAGTAACTCGAAACAGGAGTTGCAAAATGAACAGAGACTAGTTAATGACGAGGTGACGATGTGCGTTGGAAGTGATTCCAAGGTTGATAAGATCACCATCGCACACTCCCTCTACCTTCGGGATTAGTGTTCGACCTAAATAAATAAATTTTATTTGGTGTTTGCATTGAGCATGAATATGATTGGATCATGTTAATTGATACGGTTATTCATTTAAGTCGGAGAATAATTGTTGTTATGTTTACATGAATAAAATCTTCTATGGTCATACACTCAATGTAAATGGTTTATTGAATCTCGATCGTAGTGATACACATATTCATAATATTAATGCCAAAAGATGCAAAGTTGATAATGATAGTGCAACATATTTGTGGCACTGCCGTTTAGGTCATATTGGTGTAAAGCGCATGAAGAAACTCCATGCAGATGGGCTTTTGGAATCACTTGATTATGAATCATCTGATACTTGCGAACCATGCCTCATGGGCAAGATGACTAAAACCCCGTTCTCCGGAACAATGGAGCGAGCTAATGACTTATTGGAAATAATACATATCGATGTATGCCGTCCGATGAGTGTTGAAGCACGCGGTGGGTATCGTTATTTTCTGACCTTCACAGATGATTTAAGTAGGTATGGATTTATCTACTTGATGAAGCACAAGTCTGAAACATTTGAAAAGTTCAAAGAATTTCAGAGTGAAGTGTAGAATCATCGTAACAAGAAAATAAAGTTTCTACGATCTGATCGCGGAGGCGAATATTTGAGTTACGAGTTTGGCCTTCATTTAAAACAATGTGGAATAGTTTCACAATTCACGCCACCTGGAACACCACAGCGTAATGGTGTGTCCGAACGTCGTAACCGTACTTTATTGGATATGGTGCGTTCTATGATGTCTCTTACCAATTTACCACTATCGTTTTGGGGTTATGCATTAAGAGACAGCTGCATTCACGTTAATAGGGCAACGTCTAAATCCGTTGAGACGACTTCGTATGAACTGTGGTTTGGCAAGAAACCTAAGCTGTCATTTCTTAAAGTTTGGGGACATGACGCTTATGTCAAAAGGCTTCAGCCTAATAAGCTCGAACCTAAATCAGAGAAGTGCATCTTCATAGGACCCTAAGGAAACAAGTGGGTACACCTTCTACCACAGATCCAAAGGCAAGATCTTTGTTGCTAAGAATGGTTCCTTTCTAGAGAAGGAGTTTCTCTCGAAAGAAGTGAGTGGGAGGAAAGTAGAACTTGATGAGGTAATTGTACCTTCTCTCAAATTGGAAAGTAGCTCATCACAGAAAACCGTTCCCGTGATGCCTACACCAACTAGAAAGGAAGCTAATGATGATGATCATGAAACTTCAGATCAAGTTACTACTGAACCTCATAGGTCAACCAGAGCACGATCCACACCAGAGTGGTACAGGAATCCTGTACTGGAATTCATGTTACTAGACCAAGGCAAACCTACGAACTATGAAGAAGCTATGATGAGCCCAGATTCCGACAGATGGCTTGAGGCCATGAAATCTGAGATAGGATCCATGTATGAGAACAAAGTGTGGACTTTGGTGGACTTGCCCGATGCTCGGGGAGCCATAGAGAAAATGGATCTTCAAGAAGAAGACTGACGCCGATGGTAATGTTACTATCAACAAAGCTCGACTTGTCGCAAAAGGTTTTCGACAAGTTCAAGGAGTTGACTACGATGAGACTTTCTCACCCGTAGCGATGCTTAAGTCCGTCTGAATCATGTTAGCAATTGCCGCATTTTATGATTATGAAATCTGGCAAATGGACGTCAAAACTGCATTCCTTAATTGATTTCTTAAAGAAGAGTTGTATATGATGCAACCAGAAGATTTTGTCGATCCTAAAGGTGCTAACAAAGTGTGCAAACTCCAGCGATCCATTTATGGACTGGTGCAAGCATCTCGGAGTTGGAATATACGCTTTGATGAGGTGATCAAAGCATATGGTTTTATACAGACTTTTGGAGAAGCCTGTATTTACAAGAAAGTGAGTGGGAGCTCTGTAGCATTTCTAATATTATATGTGGATGACATATTGTTGATTAGAAATGATGTAGAATTTCTAGATAGCATAAAAGAATACTTGAATAAGAGTTTTTCAATGAAAGACCTCGGTGAAGCTGCTTATATATTGGGCATCAAGATCTATAGAGATAGATCAAGACGCTTAATAGGACTTTCACAAAGCACATACCTTGATAAAGCTTTGAAGAAGTTCAAAATGGATCAGTCAAAGAAAGGGTTCTTGCCTGTATTACAAGGTGTGAAGTTGAGTCAGACTCAATGCCCGACCACGGCAGAAGATAGAGAGAGAATGAAAGTCATTCCCTATGCCACAGCCATAGGTTCTATAAAGTATGCCATGCTGTGTACCAAACCTGTTGTGTACCTTGCCATGAGTTTGGCAAGGGGGTACAATAGTGATCCAGGAGTAGATCACTAGACAGCGGTCAAAATTATCCTTAGAGGACTAAGGAAATATTTCTCGATTATGGAGGTGATAAAGAGTTTGTCGTAAAGAGTTACGTCGATGCAAGCTTTTTACCAATCCATATGACTCTGAGTCTCAATCTGGATACGTATTGAAAGTGGGAGCAATTAGCTAGAGTAGCACCATGCAGAGCATTGTAGACATAGAAATTTGCAAATATACATATGGATCTGAATGTGACAGATCCGTTGACTAAACTTCTCTCACAAGCAAAACATGATCACACCTTAGTACTCTTTGGGTGTTAATCACATGGCGATGTGAACTAGATTATTGACTCTAGTAAACCCTTTGGGTGTTGGTCACATGGCGATGTGAACTATGGGTGTTAATCACATGACGATGTGAACTATTGGTGTTAAATCACATGGCGATGTGAACTAGATTATTGACTCTAGTGCAAGTGCGAGACTGAAGGAAATATGCCCTAGAGGCAATAATAAAGTTGTTATTTTATATTTCCTTATTCATGATAAATGTTTATTATTCATGCTAGAATTGTATTGATCGGAAACCATAATACATGTGTGAATACATAGACAAACACTGTGTCCCTAGTGAGCCTCTACTTGACTAGCTCGTTGATCAAAGATGGTTAAGGTTTCCTAACCATGGACATGAGTTGTCATTTGATAACGGGATCACATTATTAGGAGAATGATGTGATGGACAAGACCCATCCGTTAGCTTAGCATAATGATCGTTCAGTTTTATTGCTATTGCTTTCTTCATGTCAAATACATATTCCTTCAACTATGAGATTATGCAACTCCCGGATACCGGAGGAATGCCTTGTGTGCTATCAAATGTCACAACGTAACTGGGTGATTATAAAGATGCTCTACAGGTATCTCCTAAGGTGTTTGTTGGGTTGGCATAGATCGATATTAGGATTTGTCACTCCTAGTATCGGAGAGGTATCTCTGGGCCCTCTCGGTAATACACATCATAAGAAGCCTTGCAAGCAAAGTGACTAATGAGTTAGTTGCAGGATGATGTATTACGGAACGAGTAAAGAGACTTGCCGGTAACGAGATTGAACTAGGTATGAAGATACCGACGATCGAATCTCGGGCAAGTAACATACCGATGGACAAAGGGAATAACGTATGTTGTCATAACGGTTCGACCAATAAGGATCTTCGTTGAATATGTAGGAGCCAATATGAGCATCCAAGTTCTGCTATTGGTTATTGACCGGAGAGGTGTCTCGGTCATGTCTACATAGTTCTCGAACCCGTAGGGTCCGCACGCTTAACGTTCGATGACGATTTAGTATTATATGATTTATGTGATTTGGTGACCAAATGTTGTTCGGAGTCCCGGATGAGCTCACGGACATGACGAGGAGTCTCGAAATGGTCGAGAGGTAAAGATTGATATATAGGATGATAGTATTCGGACACTGAAAGTGTTTCGGATTGTATCGGGTAATTATTGTAGTACCGGGGGGGGGGGGGTTACCGGAACCCCCGGGGGAATAATGGGCCTTATGGGCCATAGGAGGGGAGCACACCAGCCCACAAGCTGTGGCGCCCCCCTCCCCTCCTAAGGAAGGAGGCCGAATAGGAGAAGGAGGTGGGGGTTCGCCCCCACCCCCCCCCCCCCTTTCCTTCCTCCCCCCTCTCTTCCCTTTTCCCCCTTCCGGTAATAAGGAAAGGGGAGGGGGGGCGAATTGGACTAGGGCCCCAAGTAGGATTCCTCCTACTTGGGGCGCCCCATGGCAGCTCCTCTCCCCCTCCCACCTATATATACATGGGGAGGGAGCGCCTAGAACACAGAACAATAACTGTTAGCCATTTGCGGCGCCCCCCTCCACAGATTACACCCACGGTCATATCTTCGTAGTGCTTAGGCGAAGCCCTGCGCGGATCACTTCACCATCACTGTCACCACACCGTTGTGCTGACGGAACTCATCTACTTCCTCGACACTTTGCTGGATCAAGAATTCGAGGGACCTCATCGAGCTGAACATGTGCAGAACTCAGAGGTGCCGTACGTTCGGTGTTTGATCGGTCGGAACGAGAAGAAATTCGACTACATCAACTGCGTTGTCAAACGCTTCCGCTTTCGGTCTACGAGGGTACGTAGACACACTCTCCCCCTCGTTGCTATGCATCTCCTAGATAGATCTTGCGTGAGCGTAGGAAAATTTTGAAATTGCATGCTACGTTTCCCATCACTTAGATCGTGCTCGTGGCACCGTTGGGAAATTTTGAAACTGCGCGCAACCTCTCCTGGGCCACCAACGAGTGGGCCGAGGTCATTAGCAACTGGATTAGCGGATAACCACAACGTTAATCCCCACCGGCACGCAGGCCCCACTCATAGTAGCAATTAGTTAACTCTAATTAAACCTGTGACATAGAGGACCCCAACCACTAATTAACCTAAACTCGATTTACTTTTATTAAAACTCTATTAACTAAATGGGTCAGGACGACTTGACTACTGACTGGGCTACAGACTCAGCTTAGTAGCCCCACTGTCAGCCACATGTGCACTCTGCTGGGTACACTTCTGTGTACCCATAGCAATTAAGATTTATTAATTTTCGAATTAATAATATTACAAAAAATTTAGAAAATTATTTAAACTTTGGAAATTCATATAAAATAGTCTATAACTCAGATGAAAATAATTTATATATGAAAATTGATCAGAAAAATATAAATAATTCGAATATGTCATCCACATGAATGAAAACACTTCTATCTCAATTAACATTGACATTTTACATCAGGATCAATTAACTGAATAATATCTGGAGCTGGGAAAATATTCCTAAATATTTCCCCTCTTCTTTTAAAATACGTAGTAATGCATTAGAGCACATAATCAACACTTTTGCCATGACATGCAACTGTGTTGCGTTTGCATGCCCGTTATTTATTTGTTCCCCCCTCCTCTGTTTCCTTTCCGGTAGACCTCGAGACTGCCGTTGACCCTGAGTGCGACTACATCACCGACGACGCGTCCTTCTCAGCAGAGCTTCCGAGCAAGCAAACCCCCTTTATCATTTCGATATCACCCATTCTTTCTCTCTACTTCTTGCATTAGAGTGTCCATTCAGTTGGTGTCTTATCAGTAGATCCTATTTTTGATGCATAGTGTGTTGTTGATACCTTACCTGTTATCCTATTATGCTTAGTATAAGAATGCCAGAGTCCCATCAATGGCCCTACACCCTTGTCTGTTTGCCATGCTACACTATCGGGCCTTGATCCCTTTGGGCGATGATCATAGATATACTATATACTATTACAATATACATGATATGTTAAAGTCGAGTTGGCTCAGAGAGCACCGCGAGTGATTCACTGTGGCGAAATGATAGGGCAGGCAGAGACCATCTAGGAGAGAGGTGGGCCTGGGCCCTGGTCGGTGTCTGTGGTTACTAAATAATAATGCGCTTAATGAGATTTGTGTATTTGATCAGAGATTGCCACTGGCATATACGCACTAACCACCACATATGATAATGGTTATGGGGCCCTCAGCGTCGTCAGGTCCTCCCGAAAGCTCTGTCAGATGTCACAGTTGAGCGGGCTGATTGTTGGGATGAGCGGGAATTGCCTGCTTGTTTACACAGAGGCGTGCTTGGTCCCCGGCCAGTCATGCAACGTGCATGAGTGCTTAGGGTGATTGGCCAATGACCCTTTCACGCTTAGGATGTAGACCGGCGAGTTGACCTCTCTGGAGAGCCTACGCAGGACTTCGACGGGTCGATTATCCTAGGATAGGGATTACCTAGAAATGTTTGTCTGGCCAGAGGTAATCGAGCATATCGGGTTATGTGGTGCACCCCTGCAGGGAAGTTAAACTATTCGAGTAGGCGTGTCCACGGTAACAGGACGACTTGGAGTTGTTTCCTGACCTCTTACAACTAAAACCGGATACTTGATAAAACACACCCAGATAACAAACAGGAGTACCCGGTGATCGATTTCCCATAGGGAGACGAGGAGAGGATCTCTGGGCAGGTTATTGTTATATGTATGTATAAGTTAATACCATATACACTCCTCTCTTCTATTGCTGCAAGATGTTGTTAGTCTTAGTTAAGTTGAGCTTCTCCCCCTTATTCTGACATTTCTGCAGTTTAGTCCAAAGATATAGCCCCATTCCTTTGATACCAATGCATATCTAGTATAGATCTGATGTAAGTTTTACGAGTACTTTGGATGAGTACTCATCATTGATTTGCTACTCTTTTCATTCAACTCGGTTGCTGCAACAGCTGGTAGCACCACGGATACAGGTAGTTCCGCTGGTGCTTACTACATGGAGACCGACGTCGACGAGTAGTTCAGAGGTCCCCAGACAGGAGGCCTCGCCTTTTCGATCTAGTGTCGTTGTTTTGCTCAGCCTTCTTTAGGCAAAACTCGTTTAACTCGTCTGTACCTAGACTTATGTTGTTTGTTGATTGATGTATTTTGGGTCCTCATGACCTTGGTTTGATATGTAAAGATTTGTGTTAAATTTGTGTTGTGATATTAACGTGGAGTCACCTGTGATCGCGCATGATGCGTGTATGATTAGTGCACGATGTAAACGGGTGCGTCACAAGTGACTTCATTGATCTCAAGACTTGCCGCTCGGTCCTTCAGAGGTGCTCATATGGATATTGTGTGATGCTTGAGTGCACAAGGCGAGTCTACATGTGTGTATTTGAAAGGCTTATTGTACAAATAAGTCAAGCAAGGTTATTTTGTGATGGTGTACAAACTTCGAAGATAGTGCGCGACAAACCAACTGTCATAATTTATGCATGATGGGAACTGTTCAACGCCAGAACTTATACTCCACCAATTGCCCCGAATAAAGAACCGGTTGCCGGTGGTTAGTATATCCTAACCAATTAATTTATAAAATGATATTGTTGTCAAAAAACAAGAGGAGATTTGGTGCCTCATGCACATCTCACCATTGGATCTATAGGCGTGAAGGTCATATAAATCTGTTACAAATAAAAGAGTTGATCCTAATCATTTGCATGTCCTTCATACCTGGGCGTTATACCCTGGGCAGTTGTGACGGTAGCAGGCAAAAATGCTACTCCATTACAAAGTTGGGTTATGGACCCTCCATCCTCAACGAAGCCCCCCCCCCCCCCCCCCCCCCACCACCCCCCCCCCTCCCCCTCATCTAGCTTCACTGGGTGGGCCCCCTTCCGTTTTTAACCAAATCTTCCCACATTGGCCCATTTTAATTGGTAGAAGTTGTTCCTGGGTATACCAAAGCTCCGGTGCTAGGTGTAGGTGAACACATATGCAGTTTTTCTTTGAAAAACAACGAGCATCGTACCTAGCGATGCACAATTGCACACCAACCAAGATCACACATATGCTGATATGTACGTATGCTTGTATCCACCCATGGACGGGTGGCTATATATGCATGCGTGCATGCACGTCCCCAACTTTGTGAGGCCTCCACCTTCATAAAATTATTCTGAACGGTCCCAACAACACCCCTCGAACACGCCCCGTTTTCAAAAAATACTCCTGGCTTTGTCCTATACGTGTATTGTACTATCATGGCTTTGTAGCTGTATTTTATTTTTAATCACGTTTGATCGACCTCCTTCTGTATCGTCAAAGCTAGATCATCTCCTTCTGTATCGCCAAAGCTAGATCCGACGCACCAGGGCACGTGATGAACTTGGGTAACTTCTATATTATTATTCTGAAAATTTTGTTTGATTTGGCACGCAGCGATGAGTACTGGATCACAGCCTTCACTAAAGAACGATGAGAACCCTGCACCTTCTGGTACTTTCTTCACTTCATGGACCATTCAAGTATTTTATTCTTGATGTTTTAAATAGATAATGTTTTACACATTGATACAATCATAATTGTGAATGTTTGTTCACAAGAGTTGATAGGCATTTGTCAATAAAAGGTTACCAAGTTTCATAAGCTTTTATACATCTTACCAAGACATAAGAGGCGAAGAAGCAAGGCCACTGGTATCTCCTCACCGGCAAACACCTTCTATAGACGATGACCGCTTGTTCAAACCACTAGGGATGCAAACAAAAGGGGTTTACAAACAAGGTGGGAGGCAGCGCCATGGCCCTCTCCCCTTCTTCTCCGGTTGGATGAGTTGCTGGAGAAAAAGAGAGGAAGCGTTGGTGAGAATAAGAGTCTATAACGAGGGTGGGAAGAAGAAATAATAACATAGAACTGGTAACTACCTTATCGATGTTGGGTACTTGCTAACACCTCATCACTCGAGAAAGAGACATAGAAAATTGCGTCCATACGTATATTCAATCACCATGTGCATACTTGGTGTCGCATCTTCCTTTCATCTCGCATTTTTCACTCTAGGATTCATTCGATGCCCCCCCCCCCCCCCCCACCCCAATGGAACTCTTTATGCATGACTAGTCTAAAGTTTCCTTGGTTGTTTCCCTATGATTTTGCATGCAATGTTGGGTGCATCAAGACTTTTTCATACTGAAAGTAAAAAAAAAATATTTACCTCAGGCACGGAGTAAGTGTAACAATTCTATAAGGCGAAGGATCCACATACACAAGTACGTCATGACATGCACATGAGAACAAGCATCCGAGCTTCAACTGGCATACTATATATCTAAAATAATATGTAGTATATAGTAATTTGTTAGGATTTGTGTAGCTATGAGGTGCAATTGGAAAAATGGAGAATAATTTGTTACATCTAGTGCTTTGTACTTGCATATCAGTGTTGTGTTGAATATGTGAGTTCACGTGTAAGTTTTCATATATCGAGTTCACATATATGTATATTAAGATTTGAGATTCTATTAAGTATTTGATTTTGTGTGTACCATGATTTTTTTTATAGTATTTGGATTTTATAGCTTCGTTCAGTTGTTCATTCCTCTTTATATAGTTCACCGGGCATGTTGAGGGTTAAAAAATTTCTTGTTGTATCGGAAAATGATGGTCTTATTGTTGTCATTTGAAACACGTGAAACGTTCATCAAGCTAGAACATTTGACTACGTCGTGCAAAAGATGGACACATATTTGAGCAAGTTCGTCCAGCGAATTGAAATGTGTATTACATAAAAATAATAATTACAGTATATTTCCATAGTTTAGTATTGCTTTACATAGTTATAATAAGTAGTTGTTTAATTATGTTGTTTGTTGAATAGGCAAGAATAGAAGTTAATCTAGAGACAACCATGTGTCATATTTGATTAATGCCACACCACATCATCAGCAAAACTGCTTTGAGTCGGCATAGGGACTAAATGTGTCTGGTTTTTAAAGTTCAAGGGGCAACCTGTGTGGTTTTTAAGTTCAAGGGGCAACATGTATCTAAATTAGTCACTAATTTGAGGAAGCATACACTGTTTGGTGCGGTTTTGGAACCTTCCACATTGCTGGTGTGCTCAGTTTCGCGAATGCTAAAAACCGCTTATTGCGATCCCTTCTTAGCACTAGCAATATGGGCCATGGCCCACTAGCGAGGAAGCATACACTGTTTGGTGCGGTTTTGGAACCTTCCGCATTGCTTTGGAAGGTTTCATCCGGTTTTCTATTTTTTAACAGTTTAGTGGATGTTTTCGATTTTTATTTATGTTATATATTTTTCTATTCTTTTTCCTTTTTTCTCTTTCATTTGTTGTTTTTCATGCACACACTTTGAACATTTTTCATACACACACTTCGGAAATTTATTTTTACTAGTAAACGCGCACGTGCAACAATGCATGTTAACATTTAGGCAATATATTAATTGCACGTGGATATTAGGTATGTTATTAATTGTGTGTTAATCCTAAGATTAGTGCAATATTTGGTATGATATTAATTGCACGTAAAACACGTTTAACGCTCGTCATTGGAGCAGTCTAGGTCATTGGATTGACTTAGTTCGATGGCCGAGATCGGTTGGATCTGCCCCTTTGGGTCTTTTTATATTGGTATAGATACTCATTAAACAGTTTTAGAGATACACGTTAAACATTTTTCGAACATGTGTTGAACATTTTTGGCATGCACATTGATCATTATATTGTGAATATTTTTTGAAACATGGTGGACAATTTTATATGTCAGGAATTTTTTGGAAAAATTGCTTCAATGGTCTTTTGACATTTCGTAGTCATTTGAAAAAAAGGTCATCAAAGTTGGAAAAGTTCATCGAATTTGAGAAGAGTTCATTCAATTTGAAAAAAATCATAAAATTTGTATAAAGTTCCTCGATTTAAAAAAAAGATCATTGATTTTGAAAAAAAAATCAGCAACTTTGAAAAAGTACATGCATTTTTTCAAAAAATAAAAATAATAAGAAACAAAACAAGTTAAGCAAAAGGAAAAAGAGAAAAGGTTAAAGAAAAGAAACAGAAAAAGAAAGAATAAACCACACAAAAATCGGTCCAGGAAAAAACCAAAAGAAAAAAATGGCTGGAAGCTTCCCAAAACCGGGAGAGGGGAGTTGCCTATGGGCGTTTGGGCCAGCCCATTTAGTTCGAGAGAATAGGGGGGGTGGGGGGGGGGGGGGGGGTGCGCCATTTTCGAACAACGAAGAAACTAGCTCTTAAGGAACCCTATAGGATTCGACATGAACCACCATACAACCCAACTGCTGGCGTGCCTAGTTTCGTGAATGCTAAAACCCACTTATTGTGATCCCTTCTTAGCACTAGCCATACGGGCAATGGCCCACTAGCAAGGAAGCATACACTGTTTGGTGCGGTTTTGGAACCTTCCACACTGCTTTGGAAGGTTTCGTCCAGTTTTCAATTTTTTTTCTAATTTTTACACACTTTGACAATTTATATTTATACTCAATAAACAGTTTTTTAGATACATGTTAAAAAAATTCAAACACATATTGAGCATTTTCCGAATACACGTTAAACATTTTTCAGATAAATGTTCAACATTTTTTGAATGCACGCTAAACATTTTATAATACACGGTGAATGTTGTTTTAATACACGGTGGACAATTTTAGATGCCATAAATTTTTCAGAAAAAATGCTTGATTGATCTTTTACATTTGGTGATCATTTTGTAGAAAAAATAATCAAATCTGAGAAAAAATCATCGAATATGGAAAAATAGTTCATAGATTTTGAAAAAAAAATCATCCAATAAATCAAAAGTTCATCGAAATGAAAAATATTTCATTGATATTGAAAAAAAATCATCGAATTTGGAAAAGTTCATGCGATATCGAAAAAGGAAAAAATAATAAGAAATAAAGAATAAGGAAAAAATATTATAGATTAAAGAAAAGAAAAACAAAAAATCGCACAAAAACTGGTCTAGGAAAAATAAAAAGAAAAAAAAACAGCTGGGAATCATCTGGAAACTTCCCAAAACCGGAAGCTTGCTATGAGCGTGTTTGCCAGCCCATTTATATCGAGAGAATTGAGGGGGGTGTACATCGATTGCAAATAACGAAGAAACTGGCGCTTAAGGTGTCTTATAGGATTTTTCGCGAAGCACCATACCGCCCAAACTGCTGGTGTGCTCAGTTTCGCGAATGCTAAAAGCCACTTATTGTGAAACCTTCATAGCACTAGCCATACGACCATGGTGCATTAGCGGGGAAGCATACACTATTTGGTGCGGTTTTGGAACCTTCCACACTCGTTTGGAAGGTTCTGTCAGTTTTTTACTTTTATATTTTCTAATTTTTTTATGGATGTTTCTGTTTTTATTTTGGTATTAGATTTTGCTATTCTTTTTCCATTTTTCTCTTGCATTTGTTGTTTCTCATACGCACACTTTGATCATTTTTCATACACACACTTTGAAAAGTTATTTTAATACTCATTAAACAGGTTTTTAGATACACGTTGAACATTTTTCGAACACATATTGACCATTTTTAGAATACACGTTAAACATTTTCAGATACACGTTGAACATTTTTAGAATGCACATTGAACATTTTATAAATACACTGTGAATAGTTTTTAATACACGGTGGACAATTTTATATGTTGGGAATTTTTTGGAAAATTTGATTGAATGATATTTTTACATTTCGTGATCATTTTGTAAATGTGTGAAAATTTTATAATTGTGCTGGACATCTTTTCTATGGTATGAACATTTTCTTTAAATGTCATGAACAATGTTTTGATTGGGGAAATTTTATTCGAATACTCCCGCCGTTCCAGAATATAAGGTTTATTGGTTTCCGTGTAAGTCAACCATTTGAAAGTTTGACAAGGATTATAGAGTAAAATAAAAAAAATCTCCAAGACCTAATAGATAAAATATGAAACTATTTTCATGATGGATCAAATGATATAAATTTCATATTGCGAATATTGGTTTTTTTTCTTCTGAAAAGTCGGTCAAACATACACTTGTTTGACTTTTGAGAAAACAAATACACCTTATATAAAGGAACGGAGGGAGTATTTAGTAAAATGTTTTTTTTTCAAATGGGCAAAGAATTTTGGAATTGCACGTAAACTAGATTTTTGATGTGTGAGTTAACTGTAGTGGCAAAGTGGGCATGATATTAGAGAAAAGGGACGAGATTGCAGCATAGAAAGCGCGAGGCAGCAGGCAAGCGACAAGTGCATTAATAGATGAGTGTGGTTCGCGTGCCGACCGAATTGACGAGTCAAGCAACGAGCATGTAGGCAAGGTGAGGGTGGTGCTTACTACGTAGTAGCAAGGAAATTCTGACTCCGCTACGTAGTAGCAAGGAAATTCTGACTCCACTACGTAGTAGCAAGATTTCGTGTATTTTCTGCTGTGTCTGTGCATGCATGGCATGGCCTTCGATCTCTACTGTAGTTCTGAGCTTTGAATCGTGAGAGCATCTGAGATGTAGATGAATTTCAAAAAGGGAAAAACCTGAAAAAAAGGAGAAACATACAATAAAATGGAAAAATAGATGAAGAAAGTACCGGACAGGAAACTGAAAAAAAAAAACAATAATCCAGCAAAGCTTGAGTTGCTCTGCACTATGCGTGGAATAGGATTCCCTGCATTGTAGGCGATTTTTTTTTCTTTGCTGTTTTGTTTAAATTGCACACGCAGATCCCACTCTAATGGGCTGGACCACATGTGGTGCAGTCCACTGCATCACTTGAGGTTGCCCGGCATGTTTGGTTATGTAATCCTTCACCCGTTTCTCAAAAACAAAAAGTTTCTAAAAAAAAAGATGTAATCCTGCCGCCAACATTTGTATTCTTTGAACCTTGAAGCTTGAACAAAGTGCACTGTTCCTTCCCAAAAAACAAAAAAACTTGAGTGTGCAGGTGCGACAAATGAGGTACTCTCGTTCCCTGTCTTAGCAAGAAAATCCTGCCCCCAAGATTTCGTGTATTTTGTGCCGTCGGTGCGCATGCATGGCATGGCCTTCGATCTCTACTGTAGTTCTCAGCTTTGAATCGTGAGAGCATCTGGGAATCTTTGCCTTATTGACGTTTGGTTGCGCCCTCAAAAGCGGTGGCTTCAGCACTCAAAAGGAAGGCCAGCAAAGCGGCAGCCATGGCCGCCATACGCATTGCATGCAATGCATAACCTGGGAAAATCCCATGGCCTTTTCCGCTTTGTGCCTCGCTTTGCTTTTTTTTGCCCTTTGCCGCCATGGTTGCATTGCATTTGCATGCATGTACGCAGGAGTACTCTGATCCTGCCGATCGAAGCTGGCAATCACAGGTGTCTGCAGTTAAAGCCATGGATCCGCTGCTGCATGCTCAGAGCTCACCGCCATGCTCAGAGCTCACCGTCAGTGCCGCTGCCGTTGATCGTATTTTAATATATGCATGTACGCCTTTGAATAATCTGACCTGGTACTCCTAGATCTCGCATATCTGCACTGCATGGCGAATCTATTCGTCTTAAAGTGCGCTCCCTTAAAGTTCCGTGGTGCTGCAATGCATGCATGCATGTCATGCAGTAAAGTTTCAGTGGCATCCATGAATGGCGAATCTCCTCGGAAGGCTGGCCGGACGGGAGCGAGAGAGGGGGAGAGATACGGTGGAAAGCTCGGATAGAGAACCTGCAAGGCTGGACGTGGAAAGAAGATCACTTGATTTACCACCCCCTAAACAAACCAATCATCCTGGGGGCTCGCACAAAATCAACCAAATGGACCTAATTAATTAGTGAAAACCTCGTGCGATCCACGCAGGAGGAAGGATACGGTCTCGCTCGCTGCTTGCTCCACATAAAGCCGACGCACTGTGCACTGGCTTTCTGCAAGATTCTGCCTAAGCCAATACCTTTACATCCCTAGCTAGGTATCTTAGCAGCAGCGTGATTCTGCCTAAGCCAGTACCTTTTGAGATTTCTTCCCTAGTTATCTTGGCAGCAGCGTGATTCTGCCTTGCCCAATAGCAATGGCGCCATCATCTCTCTCTTTCTCTACTAAGGGCATGACCAATGCATAGCCACAGGGTGATGCCTCGCATGTCATGTAAGATCAGATAACACAAAATGTAGGTTTGGATGGGGAAGCGGGATCCTCTACACGAGACGGGTGTTTGGAGAGAAAAAGTGTGGTCCGGTGAATAAAGTTGGAAAAGTTGAAGTGAAGAGTAGGGATGCATGTGTAGTGAGAATCATTTTCTATTCTTTGATGAGGCCCACTAGTAGTAGTTTGCATTAGGAAGAAAAAATCAATATAAATGTTTCAAACTACTTTTTATCATGATGCATCTGTATTCATATGCCACCATTGTACATGCCCTTGTCTACTCGTCTCTTTTCGTCGTCAAAGTTGCCTTACAGAAAGGGGCAGCCTAAGCATCCTTGGGAACCTTGCATGCGTGCATGGCAATATGGCCTCGGCATGGCGGAGCATGGCAGGAGCCGAGATAGATCCGCCTCGTGGCGAGAGCTGCCAAGCCAAGTGTTGGTCGAGCCCATGTTGGCATGATAAACAAGAAAAAGAATTACCACCACTACTACTCCTTTTAAGCACTTGTAGGATACTGTTGGACTGCAGTGTGTCGTTGGGAAGTGAAACCATGTTGGGGCTATAGCTGCGGCCATGGGAACCAGCTGAGAGAATCCAATGCACATGAGTTTCTTCCTTTTTGCAGCAATCCTGCCTGGTCACCCCTCCTTTTAAGGAGAGGATCTCCTCTGTTTGGACCTGTTCTAGTACCTCTTTTGTATCCTATATGTCTGCATACAGCATCACAATCCGCCACCACGCTTGGTAGACTGCTCCTAGTGAAAGTGTACCTTGGTGATGTGGTCCAAATATTCCGGGTAGCTACATGCAATGTACTACTATAGTGATCTAAACGATTTTATATTTATTTATAGATGAAGTACTATGCATTTGTTCAAAAAGTTTTGAATAGCAGGTTATAACGGCGAAATAAGGTTACTACAGCGTTTTTAACATGGTCCCAGAAAACGCCACCTATGTAGTACAATTTAGGAATTTTAACGGGATATAGCATGATCTAACGGTTCTGTAGCCTTGATTAGTTTATTTTATGGCTGCCGCTATTTGCCATAGTTCACTATTTTAGACTTTGATTGTTTATAGATCTGTACCATTGGTGCTTGGTCAACTTCACTTCTCAACTAAAAAATCACCCATATTAGACATGACCAATCGAAATCTTAGGCGGAGTTCAATCCAAAAAATAATCACGGACTTAGAGAAAGCAAATGGAACCTACTCCAGTATGTTTGTGGCATGGACATACGTTATTTTTTCACTCCTTAGTGTCGAGGAAATGTGAAACAATTAATGGACTAGCGGATTTGTGTGAAATGTTAACTTGCAAGAATTATCCAAGCATGTCTTACTACCAGCTGCCCCCTGCACGAAAGTACATGAACTACTACTCAATGTGTCTTGTTTTTTGTTTTATGAGTTGGTCTGTATTCTCATTTTATAGCATTCTCTACGCCCATATTATTTAGTTTTTACTGAAAACCCTAAAACCCATAACCACCACCCATAACCGAACTAGCGTTTAGCCCAAACGATCAAACAAAGATCAGAATCAGAGTATATGATTTTACATTTGCCGATTTAGCAGGATAAAGCGCCATAGTTGAGGTTTCATGATCGACCTTCCTGGTTTGGAGAGAAATTGGCAGAGTGAGCCGCATATCTGCGCAACGATTCAGAAATTTGGTTTCACACATTCCGCACTAACTTCCCATTGACTTCAAGTTTTGTTTTGCAAAACTTAGCAACTTATGGATAAATCAACTAGCCCACCATTTTAAGTTTAGCACAAACATTCAAACAAAGATCAGAATCAGAGTACCTGGTTTTGCATTTGACAGTTTAGTGGGAGCAAGCAGCGCCATAGTTGAGGATTCATGATGGACCCCTTTCTCTACCTTTCACTGAGAAAGCTCAGTGTGGTGAATCATGAACCAAATTGGAACCCACACGTCTAATCCATCTGTCCACGATGAGTTGCACATCAACTTTCCACGTCCCACTTATGAGCTAGCTAAGTTAGCCCATGGACAAAACGACAAGGTGCTTTGATATTCTCACAAACACGAAAAAGTTCTCTTGCAAAAATCCTGTGACTATTTCCGGGATATTGCCCCTGGCAGAATTATTTCTTTATGCAATGCCCAAGGGCACTAGAGCAGTGGTCAACTCAAGAAAAAGAGGCCAGCTGCCCCCCTTCACGTAGGACTATAGGTGCCAAATTATGCGTGGCTTTTTAGTGGTCTTGTCCTAAGTCAACTTGTGCGTGTTCGTGTCATACTACTCAATATATGCATGCATGATTCTTGCATGATTACATTGTCATTGCTAAAAAGGTGGCTAGGTGATAAGTAGAGGCAAATAGGGCCACAAATTTCCACCAGAAGATGTGACACTTTATATTACAAAGAAATGGTATTTGAGGCGCTTTTAAATTTTATTTTGTGATGGAAAAAACATGTGCACCAATTATATGAATTTTTAGTTTGCTAACCACATGTCCCATGCGGTCATGTGCACCAATTATGAGCGACACTATAGGAGAAAAACAGAATAAAAATGGGCAGGGAAGTCATGATCGATCTCCCTTTTGTCCCTGTCACTCAACCCAGGGCTCTGAAGGTGAGATAGCAGTCTATAGTCTGTAGGGGCCAAGGCAATGCTTCTATGCTTATCGAACAAGTGTTAATAGTTGATTGATGTGATGGAGGTAGAACTGCTACTAGTGAAAGTGTAGCTTTGTGATCATGTGGTCCAAATATTCCCACTAGCTACTCGGTTCACATCCCAGGTAATAAAATTTTCCTGGACAACTTTGTGCTAGCTGCTAGGGGGGGTGAAAAACCTTTAAAATCCTGAAGAAAACGACGTAACTATAACCTGAAGTTGATAATTTGTTGTTTTATAGTAATACTTTATGTGCATGTCAGGCTAATCTCCTTTTGATGTTATCCAGAATAGTTGTTTAAGAGGATCGAATTACTATCTATATCTTGTGGTCAAGAGGCGACGGTTCAGAAATCTTTCTTTTTACCCCATGAGAGGGATAGCAGTTGTGTCCACATGAGTTCAAGTGCTTTCTAGAGAGTAGAGATCACAAGTCTTTAAGACGTCCTATATTAGGGCTCCTTTGATTCAAAGGAATTCTATAGGATTTCCGAAGGATTGAAATCCTTAGGAATTTTTCCTATGTTCGTCTTTGATTCATAGGATTGGATCCCATAGAAATTTTTCCTATGAAATCTTTTATACTACATTTCATAGAAAATCTAACATCCACTCCAACCTCTTTTTACATGCAAGGTGCTTCCATGCTTATCGAACAAGTGTTAACAGTTGATTGATTTGATGGTGGTAGAACTGCTACTAGTGAAAGTGTACCTTTATGATCATGTGGTCCAAATATTCTCACTAGCCACTTGGTTCACATGCCAGGTAAATTTTTCCTGGAGAACTTTATGCTAGCTGCTGCTAGGGGGGATGAAAACCCTTTAAAATCCTGAAGAAAACGACATTACTATAACCTGAAGTTGATAATCCATTGGTTTTATAGTATTACTTTATGTGCCTGTCAGGCTAATCTCCTTTTGATGTTACCCAGAACAGTTGTTTAGGAGGATCGAATTAGTATCAGTATATCTTTTAGTCAGCCTTTTCTAAAAAAAATATCTTTTAGTCAGCCGGCGATATGGTTTAGAAATCATTCTCTTTTTACCCGTGAGAGGGATGGCAGTTGTGTCCGCATGCTTTCAAGTGTTTTTCTAGAGAGCAGAGATTGATAGATGGTAGCTTCATGCCGAAGCTCGCCCAGCAACTGAAGGACTGCACGACACGTACACATGCAGCCTTGGCCATTGCACCGCCATCAGACGAGCACGATGAGAACTGGACAGAGTTGGCAATGTCAGGGCATCCACCAAACGAATTCCCACCAAACATGTGCGAAAGAAAGAAAGGAAGGAAAAGGTAAGAGCTCGTACCAAAAGATCTTTCCTTGCTGATTTTGCAACTGGCTCTTCTGAGTGATCTGTGTCGTTTGGTGGCCACAGGGAGTATCTATCTAGTACTTTCTCGTCCTAAAGCAATAACATTTAGTACACCCTCCTTTCCGAAATATAAGACGCGCTTGATTTTTTTCGTCTTCATCATAGAACGTTAGCTATAATTATTACTTATTGCATGTCTATAAAATCAGTATAAATACATATGAACTAAAATTATATTGCAAGAAAAATATGATGATAGCATTTATACATGTTCAATCCAGCACTTTGGTATACATTAATGGTCAAAGTCATGCATACAAAATAAGAAGTCAACCATGCTTTATTTTTTTTTGGAAGAATGGAGTAGTTTCCACTTCAATGGTAGGATATGTCACAAATATAAGGGCGTCTCTAGATGAATCGTTAAATTTTAGCCCTTAAACGTCTCCTCAAACCTTAACTTCCTGAACTTTGAGGAGTAACAAAAAACGCGAATCTAACTACATCCTCAAACGAAGTAGACCCCACATAGAAGTCTCTCTTCCTCTTCTTTTTTACTTCTTCGTTCCTCTCCGGGCGCGATGTAAGCATGCGGGAAGTAGTCGGGAAAGTAGGTAAATTTCGTTCTCCACATACCATGGCTGGGGTGCTTCTTTAGTTGAATAGGTTTTTCCCTTCATCATTCCCCTAGTGGTGCGATGACATGGTCCAACACGCAAAGAATCGTTGAAATCGACGATGGCCTATACATGCTTTTAAGGTGACAAAAGCTTGATATTTACATAATTTATACATGCTTTTGGAACAATTTTATTTCATTTTTATTTGGACTAACAATATTAATTCAGTGCCAAAGTCCAGTACCTATTTTCTAGTGTTTTTGGGTTTTTAGGTCACAAAATACAGAGCTAGAAAATTTTAAAAAATTCACAAAAAATCTTTTACGCCAAAATACTCCACCAGCCTGAAGATTGCCCCCAGGGGAGCCATCAGGTAGCCATGCACCCCCTCCCCTCCCTCCACGAGGCCAGGGGCATGTGGTGGGGCTGCATGGGAGCTCCTTAGGTCGGTTGACCCTCTTCTTTGTCTACAAGAAAGATCTCGAAGAATCTATAATGTGACGCCCCAGCTCAATCGTGCACTAATCATACACGCAAATGCACACGATCAAGCCTAAGGACTCACGGGAAGATATCACAACACAACTCTAAAACATAAATAAAGTCATACAAGCTTTATATTACAAGCCAGGGGCCTCGAGGGCTCGAATACATAAGCTCGCATACAAGCGTCAGCGGAAGCATCAGATATCTGAGTACAGATATGAAACAGAAATAGATAAGCCCTTAGAAAGGCGGGGCGAAAGAAAACACTACGATCGAAAGGCGCAGGCCTCCTGCCTGGGACCCTCCGATCCTACTCCTGGTCGTCGGCCAACTCGTAGTAGTATCCACCCTCGGGGTAGTGGTAGCTATCGTCGGCGTGGACAGCTGTATCTGGGGCTCCGTCATCTGGTTGCATCAAAAGGATATGGGGAAAAAGAAAGCAAAGCAACCGTGAGTACTCATCCGAAGTACTCAGCAAGCAAGGATCTACACTACATATGCAACATTATCAAAGGAAGGTTGTATATGTGGAATGGGCTGCAGAAATGCCAGAATAGAGAGGAGGCCTAGTCCTATCGAAGACTAGCATCTTCAGCAGTCTTGCAGCATTAGAAGAGTGTAGATTAGTACCGTATAAAATAGTAATATCGATAAGTCTCAACCTCACCCAGAGATCCTTTCTCGACTCCCTGCGAGAAAGCAATCCCAGAGCCATATAGTCATCATCCTCGTCCTGAGATCCCTTATCGACTCCCTGCGAGAAACAATCCCAGAGCCATAGTATCCAATTCTAGTTGTATCGATCGGGATACAACTCGGAGTGTCCGTTACCGAGGATCCGCTATGTATAGATTAGTTCTTCCCTGCAGGGGTGCACCAACTTACCCACCACGCTTGCTTAACTCCGGCCGGACACACTTTTCCGGGTCATGCCCGACCTCGGCCAAACGATACACCGCAACCCTACCTACAGCTCAGCAGAGAGGTCCCCGTCGGTCTAAATCCTAAGCGCTCAGGGGTCTTGGGCCATCGCCCTGTGCACTCCGGGTCGGTGTGTGCAGGGCCGGGATGAGCACCACCTCAGTCCTGGATGGCACTGGCCCGGCCCGGCCACGAGGCTGAACTGGACATCTGACAGAGCTTTTCGGCTGATGCTACGATGCAGAGTGCCCATAAATTTTCCCGCGTGGTGGTTAGTGCTATCGGGCCAGAGGCCCACTCAGATCTAATATCCAAAACGAAGTGTGTTGGTAGTGCGGTAACGAGCAGAGACTCACGATCGATGTGACCCCGTCGCCCCGTCTCGAGGACTTGCGGCAAGGGCCAAGAATGCCCGGCCACGCCTCGTATTCTCACTCGGGCACAGGTCAACCCGTCTCACAAAAGACTGTCGGGAACTCAGGTCCACCTCTACTGGGCAGTACCGCCTGTCCCTTCAGTCCTTCAGTTAAAGTAACTCCCTTGGGTCGCCCTCGGGGCCGACCCGTTTCTAACAGGGTGCAGGGGTAAGGTCACAGTAGCCGTGTGTCCATAACATCAAGGGAATCCGAGGTATCACCCTCGACGGATGCCCACTCGATGTAACCGTCAAGGTGAACTTAGGAGGATTCACCCTCGAGGTTCACACTTGGAGTGTTGCACGACAGGGTCGTATCGGAAGTGGAGAAGGAGGAATCACCCTCGATGACCACGACCGAATAGCTACTCTACAGAGTTAACATCAGAAGTGCTACAAGAGGTTTCACCCTCGGCACTCGATAGTAATGCTGCAGTGTCGTTACAACTAAGGGGGGGGGCGTGATGTGCGGTGCCGGGGCCTGGTCTTCGATCCCGTTGCTCGGGTCTTCTGATAATCCAGCGGGCAGTCGGGATAAGTGGGGTCACTGATAGGTCTCTACCCAGCCTATACTAAGCCGTTTAGGATAAGCAGGTAAGGTATCAATAGCAGGTTACAATAAACAGGCTATGCATCAGAATAGGATAAACAGTAGGAGCAGCAATTCTAATGCAAGCATGAGAAAATAGAATGGGCGATATCGGGATGATCAAAGAGGGGCTTGCCTGGTTGCTCGGCGGCAAAGGCAAGGTCGTCAACGGTGGCGTCGGGCTCCGGAGCTGCGTTGGTACCTGGAACTGCGTCGGGGTCTAATGAGAGAGAAGAGGGGGAGGAAACAGTATAAATACACAGCAAACATGAGCAACACAATGTACGGCATGACAATATGCAGTGCCGGGTGTGTCCTAACGTATGGTTGCACATCACCGAGGAAGGGGGAATCCATCCGGGAATGTTTTCCCGGTTCCGGACATTTGTCAGACAGATGACCGGAGGGGAACGGTTCCATGTTCGGATAGTTAGGGACGTGTGACGGACGAACGGACCGCAATTTCAGATTCGTCTCGAAATTCTGAGCAACTTTCATGTACAAAGTTTTTCGATCTGAGCTACGGATTATTTTCTATGATTTTCTAGAGATTTAAACATTTTCTGAATTTAATTATTTATTAAATTTGAATTATCCAGAATAGTAAATGATGATGTCAGCATGACGTAGAGGTGACGTCAGCGGTCAACAGAGGATGACCAGGTCAAACCTGACGTGTGGGGCCCACATGTCAGCCTCTGTTAGTTTATTAGGATTAATTGAACTAATTACTGATTAATTAGGGGTGTGGGGTCCACTGGTCAGTGTCTAATTGACTAATTAAATTAATTAACCAATTTAACTAACATTTTAACTAATTAAGTGGTGGGGCCTACACATCAGTGGCTCAGGGGCTAATCCCGGTCAAATCTGACGCTGACCGGGGTTTGACCCTGCGGTAGGGCCCGCTGTCAGTGGCTGTGGGGGGGTCTAATCAGCGGTGATTAGGCCTAATGACAGTGCCACGTTGGCACTCGCCGGAGCTCGGCCGGCGACGACCAAAGCAGCGGCGGCGGACTCGCCGAACTTCGCTATGGACAGTGGCTGGACGCGCAAAGACCACCAGAAGGCAGCCCGCACTCGTGCGGATCCAGGGGAACATGCGGCTGGGTGAGTGGTGGCCGGAGCTCGCCGGAACTGAGCTTGCGGCGGCCGCCGGAATTCGAGTGAGCTCGGTTTTGAGCACACAGGGCACGAGGGGAGGAGTTGGTGGGCGCGTTCGGCGCCGGGGAGCTCCAGGAACTCGGGGCAAAGCTCGGTTTCGAGCTTAGCATACGGTGGTCACGGCGGAGCCATGGCCGGCGGTGAGAGCTTTCGGGTTCGAAGGAAAACGGCGGCTACAAGGCCCGGCGAGCCAATGCAGAGGGGGAAGGAGGAGTGGGGGCTCACTGACATTGCAGAGAAGGCCCGGGGACTGCTCGAGGTGGCCGGAGATGACCAAATCGGCGGCAACAGTGGCAGACGGCATCGGGGAAGACGAGCTCGAGGGCGTCGCCTCATTGCTTCTCTGGGCGAATGAGCAGGTGGAGGCGAAGGATTCGAGCGCGGGGAAGTCGTCGGACCGGTCGGAGCGGCGAGAGAGAGGCGGTGGCCACGTGCAAAGTTGAGGTAGCGGCGATGGCGTTCGGGCGTGGCGGATCTGATGAGGGGAAGTGGAAGGAGAGGGCGTAAGGAGAGGCCCGGGGTCGCGGGGCTGCCTCTTATCCACCCTCGGCGAGCGGCGGGGCACGGTGTCGAGCAGCAGACGGAGGGGGCCCGGGGCGCGCGTGCGTGATCGACAGCGACGCGCGGATGAGCAGGAGGAGGGAGACAAGTGGGAGAACGGGCTGGGCCGGCATTGTAGATAGTAGGCCTAAGTGCACAGTAGCGCTTTAGGCCGTTTTCTATTTTCCTTTTTCTGTTTTCTTTTCTTTTCTGTGTTGCTAATTGTTTGGGCCCTAAATGAATTTTGTAAAAAGTGTGACCTAGTCCATAAATCACAGTGCATTGTATCCTAACACCAAAAACTAGTTTGTGCAAAACATAACTTCGTATTTAATTTAGATCAAATAAAAGGCTATTAAATATTGTTTTCAGCCACTGTTAGGGGATGTTTGAGTTACTTAATTAATTTATTAAATGTTGGTTACAATTTAGAATAGTCTCTGGAATATTTGTTATTTATTGAATATTTTAGTTTCTGTGTTTGAACAACCTTTATTTGCACTTTCAGTTTGAATTTCCATTTGAATTTGAATTTTGAAATGAGATATGATCCAATCAATATTTAGGCACTGTTGATCATGATGACATGGCATTATCAAAAGGGGATTACTGTGGCTAACCACTGGGGGTTTTACATACAAGACCCTTAAAATGTTAGCATGATCAAAGTTATGGATCTCCGGTTATTTAAGAAACAGTGATGTAACACCAAAAAGTATCGAAAAAAGAGAGAAACTGAGAGAAGAGAGATCCAATCTCGAAGGGACTCTCATGCTCTGGGATGCATAAACACTAAGGACCAGAGGGGAAAACCTCTCCCCACCTTGGTGGAGGTCAAGGAAGAAGAGGAGGGGGGGGGGAGGGGGGGCAATCTCTCTCCCCGTCTCTTTCGGTGGTGTTGGAGTGTCACCGGCAGAACCATCATCACCACCATCATATTCATTGCTTTCATCAACTTCACCGACATCTCCATCACATTCCTCCCTCTCTATATAGTGGTCCACTCTTCCACAAACCTCTGTAATCCCCTACTTGAATAATAGTGTTCGATGCTATGAATTATTGTCCAATAATTTGTTCCATCGCTATTATGTCTAGGTATATCCCTTTTGTACTATGGTTAATTGGTGCCCTATTATGATTGATTTGACTTGTATGTTGATATGTTATTGTCCTTCATTCCCCATAATATGAGCGCGCACGTATGTGGATCACAATTTAGGGTTAGTAGTGTGTTGATATAACTATATATGCATAAGGTGGTCAGAGTGGCATATATGACCGGGCCTACGTATAGGGGTTTATACATATAGAATAAAATGGGGCCAATAGATCTTAATGCCATGGTTGGATTTTATATTAGTGAATCTTTAGTATTTGTGTATGCTTGCTAGGGTTCCAATTATAAGTAACCGTGTCGGAATCAGGGCTCCACAAACCCAAAGAAAGGTTCGAACTCTGGGGTGTGCGCGAGGAACTTTGCTAGGCTACGACTCGCTGCTCACTGCCTCACACGGCGATTCTCCGACGTGCTCGAGCGAGAGGGAAGAAGGAAGAACACGATGATTTACCCAGGTTTGGGCCACCTTGCGGTGTAAGACCCTACTCCTGCTTTGTGGTGGATTGCCTCGCGAGGAGGATGAGTATGTGAGTACAAGTGGCTCTCGGGGGCTTCAGGAGCGGCTCCGGACTTGAGGGGTGGATGAACTCGATCCCCCCATTCGGTGGAAACTAACCTATACTTATACTGGCCCGGTCCTCTTCCCCCAAAGCTCTAGGCGGGAAGGGATGCCACAATGATCGATTTTGAAGGGGGACAAGAGTACACCCTATCTTGACTAAAGGTGGTCTTTGCCTGCAAAGCCTCTGTCCATGACGCATAGGTGGGCTCGACGATGACCTCCGTCCTACCAAGCCGGCGTCCTGGTCTTGTTGCACCGAAGAGGCAACCTTTGGGGCTGCCTTGGGAACCCGTGTGCTGGCCTTGCTCCTTTAGCACCAAAGAGGAAAGCCTCACTGTCCGTACCCGCTGGCACCGGTCCTGGTGACGCCTGTCGTATCCCGCGTCACCCACGTGCATCGCGAGGCGGGGTGGTGAGCATAGAAGTGTCCGTCCCACGGGAGGCCTCGGGAGGCCACTCCTCATGGAGCCCTTGGGGCACCTGATGAAGCTTGTCGATGCCCGCCTCACAAGGGCCTTGCTTGCGGAGTCTTGGCGCTGGGCCGCGCCGGGCCTTTTGATGATGCCACGCGATGGGCCGCAGGCAGACGGGCCTGGGTACCCCCAGTCCTAGAGCCCCGACAGTAGTCCCCGGGCCCGCGGCGCGCACGACCTAGCTTGGAAGCGAAGGCAGAGAAGAGGAGGGCGAAGCGACGCGGGCCCCAACCGCCTGCGGGCCAGGTTTGACGCGTGGCGCACAACGGGCACGGGACGCCCCCACTTCCCCATGTCTCCTCGGCAACTGCCCAGGCTGACATAAAGCCTGGCGCATGCCGCGGAGCCATCATTGCCACGAAGGCGAAGGGGCACGAACTAGTCTCCTTCGATCACTATAAAAGGGCGAGGGGTCGAACCCCTCGGCCCATCTCCGTCTTCTTGCCTCTCTGTATTCAGCCACCACGCCGTAGCCATGGCGCCCCTGAGAAGGTTCTCTGACGCTGAGAAGGGCAAGGCGACGCTGGAGGAGCCACAGCCGCCGTAGCCTGCAAGGAGGCGGGGCCGCCCTCGCAAGTCCGCCACTACCCATGGGGCGCCTCCCCGAGGACGCGGGCGTCCTCCATTGGCGGCCCGCGCCGGCTCGGGCAGCCGTGGAAATAACCCCACCCACGGACGCGGCCACGCCGGTCGCAGCGGCCGCGACCAAGGGGGAGAAGCGGCGCCGCCGCCCGGCCGCCTCGAGCGGGAGCCCATTCTGCCGACTCAGCCCGCGAGTTTGTTGTGTGGATGAACACTCCGCCTCGCACCTGGCTCCAGCTCCCGAACTCCTTCTTGGAGGAGCTGGCGACAGACACACCCTACATGCACCTGACCTGGGGGTGGAAGTCGTTCGCCCGCGCCCGCGGCCTGAAGAAGGTGCACACCCTCCACCTCAAGTTTGACGGGGCCGCGACGCTCTTCGTGAAGATCTTCGGGGAGGCTGGCAGCCGCCTGGAGTGCTACATGGAGAGCGACAACAGCAGTGGCGGCTACTCCTCTAGAGAGGATAGCAGCGACGACGACGATGTCTCACCTGGGGTGAGCGCGAGCGATGACTCCGACGAGCCCCCTCGCCGCCGTGTCAAGATGAAGGAGGATTCCGACTAGGCGCCGGCGGGGCCGGGTTCGGAGCCTCCGGAGCGGCGGCCGTCTGAAGGAATTTCTTTTGTTTTCTTTACTTTCCTGCATAAAAAATGCCATGGGCCCCGAGGGGGCACGTAAGGACTCTGGCGCTCGCGCCTTTATCTTAAATGCTTCAAGCTTGCGTTGAAATTATCGTGCCGCTTCTCGTTTGAGGCTTAGCCTTTCGTTCACGGTTGCTTAGTGCTCTGCGTCGCCGGGACCCAGTCCCCAAGCAAGCCTCAACCGTCGCTAGTATGCCGGGTCGCGATGCCTCAGGCAAGAACAGGAGGTGAGGGGCTCGAGGTCCGGTAAGAGCTCCTGAGGCATGATGCTCAAGAGGTCCCCCTTGACGTGAAAGCGGCTCTCGAGAGAGAAAAGGTTTCTGCCCCGACGAGATTCACGAAAGTAGTGGCGAAACATTATTAGGGAGACTCATGGCCCCGTGGGGCGTTCAACTTAGCTTGGGGCGTAGCGTGGGAGGATCTGTGGAGTGCTGGGAATCTTTGTGACGTGCGAGCACGCTTCCTTGGAGCCTGGCCTCCTGTTCACCTTTCGCTCTGTGGCAAATTAACACATGTCCCGCGAGGGGTGCATGAAAAATGGACGTCCTCCGCGTTCCAACCAATGTCGCTCAGCCGAATTGTGACCCTCCATTCCACACTTCCTCGCGAGGCCTGCCTCTCTTTTCCTTGCTCGCCAAAGTGCTCTACCTCCTCGGGACCTGGCACTCGAGCGAGGTTCTGCCGCCGCTGGTATGCCAGGTCGCGATGCCTGGGACAAGGCCAGGGGGTGAGGGCTCGAGAGCCAGTAAGAGCTCCTGAGGCGCGATGCTGAAGAGCTCCCCCTTTAATGTGCAAGCGGCTCACGCGGAAAAGAGGCGGCGTGCTTCGCGAGGTCGTAGGGGAAGGGACCCCGTCCGGCAACGGCACAATGTATGAGATGGATGCACTTAGCTTTTTGCGGTTGGTGGAGTGGACCAGACCGTCGTCCGTCCGGGGCTGGACTTCCTGAGGCGACGAGGCGCTGCTGAGGCGCCGCCGAGTGCCTAGCTCCTGGGACTTCTACATGTTGACCAATTACGGGGTATATAGGGTAGCGCGCGCTTGCCGGCCTGCTCGTGATTGTTCCATGAGGAGACTAGGCACTAAGGACCTGACGAGGTGATATGCGCGGGGCCGGCCCACGAGCCAGAGCTCTGTCGCTTAGGTTTATCAGCACTGCAGGGACGGACCCAAGCACAGACACCGTGCCAATAGTGCCCGCTCATGGGACGTTCATGGGCAGAGCTGCCAGCATGGCGGGCCTCAAGAGGTGGTGCCTCCGGATGCAATGTGGTATCAGGCACAGGGTTAACAGTCATAGTGATTCACAGAAGCATACTCAATTCAGATACATAGCCAAAAGATAGACATATGCGGGGACTGGCCTCCGCTCAGCCTGAGGATAATGCAGCCCAAGGGGCATCCTCAATTGAACAAACCAAAAAGTCACCTGGCAATGTTGTTGCGGTAGCGTCGAGAAAGCCGATGAAGCATGTCGCGGAGGTTCGCTCCTCACGAGCCGGGCGGCTCCTGAGGCTCGGAAGGCTTGCGAGGGGTCGGGGCCGCGCGAGGCACCAGCGCTGAGCGCCTGGCCTCGTGAGACGCCAGCGCGAGCTGCGCGAACCGCTGGTACATGGCACCCATGTTCAGCAGGCCAAAAGGCATGCGAATGTTGTTGCAGGGGTAACCCCTGCTCTAGCCGACGTGTGACGGCCAGAATAGGTCCTGAGAAGAGGCCCTGTTGAGGCTTGGGATGTTGACGCAGACGCGCAGCTCGCCGCCCACGTCGGGGGCAGCAGCCGAGCCAGTGCGGCATGTGGGGCGGCGCTCGCCACACATGGCCCGCACTTCCTTAAGTTCGCTGATCGCCTTGGTGATGAATTCTTGTGCTCCTGGCGCCTCACGCTGTGTTCCTTGCTTGTGGGGGCGTGCGTCGAAGCACGCCTCCATGTGGTGCCCGAGCACCTCCCTCGTTGCACTGGTCGGGTCAGATGCTCTCCAGGTGGGAGCCCTCGAGCCCGTCCTGAGGGAGGCACCGGGCGCGCCTTCCTATGCGGGAGGGAGGCATGCACCGGCGGTAGGCACGGCACCTGAGGCCTCGCCAGTAGGTGCCTTCTTCGCCTCGGGACGGTTCTTGGGGAGGAGCTGCTTCTTCTTAGCGGGAACAACCTCAGGGGGCACGATGTCTTCCCCGCCATCGGAGTTCTCAGCCGCCGCAACCCGGTAGGCGTGCTCGAGGGAGTAGACCGCATCCTTCTCATCACAGGCGACGGTGATGACGCCGCTGCACCCTGGCATCTTGAGGACGTTGTAGCCATGGTGGGTTGCCGCCATGAACTTGGCATGGGCGGGATACCCCAGGATGGCATTGTATGGGAGGCTGATGTGGGCCACGTCGAAGTCGATGAGCTCGGTGTGGTAGTTATCACGAGTGCCAAAGGTGACTGGGAGGCGCACCTGCCCCAGGGGAGTGGTGGAGCCGTCGGTCACTAGAGAACGGCCTAGTGGGCATCAGTTGATCATAAGGCACTTGAAGCATCTCGAAGGTCTCCACAGAGAGCACATTGAGGCCGGCGCCGCCATCGATGAGGGTCTTGGTGACTGAGACGTTGCTGATGGTAGGCGTGCACAACATGGGGAGCGCGCCAGCGATGGCTGAGCACCTGAGGTTGTCCTTGTAATTGAAGGTGAGGGTGTACTGCGACCACTTGAGGGGACGCACAGCCTCAAGCCTCGGGAGGGCAGCATTCACCTCACGAGAGAACTTCTTGAAGAGGCGGTTTGACGCGGGGGCCTGAGCTCCGCCGAGGATGCAAGCTATGGTGCGAGGCTCCTGGTATCCCCCAACCCCCTCGTCTGGCTGGTTGTTGTCGTTCCTCCTGGGGGGTGGCGGCAGCGGAGGAAGGCCCGCTTGCCCTGAGGGCGGACCTCACGGGGCTGATCACGCTAGGCGCCGTCATGAGGTTGAGCGCGCCAGGCATCCTCGCGAGGCTGGTCACGCCAGCCCTGGTGGGGGTTGCGGCTGTCCCAGCATCTTTCACCGCGGCCTCCTCCACGGCCGAAGCCACGGTCGCTGCGCCCTGGGCGGTGGCCCTGGCTCTCATCACAGAGCTCCCTGAGCTCCTGTCAGCCATCGGTGTTATTGGTGCGCATGTTGTGGAAGACACAAAACAGGCGGCCATCCTTGGCGGGCTCGTCGCGGTCGCGGCCACTCTTTAGCTCGGGCTCCGCTGCCAGCACGGTAGGGCCCTTGCATTTCGCCTCCTTGGCCTTGGCCTTCTTGTCATCGGGATCAGCGTCGGAGTTGTTGAGGAGGGAGAGGCGGCCTTCCTCCGGCCTCGCACACTTGTCGGCCAGGTTGAACAGCTCCAGCGTGGTGCACAGGTCATCGTTGATGGCGAGCTTCTCATTCATCCGGACATCAGTGATGCCTACGGTGAACGCCGAGATGATGGCCTCATCCGAGGCCTTCGGGATCTTGAGGCGGACTTGGGTGAAGCGTTGAATGTACTTGCAGAGGGTCTCTCCCGGGCGCTGCTTGATGCGCAACAGATCGCTGATGGTGAGGGCGCGTGATAACCCACAAGTATAGAGGATCGCAACAGTTTTCGAGGATAGAATATTCAACTCAAATTTATTGATTCGTCACAAGGGGAGCCAAAGAATATTCACGAGTATTAGCAGTTGAGTTGTCAATTCTACCACACCTGCAAGACTTAATATCTGCAGCAAAGTATTTAGTAGCAAAGTAATATGGAAGTAACGGTAACAGTGGCAAAAGTAACAGTATCAGTTTTGTAATGATTGTAACAGCAGTAGCAACGAAAGTAACTTAGCAAAGATCAATATGTAAAAAACTCGTAGGCATTGGATCGGCAATGATAATTGTGTTGGATAATATTCATCATGTAGCAGTCATAACCTAGGGTGACACAGAACTAGCTCCAATTCATCAATATAATGTAGGCATGTATTCCGTATATAGTCATACGTGCTTATGGAAAAGAACTTGCATGACATCTTTTGTCCTACCCTCCCGTGGCAGCGGGGTCCTAATGGAAACTAAGGGATATTAAGGCCTCCTTTTAATAGAGAACCGGACCAAAGCATTAGCACTTAGTGAATACATGAACTCCTCAAACTACGGTAATCACCGGAAAGAATCCCAATTATTGTCACCTTGGGGTATGCAGATCATAACTCGTAATAGGTGTCTACAACTTGCAAGATAGGATCAAGAACTCACATATATTCATGAAAACATAATAGGTTCAGATCTGAAATCATGGCACTCAGGTCCTAGTGACAAGCATTAAGCATAGCAAAGTCATAGCAACATCAATCTCAGAACATAGGATACTAGGGATCAAACCCTAACAAAACTAACTCGATTACATGATAAATCCTATCCAACCCATCACTGTCCAGCAAGACTACGATGGAGTTACTCACTCCCGGTGGTGAGCATCATGAAATTGGTGATGGAGAAAGGTTGATGATGATGATGCCGATGAATCCCCCTCTCCAGAGCCCCGAACGGACTCCAGATCAGCCCTCCTGATGAAGAACAGGAGGCAGTGGTGGCTTCGTATCATAAAACGCGATGAATCCTTCTCTCTATTTTTTTCTCTGCGAATAGGTACTTATAGAGTTGGAATTAGGGTCGGAGGAGGTCCAGGGGGCCCACAAGCCTGCAGGGCGCGCCCCAGTGGGGTGGGCGCGCCCCCAGGGCTTGTGGCCTCTGGGTGGCCCCCCTCTGTTTAAATCTTGCACCAGAATTTTTTATATATTCCACAAAAATTCTACGTAAATTTTCAGGTCAATCCAAGAACTTTGATTTCTGCACAAAAATAACACCATGGCCATTCTGCTGAAAACAACATCAGTCCGGGTTAGCTCCATTCAAATCATGCAAATTAGAGTCCAAAACAAGGGCAAAAGAGTTTGGAAAAGTAGATACGATGGAGATGTATCAACTCCCCCAAGCTTAACCCATTGCTTGTCCTCAAGCAATTCAGTTGACAAACTGAAAGTGACAATGAAAAACTTTTGCAAACTCTGTTTGATCTTGTTGTTGCAAATATGTATAGCCAACATTCAGGTTTTCAGCAGAGATTATGAACTAACCATATTCACAATAACATTTAGGTCTCACATTTCCTCATATCAATGGCATAATCAACTAGCGAGCAATAATAAGATATCTCGGGTGACAACACTTTTTCAAAACAATCATGATATAATATGACAAAATGGTATCTCGCTAGCCCTTTCTGAGACCGCAAAACATAAATGCAGAGCACCCCTGAAGATCAAGGACTGACTAGACATTATAATTCATGGCAAAAGAGATCCAGTCACACTCATACTCAACATCAATTAATAACAAAGCATACAAATGACAGTGGTGCTCTCTAACTGGTGCTTTTTATTAGAGGATGATGACTCAACAATAAAAGTAAATGGATAGGCCCTTCGAAGAGGGAAGCAATGATTTGCAGAGGTGCCAGAGCTCGGAGCTTTTAAAACAGAGATGAATATAATTTTGAGCGGTATGCTTTGATTGTCAATATAACAACCAAGAGATCTCACTATCTTCCATGCTAGATACATTATAGGCGGTTCCCAAACAGAATGGTAAAGTTTTTACTCCCCCTCCAGCAACAATCACACTCCACGGCTAGCCAAATCCATGGGTACCATCCATACTAACAACAGTCCTAGGGGAGTTTTATATAATTATTATATTTTGATTTGATTTTGAGCATGGAACTGGGCATCCCGATTACCAGCCACTTTCTCGTGAATGACAAGTGAATAAACACTCATCGTGAGAATAACCCACCTAGCATGGAAGATACTGACAACCCCCAGTCACTACATGAGCGATTCGGGCATACAAAATAGATTATTATTTGAAGGTTTAGAGTTTGGCACATGCAAATTTACTTGGAACGGCAGGTAAATACCACATATAGGTAGGTATGGTGGACTCATATGGAACAACTTTGGGTTTAAGGAAGTGGATGCACAAGCAGTATTCCTGCTTAGTACAAGTGAAGGCTAGCAAATAGATTGAGAAGCGACTAACTAGAGAGTGACAATGGTCATAAACATGCATTGAGATTAATCAACATTGAATGCAAGCATGAGTATGATATAAATCACCATGAACATAAATATCGTGGAGGCTATGTTATTTTTGATTCAACTACATGCATGAACATGTGCCAAGTCAAGCCACTTAAATCATTCAAAGGAGGATACCATCCTATCATACTACATCATAACCATTTTAAAATGCATATTGGCACACAAGACAAACCATTATCCACTCCTAGCTAATTAAGCATGGCACGAGTAACCGTAATCTCTAATTGTCATTGCAAACATGTTTCATTCATAATGGGCTGAATCAGGAACAATGAGCTACTAATGTTTACAAAATAAAAATAGGCCGAGTTCATACCAGCTTTTCCTCATCTCAATCATTTCATCATATATCGTCATTATTGCCTTTCACTTGCACGACCGAACAAGGTGAATAATAATAAGAGTGCACATGCATTGGACTAAGCTGGAGTCTGCAAACATTTATTCAAAGGAGAAGACAAGGTAATATGGGATATTTGTTAGATCAATAATAATGCATATGAGAGCCGCTCAACATTTTCATCGTGGTCTTCTCCTTACGACCCAAAGAAAAAGAAAAAGAATTTCAAAGAAACACACTGAAATATTTTTGGAGTTTTTGTTTTTCTGAAGAAAGTAAAACGAAAACAAGAAAAAATATTTACATGGGAAAGCTCCCAACAAGCAAAAGAAGAACGAGAAATCTTTTTGGGTTTTCTGTTAATACTACAACCAAATAAACTAGAAAGAAAAACTAAAAAGAAGTGAGAACTATTTTTTTGGATTTTCTCAAAGTTTTTCAAACTCACAAGAAGAAAGCAAGAAAAATAAACTAACATGGATAATACAATGAAAAAGTATGAACACCGACAACTAGAATGAGTGTGTGAACATGAATGTAATGTCGGTGAGAAATACGTACTCCCCCAAGCTTAGGCTTTTGGCCTAAGTTGGTCTATGGCCACGGCTCGAAATAACCCTCTCCTCGATACTGCAGAGGGTCCTAAGGGTTCCACTGGTTGGCAAGCTCCTGTGGCTCCCACTGATAAACAGGCTCCTGATAAGGATAAGGAGCTGGTGCTGGCTCAGGTGCTGGAGGTTGTGTCAGACTCTAGTATGTGTAAATGTCCTCGGGCATAATGGTGTACCTGCTTGAATGAATATCGAACAAAGAAGGTGCAGGCAAGGTAATAATCTCACAAGTGCCCTGACTAAATACTAGGTTGTAGAGGAGCCACTTGTCATTGCCTTTTTTAATAAAATCGTGTGCTACCATACTAGCATAGTTTAAATATCTAGTGGGTAACAACATCTCCTCCTCCTCATCATGCCTAATGGGTATCTCAAAATGTTTAGCAAGGCGGGAGGCATAGACACCTCAAAAGATAGTACCCTTCGAGCGGTTCATGTTCAACCGTCGAGCAACAATGGCGCCCAAACTAAAAGTTCTCTCAGCATATAAAGCATGGCGCAATATGGCAAGGTCAGGGGCACTGAGGCCTCCACTCTCCCATCGACCAATCAAACATCTCCCGGCAAATAATGAATAATAGCGTAAACCAGGAAAAATGTAAACTAGCCACTCTTGCCTCTGACACTCCTCCCTCTTCCCCCATAGTAACATCAGCAATGAAATCCTCCACATCCCTAGAACGTGGCTCACTGATGCCGCCCTCATAAGGTATTTTGCAAACATCGCAAAAATCATAAAGTGTCATTCGCTTAGGCACATCATACAAGTGAAATTCTACCATGGGAGGATCCTTCCTAGAATGAAAGTGAAAATTTTGCACGAAGGTATTAGTGAGTAGGAGGTATTGGTCACACTCACTTGGAGGAAGGCGGTGATGCCGGCATTCTCCGCCAAATAATAGAAGTCATCATAAATTCCTGCCTCCCTTAAGAATGTATCGCTTGGCCACTCACACGGCCGAACCTCCGCAACGTGAGGAAGGTTGTACTTTGGGCTTCTTCTTCTCCTCATTTTTAGTTCCCTCAGAATTCCGGCTCGAAGAACCCCTTAACCACCTCCTCATGGTTTCTCTTTTCTCTGAAAATTTCTGAAATTTTTAGTGACTCAAAATAAAAGTGAACCAAACTCAACAAAACTAATAGCAACTACTCCCACAAGTGTCTGGAGGCTATATCATGCAACAAAACTACTTTGGACCATATAAATTTGACATGCAAGCTCAAGAACATGGTCACCACAACAACAAAAATTTGCACTAAATAAAGCACTAGAACAAAAACTAATTGGACCAACGGAGGAGTCACATACCGATGAACAATCCCCCGAAACAGTTTCAGAAACGGAGTTCCGAGCAAGGAGATCGAAAATGGCAAAAAATGAGCAAGAACACGGGTTTGAGCAATGGTGTGATTTTTTCTGGAGGAAGATGAAGTGGATGGGTGGCTGGAATAAGTGAGGGACCCACGTGGGACCCACAAGCCCTCTAGACGTGCCCTGGGGTTGGGTGCGCCCTGTGGGCTTGTGGCCCACTGGTGCACCCCCCTGAGGTGTGTTCAATGCCAAAAGTTCTTAAATGTTACAGAAAAAATCATACTAATTTTTCAGGGCATTTGGAGAACTTTTATTTTCTAGTCATTTTTTATTGCATGGATAATTCAGAAAACAGAAAAAATAATAGTATTTTTGCTTTATTCACTCTAAATGACAGAAAGTAAAAAGTGGGTACAGAGAGTTGTGTTTACTAAATTCATCCATCTCATGCCCGTCAAAAGGAATCCATTAACAAGGTTGATCAAGTCTTATTAACAAACTTCTTCCGAATGACATGAAACCGAAGAATCTTCATATAACACTAGGTTACCTCAATGGGGATATGCATGTCCCCAACAATAAGAATATCGTATTTCTTTTTGACAATAGGAAGAGGGAATTCAAAACCTCCAATAGTAATTGTTGAAAAATTTCCAATAGAATTGATACTATTCACTTGAGGTTGTTTCTTCGAAAAGTGTACCGTATGCTCATTACCATTAACACGAAAAGTGACATTGCCCTTATTGCAGTCAATAACAGCCCCTGCAGTATTCAAAAATGGTGTACCAAGGATGATCGACATACTGTCGTCCTCGGGTATATCAAGAATAACAAAGTCCGTTAAAATAGTAACATTTGCAACTACGACAGGTACGTCCTCACAAATACTGATGGGTATAGCAGTTGATTTATCAGCCATTTGCAAAGAGATTTCGGTAGGTGTCAACTTATTCAATTCAAGTCTACGATATAAAGAGAAGGGCATAACACTAACACTGGCTCCTAAATCACATAAAGCAGTTCTTACATAGTTTCTTTTAATGGAGCATGGTATAGTTGGTATTCCTGGATCTCCTAGTTTCTTTGGTATTCCACCCTTAAATGTATAATTAGCAAGCATGGTGGAAATTTCAGCTTCCGGTATCTTTCTTTTATTTGTAACAATATCTTTCATATACTTAGCATAAGGGGATATTTTCATAATATCAGTCTAACGCATACGCAAAAAGACAGGTCTAAGCATTTCAACAAAGCGCTCAAAGCCCTCATCATCCTTTTTCTTGGATGGTTTAGGAGGAAAGGGCATGGGTTTCTGAACCCATAGTTTCTTTTAATGAAGTCTCTCTTATCATATCTTTTACTCTTAGGTTGTGGGTTATCAAGATCAACAACAGGTTCTATCTCCACATCATTATCATTACTAGGTTGAGCATCAACATGAACATCATCGTTATCATTATCACTAGGTTCATGTTCATCACCTGATTGTGTTTCAGCATCAGAAATAGAAATATCATTTTGGTTCTCAGGTGTGTCTATAACAGGTTCACTAGAAGCATGCAAGGTCCTATCATCATTCTTTTTCTTTTTAGAAGGACTAGGTGCATCAGTATTAATTCTCTGAGAATCTTGCTCAACTCTCTTAGGATGGCCCTCAGGATACAATGGTTCCTGAGTCATTTTACCACCTCTAGTCATAACTCTAACAGCATGATCGTTATTTTTATTATTCATCTCATTAAGCAAATCATTTTGTGCCTTAAGAACTTGTTCTACTTGAGTTTTTACCATGGAAGCATTTTTACTAACAAGCTTGACATCATTAATAGTTCTACACATATAGTCACTCAAGTGCTCAAGCATATAAGCATTTTGTTTCAATTGTCTACTAACATAAGCATTGAAATTCTCTTGTTTAATAATAAAGTTATCAAATTCATCCAAGCATTGACTAGCAGACTTATTATGAGGAATATCACCTTCATCAAATCTGTAGAGAGAATTTACCTCTACTACCTGTGTCGGGGTATTGAGAACATGTATTTCTTCAATAGGTGGTAAATTCTTAACATCTTCAGCTTTAATACCTTTTTCTTTCATAGATTTCTTTGCCTCTTGCATATCTTCAGGACTGAGAAATAGAATACCTCTCTTCTTTGGAGTTCATTTAGGTGGTGGTTTGGGAAGAGCCCAATCATTATCATTACTCAATATATTATTCAATAATACTTCAGCTTGCTCAACAGTTCGTTCTTTGAAAACACAACCAGCACAACTATCTAGGTGGTCCTTAGAAGCATCGGTTAGTCCATTATAAAAGATATCAAGTATTTCATTTTTCTTGAGAGGATGATCAGGCAAAGCATTAAGTAATTGGAGAATCCTCCCCCAAGCTTGTGGGAGACTCTCTTCTTCAATTTGCACAAAGTTAAATATTTCCTATAGACCAGCTTGTTTCTTATGAGCAGGAAAATATTTTCCAGAGAAGCAATAAATCATATCCTGGGGACTACGCACACAACCAGGAGCAAGAGAATTAAACCATCTCTTAGCCTCACCCTTTAATGAGAAAGGAAACAACTTAAGAATGTAGTAATAGCAAATTTTTTCTTCATGAGCAAATAGGGTGGCTATATCATTCAATTTAGTAAGATGTGCCACAACAGTTTCAGATTCATAACCATGGAAAGGATCAGATGCAACCAAAGTAATTAACTCATAATCCTTATCAGTAACAAAGATAGGTGAAGTAGCAAACTTAGGATCATATTGCATTCTAGCATTCAAAGATTTTTCTTTCCACTTGCATAGTAATTTCTTAAGGTCATCTCTATCCTTACAAGCAAGAAAGTCCCTAGCTACCTCTCCATCCATAACATAACCCTCAGGTATAACAGGTAATTCATATCTAGGAGAGCTAGGTCTAATGGTTGTTTCAAAGTTTTCAGTTTCAATAATTTCATCAGTTTCAGAAATATCATCAGTTTGAGCATTCTCAATATCTTTAGCTCTAGCAAGTTGTTCATCAAGAAATTCACCCAGTGGCACCGTATTATCATAAGCATCATGCATAGCAGAAGTAGCAACATCAAGTACTTGTGACATATCAGAATTAATAGCAGGTGTAGGTGTCGCAAGCTTACTCAAAACAGAAGGTGAATCAATTGCAGAGTGTGATGGCAGTTCCTTACCTCCCCTCCTAGTAGAGGGATAAATATTGGTTCTTGGATCTTTTAGATTGTTCATAGTGATCAACAGATATAAATCCCAAGTGACTCAGCAAATATAGCTATGGTCCCCGGCAACGGCACCAGAAAAAGGTCTTGATAACCCACAAGTATAGGGGATCGCAATAGTTTTCGAGGGTAGAGTATTCAACCCAAATTTATTGATTCGACACAAGGGGAGCCAAAGAATATTCACGAGTATTAGCAGTTGAGTTTTCAATTCAACCACACCTGAAAGACTTAATATCTGCATCAAAGTATTTAGTAGCAAAGTAATATGGAAGTAACGGTAAAAGTGGCAAAAGTAACAGTAGCAGTTTTGTAATGATTGTAACAGCAGTAGCAACGAAAGTAACTTAGCGAAGATCAATATTTGAAAAACTCGTAGGCATTGGATCAGCAATGATAGTCTGTTGGATAATATTCATCATGTAGCAGTGATAACCTAGGGTGACACAGAACTTGCTCCAATTCATCAATATAATGTAGGCATGTATTCAGTATATAGTCATACGTGCTTATGGAAAAGAACTTGCGTGACATCTTTTGTCCTACCCTCCCGTGGCAGCGGGGTCCTAATGGAAACTAAGGGAATTAAGGCCTCCTTTTAATAGAGAACCAGACCAAAGCATTAGCACTTAGTGAATACATGAACTCCTCAAACTACGGTAATCACCAGAAAGAATCCCAATTATTGTCACCTTGGGGTATGCGGATCATAACTCGTAATAGGTGTCTACAACTTGCAAGATAGGATCAAGAACTCACATATATTCATGAAAACATAATAGGTTCATTTCTGAAATCATGGCACTCGGGCCCTAGTGACAAGCATTAAGCATAGCAAAGTCATAGCAACATCAATCTCAGAACATAGTGGGTACAAGGTATCAAACCCTAACAAAACTAACTCGATTACATGATAAATCCTATCCAACCCATCATCGTCCAGCAAGCCTATGATGGAATTACTCACTCCCGGTGGTGAGCATCATGAAATTGGTGATGGTGGAAGGTTGATGATGATGATGGCGACGAATCCCCCTCTCCGGAGCCCCGAACGGACTCCAGATCAGCCCTCCTGATGAAGAACAGGAGGCCGCGGCGATGGCTCTGTATCGTAAAACGCGATGAATCCTTCTCTCTGATTTTTCTCTCCGAGAATAGGTACTTATAGAGTTGGAATTAGGGTCGGAGGAGGTCCAGGGGGCCCACAAGCCTGCAGGGCGCGCCCCAGGGGGGTGGGTGCGCCCCCAGAGCTTGTGGCCTCTGGGTGGCCCCCTCTGGTTAATTCTTGCGCCAGTATTTTTTATATATTCCACAAAAATTCTCCGTAAATTTTCAGGTCAATCCGAGAACTTTGATTTCTACACAAAAATAACACCATGGCAATTCTGCTGAAAACAGCGTCAATCCGGGTTAGCTCCATTCAAATCATGCAAATTAGAGTCCAAAACAAGGGCAAAAGAGTTTGGAAAAGTAGATACGATGGAGACCTATCAGTGCGGTCACGGGTGCCTTGGAAGTTGGTGATGAAACGCTCGCGAAGCTCATCCCACGAGGAGCTCGACCCTTCAGGCAGATTCATGAGCCAGGAGTGCGCGCCATCCTTGAGGGCCATGGGGAACCAGTTCGCCATGACCTTGTCGTTGCTGTTCGCCGCCTCGATGCTCAGCGTGTAGAGCTGGAGGAACTCTGCGGGGTCAGGGATGGCGTCGTAGCGAGGAGGCAGCTCTGGCTTGAACTTGATGTTGGAAATATGCCCTAGAGGCAATAATAAATTAGTTATTATCATATTTCCCTGTTCATGATAATCGTTTATTATCCATGCTACAATTGTATTGATCGGAAACTCAAATACATGTGTGGATACATAGACAACAACATGTCCCTAGTAAGCCTCTACCGGACTAGCTCATTGATCAAAGATGGCTATGGTTTCCTAGCCATGGACATGAGTTTTCATTTGATAACGGGATCACATCATTAGGAGAATGATGTGATGGACAAGACCCAAACTATAAACGTAGCATGTGATCGTATCAAGTTTGTTGCTATTGTTTTTTGCATGTCAAGTATATGTTCCTATGACCATGAGATCATGCAACTCACTGACACCGGAGGAGTACCTTGTGTGTACCAAATGTCGCAACGTAACTGGGTGACTATAAAGGTGCTCTACAGGTATCTCTGAGGGTGTTTGTTGAGTTGGCATGGATCAAGACTGGGATTTGTCACTCCGTATGACGGAGAGGTATCTCAGGGCCCACTCATTAATACAACATCACAAGAAGCTTGCAAGCAATGTGACTAATGAGTTAGCCATGGGATCTTGTATTACGGAACGAGTAAAGAGACTTGCCGGTAACGAGATTGAACTAGGTATGGAGATACCGACGATCGAATCTCGGGCAAGTAACATACCGATAGACAAAGGGAACTGCATACTGGATTAGCTGAATCCTTGACATCGAGGTTCGACCGATAAGATCTTCGTAGAATATGTGGGAACCAATATGGGCATCCAGGTCCCGCTATTGGTTATTGACCGTAGAGGTGTCTCAGTCATGTCTGCATAGTTCTCGAACCTGCAGGGTCTACACACTTAACGTTTGGTGATGATATAAGTATAGTTGAGTCATTATGGTGGTTACCGAAGGTTGTTCGGAGTCCCGGATGAGATCCCGGACATGACGAGGAACTCCGGAATGGTCCGGAGGTGAAGATTGATATATTGGACGAAGGGTATTGGAGTCCGGAATTGTTTCGGGGGTACCTGGTGATGACCAGCATGACCGAAAGGGGTTTCGGGGGGCCCCGGCAAGTGTTGGGGGGCCCCATGGGCAAAGGGGAGGGGGCAAACCAGCCCACTAAGGGGCTGGGCGCCCCCCTCACCCTTTCCCACGTGACCAGGAGAGGTGGGGCGCCCCCCTCTAGGGTTTCCCTCCAGCCAGCTTGGGGGGCAAGTCACCCTAGGGGAGATCCCATCTACCCTGGCCGCCACCCCCCCTAGGGGCGCCACCCCCTCCTCCCTTCCCCTATATATAGAGAGGTAGAGAGAGGGCAGCCGCGCCCCTTGAGTACATCTCCACGCCACGGCGCTGCCTCTCCTCTCCCTCGCATCCCTCTTCATCTCCGTAGTGCTTAGCGAAGCTCTGCCGAGATTTCTCCACCACCACCGCCACCACACCGTCGTGCTGCCGGAGGACTCGAGCTACTACTTCACCATAGCTTGCTGGATCGAGGTGAAGGCATCATCAAGCTGTACGTGTGTTGAACGCGGAGGTGCCGTCCGTTCGGCACTTGGATCGGGAGTTCACGGGACGGATCGTGATTGGATCGCGAAGACGTTCGACTACATCAACCGCGTTTCTTAACGCTTCCGCTTAGCGATCTACAAGGGTATGTAGATCCAATCTCTCCTCTCGTAGATGGTCATCTCCTAGATTGGAACTTGGTGAGCGTAGGAAATTTTTTGTTTCCCATGCAATGTTCCCCAACACTTGACTGGCCAGACCACCCGGCGCAGCTCACGGGTGAAGGCGCGGCAGCCAGCAGTGCTCACGGGCGCGCACCGGGAAGGAGCGGCACGGTCATGGCGCCCATGCACCGTAGCTTCTTGGACGGCCTGGTCTTGGAGCTGGCGCAGTGGCACAGGGGGTGCGCGTGCATCGTGCAGTGGCTGATGCACAATCTGGCAGCTGGCCTCATCTCGAGCCGGCACCGCTGCTCCACCCGGCGGAGCGTGAGGCCGCACGTCGTGCCGGGGCTCGGTGTCATCGCCACACAGGGGAGGAGGTGGAGGCACACCATGCGCCACGTCGCCCGCGCGGGATGGTGGAGGATAGAGTGAGTGGGAAGGCGCTGGGGCCTCGCCTGCGGCGTTGACGAGCTCGGTGATGCGACCCAGCCAGGCGTCGTGACCTTCGTTGGTGGGGCGGTAGCGCATGAGCAACGCAGCCTGCGTGTTCGCTGGACCACGGCGAGCCTGGGAGGACGAAGCCGTGGCCGGGGTGAGAGAAGGCGTGGCGGTGCGGCCGTCGCGCTGCACGGAGGGCGACAGGGAGGAGTCCTACTGCTCATGAGCAGTCGGGTCAGTGGCGGTGTTGGCCGCGGCTGACAGGGAGAGGCGGCGGCCACCGCGGCCCGCTGTCTCCGTCTGGGCGACATGAGCCGCACGACGCTCGGCACGAACACGATGAGCATCAGCCATGGGGACAGTGAAGCGGGGTCGAAGCGAAGCGGAGGAACTCTGGCACACCCCTACTTGGGGTGCCAAATGTCGGAATCAGGGCTCCGCAGACCCAAAGAAAGGTTCAAACTCTGGGGTGTGCGTGAGGAACTTTGCTAGGCTATGACTCACTGCTCACTACCTCACAGCGATGCTCCGACGTGCTCGAGCGAGAGGGAAGAAGGAAGAACACGATGATTTACCCAGGTTTGGGCCACCTTGTAGTGTAAGACCCTACTCCTGCTTTGTGGTGGATTGCCTTGCGAGGAGGATGAGTATGTGAGTACAAGTGGCTCTCGGGGGCTTCAGGAGCGGCTCCGGACTTGAGGGGTGGATGAACTCGATCCCCCCATCCGGTGGAAACTAACCAATACTTATACTGGCCCGGTCCTCTTCCCCCAAAGCTCTAGGCGGGAAGGGATGCCAAAACGGCCAATTTTGAAGGGGGACAAGAGTACACCCTATCTTGACTAAAGGTGGTCTTTGCCTGCAAAGCCTCTGTCCATGACGCATAGGTGGGCTCGACGATGACCTCCGTCCTACCAAGCCAGCCTCCTGGTCTTGTTGCACCGAAGAGCTAACCTTTGGGGCTGCCTTGGGAACCCACGTGCTGGCCTTGCTCCTTTAGCACCAAAGAGAAAAGCCTCACTGTCCGTGCCCGCTGGCACTGGTCCTGGCGACGCCTGTCGTATCCCGCGTCACCCACATGCATCGCGAGGCGGGGTGGTGAGCATAGAAGTGTCCGCCCCGTGGGAGGCCTCGGGAGGCCACTCCTCATGGAGCCCTTGGGGGTGCCTGATGAAGCTTGTTGATGCCCGCCTCGCAAGGCGGGGCCCTTCCGAGGGCCTTGCTTGCGGAGTCTCGGCGCTGGGCCGCGCCGGGCCCTTTGAGGATGCCATGCAATGGGCCACAGGCAGACGGGCCTGGGTACCCCCAGTCATAGAGCCCCGACAAACCGTTATCAATGGATTTTGTTACATGTTAGAAATGACGATTATCAATCTAGTATCGTGGCCAATTGCCTAGGGACAATTCCACACCTTCTATCACCGCTACACCACACTCCCTATATTTTACTTTCTTGCTCCTTTACTTTTCATCAACCAACTTTTATTTACACGTTCTTTATTATCTTGCAAACCTGTTCTTTTATACCCGCAAAGTACTTCTAGTTTTATTTCATAGGTAAAGCAAACTTTTGATGTACGTAGCGTTGTATTAGTGGTTGGTAGAACCTTAGAGAGCACAAAAATCCTACCTTTAGCTCCTCGTTGGGTTCAACATTCTTAGTTATTGAAAAGGTGACAATCGGGCGACTACACTTGTGGTTTATTAGACCTTTTGTAGCATTGTTGCTTCATTGCAAAAGTGTATAGGGTGAATATTCTCGTGTGCATCTGTTGGCTTTATCACTAAGTTGTTTTTTATTCTTGGTCTTTACTTGTTTCCTATCTTTTATTTTGGGTAGGAAGCGCAGACTACCAAAAAAATACATGTACTTGCTCCCAAAAAGGTTGAGGAACCTCCTAAAATCCTCATATGTGATAAGTTTTATATGGATTTTTTTTAATCCGTCTGTGCTTGTGCTGAACACCCAACTAGTATAGTACGGGGAAAAGCTTTGGGAGAGCATGAATTGTATGTAAAACACCGCTTGTCCAAAAAGGGGAACTCTTGAAAGTGTTTATTTAATGATTTGGATCGTCATGCTATTGATTTGTGTTGTTTTAAAGTTTTAACTTGTTGCCCTAGAAGATGCTTTAAATCTGAATGCAAGAATAGAAACAATAATATTGTAGCCTCTTGTGTTAAGAAAGAATATGATTATTATCATATTGAACAAATTTAAGAATTTGTTGTCTTTATGTTAGCGAAGGAAAATGGCTGCTAGAGTTGTGCAAGCAGAAACTTGCAACCTTGTTGTGTATATTAAATTTGAGACTTATTATATCCTTAATTTTTGTTTAAAAAAATTCAGTATTAATATTTATATCACTAGACATGTTGAGGAAGTGTCCGTTGTCCACCAAGGTGCTAATGTTTTGCAAGAACCTCTGAAAGAAGAAATTGTTGAATCTGTGAGCTCTTTAGAAAACAAAGAGGAGGGGGAGGAGGAGAGTGAAAAATAAAAAAAGGAGGAAGAGTGGATTGATTACCCGTTCTCAACTTCTAATGAGAGTAACTCTTTAACGCATATATTGTTAAGTATCCCCTTTTTGATGATTATGATACTTATGGCCATGATGCCCTTGTGAATGATACTTATGGCCATGATGCCCCTCTAAGTGATACTTATGGATATGAACTTGCTATAGTTCCTTATGCTAAGTAATAAAATTTCTAATACTGCCCCCACACTTAATAGTCCTATCACCTTTTTGAATTCTTCAAACTACACTATACCGGAGAAGTTTGCTCTTATTAAGGATTATACTGACGGATTTTGTTTCTCCTATGCTCTTAATGCTTTTAATAAAAATATATGCATGTGGTTCATGCTCCTACTTGCAATTATTATGAGAAAGGGACTCCATCTCTCCCTCTCCATGTTTCTAATCCACTAAAATTTTACGAAATTGTCTACGACATATATTAGCCTTTACTTTGTGTTCATGAATTGTTCTCTTATGACGAGCCAATGCATTGGAAGGGTGTTAGACTTTATTACATGATCCATGTTACTTTGTGCTCACTACTAGGATCCAAGGCTTTGTTAATTGAAATTGGCTTTGATATTCATTGAGATCCTGGTGGAATAACTAATTGAGCACTTTTCAGCCTAGCTATATGGCTTTAAAGAAAATGACGCGTGAGAGGAAAATGGGATATTTTAGAGAGAGACTTCTTCTTCTTTTGTATGCCTTTAAAATTTCCAAAAATGAAAAAAATAAGAGGGAAACTTAAGAAAATTTCAAAAAGGGAACTAACTGAAAAGAAGTTGATGTCTACTACACAATCTTTCTTCTTGTAGGCTCGTGTTGGGCCTCCAAGCGCAGAGTTTTGTAGGACAGTTGCAATTTTCCCTCAAGTGGATGACCTAGGGTTTATCAATCCGTGGGAGGCGTAGGATGAAGATGGTCTCTCTCAAACAACCCTGCAACCAAATAACAAAGTGTCTCTTGTGTCCCCAACACACCCAATACAATGGTAAATTGTATAGGTGCACTAGTTCGGTGAAGAGATGGTGATACAAGTGTAATTGGATAGTAGATATAGGTTTTTGTAACCTGAAAATATAAAAACAGCAAGGTAGAAAGTAGTAAAAGTGAGCAAAAACGGTATTGCAATGCTTGAAAACAAGGCCTAGGGTTCATACTTTCACTAGTGCAAATTCTATCAACAATGAAAACATAATTAAATCATATGGCAATCCCTCAACGTGCGACAAAGAGTCACTCCAAAGTTTCTATCGGGGAACGTAGGATGAAAACGTGCATCAACCCCTATGCATAGATTACCCCAATGTCACCTCGGGAATCCGCGAGTTGAGTGCCAAAACATACATCAAGTGAATCAATAGAACATCCCATTGTCACCACAGATATCCCATCGCAAGACATACATCAAGTGTTCTCAAATCCAATACTCAATCCAACATAACGAAACCAAAAAGAGCAAGACTCAATTCATCACAAGAAGTTAGAGGGGGAACAACACCATAAGATCCAAATATATTAACAAAGCCCGCGGTACATCAAGATCGTGCCAAATCAAGAACACGAGAGAGAGAGAGAGAGAGAGAGAGAGAGAGAGAGAGAGAAAACATATAGCTACTGGTATATACCCTCAGCCCCGAGGCTGAACTACTCCCTCCTCATCATGGTGGCCGCCGGGATGATTTCCCCCTCCGACAGGGTGCCGGAACGGGGTCCCGATTGGTGTTTTTGTGGCTACAGAGGCTTGCGGCGGTAGAACTTCCGATCTAGAGTTCTTTTTGGGGGTTTTGGTATTTATAGGAATTTTTGGCGTCGGTCTCACATCAAGGGGGTGCCCGAGGGGCCCACAAGCTTGGAGGGCGCGCCCCCAGGCTTGTGGCTCCCTCGTTCACTTCCTGGCCCAGCTCTGGTTCTTCGGGGGTCTCTTTTGGTCCATAAAAGATCACCGTAAATTTTGAGCCCATTCCGAGAACTTTTATTTCTGCACAAAAAATGACACCACGGTAGTTCTGCTGAAAACAGCGTCAGTCCGGGTTAGTTCTAATCAAATCATACCAAAACCATATAAAATTCTTGTAAACATGGCATGAATACTTCATAAATTATAGATACGTTGGAGACATATCAGCATCCCCAAGCTTAATTCCATCTCGTCCTCGAGTACGCAAATGATAAAAGAAATAATTTATGAAGAGTGAATGCTAGCATAGTGCATAAATTTGATCAATGATAGTTTCAATCACTTTTTATAGCATCATTATATATCATAAACAGTAGCTCATCTCATAAAACTTCTCATGATCAAGTAGCAAGCTATTCACAAGTTAAAGCATAGACCATAAACTTTCTTGAAAACTAACAAACTATGTTCTCAGTCATCAAACAATTGCAATTCATCTTATTTTCAGGAAGGGTCTATATAAGAGTTTTGATTTAGCAAATTCCACATACTCAACTATCATATAGTCTTCCATGATTGCTGACACTAAAAGCATATTTTTAGAACAAATAGCATCCATCGAACACAGAGAAAGATAGGGGCTTAATGTTTCGCCTCCCAACTTATTTATCATATAGATAATTTTCAACAATAATAATTCATGATCAAATATAATTGAATGGCCATATATGCTTGGATCTTTCCCCACCACATGATACTTGCCAACTAGAGAATAATTGAAGTTGAACTGAGAAGGAATACTACTGACTCTTGCATAAAAGTAAAAGATAGGCCCTTCGCAGAGGGAAGCAGGGATTTGCAGAGGTGCCAGAGCTCGAAGCTTTTAAAATAGAGATGAATATAATTTTGAGAGGTATGCTTTCATTGTCAACGTAACGACTGAGAGTTCCCAATATCTTCCATGCTAGTCACATTATAGGTGGTTCCCAAACAGAAAGGTAAAGTTTTACTCTCCCTCCACCAACAAACACAAGCCATGGCTAGCCGAATCCTCGGGTGCCCTCCATACCAAGAACAATCCGGGGAAGTTTTGTTTTATTATTATATTTTGATTTTGATTTTGATCATAGGACTGGGCATCCCAATTACCAGCCACTTTCTTGTGAATGACAAGCGAATAAACACTCATCATGAGAATAACCCACCTAGCATGGAAGATACTGACCGACCCTTGTCGCTTCATGAGCGATTTAGGCATACAAAACATATTATTATTTGAAGATTTAGAGTTTGGCACATGCAAATTTACTTGGAATGGCAGGTAAACACCGTGTATAGGTAGGTATGGTGGACTCATATGGAATAACTTTGGGTTTAAGGAAGTGGATGCACAAGCAGTATTCCCGCTTAGTACAGGTGAAGGCTAGCAAAAGATCCTAAGCAAGCACCACATGTTGGAGGATCCATAACAATATAACTTCTATACAAATATACCCAAACATAACTCATTACGTTATCTTCCTTCTCCAACTTCAACTAATTTGCTCAAGTTTGAAAATTATTAATGGGGCTCACAATCATAGAATATGTCCAAGATAGTATATTTATATGTGAAACCTCTCTTCCTTCAATATTCTTTCATGAATTGTTCAAGTGACCAATGTTGTGTTTGCTAACTTTCAATAAATTTTACCACCTATACTTCTTATATGTGAAGTCATTACTCCACATGGGATAAGCATATGAAATATATATAATTTCAGATTTTATGATATTCAATTCATTCAACTATTTACTCATAGGATATAAGTGAAGCACGAGAGTAAATGAAAAACAACTCCAAAAATATATAAGTGAAGATCACTGAGTAGTCAAATAATTAAGTAGCTATGTGAAGACTCTCTCTCATAAAAAAAATAGATCTTAAGTATTTTATTAAAACAGCAAGCAAAACAAAATAAAATGATATTCCAAGAATAGCACAAATCATGTGAAGAAGCAAAAACATAGGCTCAACCGAGGCTAACCGATAATTGTTGATGAAGAAAGGTGGGATGCCTACCGGGGCATCCCCAAGCTTAGATGCTTGAGACTTCTTGAAATGTTATATTGGGATGCCTTGGGCATCCCTAAGCTTGAGCTTTTGTGTCTCCTTAATTCCTTTTATATCACAGTTTCCCTAAATCTTAAAAACTTCATCCACACAAAACTCAACAAGAACTCGTGAGATAAGTTAGTATAAATCAATGAAAAAACCTTATCATTCTCTACTGTTGCAAATCACTAAAATTATTATTTAACATTGTATACTAAATGCCTCTGCATATTTAATACTCCTATCCTCAAATAGAATCATTAAACAAGCAAACATATGCAAACAATGCAAACATAACAGCAATCTGTCAAAACAAGACAGTCTATAAAGAGTGCAATTATACTCATATTTCCCTAACTCAAAAAATTCTGAAAATCTACCAAACTGTAGAAAATTTGTTATAGCTCAAGGTGTAAAAATTTCAAGATTTTATCATGTTCTTACAAATCACAAATATTCAAAAAATAACAACAAACTTTCTGTTTTCAAACAACAACATATAGACTTGCAAAATAAGCATGAAAAAGGCTATACTTGGCATTTTGATTGAAATAAAAGATGTAAAAAATTAATATAAATAACATAAAGCAAATCCTAATAAAATAAAATAACGCTCCAAGCAAAACTCATATCATGTGACGAATAAAAATATAGCTCCAAGTGAGGTTACCGATAATGTTGGAGATGAAAGAGGGGATGCCTTCCGGGGCATCCCCAAGCTTAGTTGCTTGGGTCTTCCTTGAATATTACCTTGGGTTGCCTTGGGTATCCCCAAGCTTAGGTTCTTGCCACTGTTCATTCTTCTCATATCGATATCTCACCCAAAACTTGAAAACTTCAATCACAAAAAACTTAACCGAACTTTGTGAGATGGGTTAGCATAGTAAAAACAAATCATTCACTTGGGTACTGTAAAAGAAAAGATTCATAATTGTTTCCACATAATTCCTACTGTACTCTATAATTTCCACAATTTATATTAAGCAATATAAGCCATAGAAACCATAAAACAAGCAAACTATGCATTGCAAACAGAATCTGTCAAAAACAGAACAGTCTGTAAAGATCTGAATATTGGCTACACTTCTGCTAGTCCAAAACTTCTGAAACATTAGAACAACATAGAAAATTTGTATATCAATCATCTGTAAAAATTCAGAATTTTTCGATGCACCAGTAATTTTTAACAATTCTGCTACTGGATTTGCACAGAATCAAATCAACTATCAACCACACTATCCCAAAGGCTTTACTTGGCACTTTATTCAAACAAAAGCTATAAAACATGATTACTACAGTATCTTAATCATGTGAACACACAAAAACAGTAAGGGTAAATATTGGGTAGTCTCCCAACAAGCACTTTTCTTTAATGCCTTTTTAGTTAGGCATGATGATTTCAATGATGCTCACATGAAAGATAAGAATTGAAACATAATGAGAGCATCATGAAGCATATGACTAGCATATTTAAGCCTAACACACTTCCTATGCATAAGAATTTTGTGAGCAAACAACTTATGTGAACAAGAATCAACTAGCATAGGAAGGCAAAACAAGCACGACTTCAAAACTTTCAACACATAGAGAGGAAACTTAATATTATTGCAATACCTACAAGCATATGTTCCTCTCTCATAGTAATTTTCAGTAGCATCATTAATGAATTCAACAATATTACTATCACATAAAGCATTCTTTTCATGATTCATAAGCATGGAAATTTTACTACTCTCCACATAAGCAATTTTCTTCTCATCAATAATAGTGGGAGCAAACTCACCAAAATAACTATCATGAGATACTTTATTGACATAATCAAATTGAATATCAAAATAATGATGACAAGTTTCATGATTATCATTACTCTTTATAGCATACATCTCATCACAATAATCATCATAGGTAGAATTTTTTTTTATCATAGTCAATTGAAACCTCTTCCAAAATAGTGGATTCATCACTAAATAAAGTCATGACCTCACCAAATTCACTTTTATCATTATAATAGGAATCAACACCCTCCAAAATAGTGGGATCATTATTACCTAGAGTTGACACTCTTGCAAACCCACATTCATCAATATAATCATCATAAATAGGAGGCATGCAATCATCATAACAAATTTGCACATCAAAACTTGGGGGACTAAAAATATCATCTTCATCAAACATAGCATCCCCAAGCTTATGGCTTTGCATATCATTAGCATCATGGATCTTCAAAGAACTCATACCAACAACATTGCAGTCATGCTCATCATTCAAGGATTTTATGCCAAACATTTTATTGAATTCTTCTTCTATCAATTGAGCACAATTTTCTGATCCATCATTTTCAAGAAAGACATTATAAAGATGAATAATATGAGGCAACCTCAATTCCATTTTTTGTAGTTTTCTTTTATAAACCAAACTAGTGATTAAACCAGAAACTAAAAGATTCAATTGCAAGATCTAAAGATATACCTTCAAGCACTCACCTCCCCGGCAACGGCGCCAGCAAAGAGCTTGATGTCTACTACGCAATCTTTCTTCTTATAGACTCGTGTTGGGCCTCCAAGCGCAAAGTTTTGTAGGACAGTTGCAAATTTACCTCAAGTGGATGACCTAAGATTTATCAATCCGTGGGAGGCGTAGGATGAAGATGGTCTCTCTTAAACAACCCTGCAACCAAATAACAAAGTGTCTCTTGTGTCCCCAACACACCCAATACAATGGTAAATTGTATAGGTGTACTAGTTCGGCGAAGAGATGGTGATACAAGTGTAATATGGATAGTAGATATAGGTTTTTGTAATCTGAAAATATAAAAACAGCAAGGTAGCAAGTAGTAAAAGTGAGGGAAAACGGTATTGCAATGCTTGAAAACAAGGCCTAGGGTTCATACTTTCACTAGTGCAAATTCTATCAACAATGAAAACATAATTAAATCATATGGCAATGCCTCAATGTGCGACAAAGAGTCGCTCCAAAGTTTCTATCAGAGAACATAGGACGAAAACGTGCATCAACCCCTATGCATAGATTACCCCAATGTCACCTCGGGAATCCTCGAGTTGAGTGCCAAAACATACATCAAGTGAATCAATAGAACATCCCATTGTCACCACATATATCCCATCGCAAGACATACATTAAGTGTTCTCAAATCCAATACTCAATCCAACATAACAAAACCTCAAAGAGCAAGACCCAATTCATCACAAGAAGGTAGAGGGGGAAGAACACCATAAGATCCAAATATATTGACAAAGCTTGCGGTACATCAAGATCATGTCAAATCAAGAACACGAGAGAGAGAGAGAGAGAGAGAGAGAGAGAGATAAAACACATAGCTACTGGTACATACCCTCAGCCCCGAGGGTGAACTACTCCCTCCTCATCATGGTGGCCGCTGGGATGATGAAGATGGCCTCCGGTGATGATTTCCCCCTCCGGCAGGGTGCCGGAACGGGGTCCGATTGGTTTTTCCGTGGCTATGGAGGTTTGCGGTGGCGGAACTTCCGATCTAGGGTTCTTTTCAGGGGTTTTGGTATTTATAGGAATTTTTAGCGTCGGTCTCACGTCAAGGGGTGCCCGAGGGGCCCACAAGCTCGGAGGGCGCACCCTGGGGGGGGGGGGGGGGGGGGTGGGCGTGCCCCCAGGCTTGTGGCTCCCTCGTTCACTTCCTGGCCCAGCTCCGGTTCTTCGGGGGTCTCTTTTGGTCCATAAAAAATCACCGTAAATTTTCAGCTTATTCCGAGAACTTTTATTTCTGCACAAAAAACGACACCACGGTAGTTCTGCTGAAAACAGCGTCAGTCCGGGTTAGTTCTAATCAAATCATACCAAAACCATATAAAATTATTGTAAACATGGCATGAATACTTCATAAATTATAGATATGTTGGAGACGTATCAGGAGTGCACTAGAGAAGTGGGGGTTGACCTCGAACATTTTTGTTCATGCCTGTGGGAACAATGTAAATCTTTACATGGAAGCTTCTCAAAAAAAAATATCCGTTCCCTTTTATAAACCACTGTACCATAAAACTGAAGTGCCAAGATTTACCTTTAGTATGTGGTAGTTTGCAAATTTATATGTGCTTTTCTGAAACCGATTGTTTGTTGTCACTAAAAAAATTATATTAATTCAATAAAAGGTGATAAAATTATGAATTTTTACCATAGTGCACATATGTGAGTTCTATGTTACGTGTTAATATTTGTCTGGAGGAAGTGGCCAAGAAGTTGGGATTGTCATCAGTGTGGTTAGCGAGTGGGAGGGATTTGGGTGATTTGGGGTGGAGAAAGGGAGACGGAGGGAGGGGAGGGAGAGGGGGGCGATATGTAGGACCAAATGTGACTTGTGCGATAACTTGAGTAAAAAGTTAGTTCTCTATCTCAGTGAAATGGGTAGGACTTTTGTTTTTCTCATAAAGAAGGTTTATTTTGCGCTCCTTCGGCCTTTTCTTGGTTCCTTCGTTCTATTTTATATATGAGTAAAAGGTGTTTCCCCCGATTTCTGTAAATATAAACAATTAGAAGTTCCATACAGCCAAAGCGTTCTCCTTCTATTTTTCTCCGTGGTAATAAAATGGGCACAAAGTCCGCCTTCCTCATTAAAAAATCAATTTGATTTGGAAAACAAACCATCCAATCAATGGGTTGGTGAATAAATAATTCTAGCTGCAACAGAGACAGGCAAAAGGAGAAGGCGAGAGGTACCTCCGGTAGAATCTAAAAATCCGGGAGCCACCTTCGTCTACAAAATATTCCGGCGGCTGGGGATTAGTCCCTGGAATTTATACGATAAGACCCCTTGGGTTGCATGGGACCAAGCACAGCGATGGATCGTCGATCCGCCTCGACAGGGTCCTTAGCAGCGGCCTGTAGAGCAACAGCGATCATCCAACCGATGCAACCCTGCTGCTAAGCTAAGCTGAGATCGAGCTCTAATGATCGTAATCCGATCGAAGGAGGGAAGCTTGTCCGGTTGATTATCTGGTCCACATATATAACAATAATGATCGTACGTCTTTCTGGATCACGTCCTGTTCTGCATGCATGCATGCTACCAGCGTGTACTGCATGCTGGGCTCCGATGTGCATGTACACGGATCGGAGATCATGTACTGCTCCTGCCAGCGTGTACTGCATTGTCACTCGCTGTAAGGATGCATGCTGGGGATATTGGTCGATCGATGAATGTGGGCGCGAATCCGTCGCGATTCGTCGAGCAGGCCACGGGGAGGATTGGTGGACAGGGAGATGAAGAGTGTCCACCTCTCGTCGTGCCACGGCCACGGAATTTGGAGGGGAAAAGAAAGGTTGGCCGCCGGAAAAGACAGACCCCATCGGCAGGTCACGTCTTCCGATGCGGCCACCAGCAGCGCGCGCTGTCGATATGGACGCCCCGCCACGACGGCATCGATCGGCGCCTCACGTGGCAGCCACGGCCCAGCACGCTACAATACCACATCGCACCATCGATCGATCGATCGATCAGAGCACGCCACCAATTATTCGTTCGCTCCTCTCGTCCGGTCCATTCCGCCACCGCGACACCGATCGGAACGGCGACACGATAGGGGCCCGTCGCCGTCAGCCGGAGCGCGACCCGGGCTGCACTGGGCGCGCACGCTTCCGGCTGATTCGCCGTCGTTGTACGCCGCCGCAAGCAGCCGGCAAGGAGGCGAGCGGCGAGAGAGACCGGGCCGCGGAAGCAACGGCCGCGCGCGCCCGTACGTCGCGATCCGACGCCACGAGACCAAACGTTGCCATGTGCGGTGCCGGGGACGAGACCAATAAAAATGCAGAGGGAGCAGATGGTAGGAGCAGTCGCCGTTCGGTTCACAGGAATTTCTATGAGTGCCAAGTGGGGCCTACTAGCTTTTGGAGGGATTTGTTGCAACCAAACGAGGCATTACCGTTATGCCATTGACCGTGGTTTGACATTTTCTAAAGACTCTGAATTTCTATTGTGTGAAACGGATATGGTTTGACATCGTTAGCATTCCTGTGTTTTTTTGAATTCCTACATTCCAAACGGCATACTGCGGTGGTTCCTATGTTTTTCGTTACTGCACTTTCCAACCGCATTCCTTTCTTATCTTCCGATGCTGTTGTGTCTGAAACCATTTCATTTTATCTTATTATTTGTACCAAACACGAAGATATGGAACCATTCCATTCGTGCGGAATGGAACCATTAGAGTAACTCTGCTAGAGTCGTTATATCGGCCCGATCATTATAACAATCGCTATTATTGTGATTTTGGTGGAAAATGTCACTCTATCAGAGTCGACATCCCGCCCCTCCTAGCTAACGGTGTCACCATTGATCAACATGTAACAATATGTAAGTAATCTTGTTTGCTTTTTATTGCCACATTTGTGTTACTTTGAGCATTCTCATTAATTTTTGCATTTGTTTGTTTTAGGATGAGATAGCCCAAGAGAGGTGCATGCAAATGCCCAAGTCGAATGGGCAAACCTCTTGGCCTCAGACATTCTAGGGATTTGTTGAAAGAGCACGAGAAGTGGAAGAGGAGGAATGATGGTGGCAACCCAAAAGCAGAGAAGTCGACTAATTCCTCTCCGGAGATGGACGATGGCGCAAATAATGTTGATAGAGAGTAAAGGGCAAATGTGCTTAGAAGTAGTACTCCAGCGTCTAGCACGGGTCGGCCCGACTGTACGAAGTTGGAAAAATTGTGGCTCAAGAGAAAAGAAGAGGTGGACGCGATGAAAAAAAAGATTGATAAGTTGACGAGGACAAGAAACAAGTATGCCGAGAAGAGGAGGCAAGATAAGCTAGAGATGGAGGAGAAGAAGAACCAAGAGAAGAGGGTGAGATGGGATGAAATGCAAGAGAGAAGACGATGTCGGGAAGAGATGGAGGAGCGTAGGCTTAAAATTCAGCCAGAGATTGAGGCGCGTAGGCTCCAAATTACATAGGATCGGGCGAAAAGTGAATGCACATCCAAGCAGAATCATTTCACCATGTTGGATCTGAACAAAATGGATCAAGTGGCACGAGATTTTTGGGCACAGGAGCGAGATTTGAGTGTTCGCTGCTGCAAACTCGAAAGAGGGATGACGTGATACGTCCATTTTGCATCATGTTTTCATACTGTTATTTATAATGTTTTTATATGTAATAATGCTTTATGAAATAATTCTAATGCCTTTTCTCTCATAATATGCAAGGTTTACATAAAGAGGGAGAATGTCGGCAGCTGGAATTCTGGACCTGAAAAAGCTACGTCAGGGCACCTATTCTGCATATCTCCAAATGAGCTGAAAATTTACGGAGAATTATTTTGGAATATATGAAGAATAATGGAGCAAATAACTACCGGAGGGGGGCCACCTAGTGAGCACAAGACACCAGGGCGCGCCAGGCCCCCCAGGCGCGCCCTGGTAGGTTGTGCTCAGCACAGCCCACCTCCGGTGCCCATCTTCTGGTATATAGGTCATTTTGACCTAGAAAAAATAAGGGGAGGACTTTCGGGACGGAGCGCCGCTGTCTCGAGGCGGAACTTGGGCAGGAGCACTTTTGCCCTCCGGCGGAGCGATTCCACCGGGGGAACTTCCCTCCCGGAGGGGGAAATCGAAGCCATCATCATCACCAACAACCCTCTCATCTTTGGGAGGCCAATCTCCATCAACATCTTCAACAGAACCATCTCTTCTCAAATCCTAGTTCATTTCTTGTGTTCAATCTTTGTACTGGAACCTCAGATTGGTACCTGTGGGTGACTAGTAGTGTTGATTACATCTTGTAGTTGATTACTATATGGTTTATTTGGTGGAAGATTATATGTTCAGATCCATTATACTATTTAACACCCCTCTGCTCTTGAGCATGATTATCATTTGTGAGTAGTTACTTTTGTTCTTGAGATCATGGGAGAAATCATGTTGCAAGTAATCATGTCAACTTGATATGTGTTTGATATTTTGATGATATGTATGTTGTGATTTCCTTAGTGGTGTCATGTGAACGTCGACTACATGGCACTTCACCATATTTGGGCCTAAGAGAATGCATTGTGGAGTAGTTATTAGATGATGGGTTGCTAAAGTGACAGAAGCTTAAACCCTAGTTTATACGCTATTTTGTAAGGGACCGATTTGGATCCAAATATTTAATGCTATGGTTAGATTTTATCTTAATATTTTTCTCGTAGTTGCGGATACTTGCGAGGTGGTTAATCATAAGTGGGAGGTTTGTTCAAGTAAGAACAGCACCCAAGCACCAGTCCACCCACATATCAAATTATCGAAGTAGCGAACACGAATCGAACCAACTTGATGAAATTCCCGTGTACCCTCAAGAACGCTTTGCTTATTATAAGAGACCGTTTTGACATGTCCTTTGCCACAAAAGGATTGGGCTACCTTGCTGCACTTTATTTACCGTTGCCATTACTTGTCCGTTACAAATTATCTTGCTATCGAACTACCTGTTACCCACTATTTCAGTGCTTGCAGAAAATACCTTGCTGAAAATCACTTGTCATTTCCTTCTGCTCCTCGTTGGGTTCAACACTCTTACTTATCGAAAGGACTACGATTGATCCCCTATACTTGTGGTTCATCATGACGCAAATGGAAGAAACATGTGATTTGTACATGTCGCCGATGAAATGCTTTGTTCATGCAACTTGTCAAAAACAATGTGCATTTTACTTGATGTATTAAACATTTAAATTTAGAGGGAATCAAAGTGTTTGAATTATGGAGGCTGAAATATTGCGAGTCTGAGTTTGCACGTCACCTGCGTAGCCTCCATGTCTGGTGGATGACGATCGCCGATATGACAAATCTCTAGAGAAACACACCCTAAAAGAACTTTGAATAGTGAAACAAAGAAACAAATTCCTATTTCTATGGATCTCTGGAACCACTTTTTAGCTTAAGCTCGAAGTGATGCACTCCAGCATGCTGAAGATTATAAAAGTTCAAACACGTGCATGGGCTGAGAGAGGGAGGCAGAGGGAGCCAAACAATAAACTATTACCATCATTGCCTCTTGTCAAGATCTTCATCACCATCCTGCAGGCTAGAATCAACATGGTGATCACCATCATTATCGTCAACAACAGCTATGGCCGATTGTCGCCATAATTCCATGGTTCCTCCCTTGCATGATAACGTGCCACAGCGGACGAGAAAAGGGGTGATCCTTGTGTTATTTGGGACCCGGTGCAAATCCAGAATCAAGCTCTAGGTATGAAGTCAATTAACAAATGAAGTCAGTTATATCAAAACTGACTTTCATGAGAAACACAGATAATACTTGAACAGGACTATCCATTTGATTACCAGGTATAGAGGGAAATAGCAATGTCAACCCTCGGGGAACCCTACCACCCCAGCCGTCGGCCACCCCTCACTGACCAGGAGGTCGTACGATGGCGGATGGCGGCGGCGGGGCGCTCCTGCCCGTTTCTTTTTTATTAGCCTGCACAGTCTTCACCGATCCATCATCTCCGATATGATATGCGCTTGCGCTTCGGCCGCCGGTTGTCTACGGATCAAGTCTGCACGCACAATCTTAGCCCCGCGCCCGTGTGCATGTGCATGGGGCAGGATGCATCCAAACCTGCATGCAAATTGTTGGTGGCTTGCTGCTCTAGACGTGCATCCAGCTCCGACGTCTAGATCGGAAGGTCGGCGACCTGCCAGATCGGTAGGCCATGATGCAGGAATGCGGTGGCCAGATCATGAGGACAACGATATAGGACGGCAGCGGCCGGATCGTGAGGCCGACGACACAAGATGGTGGCGCTCAGATCATCAGAGCACCGGCAGCTGCTCGTGGACGCGGGCCTGGTCAGTGCGACGTTGATTGCTTGTATCTGCGTTGGTATTTCCCCGAAGAGGAGAGGATGATGCAGCACAGCAACAATAAGTATTTTTCTCAGTTATGAAACCAAGGTTATCAATCCAGTAGGAGAACCAAGCAATGCTATCTAAATAGTACCTGCACACAAATAACAAATACTTGCAACCCAACGCGTAAGAGGGGTTGTCAATCCCTCCTCGGTATTGAGATAGATAAAATTGTATGAGATTTGATAAATAGATCTGGCAAAAATATAAAATAAAATAAACAAAGAAAAAGTGCAGCAAGGTATTTTTAGATTTTTGGAATAATAGATCTGAAAATAATATAATAGAACATAGACCCGGGGGCTGTAGATTTCACTAGTGGCTTCTCTCGAGAAAATAGCATATGGTGGATAAACAAATTACTGTTGGGCAATTGATAGAAAAACAAATAATCATGGCGATATCCAAGACAATGATCATGTATATAGGCATCACGTCCAAGATTAGTAGACCGACTCCTGCCTGCATCTACTACTATTACTGCACACGTCCACCACTATCTAGCATGCATCTAGTGTATTAAGTTCATGGAAAAATGGAGTAATGCAATAAGAACGATGACATGATGTATACACGATCTATTCATGTAGGAATAGACCCCATCTTTTTATCCTTAATGGCAACGATACATGCGTGACACTTCTCCTTCTGTCACTGAGATTGAGCACCGCAAGATCAAACCCATCACAAAGCACCTCTTCCCATTGCAAGAAAAATCAATCTAGTTGGCCAAACCAAACCAAAGTTCCAGAGAAGAAATACGAGGCTATAAAGACCATGCATAAAAGAGTTTAGAGAAGACTCAAATAATATTCATAGATAGAACTAATTATAAACTCGCAATTCATCGGATCCCAACAAACACACCACAAAAAGTCATTACATCAAATAGATCTCCAAGAACATCGAGTAGAACATTGTATTGAAGATCAAAGAGAAAGAAGAAGCCATCTAGATACTACCTACGGACCCGTAGGCCTGTGATAAACTACTCACGCATCATCGGAGGAGTACCGATGAGGATGATAAACCCCTCCGTGATCGTTTCCCCCTCCGGCAAGGTGCCGGAAAAGGGCTCTAGATTGCATCTCGTCGTTCTGGAACTTTCGGCGGCTGAAATTGTTTTTCGTCGACTCCTCTAGGGTTTCTGGAATATCTGGGTATTTATAGAGCAGATAGTCGGCGGAGAGGCCACCCGTGGGCCCCAGAACCCACCAGGGCGTGCCAGAGGCCTCTAGCGTGCCCTGGTGCCTTGTGGGCCCCACAGGCCTCCCCTCATGCACTTCCTTGGCTCCCAAGTTATCTTTTGGGCAGAAAAAAATCTCCAAAAAAGTTTCACTGCGTTTGAACTCCGTGATGAGCCCCTCGCGGACGTGCGCCTGTTCCACGTGACCCAGAGTTGCGACCGGTGTGAGTTCGTAGGTGCTAGAGGTGTCCGTGGTGTTGCCGGCAATCTGCTGCCGCAACACATGGACCGTCGGGCGCCAAGAATGATCGCCCCCAACAACAGGCTCAGGAGGACATTACATGGCAGGTTTGCTTCGCGGGGTCGGTGCGGCTAAGCTCCTCGACCAGATCTCCGCACCGGCAATCGGCCTAATTTTCTGTCGCTGTCCTCAGTCATTGTTGTGGAACTGACACGCTCCGATTTGTCGGCACCATGAGGTACGCCACGGCATAATTGCCGGCAATTACCATGGTGCTAACAATAATACAGAATATCAGGATGGTTGTGCCGGATCGAATGACCAATGGATATTGATGGCTCATGTTGAGGTTGAGATTTCAAGTGATGACGGAGGCGAGTTTGGTTGTGGTGAAGATTGTGGAACGGATGGTTGGCGTTTTGCAGGAGTCTCGTCTAGCAGGGGCAACACCACAGGGGGACTTCTTATTGGTGGTGCTATTTGGGCACAAAGTCTCGACTTCCAGGGTGAAAACCCTTGGTCTGACCTTCACTAGTTGTACCTAGCAATGGCGGATCTCTATTCGTCTCCTTGTTGAAGGCATTGCCTGGAGTTCAGTCAGACTTTCTTCAGGGTGAAAACCCATGACCCGTGATCAGGCGACGACGGTGTTGGTGCACAGTTTCCTTCTTGGAGGCGTCCTTCTTGGAGAATCTTTTTTGCAGTCCAGGTGTGGCCTCTGGTGGTGGTAGTTCCTTCTACTTCGTTAATCAGTTCGGCGGGTTTTTCTTTTTCTTTTCTTTTTTCTTTTGGCTGTGTGCATCCTTGATGCCTCGACTAGCTCCTGACATTATGTTGCTGCAGAGGCCGGGTGTAATTGATATCTGCTTGATATTAATATATTTCAATTATCAAAAAAAATAGCCAATACTAGATGCGAGGAGGACCAGAGGAGAGGAATCATGATGGGTATGAGTTATTTCAGAGGGATTTCTTTCCTTCCTTTTTTGATGTGGCTTGTGGGAGGAGAATGGCCAGGAAGATGAAGCGTATGGACTGGAATGACAAGGCGGGAAATTTCCGAGGAATAACAAAGAGATATGTGGGGCCTGCAGGAGTACGTAGCTCTCGTGAGATACCACTTTGCAAGAGAATTAGAGTTCACGGCTTGATGCATGCTTCCATGAACTAATACCTGTCGAAGATGCAGAGTGTTTCCATGTCGCCGACAACCCGATCCTACCTCCGAAAACGCTAGAGCACATACTGAACAATGATCTAAGGAGACTTCATGAAGATGTTCTGGCCAGAGAGAAAAGCCTTCTCATCTCAAAAAATCCAGGATACCCGCTTTACGCGGCTCGGGTGCCGGGTGGGAAGTTGTACGTCGAGAGTTGGCCCGCGGATAAGTTCATCCTGCGATTCGACTACATCTACGACATGTTCCACATGAGGAAGCTGGATTTTCAGTTCATCCGCATGTATGCGTTGTATCTCAACTACATCATCAGGCGCGAGAACATAAAATATATCTGCATCGCGGACCCGTACTATATGCACGATAGCTTCTTGGCAGTCTACAAAGAGCATCGTGACTATGCGAGCAAGTACATCGGAGAGTTCATGATCGCTAATAAGGACAAGGAAACGATTCTCCTGCCTTATCATCCCACGTAAGTCATCCGCGGATATCCTTTCGTAAGTTTTATTCATTCCTTTGCAAGCATTATAGGCTAATTTGAGGTGTAGTTATTTTGCGCGGCGGGGGGGGGGGGAGGCGTCCTCATCTGTCTGTACCCAGAATACTCCCATGCTCTGTACTTGGACTCATTGAAGAACATCAAGAAAAAGGATTACACGCACATAAGAGTGTTCTCGATAGTGCCCTGTTAACCTTCAGCCTGTCTGGTGGATAAATCAAGGTGAAAAAGTACAGGAAGAACGGGCTGGGTTTCGGCCATAAGACCGACTTCTGCTGCATCCAGCAACCGTACACCAGTAAGGCTGATGGATTCTACCTCATGCATCACATAATCGAGTACAGAAGGGATAATCAACACCTTCGCATGTCAGCTACTTCCAACGATGCCGAGATTGTCAACTGGGCCACAAGCATAGGAAGGACACCGGATCATCGAATCTGAGCTGAGTTTTATCACGTACAGTGTGAACTTGCCCAAGTGATCATGAAGGAGGTCCTCGAACTAGCAGGGATGTTCTACCATGGGCCAATCATGCGGGATGATGTTCGAGCACTGCTACTCGCTCAGCGTCTGGACCTGAAGCCTTTCAACAAGCTTGGGTGCTTCCTCCCTGACTATGAAGATTGGACCGCCGACATGGAGGACTGATTGTCGATGACAATTTGTCACTACTGTCTTTCTATGGCAAAACTTTGAATTTATGCACTGCGAAACTCTGTGATGTAATTAAACCGTCCTCCTGAACTAGCGTAGACCGCTCTAGTTAATTAGTTTGGGTATGAGGAACTTCGTTATTTATGTTTACTATAGGTTGCTTGTATTTTGCTAATTATGCCTCTTTGTGTTTCTCAAGTACATTATGTTCCATATTATCGTTGAATTCATCAACTGATGATGCAGGTACATAGATCAGAGATGGCGAAGGACTGCTACACCATATTCGTTGGGAGGGTTCTAGGAGTGTACGACCACTGGCCAGACGCTCAGGCCCAGGTGGACAAGTACCTGGGCGCTAGCCACAGAGGGTTCGACAGCAGAGCCGAAGCAGAAAATAGTTACTTGAGGTGGACGCTCCGGCAAGAGAGGGAGCGAAACCGGTGCTTCAAGAAGTACTACATAGTCGCGCTCTTGCTCATACTGATCGCTCTTCTCTTCTACATCATGGTTTAGATAGAGATGATGAAACTTATGTGTGTGCCATGACCATGCAGTTGCATTTATTCGAGACATGACATGACTTGTGTATTGCTATTTTCGAGATGTGATGATATTTGTGTTGGATGATGATGATGATGGTATGATGAGACTACTGTATGTGTATGATATGATGAGAATAATGTATGTTTATTATGATGTGATGAAACTACAGTATAGAGCATGCACAAATACATCACAAATGCATAGAGGGGAAATAAATCTATGAAAGCAGGAATATTAGTAGTAGCACTGGTAGGCGTCTAGCGGCAGCGCTGGTTTAGTAGCAGCGTTTGCTTTGGTGCAGTGCTACAGATAGTTAGTACTAATGCTGGTTGAAGAAGCGCTACTGCTAACCATACTTACCAGTAGTGCTGGTCTGAGCAGCGCTACTGCTAAAACTTAGCTGTAGCGCGTTAGCAGTAGCGCTACCTCCAGCGCTACTGCTGTAGGTATTTCCAGCGCTACTAGTAGTGTCGTGGACTTAACACGGCAGATGCCCTAGCAAAAGGACTTAGGTGTGGAGCCATCGCAACTAGGTTAGCTTGAAGGGGTTGAACGGGACAAAGGACACAGAGAGTTTACCCAGGTTTGGCCCCTCTCAATGAGGTAAAAGCCTATGTCCTGCTTTCAGTTGTATTGCTGGAGTTTCGATTACCAGGGAGTGAATACGCTTGACCTAGCTTTCGATTGATTGTTTTCTGAGTTAAGCCGCCGCCGGTTCACCCCTTTATATACACAGGTTGATGCCCGACGGCTTACAGAGTCCCGGCCGGCTCATACACATTGTGTCCGGCTCGGTATCTAACTAAGCTTGCCTTACAATACAAGTTAAACATATGGTGGTTCACACCTGTGGGCCTCAAGCCGTCCCCGGGTCTGGGGCCTTCAATAAGCTTGCTCTGTGAACCGCCATCTTCATATCTTCTTGGGCCTCTTCATCTTAAGCCGCCAGTGGCATGACCCGGCGCCTCCTAGGCGGGTCATACCCAGTAGTTATATCCCCCAACATTAGGCTCTAGGTTGATTTGAACTTGTTCACATCAATCTTCAACACTTGTCTTTAGCAGAATCTTCCATCGTCAACTTTCATGAATTTGTTATAACCCGCCATGACACCAACTCACAGAACCGCGGTAACCCGCCACGATATCAGGCGCATTAATTACGCGCAAAACCCAGAATATCTCAACAGATTCTTTTAATGAACCTCCAAAAACCGAGGCGCCCTTATAGCCACTTAATCATTTTTTTGCTTCCTCGATTCCCGCGCATGCCATCTATCCACTGCCTTATAAATAGGGACGGGGGGGGGGGGTCCTTCTTTTCATTTTTTACCTTGCCCCCTTGTCTTCATCTTCTTCCTCGCGGCACCTCAGCAAGCCCGAGCTCTGCGCCGCCGTCTCCGTTCAGCGTCCTCAACTCCGACCGCTGCATCGACCTGATCAGATCAGAGCGCTGCGGCACACCTCCGCTGTTCATCAGTGTCAGTAAGTATTCTCCTTTCCCGTAGCAGATCTGCATTAGGGTTTTCACCGTTCCTCGGTGTTCTTCACTGCTCCTTTATCTTCTTCTCTAAATCGTGTAGTTTTGATCTGAATATGGTACCAAAGTTTTGCGGTAGCGGTTTAGCATTCCTTTTCAATCAAAGAAAATCCTCCCTCTGTACAAAAATCTCATCTGAGCATACGAGTCCTTCTGCTGTCACCGCCTTAGGTTTAGAATTTATTTGCCTTTTCTGAATTGCTGTAGATCCAAAACCATATCACCAATCTATGGAATCTGTTTGTCCATCATTTAGCGAATCCTTACTTATAGATCTGAAATATGGCAACTGTTCGGGCGGCTTAAATGATAAACCGTAACCCGCCATGTACCATTAGTCCCCTTGTTAAGCCGCCAATACGTGTTCACAATTCGTATGACAGAGCACTGCTTTCTGGTTTAATCATGTCAACCTTTATAACACTTATTTTTCTATCATTGGCTGGCTTAACAACATAATCTTAAACCGGCAATATTTTCCTTTCAGGCCTTCATCCTCAAAATGACCAAAACTGTCACCTCATGCAACGGGGTTGCTTCCACTGTCACAGAAGAAATCCTTACTGAATTTGTAAACGAAGGCATCCTGGCTAAAAAGAGTGTGATCCACTGGAGGGTCCCAGGAACCGAGACCACCCCTGAACCAAAAGAGGGTGAAGTTCTAGTTTTCACTGATCACATGCTCCGAGGGTTCACTCCACCCGGCTCAAAATTCTTTCGTGATGTGCTGCACTTCTTTCAACTTCATCCGCAAGATATTGGGCCCAACTCTGTTTCAAACATCTGCAACTTCCAAGTTTTCTGTGAAGTATATGTTCAACAGGAACCCACTGTAGAGCTGTTCAGGGAATTCTATTATTTGAACCGCCAGACTCAGTTCACAAATGGGCCCAGCCTAGAACTAGGAGGCATTTCAATCCAAAGGCACAAAGAAGCTACTTTCCATGCCGCTGCACTTCCCAGTCATCCCAAGGACTGGAACCAGACTTGGTTTTACTGCCAAGACACATCTCCAGAAGGTGAAAATCCTTTGCCGGGTTATCGTCCGAGACGGCTTAGTAACAGGCACCCCCTCCCTGACCAGATCAGCACAGCAGAACAAGCCAAATATATGCCCATTTTTGGAAAAATCAGAGCCTTAATGGCCAATGGCTTAACTGTAGTTGACCTAGTTCGATGCTGGGTCGCATGGAGAATTTTACCTTTAAGCCGCCGGCCCGGCTTAATGTGCGAGTACACTTGTGATATCAATGATCCACAATGCCACAGTCGAGTGCAATTGGACGATGACAGCCTCAACAAGATGGTCAAGACATTGCTGAGCAAAAGCTTGGCCACTTGCAGCAAGACGGGGCTGAACCCTTTTTGCACCCTCAACAAGCCGCCAGCTGTGAGTATTTGTGAACAGTTTTTATTAACTCATTACCTGTCAATCTGCTTTTTCATTCTTACTTGAATCTCTGCAGGCCGACTCCCCCTTCTGGAAAAAGAAGCTTCAAGATAAACCGGCCAAGAAGACCAGGACCAAAATCTTGGCTAAAAAACCTGCCAAGAAGAAATCAGACGTAGTTGATCCGTTTACTCTTGATGAAGAGTCGGAGGTAGAGCTTGATTCTCTTGGCTCCTTTTTTGTTCATCTTATAGACATTGATCACTATCAGGATGACGCGAAAGGCAGCCACGCAAATGGTGAAGAGGTAACTATCCTTTCCTCCAACTCAGAACCTATGCTAAGACAGAAAATCCGTCAAGCAAAAGTAAGGTTTTCTCACCCTTTAGCTTACTTGGATCCCAACTTTATTTTGAAGAAGTAGCAACATGAAGCTCGCCGCACAACCCGGAACAGTGGTGGTGGAATTCTTTCTTCCGGCTTACCAAACACGCCGGCTCCTCACAAGCGTCGTCCAGAGGTTTCACATATCTCCGACTTAGCTTACCCCAAGGCGGGTTTTTTTCGCCAACCTCTTAACCCATCTGATTCAAACTATCAGGGGACCTCTCATTCTTCCTCTGGCGACTCAACTGGGACTCAAATTCCCTTGTTCAAAACTGTTCCTGGGTAAGAAATACTTAAGCCTGTTTGTCTTAATACCTTATTCCATTGATACACTAATCTCATCATGAGTTGTTATTGTCAGCGCCATGGCCAAGCCCAGCAAAAAGCTTAAAGTTAACAAGCTGGCTGAAGACCACAAGGCTACTGACCCGGAGAAGCAGACCGTGTCTGAATCCATGCCTCGAACTTCAGAAATGGCTATGGATGACCCGCCACCAGAAGAGCCCCTTGTTACTATGGACACCATGAATGTTGATGAAGAAATTGCTAAACCGCCCAGCCCCGCTCAGCCGGCTCAAGATACTGAAGATGTCATAGTCACTGGGACGGCTTATGCAGCACCAAGTAATCCCACCGTCTTATCCAAGCACAACACCAAGGAAGAATTTTCTGCTGTTGACAAGGGCAAGTGGAAAATGGACTTGGAAGGCTATGCCCAGTTCAATGCTCAGGAGATTTATTCAGGCTATCTAAACCGCCTTCACACCAGCCGTGACTTTGAAGCCGGCCTGGTCAACCTTATGAAGGAACGTTTTGAGGTAACCACTACCATCTTTTCCATATATCTCTGCCAGCCGCCAAGTCTACTGGATATGATAGAATTGAATATACTGTAGACTTCAAATAACCTCTTTAATCTTTCATTACTGTCATAGCGTCTTGGGAGTTGCAGAATCAAAAACGAGTAGCCCTCAAGGGCCGGCTTAAGCTGCATAGCTAAAACCGGGACTTCAAATTGTAGCTCGACTTCGCATATGTAGCCCCCAAGAGCCGGCTTAAACTAACAAGTTAAGCCGGGACTTCAAATTGTAGTACTCAGTTTCGCATGTAGCCCCCAAGGGCCGGCTTATTCAGCATCTATAAGCCGGGACTTATCACCATAATTGTGAACAAAATCCAATTATGTAGCCCCCATGAGTCGGCTATAGTTATAACAGTGTAGCCGGGTCATCACATAATTGTCTTCAAGAAAAGAGCAATGTGCATTGGCCCCCAAGTGCCAAGTAAAATACTTGTATTATGCTTGGGACTTATAAGATGATCATCAGAATGTCATACTGCCTGCCTTTTTATGTGATAGGCTGAGTTGAACATGAAGGAATCTCAAGTCAGTGACCTGAGGCAAAACATTCAGACCCAGCAATCTGAGACTTCCAAGGCCAAATCAGAACTGAAGACCGCTTTGGAAAACATTGAACAACTGAGAAAGGACTTCAGTGTTGAGAGAAATGGTTGGGAAACCGAAAAGGCAGCTCTACAAAAAAGAGCAGAAGATGCTGAAGCTGCCCTTAAGCCGGTTACTGACGAGTTATCTGGCTTAAAACATCAAATCAACAGCATGACAGCCGCCATCTTTGGTAAGCGATAATATATTTCAATCTTTCATCATCCATGCGCTGAACAATCATTCAGTCGGCTTATCAATCTCTTTGGCAACGCAGGCTCCAGAATCTCCCACTTTGGCTCGGACATGCGCATGAAGCTGAAAGCTGCCTACACTCTTATAGAGCAATTATACACTGGCGCTCAACGAGCTATCTCTGCCTCCACCCATAAGAAGCAACCGCCTTCCCTCATCAAAGAAATGTTGGAAAAGCTATCTGTTCTGCCACAAAGAATTGAAGAATTGAAACGATCAACCACCAGAGCCGGTGCCATCATGGCCTTGAGCCGGGCAAAGGCATGGCAAGAAGAACTTGACCCGGTAGAACTAGCCACCGGCTGCCCGAGTTTAAAAGAAAACGGGTCTCCCTTCAATGCCGAGGACTTCACAAAAATAGTAAGGGAGATGCGTCCCTTTGCCAGCAAATTGGCCCAAGAGACTGATCTCTCCAAATATCATCCGGTTTATGATGCTAAAAGTGCCAAAGTGAAGGCGCCGGTGTATGAGGTTGTGGACCTTATCCCGCCAACGCGTAAGCACACCTTCGCTCCTGACATTGACCCGTCAACTCTTATAGATGATGAAGCTGTTTTCAAAGCTTTGACTGGGATCGATTGGTCATCGCCTAACTTCCAGACGACAGAGGAGGAAGAAGAATTGGCGCAGGATGACCCGGAAGCCTCAACCCGCCAAGAGCAAACCAACTGATGCAAGAGCCGGTTTACCATCCACATCATTAGATGATGTGTGCATCAAAAACACTCCATTCTTTTGGGCCGTCCAGTGCCTTGTAATAAAACGATGATCTGCCATGCCATCGTGCATGTTAATGTATAATACCTTTAAGCTGTCGATCTGATGTTGAAGATGTGCCACTTATGCTCATAATATCATCGATCATGCAGATCATGTTTATCATATTGCCTGCACACACAGATAACATTCGCCCTAGCGGTTTACCCCTTGGCGGGTCATAATACCCCACAGAAAATCCACTGGTGACTGTATAGTCCATAACCGGGGCGGGATTATACAAACCTCATACTCATAACAAGTAAATATCATACCTGTGATATTTGTTCATACTGCCGGCTTATCACGCCATATACAGTAAGGGTAATAGCCCAGCACCCTGTTCCATTTATTCATACCGCCAGCTTACAACGCCGTACGCAGCAAGGGTAACATCTCAAGGGCTTAGAGCGCAGAACTCCAAGCGTATAATCAAAACACACTGGCGACTTATCGTCCAGAACCAGGCCGGGTTATCAAAACTCCGGATATACTCAAACATGATTTATAAGGATCAAGGCTACATGGCCTAAATCAATTTCAAACCATATATTAATATGGCACAAAAGATGAACCCAAAAGATGTTCAAAGCAAAGATAATTCAAATAAAACAAGGCTTTCATAGGCTGCCAAGCCTCAATATCAAGTGCTTTTCAAGGGCCGCACAGCCACTGAGTTAATTCTTCATTCAACCCTGTAAACCGGGCCTCGCATGACCAATTACCGTTTTAACTTTGACAAGTTCAGGGTCTTTTTAAGACTGACTGTCAAGAGTACGGCGAGTCATTCAAGGATTACCTGGTCGGAGTGGCAGGTATACAAAGGCAGGTAACCCGGATTTTTGGTGAATACACCTGGCGTCCAAGCCTATTACACGGGACAACAAAGCTCTTTCATTAAACAAGAAGCCCCCAAGTAATCTTTCAATCCAGGCGTATAAGACGGAGCAATAGGGTAGTCACAGCTATGCTCAATGAGCAGGAAGCCCCCATGTTATTTGTAACAAGGCATGCAAGGTGGATCAAGAGGGTAATCATAGCTATGCTCAGTGAGCAGGAAGCCCCCAAGTGATCTTATGAATTGACAATAAAGACTCAGATTCTCAGAAATGAAACGACAGAGGCCCTGAATTATCAGGGATGCCGGCTTTATTATACTAATCATAATATATACATTGGTAAAAATATGTACATCACAAGAGCTGGTGGCTCAGGTGTAATAGGACCGAAGATGAGCAATGTTCCACGGCCGGCGGGTCTCCTCCTCCGACGTGCGTGAGTCCTTGTGGTCTCGAACATCGATAAGGTAGTATGACCCGTTGTTCAGACTTTTGCTGACCACAAAGGGCCCTTCCCAAGGTGGGGATAACTTGTGCATGTCAGTTTGATCCTGGATGAGCTGGAGCACCAAGTCACCTTCTTGAAAGGTCCGGGTTTTAACCCGGCGGCTATGATAACGACACAGGTCTTGCTGGTAAATCGCTGAACGAGCCGCCTCAAGGTCACGTTCTTCATCTAGAAGGTCTAGAGCATCCTGACGTGCTTTTCATTATCAGCTTCAACATAAGCCGTCACACGGGGCGAGTCGTGACGGATGTCACTAGGGAGAACCGCCTCTGCTCCGTAAACCATGAAGAAAGGCATGTAACCCGTAGATTTGTTGGGGGTAGTATTGATACTCCATAGCATCGAAGGCAATTCCTCAACCCAACAACCCGGCGTCCTCTGCAAAGGGACCATAAGCCAGGGTTTTATTCCTCTCAAGAATTCTTGATTGGCTCTTTCAGCTTGACCATTGGACTGGGGGTGGGCCACAGATGACACGTCAAGACGAATACGCTCTTGTTGACAAAATTCTTTGATAGCTCCTTTAGACAGATTGGTAGCATTATCAGTGATGATACTATGAGGGTATCCAAAATGAAAGATTACCTTTTTGATGAATTGAACCGCCGTCGCTGCATCACACTTGCTGACCGGCTCAGCCTCAACCTACTTTGTAAACTTGTCAACTGCCACCAGGAGGTGAGTCTTCTTATCCTTGGATCGTTTAAAAGGTACAACCATGTCCAGCCCCCAGACTGCAAACGGCCAAGTAATTGGAATCATCCTCAATTCTTGAGCCGGCACGTGAGCTCGTCTTGAATTTTTTTGACAACCATCGCACTTACTAACCAAATCCTCTGCATCATCATGAGCCGTCAGCCAATAGAACCCATGACGAAAAGCCTTAGCCACGAGAGACTTAGAGATGGCATGATGGCCACAATCTCCTTCATGAATCTCTCGTAGAATCTCATGGCCCTCCTCAGGAGAAACACAACGCTGAAACACCCCTGTAACACTGCATCGGTGCAACTCACCATTGACAATAGTCATTGAATTAGATCGTCGGGTTATCTGCCTGGCCAAAGTTTCATCTTCAGGTAACTCGCCCCGGGTCATATAAGCCAAATATGGAACTGTCCAATCAGGAATAACATGGAGAGCCGCCACCAACTGTGCCTCCGGGTCAGGAATAGCAAGATCTCCCTCCGTAGGCAATTTAACCGAAGTATTATGCAAAATATCAAGGAAGATATTAGGTGGTACCGGCTTACGCTGGGACCCTAGCCGGCTTAACGCATCAGCAGCCTCATTTTTCCTGCGATCAACATGCTCCACTTGATAACCCTTGAAATGACCAGCAATAGCATCAACCTCTCGGCGATAAGCCGCCATGAGTGGGTCCTTGGAATCCCAAGTGCCTGAAACTTGCTGAGCCACCAAGTCTGAGTCGCCAAAACACTTCACCCGGCTTAGATTCATCTCTTTAGCCATCCGAAGACCATGGAGCAAGGCTTCATACTCAGCTGCATTGTAAGTACAAGGGAACATCAACCTTAGAACATAACAAAATTTATCACCTCGTGTGGAGGTCAAAATAACTCTAGCCCCCGAGCCTTCCAACTGCCTGGATCCATCAAAATGAATAGTCCAATATGTGCTATCCAGCTTTTCTTTAGGCATCTACAACTCTGTCCAGTAATTAATGAAATCCACAAGTGCTTGAGACTTGATAGCTGTCCGAGGCACATACTTCAAACCATGGGGTCCAAGCTCAATGGCCCACTTGGCTACCCGACCTATGGCTTCTCTGTTTTGGATAATATCTCCCAAGGGAGCAGAACTGACCATAGTGATGGGATGACCAAGGAAATACTGCTTCAACTTACGACTAGCCATGAACACGCCATAAACTAGCTTCTGCCAATGTGGGTATCTCTGCTTGGATTCAATGAGTACCTCACTGACATAATAAACCGGCCGCTGAACCGGATATTCCTTGCCTGATTCCTTTCTTTCCACAATAATTGCCACACTGACGGCTCGGCTATTAGCAGCTACATATGACAACAAGGGCTCTTTATCAATAGGAGCTGCAAGGATTGGCGGCTCAGCCAACTGCTTTTTCAATGCCTCAAATGCCTGATTAGCAGCATCACTCCAGACAAAATGATCTGTTTTCTTCATCATCTGATACAAAGGGATAGCCTTTTCACCCAAACGGCTTATAAACCGGCTTAAAGCCGCAATACGACCTGCCAGATGCTGGACGTCATTAATACACGCCGGTTTAGCCAAAGAAGTGATAGCCTTGATTTTCTCCGGGTTAGTTTCTATGCCTCTTTCAAGAAACCAAAAAACCTAACAGCTTGCCTGCTGGCACACCAAAGACACACTTGGCCAGGTTAAGCATCATCTTGTAGACCCGGAGATTGTCAAAGGTCTCTTTTAAATCATCTATCAAAGTCTCTTTCTTCCTGGATTTCACAACAATATTATCCACATAAGCATGAACATTGCATCCAATCTGGTCATGTAGGCAATTTTGAACACACCGCTGATAAGTCGCCTGGGCACTCTTGAGCCCAAAAGGCATAGACACATAGCAGAAGAATCCAAAGGGAGTGATAAAAGCTGTCTTATCCTGGTCTTTGACTGCCATTTTGATCTGATGATAACCAGAGTAAGCATCCAAAAAACTCAAACGCTCACAACCCGCTGTAGCATCAATGATCTAATCAATACGAGGGAGAGCGAAAGGGTCAGCCGGGCAGGCCTTGTTAAGGTCTGTGTAATCCACACACATACGCCAAGTGCCATTCTTTTTAAGTACCAGCACCGGGTTAGCCAGCCACTCAGGATGAAAAACTTCAACAACAAACCCAGCCGCTAAGAGCCGGGCCACTTCCTCACCAATGGCCTTGCGCCTCTCTTCATTAAAACAACGAAGAAATTGTTTGACCGGTTTAAATTTTGGATCAACATTGAGAGTGTGCTCAGCGAGTTCCCTCGGTACTCCTGGCATGTCTGAAGGTTTCCATGCAAAGATGTCCGGATTCTCACGGATGAACTCGATGAGCGCGCCTTCTTATTTCGGATCCATATTAGCATTGATACTGAACTGCTTGAATGAGTCGCCAAGAACAAAGTCAACCAGCTTGGTGTCATCTACCGACTTAAACTTCAACAAGGGATCATGCTCTGTGGTTGGTTTTTTCAAAGATGTCATGTCTGCCGGGTCAACATTATCTTTGTAGAATTTCAACTCCTCTGTCGCACAAACAGACTCAGCATAAGCAGCGTCGCCTTCTTCACATTCCAGGGCTATCTTCCTGTTACCATGCATCGTGATGGTGCCCTTATGAACCGGCATTTTGAGTTGCAGATAAACATAACAAGGCCGCGCCATAAACTTGGCATAAGTCGGCCGCCCAAACAAGGCATGATAAGGGCTCTGAATCTTGACTACCTCGAAAGTTAACTTTTCAGCCCTGTAATCGTGATCATCACCAAAAGCTACCTCCAAAGTTATCTTACCCACTGGATACGCCGACTTACCAGGCACCACCCCATGAAAGACAGTAGAAGACGGCTTAAGATCTTTGTCAGTCAAATTCATACGACGAAAAGTATCATAGTAAAGGATATTGATACTATTGCCTCCATCCATAAGTACTTTAGTAAACTTGTACCCTCCAACCTGAGGCGCAACCACCAAAGCCAATTGATCCGGATTGTCAACCTGGGGCGGGTGATCCTCACGACTCCACACAATAGGCTGTTCAGACCATCGCAAGTACCGAGGAACTGCCGGCTCAACCGCGTTCACCGCTCACTTATGAAGCTTCTGATCGCCGGCTTGTGGTAAACACATGATATTGACCGCTATTCAACTGCTTCGGATTACTCTGATAACCAGACTGTTGCTGCTGATTCCCTTGACCAGATTGCTGACTAAAACCACCTTGATTGCCTTAGCCCTGAAAGCCGGAGCTTGAGCCGCCATGCCCAAAACCAGATCCGTGAGAGCCGGATCCTGACCCGCCATGCGGGCCATGGTTATTCTGGAAAAAATTGCAATTTCTATATTCCTTCATGATGAAGCAATCTTTCCATAGATGGCTGGCTGGCTTATCCTGTGTACCGTGCTTTGGACAAGGCTGATTCATCATCGCCTCAATGTTGAACTTTGGCCCGCCGAACCGGGCGCTGATGACTTCCCCTTGCGACGCTGATTACTATTCTGCGTATTGGTGTTCGCCACAAAATCTGAACCACCGTCCAATTGCTTGCGCTTACCATTATTACCTTGACCCGCCGGACTATGCTGCTGTCCCTTTACATTGCCATTCTTCTTCTCTTTCCCAACTTTCTCATCATCGGACTCGGGGTCCTTGGTGCTATCAGAATCAGCATATTTGACGGGAGCCGCCATGAGTTCTCCCATATCATTACAGTGGCGCTTAAGTCGCCCCAGTTTCTGCTTAAGGGGGAGGAAACGGCAATTCTTTTCCAACATCAGGACGGCTGAACTGGCGTTGATACTGTCCGACGAGTGAATAATAGTTGATATCCGGCGCACCCAATGGGTGGTTGACTCGCCCTCACCCTGGACTCAAGAGTCTAAATCAAGAATCGACATAGGCTTCTTACACGTGTCTTTGAAATTTTGGATAAAATGCGTCTTCAACTCAGCCCATGAACTGACGGAGTTAGGGGGCAATCCCTTCAACCAAGTGCGCGCCGGTCCATCCAACATCATAGTGAAGTACTTACTTAGCACACGCAGCATCACTAACATCCAACATCTCCATGGCCATCTCATAACTCTCAATCCAAGCCTCTGGGGGCTGATCCGCTGTGTAATTAGGCACTTTGCGAGGGCCCTTAAAATCCTTGGGCAGGCGCTCATTACGTAAAGCTGGCACTAAGCATGGCACCCCAAGGGTTCTAGAGGTTACTCCTGCCTCCATGGACGCCGATGGGTAAACCAGAGATTGTTGATGAGCTGTCAACTGAGCCGCCAGCTCAGCCTCCCGACGTGCCCTGCCCTGATCTACCAAAGTCTGAGCATCGTTACCAACACGCGGCGGGTCATGCCTACGAGGCTAGTTATGGTGCCGCTCACTGCTTGAAACTGCTGGCGAGTAAATATGCCTGCTATAACTCGGGCTTGGCCGCGGGGTTGAATGAATCCGTTCCCGACTATATGAATAAGCCGCCTGTTGTGCCACCGCTGTCTGAAGAAGCTCTCTGGCTCTCCGTATCTCCATCGCGGCTGGTGACTCGCCTTCAACAGGGAGAGCCGCCAATCGCGTAGCTGCCGCAATCATATTGTCCAAGGGGTTAGAATAATGACCTGGCGGTGTTGGGACATGCCGAGGCGGGGTCAAATTCAAATGGGATGGGTCTGCAGCACGTGGTTGAACTATCGCTCATGTCCCGGTCGCCTCAACAACCCGGTTCACCACGGGCGGGTTACTAGTTCCAGCCCCAGGTGTGTTGAAAAGATTCCTTGCATCGTACTCTAGAGGTAGACGACTCTGATGCCTCCTTCGCAGGACGGCGTTAGATGCATTCTGATCCAGGCTTAACCGGAAATTCTCTGCTTGAATCCATTGAGACGCCGCATCCAGGGCGGCTTGTTCTGTCGCCATCCTAGTATTTTCAGCATTGAACTCCTCCTTGGCTTGAGCTATCTCATCTCGCAGCTTCGCAACATCCACCTTATGCTGTGCTTGATTTTCCGGTGTTACCTCTGCAGCTAATAAGGTCGCCAAAGCCTCCAAAAGCTCAGATAAAACTTGAGCCGGCGGGTGCGTAGACTTACTTTCCCCGGCCGCTGCCGCGGCCGTTGAACCGGAAGTCATGGCTGCAGCAGTTGATGAATTGAGCACCGATTGAGTGCCAGCCATGAAGATCGCGACTCTGTTCGGCGGCTCATTAGGGTCTGGAATACTGTCACCATCGGAATAGCCCCCAAGCCGGCCGTCTTGTAACTGATACATTGAATCGGTCTCGCCGGTTGAGGACTCATCACCAGAGTAGATGGCCGTCTCTCCATCGGATACAGTTCCTTCCTCAAGATCTGCCCCTTGGATGCAACCAACAAAGGCGCATTTTATGGCGGGTTGAAACTTGGCAGGTTGTGCACGCTGAGCCGTCTCGATGATGTCAGTGCAGGTGTCCGGCTCAGGCTCCGACTCACCGATCTTGCCAATGAAGACATGGATTCCGCCGAAGGGGACCCAGTACCCGTACTCGATTGAGCCGGCCTCGGGGCCCCAGCCTGTGTCGTCGATGTAGAGCTTGCCGCGACGACTCTTGATCATCCGGCCCACGGCGTATCCCGTGATCCCTGCGAAGTTGCCCTTCAAGAACTCGAAACCACCATGCGCTGGCCCCACGGTGGGCGCCAACTGTCGTGGACTTAACACGGCAGATGCCCTAACAAAAGGACTTAGGTGTGGAGCCATCGCAACTAGGTTAGCTTGAAGGGGTTGAACGGGACAAAGGACACAGAGAGTTTACCCAGGTTCGGCCCCTCTCAATGAGGTAAAAGCCTACGTCCTGCTTTCAGTTGTATTGCTAGAGTTTCGATTACCAGGGAGCGAATACGCTTGACCTAGCTTTCGATTGATTGTTTTCTGAGTTAAGCCGCCGCCGGGTCACCCCTTTATATACACAGGTTGATGCCCGGCGGCTTACAGAGTCCCGGCCGGCTCATACACAATGTGTCCGGCTCTGTATCTAACTAAGCTTGCCTTACAATACAAGTTAAACATACGGCGGTTCACACCTGTGGGCCTCAAGCCGTCCCCGGGTCTTGGGCCTTCAATAAGCTTGCTCTGTGAACCGCCATCTTCATATCTTCTTGGGCCTCTTCATCTTAAGCCGCCAGTGGCATGACCCGGCCCCTCCTAGGCGGGTCATACCCAGTAGTTATATCCCCAACAAGTAGGCTTTCTCCTAGTAGTGTTGTCTCCGGGCGAAAGCCTTGATTTGCAGGATCGGCACGATGGCGGCGTCCCCGACGTCGTTCCTCTGTTGGGAGCATCGTGCCTGGAGAAACTGTTTGAAGGCCCTTCACTGTGCTCCTCCGGTGTTCGCCGCTGTTCATGTTTGATCTACCGCGGCGCAATGTATGACCGTCGCTAGTGATTCCAAGACGGTGGCTTTTTCGGGTCTGAACGAGTCCCGCCATTCACTTGCCACCTCCTTTAGGCATAAAGCGTGGATGGTGCGTCGACAAGGGATGCTCGGTGAGAGTTGTTGTTTCTTCGGTGGTGACCGGCACCGGTCGAGACGCGGCAAGGTTTTTTGGGTTTTGGGCAAGCGCTTTTGCGTTGTAGTTGATTTGTCATGGCTGGAGTGGAGTTCTTGCTACGCTCGTTGTTCGCAACGAGTTGTAGTTGCCTTGTATTTGCAATTCTCTCTTCTATAAAGCTATGGTACGCAATTTGCATACTCTAAAAAAAAGTCAATTATAAGAAAAAATGACTTTTATGGAGGAACACGAAAAATGCTTGAACAATATCAATTTGAATACCGGGTAGGGTAATTGCAGTGGAAATATATGCGAGGGGGACCAGAGAAGAAGCATCTTTGAACAATACTATAAATTTGAATACCGAGTAGAGAAATTGCAATGGCAATGGCCAATATTACATGCTAGGAGGACCAGAGGAGAAGAATCATGATGGGTATGAGTTCATTTCAGAGGGATTTCCTTCCTTCCTTTTTTGACGTGGCTTGTGGGAGGAGAATGGCCAGCAAGATGAAGCGTGTGGACTGGAATGACGAGGCGGGAAATTTCCGAGGAATAACAAAGAGATATGTGGGGCCGGCAGGAGTACGTAGCTCTTGTGAGATACCACTTTGCAAGACAATTAGAGTTCATGGCTTTATGCATGCTTCCATGAACTAATTACTTGGTTAGTTAGCTGAATTGCTAATTAGGGGCCGGGGCCTGATGATGACGAAAAGGCCACATCTTTCGTTTTCTTTGCAACCCCTTCCCTACTACAGTCCCTTGACAACATCCATGGACCCCCCTTTTCTCCACCACCGCCAACAGCAGCTATGATCGGTCGACCCGTGAGGACGAAGGGGTCCTGGCCAAGATCTTCTGGCCCGGGGCGAGGATCGCCAGCGGGTCGTAGCGGGCCTTGCGGTCGACGAAGCGGGCCCACTTGGCGCTGAGTGGCGCGCCCAGTCGGCCTCCCTGCGGTAGTGCGGGAAGTAGGTCTTGAAGTCGTAGCCGCTGCTCCGGCAGGCGTCGACGATGGCGCAGTTCTGCGCCACCAGCTCCTCCACCGCCGCGGCAGCGCCACCGACGTGTTCGGGTACCACCTGCAAGTCACACAAGGCGTCACGACAAAGGAAGGAGAAAGAGAGGTTATCGTAAACAATGGCGCCGCTGTAAACAATGGCACCGCAGCGAGCTGTCATGCATGGCGATGGCCTGTGGCTGACTGAGACGTGCCGGGTAATGATAATAATAGCTTTTTCAATCATAGGACCTGAGCTGGTGGCCGCTAATGCGCAATCTGCTAGGGCTAAATCCAAAACGGAACGGGATCGATGGAGAAACTGGGAACCTACTCGTCTTATTATAATAAGTGAATAAGTGATCCCGGTCAGAATCACTCACTGCCGTCAGCGAGTGCCCTGACTGAGCAGGGGAGGCTCACCGCTCACATGCTCGTGACGTGAGTGGCCTGCTCTGCCTCAAATGGCAACTCTGCCATGTCACCGAGGGGCGCACGGAAGCAATCCAAGCAAAGCAAGCTGGACAAACATGAGGACGAATCAATGGGTTTGGCAGCAGAGCAGTAACGACGACGGACGCTATCGTGTCACGTCGTCACATGCCGGCCGATTAGCATGCGTGCGGCGATTGGGTTTGGCATCGTGCCCTCGACGATGAGGATGAGGTGCTTGTGCTTACCGTCCGTGGCGCGGGGAGTGGGGTGGGATGCGGGCGCGGGTGATGACGCCGAACTGGCCGAGGACGGGGAAGAGGCGATCGAACTTTCTCTGCCGGCGACGCGCGCTTGTCGAGGCAACGGCTTGCAGCAACGTTGGTCCGGGGGTTGCGACAGCGGCTGCAACCGTCCAGCTTGCTAGCGCTCTTCGGAATCTAGAGGCCAGCAAAAAGGAAGCGTTAATGTCACAGGCGCCGGAAATTTGTTGTGGTTTCAGTCACTTTATTTGTTTGTGCCGTACGATTTGCTTTTGATGGCAGCACCAACCTGGTTCTTATTTCTTTTTGTAGTCTAAACACACTATTAATTAATAATGTCATACGGTTACAATCAACATCTAGGGGGTTTAGCAGCCACAGATGATGGCCAAAACCTAGTCCAAAAGCGTGCTTAGCAAGGCTATGTGTCTCGAGGTTTGTATCTCTTCCTTTGAAGATGAAGGAACATTGCTGAAATCGTTCAGCTGTCTCATTGATCTCCTTCATAATGCTTGCGTATGTACCACCATTTTTTTTAAATGACGCAAAAGATTTGTCATTTCATTAAATAAGAGAGAGTTGTAACAAAGTCCGAAGACAACATGCATACAATAGCGGAGATAAAGCAACCACACGCGATGTAAAACTAAACCTAGACCTTTGGCACCCGCGAAATCCCACAGTCGCGCCTCTTCCATGATCTTTTCCATGAGAATCATCGCAGGCGAGGAGATGTTATGTACCACCATTCTTCCCGTGTATGTCATTCACAACGTTCTGGCAATCTGAAGCAACGACAACATGAGTAATAGATAGGTCCAGTGCCAGGCATCTCGATTTCTGTTTCGATTGATTTCACCAACCTGGCAAAGCAACAGCGCAAATGAGAGAGTTAAAAAAACTCAAATGAGATAAGCTAGCCAGGCCGATTGTTTAATGGGCTAGGGATCCAACAAGCCGGTTAACAAAGTAACAACCATAATTGTAACATACTGTTTCTCCAAAAAAATGTAACATATTAATGCTGATTTTATCATGTCATAACGGGTCAATCAAAAAAATCTTGTGATTCAATGAAATAAAATTCAATAATAATATTGTCTTAAGCAGATCAATTACTAAAATGAATTATATTTTAAGTTAGTAACACAAAATTAAGCAATGTGACGTGATTGCGTAATCAAACAACTGTCGCATGCATAGATATAGGAGAAAATGCAATGGCCAAAAGAACGACTAAGCAACTAAAAACGGAGCTATTCAACACCATCGGCGGGCCAGGTCGGACCGAAGAAGCGACGGAGCCCGGCAACGCTTAGGATGTTGCACACGCTACCACTTCACCCGTTCGCTTTCCATCCTCCCGGAGGAGTGTCATCATGAGAAACATTAATTTTAAATATGATTCAAATAGTTCAATTACAGAAGTGAATTTTATTTTAAATTTCCCAACATAATATTAAGTAGAATTCACATGATTGCATCATCAAACCTTCACCGTATACACAAATAAATTAGAAAACCCAGCCGTCTAAAAACCAACTAAAGCATAAAAAATAAAGATATATACAAAAACAACGCAAAAAACAAATTTTATTCTAAGGTAGAGTGAATTAATGCCACTGCCCACTGGTATTACCATAAAGAAGAAAGAAAAAAATTAAAATAAAAAATAGACAAAAAACTTGCACACGGGTTTCTTAGAATTTGTTCTATTCGACAATATGCAAGAACAAATATCTAGTAGTGTAACTTTCAGACAATAGTCATTTTCACGGAAAACAAATCACGGGATTCATTTTATGGGAGTGGTGCTACTTCAAAGAAGAAATGTTGTAAAATATATCTAAGGAAGGAAAAAATCTGAGAGTGGTGTTATGTTAAAGTATAAATAAAAAAATAAAAAGAACGAAGAACAAGTTTATTTATAAGAAATAAGTAATTTTAGGAGTGGTGACGAGAAAAACAAATTACTTTCGAAGAAAGTATTAATTATGGGAGTGGTTTAACCCTAAAGGAAGAAACAACAACTATGCCTAATAAAAAATCATAAAGACTTATTAGGAAGCACTTTTCTTGTATGTAGGAATTAGAGCATACTAAAACGTTGCACACAAAATACACAAAAGTTTGCACCCTTTGGTACTATGCAAGAGCAAGCATAAAGCAGCGCAAATTTAAAAATTAATATTATGATTTTAATAGATCAGTTATGAAATAAATTTTATTTCCATTTTTAACACAAAATTAAGTAGTGTCACATAACTGCACCAGTAAACCGTTGTCGCATGCACACATATATGAGAAAGTTCAATGGTAAAAAATTAAACTACTTAACAATGATAGAAAATAGTGAGAAACATTATCACAACTCAGAAAAGCAATTGATTTTTTCATACTCGGCCACTTTTTATTTATCAATAAACAGACACATAGAGTAGGACAAAAAAGTTGATTATTTTAAGGTAGAATGAATAAAGAGCATTGGTGTTAACCTAAAACAAGAAAGAAAACATAAAACTAATTATGGCAAGAAGTAGCACACCTGTTTTATATAACTTGCCAGGTTTCACAATAGTAAGAAAAATCATGCAATATTATAATTTTTTAGACAAAATTATAATTTTGCACACATATTGCATAAAAAATTGCGTGTACACGTACATGTTATACTAAGCATCCACCAAAAAAACAAACAACATTGAGGTTAGCCGTCTCTTGACAAATTGAAATTGGTTTGCATCTCATCTTGATGGTATTGTCTCCCCTATTTTTGTGTGTGTGTGTGAGAGACACACACATCATCAAAAAGAAAAACATAGCATGAATGAATTGACAGTACATGGACAAATTTGATTTATGGAAGACATAACATCATGGAGTTGTGTTATTTTGGAAAGAATAAAGAATAAAAAGAGGTTAAATAGACAGACAAAAAATGAATAAAAATAAAACTAAAAGAAAAAGACAAAATAATTATATGTAAGAAAGAATCCTTCGGGTAGAGTTACTTAAAAGAAACAAAACAAAAACAAGGAGTGTGGAACAACAACAAAAAATAAAAAATAAATTCTAAAACTTCAAATTACTTATAACAAAAAATGACTTATGTAGTTTAGTGAGGAAAAACTTTCGTGGATGAAACATGATTAGAAAATTGAAATAAAGGACATACTTTAAAAAAAATGAAATAGAAGGCAATGTAGTATGATGGGCCTGCTTAGGGAACAAACCCATCACCACCGTCATATCTCACTCTTGGAGACAAAAACAGTCAGCAATCTAAACATACATTGGCCCATATACTTAGAACAAGCTTGTCACACCACCATAGAATGCACAAATCGTACAACTGACCACACGTACGAGCAAATCAACTGACAGAACAAAAAAATTCAGGTGCTTTGTAACACCCCAAATTTTCATTTGAGATGTTATACATAGAAGCATGCCCATTTGCATATCCCTTGATCATCATTTTGGGTTTTGAGTTATTAATAAAGGAATTTACATTTTTATTCAACCAATAAAGAGTGAGGATACTATGACTTTCTCAAATATATGAAATGGGAACTTTATTAATATTCCACAATTTACATTTGGAGTTCAAAATGAATTATGGGAACTATAAAACCCTTAAAATATTTTTTGAGGAATTTATAAAGCCCATAATGCATTATTAAAATAAATTGCATGCAAAAAATATTTGTTTATTGCTCGAATTTTTTCCTAAGTCATAAATTAATAATTTGTTCTATTAAACATTTTTCTTATATTTTTAGTTAGCATTTTTGTTAACCTAAACTAAATAATAGAAAGAAATAAAACCTAACTATCCTAATTACCGGGCTAGGCCCACTCCCCCTCTTATTCAGTGTCACAAGCAAGCCGACACAGCCCGTTGCGGCCCAACCGAGCAAAAGGGCCAGCCCATCACCTCCCTTCCCCTTTTCTTTTTTCTCCACCCACCGATAGGTGGGCCCTATGTGTCAGGCCGTTACCCACCTTTCGACCGAACGAGGCAGGCAACCAGCCGCTGCAACCGTCCACGCCTCGACGCCTCTACTTCCTTTTCGACCTCGTCGTTTCTTCCAGAACCTACCCCACACCATCCACAACATTTCTCCTCCTCCAGTGCGCTTTCAAGGCTTCCGAAACAACCATTCGTGCACATCGAAAACGCATGCCACTAACCTCATTGTTACCTGCTTGGTTCTGACCACCTCACCCCCTATATAAAGGCCTGACTCTCGCCTCTCCGAGAGACCATAGCCCTCTCCCTGTGGGAGCTCTCCCTCTTCCCGTCATCCTAAATTCCTCGCCTGAGAAACCCACGAGTGTTGTCATCTGCAAAAGGTAACGATGTTGTCTAGGGGACCCCGACCCCGTTTCGTCTCTATTTCTTCATATCCCGCCGCGATGAACCCTTTTGACACGATGGTTTGATGTTTATCGCAGCTAGAGTGTGCCGTTGACGAGCTTCACGATCACCGGATGAAGTGTCCAACTCTGGCGCCCTCATCACCCGCCGAGGAAGGAATGGACATCCCCGTCATGTCGCCGGAGCTTGCCGCATTATCCTCTACCCAGTCCACCGCTTGAAAGTCACCGGGGGCCACCGCATCACGAGATCGAGCGAACCTGAGCCGCTACCACGGCATTTTCCTCACCGCCGGCAACAAAGATCGGGTGAGCACCCCTCACTCAGGTGAACCAGTACGCAAGCCTATCGGCCTTGGATCTTGATCCAACAGATCACGCCATTGCTCTGTTTTAAAACAAATGAAGCCGTACCGGCCTATCAGATTGTGACACGTGGAAGCCTTGTTTCCTTTAAATTCATTTCTTTTCCAAACAAAAGCCTAAACTTCCAAAATTCATAACTTCTAAACCGTAAATGAAAATTTAATAATTTTTGTATCCTTGGACTCCTTGAAATCATAGAATATTGTAGAATCAAATTATTTAACTTTCAGTAATTTAGAATATAATTCAAATTTGAAATATGAATTTGAGTAAATTTGCTATATCTTTTATTCTATAAGTCCAATCAATAATTTTCTTCATCTAATTTGAATGTAGGATCATATCTTTCTGTTAGAGCTCTTGTCACAATTTCCCAATTATGTTTACTTTCTGTTTTTAGTAGGTATTTGTTCAAGTAAAAGCAATACCTTTGCTCCAGTCTACCCACACACCACTTATCACATCAATGAGCAGTAACTTAATGTATCGTGGTGAAAGTAACTTGACGAAATTCCTGTGTGTCCTCAAGAGCGATTTAGCTACTATAATAAACACAACCGGTATGTGCTTAGCATACATAAGGATTGAGCCACTTGCTGCACTCTATTACTTTGTTTACTATTTATCCTGCTAAATATTATCTTGCTACCAAACAACCTAAGAAATTATCTCTAGAACATTTACTATGAAATCTTACTGAAAACTACTTGTCAATTTCTTCTGCTTCTCGTTGGGTTCGACACTCTTACTAGTCGAAAAAACTACGATTGATCCTCTATACTTGTGGGTCATTAATGCAGTACTCTTGAAAGCTGTATGGCAAGCTATAGAGTGATCTCTAGTAAGCTCATGAAGAGTCAAGGAGTGTGACTAATATGCTCCACCCTAGCGGCCAGCCTTCAGCAGCCTAGTATCGGTAAGACAATTGGTGAAACTTGTTTACGACAAACTCACAATTTAAGACATAGTCCATTGTCAGTTGTGAGGGAGTGTAACCTTAATTGGTCTTCACTGAAAATACTGGTATATCAAAATAGTGTTTCGAATAGAGGATAACACACTGGACTGTCGAGATCTGGTGGGAGATTGTTGAAATACATGATGGGATCTAGGCCCATATAACAATTTCAGAAAATCTCAACGGGCCAATGTAGGTGTCATGACAAGGTTGTCGTAAGTTTAGTACCACCTCATTTGTGGAGTTGAGTGGAGACCCCTTTATATGGGTTTCTCTTTCATATGCTATTAGAGCTTGAGAAGAGAAGTGGTTTCCGCGTGCTCCTCCGTCACCAGCCTCGCCACGACTCCCCCACCCCCCTCGCACGCATCATGTTTCGTGATCGAGGTGAGCCAATCTTAGACCTATGACATGTGTGCGCTTAATTTTTACAGGTCAAGAACATATTATTAATTGGACATTAATTATGAGTCATTAACAGACACGCCATGAATCCGAGACTTCAGATCGTGGGTTGTTGCCGACTCGGACATGAGTTCAGCCCATGTCTCCCTACCCAACCGTGTCTATATATTGGAGGCATCGGCGTGCCTAGCTTCGACCGATCAGATCGCATCTACCTCCTCGCGCTCACTTCCTACCGTCGTTCTGCTCACTGCCGCTGCTTCCGGTGACCCCATATTGTCCACCATGTGAACGCCTATATGGGAGAGCAAGTCTCCGTAGGCCTGCCCTTTGCGATCCTACATCGGGAGAATGGCGATTAGGTTTTGGGGCAGCGACTGCTTGCCGTTGTTCGTCTTCATCCACTTCGTCACCTTCATTATTAACACGTCGTGCGAAGCCAAGAAGCTTGCTGTCGAGAAGAAGGCCACCAAGGATACTACTGCTGCCACCGCCGCCGAGGCTTCGGCCTAGTCGACTGGAGGGTATAACTTGTTTATCCCGCTCCTGTTTATTTCTGTGTTAGTCGTACTAGCTATTTAAGTAGTTGTTTCTGCTACATGTCTAGTATGTGCTTACGTGAACAAATATCAGTATATGTTCAATGCCGTCAATGTCATGCTCATGATTTATTTCTGGATTAATTCAATCGAAAAATTGTTTATATACTCAACATAAGACAAGTAACAGTCCTCTGTAATTTGTGTGTCTTGTCTTTTTTCTCATTAACCGATCATCCACTTTATTAAATATAAGAAGATTGGTTTTACACCAAAACTAACCTTTATTTGTAAGTAACGAAGGGGGGTGATAATCTTTTGACTTTGGTAGCTGATTTCATTGATCCTATTCCGGGGATCTTGGGATGAGCAGCTTGTGAGAGAGACCTTTTTTGCTATTGACGCATCTCGAATTCTTGCCATACCCTTGTCACAGAATGAGATGGAGGATTTTGTTGCGTGGAAATACACAAAAAATGGTCTTTTTACTGTAAGATGAGCGTACCATGTCGAGTGGAATCATCAATTTGGTGCTGTTGAGCATTTGGTTCGCCCGGGAGGATCAACTGAAGCTCAAACTTTGAAAACACTATGGGCTACAGATATTGCAGCAAAAGTAAAAAAATTTGCTTGGAAAACTCTGCTTGGTGTGCTCCCCTGTTATGGGGTGTTAGCTAATAGACACATTATAACATCAAGTCAGTGTCCTAGGTGCCCCCTGGAATGTGAGGATATCAAACATACATTATTCGGATGCAGTTTTGAAAAAGAAATCTGGAGGAAATTGGGATTACCAGAGATGGTTGAAATGATCACGGATGTGGACAGATCATGTAGTTCGATCCTTGAGGAGCAGCTCCATGCAAGGGATATTGTTCCTTCATGTCATGAGCTGGATAACATAAAAGAACTCATCTTGACGGCGGCATGGTCTGGTGGCGTAGGAGGCAACGCATTTTTGGTGAAAAGCAAAGCCCGACCGATATAGCAGCGATGTCAATCCAAGTTATCACCATTAATAATATAAGGGCATACAGGAAAAGAGTAGAGAAGAAGAAGAGTGTATGAAAGAAGACCCGAGAAAGTTTTGTGAGTATCAATGTAGATGCGGCATTTGATGAAAATACATCTATAAGTGGTATTGGAGTGGTGTCCAGGGATGATATGGGACGATTTCTTGCTGTGTGTAGTGAAGAAGTTTCATATGCAATTGATGCGGCTACCACAGAAGCTTTGGATATCAGAAGAGGGGTCGCTTTGGCTAATGAAATGGGCTTCGACAGGATTATATTGCTGTCTGATTGTCTTGTGGTCATTGAGACTATGCATGGAGGAGGTTTTTCTTCAACAGCAGCAGCTCCATACTTTTAGGATATTAATATTCAAATTACTACTTTCAGTAGAGTAGAATTTTTGTTTTGCAATAGGGATGCCAATTCTGTTGCCCACAGTCTAGCTAGGGAGGCGGATCACAACCATAATGTTTAGGTTGATGAACCTCCCAGTTTTATTATTTCCTTGCTTTGTGGATGATGTAACAACTACATGTGTCACGTGGTAAACAAAGACATTTTAATAGTATGAATTTCACACGTAAGAAAAGGATATGATCCTCCAAAAATACCCGAGATTTCAATTCAAACTTCCAAAATTTACTAGATTTTCTCTTTTTGAAAGGTGTGATGGCTATCGACGTCCGCATGTCCTCTCGATATAAACCCCACGACCCACACGACGACCGCAGCAGAGTCAGGCGGCGACAGAGCGCGAGCGCACCGCGAGTGACATCACAAAACAGAGAGCTCTGCTCAGCGAGCGGCTCACCCTCGCCCGCATCGCAGTGGGAAGAGAAGCGCTTGCTTGCCCAAGATGATGCTCGCGTACATGGACCGCGCCGCCGCCGGCGCCGCCACGGAGCGGGACGCGCTCGAGCTGACCGTGGTGACCGCCGACGCGGCCGAGTGCGCGGCGGCGAGGGACTTCGGCGGCCTCGTGAGCGCGCGCCCCGCGGCCGTCGTCCGGCCGGCGAGCGCGGACGACGTGGCCAGCGCCATCCGCGCGGCCGCGCGCACCACGCACCTGACCGTGGCCGCCCGCGGCAACGGCCACTCGGTGGCCGGGCAGGCCATGTCCGAGGGCGGCCTCGTCCTCGACATGCGCGCCGGCGCGGCCTCCCGGCGCCTGCAGATGAAGCTCGTCACGTCTGGCGGTGGGGCGGCCTTCGCCGACGTCCCCGGCGGCGCGCTCTGGGAGGAGGTCCTCCACTGGGCCGTCTCGAACCACGGCCTCGCCCCCGCCTCCTGGACGGACTACCTCCGGCTCACCGTCGGCGGCACGCTGTCCAACGGCGGCGTCAGCGGGCAGTCCTTCCGCTACGGCCCGCAGGTGTCCAACGTGGTGGAGCTCGAGGTGGTGACCGGCGAAGGCGAGTGCCGCGTCTGCTCCCGCTCCGCCCACCCCGACCTCTTCTTCGCCGTCCTCGGCGGCCTCGGCCAGTTCGGCGTCATCACCCGCGCCCGCATCCCGCTCTCCCCCGCGCCACAAACGGTAGGCACCTCATCGTCATCGTCGAATCGAACGGTGCCCATCCCAGTGGCCGCACGCACGCTGACCGGCCGGCGTGCACGTGCCCTTGACTGACTGCAGGTGAAGTGGGCGCGCGTGGTGTACGCGAGCTTCGCGGAGTACGCGGCGGACGCGGAGTGGCTGGTGACGCGGCCGGCGGAGTCGGCGTTCGACTACGTGGAGGGCTTCGCGTTCGTGCGCAGCGACGACCCGGTCAACGGCTGGCCGTCGGTGCCCATCCCCGCCGGCGCCCGCTTCGACCCGTCGCTGCTCCCCGCCGGCGAGTCCGGCCCGCTCCTCTACTGCCTGGAGGTGGCCCTGTACCAGCACCACCACCAGCAGCCCGACGACGTGGACGAGGTAGGCCTCCACTGGTGCTGTACTTCCCCGCGGGATGTCGTCGTCTATCTCCCGCTGGATTCTTGGCCTTAACCGCGCCCGCGCTCCCCGCCAAACTCGCCGGCCCCCACCCACGCCCACTGGTCGCGCCAGCAATCCAGCAATCGCCACGCGCGCACGGCCGATCTCGCGTGCCTACAATGCGGGCCGAGCCCACCTCACCTCACTCACGTCTCCTTTGTCCCCATGGAACAGCTCAGCCAGCAGCACGCACTAGGCCGACATGTGACGACGTGACACGATCGTCGTCGTTACTGCCCTGCTGCCAGGCCCATGGATTCGCCTGCCCGTGCTCATGTATGTTTGTTCCGTGTGTGTGTGTGCAGAGGATGGGGGAGATGATGCGGCGGCTCAAGTACGTGCGGGGCCTGGAGTACGCGGCGGACGTCGGGTACGTGGAGTTCCTGTCGCGCGTGAACCGGGTGGAGGAGGAGGCGCGCCGGAGCGGCAGCTGGGCGGCGCCGCACCCGTGGCTCAACCTCTTCGTCTCCGCGCGCGACATCGCCGACTTCGACCGCGCCGTGCTCAAGGGCATGCTCGCCGACGGCGTCGACGGGCCCATGCTCATCTACCCCATGCTCAAGAGCAAGTGAGTACTACAGTACAACCCATGACGCACCACCTCTCCTCTTCTTGGATTGCTTCCGTGCGCCGCTCGGTGGCATGGCAGAGTTGCCATTTGCGGCGGGTGCTCACGTCACGCACGCGCATGTGAGCCTCCCCTGCTCAGTCAGGGCGCTCGCTGACGGCAGTGAGTGATCCCGACCGGGATCACTTATAATAAGACGGGCTCCGTCCCAGCTTCTCCATCGATGCCGTTCCGTTTTGGATTTAGCCCTGACAGATTGCGCATTAGCAGCCACCAGCTCAGGTCCTATGATTGATAAAACTATTATTATCACCATGCACGTCTCACTCAGCCACAGGCCATGCACTGCAGGCCATCGCACCGGCGCCATTGTTTACGATAAGCTCTCTTTCTCCTACCTTTGTCGTGTCGTGACGCCTCGTGCAACTTGCTGCTGGTGCAGGTGGGACCCGAACACGTCGGTGGCGCTGCCGGAGGGCGAGGTCTTCTACCTGGTGGCGCTGCTGCGGTTCTGCCCGGGCGGCGGCGCGGCGGCGGTGGACGAGCTGGTGGCGCAGAACGGCGCCATCGTCGACGCCTGCCGGAGCAGCGGCTACGACTTCAAGACCTACTTCCCGCACTACCGCACGGAGGCCGACTGGGCGCGCCACTTCGGCGCCAAGTGGGCCCGCTTCGTCGACCGCAAGGCCCGCTACGACCCGCTGGCGATCCTCGCCCCGGGCCAGAAGATCTTCGCCAGGACCCCCTCCTCCTCCCGAATCGACCGATCATAGCTGCTGTTGGCGGTGATGATGATGAAGATCTCGACGATCGACAAGGGGGCGACGACGATGATGATGATGATTATAGGGTCATTATTCATTAGGCACATTGAGGGGACAAAAAGGGGCTCCATGGATGTTGTCAAGGCACTGTCGTAGGGAAGGGGTTGCAAAGAAAACCAAAGATGTCACCTTTTCCTCATCAGGCCCCGGCCCCTAATTAGCAATTCAGCTAACTTTTTTTTTTTTTGGAAATGGAGGCGAGCCCCCCGCCTCTGCATCATAACGATGCATGCAACCATCTTATTAAAGAGTCTCGAAGTAGCATAAAGTCATAAAAATATTACATCTCGCAAGTGGAGCGAAAAATGAAAAGAAAAGTACATGCTCAAAATCACAACCGGTATGACAATGTAAAGGACAAGCTCCCTAGACTCCTATCCTGTTATGCGACCGCCATCCGAACCGGTTGAATATAGCCCGTGCTACCATCTCCCACTGGTTGCACCCAGTAACCAAAGGCTCCATGGAGTCCATAGGAGTGAGTAAGGACCACGTACGGATCCATGCGGTAGCTCTGAAGATGACCTGCAAGAAAGTTAAAGTATGTTGTCTATTAAAAATCATATCATTCCTGCAATTCCATATAGCCCATATGAGGGCACATATTCCAATCCGAATACGAGCCGCAGTAATATGCTCAACCCCAGCTAACCACGTTCCAAACAACGATTCGATGTCAACTGGAGGAGTAATGTTAAAGGCTATATGGATCGTTCTCCAAAGCAATTTGGCGAGTGGGCACTCTATGAATAAGTGTTGTATTGTTTCATCATGATCACAAAAACAACAACGTGAACTACCTATCCACCGCCTCTTTATTAAGTTATCTTTGGTGAGGATCACTTGCTTGTGGACGAACCACATAAAGATTTTAATACGCAAGGGAACCTTAACCTTCCAAATATGTAACGATCTCGAGATTGTGCCAGAATTAATCAGATCCATGTAGAAAGATTTCACCGTAAACACCCCATTTCTAGCTAACTTCCAATGTGTCGAATCAGGTTGGCCTGATAATTGAACATCTATCAATCTCCGGATCAAGTGCATCCAGGCAGTCCATCGCTCACCAACTAACGCACGTCTGAACTGAATATTCAAGGGAGTCGTTTGAAATACTGTGCCTACGTAATCCTCCTTACGTTGCACGATGTTATATAGGGTGGGATATTGTATGGCTAGGGGCGTCTCTCCTAACCACGTATCCTCCCAAAATCTTGTTGACATCCCATTGCCAACCAAGAATTTGACCCTACGAAAGAACAAGTCTTTCGTTCGCATGAGTCCCTTCCAGAATGGCGAGTCAGTTGGTCTCACGGTGACCCGGGCGAGCGTTTTCGACTGTAAATACTTATTGCGTAGTATCTGTGCCCACATACCTTCCGGCTCTGTCTCTAACCTGTAGAGCCAATTACTCATAAGACATTTATTCTTAATTTCCAAGTTCTCAATAATGAGACCCCCTGGTCCTTGGGTCGGCAAAGAATATCCCATCGTGTGAGACGGTATTTCTTCTTGGCCTCATCTGACTGCCAGAAGAACCGAGATCTAAAGAAATCAAGTCTCTTCCGCACCTCTTTCGGTACCTCGAAAAAAGATAGCAGGAACATCAGCATACTAGTAAGTACTGAGTTAATCAGCACTAGCCGACCTCCATAAGACATTATCTTGCTCTTCCAGTAACTAAGCTTTTTTTCAATTCGATCTTCGATGCACTTCCATTCTTTATTAGTTAACTTACAGTGATGAATCGGTATGCCCAAATAACTGAACGACAAAGAACCTAATTCACACCCAAACAATTGTCTATATGTGTCTTGTTCTTCTTTGGCCTTACCAAAGCAGAACAACTCGCTCTTGTGAAAGTTTATTTTTAATCCAGACAATTGTTCGAAGAGACATAATATGAGTTTCATATTTCGCGCTTTTGCAATGTCATGTTCCATGAACAGGATAGTGTCATCAGCGTACTGTAAAATGGAGAATCCCCCATCAACCAGATGAGGGACTAGCCCCTCCACTTGACCGTTTTGCTTGGCCCCGTCTATAAGAATGGTCAACATATCGGAAACTATATTAAATAGGAGAGGAGACATTGAATCCCCTTGTCTCAATCCCTTGCGTGTCTGAAAGTAGTAACCGATATCATCGTTAACCTTGATTCCGACACTACCCTTCTGGACTTGAGAACCCACTTGGTTCCGCCAAGCCTCACTAAATCCTTTCATGCGCATTGCCTGCTGAAGGAAAGGCCATTTAACTTTATCATATGCCTTCTCAAAATCCACTTTGAAGATAATCCCATCTAGCTTCTTCGAATGAATTTCATGCAGCGTTTCATGCAGGACGACAACCCCTTGAAGAATGTGTCTCCCAGGCATGAAAGCTGTCTGTCTCGGTTGCACCACCGAATGAACAATCTGTGTCAATCTATTGGTGCCCACTTTCGTGAATATTTTGAAACTCACGTTAAGAAGACATATTGGCCTGAATTGCTCGATCCGAACTGCCTCTTCTTTCTTTGGCAACAGTGTAATCATGCCAAAGTTAAGATGGAACAGTTCTAAATGACCGTTAAAAAAATGATGAAACATAGGCATAAGATCATCATTAATAATATGCCAACATTTCCTATAGAATTCCGCGGGAAACCCATCTGGTGCCGGTGCTTTGTTCGGTTTCATTTGTGAAATTGCATCCAGAACCTCTTTCTCAGTAACCGGTGCAGATAGAATATCATTCTCCTCTGCCCGAAGCTGAGGGATATCTCCAATAACAGATTCATTAAGGGACATCGTGCTTGCTTCCGGAGGCCCAAAAGGTTGTTTATAATAATTAGAGATATAAGCTTTCAGATTCTCATGACCCGTAATTGTCTCTTCGTCCTGTTCAAGCTGTATTATTTTCTTCTTCCTATGTTTACCATTCGCAATCATATGAAAGAATTGTGTATTGTCATCCCCTTGGACAACCTTAAGCACCTTAGCACGCAATGCCCACTTGAGCTCCTCTTCTCTAAGAAGAGCTCGTAAGCGTTGCTCGGCTTCGGATTTCGAGCTCTGCTCAGCTACCGTAAGAAGGTTGACTTCAGCTTTTAAATCTAGAGCATCTATTAATTGGGTGAGTCGCTCTTTTTCTTGTCTGTATATCCCACTCTCGTTTCTGGCCCAACCTCGTAAAAACTGTCTCAGATGTCTAATTTTATTTTGCCATCTCTCAATACTTGATCGTCCACTAACAGGCCTTGCCCATTCGCGTGCGATGATCTCCATGAAGTTTTCTTTCTCGAACCAGCCTAGTTCGAACGAGAAAGCGTTCTTGTTCGCAATATATGTAGCATCTCCCGAGTCTACTAGTAATGGTATGTGGTCTGAGATCGCCCTCTGCATCGCATGTACCGACACTAATGGGTACTTTTGTTCCCAGTCCACACTAGCGAGCACCCTATCCAACTTCTCATATGTTGGAGTGGGCAGCGCATTGGCCCATGTATATTGTCTACCTGTGAGCTCAATTTCTCTCAAACTAAGACTCTCAATAATCATGTTAAACATCATAGACCAACGTCCATCAAAGTTATCATTGTTCTTTTCATCTCTCCTTCGAATTATGTTAAAGTCCCCTCCGACTAGGATTGGAAGAGTCTCGTCCCCACAGATCCGCACCAAGTCGGCTAAAAAATCTGGTTTAAGTTCGGGTTGTGCTGCCCCATATACAGCAATGAGAGACCATCGGAAACCATCCAATTTCGATCTCACCCGAAACTTGACCGCAAAGTCCCCCCGAACCACATTAATTTCCTCAAGCGTTTCGCACCGAACCCCTAGCAATATCCCACCGGATCTTCCTCTAGGAGGTAAACAGTGCCAAACAAAATCAATTCCTCTGGATAAAGTTCCAAGGAACTGTGAGGTGAAATTATCCCACCCTGTTTCGAGTAGAGCAATGAAATCTAATTTTGCTCTATCGTTGTCTCTGCCAAGAATCTTCTTTTAGCCAAGTCAGCTAGACCTCTGCTATTCCAAAAGATTCCTTTCATAGATCATCATGGAATTTTGTCTTAAGCTTAACCCTAGCACTCCTACGAACCGCCGAAGTAGGATATACTTTCCGTTTCCAGGGTCTCTTGGGCTTCTCCCCATCTCCCTTCGGGAATGTATGACCGGTAGAACTCGAGACAGTACCCTACATCAATAGAGGCTCTACAATGTCTGCAGTCTCCGACCCCTCCTCACCTTCGGCCTCCGCATTAGGCAAGAGATTATTACATATGTTTTCAAGAGCAGCCATTCCTAAATTTTTCATGTCATCATCATTCATAGGTCTGCTGATGCGAGATTCCGAATTATTTCAGAAGCCCTCTCCGCTTCTAAATCTAAAAGATCATTTATAGATTTCGCAACCTCCTTCTCATTCGAACCCAAAGATATACCTAAGTCGTTTGCCTTATCGATAATTTCATGATCGGTGAAATGCAAAATTGAACAACTCTTATCGAAAGACATACCTGTAGTTGCCTCGACATCTCGAAGCTTGGCCGCCCTCATGGCGCGCCCTAACTGCAGGTCATCTGCATCTGGTTGTCCCTGGATCCGGTTACTGACACGCCTGCCAGCCGTCACCGGATCCATGATCCCACCAAAAGCGATAAGCTCCTCCGTAGTCCTCTCCCGAGGCGTCTGCTCCCCGCTCCCACGCCCATCCCTTGTTGCCGGTGAAGATGGGTAGGGCGCGGTCGAGCGGGAACCGCCAACAGTAGCAATGGGAGAGCGAGACCGTGGAGCCACCTGCTCCACAGTCCCACTCCGCTCCAACCCGTCAACGCGGCGTGGACTCGACACGGGAGGAGGGGAGCTGCGGGCCTCCTGCCTGTGCCCCTGTCCGTGCCGCTCGGAGCTGTCCCGCGGTGAGAGGGTGCTGCGGGCCTCCTGCCCGCGCCCCTCCCTAAGGTGGCTCGGGACCGCCGCGGGTGAGCTGGTGGTGCGGGCCTCTTGCCCACGACCCCCCCCCACACACACACACGCGATCGGCGATCCGATGCCCGCCGTACCAGCAGCCGTGGAGGTCATCGGAGCGCTCCTCCCCACTCCGCCCATGTTGGCGCCAGAAGGTGAGGGAGGTGGAGAACAAGAACGGGCCTCCTGGTCGACCGTCCCTCCAATCACTACCGCCTCAAGCATCGGTGAAACCTTCGGCCCGAAGTCCGCCCTCTGAGATGAAGGTACCGTCGGCGACACACAGTCAGGGAGCATCACCGGTGGTAACTCGAGTTCCCCCGGATCGTCCGCCTCAACTCGGTTGCTCCATAACCGACTAGGCACAGACCGCGCTCCAAAAGAACCAAACCGAAGTGTTTTCATCGGAGTCGTGGAAGATGACGCCTCCTTGGCAGACTTATCCGCCTTATCCGACTGCGAATTTGATCCCTTATCTGACTCCCGTGTTGTGTTCTCAGGCCCCTTGTCCTGATTCCCGGGGGCTCTATCCCCCTCAGTCGTATCCATATCCTGATGCTCATCCCCCTCCTGAGGTATCGGTGTATCCTCAATCTCAATCTCTAGCACGTACGTGACCCCGGCATGCGTCCACTTGACCACATCCGGCACGAACTCAAGACTGACTACACTGACTAGTAACCTCGTAGCTCCATGTGCATGAGTGAAAGGCATGTCTACCTGTTCCGTCTTACCAATGAGAGATCCCAAGCTCCAGGCTACCAAAAAGTGATTAGGCGGTTTGGGTGGTGCACCATAGAACCGTACCCAGACCTTCTCTAAAGGTGTACCCTCGGGCTCTTTCTGCTTCCACTCGTCAAAAGCCATGATAATGTTAGTACTTGGTACTCTGCACATGCCAAACTTAAGGATATGCAACTGATCCTCTTTAGTGGGGAAATCAACCTTGTAAGTCTGGTTCTCCAACTTGTCAAGATTCCATTGATAATTGCCTGGTACCAACTCTCGCAACTGCCTCACAATCTGAGTCTCTGTCATGGACCCATTGGTAACCTTAACCACTGCTGGGAAAGAGCTCTCCACCACATGAGTCAGAGGTGCCACATCAGGTGACTCAAAGAACATTAACTCCTGACAGCATACTCCGTATATATTAACCCCTGGCTTAGGACCTGAAAGGAGCGGGCATTCACCAGACACATGCTGCGATCTGAGGCAGTAATCACAAAGCTCATTAGTACACTCTGCGACAAAGTGTCCCGGCTCACCACATCTATAGCAAGGCAGCTTCTTCTTCTTAATAGCCCACTTCGAAAGCTTTTCACCGTTCGGTTTGTCCGAACTCTTGTCAGCCCCACCATCACCTGTCTTAGCAGCCCCAGAATTGGCTACCGGAATGTTAACCGCTGCCAGAGCCCGGACTGTGTATACAGCCACCTCGGGTAAAGCAGGTGAAGCCGCCGCCGCCGCTGCTGTGATATCCATCATCGCCACTTGGGGCGCCTGCGTCGTCTCGACAGTCGGCGGGGGTGGAGGTGGGCGCGGTGGAAGGTGGGCGCTGCCCTCCCCCTCTACTGCCACGGAAACGATGTCCACCCCGGAACCGGTCATTGGGGCCAGCGACACCTTCCACAAAATTTCCAGGCGGTCCCTGGAACCCGCGTCCCGATCCGCCGCCATTGTACCCATTGTATCCTCGGCCGCCACCAGAAGACAACCCTCGGTGCTGTCCCTCGCCATATACATCGTAGCCATCGTCACCCCACTGCCCGTACCGGTTGTAGCGGTGACCATCTCTGCCATTGCCGCCGTGTCCATCCTATCCCAGACCGGCATCGCGACCACGTCCGACGGCTTGCGCTTTTGCCACCGGCGGCGGGTCAGGCTCCTCCTGCTGCCGCACGTTAGCCCGGCCGGTAGCAGCTCTCGCCGGTGGCCCCAAAGCGGGCGGCCCCGTAGCGGGCGGCGGCCCTTGCCTAGGTGGCGGACCACCGCGCCCAAACCCCGCAGCGGGCGGCGGCCCCTACCTAGCAGGCGGCGGACCACCACGCCCTGCCATCTCGCCGGCGCCGCAGGTGATTCTGGCAGCTCTCCCAGCTCCAAGCAATGGAAACCCAGGTGGCCGAAAAACCCTAGAAGAAGAAACGTGATGCGATGACTCGGGCACCGGCGACTCATGCAGAGAAGTAGGTACGTGTGCGAGCACTTGCGTGGCTTGGGCTTCCAACTGGCCCTCATACCCAATGTCCGGAGAGCCCATGACAAACGCTGTTTTCGACTCATTTTCGCGGCCCAACAGTGAATTCAAGCGTGCCCGTCTGGCCGCTCGAATTTCGCTGGCCGCCCTCGCCACCGGTGGCGGCTGCGGTGGCGGCCCCGACGGCCGGCCTTTCTTCCCTTTCCTCTTCTTAGAAACTAGCGTCCATGCTTCGGAATGAAATCGGACAAGGTAATTGGTGCACGGGTTACCTTCGGGATCGGCCCAATCCAGGGTTTCACGATCGGCTTCGGCCTCTTCTGAACCTTGGACCGTCGATCAAGTTCAGGTATTAACTCCGGCGGCTTCGCCGCCACCATATTCACCGAAACCTTGAGATCATCCCTCGGGGCATGCACGATCTCGATATCCTCTTCGTCATCGCTCTCTACGAGGACCCAGAATCGTCCTCCCGGTCTTCCTTGTTTGGGTGTCGTCGTCAGATCGACGAGATCCGTCACCTCCGGGACATGCTCAACCTGCACGCAACGACCAACAACCACATCGTAAACATCAATCATCAAACGAAACCCTACCTCGATCCGGGCGTCGTTCTGTAGGTAGTCGCCGGCTAGGATGTCGTTCTCCATGTCCAACAATCCCATCCATCGCGATGCTGGATTGAAACGAAGACGCCCCACGATCCAGCCGCTGGAGTCCCTCACGTCGGTGAAATGGACCTCCCACTGCCCCGATCTTGACCCCTCCATCCGCTGCCTTGTCTGGATCTCGCCATCAGCGGTAGCGCCGTGATCCGCGCCTAGCGGCCTCGCCTGCCCCTCCTTTCCTCCCGGCGGCACCGCCGCGGACGAAAGTGGTGGCGAGGAGCTGACCGCCGGCGGCAGCAAGGCTGCATGTACATCAGGCGAGGTGCGGGTCACCGGCGGCGGTGGGGATACATGCGTGTCGGGCGGACGTGGGTTGTCGCCCATTCTAGTGCATGATATGTGCGCGCGATCTGCTTGCTACGCAATTCAGCTAACTAACTAAGTACTCCCTCCGTTCCTAAATATTTGTCTTTTAGAGATTTCAAATGGACTACCACATACGAATGTATATAGACATATTTTAGAGTGTAGATTCACTCATTTTGCTCCGTATGTAGTCACTTGTTGAAATCTCTAGAAAGACAAATATTTAAGAACGGAGGGAGTAATTAGTTCATGGAAGCATGCATCAAGCCGTGAACTCTAATTCTCTTGCAAAGTGGTATCTCACGAGAGCTACGTATCTCTTTGTTATTCCTTGGAAATTTCCCGCCTCATCGTTCCATTCCACACGCTTCATCTTCTTGGCCATTCTCCTCCCACAAGCCACATCAAAAAAGGAAGGATGGAAATCCCTCTGAGATGAACTCATACCCACCAAGATTCTTCTCCGGTCCTCCTCGAACCTATTGACATTGCAATTTCCCTACCCGGTATTCAAATTGACATTGTTCAAGTACTATTTGTGTTCCTCCATGAAAGTCATTTTTGTTATAATACTCCCTCCGGTTCTTTTTACTCTGCATATAAGAATTGTCTGAAGTCAAACTTCATAAGGTTTGACCATAATTATATGAAAAAATATCAACATCTACCATGCTAAAGTTATACAATATGAAAATTTAAGTCATGACACATCTACTGATATTGATTTCATATTGTGAATGTTGTTATTTTTTTCTATAAAGTTGGTCAAACTTTACGAGGCTTGACTTTAGACAAATCTTATATGCGAACTAAAAAGGACTGGAGGGAGTAATTGACTTCTCTTATTAATTGACTTTATACCTGGAGCATGATTCTAGATTTTGCACCACCTGGAGCATGATTCTAGATTTTGCACCGGGTCCCAAATATCACCAGGGTGGACCCTTTCTCGTCCACTGTCACGCCTTATCGTGAGAGGGAGGAACCGTGGAATCATGGCGACAATCGATCATAGTTGTTGTTGAGCATAATGATGGTGATCACCCTGCTGATTCTGGCCATTGTGGTGATGAAGATCACGACAAGGGGCAATGATGATAATAGTTTATTATTTGGCTCCCTCTGCCTCTCTCTCTCAGCCCATGCACGTGTTTGAACTTTTAGGCCTCCTTTGGTTCGTAGGAATTTTGTGAGAATCTCATAGGATAGGATTTGTATAGGAAAAATTCCTTTAGAGCCCTTTGATTTTTAGGAATAGAATCTTATTCCTATGGAGGAATTTTTCCTATCCTCCACATTTCATAGGAAATAAACATTAGCCTAGACTCAATGGAAAAAATCCTATGATGTGAATCAAATGACATCTTCTTTCACATTCCTATTCATAGGATTTCAGATACATTTCATCTCATTTCCTATGACTTTCCTATTCCTATCATTTTCCTACCCTATGAACCAAAGGAGGCCTTATAATCTTCTGCATGGCCCTTGGAGCGCAGCACTTCGAGCTTCAGCTGAAAAAATGGATCTAGAGATCCATATAAATAGGATTTTCCCCCCTTTTTTTTACTATTCAAAGTCTTTTTAGGGTGTTATTATTTTTCGTTGAAGAACCAAGTGAAATGGAAAGTAAGAGCAACTCTAGAGATTCGCCATATCGGCGATGGCCATCCATCAGATATGGAGGCTGCGCAGGCGACGAGCAAACTCGCTCACACACAGCCATATTTCAGCCTCCATAATTCAAACACTTTGGTTCCCACCAAATTTAATTGTTTGCCACATCAAGTAAACATGCGCATTGTTTTTGACAAGTTGCATGAACAAAAGCATTTCATCGGCGACATGTACCAATCACATGTTTCTTCCAATTGCACCATCCCCTCTTTCTAGTTTTTTGAAGCGAATGCTTAAATCTCGCTGTTGTACCCAAAAATCTTGTGCCACTTGATCGATTTTGATCGGATCCAACACGATGAACCGATTCTGCTAGGATGTGCATTCATTTCTCGCCCGATCCTCTGTAATTTGGAGCCTACGCGGCTCAATCTCTTGCTGAATTTGGTGCCTACGTGCCTCCATCTCTTCCTGACACCATCTCTCTCTTGCATTTCATCCCACCTGTCCCTCTTCTCTGGCTTCTTCTTCTTCTCCTCCATCTCTAGTTTATCTTGCTTCCTCTTCTCGGCGTACTCGTTTCTTGTCCTCTTCAACTTATCGTTCTTTCTTTTATTATTGCCCCCACCTCTTCTTTTCTCTTGAGCCTTAGTTCTTCTGCTTCCTCCCATCTGGATGACCCGTTCTAGATGCTAGAATGGTACATCTAGCCACATTTGCCATTTTCTTTCTAGGTCAGAGGTGGGCGCAGTGCTAGCTGACATTAAATCTAGTCTGCACCATTTTTCCTCAGTGACTTTCCGCCATGTGGGGCGTTCTCTGAATGAATCGGCACATATCCTGGCTAAGTCCTGTAAGCATATTGTAAGCTCCACTGTATTTCATTCAGCTCCGGAGTCTATCCGGCACGCTATCTCTGTTGATGTTTTGTAATAAAGTGCCGTTTCCTCGGAAAAAAAAAACATCATTTGCACCGTCATCCATCTCTGGAGAGGAATTGGCCCAATTCTCGGCTTTTGGGTTGCTATCATTATTCCTCGAATTACACTTCTCGTGCTCTTCCAACAAATCCCTATAATGTTGGAGGCCAAACGGTTTGCCCATTCAACTTGGGCATTTGTTTGTACTTCACTTGGGCTATCTCATTCTAAAACAGATAAATGCACAAATTAATGAGAATTCTCAAAGTAATGCAAATGTGTCAATAAAAAATAACAAGCTTTCTTACATATTGATAAATGGTGACACCCCTAGGAGCAGCAGGCTTCACTTGCTCCTTACAACTCACCCAATGATTGCACACCCCTTGAACCGTACAACGTCAATATGTGAGAGATTTGAGCATCGTTTTTCATGCAAAATGAAATCTGAAACAATCCTCAATGCATTTCCAAAACATTGTTGTCGATTGATGTTTCCCGGCATCAAATCGAGAGATATATCTTGTCATGCCAGGACAAGGGCAACATCCACATCGGGCCGGAGATCGCATCGAGAGATATATCTTGTCATGCCAGGACAAGGGCAACATCCACATCGGGCATAAAGTTGCTTCTCCGTATTGCCTTCCTTTTTGATGGGCCGGAACCCTCAAATTACAATTCTGCATCTTAGATGGAGTCACGATAAAAATTGACAACGATGTGACCTCGAGATCGACATCACTTTTCTCGGAATCACCTATCATACTAGAGAATTTTTTCGTCATTGAGGGCCGTTCCCTCAAATTCAGAAAATCGCTGCCACATTTGCCAACAATTTCCATGGCCATCTCGCATTCAATTGAACAAAACCCGAATAAAAGCCATATGATGCCTTTTTTACCTCATCACCGTTGCTGATTCGGCATACGACTGGGAAGCCACCATAGTTTTGCTCGCCGTCAGGGTGAAGCGAAGAGGGCTAAAGGCAGCGACGGCGCCCTTACCAGTTTTCTTCTTCAGTTCCTTCGCTAAGAACCACTGCATCACTAGGGAGGTGAGGCCCCTGCCTCCACGCGGCGACATAGGCACCTCTGCATTGGACACTTCATCGGCAGGGTGGAGCTCGACCGTCAGAGCCATCGGAGGTGCATAATCCACAGGAGCCGCAGTAGGCACAACAACCGTTGAAGTCGACGGATTCGACTTCAATCCGATGAATTCGGGCGTGGGGGTCGAGACGTCTTCCATGGTGTTGTCAGATGGAGTGCAACCAAATATCCCCCACGGCGGGAGGGGGGAATATTGTTCGCGGCAAACCGGTTTCCAAATATCCCCCAGAGACGCCAAATATGAAGACTCGTGGGCTCATTTTGGAGCGACCTTCATAAATTATGGCGATAAAGGACAGGATGTCGACTCTGATAGTGACATTTTCGATGAAAATCATTATAACAACGGTTATTATGATGATCGGGCTGGTACGACGACTCGAGGAGAGTTGCTCTAATGGTCCCATTCCACATGAATGGAATGGCTCCATGTTCGTGTTTGGTACAAATAATGAGATACTCCCTCTGTCGCATAACATAAGACGTTTTTGCAAGCTAATATTGCTGGCAAAAACGTCTAGCATTATGGGACGGAGGGTTTCACTGCTTGCACACACAACAGCATTGAAACTTGGAAGAAAAGAAAAGAATGCGTTTGGAAAAACAAAGGTACCGCTCCAGTATGCTGTTTCGATTGTAGGAATTCAATTCAATAGACATAGGAATGCTACCGATGTCAGATCCTAACGGTAATAACTAGTAGGTCCCACCTGGCACTCTTAGAAATTCGTGTGAAAGAACAGCGACTGCTGCTACCGCACATGGCAACGACGGACTGGAGTGGCGAGGGATGGCGACGTACGGGCGCGCCCGGCGCCGTTGCTTCCGCGGCAGCAGCGGGCGCGGCCACGTCTGTCTCTGTCCCCGCCCGCTCCTTGCCGGCTGCTTGCGACGGCGTACAACGACGGCGAATAATAAGCTGGAAGCGTGCGCGCGCGCCCAGTTCAGCTGACGGGGACGGGCCCCTATCGTGTCCGCGTTCCGATCGGTGTCCCGGTGGCGGAATGGACGGGACGGGACAAGAGCGAACGAATAATTGGTGGCGTCTCTGATCGATCGATCGATGGTGCGATGTGGTATTGTGGCGTGCTGGGCCGTGGCTGCCACGTGAGCGGACGCCGTCCGTATCGACAGCGCGCGCTGCCTGCCGGTGGCCGCATCGGCGGACGTGACCGGCCGATGGGCCCTGTCGTATCCGGCGCCAAATCCTTCTTTTTTCCTCTCCAAATTCCGTGGCCGTGGCACGACGAGAGATAGGTAGATACTGTTCATCTCCCTGTCGACCGATCCTCCCCGTGTCCTGCTCCACGAATCGCGACGGATTCGCGTCCGCATTTATCGAAGCGACCAACATCCCAAGCATGCATCCGTGTACAAGATGTGCTGGCACCTGGCAGGAGCTGTAAGACGTACATGATCAAACATGATCTCCCGCGTCCAGTACGCATGCACATCGGAGCCCAGCCGTGGCAGCATGCATGCAGAGTAATGGTGGCTGCAGAAGCAGAACAGGCCGTGATCCGCAAAAGACGTACGATCAATCGATTATGTTATGTGGACTAGATAATCAACCGAACATCCGCGGATCGGGTGCAGATCGAGCAGAGCTGTTGCTCTACAGGCCGCTGCTAAGGACCCTGTCGAGGCGGATCGACCATCCATCGCTGTGCTTGGTCCCATGGAACCCAAGGGGTCTTATCGTATAAATTCCAGGGACTTATCCCCAGCCGCCGGAATTATTTGTAGACGACGGTGACTCCCGGATTTTTAGATTCAACCGGAGCTAGCTCTCGGCCACTCACCACTCGCTTTCTCCCTCTGCCTCTCTCCGTTGCAGCTAGAATTATTTATTCCCCAACCCATTGATTGGATGGTTTTTTTTTCAAATAAAATTGATTTTCTAATGAGGAAGGCGGACTTTGTGCCCGTTTTATTACGGGAGAGAAAAATGAAAGGAGTACATTTTGGCTGTATGGAACTTCTAATGGTTTATATTTACAGAAATTGTGGGGAAACCCCTTTTACTCATATAAAAGAAAAAATAGAACGAAAGAAGAATTTTTTTGTCACTCAAGTTATCGCACAAGTCACATTTGGTCCTTCAACTTTTGATGGTATACATCCCCCCCACCCCCCCCCCCCCCCCCCTCCTTCCCTTCCCTCTCTCTCTCTATCTAACTTTCCCTCTCCCTCTCCCTCACCCCACACCAATCTCAACTTCTTGGCCACTTCCTCCAGATAAATATTAACACGTAACAGAGGACTCATATATGTGCATTGTGTTAAAATTATATGCTTTCTGTTGAATTGAAATAATTCTTTAGTGAGAGCACACATAAATTTTCAAACTATCACATGTTAAAAGTAAATCTTGGCTCCTTATTTGTATGGTACAGTAGTTTGTACAAGTGGACAAATATTTTTGGTTGAGAAGCTTCGATGCAAAGATTTACATTGTCCCCATGGGCATGAACGCAAATGTTTAAGGTCGACCCCCACTTCTCCAATGCACACTTTTTAGTTTAGTTACCTTTCTGAAAGAGTTTTAAGTTTCTCTTTATTTATTTATTTATTTTTGAAAAATTTAAAGGCACACAAAAGAATAAAAAGCCTCTCTAAAACTTCCGGGTTACCTCCCAGGCAACGCTTTCTTTAAAGCCATACTGCTAGGTTGAAAAGTGCATAATTAATAAAGATTTGGATCTTAGTAGTGAGCACAAAGTAACATAGATCATGTAACAACGAAGTCTAACTCTCTTCCTATGCATTGGCTTGTCATAATAGAAAAATTGATGAACACAAACTAAAGACCAATACATAGTGTAGGAAGTTTCTTGCAATTTTAGTGGATTATATACATATATAGAGAGGGGGAGATGGGGTCCCTCTCTCATAATAATTGCAAGTAGGAGCAGCTAGCACATGAATATAATTTTTATTAAAAGCATCATGAGCATAAGAGAAACGCACCCCACTGATGCGTCTCTAACGTATCTATAATTTTTGATTGTTTCATGTTGTTATATTATCAATCTTGGATGTTTTATATACATTTACTAGCAACTTTATATCATTTTTTTGGGACTAACCTATTAACTTAGTGCCCAGTGCCAGCTGCTGTTTTTTTCTTCTTTTTTAGTTTGCAGAATATCAATACCAAACGAAGTCCAAATGCCACGAAACTTTTTGGAGATTTTTTTCTGGCAAGAAGAGACCCTGGAAGCTTCTGGAGGCCACGAGAGGAGGCTCGTGGGGCCCACAGGCACCGCCTTAACCTACCCTCGGCTCTATAAATACTCTAAAATCCCAAAAACCCTAGGGGAGTCGACGAAATACTTTTTCCGCCGCCGCAATTTCCAGAACCATGAGATCCAATCTAGAGGCCTTTTCCGGCACTGTGCCGGAGGGGGCAACGATCACGGAGGGGTTCTTCATCATCCTTGCTGCCCCTCCGATGATGCGTGAGTAGTTTACCAAAGACCTACGGGTCCGTAGTTAGTAGCTAGATGACTTCTTCTCTCTTTTTGATCTTCAATACAATGTTCTCCTTGATGTTCTTGGAGATTTATTTGATGTAACTCCTTTTTGCGGTGTGTTTGTTGGGATCCGATGAATTGTGAGTTTATGATCAGATCTATCCATGAATATATTTGGGTCTTCTTTGAACTCTTTCATGCATGATTGTTATAGCCTCATATTTCTTCTTCGATTTATTGGTTTGGTTTGGCCAACTAGATTGATTTATCTTGCCATGGGAAGAGGTGCTTTGTGATGGGTTCGATCTTGCGGTGCTCAATCTCAGTGACAGAAAGAGACATGACACGCATGTATCATTGCTATTAAGGGTAACAAGATGGGGTTTATTTATACTTGAGTTTATCTTTTCTGCATCATGTCATCTTTCTTAATGCATTACTCCGTTTGTCCATGAACTTAATACACTAGATGCATGCTGGATAGCGGTCAATGTGTGGAGTAATAGTAGTAGATGCAGGCAGGAGTCGGTCTACTAATCTTGGACGTGATGCCTATATACATGATCATTGCCTTGGATATCGTCATAATTATTTGCTTTTCTGTCAATTGCCCAACAGTAATTTGTTTACCCACCGTATCCTATTTTCTCAAGAGAAGCCTCTAGTGAAAACTATGGCCCCCAGGTCTATTTTCTATCATATAGTAAAACAAAAAATACCTTGCTGCAATTTTCATTTATTTATTTTATTTTGTGTTTTAGTTAAATCTATTTATCAAAACCTATACAATTTAATCTATCTCAATACCGTTGGGGGATTGACAACCCCTTTTACGCGTTGGGTTGCAAGTATTGTTGCTTGTGTGCAGCTGCTGTTTACATAGTGTTGCTTGGTTCTCCTACTGGATTGATAACCTTGGTTTCATAACTGAGGAAAATACTTACCTCTGCTGTGCTGCATCATCCTCTCCTCTTCGGGGAATTACCAACGTAGATTACAAGTAGCACTCACCAATATAATCCTTAACAAAAGCAAACATCTCTGGTATAGTGTAATTTGGAGAATTCAAAAAGATGATAGGACTATCAAGTATGGATGCAAAATTAATAATTTCATTCTTAGAATAAGCAATTATAGCAATTTCATATTCATAAGTATACTTTGGAGGGGCATCATGGCCATAAGTATCATTCAGAGGGGCATCATGGCCATAATTATCATAGACATAAAAAAGGGAATAATTAAACAATATATGAGTTAAAGAATTATTCTCATTAGAAGGTGGGAACGGGTCATGAATCTGCTCTTCCTCCTTTTATTCTTCACTCTCCTCCCCATCTTTTTCATCTAAAGAGCTCACTGTTTCAGCAATTTCGTCTTCCAAAGGTTCCTGTAAAACATTAGCCTCTTTGTGGAAAACGGAGACTTCCTCAACATGATTATTGATATAAATATTAATACTAAAATTTTGAAAACAATAATCAAGAATACAATAAGTCTCTAATTTAATACAGACAACAAGATTGCAACTTTCTGCTTGCACAACTCTTGCAGCTATTTCCTTAGATAACATAAAGATAACAAATTCTTAAATTTGCTCAATATCATGATAACCATATTCTTTCTTAACATAAGAGGTTACAAACAATTGTTTCTGTTCTTGCATTGAGATCCGAAGTATTTTTTAGGGCAACAAGTTAAACCTTTAAAAACACAAATCAATAGCATGAAGATCCAAATTGTCTAATAAACCCTTCAAAAGTTCCCCTTTTTAAGACAAGCGGTGTTTTTATATAAAATCTTGCCCTTCCAAAGTTTTTCCCCACACTATGCTAGTTGGGTGTTCCGTAAAAGCACAGACGGAGTCAACAAAATCCATGTAAAACTGATCACATAGGAGGATTTTGGGAGGTTCCTCAACTTTTTGGGACCAAGTGCATGATTTTTTTTTTGGTATTTTGTGTTTCCTACCCATAACTAAAGATAGGTAACAAATAAAGAACATGGATAAATATACTACTTATCAATAAAGAAAACAGATTCACATGAGAATATTCACCCTGCACTATTGCTCCCCGAGACGACCCCAGAAAAGGTCTTGATAACCCACAAAGTGTAGGGGATCGATTGTCGCCTTTCCAATAACTAAGAGTGTCGAACCCAACAAGGAGCTAAACGTAGTATTTGTATTCTCCATGGTTCTACCAACCACCGATAAAACCCTATATACATCAAATGTTTTCTTTACCTATGAAATAAAAGTAGAAGTATTTTGTGTGTATAAAAAGATAACTTTGCAAGATAATAAAGAACTTGTAAATAAAAGTTATTTGATGTAAAGTAAAGGAACAAGTAAGTGAAATTTAGCGAGTATGGACTAACGGGATAGGAGGTGTGCAGTTGTACCTATGCAATTGGCTATGGTACTAGATTGATAATCATTGTTGCTAACATGCAACAAAATCCATTGGTAACATGTACTTATGAATGGGACCCTAGCAAGAATCCACATATACTAAAGATTCATTAAGGTAAAACTCAACCATAGCATTAAAATATATTGGTCCCATTTTATCCCATATGTATCAACTCCAATACGTAGGTCCCGTAATATATGTCACTCCGACCACCTTATCCATAGTTATATCAACATACTATTAACCCTAAAGTTTGATCCGCATACGTGTGGGCTCATATGGTGGGGACTGAATGACAACAACATATCAACGTACAAGTCAAATCAATCATAAAAGATCACCAATTAACCATCGGACAAAAGGGATACTCAGACATAATAGCAATGAAACAAATCATTGATAATAATTCATAGTATCAAGCACCATGTTCAAATAGGGAACTACGAGGTTTGCGGGAGTGTACCACTATATAGTGAGCGAGAAAGGTGATGGAGATGTCAGTGAATTTGGTGAAGGCGACAGAGACGATGGTAGTGATGATGGTTCCCTCGGCAGTACTCCAGCGACACCGGAAGAGACGGGGAGAGAGGCCACCCTTTTCTTCCTTGCCCCCCCCCTCCCAGGTGGGCAGACGTTCCCCCCACCGGCTTTGGTGTTAATGGCTCCCGGAGGACAAGAGACCCTCCGAGATTGGATCTCCCTCTTCCTTATGTTTCTCTCTGATTTCGGTACTTTTCTGCGTTAGATCACCGTCTCTTAAATAACCACAGATCCTCCCATTGGGCTGAAATTTTGATGGTACTCTAGATTCTTCGGATTTTCTTGCGGCCAAAGAAGAGGCTCAACTGACTTAAGGAGCTCCCACGCAACCCCACCATACGCCTTCTGGCCGCATGAAGGGGATGCGTGGCCACCTGGTGAATCCCCTGGGGCCCATCTTTTGGCAGCTGGAGTCTTTTGGCAGAAAAGAATTTTCGTCACTTTTTCATATTTTTCCGCCGCTGAATGTTGATCAACTAAAAAACAATTAAAAAACCTAGAAAATAGGAACTAGCCTTTGTTATTGGATTAATATTTAGTCCAAATAAAAATGATATAAATTGTACCAAAAGCATATATAAATGATGTAAATATGAATGAACGCAACAAAAAATTATAGATACGTCGGAGACGTATCAGCCACCACCAACCACCTCCCACCCAATATTACTTCCCTCGCCGCTGCTGAAGGCTGCCACCAGGCAAAGCCCACGTAATTTCAATGTTGGCGGGCTATTTCTTAATATAGTAAGGTTTGAGAGGCATGGAGCGGCTCGACTTCACGGAGGAATGGAGGATTGCGGAGGTGTCGGGTAACACAGAGGGCGGAGGCACAACGGGCCAGCGTGGATATGACTTTCGGTCCTATGGGTGGAGAGGAGGAGTGGGGCCCGACACGTACCTGGCCTCCTGGTTGGAGCAACAACGTCAATGTTTGTGGACGCATAGATGCACGGTCGGCCAACGTGGCTGATTCTGGCTGCCGGAGTACTGGTGCAGTTGGTCGGGGTGGTGGAGTGTGTGTGCGAGAGTGGTCTGGTCAGAAGCTGTCCATGGGAGTTGCTGTTGGGTCTGACGAGATGGTGGCCTACTAAGGAGAATTCATGGGGCCTTCTCGGTGGTCTTCGACAGACGGATTGGCAGTAGCATCTTGTCCTGTGCGACTGCGTGGTGGTGGTTCTGCCAAACGCATGGTGTCGCGGAGGAACGGAAGCAACCGGATTGACACACCAGTGCCATGGATCTGGAGAGGCTTTGACGATTGTGCATGATAGTTCAGTGGTCCTTCCTATCCCGTGACACGGGAGGGCAGAGGGTGTGGCAACAACGGCTGAAAACCCAACTGTGGGCTGCTTGCAAAGGCAGGCGACATCAACACTCTTGGGTGCTGCTTTCTTCTTCCAAATGTCATCGATGTGTGATGCATTCTACCCGATCACTCTTGAGGAAACCTCAAATCTCCTTCGAGATCAAATGATGGTAGCATTTCTACGTCATGCTCATGATTGGGGCGTCCTTCTTGGAGTGTCCACTAGCTGGAAGGGACCAGTGTGCGTGTGGATGGCGGAAGGCAACGACCATAGCATCGGGGCCTCTGTGGCAATGACGGTGGGGTGAGCGATGTTAGGGTTGCTACATGCTAGCAGTAGTTGTCTCTTCTCCGACGTCTCCGTGGGTTCATCTTGGATTGTTTGTTGCTGTGAAGTTGGAGTTGTGATGGCGGGGCTAGGTGAAAATGATGACGGGCGGCAGGTGGTATGTTCATGATCTTCCACGACGCGAACCTGCGTAGTTGTCCTCATAGCTCTTTGTCTCAATTGGAGCTGCGTTGTCCATGTCGCGTGTGGTTGTGTGATTGGCATGTAGTCAAGGTTGTCAGAATCGCGATTTTGACTCGGATCGGAGCTCCTTTGGTAGGATCGCAAATCGTAGAATCTTCACTATAAGGATCGTAGAAACATATATTCTATGAACTAAAATCATAGAATTAGATGGGTTAGTTTGGATCGTAAAGTCACATAATCGTATAACAGAATCGCGATTCTGACAACCTTGCATGTAGTGGTGGAGCCATGAATCTTGATGGATGGGGGATCAACATGCGAGGTAAAAGGTTGGAGGGGTCAAATACATAAATCTAAAGCATCGTGAGCTAACAATACATGAGTGTTTTTTAAATACCAAGGGGAGCCATTGCCTCTGCTTGCCCACCCCTGGCCCCATCCCTACTGGCATGGATCTTCATGTGGCTTCGTACAACTTCTACGGAGTAAGCTGGCTCAGTGGTTATCTATGATGAAGTCGTAGCTGCTTGCTCTTGGAGAAGGGATGCGATGGTACTTGTTCGGGGAGAAGTGTTGACCATGACGTCTTTTGTACTATGTCAACGAAGCTTTCTTAATTATAGTGTGTGAGGTATCTTAATTGTGCCTATGGCAATTTTTATTTGGTCTCTCGTTAATTAATCGAGCAACTCTCTTATTCTTAAAAATTCTGCTCCTTACCTTTAAGGGATAGCTAGGGGTGTCGGGTAGTTAGAACATGGCACATATCCTGTGATTTCTTGCTTCTTCATTCACTTAGTCGTACCATACATGTGCGTACACCCAATCTTTCTATTGGTTTCTTGTTGCCAAATAGCAAGAGTTATCTCATTGGCCTCATAATTAATGATTGTCGAAGCTCTAAAGACAAATCGAGCCGAACCCTAAAAGGCTTAACTCCTCAAAAGATTCTTTAATAAGATTACCAGTTAAGGAGCTAAGCGGCAACTAGCCGAACTCTGATAATCTTTAACTCCTCAAATATTTGAGCAGTCAAAACCATTTCTCAGCAAAAGGTTCCCACTCTCTCTCGTTTGTCCACTTCTCTCTGTTGCTCGTCTGCCTCCATCCAGGTGTCGCCCCCCCACCCCCCCCCCCCCCGCTGTGTTTCTTGCTTGCAGCAACCACCCTGCTCAGCGACAGAGATCGACGGTATTTTTTTTTTGTCTTTTTCGTCTTGTCCGGCCACGGAAACACTCCCCCTCGTCGTCTCTAGCCCGGCGACGCTCCTCCCGTCATCCCCAACCATGGGCAAAGATATACAACAAAAGTGGCCGCCGGCGGCCACCGCCTATTTGAATGATTCTTTGCGTATTGGACCATGCCATCACACCACTAAAAGAAGGATGAGGGGAGGAACCTATTCATCCGGAGAAGCGCCCAAGCCATGGTATGTTGAGAACGAATTTCACCTATTTTCCCGACTACTTCGCCGCACGCTTGCTTCATGCACGGAGAGGAATGAAGTAAGAAGAAGAGGAAGAGAGACTTATGTGTGGGGTCTAGTTTGTTTGAAGTGTTAAGTTTGAGGGTTCGGTTAGATTCGCGTCTGAATAACTCCTTAAAGTTAAGGAGTTAAGGTTTGACGAGGCGTTTAAGGGGCTAAATTTTGGAGATTAGTCTAGAGTAACCCTTATATCCATGACATATACTATCCTTGAAGTGAAAACTAACCCTCCTTCCTAAGATATAAAGCATGGTTGACTTTTTATGGTCTTTAATGCACGACTTTGACTATTAAGTAGTAATTTTTTTGTGAATACATTAAATATTAATATATACCATAGTGCATTGATTGAACATGTATAAATGGTATCATCATATTTGTCTTGCAATATAATTTCAGTTTATATGTTTTATACTAATTTTATAGACATACAATAAGTAACATCATAGTTAACAGGGAATCAGCCTGTGGTTGGATGGTTAGGAAGACAGTGGTATCCCCAGCCCATCAGGGTTCAAGTCCTGGTGCTCGCATTTATTCTAGATTTATTTTAGGATTTTCGGTGATGCACAGTGGGAGGAGATGTTCCCGTTGACTACGAGACACTTACGGTGACTTCATAAATTCTCAAAATGATATGCCGGCTAGAGTGTGCGTGTGCGTTCATAAGGGTGAGTGTATGCGCCTATATACGAGCGCTTGCGTATGTACTGTGTTAAAAAAAACATAGTTAACTTTTTGTGATAAAGATAAAAAATCAAACACGCCTTATGTTTTGGAAAAGAGAGATTACTAAAATATTTATATTTTCGAAAAGAGGGGGTACTGGATGGATACTCCCTGTTGCCACAAAACGACACAGTTCATTCAGAAGAGTCAGTTGCAAAATTACCGGGCATAGATCTTTTTGTACTAGTTCTTACCTTTTCCTTGCCTTCTTTCTTTATTGCATGTTTGGTGGGAATCCGTTTGGTGGATGTCCTGACATTGCCAAGTCTGTCCAGTTCTCATCGTGCTCATCTCATGGCGTTGCAATGGCCAAGGCTGCATGCGTACGTGTCGTGCGTGCAGTCCTTCAGTTGCTGGGTGAGCTTCGGCATGAAGCTACCATCTATCAATCTCTCTGCTCTCTTGAAAAACACTTGAACGCCTGCGGACACCACTGCCATCCCTCTCACGGGTAAAAGGAAAATGATTCCTGAACCATATCGCCGCGTGACTACAAGATATAGATACTAATTCGATCCCCCTAAACAGCGGTTCTGGATAACATCAAAAGGAGATTAGCTTCACAGGCACATAGTATTATACTATAAACCCAATCGATTATCACCTTCAGGTTATAGTTACGTCGTTTTCTTCAGGATTTTAAAGGTTTTTCATCCCCACTAGTAGCAGCTAGCATAAAGTTCTCCAGGAAAATTTTACCTGGCATGTGAACCGAGTAGCTAGTGGGAGTATATGGACCACATGATCACAAAGGTGCACTTTCACTAGTAGCAGTTCTACCTCCATCACATCAATCAACTGTTAACACTTGTTTGATAAGCAAGGAAGCATTGTCTTGGCCCCTACGTACTATAGACTGCTATCTCACCTTCAGAGCCCTGGGTTGAGTGACAGGGACAAAAGGGAGATCATGACGGCCCTGCCATTTTTATTCTGTTTTTTGTCTTGTGATAGTGTCACTCATAATTGGTGCACATGTTTTTCCAACATAAAATGAAATTTAAAAGCGCCTCAAATATCATTTCTTTGTAATAAAGTGCCACCTTTTCTGGTGGAAATTTGTGGCCCTATTTGCCTCTAGTTACCACCTAGCCAGCTTTTTAGCAATGACAATGTAATCATGAATCATGCATGCATGAACACGCAGAAGTTGACTTACGACAAGACTAAAGCTATCCACGCACAATTTGGCACCTATAATCCTACGTGAGAGGGGCAGCTGGCCTTTTTTCTTTGACCACTCCTCTTGGGCATCGCATAAAGCATAATTCTGGCAGGGCGCAATATCATTCGGGAAATAGTATCATGATTTTTGCAGGAAAACTTTCTATTTCTCTTCCTTTCTTGAGAGGACATAAACTGTTATGGGAATATCAAAGCACCTTGTCGTTTTGTCAATTAGCTAGCTTAGCTAGCTCATAAGTGGGACGTGGAAAGTACTGTGCAACTCATCGTGGACAGATGGATTAGACGTGTGGGTTCCAATTTGGTTCATGATTCACCACACTGAGCTTTCTCCGTGAAAGGTAGAGGAAGAGGTCCATCATGAATCCTCAACTATCCTCGTTCCGCATTTAGTTGACGGAGGAGTGTCTATCCTACAGTACGCTGATGATACTATCATCTTCATGGAGCATGATTTGGCAAAAGCAAGGAACATGAAGCTTGTGTTATGCCTGTTCGAACAACTGTCGGGGTTAAAGATTAACTTCCATAAAAGTGAATTGTTCTGCTTTGGAAGAGCTAAAGACGAACAAGAAGCTTACAAACAGTTGTTCGGATGCGAATTGGGGTCTTTACCCTTCACGTATTTGGGTATACCAATCCACCATCGCAAGCTTTCCAACAAAGAATGGAAGTGCATTGAGGATCGATTTGAAAAAAAACTAAGCTGCTGGAAGGGCAAGCTTATGTCATACGGAGGCCGACTAATTCTCATTAATTCGGTACTCACGAGTATGCCTATGTTTCTTTTGTCCTTTTTTGAGGTACCAGTTGGAGTCCGGAAAAGGCTAGATTTCTATCGATCGCCCTTCTTCTGGCAGAGCGATGAATTAAAACGAAAGTACAGACTCGCTAAATGGGATATCATTTGTAGGACGAAAGGCCAAGGGGGTCTCAGCATTGAAAATTTAGAGGTGAAGAACAGATGTCTTCTCAGCAAGTGGCTATATAAGCTATCTGTAGAGACGGATGCCACATGGGCCCAGATTCTGCGTAATAAGTACCTTCAATCCAAAACCTTATCCCAGCTGACGGTAAGGCCGACTGATTCGCCTTTTTGGAAAGGACTGATGAGAGTGAAACCAGTCTTTTTTAACCGGACAAAATTTGTAGATCCTTCTCTCTATAATATTGCTCAGCGAAGAGATGCTTACGTTGCAACAGTATTACAGTCCAATCCTCTTAATATTCATTTCAGAAGGACGTTAGCGGGAAACCGTTGGGAAGCTTGGCTCCATCTTGTGAGAAGATTGATGGATGTTCACCTATCTCAATAGCCCGATCAGTTGCGCTGGAAACTAACAAAGAATGGAGAGTTTTCGGTTAAATCCATGTATTTGGATGTTATCAACTCTAGCTCTATTCCTCGTTCGAAACATGTTTGGAAAGTCAAAGTGCCTTTAAAAATTAAAGTGTTTATGTGGTTTGTCCATAAACAAGTCATTCTAACTAAGGACAATTTGGCAAAACGCAACTGGACAGGATCTACAAGATGCAGCTTCTGTGATAGTGATGAATCCATCAAACACCTCTTTCTTGATTGCCCATTGGCAAAAATTTTGTGGCGGTAGGTCCACATAGCATTTAATATTACTCCTCCGAATACTATCAACACGTTATTTGGGACGTGGCTGGATGGGATAGATTCAGAAACAGCGAGACATATCCGTGTAGGAGTATGTGCTTTATTATGGGCAGTTTGGAACTGCAGAAATGATTTGGTTTTTAACAGAACAACAAATATTCATTTCTTGCAGGTTATCTTCCGGGCCACTGCACTGATCCGTATGTGGTCGCTACTCACTCCGACGGAGGCCAGGGAGCGTTTGGTTACTGGATCTATCTAATGGGAGACGGTAGCACGGGCTATCTTCAACCGGTTTGGATGGCGGTCATGTAATAGGATAGGTGTTTAGTTTCCTTATTTTTTGCCTGCCGGTCGTGACTATCCTGTTATTTTGCTTATGCTCTTTGTGAGCCATTTTCCTTGTTTGAGACCTGAAGACTTTTGTTGAACCTTTTGCTTATCAATAATATGGCCGTATGCATCGTGTTCTGATGCAGAGGCAGGGGGATAACCCCCTTTTCGAAAAAAAAATGAATCCTCAACTATGGCTCTTGCTCCCACTAAACCGTCAAATGTAAAAACCATATATTATGGTCTTTTTTTGACTGTTTGTGCTAAACACTACTTCTTCTGTACCAAAATAATTGAGGTTCTAGGTTCATCCTAAGTCAAACTTATGTTACTCCATGGACAGAGCAAAAAGTGGAGTGTTGGTCAAAGCAAGCCGGGCCAAAAAAGGAGAATTCCGGAATGCCTGCCGACGTTCAGATAAGGTGTATATCCCTTACCACTAAAATAGAAAAGGAGGATAACCCTGTCCTCTACATCAAACAATGCACACAAGCATCTTTATTATATTATTCAATAGAGTCTGACAAAAACAAATACATGGATCAACTCAAAGCCATCTTCGTGATGATCTATGTTGCTACACCTACTAACTTAATGATGTGCCCTAACAACGCACTAACACAACATCTAATCCGATGGCCACACCAAGCCGCCCCACGGCGAGCCGAGATCACCAAGCGGTCTCGCAGACCCTTAGCGTGCACTGCATGTGCTTGCTCCACAATCTTCTGCCACCATCTTCCACCGTCCCAACTTCAGGAGAGATCCACGTATTGACCTTGCTAGGCCCAACTGCCATCAACACAACCACGATGCCAGACAGCGTCACCATCCACTACAAGAAATATGTCAACTTGCGACCATCACTATTGGTCGCTGAATGGTCATTGTTTTTTATTTGCGACCTTTTTGTGACCAAAAACAGATGGTCAAAAGCTGGCCGTCGTAAACTAAAATTAACGACCTTCTTTGTGATATGTAAAAGGTCGTTGGTTCTACGACCAAATTTTTGGTCACTGGCAGCCTCCCCAGGCCACGTAGGATCCAGCGTGGCAAGCTGACGTGGATAAGAATCAGCCCGGTCCAATTCGGTGTTTTACACAGCCGAGCCCATTAATTCAGCCTTTTTAATATTTATTTTTCCTGTTAATTTTCGCTAGCTACATGGGCTTGGGCCATTGATTCGGCCTTTTTTGCTTTCTGAGATGCAGCCTTTTCACATTCTATATAATTTCGCTTTTCGGTTTTTTTTGTTACATTCAATTTTCAGATTATTGTAGTCAACTGGGTGCACATTGTTAGATTCTTCTAGGCACTAGGTCCCAAACATCAGGTTTTAATTTTTCACAACTTGTAACTCAACGATATACCAATCAGAGAACACATTTAAAATATATTCAAATAACAGCCAAGTCACCGATATACCAATCAAATTTATTACATTCCACCAATCACAATATAACCATACAATATTACACCAATCACAATATAGCACTCTACAGATAAAACGCTCAACAAGTACAGGCACGTCTCCAACACCTTAGTGCCCTCAACCTGCAAAACATCACATCCAGCCACATATTAACGATCAAATCAATTCACCCCTTGACGGCAATAAAAAATTGTGCTGTACTGGAAGCAATACTCCAATACTACTGTAATACTCCAATACTGCTGTATTGGAAGCAATACTGCAGTAGTTCAAGCAGTACTTCAGTACTGTAGTTCAGTGGAGTAGCTGCAAAGAATTAACACTAAGCATAAGATACACTAAGAATTTTCAGTGGAGCAGCTGCACATAATTAAGAAAGCATCAGCAAGTTAACAAGCTACTGAAAAACTACTGCAACCAAAACAGTACTGCAAAATACAGAATTTGCAAAAATTTGTAAACTGAATTTTTTGCCAAGGAAACAAAATTTTATAGCTTCAGGCCTACAGAATAGCTTCAGGCTGGAGCACTACAGTTGTTGGTTAGACTTCATATAGCTTCAGGCTAGTTGGAGTTCTACAGCAGCAACCATTTCATGGTTAGACTACTCCATTTGCATTAGCCAAATATTCATATATCTACAGTAGCTTCAGGCTGGTTGCCTGACTAAATAGTCATCCTCTCGTGAGGATTCTGCAGCAGAAGAGTTGCTGCTTAGGTAGTGGCAATAGTTTACCCTACGCTAAATTGCTCTTTGCAATTTTGGACTGAATGTATTGAGATGTTTAGCTACTGTCAGCAGAGTTGCAGAGTAGTGATTTACGGACGGGGTGTGATGGGCTCACCGAAGTAGAAGGTGGCGTACTTGGCGCAGACCTCGCCGCAGCGGTCGTAGGCATCGCCCAGGAGGCCCCAACCGAGTGCTTGTTTCAGCACCAAGTTAAATTCAGTCAAGCATGTAAGTAGATTCAGACCAGCAGCATACCAAGCAAAAAATGAAGTATGGCTCTGAAGGGAATTCTATGATCGTCGGAGCATCCTGTAATGTTTAGAACCCCAAGATAGTGATATCAGTGCAGGACTGGAACAAAGAATGATGGCATACTAGACGAGCAGTGAGTGGCAGAATAAAGCAAACATATATCAAGGTAAAGGTGATTCTATCTATGCACCATGATTCTTTTGTCCAGGAAAAGATATCATCTGAACTGTAGTCGACCTAGAGTGTACGAAGGCATAGTATTTGTCTATCCAGAATATACTACCGAGTGTTGTATTCTTTATCCAGTCAAAAACATTAAGCTATCTATCTAGTACAGTAGCTTCTAGCCATGAGGGCGGTGAAGATTGAGGTGACCTGAGCAAGCGCCAAGGGCTGATGGTCAGTCGGTGATGCTGAACCCAGTGGCCCCATTTGTTCGTTGGTCATGGTCGCCATGGTTCCAAGGTCCTGCAGAAATTGGCAGCCACTCTGTTTCAAACCTCCCCCGTGGTGCCTAATCAAAATAGAGCAAGAATGGGGGATCTAGCACACGGTGGATGCGAGCTAGGACAAAGTGGGGGAGGCGATTTACCTCATGTGCTCGACGGATGAAGGCCGCTGATCTCAGACGAACAGGTCGCAGTCGTAGCTCTCCTCGCCCCCGGCATCAGCGACGACGGGCGTCTCCCCATCCTTGAGCATCTTCCGCGCCATGGCTTGGACTCCGGTCAGCCGCTGAACAGAACCCTAGGACGACGCTTGGGGGCGCAGGCGTGGGGGTGCGACATGGATCGGATGCCCACGGGCATCGCGTGGCGGCGACGGCAACGGCGAACGATGGAGGGATGCGTGGCCGCCGTGAGGGTTTTGGGGGCCGGGCCGACGCCGTAAGTGCTCGGAACGGCGGTACCGTCGCGCTCCGGGCGTGGTCGTCGGAGGCGCTGCGGAGCAAGCGTGGATGGTACGAGGCCGTGGAGACGAGGCTGCGGTGCCGGCGCGAGGGTGGATCGAGGGGAGGGGAGGAGGGTGGATCGAGGGGAGGAGACGAGGCTGCGGTGCCAGTGGTGGGTGGGTGTGGGTGGCGGCGGGGTTGCCTCGATGGGATTTGGGGGATCGAGGGGAGGGTGGGTGGGTAGGTTAGGGTTTCTGTTTCTCGGGAGAAGCTCCGCTGTTGGATGGATGCGCGATGTATGGCTCAGATTGCTCCAATTTGGTGATCCGCGTGAAGGCGGTTCCTCGCGTCTCATTGGCCGGCTGTCTCACGCATGAATCTCAAAAAATTGAACTCAAATCTCTAAATATTTTTCAAGAAAACATAACAATGGCATAGTTCGTCAAAATGATCTCGTATTTCGCATAAGTATGCATCTTGGAATGGCAAACAATGTTGCCAAATAGAGCTTTCATTTTCTTTGCACAAAAAAATCATTTTTAATTTTTTGAGTGCCCAAAATGAGCTTTTTTGTGAAGAACCTACCATATATTTGTTGCAAAATTGGAGCAAATCAATTTTCTAAAATATTAGGCCATATTTAATGTATAATTGATCAAATGGTTTGGTGTCAAAAACTTTGATCCACCTCTCATGAAAAAAACAAATTTTCGCCGGTTCAGCTGGAACTGGGTCAAGTTTGAACTGCAGCTGCCTCATAGTTTAATCTTTATTTTCTCCAAAAAATATTTCTAGGTACAAAAGTATCTATTTCTTAAGAGATACTCTAAAAGTTTTGCAATATTCAAACCCTAGCTACGAACGGTCATACCCGCCGTTTTGACCGTATTTTGAAACGGGCATAAAAAATTCAAAAAAAAAACTAAAAATTAGAAAACCTTCGCATTGTGTCATTTTATGTGACTAAATTACCCGGAAAAATAATAAACTTGTAATATGGCAATTATTTTAAAAAAGTGTTCTAAAAAATGAGTTATCATGTGTGAAAATTTGTGGCTTTCAAGTCATATCATCACTGTTATGGCCATATTAATGGCATAATTTGTTAAAATGATCTAATATTGTGTACAAGGTTGCATCTTGAAATGGCAAACAATGTTGACTAAGGAAGTTTTCTTTTTCTTTGGACGGAAAATTCATTTTCCTTTTTTCGAGTGCCCAAAATGAGTTTTTTTTTGTGAAGGACCTACCATATATTTGTTGCAAAATTGGACCAAATCAATTTTTTAAAATATTATGCCATATTTAATGTACAATTGACCAAATGGTTGGGTGTCAGAAGTTTTGATCCACCTCTCGTGAAAAAGATAAATTTTCGCCGATTCAGTTGGAAGCGGGTTAAATTTGAAATGCAGCTACCTTATAGTTTGCTATTTATTTTTTTCAAAAATTATTTCTAGGTACATAAGTATCTATTTAATCAGAGAAACACCAAAAAATTTCCAAGATTCAACCACTAGCTAGGAACGGTCATGTCCGCCGTTTTGACCGCATTTTGAAATGGGCATGAAAAATTCAAAAAAAATTAAAAAATTGGCAAACCTTCACGTTGTGTCTTTATATGTGACCAAGTTACCAGCAAAAATAATAAACTTGTAATACGGTAATTACTTTAAAAAAGTGTTCTCAGAAATGAGCTATCATGTGTGAAGATTCACGGCTTTCAAGCTAAATAATCAATCTTATGGCCACATTCATGACATAGTTTGTTTAAATGATCTAATATTGTGCACAAGGGTGCATATTGGAATGGCAAACAATGTTGACTATGGAAGTTTTCTTCTTCTTTGCACGGAAATTTTATTTTTCATTTTTCGAGTGACCAAAATGAGTTTTTTGTGAAGGGCCTACCAAATAATTGTTGCAAAATTGGACCAAATCAATTTTCTAATATACCAGACCATATTTGATGCACATTTGACCAAATGGTTGGGTGTCAAAAGATTTGATCCACCTCTCGTGAAAAAGACAAATTTCCGTCGATTCAGGTGGAAGCGGGTCAAATTTGAACTGCAGCTGCCTTATAGTTTGCTATTTATTTTTTTCAAAAATCATTTCTAGGTACATAAGTATCTATTTAATCATAGAAACACCAAAAGTTTTCGAAGATTCAACCACTAGCTAGGAACGGTCATGCCCGCCGTTTTGACCGCATTTTGAAATCGGCATGAAAACTTAAAAAAAAATCAAAAAATTGGCAAACCTTCACGTTGTGTCTTTATATGTGACCAAGTTACCAGGAAAAATAATAAACTTGTAATACGGTAATTACTTTAAAAAAGTGTTCTCAGAAATGAGCTATCATGTGTGAAGATTCATGGCTTTCAAGCCAAATGTTCAATCTTATGGCCACATTCATGACATAGTTTGTTTAACTGATCTAATATTGTGCACAAGGATGCATATTGGAATGGAAAACAATGTTGACTATGGAAGTTTTCTTCTTCTTTGCACGGAAATTTTATTTTCCATTTTTCGAGTGACCAAAATGAGTTTTTTTGTGAAGGGCCTACCAAATAATTGTTGCAAAATTGGACCAAATCAATTTTCTAATATACCAGACCATATTTGATGCACAATTGACCAAATGATTGGGTGTCAAAAGATTTGATCCACCTCTCGTGAAAAAAAAAATTCCGTCGATTCAGCTGGAAGCGGGTCAAATTTGAACTGCAGCTGCCTTATAGTTTGCTATTTATTTTTTCCAAAAATCAATTCTAGGTACATAAGTATCTATTTAATCATAGAAACACCAAAAGTTTTTCAAGATTCAACCACTAGCTAGGAACGGTCATGCCCGCCGTTTTGACCGCATTTTGAAATGGGCATGAAAAATTCAAAAAAAATCAAAAAATTGGCAAACCTTCACGTTGTGTCTTTATATGTGACCAAGTTACCAGGAAAAATAATAAACTTGTAATACGGCAATTACTTTAAAAAAGTGTTCTCAGAAATGAGCTATCATGTGTGAAGATTCATGTATTTCAAGCCAAATGATCAATCTTATGGCCACATTCATGACATAGTTTGTTTAAATGATCTAATATTTTGCACAATGGTGCATATTGGAATGGCAAACAATGTTGACTAATTGCTAAACCATACGTATTAACATTAATATTTTTTTGAATTACACGTTTAGTTTTCTAATTGCTAAACCATATAGCAAGATTCACGAAGGAATTCATTATTTTCCTATTCTTATGATTTTATATTGTTTAATTGGTTTGGAGATTTTTCTATAAGGAAAAACCATTTTAGAATTATACAATGAAAACACTGTTTTTCAGACAATAATGAAAACTTGTTATTTTCCCATTTTTTCGTTGGGCCGAATATATGTTTTTTTTGAGAAATATGAGGGCATCCCACATTTCATCCTGGATGGGCCGAGGCCTACATGGCACACGAAAATTTTAAAAGAAAAAAGGAGGTGGCCTTGTTCCACCGAGGCCCAAGCCCACCTAGAGCGACACCTTAAGTACCAATGCATCCACGTTCACAACCTCATGACCATTCATATTGGTCGTAATCAGGTAGAAATAAGGTCGTCGACCATTGTTGTATGCTTTATGACCATTTGGTGTAAGACAATTTCAGGGTTTGAGCCCTTCCAAGCGAAATGGCCGTGGATTTACGACCAATTCAGCTGGGGTCACTGAGAGAAGGTCACAAGTTAACATATTTCTTGTAGTGATCCCGCGCGCTTCCATCAACACACGTCCATCACCGAGACCCTGCTACGCTACGCCGGCAAGACCCGCTGGCGCCGACGTGGTAGATGCCACACCGCACCACCTCCTAATCCAGATCGCTGCCAATAACAAGCCAACGGTGTTCACCAGTCAACTATCTTCCAAGGCGACGCCTTTACAAAAGGAACAATGCCGAAGACACCATCGCCGCCCAATGCAGTTAGGATTTTCACCCGGGAGACAAATGGCATGATGGAGGTGGAAGCAGATATGACGAATGTCTCCATGGATAAAAAAGGCGCCCTCGATCGCCGCCATCACGGCCGACCAGTGCCGGCTAGGGATTTCTCCCGATCTGAATCCTAGGTCAAAAACTTCCTTATGTTCGATCTTCTCTATAGAAAAATATATTAAGATGTACAACACAAGATAGCATAGTACAAAAATAAATGTACTAAAGAATGTTAATATTATGATTTTCTAGATGTTAATATTTTTCTATGTACATGGTCAAACTTAAGCAAGTTTGACTATGAAAAATCCAGGACCTCATGGATGCTGGCTATGAGTTTTATAGTTTTCGATAAAAAATGAAAATAACACTGACAGAGAATGCAATAAAGTGAGAAAACAGACCCACTAGAAAGAAGAAAACAAATACACATTGAATTGTTCATGTACTTTCGTGCAGGGAGCAGCTTGTAGTAACATGATTGGATAAATTCTTGCAAGTTATCATTTCACACCAATCCGCTAGTCCCTACCTAGTACATCCATGAATTGTTTCACATTTCTTCAAAACTAAGGAGTGAAAAACTAATGTACGCCCAAAGTATTTTTCTAACCTACTGGGCTTCATAGAAACATTTGGACTACATTTTTTTTCTTGGCACACATACTTGTAGTAGGTTCCATTTGCATTCTCGACACCTATGATTATTTTTTGGAAACAACGATGTCTGAGCTTCGCTAAGGTTTAGATAGGTCACCTCTAATATGGACAATTTTCTAGTTGAGAAGTGAAAGGTTGACCAAACACCAATGGTACAGCTACATCAACAACCAAAGTCTAAAATAGTACATTGTGGCAACAGAATAAATTAGTTGGCGCTATAGCGTCGTTAAATTACATTATATCCCACCAAAATCACAAAATTGTACTACATAGATGTCCTTTATTAAGACCTTATGGCATCGTTATAACATGCTATTCATAACTTTGTGAGCAATGTAGACATAGCAAGTAGCCGGCGGTAATATTTGGACCATAACACGAAGGTACACTTTCACTGGGAGCATTTCTACTACTACAGTAGAGTCGAGGAAGATTCTGATACTCCATATGGAGACATAGAATGCTAGGGGTGTAAATTGTTTAAATATAGAACAATTCCAGATGGAGGATATCGTCTATGCACATCATTATTTTTGGAAACTGTGATTCGTGAACTCTGCCTAAGATTTAGATAGGTGACCTTCTTATGGACAATTTTCTAGTTGAGAAGTGAAAAGCTGACCAATCACCAACCTTACAGATACATGAACAATGAAAGTCTAAGTAGTGAATTATGGTAACAAAATAAATTAATTCGTGCTATAGCACCGTTAAATCACGCTAACTCCAGCTAAAATCCCCAATTCTACTCCCTCTGTAACTTCATGCTAGACATTTTTGCAGTTTCATTTAAACTGGAAAAAAAGTCTTAAATGAAGTTACAGAGGTTTTATTATATAGACGCCCTTTATTGGGACCCTGTTAAACCCGCTATAGTACCCTTATGGCGCCGTTATAGCTTCTATTCAAAACTTTGTAATCAATGCAGACATAACAAATAGCCAGCGGTAATATTTGTTCCACATCTTGAAGGTACACACTAGTAGAAAACAGGGCTTTGGTTCAGGCATACCCAGCCCATTAGTCCCGGTTCAGTCACGAACCGGGACCCATGGGGTCATACGTCCCGGTTCGTGCGCCCAGGGGGCCGGCCGAGCCTCGTGGGGCATTGGTCCCGGTTCGTCTGGACCCTTTGGTCCCGGTTCCAGACACGAACCGGGACCTATGGGCCTCGCTCCTGGCCCACATCCATTGGTCCCGGTTCGTGGCTAGAACCGGGACCAAAGGGTGGACTTTAGTCCCGGTTCGAACCACGAACCGGGACCAATGTTGTGCCTATATATACCCCTCGCCCGCGGGCAGAGCACTCCACTGCTCTGTTTTTTCTGGCCGGCTAGGGGAGGGCTTTGTGGTGCTCTAGCTCACCTCCTATGCACATGAGGTGTTCGATGAAATGCCCGAGCCACACTACTTAAGCTTTCTTCTCTCCAAGCTCGACCTCCAAGCTCCATTTTCCTCAAGATTTGTCTAGGTTTAGCGGTCCGTCATGTCCCGTCCCCGTCTTCACCGCCGTCGATCGCCCGCGCCGATCTCGTCGCCGGCACCACCGTGGTGAGCCTCTTGTTCTTATCTTCTTTCTAAAAGAGAAAAATTCTTACTTGTATGATTTAGATAGATACTTGTATAATTTTCTTACTTTTATTATTATTTGTTATTATATAGTGCGATGGTTTTGGTATCCGCCCCCGTCGGCCCTCTTCCTGTGTATGATTCGGATGTGGTATATATTATATTTTATAACTATTTGGTTCATTTATTGTTTATGACAATTATGCCGACCAACGTGACATAGATTTTATTTATCTAGGAGGTATGTGAACCGGAAATTCCAACAGACCCTATTGTCGAGAGGTTAAATTTAGTTGAAGAAGAAAACAATTACTTGAAGGAAAAAATAAAAAAAAATTGAGGAGGAGAAGATGATATTGGAGTTGCATGTTGCGGATGTCGTCGATGATCACAAGATCAAGATGGATGCGATGTGCTTCAAGATTAGAAAGTGTAGAAAATATGCCATTCATACCGAGGCTTGGTATCATTATGCCGTTGGATCAATTGTTACCTTGGTTGCGATTATGATCGCATTTGTTGTTGCATTGAAATGTTTTACATAGTTTCAATGTATGGTTTAATTAGATGCTCTGGAGAGCTATATGTTGTTCAATGAGAACTATGTATGTACTTTGATTTTAATGTGATGATGAACTTCTATTAATTTGGTCACTTATCTATTCATGATGTTCTGTAATGGTTTTTGACACACTTAATTATATATAATGCATGCAGATGAACCGGCAATGGATGTACGGTGACAGACACACCTCCGAGTACATTAAGGGCGTGCATAATTTTCTCGAAGTGGCTGAGGCAAACAAGCAGAATGGTTTTATGTGTTGTCCATGCCCTATATGTGGGAATACGAAGTCTTACTCTGACCGGAAAATCCTTCACACCCACCTGCTTTATAAGGGTTTCATGCCACACTATAATGTTTGGACCAAGCACGGAGAAATAGGGGTTATGATGGAAGACAACGAAGAAGAAGAGGACGATGACAACTATGTGCCTCCTGAATACGGTGATGCTGCAACGGGGGAAGCTGAAGATCAAGAGGAACCAGACGATGTGCCCGATGATAATCTCCGCCGGGTCATTGTTGATGCAAGGAGACAGTGCAAAAGTGAAAAGGAGAAGCTGAAGTTCGATCGCATGTTAGAGGATCACAAAAAAGAGTTGTACCCCAATTGCGAAGACGGCAACACAAAGCTCGGTACCGTACTGGAATTGCTGCAGTGGAAGGCAGAGAATGCTGTGCCTGACAAAGGATTTGAGAAGCTACTGAAAATATTGAAGAAGAAGCTTCGAAAGGATAACGAATTGCCCGACAGTACGTACGCAGCAAAGAAGGTCGTATGCCCTCTAGGATTGGAGGTGCAGAAGATACATGCATGCCCTAATGACTGCATCCTGTACCGCGGTGCGTACGAGGATTTGAACGCATGCCCGGTATGCGGTGCATTGCGGTATAAGATCAGACGAGATGACCCTGGTGATGTTGACGGCGAGCCCCCCAGGAAGAGGGTTCCTGCCAAGGTGATGTGGTATGCTCCTATAATACCACGGTTGAAACGTCTGTTCAGAAACAAAGAGCATGCCAAGTTGATGCGATGGCACAGAGAGGACCGTAAGAAAGACGGGAAGTTGAGAGCACCCGCTGACGGGTCGCAGTGGAGAAAAATCGAGAGAAAGTACCGGGCTGAGTTTGCAGGTGACCCAAGGAACGTATGGTTTGGTTTAAGCGCGGATGGCATTAATCCTTTCGGGGAGCAGAGCAGCAATCACAGCACCTGGCCCGTGACTCTATGTATCTATAACCTTCCTCCTTGGCTGTGCATGAAGCGGAAGTTCATTATGATGCCAGTACTCATCCAAGGCCCTAAGCAACCCGACAACGACATTGATGTGTACCTAAGGCCATTAGTTGAAGAACTTTTACAGCTGTGGAATGGAAACGGTGTACGTGTGTGGGATGAGCACAGACAGGAGGAATTTGACCTGCATGCGTTGCTGTTTGTAACCATCAATGATTGGCCTGCTCTCAGTAACCTTTCAAGACAGACAAACAAGGGATACCACGCATGCACGCATTGTTTAGATGACACCCAAAGAATATACCTGGACAAATGCAGGAAGAATGTGTACCTGGGGCATCGTCGATTTCTTCCGACCAACCATCAATGTCGAAAGAAAGGCAAGCATTTCAAAGGCGAGGCAGATCACCGGAAGAAGCCCGCCATGCGTACCGGTGATCATGTACTTGCTATGGTCAATGATTTACAGGTAATCTTTGGAAAGGGTCCCGGCGGACTGTCTGTTCCGAATTACGCTGAGGGACGCGCACCCATGTGGAAGAAGAAATCTATATTTTGGGACCTACCCTACTGGAAAGACCTAGAGGTCCGCTCTTCAATCGACGTGATGCACGTGACGAAGAACCTTTGCGTGAACCTGCTAGGCTTCTTGGGCGTGTATGGAAAGACAAAAGATACACCGGAGGCACGGGAGGACCTGCAACGTTGGCACGAAAAATACGGCATGCGTCCAAAGCAGTATGAAGGTCCTGCCAGCTACGCTCTTACCAAAGAAGAGAAGGAAATCTTCTTTGAATGCCTGCTCAGTATGAAGGTCCCGTCTGGCTTCTCCTCGAATATAAAGGGAATAATAAATATGGCAGAGAAAAAGTTCCAAAACCTAAAGTCTCATGACTGCCACGTGATTATGTCGCAACTGCTTCCGGTTGCATTGAGGGGGCTTCCACCGAAAAACGTTCGATTAGCCATTGTGAAGCTATGTGCATTCCTCAATGCAATCTCTCAAAAGGTGATCGATCCAGAAATCATACCAAGGCTAAGGAGTGATGTGGCGCAATGTCTTGTCAGTTTCGAGCTGGTGTTCCCACCATCCTTCTTCAATATCATGACGCACATCCTAGTTCATCTAGTCGACGAGATTGTCGTTCTGGGCCCCGTATTTCTACACAATATGTTCCCCTTTGAGAGGTTCATGGGAGTCCTAAAGAAATATGTCCGTAACCGTGCTAGGCCAGAAGGAAGCATCTCCATGGGCCATCAAACAGAGGATGTCATTGGGTTTTGTGTTGACTTCATTCCTGACCTTAAGAAGATTGGTCTCCCTCAATCGCGATATGAGGGGAGACTGACTGGAAAAGGCACGCTACGAGGGGACATTCTTTGTCTCAGGCACACTACACAGTTCTACAGAACTCTACCTTGGTGACCCCGTATGTCGATGAACACAAGAACATTCTGCGCTCCAAACACCCAGAGTAGTGTGACGACTGGATTACATGTGAACACATCAGGACTTTCGGCAGTTGGTTGGAAACACGTCTCAGAGGTGACAACACTATTTTTGATGAGCTGTACTCGTTGTCCAGGGGACCATCTTCGACTGTATTGACTTACAAAGGATACGAGATAAATGGGAATACATTTTACACGATCGCCCAAGATCAAAAGAGCACCAACCAAAACAGTGGTGTCCGCTTTGATGTAGCAACCAAGAGGGGAAAGGACACATATTATGGTTACATAGTGGACATATGGGAACTTGACTACGGACATGATTTAAGGTCCCTTTGTTTAAGTGCAAATGGGTCAATCTGTCAGGAGGCGGGGTACAGGTAGAGCCACATTACGGAATGACAACAGTGGATCTGAACAATCTTGGGTACACAGACGAACCATTCGTCCTAGCCAATGATGTGGCGCAGGTTTTCTATGTGAAGGACATGTCTACCAAACCGAGAAAAAGAAAAGATAAGGAAGCGAATACATCATACGATGAGCCAAAGCGCCACATAGTTCTTTCAGGGAAAAGAGACATCGTGGGAGTGGAGGGTAAGACAGACATGTCTGAAGATTATGAAAAGTTTCATGAAATTCCTCCCTTCAAAGTCAAGGCTGACCCAAGCACCCTGTTAAGCGATGAAGAATATCCATGGTTACGACGCAATAAGCAAAGGACACAAGCGAAGAAAAAGTGAAGACAGATGAAGTCAGAAAGGGTTGAAAATTGATGATGTTGCTTTGAATGGTTCATTTTGAGCACACAAAAAGTCTGGAGTTCAAATAAGTTCAAAAAAATGAAATCCCTTTGTAATAGATGAGTTTTCATCCGAAACCATGATACTTCGAAAGAGATTGTCCATTTTGTACACGAAATGCATCCAGTTTTTGCCGTAACCCTCTCAACTTTTTAGCACATGCTATGTGGGTGAAATGATGATATCATGCCAATTTTCAACCTCTTCAGAGTTCATTTGAAGAGCTTTTCAATTTTAGGGTCATTTAGCTAAAAAAAATCAGTTAATGCATGAAAAATAACAGATGAAGTCAGAAAGGGTTGAAAATTGATGATGTGTCTTTGAATGGTTCATTTTGAGCACACAAAAAGTCTGGAGTTCAAATAAGTTCAAAAAAATGAAATCCCTTTGTAACAGATGAGTTTTCGTCCGAAACCCTAATACTTTGAAAGAGATTGTCCATTTTGTACACGAAGTGCATCCAGTTTTTGCCGTAACCCTCTCAACTTTTTAGCACGTGCTATGTGGGTGAAATGATGATATCATGCCAATTTTCAACCTCTTTAGAGTTCATTTGAAGTGCTTTTCAATTTCAGGGTCATTTAGCTCAAAAAAATCAGTAAATGCATGAAAAATAATAGATGAAGTCAGAAAGGGTTGAAAATTGATGATGTGGCTTTGAATGGTTCATTTTGAACACACAAAAGAATGAACTAGAAAACTTTAATAGCAAAAAGAATTATCATAAAGATTTTTTTGTTAGAAACTAAAATAACAAAAACTGTTTTTGAATATAATGATAAAACACAATAATATTAAATAGCAGGAAAAAGAATCACCCCAAAATCTATTTTTACAGTAAAGTTAATCACAAACTAGTGATTCACACAAATTTCAAAGAATTCAAATTTAAACTATTCAAATTAGAAAACTATTGGCACTAACAACAAGTTTATAATTTTTATTACCTAAAAGCAAAAAGAATCACTGAAAAACAGTTTGTATTTTGTTGTAAGTAGAAACAAAATAAAATAAATAAAGCAAAAAAGAAAAAAAAGTGGAAAAAAATAGAAAAAAATGCCACCTACTGGGCCACCACGGCCTGAATACGACTAGAAACCCAACCACGGGCTAGGATTCAGGCCCGCAGAAGGCCCAGTAGGCCCACAGGAAGTGGAGTGTCGCGTTAGGCCCGTAAGCCTGCATTTGAGAGGAGCTCGAGAGGGCAGCGGCAGTGGGGTTTATAAACCACTCCGCGCCCCTCTCAACTAGCGAGGTGGGACTAAACTTTTGGCCGCGGGCAGCACAAGGCCTTTGGTCCCGGTTGGTGCCAGCAACCAGGACTAAAGGGGTGCATTGGTACCGGTTCGTGGCACGAACCGGGACCAATGCCACCCTTTAGTCTCGGTTGGTGGCACCAACCGGGACCAAAGGCCTCTGTTTCCCGCCCTTTGGGCTGCTGAAAAGAGACCTTTGGTCCCGGTTGGTGGTACGAACCGGGACTAAAGGTGGCATTGGTCCCGGTTGGTTCCACGAACCGGGACCAATGCTTAGTGTATATAAGCAGCACTTGTGAAAATTTCCATTCAGTTCTTCGATCCTGCGCTCTCTCCCCCGCCGTCCTCGTCCCCGTCGCCGCGTGCCGCCCCGAGCCCGCCGTCCTCATCGTCGGCCTCCAGCCATCGCCGCCCCCCAGTGAGCACCCCCCCTTTCCCATGGTCCCCTGCTCCCCGTCGCCGCGTGCTCCCCCGAGCTCGGCCTTGCTCTGCCACTGCTCCATGGTCGCCGCCGGCCCCGATGCATTGAAGAGCAGCAGCAATGCCGTGAAGGAGAGGAGAAGGAGTGGACAGTGAAGAGCAGCAGCAGCCCCCCCCCCCCTTCTGAATTTTCTGAAATTTATTGATGAAATGCATAGAAGGTGTTTGATGAAATGCTAGATGGCTTTGGGCATTTTTGAAATTTCTGAATTTTTTTGTGGTGAGGTACTGATGCAAGACAAAGGCGATGGCAAAATTTCAGAATTTTTGGAGTGGTTTAGAATAGGTTTTCAGCAAGGAATTTGAATCTGGTTCAAATTTCATTTGAACGAAATTTGAAAAATTTGAACTATGGATCAGAAGGTTTTTGGTGAAATGGAGTGTGGGTACTGTCATGAATTGGAGTAATTTTTTCAAAAAAATTTAGTAAGGAAAAAATAGGGTTGTAGTTCAATGCCAAGATTGGACCAAAATTGAAAAATGGAAGTTGTGCTCAAAAGTTTCAAATGACCAAAGTGGGTTTTTGCATAAAAATGATCTATAGGCATCAGAGGACTTCTCAGAAAATTTGTGGCATTTGAAAAGAATAATTTGAAATAGTTCTAGTGCAACAGGGTCATTCTAGAGTTTGAAAATACTAATAAAAGAATTTTTTGAGACCAAATCATTATAAAAATAATTACTACTAATGTGTTTGTTCATAGCATTTTTTTCAATGTATGTATGTATGTATGGATGGATATAGAAAATGTTCATATATGATGTTTTTTGTAACACCCCTGTGTAACTACCACTGTGATCAGCTGCTAATATTGCCAAGTCATATCATTTGCAGTGCCTAAACATAGTGGTTATCCAAAGCAAATCAACTCCAATCTGAAATATTTACTCAAATTCAACAGTGCAAAATAAATTTGCTCAAACACCTTTGGAAAAATGTTCACTAATTAGCAAATATTCCAGAAGCATTCATAAAAATAACGCCAGTAGCACTTGGACTAATTAAATGACTCAAACAATTTGAAACAGCATCAAAATAGCAATATTAAATTCATTTAAAATTATTTCTAATTCAAATGGAATCCAAATCTGCCCAAACCAATTTTTGGTAAAGGCTAATATTGCATTACAATATTTGGGACAATTCTCATACTTTGCAAAAATGCAAAAGTGCCCTAACTAAATCAAAACAGAAAAGAAAAGTGAAACAGAAAATAAGAAAAAAAAGGCTTAAACTGGACTGGACCAAGTGCACAGTGCACTGGCCCAGCCCAGCAGGCCCATCTCCCCTTACCTCTCTCCTGCGTGTCGCCGGCGCCTTGGCTGAGCACGCGCGCGCCGGCGAGCGCACGACACCTCGACGCCCGCCGACGAAACAGGAGCTGGAGAGGATAAGGAGGAGCCGAGCCGTCCCCCCTGGTCCTCCTCGACCATTTCCCCTTCTCCATCGCTCGCCCCACCTCTCTCCTTCCTCCCAGATCCGACGACAGAGTGCCACCGTCGCCGTGGGTTCGTTCTAGCCGTGGCCACCGTGCCCAAGTCGCCGCTCCGCCGTGTCCTGCAGCACCGCCGAGCCCGACCACGTCGTCTGCATCGACGAACGGGCGTCGGGCAGCACTGGACCACAAGAATCGTGCTGCCCCCTTTTCGTTCGGTCGCCGGCGACTCCTTCTCCTCCGGCGACTTCTGCAGCTACTAAGCCGTCACGGGCTTTTCTTGGCCGCACGGTGAGCTTCTGCTCGATCCTCTCTCTTCCCCGCTCCTCTTTGCGCGCCGAAGACGCCGTTTCGCCATTGCCGTAGCTGGTCGCCGCCACCGTGCTTGCTGCCACTGTTGTGGTCCATCTCTGGCTCAGGCGGGCACTCCACGGTGCTCCTCGCATCGCGTGGGAGCTGCCTAGCCCTTCGCTACTGCGCCTGCGTGCTTCTAGCGCCCTTGTCGTCGAGGCCCGAACGCCGCCGCCACCGTAGCTCGTCGCCGGCATCGTTTCAGGTCGTCTCAGCCGACGCCAACACCACCGTTCGATGCGCCACCGCGCACTGGCTCGAATACACCCAACAGCGCGCGCTAGGTCTCACCGTAGCCACCCGGCCGTTTTCGCCCGAACTCCGGCGCCGCCTCCACCGCTCGTCGTCGCCGTTTCCGGCCACCTCCGGCGCTGCCACCGCCACCATTCGAACTGTCGTCGAGCCCCCATTCGATAGAACCAAACCGCAGCCTCGGAGATGCCCTGAGGGCAAAACCCGAAGCTCAACCGCGCCGCGCCGCCGTGTTTTTGTGCACGTCGGCGACTATCCACCGGCCGCCGACGTGGCTGGGCGTGGGGCCCACCCAGTGACACTGACGGTGGGTCCCCCTAGCCCCGTTTGATCCCGTTGACCACGGTCAATGCGGGGTACTGTTCCTCTGACGCTGACGTGTGGGCCCGCTTGGCTGATTAAACTAATTAACTGGTTTTTATTAAAATTTATTAAGATTAGCCTAATGACTCACTGACATATGGGGCCCACTCCCTAATTAACCCTGCTGATTAGGTTAATCCACTGTTAGGCTAAACAGAGACTGACTTGTGGGTCCCACTGGACCCCCATGTCAGGTTTGGCCAGGTCAGCATCGCTGTTGACCTGCTGATGTCAGCAACACGTCATGCTGATGTCATAATTCAATTCTGTTAATAAAAATAATTCCAGAAATCATTTAAACATCGAAAATTAATAACTTTTAAACCGTAGCTCAGATCGAAAAAGTTAAAACATGAAAGTTGCTCAGAACGACGAGACGAGTCTGATCGTGCCGTCTGTTTCCTTATCGGAACCTCCTACATAGGAGAACTCGTAACTCCGAGCCCGATTTTGGTAGATGAATATTGCACACACCGGTTAATAAATCCCAGATTAATTCTAAAAATAACTAAAATGACTTAGAGGCATATTTAGACAACCCTGCACTGCATCATAGCATCGCACGCACTGTGTTGCATCTGATTGCATTATATTTACTTGTTTCCTCCCCCTCTTCTCTTTCGGTAGACCCCGACGTTGCCGTAGCTTCTGAGGCAGACGCCGCTCCGGAGTACAACTACGGCCCCGACGACCCTGCCCTTGCCGTCGAGCAGACAGGCAAGCACCCCCATTTTGAGCATTCCGATATCTCCTATTCTCTTCCCTCTTATGCTTGCATTAGATGTTACTGCTGCTGTTACCATCCTATATCTGTTGCATAGCCTGTTTAATTGTAGCCTACTATTGATACCTGCCTGTTATCCTAAACTGTTTAGATAGGATGGGTAGAGCCTGATCAGAGACCCACTTGTCCCGACTGCCCCGCTGGACTCTCAGAAGACCCGAGCAACGGGATCGAAGATTAGAACCTGGCACCGCACGTCACTTCCCCTAAGATGCTCGACACTACTGGGTTACTATCGAGTGCCGAGGGTGATACCTCGTCAGCACTTCTAATGATAACCTTGTAGGTTAGTTAATCGGTCATGGTAAGTGAGGGTGATTCCTCCTACACCACCCCCGATACCGACACCGTCGCGCAATCTCTCAAGTGTGGACCTCGAGGGTGATTCCTCCTTCGTTCACCTTGATGATAACATCGAGCGAGAATTCCATCGAGGGTGATTCCTCAGGGTTCCCTTCGGTGTCAGACACACAGCTACCTTGGATATTATGACTTGACAATGAACCATGATACTAAAGACGGGTCGGCCCTGAGGGGTACCCGCGCGAGCATGAATGCGAAATGATGTGGAGTCGGGTTGACCTGAGAGGTGCCTGCGAGATAACTACGAGGCGTGGTCGGGCATTCTTAGCCCTTGCCGCAAGTCCTCGAGACGGGGCGACGGGGTCACATCGATCGTGAGTCTCTGCTCGTTACCGCGCGCTCCTAATCCACTAACGGTTTGGATATTTGATCTGAGGGGCCTCTGGCCTGATAGCACTAACGATCACGTGGGCATAGTATGGGCGTTCTGCGTCGTATACTTCAGCCGAAGCTTAATAGACGTCAGCAACTGAGCGGCACACGCTGGGTTGGACTGGGAACGCAACCGCGCTTGTATTAAGGGGTTGCTATGTCTGCTCACCGGCGGTGTACACAACGTGCAGGAGCGTCCTGGGCGATGGCCCAAGACCCCTGGGGGCATAGGTTAGTCCGGCGTGTTGACCTCTCTGTTAAGTATTTGGTCGGGTTGCGGCGTGTTGCTTAGCCGAGGCCGGGCATGACCTAGAAAAGTGTGTCCGGCCGGAGTTAAGCGAGCGTGGTGGGTAAGTTGGTGCACCCCTGCAGGGAAGAAACTTCTATCGATAGCCTGTCCTACGGTAACGGACACTCGGAGTTGTATCCCGATCGGTACAACTAGAACATGACCTGAGATGAGAACTGGATAGTACGGCTCTGGGATTGCTTTCTCGCAGGGAGTCGAGGAAGAATCTCTGGCCGAGGTTGATGACTTTACTACTATACTTTACATTATGTTATCCTGCTCTCTTCTTATGCTGCAAGACTGATGAAGATGTTGAAGATGGTAGTCTTCGATATGACTAGGCTTTCCCCCTCTATTCTGGCATTTCTGCAGCCCAGTCCACATATACAGCCATTCTTTGAAAATGTTGCATATGTAGTGTAGATCCTTGCTTGCTGAGTACTTCGGATGAGTACTCACGTTTGCTTTATTTTCCTTTTTTCCCTTTTATTCCTTTGTCGCATCCAGACGACGGAGCCCCGGAGCCAGTCGCCCCCGTCGACGACCACTTCTACTACCAGCCCGCAGAGTACTACTACTACGAGGAGCCGACTGACGACCAGGAGTAGGATTGGAGGGTCCAGGGTAGGAGGCCTACGCCTTTCGATTGTAGCTTTTATTTTTACCCCGCCTCTGTGAAGGCCTATCTCTCTCTCTGTTCTGTAATATATCTGTACCCAGATATCTGACGCTTCTGCTGACACTTGTATGCCATCGAGCTATGTATTAGAGCCCTCGAGGCCCTGGCTTGTAATATTAAGCTTGTATGAATTTATTTATGTTTTAGAGTTGTGTTGTGATATCTTCAAGTGAGTCCTTAGGCTTGATCGTGTGCATTTGCGTGTATGATTAGTGCACGATTAAGCCGGGGTCGTCACAGGTTGGTATCAGAGCCGACTGCCTCTAGGAGTCCCCCTTTCCAACTCTTTGGCCGAAGTTGAGTCTAGTGGTCCAAAACCAATTTTTACTAACTTGGCTGTGTGGCTTACGGGCCCACGTCGCCAACTGGGTGGTATTAGGATCTTTTATTCCTCGTCTTTACTCCGGGATTCTAATCTCTCATCTCTTCGGGTTTAATAAAATTTACTAACACCGACACTTAGGATCTCGTTAATTCTATCCACCCGGAGAGCTGGATTCAGTGCGATTTCCCTGTCTTTCATCTGATTAGTCTGATAATCATTTCCTTTCCATTGTTTTGTTTAATCTTTCCATTCGAGATCTGTTATGTTTCTCGTCGTCGAATGACAATCCTGAATCTTCTTATTTTAGATGGACCGTATGTTTCCACCTCGCCCTGCGACACAGCTTGTGCTTCGCACCTGTGCTCGAGACATCCCTGGGTTTCCAGCTGTTCTGATCGCCCTCTTGATCAGGCTGGGATACCGCTGGTGCCCTGAGTACATGGTCTACGAGGTTTATCGTGAGTTCAACCAGGAGCAGTACTATGCTGATGTTCGCATCTATGATCAGCAGGATGACTCAGACACTGAGCTACACCGTTTTCACGGTATCGGCGTGACGATTGAGATGGCAGTCCATGATGCCGCCTACTCTGCTGTCGCACGTCTTCGAGGACAGTTCAGTGCTGACTTGGATGCCTCAGAGTATCATTACATTCCGTATGCCCCTACCGGAGATGCTTCTGGATTCTACACAGCTGTCTGTGCCCCTTACAAGCCTCGTCGCTACGATCAGCGAGTTCTGATTCACTGTACTCAGGCTCTGGATCGCACTGTTCGTGCTCTTGCTGTCGAGTTGTTTGCCACTTGAGCACGACTCTACGAGGCTATGACGCAGTTGCTACCAGCTGTTCGTGCAGGGATACATCCGGAACACATTCTTTACCCGAGCAGGGCCGAGATGCCATCAGGGATCGATTGGCCTGCTGTGGGAGGTCGCACGCCTGCACGTGGATCTCTTCTTACAGTTCGAGACCGAGTTCTGCATCAGAGTGCACATGGAGCGCAGGATCCTTCTGCGACAAACGTCCGTCGTCCGCACTTGCAGCTACCCCGTTTCAGTGGTTTTCTCCGACGTTGATGTAGCTTTGCTATGTCTCGTCGTGTACTTCCTTACCGCATGCCTGCGCGCCGCCTAGCATGTCTAGCATTTGAATTTGCGCCGTTATGCTACCCGAATGTAACCGACGTTGTATGGATCTGTATGACTTAATGACTACTATTAAGCATCTGCTGTACTATTTAAATTCTGTCATGTTACATCATGCATGACGCTTTACACTCGCATTGGCTTCTGCTAAACTACCCCTGTCGATTTAGCAGGATGACTGACAACAATCCACCTCCGCCGCCGCCACCTGACTATATGGTTGCGATGATGCAACAGTTCGAACTCAACCGCCATTTCATGACGGGGATTATGCAACAATTCCCCCATCCCAATGCCGACCAGCCGCTACCTTCCATCACCTTGCCAGAATTTATGCGACTTAACCCGTCGTTCTTTCGCAACACAGTCAATCCACTGGATGCCGATGATTGGCTGCGTGACATCTCCCATGAGATGGAGTCTGCTGGTGTCACCCAGGTCAACTATGTCACCTTTGCGACATACCTTTTGAAGGGTCCCGCATCACAATGGTGGGCTACTCACCGACATACCCTACCACCTGGTACCGTCGTCACCTGGGCAGAATTCAAGATTGCTTTCCGTGCCCGCTATATTCCTCAAGCTGTCATAGCTCGGAAGAAGGCCGAGTTCCGTAATCTCGTACAAGGCAACAAGTCTGTGGAAGTATATCAGCGCGAGTTTCTTGATTTGTCTCGATACGCTGAAGAGGACGTTCCCACTGATGAACGAAGGCAGGAGAAATTCCGTGAAGGGCTGCATCATGATATTCAGTTAGCTCTGCTCGTCCAAGACTATCCTGACTTCGCCACCCTGGTGAATAAGGCTATTATGGTCAAGACTGGTCTGAAAAAGCATAAAGAAGCGTCCAGACGCACTCGTGAGGCGGGCTCATCTTCGGGCTCGTATTCCCAGAAGTGCCGTATCTGGATCCCTCAGAGTATGTATCGTCCAGCAGCACCAGTGCACAGGCCTTCCTATGCTGCACCACGTCTGCCTCCTCCACCACCAAGAGAGCCTCTGCAAGCTCCAGCACCTCGAGCTCCTGCACCACGTCCTGACAATGGACTCTGCTTCAAGTGTGGCCAGCCAGGTCACCGTGCCAGAGATTGCTCTCAGAATCAGAATCAGTTGGCTCTTCCTTCTGCTGGCCGTGGTAATGGCCGTGGGAATTCTCAGCCTCGCTACAGCAATGCCAGACCTTCTTATGGTCGTGGGCAGGCCTTCCATGTCAACATGAATGAAGACCCCGAACAACCAGCAACTGTGATGGGTACACTTCTTGTTAATTCAGTTCCTGCAACTGTTTCATTTGATTCAGGAGCATCGCATTCATTCATGTCAGAACATTTTGCACTCTTGCATGACGTTAAGTGTGAAACACTACACCATTCGTTAGTTGTAAACACTCCCGCGGGTCGGTGCCAAGCCACCATATTCAGCCCCGACGTCACTATTGTGATTGAAGAGAGAAAGTTTCAGGCCTTCCCCATAATTCTAAATAATTCCAACATTGACCTTATTCTGGGAATGGATTGGTTGAAGGCTCATTACGCCTCAATCAATTGCGCCACTAAGGTTGTACACCTCCTTCATCCATCAGATGAGTTAGTGAACTACCGAGCTCATATCACTCAGAACGCTGAGGCTCAGATTTATGCCTTGAACGCGTTGAATGCTTCTCCGCTTGAGGGGATCGAGAACATCCCAGTTGTCTGTGACTTCCCGGATGTTTCTCCAGAAGAACTTCCAGGAATACCCCCTGCTGGAGCTGTCGAGTTCGTCATTGACTTGAAGCCTGGCACCACTCCTATTGCGAAGCGTCCTTACAAGATGCCACCGCACCATCTTATCGAGCTCAAGGAAGAAATTGATAAATCCTTAAGGAAGGGTTTCATTCGTCCTAGTTCCTCTGCCTGGGGAGCACCGTCTCTTTTCGTCAAGAAGAAAGATGGTACGAATAGGTTGGTCCAAGATTACTGTCCTATCAACCAGGCAACCATTCAGAATAAATATCCACTTCCCCAGATCAATGATTTATATGATCAACTTGCTGGATCATCGGTGTTCTCTAAACTCGACTTGAGGTTGGGTTATCACCAGATCCGTGTCCGTGAAGAGGATATTCCAAAGACTGCATTCGTTACTCGATATGGCTCCTATGAATACACTGTCATGTCATTTGGCCTGACGAATGCTCCAACTACGTTCTCCCGCTTAATGAATTACATATTCATGGACTACCTCGACAAGTTCGTCGTGGTATATCTGGACGATATCCTAGTATATTCGAAGAATAAGGAAGAACAAGCCGAGCATCTTCGCCTTGTTCTAGAGAGGCTTCGACAGCACAAGTTATATGCCAAGTACTCCAAATGTGTATTCTGGCTTTCCGAAGTGACCTACCTTGGACATGTGATTTCCAAGGACGGTATTGCCATTAACCCGGAGCGTGTTCAGGCTATCCTTGACTAGACTCCTCTGAAGAATGCCAAGCAAGTCCGAAGCTTCCTCGGTCTAGCAAGTTATTGTCGACGATTCGTCGAGAACTTCTCCAAGATCGCCAAGCCCTTGACTAATCTGCTCCACAAAGGCGTTAAGTTTGAGTGGACAGACAAATGTCAGGAAAGTTTCCAGACCCTCAAGGACAAGCTTACCTCTGCTCCAGTGCTTGCTCCTCCTGATTCTCGAAAGGACATTGTCATATACTGCGACGCCTCTTGTCAGGGATTAGGCTGTGTCCTAATGCAAGAACGAAGAGTGATTGTGTATGCTTCACGTCAATTGCGTCCGCATGAAGAAAATTATCCGGTGCATGATCTTGAACTTGCTGCAGTGATATATGCATTGAAGTTATGGCGACATTACCTTCTGGGTAATCGGTGTGAGATTTATACCGATCACCAAAGTCTGAAATACTTGTTTACTCAACCGGATCTTAATCTCCGTCAACAAAAATGGTTGGAAACAATTACGGATTATGACTGCGGTATTTCATATACCCCGGGCAAGGCTAACGTGATGGCTGATGCCCTGAGCCGCAAGTCATATTGCAACAACCTCATGGTTAGGCGAGCTCAACCTTGTCTCTATGCAGAATTGAATCAGCTGAATTGTTCCCCAAGGTTCTCTTAATAACCTTGTGGTACAACCAGACCTTCAAAAGGCTGTTAAGGAAGCGCAAGCCAAAGATGCTAAGATTGACCTAATGAAGAATGAGCTTCACCTAGATAAGTACCGGGATTTCTCAGTTGCTGAAGATGGAACATTATATTTTCGAGACTGCATCGTAGTACCTCGCTTCGAGCTTATGACTGACAAGGTCATGAAGGAGGCTCATGATACACCGCTGTCTATCCATCGGGGTAGCACTAAGATGTATCGCGATCTCCGACAGAGGTACTGGTGGTCCAGAATGAAGCAGGACATTGCTCGATACGTTGCCGAATGTGACGTATGTCATCGCGTGAAGGCAGAACATCAGAAGCCTGCTGGAATTCTGCAACCGCTCCCTATTCCCTTGTGGAAGTGGGATAAAGTGCAGATGGATTTCATTACTGGTCTTCCCAAGTATCAGAAAGGTCACGACGCTATTCTTGTCGTCGTCGATCAACTTTCCAAGGTTGCTCATTTTCTGCCTGTTAAGGAGACTATCACTGCTAGCCAGCTAGCAGAGCTGTATATCTCCAGAATCATTTCACTCCATGGTATTCCGAAGGAGATCAGTTCAGACCGTGGCGGTCTTTTCACGTCCAAGTTTTGGGAAAGTTTTCAAGAAGCTATGGAAACTCACATTACATGGAGTTCAGCTTATCATCTCCAATCCCAAGGCCAAGTTGAGCGCGTTAATCAAGTGCTTGAACACATGCTTCGCGCTTGTGTTATATCCTTCAGTAAGAAATGGGAGGGATCTCTCCCGTATGCCGAGTTCTCTTATAACAACAGCTATCAAGCCAGCTTAAAAATGGCCCCCTTCGAAGTGCTTTATGGACGTAAGTGTCGAACCCCTTTGAATTGGTCAGAAACTGGGGAACGACCTCTTGTTGGACCGGACATTATTCAGCATGCCGAAGAACAAGTCAGAATTGTCCGGGAGAATCTCAAAGCAGCTCAAGACTGCCAGAAGAGCAATTATGATCGCAAATGATGGGGTCTGACTTATCAACCAGGTGATCAAGCTTATCTGTGTGTCACTCCTATGAAGGGCACCCGTCTTTTCGGAATCAAGGGCAAGCTAGCTCCTCGCTATATCGGTCCTTTCTGCATCGTGGCTAGACGTGGACAGGTGGCTTATAAATTGGAGTTGCCGCCACAATTCTCTCATATTCATAATGTCTTCCACGTGTTGCAACTTCGTAAATGCTTCAAGGAATCTTCGCACCGCGCAGTGGATCACGAGATGCTTCAGTTGCAAGATGACTAATCTTATAAGGAGCATCCGATCCACATCCTTGATGAAGCTGAACGTCGAACTCATCAGAAGACGACCAAGGTCCTGAAAGTGCAGTGGTCGAATCACACTGAAGATGAAGCCACTTGGGAACGCGAGGATCATCTTCGGGAAGAATATCCCGACCTCTTTCCTTCTACCTCCTAAATTCTCGGGACGAGAATTTCTTTTAGAGGAGAAGAACTTGTAACACCCCTATGTAACTACCACTGTGATCAGCTGCTAATATTGCGAAGTCATATCATTTGCAGTGCCTAAACATAGTGGTTATCCAAAGCAAATTAACTCCAATCTGAAATATTTACTCAAATTCAACAATGCAAAATAAATTTGCTCAAACACCTTTGGAAAAATGTTCACTAATTAGCAAATATTCAAGAAGCATTCATAAAAATAACACCAGTAGCACTTGGACTAATTAAATGACTCAAACAATTTGAAACAGCATCAAAACAGCAATATTAAATTCATTTAAAATCATTTCTAATTCAAATGGAATCCAAATCTGCCCAAACTAATTTTTGGTAAAGGCTAATATTGCATTACAATATTTGGGACAATTCTCATACTATGCAAAAATGCAAAAGTGCCCTAACTAAATCAAAACAGAAAAGAAAAGTGAAACAGAAAATAAGAAAAAAAAGGCTTAAACTGGACTGGACCAAGTGCACAGTGCACTGGCCCAGCCCAGCAGGCCCATCTCCCCTTACCTCTCTCCTGCATGTCGCCGGCGCCTTGGCTGAGCACGCGCGCGCCGGCGTGCGCACGACACCTCGACGCCCACCGACGAAACAGGAGCTTGAGAGGATAAGGAGGAGCCGAGCCATCCCCCCTGGTCCTCCTCGACCATTTTCCCTTCTCCATTGCTCGCCCCGCCTCTCTCCTTCCTCCTAGATCCGACGACCGAGCGCCACCGTCGCCATGGGTTCGTTCTAGCCGCGGGCACCGTGTCGCCGCTCCGCCGTGTCCAGCAGCACCGCCGAGCCCGACCACGTCGTCTGCATCGACGAACGGGCGTTGGGGAGCACTGGACCGCAAGAATCGTGCTGCCCCCTTTTCGTTCGGTCGCCGGCGACTCCTTCTCCTCCGGCGACTTCTGCAGCTACTAAGCCGTCACGGGCTTTTCTTGGCCGCACGGTGAGCTTCTGCTCGATCCTCTCTCTTCCCCGCTCCTCTTTGCGCGCCGAAGACGCCGTTTCGCCATTGCGTAGCTGGTCGCAGCCGCTGTGCTAGCTGCCGCTGTTGTGGACCATCTCTGGCTCAGGCGGGCACTCCACGGTGCTCCTCGCATCGCGTGGGAGCTGCCTAGCCCTTCGCTGCTGCGCCTGTGTGCTTCTAGCGCCCTTCTCGTCGAGGCCCGAACGCCGCCGCCGCCGTAGCTCGTCGCCGGCATCGTTTCAGGTCGCCTCAGCCGACGCCAACACCACCGTTCGATGCGCCACCGCGCGCTGGCTCGAATACACCCAACAGCGCGCGCTAGGACTCACCGTAGCCACGCGGCCGTTTTTCCCGAACTCTGGCGCCGGCTCCACCGCTCGTCGTCGCCGTTTCCGGCCACCTCCGGCGCTGCCACCGCCACCATTCGAACCGTCGTCGAGCCCCCGTTCGATAGAACCAAACCGCAGCCTCGGAGATGCCCTGAGGGCAAAACCCAAAGCTCAACCGCGCCGCGCCGCCGTGTTTTTGTGCACGTCGGCGACTATCCGCCGCCCGCCGATGTGGCTGGGCGTGGGGCCCACCCAGTGACACTGACGGTGGGTCCCCCTGGCCCCGTTTGACCCCGTTGACCACGGTCAACGTGGGGTACTATTCCTCTGACGCTGACGTGTGGGCCCGCTCGGCTGATTAAACTAATTAACTGGTTTTTATTAAAATTAATTAAGATTAGCCTAATGATTCACTGACATATGGGGCCCACTCCCTAATTAACCCTGCTGATTAGGTTAATCCACTGTTAGGCTAAACAGAGACTGACTTGTGGGTCTCACTGGACCCACATGTCAGGTTTGACAAGGTCAGCGTCGCTGTTGACCTGCTGATGTCAGCAACACGTCATGCTGACGTCATAATTCAATTCTGTTAATAAAAATAAGTTCAGAAATCATTTAAACTTCAAAAATTAATAACTTTTAAACCGTAGCTCAGATCAAAAAAGTTAAAACATGAAAGTTGCTTAGAACGACGAGACGAGTCTGATCGTGTCGTCTGTTTCCTTGTTGGAACCTCCTACGTAGGAGAACTCATAACTCCGAGCCCGATTTCGGTAGATGAATAGTGCACACACACCGGTTAATAAATCCCAGATTAATTCTAAAAATAACTAAAATGACTTAGAGGCATATTTAGACAACCCTGCACTGCATCATAGCATCGCACGCACTGTGTTGCATCTAATTGCATTATATTTACTTGTTTCTTCCCCCTCTTCTCTTTCGGTAGACCTCGACGTTGCCGTAGCTCCTGAGGCAGACGCCGCTCCGGAGTACGACTACGTCCCCAACGACCCTGCCCTTGCCGTCGAGCAGACAGGCAAGCACCCCCATTTTGAGCATTCTGATATCACCTATTCTCTTCCCTCTTATGCTTGCATTAGATGTTACTGCTGCTGTTACCATCCTATATCTGCTGCATAGCCTGTTTAATTGTAGCCTACTGTTGATACCTGCCTGTTATCCTAAACTGTTTAGATAGGATGGGTAGAGCCTGATCAGAGACCCACTTGTCCCGACTGCCGCGCTGGACTCTCAGAAGACCCGAGCAACGGGATCGAAGATTAGAACCTGGCACTGCACGTCACTTCCCCTAAGATGCTCGACACTACTGGGTTACTATCGAGTGCCGAGGATGATACCTCGTCAACACTTCTAATGATAACCTTGTAGGTTAGTTAATCGGTCGTGGTAAGCGAGGGTGATTCCTCCTACACCACCCCCGATACCGACGCCGTCGCGCAATCTCTCAAGTGTGGACCTCGAGGGTGATTCCTCCTTCGTTCACCTTGATGATAACATCGAGCGGGAATTCCATCGAGGGTGATTCCTCAGGGTTCCCTTCGGTGTCAGACACACAGCTACCTTGGATATTATGACTTGACTATGAACCATGATACTAAAGACGGGTCGGCCCTGAGGGGTACCCGCGCGAGCATGAATGCGAAGTGATGTGGAGTCGGGTTGACCTGAGAGGTGCCTGCGAGATAACTACGAGGCATGGCCGGGCATTCTTAGCCCTTGCCGCAAGTCCTCGAGACGGGGCGACGGGGTCACATCGATCGTGAGTCTCTGCTCGTTACCGCGCGCTCCTAATCCACTAACAGTTTGGATATTTGATCCGAGGGGCCTCTGGCCTGATAGCACTAACCATCACGTGGGCATAGTATGGGCGTTCTGCGTCGTATACTTTAGCTGAAGCTTAATAGACGTCAGCAACTGAGCGGCACATGCTGGGTTGGACTGGGAACGCAACCGCGCTTGTATTAAGGGGTTGCTAGGTCTGCTCACCGGCGGTGTACACAACGTGCAGGAGCGTCCGGGGCGATGGCCCAAGACCCCTGGGGGCATAGGTTAGTCCGGCGTGCTGACCTCTCTGTTAAGTATTTGGTCGGGTTGCGGCGTGTTGCTTAGCCGAGGCCGGGCATGACCCAGAAAAGTGTGTTCGGCCGGAGTTAAGCGAGCGTGGTGGGTAAGTTGGTGCACCCCTGCAGGGAAGAAATTTCTATCGATAGCCTGTCCTACGGTAACGGACACTTGGAGTTGTATCCCGATCGGTACAACCAGAACATGACCTGAGATGAGAACTGGATAGTACGGCTCTGGGATTGCTTTCTCGCAGGGAGTCGAGGAAGAATCTTTGGCCGATGTTGATGACTTTACTACTATACTTTACATTATGTTATCCTGCTCTCTTCTTATGCTGCAAGACTGATGAAGATGTTGAAGATGCAAGTCTTCGATAGGACTAGGCTTTCCCCCTCTATTCTGGCATTTCTGCAGCCCAGTCCACATATACAGCCATTCTTTGAAAATGTTGCATATGTAGTTTAGATCCTTGCTTGCAGAGTACTTCGGATGAGTACTCACATTTGCTTTATTTTCCTTTTTCCCCTTTTATTCCTTTGTCGCATCCAGACGACGGAGCCCCGAAGCCAGTCGCCCCCGTCGACGACCACTTCTACTACCAGCCCGAAGAGTACTACTACTACGAGGAGCCGACTGACGACCAGGAGTAGGATCGGAGGGTCCAGGCAGGAGGCCTACGCCTTTTGATCGTAGCTTTTATTTTTACCGCGCCTCTGTGAAGGCCTATCTCTCTCTCTGTTCTGTAATATATCTGTACCCAGATATCTGACGCTTCCGCTGACACTTGTATGCCATTGAGCTATGTATTCGAGCCCTCGAGGCCCTAGCTTGTAATATTAAGCTTGTATGAATTTATTTATGTTTTAGAGTTGTGTTGTGATATCTTCAAGTGAGTCCTTAGGCTTGATTGTGTGCATTTGCATGTATGATTAGTGCACGATTAAGCCGGGGTCGTCACAGGTTGGTATCAGAGCCGACTGCCTCTAGGAGTCCCCCTTTCCAACTCTTTGGCCAAAGTTGAGTCTAGTGGTCCAAAACCAATTTTTACTATCTTGGCTGTGTGGCTTACGGGCCCACGTCGCCAACTGGGTGGTATTAGGATCTTTTATTCCTCGTCTTTACTCCGGGATTCTAATCTCTCATCTATTCGGGTTTAATAAAATTTACTAACACCGACACTTAGGATCTCATTAATTCTATCCACCCGGAGAGCTGGATTCAGTGCGATTTCCCTGTCTTTGATCTGATTAGTCTGATAATCATTTCCTTTCCATTGTTTTGTTTAATCTTTCCATTCGAGATCTGTTATGTTTCTCATCGTCGAATGACAATCCTGAATCTTCTTATTTCAGATGGACGTTCTGTTTCCACCTCGCCCTGCGACACAGCTTGTGCTTCGCACCTGTGCTCGAGACGTCCCTGGGTTTCCAGCTGTTCTGATCGCCCTCTTGATCAGGCTGGGATACCGCTGGTGCCCCGGGTACATGGTCTACGAGGTTTATCGTGAGTTCAACCAGGAGCAGTACTATGCTGATGTTCGCATCTACGATCAGCAGGATGACTCAGACACTGAGCTACACCGTTTTCACGGTATCGGCGTGACGATTGAGATGGCAGCCCATGATGCCGCCTACTCTGCTGTCGCACGTCTTCGAGGACAGTTCAGTGCTGACTTGGATGCATCAGAGTATCGTTACATTCCGTATGCCCCTGCTGGAGATGCTTCTGGATTCTACACAGCTGTCTGTGCCCCTTACGAGCCTCGTTGCTATGATCAGTTGTATGTGTTTGATCATAGAAATTTTTGTGAGCATAGAAATTTTGTGAGCATAGAAATTTTTGTAACTTGTATGTGTTTGATCACCGCGGACTTATATACTTGATTGGACTATTGAGTGCATATTTAGTCGAGTCCAACATCAATATTTGTGAATGATTTCATATTGTTGGGCACCGCCGATAGTTGTGACAGGAGTTTTTCCTTTGATTTTGAGGCATGTGATCTAGATAATGTCCAATGCCTCATATCGCGAACATAGTTATATTGGACAATTGATCTTCATATAAATGAAGCATAAAAGTTTAGCAAACTGTTTGGCAATCACTTAGAAATTTTCATGTTGTACGAGTACATGTAAAAAAATTCAGAGTTGTTCATTCACTTAGAAATTTTCATGTTGTCCATTGACTTAGATTTGAGGGGGGACGTCGATCAACCCCCTCTCACCCGACCAACTCTGGAGTCCACCCAAACCGGGACTCAAAAAGCGTTGTCGAGGCCACCCCAAGCCCTAGAAGAGTTGTCAAGGCCACCCAAATTTACCAAGTTAAAAGAGTGTTGTCGAGGACCATTTTCTGCACATCCAGAATGGCGTCATTTTGTTAAATCCCTTGTCGGTCCGGACGTCGGACATTCATGAGAGAGGCGGACCGGCCCAAACCCTAGAAGCATTGTCGAGGCCACCCCAAACCGTAGAAGCGTCGAGCTAGCTAGGTCTACGTTTGCACTAATATATCCATCTGTCATGTTTGTATATTAATTAATTGCCATGTTGTAATATTTACAGAAACTATGGAGCACCGAGACATCGAAGCAGAACAATTGTTGGGGGACATAATCCTCGGCGGAGGTGATGTCTTGTCGTATCTCAACGACACCGATGGTCTGGAAGGAGAGGATGAAGCAGGCTCCGGTGATCGAACAATGGAGGTGGAAGGACATGATTATGATGGCTCCAGTGACGGAATGCCGGTGGAAGAAGGAGACCATGATGACTACTCCGGTGAGCGAACGGAGGAAGGAGATGTTGCAAAGTCCGGCGAGGTATATATATTAATTAAGCCTGTGCTGACTAGCTAATTGATGCATTAATTGTTTTAGTATGTACACATATTAACTCTCTTCTTTCTTCTTTTCTAGCCCTCCGGATCAAGCCAAACTTCAGTAACGAGACGAGGCCCGAAGAAAAGGTTGCGCCAGGATGAAAGGTTCACGATCACAACAATCAAGGGCGATAGCCAACCGATTGAACCCAGCCGGACCAAGGAAACATTTTCTGCTCAGTGCAGGGTTCTTGTTAGGGACATGATCCCGATCAGCATCCACCAATGGAATAAGCCTAAGAGCGAAGAATCTCAAGTGTCTTTTGTCAATGATAGATAGAAAGATGATCTTTGGACCGCGCTGAAGGCAAATTTCACCCTACCGCCAGAGGAGGATCCGGATAAGCCAGTTATAGAGCCATTGGTCAAGGCTCATGCTCTTAAGAAGATGGCAGATCTATTCAGGAGGTGGAAGAATGAGTTGAAATCAACGTTTGTCGACAAAGGGAAGACTCCAGAATTCACCGGCCAATTTGAAAAGATAAGAGATCACTAGCCCGCATTTGTGGCCCACAAGACATCGGAGAAGAGCAAGAAGATGTCAGCGACAAACAAGAAAAATGCTGCAAAGAAGGAGCATCACCATCGCACGGGGTCAGGTGGCTACCTCAAAGCCCGGCCGTTGTGGGACAAGGCTGAGAAGGACCTACTTGATAAAGGGGTCGAACCGGAGACATTGAACTGGCCAGACCATTCAAGGACTTGGTTCTTCGGGGTTGGGGGAACCTTGGACCCTGAAATAGGGAAGTGCCGTTGGACGAAGGAGCAACTTGAAATACCCATGAAGAAGCTTCAGAAGTATATCGCCACAGCGCAGCAAGGGACGTTCGTTCCCGACAGAGAGAACGACAAGCTCACACAGGCCCTCGGGAATCCTGAGCACCCAGGACGAACACGAGGCACGGCAGGCTCCGTTGCGTGGAAGGTTGTGTTTCCCAGCGCAGGCGGTTACAAAACCTGGGAGAGGAGGAGGAAAGTGGAGCAGACCGAACTGCAGAAGCTGAATGCAAGGATACGAGCGCTAGAGGAACAAGCACTAGTTCAGAGGCAGCGACCTGCCGGAGCTACCCCGCCATCTCAGCGGAGAAGCAGCGTGGCTTCCACCGAGCTCCTTCAGCAGCCTCACTTCACGGCTCCCAGCTACCCCGTGGATGCTATCACGGAGGCTCAAGATTGACACCTTATGGCGCAATGGCAGCACCTCAAAGTCAAGGCGGCTATAGGCTCTGTTGCACCTCCTGAACCCGGCGCAACTTTTCACTGCCTTCCGATTCCAGAAGGCTATGCTGTTGTGATGGTCGATGAAATAACGGAGGGATTTGAGGAGCTTGAGCTTGACCACCCTACCGGTGAAGGGGAGACTCAGCTGGGTCTTGCTCTGAAGACTCCATGTCTATGGCGGAAGGAGCTCATCAACCTTCCGAACTGGACGCCTCCGCCTCCTCCTCCGGCGAGTCAGGGCACTCCGCCTCCTCCTCCGCCTCCTCCTCTGCCGAGTGATCAGGGCACTCTGCCTCCTTCTCCGGCTGCTCCGGCACGTGGCGGCACTCCGCCTCCTTCTCCGGCTGCTCCGGCGCGTGGCGGCACTCCGCCTCCTTCGCCTGCGCCGGCGCGTCCGAGCAGCCCGCCTCCTCCTCCGCCTCGTCAGCAACAGCGGAAGATATCCGCCGCCGCTCCGGGTGCTCCGCCGTGTCGTAGCACTTCGCCTCCTTCTCCACCTCGTAAGCAACGAAGGAAGACAGCTGCAGCCGCTCCGACTGCTCCGGCGTCTAGCAGTATAGCCAGAGGCGGGAAGCATTACATATTCGGTCCATCTCTCAAGCCTCTAGAGAAGTTACCATACGAGATGACCGAGGACGAAAATGCGCAGATCTGTCAAGCCCAAGTGAAGGACTTTTTTGCAAAGAAAAATCCACCTTCGGAGGAGAAGATAGATCCGGTGATATTGAAGCGCACTTTGGAGAACCTGAAGCGACCACCACCGCCTCCGCCGGATGACAACCATGTCCGCGCTCTTAAAAAGGCAGTGGAAGGAGCGCGCCGGTCGGGAACTACTTCAAGTGACAAAAGGTTACAAGAACGAAGAAGTGGGAACAAAATTCCCCAGCTCGGCGAACAGGCAAACCAATCGTGCCCCTCGCTCAAGGTGTCTGGCGATATCGTCGCAAATCTACCGGGGATGCTGCCCGGTACCAATCCTGGTGATTACCTGCCCGACGATGCACATTTTGATACAATGGAGGTGGACGAACACAAATACCAGTACGGGAAGCCTGTCGTCAGACCTGGTGATCCTCCTCTAACAAGATGATGCGACGATTCCATAAGTGGCACATGGACACCTGCAAGTCTGGGAAGGATATTTTGACGCTGAGAGTTAAAGAGGAGCACGACCTCGTTGGAATTGATCTGTTGTCTATTCCATTTGAGGAGTTCTTCCAGTTTTACAATCAAAAGGACCTCGATAAAATAATCATCACTTGCTACTGTCTGTAAGTACTATACTTCTGTAATTAAGTCTCTATATATAGCTCAGCTCTTTCATTGCATGTATATATAATTATCCTCACTATATTATGCAGATTGAAGATCGTCGAATGCAGAAATGCACAAATCTATGATATTGGGTTCATTAACACAAATCTCATAGATGAATGGATGGTTAAATATAATGCGAAAGAAACCGAGGCCAACTTGCTACAATCGTTGCTTAAAAATCAAAACAAAGATAAAATACTCTTTCCTTACAACTTCAAGTGAGTGTTACTGTCTTCTGCATATTCGGTTTCCATTATTACTCGAGGTTATAGTAATGTAATTGATGAGTTATGCATGCATGCGCAGCTTCCACTTTATTCTCCTAGAGATTAAGCTTGAGCAGGGACTAGTAACCGTCTTAGACTCAAAACGAAAAGATCCCAAGGAGTATGCGGCCATGACTGAAATGCTCCAGAAGTAAGTTCAATCGATCATTATCGCACCATATCAGCAACTTTGTTCATTTCCTGATATCAAGTAATTATTTTCTTTGTCTCGCAGGGTTTGGAAAGTGTTCACCGCAGAGGCTCCAGGACTGCCGGGGGAGCTGCGATTTACACACCCGAAAGTAAGTACTACTAGCTAGTTCCGCGCATCTCCCATTGATTCTAGCTAGTTTCATCAAGACAATTTATAATGCTTGATTATCAGTTTGATTGACCTCTATTTCTCGTAAAGTGGTTGTGGCAGGAAGGCGGGAATAATTTTTGTGGATACTACGTTTGCAAGTACATCTACAACATGACGACCTCTAAGCGGGGCTACTCTGAAAAACAATATGAAGTGCGTAAGCAGTAATATTCACAATTTTATTTTATTACCATCATTTGTGTTGAGTTTCATTCATATATATGTATTGACCCCCTTCTTCAAATTAGATTTGGCAGATGCGGGATGAACTCCTACCACAAGATCGCATAAAAGCAATTCAAGAGGAATTGGCGGGATTCTTTCTTGACCACATCATCAATCCAGCCGGAGAATACCATGTGGAACTTCACATCAGATGTTAGGGATTGTAAGAGATCTTATATTGTATATATGTAGCTAGTAGCGTCGGATAGATATACGAAAACTTGTTGTTCGACCAATCTCTCAGAGAAGGAGGAGGTCGATCACTTCTCTCTATATATGTTCATGACGATCTTGTGTACTTAATGGTTTCCTTCATTTGCTTACTAGCTAGCGTGTTGAGTCCTCTCTATACGTATAGTACGTAGCGTCGACCAAGCACGGAGATAAGAGAGGACACTTCTCTCTATTAGCTAGCTAACACAATATATGAAACCCCTAAATTAACCCTACAAACCCCCAATCCCCCCCTTCCAAAAAAAACAAAAACCCCAGCTCCTGAGCTGCTGACGTGTGGATGCTCTTTGGTCCCGATTGGTGTTACCAACCGGGACTAAAGGCCCTCCTGCCTGGGCTCGCCGCAGTGGCCACGTGAAGCCACATCTGTCCCGGTTCGTAAGCGAACCGGGACTAAAGGTGTTGGGCTTTAGTCCCGACCCTTTAGTCCCGGTTCCAGAATCGGGACAAATGGGCCTTTTTCTACAAGTGACACTTTCACTGGGAGCAGCTCTACTACTATAGTAAGAGTGGAAGAAAATTGCAATACTCCATATAGAGACATAGGCTGCTATGGTTGTAAATTGACAAACTATAGAACAATTCCAAATAGAGGATATCGTCTACGCCCATGATTATTTTTTGGAAACTGCAATGTCTATACTCCGCTTAAGATTTAGATAGGTCACATCTTATATGGGCAATTTTCTAGTAGAGAACTGAAAAGCTGACCAATCACCAACCATAAAGATACATGCACAATGAAATTCTAAGTAGTGAACTGTAGTAATAGAATAAATTTATTAGCGCTATAGCACTGTTAAATCACACTATATCCCGGTAAAATCCCTAATTGTCCTCCCTCTGTTAATGCAATATGTTTTTGATACATTAAGTTACAAAGGTTATACTATAAAAGATGTCCTTTATTGATACCCTATGAAAAACGCTATAGTACACTTATGACGTCGTTATAGCCTGATATTCAAAACTTCGTGAGCAATGCGGACATAGCAAGTAGCTAGCGGTAATATTTTGACCACATCATGAAGGGACACTTTCATCGGGAGCAGTTCTACTACAGTAAGAGTGGAAGAAGATTGTAATACTCCATATGGAGACATAGGCTGTGATGTCTGAACTTCGACTAGGATTTATATAGGTCAACTCTCATTTGGTGAATTTGCTAGTCGAGACGTGAAAAGCTGACCAATCGCCAACCATGCAGGTACATGAACAATGAAAGTGTAAGTACTCAACTATGGTAACTGAATAAATTAGCTACAGCACCATTAAATCTTGCTATATCCCGCTAAAATCCCTAACTGTACCCCCTCTATAACTTAATGCAAGACGTTTTTGCAGTTTAATTTAAACTCCAAAAAAGTCTTACATTAAGTTACAGAGGTTGTACTATATACATGTCATTTGTTGGGACCCAGTTAAAAACACTGTAATTCCCTTATGGCGTCATTATGGCCTACTATCCAAGACTTTTTGAGGAATGTAGACATAGCAAGTAGCCATCAGTAATATTTGGACCACATCACAAAGGTACACTTTCACTAGGAGCAGTTTTACTCCTACAGTAAGAGTGGAGGAAGATTGTAATACTCCATATGGAGACATAGGCTGCTAGGGATGTAAATTGTTAAACTATAGAACAATTCCAAATAGAGGATATATTGTATGCCCGTGATTACTTTTTGGAGACTGCAATGTTTGAGCTCCGCCTAAGATTTAGATAGGTCACCTCTAATACGGACAATTTGCTAGTCAAGAAGTGAAAAGTTGACCAATCACAAACCGTATGGATAGATGAACAACGAAAGTACAAGTACTGAACTATGGTAATAGTAATGAACTACGGTACAGGTACTCAATCGTACGGGCCACATCACACAGGTACACTTTCACCGGGAGCAGTTCTACTACTACACTAAGAGTGGAGGAAGATTGTAATACTCCATATGCAGACATAGGCTGCAAGGGGTGTGAATATTGAAACTATTGAACAATTACATATAGAGGATATTCTCTATGCCCATGATTATTTTTTGGAAACTGCGACGTTGGAACTTCGCCTAAGATTTAGATAAGTCACCTCTCATATGGTTAATTTGCTAGTTGAGAAGTGAAAAGCTGACCAATCACCATCCATACAGATAGATGAAAAATGAAAGTCTAAGTAGTGAGCACCGTTAAATCATGCTATCCCGCTGAAATCCCTAATCGCACTCCCTCTGTAAAAAAATGCAAGATGTTTTTGCTACCCTAAGTTATGGAGGTTGTACTATATAGACGTCCTTTATTGATACCCTATTGAAAATGCTATAGTACCCCTATGGCGTCGTTATAGCCTGATATTCAAAACTTTCTTCACCGGGAGCAGTTCGACTACTATAGTAAGAGTCGAGGAAGAATGTAATAGTCCATATGGAGACATAGGCTGCTAGGGGTGTAAATTGGTAAAGTATAGAAAAATTCCAAATAGAGGATATATCGTACGCCCATACTTTTTGGAAACTGCGAAGTCTAATCTCCATCAAAGATTTAGATAGGTCACCTCTAATATGAAATTTTACTGGTAGAGAAGCGAAAAGTTGACCAATCACCAACAGTATGGATACATGAACCATGAAAGTATAGGTAGTGACTATGGTAAAAGAATAAACTAATTTGCGTCAAAGCACCATTAAATCAAGCTATATCGCGCTGAAATTCCTAAATTGTAACCCCCCTGTACCTTAATGTAATACGGTTTTGCAGTTCATAAACTGTAAAAAGATCTCACATTAAGTTACAAAGGCTGTAATATTAGATTTCCTTTATTGGGACCAGGCTAAAAATGCTATAGTACCATTATGGTGTCGTTATAACATGCTATTCAAAACTTTGTGAGCAATGCGCGCATAGCAAGTAGCCAACGGTAATATTTGGACCACATCACGAAGGTATACTTTCACTGGGAGCAGTTCTACTACCAAAGTAAGAGTGGAAGAAGATGTATTACTCCATATGGAGACATAGGTTGCTTGGGCTGTAAATTGATAGACTATAGAAAAATTGCAAATAGAGGATATCGTCTGCGCCCATGATTATTTTTTTGGAAACTGCGATGTCTGAACACCCGCTAAAATTTAGATAGGTTACCTCTCATATGGAAAATTTGCTAGTTGAGAAGTGAAAAGCTGACTAATCACCAACCATATAGATGCATGAAAAATGAAAGTGTATGTACTGAACTATGGTAACAGAATAAATTAGCTATAGCACTGTTAAATCCTTGTATATGCCCCTAAAATCCCAAATTAAGCCCTTCTATAAATTAATGCAAGAAATTTTAGCAGTTTAATTTAAACTGCAAAAAAGTCTTACATTAAGTTATAGAGGTTGTACTATAAACATGTCATTTGTTGGGACCATGTTAAAAACACTGTAGTTCCCTTATGATGTCATTATGGCCTACTATCCAAGACTTTGTGAGGAATGCAGGCATAGCAAGTAGCTAGCAGTAATATTTGGACCACATCACAAAGGTACACTTTCACTAGGAATTTTTTTACTACTACAGTAAGAGTGGAGGAAGATTGTAATACTCCATATGAAGACATAGGCTCCTAGGGATGTAAATTGTTAAACTGTAGAACAATTCCAAATAGAGGGTATATTGTATGCCCATGGTTACTTTTTGGAAACTTCAATGTTTGAGCTCCGCCTAAGATTTAGATAGGTCACCTCTAATATGGACAGTTTGCTAATTAAGAAGTGAAAAGCTGACCAATCAGAAACCGTATGGATAGATGAACAACGAAACTATAAGTACCGAACTACGGTAATAGTATAAATTACTTGGTGCTATAGCACCGTTAAATCATGCTATATCCCGCTAAAATCACTAAATTGTACTCCCTATGTAACTTAATGTAAGATGTTTTTGCAGTTTAATTTAATCCTCAAACACTTTTTACATTGAGTTACAGAGGATGTACTATATATTGAGACCATGTTGAAAATGTTGTAGTACCCTTATGGCTCGTTATAACCTACTTCAAAACTTTGTGAGTAGACATGGCCAGCAGTAATATTTGGACCACATCAGAAAAGTACACTTGCATTCGGGGTTGCTCTACTACTACAATGAGAGTGGAGATGATTATAATACTCCATGTAGTGACATCGGGTTCTAGTGGCGTAAAGTTTTAAACTATAGAACAATTCCAAATAGGGGCTTTCGTCTACGCCCATGATTAAATTTTGGGAACTACGATGCCTTAACTCCGCCTAAGGTTTAGATAGGTCACCTCTAAGATGGACAATTTTACAAAGGTTGTCCTATATATTGAGTAGTGAAAAGTTGTCCAATCACCAACCATGCCGATACATGAACAATGAAAGTCTAAGTAGTCAACTATGGTAACATAATAAATTAATTGGCACTATAGAAACATTAAATCACGCTATATCCCACTAAAATCTCTAAATTGTACTCCCTCTGTAACAATAACTGCAAAAATGTCACATTAAGTTATAGAGAATGTACTATATAGATGTAATTATTGGGACCCTGTTAAAAATGCTATAGTACCCCTATAACATGCTATTTAAAACTCTGGAAGCAATGCAAACATATCAAGTAGCGAGTAGTAATATTTGGGCCGCATCACAAAGGTACACTTAAACCGGGAGTAGTTCTACTACTACTACAGTAATAGTGGAGGAAGATTGTAATACTCCATATGCAAACATAGGCTGCAAGGGGTGTAATTACAGAAAGAGGATATCCTCTGTGCCCATAATTATTGTTTGGAAACTGCGATGTTGGAACTTCTCCTAAGATTTAGATAGGTCACCTCTTATATGGATAATTTGCTAGTTGAGAAGTGAAAAGTTGACCAATCACCAACACTATGGATACATGAACCATGAAAGTATAGGTAGTGACTATTGTAAAAGAATAAACTAATTTGCGTCATAGCACCATTAAATCAAGCTATATCCCGCTAAAATTCCTAAATTGTAACCCCCCTATACCTTAATGTAATACAGTTTTGCAGTTTATAAACTGTAAAAAGATCTCACATTAAGTTACAAAGGCTGTAATATATAGATTTCCCTTATTGGGACCCGGCTAAAAACACTATAGTACCATTATGGTGTCGTTATAACATGCTATTCAAAACTTTGTGAGCAATGCGCACATAGCAAGTAGCCAACAGTAATATTTGGACGACATCACGAAGGTATACTTTCACTGGAAGCAGTTATACTACCAAAGTAAGAGTGGAAGAAGATGTATTACTCCATATTGAGACATAGGTTGCTTGGGGTGTAAATTGATAGACTATAGAAAAATTGCAAATAGAAGATATCGTCTACGCCCATGATCATTTTTTTGGAAACTTCGATGTCTGAACACCTGCTAAAATTTAGATAGGTTACCTCTCATATGGACAATTTGCTAGTTGAGAAGTGAAAAGCAGACTAATCACCAACCATATAGATGCATGAAAAATGAAAGTGTATGTACTGAACTATGGTAACAGAATAAATTATCTATAGCACTTTAAATCCTTGTATATGCCCCTAAAATCCCAAATTACACCCCCCCCCCCCTATAACTTAATGCAAGAAATTTTGCAGTTTAATTTAAACTTCAAAAAAGTCTTACCTTAAGTTATAGAGGTTGTACTATAAACATGTCATTTGTTGGGACCATGTTAAAAACACTGTAGCTCCCTTATGATGTCATTATGGCCTATTATCCAAGACTTTGTGAGGAATGCAGGGATAGCACGTAGCTAGCAGTAATATTTGGACCACATCACGAAGGTACACTTTCACTAGGAATTTTTTTACTACTACAGTAAGAGTGGAGGAAGATTGTAATACTCCATATGGAGACATAGGCTGCTAGGGATGTAAATTGTTAAACTGTAGAACAATTCCAAATAGAGGATATATTGTATGCCCATGGTTACTTTTTGGAAACTTCAATGTTTGAGCTCCGCCTAAGATTTAGATAGGTCACCTCTAATATGGACAGTTTGCTAATTAAGAAGTGAAAAGCTGACCAATCAGAAACCGTATGGATAGATGAACAACGAAAGTATAAGTACTGAACTACGATAATAGTATAAATTACTTGGTGCTATAGCATCGTTAAATCATGCTATATCCCGCTAAAATCACTAAATTGTACTCCCTATGTAAATTAATGTAAGATGTTTTTGCAGTTTAATTTAATCCTCAAACACTTTTTACATTGAGTTACAGAGGATTTACTATATATTGAGACCATGTTGAAAATGTTGTAGTACCCTTATGGCTCGTTATAACCTACTTCAAAACTTTGTGAGCAGACATGGCTAGCAGTAATATTTGGACCACATCACAAAAGTATACTTGCATTAGGGGTTGTTCTACTACTACAATGACAGTGGAGATGATTGCAATACTCCATGTAGTGACATCGGGTTCTAGTGGCGTAAAGTTTTAAACTATAGAACAATTCCAAATAGGGGCTTTCGTCTACGCCCATGATTAAATTTTGGGAACTCCGATGCCTTAACTCCGCCTAAGATTTAGATAGGTCACCTCTAAGATGGACAATTTTACAAAGGTTGTCCTATATATTGAGTAGTGAAAATTTGTCCAATCACCAACCATGCCGATACATGAACAATGAAAGTCTATGTAGTCAACTATGGTAACATAATAAATTAATTGGCACTATAGAAACATTAAATCACGCTATATCCCAATAAAATCTCTAAATTGTACTCCCTCTGTAACAATAACTGCAAAAATGTCACATTAAGTTATAGAGAATGTACTATATAGATGTAATTATTGGGACCCTATTAAAAATGCTATAGTACCCCTATAACATGCTATTTAAAACTCTGGAAGCAATGCAAACATATCAAGTAGCGAGTAGTAATATTTGGGCCGCATCACAATGTTGGAAATATGCCCTAGAGACAATAATAAAATGGTTATTATTATATTTCCTTGTTCATGATAATTGTCTATTGTTCATGCTATTATTGTATTAATCGGAAACCGTAATACATGTGTGAATACATAGACCACTCCATGTCCCTAGTGTGCCTCTAGTTGACTAGCTCGTTGATCAATAGATGGTCATGGTTTCCTGACCATGGACATTGGATGTCGTTGATAACAGGATCACATCATTAGGAGAATGATGTGATGGACAAGACCCAATCCTAAGCATAGCACAAGATCGTGTAGTTCGTTTACTAGAGCTTTTCTAATGTCAAGTATCATTTCCTTAGACCATGAGATTGTGCAACTCCCGGATACCGTAGGAATGCTTTGGGTGTATCAAACATCACAACGTAACTGGGTGACCATAAAGGTGCACTACAGGTATCTCCGAAAGTGTCTGTTGGGTTGGCACGAATCGAGACTGGGATTTGTCACTCCGTATGACGGACAGGTGTCTCTGGGCCCACTCGGTAATGCATCATCATAATGATCTCAATGTGACTAAGGAGTTAGCCACGGGATCATGCGTTATGGAATGAGTAAAGAGACTTGCCGGTAACGAGATTGAACAAGGTATAGGGATACCGACGATCGAATCTCGGGCAAGTAACATACCGATGGACAAAGGGAATTGTATACGGGATTAATTGGATCCCCGACATCGTGGTTCATCCGATGAGATCATCGTGGAACATGTGGGAGCCAATATGGGTATCCAGATCCTGCTATTGGTTCTTGGTCGGAGAGGTGTCTCGGTCATGTCTGCATGGTTCCCGAACCCGTAGGGTCTACACACTTAAGGTTCGGTGACGCTAGAGTTGTAATGGGAATTGTATGTGGTTACCGAAAGTTGTTCGGAGTCTCGGATGAGATCCCGGACGTCACGAGGAGTTCCGGAATGGTCCGGAGGTAAAGATTTTTATATGGGAAGTGCTATTTTGGCCACCGGAAAATGTTCGGGATTTTTTGGTATTGTACCGGGAAGGTTCTAGAAGGTTCCGGAGTGGGGCCCACCTGCATGGGGGGACCCACATGAACGTGGGTAGTGGGGGCAAGGCCCCACACCCCTGGTCAAGGCGCACCAAGATCCCCCCTTAGAAGGAATAAGATCATATCCCGAAGGGATAAGATCAAGATCCCTAAAAAGGGGGGATAACAATCGGTGGGGAAGGGAAAGGATGGGATTTCTTTCCTCCCACCTTTGCCAACGCCCCAATGGACTTGGAGGGCAAGAAACCAGCCCCCTCCACCCCTATATATAGTGGGGAGGTGCATGGGAGCTGCAACCCTTGCCCCTGGCGCAGCCCTCCCCCCTCCTACTCCTCCTCCTCCGTAGTGCTTAGCAAAGCTCTGCCGGAGAACCACGAGCTCCACCGCCACCACACCGTCGTGCTGCCGGAGCTCTCCCTCAACTTCTCCTCTCCCCTTGCTGGATCAAGAAGGAGGAGACGTCCCCGGGCTGTACTTGTGTTAAATGCGGAGGCGCCGTCCGTTCGGCGCTTGAATCGGATCTTCCGCGATTTGAATCGCAGCGAGTACGACTCCATCAACCGCGTTCTTGTAACGCTTCCGCTTAGTGATCTTCAAGGGTATCAAGATGCACTCCTTCTCACTTGTTGCTAGCATCTCCTAGATTGATCTTGGAGACACGTAGGAAAATTTTGAATTATTACTACGTTCCCCAACAGTGGCATCATGAGCTAGGTTTATGCGTAGATTCTATGCACGAGTAGAACACAAGTAGTTGTGGGCGATGATTTGTTCAATTTGCTTACCGTTACTAGTCCTATCTTGATTCGGCGGCATTGTGGGATGAAGCGGCCCGGACCGACCTTACACGTACGCTTACGTCAGACAGGTTCCACCGACTGACATGCACTTGTTGCATAAGGTGGCTAGCGGGTGTCTGTCTCTCCCACTTTAGTCGCATCGGATTTGATGAAGAGGGTCCTTATGAAGGGTAAATAGCAATTGGCATATCACCGTTGTGGCTTTTGCGTAGGTAAGAAATGTGTTGGGGAACGTAGTAATTTCAAAAAAATTCCTACGCACACACAGGATCATGGTGATGCATAGCAATGAGAGGGGAGAGTGTGTCCACGTACCCTCGTAGACCGAAAGCGGAAGCGGAAGCACAACGCGGTTGATGTAGTCGTACGTCTTCACGATCCGACTGATCCAAGTACCGAACGCACGGCACCTCCGAGTTCAGCACACGTTCAACTCGATGATGTCCCGTGAGCTCTGATCCAGCAAAGCTTCACAGGAGAGTTTCGTCAGCACGACGGCGTGGTGACGGTGATGATGATGCTACGGACGCAGGGCTTCGCCTAAGCACCGCTACGATATGATCGAGGTGGATTATGGTGGAAGGGGGGCACCGCACACGACTAAGAGATCAATGATCAATTGTTGTGTCTATGGGGTGCCCCCTGGCCACGTATATAAAGTATGGAGGGAGGAGGAGGCCGGCCCTCACAGGGCGCGCCTAAGGTGTGGAGTCCTACTAGGACTCCCTAGTCCTAGTAGGATTCCACCTCCCACATGGAATAGGAAAAGGGGAAGGGAGAAGGAGAAGGAAGGAAGGGGGCGCCCCCTTTCCCTAGTCCAATTCGGACCAGTCCATGGGGAAGGGGCGCAGCCACCCTTGAGACCTTTCTCTCCTTTCCCGTATGGCCCATTAAGGCCCAATACGAATTCCCGTAACTCTCCGGTACTCCGAAAAATATCCGAATCACTCAGAACCTTTCCGATGTCCGAATATAGCCTTCCAATATATCGATCTTTACCTCTCAACCCTTTTGAGACCCCTCGTCATGTCCCCGATCTCATCCGGGACTCCGACCAAACTTCGGTCATCAAATCACATAAAGTCAAAATACCGATCGTCACCGAACTTTAAGCGTGCGGACCCTACGGGTTCGAGAACTATGTAGACATGACCGAGACATGTCTCCGGTCAATAACCAATAGCGGAACCTGGATGCTCATATTGTCTCCCACATATTCTACGAAGATCTTTATCGGTCAAACCGCATAACAACATACGTTGTTCCCTTTGTCATCGGTATGTTACTTGCCCGAGATTCGATCGTCGGTATCTCAATACCTAGTTCAATCTCATTACCGGCAAGTCTCTTTACTCGTTCCGTAATATATCATCCCGCAACTAACTCATTAGTTACAATGCTTGCAAGGCTTATAGTGATGTGCATTACCGAGTGGGCCCAGAAATACCTCTCCGACAATCGGAGTGACAAATCCTAATCTCGAAATACGCCAACTCAACAAGTACCTTCGGAGACACCTGTAGAGCACCTTTATAATCACCCAGTTACGTTGTGACGTTTGGTAGCACACAAAGTGTTCCTCCGGTAAACGGGAGTTGCATAATCTCATAGTCATAGGAACATGTATAAGTCATGAAGAAAGCAATAGCAACATACTAAACGATCAAGTGCTAAGCTAACGGAATGGGTCAAGTCAATCACATCATTCTCCTAATGATGTGATCCCGTTAATCAAATGACAACTCATGTCTATGGTTAGGAAACATAACCATCTTTGATTAACGAGCTAGTCAAGTAGAGGCATACTAGTGACACTCTATTTTTTCTATGTATTCACACATGTATCAAGTTTCCGGTTAATACCATTCTAGCATGAATAATAAACATTTATCATGACATAAGGAAATAAAATAATAACTTTATTATTGCCTCTAGGGCATATTTCCTTCAGTCTCCCACTTGCACTAGAGTCAATAATCTAGTTCACATCGCCATGTGATTTAACACCAATAGTTCACATCACCATGTGATTAACACCCATAGTTCACATCGCTATGTGACCAACACTCAAAGGGTTTACTAGAGTCAATAATCTAGTTCACATCGCCATGTGGTTAACACCCAATGAGTACTAAGGTGTGATCAGGTTTTTCTTGTGAGAGAAGTTTAGTCAACGGGTCTGCCACATTCAGATCCGTATGTATTTTGCAAATTTCTATGTTTACAATGCTCTGCACGGAGCTACTCTAGCTAATTGCTCCCACTTTCAATATGTATCCAGATTGAGACTCTGAGTCATCTGGATCGGTGTAAAAGCTTGCATCGACGTAACCTTTTACGACGAACTCTTTTATCACCTCCATAACCGAGAAATATTTCCTTAGTCCTCTTAGGTAACTAAGGATAACTTTGACCGCTATCCAGTGATCTATCCCTAGATCACTATCGTACCTCCTTGCTAAACTCATAGCAAGGCACACAACTAGTCTGGTACATAGCATGGCATACTTTATAGAACCTATGGCTGAGGCATAGGGAATGACTTTCATTCTCTCTCTATCTTCTGCCGTGGTCTTGCTTTGAGTCTTACTCAACTTTATACCTTGAATACAGGCAAGAACTCTTTCTTTGACTGATACTTTTTGAACTCCTTCAAAACTTTGTCAAGGTATGTGCTTTGTGAAAGTCTTATTAAGCGTCTCGATCTATCCCTATAGATCTTGATCCTCAATACTTAAGCAGCTTCACCGAGGTCTTTTATTGAAAAATTCTTATTCAAGTATCCTTCTATGCTATCCAGAAATTCTATATCATTTCCAATCAGCAATATGTCATCGACATATAATATCAGAAATGCTACAGAGCTCCCACTCACTTTCTTGTAAATACAGGCTTCACCATAAGTCTGTATAAAACCATATGCTTTGATCACCTTATCAAAGCGTATATTCCAACTCCGAGATGCTTGCACCAGTCCATAGATGGATCGCTGGAGCTTGCACACTTTGTTAGCACCTTTAGGATTGACAAAACCTTCTGGTTGCATCATATACAACTCTTCTTTAATAAATCCATTAAAGAAATGTAGTTTTGACATCCATTTGCCAGATTTCATAAAATGCGGCAATTGCTAACATGATTCGGACAGACTTAAGCATCGATACGAGTGAGAAAATCTCATCGTAGTCAACACCTTGAACTTGTCGAAAACCTTTTGCGACAATTCGAGCTTTGTAGATAGAAACACTACTATCAGCGTCTGTCTTCCTCTTGAAGATCCATTTATTCTCAATGACTTGCCGATCATCGGGCAAGTCAACCAAAGTCCATACTTTGTTCTCATACATGGATCCCATCTCAGATTTCATGGCCTCAAGCCATTTCGTGGAATCTGGGCTCATCATTGCTTCCTCATAGTTCGTAGGTTCGTCATGGTCTAGTAACATGACTTCTAGAACAGGATTACCGTACCACTCTGGAGCGGAACGTACTCTGGTTGACCTACGAGGTTCTGTAGTAACTTGATCTGAAGTTTCATGATCATCATCATTAGCTTCCTCACTAATTGGTGTAGGCATCACTCGAACTGATTTCTGTGATGAACTACTTTCCAATTCAAGAGAAGGTACCACTACCTCATCAAGTTCTACTTTCCTCCCACTCACTTCTTTCGAGAGAAACTCCTTCTCTAGAAAGGATCCATTCTTAGCAACAAATATCTTGCCTTCAGATCTGTGATAGAAGGTGTACCCAACAGTTTCTTTTGGGTATCCTATGAAGACGCACTTCTCCGATTTGGGTTCGAGCTTATCAGGCTGAAGCTTTTTCACATAAGCATCGCAGCCCCAAACTTTAAGAAACGACGCTTAGGTTTCTTGCCAAACCACAGTTCATACGGTGTCGTCTCAACGGATTTAGATGGTGCCCTATTAAACGTGAATGCAGCTGTCTCTAATGCATAACCCCAAAACGATAGTGGTAAATCGGTAAGAGACGTCATAGATCGCACCATATCTAATAAAGTACGGTTACGACATTCGGACACACCATTACACTGTGATGTTCCAGGTGGCGTGAGTTGCGAAACTATTCCACATTTTTTAAATGAAGACCAAACTCGTAACTCAAATATTTGCCTCCGCGATCAGATCGTAGAAACTTTATTTTCTTGTTACGATGATTTTCTACTTCACTCTGAAATTCTTTGGACTTTTCAAACATTTCAGACTTGTGTTTCATTAAGTAGATATACCCATATATGCTCAAATCATCTGTGAAGGTCAGAAAATAACGATACCCGCCGCGAGCCTCAATACTCATTGGACCGCATACATCGGTATGTATTATTTCCAATAAGTCCGTAGCTCGCTCCATTGTTCCGGCGAACGGAGTTTTAGTCATCTTGCCCATGAGGCATGGTTCGCAAGCTTCAAGTGATTCATAATCAAGTGATTCCAAAAGTCCATCAGTATGGAGTTTCTTCATGCGCTTTACACCAATATGACCTAAACGGCAGTGCCACAAATAAGTTGCACTATCATTACTAACTTTGCATCTTTTGGCTTCAATATTATGAATATGTGTATCACTACGATCGAGATTCAATAAACCATTTACATTGGGTGTATGACCATAGAAGGTTTTTATTCATGTAAACAGAACAACAATTATACTCTGACTTAAATGAATAACCGTATTGCAATAAACATGATCCAATCATATTCATGCTAACCGCAAACACCAAATAACATTTATTTTGCAATAAACATGATCCAATCATATTCATGCTCAATGCAAACACCAAATAACATTTATTTAGGTTCAACACTAATCCCGAAAATAGAGGGAGTGTGCGATGGTGATCTTATCAACCTTGGAATCTCTTCCAACACACATCATCACCTCGTCCTCAACTAGTCTCTATTCATTTTGCAACACCTATTTCGAGTTACTAATCATAGCAACTAAACCGGTATCAAATACCCAGGGGCTACTATGAACACTAGTAAAATACACATCAATAACATGTATATCAAATATACCTTTGTTCACTTTGCCATCCTTCTTATCCGCCAAATACTTGGGGCAGTTCCGCTTGCAGTGACCAGTCCCTTTGCAGTAGAAGCACTCAGTTTCAGGCTTAGGTCCAAACTTGGGCTTCTTCCCGGGAGTAGCAACTTGCTTGCTATTCTTCTTGAAGTTCCCCTTCTTCCCTTTGCCCTTTTTCTTGAAACTAGTGGTCTTGTTAACCATCAACACTTGATGCTCTTTCTTGATTTCTGCCTTCGTTGATTTCAGCATCACGAAGAGCTCGGGAATCGTTTTTGTCATCCCTTGCATATTATAGTTCATCACAAAGTTCCAGTAACGTGGTGATAGTGACTAGAGAATTCTGTCAATTACTATCTTATCTGGAAGATTAACTCCCACTTGATTCAAGCAACTGTAGTACTCAGACATTCTGAGCACATGCTCACTGGTTGAGCTATTCTCCTCCATCTTGTAGGCAAAGTATTTGTCAGAGGTCTCATACCTCTCGACACGGGCATGAGTCTGAAATACCGATTTCAGCTCTTGGAACATCTCATATGCTCCGTGGCATTCAAAACGTTTCTGAAGTCCCGATTCTAAGCCGTAAATCATGGCGCACTAAACTATCAAGTAGTCATCATATCGAGCTTGCTAAACGTTCATAACGTTTGCATCTGCTCCTGCAATAGGTCTGTCACCTAGCGGTGCATCAAGGACATAATTCTTCTGTGCAGCAATGAGGATAATCCTGAGATCACGGAACTAGTCCGCATCATTGCTATTATCATATTTCAACTTAGTTTTCTCTAGGAACATATCAAAATTCAAAGGAACAGTAGCACGGGCCATTGATCTACAACAACATAGACCTGCAAAATACTATCAGGTACTAAGTTCATGATAAATTTAAGTTCAATTAATCACATTACTCAAGAACTCCCACGTAGATAGACATCTCTCTAATCATCTAAGTGATCACGTGATCCAAATCAACTAAACCATAAACCGATCATCACGTGAAATGGAGTAGTTTTCAATGGTGAACATCGCTATGTTGATCATATCTACTATATGATTCACGCTCGACCTTTCGGTCTCAGTGTTCCGAGGCCATATCTGCATATGCTAGGCTCGTCAAGTTTAACCCGAGTATTCTGCGTGTGCAAAACTGGCTTGCACCCGTTGTAGATGAACGTTGAGCTTATCACACCCGATCATCACGTGGTGTCTCAGCACGACGAACTTTGGCAACGGTTCATACTCAGGGAGAACACTTTTACCTTGAAATTTAGTGAGAGATTATCTTATAATGCTACCGTCAAACAAAGCAAAATAAGATGCATAAAGGATAAACATCACATGCAATCAATATGAGTGATATGATATGGCCATCATCATCTTGTGCTTATGATCTCCATCTCCGAAGCACCGTCATGATCACCATCGTTACTGGCGCGACACCTAGATCTCCATCGTAGCATCGTTGTTGTCTCACCAACTATTGCTTCTACGACTATCGCTACCGCTTAGTGATACAGTAAAGCAATTACAGGGCGATAGCATTGCATACAATAAAGCGACAACCATATGGCTCCTACCAGTTGCCGATAACTTAGTTACAAAACATGATCATCTCATACAATAAAATATAGCATCATGTCTTGACCATATCACATCACAACATGCCCTGCAAAAACAAGTTAGACGTCCTCTACTTTGTTGTTGCATGTTTTACGTGGCTGCTACGGGCTGAGCAAGAACCGTTCTTACCTACGCATCACAACCACAACGATAGTTCGTCATGTTAGTGTTGTTTTAACCTTCACAAGGACCGGGCGTAGCCACACTCGGTTCAACTAAAGTTGGAGGAACTGACACCCGCTAGTCACCTGTGTGCAAAGCACGGCGGTAAAACCAGTCTCGCGTAAGCGTACGCGTAATGTCGGTCCGGGCCGCTTCATCCAACAATACCGCCGAACCAAAGTGTGACATGCTGGTAAGCAGTATGACTTGTATCGCCCACAACTCACTTGTGTTCTACTCGTGCATATAACATCTACGCATAAAACCTGGCTCGGATGCCACTGTTGGGGAACGTAGTAATTTCAAAAAAAATCCTACGCACACACAGGATCATGGTGATGCATAGCAACGAGAGGGGACAGTGTGTCCACGTACCCTTGTAGACCCAAAGCGGAAGCGTTAGCACAATGCGGTTGATGTAGTCGTACGTCTTAACGATCCGACCGATCCAAGTACCGAACGCACGGCACCTCCGAGTTCAGCACACGTTCAACTCGATGATGTCCCGTGAGCTCCGATCCAGCAAAGCTTCACAAGAGAGTTTCATCAGCACGACGGCGTGGTGACGGTGATGATGATATTACCGACGCAGGGCTTCGCCTAAGCACCGCTACGATATGATCGAGGTGGATTATGGTGGAGGGGGGGCACCGCACACGGCTAAGAGATCAATGATCAATTGTTGTGTCTATGGGGTGCCCCCTGGCCACGCATATAAAGGATGGAGGGAGGAGGAGGCCGGCCCTCACAGGGCGCGCCTAAGGTGTGGAGTCCTACTAGGACTCCCTAGTCCTAGTAGGATTCCACCTCCCACATGGAATAGGAAAAGGGGAAGGGAGAAGGAGAAGGAAGGAAGGGGGCGCCCCCTTTCCCTAGTCCAATTCGGACCAGTCCATGGGGAAGGGGTGCAGCCACCCTTGAGGCCTTTCTGTCCTTTCCCGTATGGCCCATTAAGGCCCAATACGAATTCCCGTAACTCTCCGGTACTCCGAAAAATACCCGAATCACTCGGAACCTTTCCGATGTCCGAATATAGCCTTCCAATATATCGATCTTTACCTCTCGACCATTTCGAGACTCCTCGTCATGTCCCCGATCTCATCCAGGACTCCGAACAAACTTCGGTCATCAAATCACATAAACTCATAATACCGATCGTCACCGAACTTTAAGCGTGCGGACCCTACGGGTTCGAGAACTATGTAGACATGACCGAGACACGTCTCCGGTCAATAACCAATAGCGGAACCTGGATGCTCATATCGGATCCCACATATTCTATGAAGATCTTTATCGGTCAAACTGCATAACAACATACGTTGTTCCCTTTGTCATCAGTATGTTACTTGCCCGAGATTCGATCGTCGGTATCTCAATACCTAGTTCAATCGCGTTACCGGCAAGTCTCTTTACTTGTTCCGTAATACATCATCCCGCAACTAACTCATTAGTTACAATGCTTGCAAGGCTTATAGTGATGTGCATTACCGAGTGGGCCCAGAGATACCTCTCCGACAATCGGAGTGACAAATCCTAATCTCGAAATACGCCAACTCAACAAGTACCTTCGGAGACACCTGTAGAGCACCTTTATAATCACCCAGTTACGTTGTGACGTTTGGTAGCACACAAAGTGTTCCTCCGGTAAACGGGAGTTGCATAATCTCATAGTCATAGGAACATGTATAAGTCATGAAGAAAGCAATAGCAACATACTAAACGATCAAGTGCTAAGCTAACGGAATGGGTCAAGTCAATCACATCATTCTCCTAATGATGTGATCCCGTTAATCAAATGACAACTCATGTCTATGGTTAGGAAACATAACCATCTTTGATTAACGAGCTAGTCAAGTAGAGGCATACTAGTGACACTCTATTTTGTCTATGTATTCACACATGTATCAAGTTTCCGGTTAATACCATTCTAGCATGAATAATAAACATTTATCATGACATAAGGAAATAAAATAATAACTTTATTATTGCCTCTAGGGCATATTTCCTTCAAAACGTTCTTGCTAGAAACCCATAGCAGCCACGTAAAACATGCAACAACAATTAGAGGACGTCTAACTTGTTTTTGCAGGGTATGCTATGTGATGTGATATGGCCAAAAGGATGTGATGAATTATATATGTGTTGTATGAGATTGATCATGTTCTTGTAATAGGAATCACAACTTGCATGTCGATGAGTATGACAACCGGCAGGAACCATAGGAGTTGTCATAATTTATTGTATGACCTGCGAGTCATTTTAAACGCCATGTAATTACTTTACTTTATTGCTAACCATTAGCCATAGTAGTAGAAGTAAGAGTTGGCGAGACAACTTCATGAAGACATGATGATAGAGATCATGATGATGGTGTTCATGGTGTCATGCCGGTGACGATAGTGATCATGCCGCGCCTCGAAGATGGAGATCAAAAGCTCAAGATGATATTGGCCATATCATGTCACTTTATGATTTGCATGTGATGTATATCATGTTTACATCTTATTTGCTTAGAACGACGGTAGCATAAATAAGATGATCCCTCACTAAAAATTTCAAGAAATGTGTTCCCCCTAAGTGTGCACAATTGCGAAGGTTCGTTGTTTTGAAGCACCACGTGATGATCGGGTGTGATAGATTCTAACGTTCGCATACAACCGGTGTAAGCCAGATTTACACATGCGAAACACTTAGGTTGACTTGACGAGCCTAGCATGTACAGACATGGCCTCGGAACACGAGAGACCGAAAGGTCGAACATGAGTCGTATAGTAGATGCGATCAACATGGAGATGTTCACCGTTGATGACTAGTCCGTCTCACGTGATGATCGGACACGGCCTAGTCGATTCGGATCATGTATCACTTATATGACTAGAGGGATGTCTATCTGAGTGGGAGTTCATTAAATAATTTGATTAGATGAACTTCATTATCATGAACATAGTCAAAGTGTCTTTGCAAATTATGTTGTAGATAGCTCGCGCTGTAGCTCCCCTGTTTTATTGATACGTTCCTAGAGAAAAGTAAGTTGAAAGATGATGGTAGCAATAATGCGGACTGGGTCCGTGATCTGAAGAATGTCCTCATTGCTGCACAGAAGGCTTATGTCCTTAATGCACCGCTCAATGCGCCACCCCCTCAAGCGTCGTCTATAGATGTTTTGAACATCTGACAGGCATGTTCTGATGACTACTTGATAGTTCAGTGCGTCATGCATTACGGCTTAGAATTGAGGCTCCAAAACGTTTTGAACGTCATGGAACATATGAGATGTTCAAAGAGCTGAAATTGGGATCTCAGGCTCGTGCCCGCGTTAAGAGGTATGAGACCTCCAACAAGATTCTTTGCCTGCAAGATGAAGGAGAATAGCTCAATTAGTGAGCATGTGCTCAGATTGTCTGGGTACTACGATCACTTGAATCGAGTGGGAGTTAATCTTGAAGATAAGATAGTGATTAATATAGTTGTCCAAGTCACTGCCACCTAGCTAATAGAGCTTCGTGATGAACTATAACATGCCAGGGATGGATAAGATGATCCCTGAGCTGTTCGCGATGTTTGACACCGCGAAGGTAGAAATCAAGAAGGAGCATCAAGTGTTGATGGTTAGTAAAACCACTAGTTTCACAAAGGGCAAGGGCAAGAAGGGAAACTTCATGGATGGCAAGTCAGTTGCTGCTCCAGTGAAGAAACCCAAGGTTGAACCCAAACCTGAGACTAGGTGCTTCTGTTATGAGGAGAACAGTCGCTGAAGCGGAACAACCCTAGATACTTGGTAGATAAGAAAGCTGGCAACGTCGACAGAAGTATATTTGATATACGTGTTATTGATGTGTACCTTGCTAGTACTCCTAGTAGCACCTGGGTATTGGATACCGGTTCGGTTGCTAAATGTTAGTTACTCGAAATAAAAGCTACGGAATAAAAGGAGGCTAGCTAAGGGTGAGGTGACGATGTGTGTTGGAAGTGTTTCCAAGGTTGATGTGATCACCATCGCACACTCTCTCGGGATTAGGGATGAACCTAAATAAATGTTATTTGGTGTTTGCGTTGAGCATGAACGTGATTAGATCTTGTTTATTGCAATACGGTTATTCATTTAAGTTAGAGAATAATGGTTATTCTTTTTACATGAATAATACCTTCAATGGTCATGCACCCAATGTGAATGGTTTATTGAATCTCGATCGTAGTAATACACATGTTCATAAAAGATGCAAAGTTAATAATGATAGTACCACATACTTGTGGCACTGCCGCTAAAGGTCATATTGGGGTAAAGCGCATGAAGAAACTCCATGCTGATGGATCTTTGGACTCACTCGATTTCGAATCGGTTGAGACATGCGTACCATGCCTCTTAGGCAAGATGACTGAGACCCCGTTTCCGGTATGATGGAGTGGGCTAGTAACTTATTGGAAATAATACATGTTGATGTATGCGGTCCAATTAGTGTAGTAGCATGCAGTGGATATCGTTATTTTCTTACCTTCACTGATGATTTGAGTGGATATGAGTATATTTACTTAATGAAACACAAATCTAAAATGTTTGAAAAGTTCAAACAAATTCAGAGTGAAGTCTAAGATCATCGTGACAAGAAGATAAAATGTCTACGATATGATCGTGGAGGTGAATATCAGAGTTACGAGTTTTGTATACAACTTAAGACAATGTGAAAGTTGTTTCACAACTCACGCCACCTGGAACACCATAGTGTGATGGTGTGTCCGAACGTCGTAGTCGTACTCTATTGGATATGGTGCATACTATGATGTCTCTTATCGATTTGCCACTATCATTTTGGGGTTAAGAATTAGAGACAACTACATTCACTTTAAATAGGACACCAACTAATTCTGTTGAGATGACACCATATGGTTTGGCAGAAACCTAAGCTGTCATTTCTCAGAGTTTGGGAATACGACGCTTATGTCTGATAAGCTCGAACCCAAAGTGAAAATGTGCATCTTCATAGAATACCCTAAGGAAACATTTGGGTATGCCTTCTATCTCAGATCCGAGGGCAAAGTATTTGTTGCTAAAAACGGGTCCTTTCTCGAGAAAAGGTTTCTCTCAAAAGAATTGAGTGGGAGGAAGATATAACTTGATGAGGTTGTTGAACCTTTGTTTCAACCAAAGAGTAGCGCAGCGCAGAGCCTACGTCAGTTGAAGAGGAAGTTAATGGTGATGATCATGAAGCTTCGGACCAAGTTACTATCACTACAGGAACCAGCTTCTTTGCCGTCTGCCATGGCAGACGGCAAAGGCATGAATGGCGGTCGGCAAAGCTCTTTGCCGACTGCTAGCTGTCGGCAAACAGTCCGGCTCAATTCCTGCCGGTAAAGGCCTTCTTTGCCGTCTGCTTCAGAGAAGCAGACGGCAAAGGTTTATGCCGTCAGCCGTTTGCGGCCAGCAGACGGCAAAGAGCGTAGACGGCACTGAGGTGAGGTGGGAGCCGTTAGGGGTTAACAGCGTGCTTTGCCGTCAGCCGGCAGACGACAAAGAGGCTAAGGTCTTTGCCGTCTGCTGGCGGACGGCAAAGAGCCCAAATAGGAGTCACTGGGAAGCTGCCACGTGGCCTTCTTTGCCATCTGCTAGCTGTCGGCAAAGAGATTTGAATCTTTGCCGTCTGCTAGCAGTCGGCAAAGATAGCCTCTTTTCCGTCTGCCAGCAGTCGGCAAAGACCTTAGCCTCTTTGCCGTCTGCCAGCAGTCGGCAAAGACCTTAGCCTCTTTGCCGTCTGCCAGCTGACGGCAAAATGCCCAAATAGGCAACCCAGTGTTCCCAGGTTGCACAGGTAGCTGCCACGTGACCTTCTTTGCCGACTGCTAGCTGCCGGCAAAGCTCTTTGCCGTCTGCTAGCAGTCGGCAAAGAGCCTATATAATCCTTGTTTTTAATTGAATTCATTCAATTTGACAGAAATTCATAGATATACACAGATAATACATATATACACAACAAGCATATCCAACAAGCATATCCAACAATATATTTCCACAAGTCCAACATATATCCATATGACATAAGAAGTTTCCAACAACATATCCATAGTGACATACACATCCAAACAAGTTCCCAAACATATTTTCATAAACAAAAAGGAAGCACAAGGAGAATATATGAGTCCATCAATGCAAGCTTCCTCATCTCAAGCAAATCTGCAAATTGGGAAAGATGAAAGTTAGAAGAAGAAGAATAGCTAGAAGAAGAAGAAGAAGAGGAAAAGAAGAAGAAGAAGAAAAGAAGAAGAAGAGGAAAATAAGAAGAAGATTTTATATTCTCTTTCTTTCTCTCCTCCCCCTCTTCTTTATCTTCTTCTTTTCCAACAAATGTAGTTAAAAAGCCAATTTAGAGCTAAGCTAGGTAAATAGGTCATTTTGGAGATAAGCTAAGTTCAATGTATCATATTGGAGATAACCTAGGTAAACTTGGTCATTTTGGAGCTAAGCTAAGTTAAATGGATCATATTGAAGCTAACCTAGGTAAACTTGGTCATTTTTGAGCTAACCTAGGTAAAAATGTCATTTTTTGCTAAGCTAGGTAAAAATGATAAGTGTGTAGGTCAATTTAGAGCTAACTTAGGTAAATAGGTCATTTTGGAGCTAACGCGGGTAAAACGGATCATATTGTAGCTAACTTAGGTAAACTTGGTCTTTTTGGAGCTAACGTAGGTTAAATGGATCATATTGGAGCTAACATAGGTAAACTTGGTCATTTTGGAGCTAACCTGGCTAATTAGGCCATTTTTGACATAACTAAGCTTATTGTGTCATTTTAGAGGACAACAAGCTAAGTATATGACATTTATGAGGTTAGCAAGGTTATTATGCCATTTACGAATAAAAACAAGTAAGAGGAGGAAAAGAAGAAGAAGAAGAAGAAGAAGAATAAGAAAAGAAGAAGAAATGTTCTTCTTCTTCTTCTTTTCTTCTTCTTCTTCTTCTTCTTCTTCTTCTCTTCCTATTCCTTCTTTTCTTCCTATTCCTTGATTTTCTTCATCTTATTATGTTCATTGGGGATAAATAGGATAATATGTCATAAATGGGCTAAATAGGCTAAGTAAGAGGAGGAAAAGAAGAAGAAGAAGAAGAAGAAGAAGAAGAGGAAAAGAAGAAAAGAAGGAAGAACAGTCTTCTTATTGTCTATTCTGCTGCTGTAGTATTCTGCTTCTTCGTCGTCGTCTCTTCCGAGTCACATTCCGGTTGATTCATATTAATGATTGTATTCATCGTGATGAGGTCATTTGATGACAAAGAGGCCTAAATTATGTCCTAAATGGACTAAATAGGCTAAATAAGAGGAGGAAAAGAAGAAGAAGAAGAAGAAGAAGAAGAAGAAGAAGAAGAAGAAGAAGAAGAATAAGAAAAGAAGAAGAAGAAATTCTTCTTCTTCTTCTTCTTCTTCTTCTTCTTCTCTTCCTATTCCTTCTTTTCTTCCTATTCCTTCTTTTCTTCCTATTCCTTGATTTTCTTCATCTTATTATGTCATTTGTGGACTAAATAGGCTAAATTATGTCATAAATGGACTAAATAGGCTAAATAAGAAGAAAAATACCGTTATCACAGAGGTGAAGGACCGGTCGGAGCTGCGCCAGTGCCAGTGCCAGACTGAGGTGAAGGGCCGGTCGGGGTTCCACCAAGGCCAGACGGAGAAGCATCGGTTGATGCTTGTCGGGAAGCATTCTACACCAAAGATCATTTCCAATGTCTCGTTAGCATGATGCAACATAAATGTGAATACTAGTAACTAACGACCATTCAAATCAAACTCACCGTGGTCGCCGGAGCAATCTGGGGCATCGGCGGAGGGGTCTGACCGCTTTTCTCGCACATGCTCTACACATTTGGTTCTCACGAGTTAGTCATATTAGTTAGTAATGGAACAAACATTATGTGCATGATTTGGCTAATATACAGGAGAAACGTACCACCAAGATGTCGTATAGGGCCCGGTTTTGAGCATCGTTCCGGTTCCTCTCCTCCTCCAACAGCCTAGCCGTCCTCTCCTCCAGCTCCCTCTCCCTCTCCTCCGCCTGCCTTCTTGCCGCCTCCAAAAGTGTCTGCGTGTTTGCTCTCTCTTTCTCAAGAGCAGCCTGCAACACACCACTCCTCGTTAGCATTGTAATCATCGACGGACACACACACAATGTAATGGATAGGAAAGGTATCCGAGTCCGTATAACTAACCACCATGGCGAGCTCCGATGGCCGTGCACAAGGCATTATCTCAGGATCAGAGCTACTCTGGCGCTTCTTGATCTGCGTGAGAGTCTTAGGACAACGTATCAGTCCATCACCAATGGCTATCGAGCCATGGGACCTCCCGCCACCAGATATCATAACCAGCTCTGTATCAAAAGGATCCTGGCTCGTGTTAAAGTCCTCCCCTTTCCTTGCCTTCCCCTCGTCTCTGTACCTCACGAGCTTGTTGCGGGAGGAGATGTTGGTGAAGGTCTCTCGATGATCTAGGTCAGACTCCGAGAATGCCTTGGCCTTCTTGTACGGGGCACTATGGGCCATGCCATAGAGGTCGAACAGACTTGGCACGGGCTTCTTGTTGTGGTGCGACCGAGAGAGAGGAACAAAATATTAGTCAAGGGCTCAAGCTAGCATGAAGAATGAAATTGCTATGTAAATAAGGTCATTTTGGAGCTAAGTAAGGTTATTATGTCATTTTTGAGGAAAAAAAAGCTAAGTTTAGGTCATTTTGGAGGTAACCAAGATTATTATGCCAATTTTGACCAAACTATGCTAATTATGTCATTATTGAGCTATCCAAGGTAGTTATGCCTTTTTTTAGCTAACTAAAGCATATTTAGGCATTTTATAGAGCTATCTTAGGTTATTATGTCATTTTAGAGCTAATTATGTCATAAATTAACAAGCTAAGATTATTTTACGTCATTATTGAGCTATCAAAGGTAGTTATGCAATTTTTTAGCTAACTAAAGCATATTATGTCATTTTAGAGCTAATTATGTCATAAATGAACGAGCTAAACTAAGTTTAGGTCATTATTGAGCTATCCAAGGTAGTTATGCCATTTTTTAACTACGTAAGCATTATTGAGCTATCCAAGGAAAAATGCTATCATGTAGAATGAAATTGCATGAATCATGAAGCAAACCACATACCCAGTGACCCCCGTACTCAAACAGGTTGGAGCTCCCTTGATGGTGTGGCACACCAACCATTTGGGCACGCTTATCCTTGGCCCTTTGGTGTTCGACTAGCCATTTGGGAGAGCACCACTCATCCACCAACGCCTCCCAACAGTCCATCCTATCTGCACACCATCTCGGGGGCACCTAAGTTAGTCAAGAGAAATTTCAGCGCTACGCCTACGAATCAAATCAAGAGAACTAAGTTCAAGGCCTTAAGAATAGGTAATTACCAGCATGTACTTCTCCTTAGTCAGAAACTTACCGCGACACTTCTTCTTCGCCCTCCTAATACCCTTCGAGGCGTAGTAGTCTCGAACGGCCTGCACCCGAGCCTCATGCCGTAAGTTCTTAAGTAGGCGCTTGCACTCGACTTCGACAACCGAAGCCGCAGCCTCCTGCTCTCCATCTGAAATCCTGTAGAAGGTCTGCAGTCAAACAAAACAACGCTAATTAGTAAAATCACTACGTAGTGTTGATCTTTACTTCTGTAAAGGAGAAATTACCCAGAACCGACGGAACACAATGTCGGCCACCGTCTCGCACTCGACACCGGCGACCATCTCCCCCGGCGGGACCGGGGCAGCCTCGTACAGCTCCCAGCTAAGTGCTAGCTGTGGAACCTGACCCTCACCGGGCAACGTGACCCACACAGGGAAGTGCTGCCGGCAAAGCACACCAAGGACCTGGTTGGGCCTGCGGACACCACGGGGGTGTACCCAGCCCCTGCAGTATGTCAAGGCCAATGCATTAGATATTAATTTGAAGAAACATGAAGTCAAAAGGTTAAAAAAGAGTAAATTCACTTACTTCAACCCATTAGGCTGTATCAACCACCTCTGGTCGGGGGTTGTCGGCACGGGCGGGAGCTTTGTACCGCCACGCTGGTAGACCTTCTTGCCCTTGTCAACCATCTCGCCCTCGCTGTAGCTATCATCAGAGAAGGTGTCCTCGCTATCATCAGTAGGGCCACTAGCATCCGGAGTCTCGTGCAAGAAGACTCCGGGACCGGAGTCTTCTGGGACGAAGACTCTGGGACCGGACTCACGTGGGGCGAAGGAGAGGCGCCCCGAGTCTGGTGGCGCGAAGGATCGGCGACCCCAGTCTGGTGGGGCAAAGGATCCATGACCCAAGTCTGGTGGCGCGAAGGAGAGGCGACCCCAGTCTGGTGGGGCGAAGGATCCGTGACTCGAGTCTGGTGGGCCGAAGAATCGACGACCGGAGGCTCATGGACCGGAGTCCGAGACTGGTCCACGTCAGACGGAGCGGTCCTGTGGTCGGGTGAATCAGCTGGGGGTGGCGGCGAGGAAGGCGTAGCAGCCTTCCTACCTCTCCCGCTGCCACGTCCACCCCTAGCAGCCTTCTTCGTCCTCCCCCGACCTCTGCCGGCCGAAGAAGAAGGGCCCGCCGGTGCTGACTGCATACTGTCTAGCAGCGCTCTCCGGAGGGGCTGGGCTGGAATAATGGAAGCACCCCTCCCAGGAGCGCTCGCACAAGGCTCGGAGCGCTCTGGACCCTTGCCCACCATCCTGTCAACACCTGCAATGACAAAAAGTAAACGAAATTAGTATAACATAAAAAAATTGAATAACTGACATGAACACTATGTATATAATCTTTGGTTTTTGTTAACCATTCGCCGGTCCAAACTTTCTGACTAGTGTAACCGGTGTACATCCACGCACGATCACTCATATTGACTTCCTACTGGACAGACAATAAATATATACATCATTAAGCAAACCATATCCATCAGTTAATGGAGTTTGTCAGTTCTATTACGTCCATGCAACCTACATGCTAATAGGTAAAGATAGGTCCTAATCCCACCCGAGTATGTGTAGATTGAGTTCGTTTTCCCATGCTCTGCTCCGGATCCGACCCAAAATTTCGGCAGCACCTCCCCGCTGTTCTCCTGATACACGTCTCGGCAATAAGCAGAGAGGATGTGTACCCGGAGAACAACAGGGAGGCACTGACGAAATTCTGCATCGGATCCGTAGCAGAGCATATAGGAAAACGAACCCAATCTACACATACTCGGGCTGTCCATGGATAACGTTGGACAATTCGAAAGAATAACGATTATAAATATGCAAATGCATGCATATTTATAGATGTAACCCTTTCGAACGGGAGACGCATAGTGGTTACACATACTGATGACGGACACCTATAGCTAGCTAGTTTCATTGGCACGAAGACCGGAACAGAGCAAATGTAGGGGGGAGGAGGAGATGTCATTTGTGCTCACCAAGGAAAGCAGGGGCAGAGCTCGTCGAACGCACGGGGAGGTCGTCAAACACAACACCCTCGCAGCGACGAAACAACTGCACATTTTAAATCCACCTGATTAACAAAAATATATATGATGTTTTGCATAACAAAATCGAAAAATATACGACCTAACTCATAATTCACAAATATATGACCCCGTCGGGGTCGGGGTCGGGGCAGGGTCGGGGTGTGGTGTCAGGGTGTAGGTGTCGATCGGGGTGTCAAGATGTCGTATGCCGGGGTCGATCAGGGTGTCGATCAGGGTGTCGGGGTCAGTGTCAGGGTGAAATTTCATGAGAGAAGACATAAACATCAAGTGAAACAATTAACATTGTACAAAGTTGAAAACTTGCTACAACGACGAGGTAAAGTTCCTTTGCGAAATATATAGTCTTGAAAGCGATATATAATAGCATCATCATCAACCTTTGCAAATATTTCTCGCTCAATATTGCACACCATGGAATAATTCAACCAATCATCACCCATCTTATTCCTCAACTCAGTCTTGATAATACTCATAGCTGAGAAAGCTCTTTCCACTGATGCGGTTGCAACAGGCAAAATCAATGCCAACTCAATAAGACGATATACCAAAGGAAAGACTATGTGTCTATCAGTTTGAACCATCTTCACAGCAAGACTACCAAGGTCATTTCAAGTAACAAAACTTGAATCAGCTCTCACATCAGCAATGAAGTTTTCAAGTTGGTTTCTAAGGACAAAAGAAATCTCATATATGGAGAAGTCATCAGCATACATCTGAGCTAGCTGAACAAGCTTGTCTTCAACAAAATTAGCAAATGAGTTCCTTGGATCAAGACAAGCAATGCATCTCAACAATTGAGTAGATCTTTCAGCAAAGCAGCTATTTAACTCAGTAATTATTTGGTCAGTAGCAACAACGATAAGCAGTACTGCAGTAGCAAATACTAACATTATAGCAAGCAGATCAAAAAATTGTTCAATCTACAAAATTTTAACAACAACAGCAAGGCAGTAGCAGTCAGTGTAGCACAATGCACATCCACATATTATCCTGTCTGTGAGTGAGTGAGTCTGTCCATTACCAATCCGGCTCTTCAGTGCGGCTGCGGCAGACGGCGTGGCGGACAGGCGAAGTCGCGGAGACCAGGGCAAGGGAGGCCAGAGCCTGGAGCAGAGCCGGCGTGCAGAGCAGTAGAGCCGCAGCCCGCAGAGGAGAGCCGGAGAGAGGGAGAGCGGTAGAGCGGGTGCGTCAGTGGCGGAGGCGCGGAGCCGGCGAGCACCGGAGCCAGGTGCGGAGCCGGCGAGCACCGGAGCCAGGCGCCCAGGCGGCCAGGCCGGAGCAGCAAGGAGCAAGGCTGCAAGGGGACGGGCGAGCCGCGAGCCGGCGAGCGGTGGAGGCGTGGAGCAGCAAGCGGCGAGCGGCGGAGGCCGGAGGGCGCGGGCGAGCGGCGGAGGGAGCCACCGAGCCAGGGAGGGCCAGGGACTGGGGAGGGCGGCGGCGGCTGCCTCACCTGCGCGGAGGGAGGGCGGCGGGTGGCGGCGGCTGCCTCACCGGCGCGGACGGAGCCAGGGCGTGGCTACTGGCTAGGTCTGGGGACTGGCTGTCTCGGGCTCTGGCGGTCTGGGCGAGCTGGGGTCTCCTGGCCCAGGCCTCTGGGTCTGCGTGTGTGTGTGTGTGTGTGGGTTCTGTGTGGTGTGTGTGTGTGTGGTGGTGTGTGTGGGTGTGTGTGGTGTGGTGTGGTGTTGGGTGCGGCCCTGGCTGTTGTGGGGGCAACGATTTTTTTTAACCCAAAAAAAAGCCCCACCTCTTGGCCGACTGCCAGCAGATGGCAAAGAATCTTTGCCGTCTGCTGGCTGTCGGCAAAGAATTCTTTGCCGTCTGCCAGCAGACGGCAAAGAGGGTAACCGTTAGCCCGCCCACGCCGTGACACTGTGGGCCCCTCTTACCTCTTTGCCGTCTGCTGGCAGATGGCAAAGAAATCTTTGCCGTCTGCCAGCAGACGGCAAAGAAGTGGCCGGTGTGACCTAGCCAGTGCAGTACCCCCATGGGGCCCACTTTGGTCTTTGCCGTCTGCTGGCAGATGGCAAAGACCTCTTTGCCGTCCGCCAGTAGACGGCAAAGATCTGGCAGATGGCAAAGACCCTCTTTGCCATCAGCTGGTTCTTTGCCGTCTGCTTTGACAAGACAGACGGCAAACAGCCTCTTTGCCATCAGGTGGCAGACGGCAAAGAGCTGGCAGATGGCAAAGACCCAGATTCCAGTAGTGTATCGAACCTCGTAGGTCGACAAGGATGCGTACTGCTCCTGAGTGGTACGGCAACCCTGTCTTGGAGGTCATGTTGTTGGACAACAATGAACCTACAAACTATGGAGAAGCGATGATGGGCTTGGATTCCAACAAATGGTTAGAGGCCGTGAAATCCGAGAAAGGATCCATGTATGAAAACCAAGTATGGACTTTGGTAGACTTGCCCATTGAATGGCAGGTCGTTGAGTATAAATGGACCTTTAAGAAGAAGACAGACACTGATGGTAAATGTTACCATTTATAAAGCTCGACTTGTCGCAAAGAAGTTTCCGACAAGTTCAAGGAGTTGACTACGATGAGACTTTCTCACCCATAGCGATGCTAAAGTCTGTTGGAATTATGTTAGCAGTTGCTGCATTTTTCGATTATGAAATCAGGCTGATGGATGTCAAAACATCGTTCCCTTGAGGAAAGGTTTTATGTGATACAACCAGAAGGTTTTGTCGATCCTAAGGATGCTAAAAAGTATGCAAGCTCCAGCAATCCTTCGATGGACAGGAGCCAGCATCTCGGAGTTGGAATATACGCTTTGATGAGGTGATCAAAGTTTTTGAGTTTATACAAAGTTTATGAGAAACTCGTATTTACAAGAAAGTGATTGGGAGCACTATAGGATTTCTGATGAGTATATGTGGATGACATATTGTTGATCAGAAATGATGTAGAATTTCTGGAAAGCATAAATGGTTGTTTGAAAAGAGTTTTTGAAAGGAAGACCTGGATAAAGCTACCTAATTGTTGGGCATCAAGATCTATAGAGATAGATCAAGATGCTTGATGAGACTTTCAATGAGTACATACCTAGACAAGATTTTGAAAGAGTTCAAAATTGATCAGTCAAAGAAGGAGTTCTTACCTGATTTGTAAGGTGTGGAGTTGAGTGGGACTCAAAGCTCGACCACGGCAGAAGAAAGAGATAGGACGAAGGTCGTCCCCTATGCATTATCCATAGGCTCTGTATAATATGCCATGCTGTGTACCGCACCTGTGTGTGCCTTGCCATGAGTCTGTCAAGGGGTACGAGAGTGATCCAGGAATGGATCACTGGATAGTGGTCAAGATTATCCTTAGTAACTAGAGGACTAAGAAAATATTTCTCGATTATGGAGGTGATAAAGAGTTCGTCGTAAAGGGTTACGTCGATGCAAGCTTTAACACCAATCCGGATGACTCTGAGTAGCAATCCGGATACGTATAGTGGAGCAACCATTTGGAATAGCTCCAAGTGGAGGGTGGTAGCGGTGTCTATAGTATGACATAGAGATTTGCAAAGTACACATGATCTGAATGTCGCAGACCCGTTGACTAAAGACCTCTCTCACATGCAAAGCATGATCGAACCCCAGAACTCACTGGGTGTTAGATTCATAACAATGTAAATCACATGGTGATGTGAACTAGATTATTGACTCTAGTGCAAGTGGGAGACTGTTGGAAATATGCCCTAGAGACAATAATAAAATGGTTATTATTATATTTCCTTGTTCATGATAATTGTCTATTGTTCATGCTATAATTGTATTAACCGGAAACCGTAATACATGTGTGAATACATAGACCACTCCATGTCCCTAGTGAGCCTCTAGTTGACTAGCTCGTTGATAAGTAGATGGTCATGGTATCCTGACCATGGAGATTGGATGTCGTTGATAACGGGATCACATCATTAGGAAAATGATGTGATGGACAAGACCCAATCCTAAGCATAGCACAAGATCGTGTAGTTCGTTTGGTAGAGCTTTTCTAATGTCAAGTATCATTTCCTTAGACCATGAGATTGTGCAACTTCCGGATACCGTAGGAATGCTTTGGGTGTATCAAACGTCACAACGTAACTGGGTGACCATAAAGGTGCACTACAGGTATCTCCGAAAGTGTCTGTTGGGTTGGCACGAATCGAGACTGGGATTTGTCACTCCGTATGACGGAGAGGTATCTCTGGGCCCACTCGGTAATGCATCATCATAATGAGCTCAATGTGACTAAGGAGTTAGCCACGGGATCATGCGTTACGGAACGAGTAAAGAGACTTGCCGGTAACGAGATTGAACAAGGTATAGGGATACCGACGATCGAATCTCGGGCAAGTAACATACCGATGGACAAAGGAAATTGTATACAGGATTAATTGGATCCCCGACATCATGGTTCATCCGATGAGATCATCGTGGAACATGTGGGAGCCAATATGGGTATCCAGATCCCGCTATTGGTTATTGTTCGGAGAGGTGTCTCGGTCATGTCTGCATGGTTCCCGAACCCGTAGGGTCTACACACTTAAGGTTCGGTGACGCTAGAGTTGTAATGGGAATTGTATGTGGTTAACGAAAGTTGTTCGGAGTCTCGGATGAGATCCCGGACGTCACGAGGAGTTCCGGAATGGTCCGGAGGTAAAGATTTATATATGGGAAATCCTATTTTGGCCACCAGAAAATGTTCGGGATTTTTCGGTATTGTACCGGAGTGGGGCCCACCTGCATGGGGGGACCCACATGAACGTGGGTATTGGGGGCAAGGCCCCACACCCCTGGTCAAGGCACACCAATGTAACATCCCAATTTTCAATTTGGATGTTATACATTAGATCATTCATGTGCATCCATGATTTATGCATTTTGTTGTTTCGTGTTGATTTCATTTTGATCCAAGAGACCTTAAGCAACTCAAGGACCAATTGAGAGAGTTGGAGGTTTTCATAAAATTTCCATTTTGAATTTTTCAAATTTGGTAAATTGGATCAAAGTAATTTTATTCGAAATTATATTTTTCCAATTATTTCAAAATAAATAAATAATGAGAGAAGATAATGTGACTTCTTCAAAACAGTGAGGAAATAATGGAAATTTAATTTTGAATAAAAATATATTTTATTTGAGATTTTATTCGGTTAAATTAGGGAAAAATTGCATTTTTAAAAAAATTGCATTTAGTCTAGAAAAATGTTCACGTTGTCCTAAATATTAGGAGAGGACGGTGAAAATTATTTTTGGAATTTTAGGATTTTTACTTTATTTTATTTTATATTTTTCTCTGCGGCGGAATTTAAAAAAAAAACTTCCGAACTGGGCCGGCCCAGCCGCCTCGTCTCCGAGCTCGGGACGAAGTCCCGAGCCAGCACGCCAGCGCCGCCGCCGCCGTGTCTGCCTCGGCCTCTCGCCGCCCCCTTGCCCAAGCCACGCCACCGCCTCGCCCCCCCTTTATAAACCGGGCCCCCTGGACCCCAGTCCGCCGCCATCGCCCACAGTCCGCCGCCAGACGCCGCAGCCGCCGCTGCCAACCGCCGCCGCCGCCGCTCGCCTCGCGCGCTGCCGCCGCTGCTCGCTGCTGCGCCCGCTGCCGCTGCCCGCAGCCATCCCGCGCCGCCCACCGCCTCCCGCAGCCCCGTGTCGCCTCGCCGGAGCCGACCGCCGCCCCGCCAGAGTCCGCCGCCGGTCTCGCCGAATTTTCCGGTAAACCCTAGCCCGGTTTTTTTTCGGTTTTCCAAGGTTTTTCCGGTTCGTTTTCGTTTTTTTAGTTTCGGTTATCTGACGAAAGTTCATTCGTTTAGATCTAATAACGAACGAAATCGTTCGTTAGTCTCTGTTAGGGAACGCTCGTTCCGTAGTTTTTCTGTTTTTATTTTATTTTTCGTCCAGGGACCTATCTGTGTATAATTTTCTTACAGATTAGTCCCTGATCTTCAAACCCTCGTAACTTTTTGCTTGTTTATCCAAATCCAGTGAAACCAACGCCAAAATCTTCGTCTTGTTCCCCTCAGTTTAGATAAACAACTTAAACATGATTTTGAAAATTTTAAAAAAGTGTTTTCAAGCAGATTTGAAATTTGAACTTCTTTTGATCGTAGTTTGAGTTTCGTATCTCCGATTCGATTGATTCTTTTTGCAAATCGAAGCTTTTCAGTTGAACTTTCAGATTTGATCTTTCTCATCTGAGTTTTACCCTTGCATCTATGCTTGAGTGCTTATGTATGCTATTGTTTGTTTGCGATAGAATTCCCGGAGTGCGAAGCGTGCTATTACGAGTCTCTAGGGTTGGCAGATCGTCAGCAAGGCAAGTAACACATTGATCATACTTCCTTATTACCCAGTTTTTATGCATTAGTTACAATTCTCAAACACTGCATGATTAGGATGTGATTAACTTGTGGGTATTGGGAAGTAGATGATGAGGTAGAACCTATTGCCCATTATTATCAAACCTTGGGTGTTACTTCTACGTTATGCTTATATTGCTATGCTATGCTCTTAGACGTGGTTTGGTTCACTGTATCCATGATAGATGTGAGATTATTTATAAACTAAGGGTTTATTTAAGGTGGCTACTTTAACATACATCTGGGTGGATTGTTTGTGGGCACCTGGGGAATCCAGTGTTGTCCAAGGAGATCCCGGGGCATCCGTGTGATCATCCTATGGTTCGCCACCCAGGCTCAAAGGGATCATAAGATTATTCAAGCTAGAAACTTCCGTATGCAGCCACAAGCCATTATGGGCTCTAGCATAGTTGAGTATGTTGTGTGACCTCTTTCAGTGGTAAACTAGCAGATGTAGGGGATGTAGGTGGTACGGTTTACCCGTCGAAAGAACTAATGCTTCTGAAAGACTGTGTCTCGGTCATCCGTTTCTCAAACACCATGTAGTGCAAGAAATCCAACGGAGGAGATCGAGTCTTGTGGGGAAAAGTGTGCAAACCTCTGCAAAGTGTACAAACTAATCATGGTTAGTCATGTCCCCGGTTATGGACATCTTGAGTATCTGGTTCTTGGATTATCATCTTGATCTCATCACTCTTAATTAATGTTGCTGGGTTGTTAATTACTGTTTAATTGGGATTGAGATGGGGTTACCATTCTCAATGTTTATCAACTACCATGATAGTTAAATAAAATATATTCCATTGTTGTAGGGAAAAATTAGCTTTTCGCAAAATTATGACAACCATAGAGCCTCCACCAGCCACATATGCATGTAGTGATAGCATTTACTTTGTTCATTGCTCTACTATGTTATTTTGCCAGCATATTCCATGTGCGGACCCGTTTCGGGCTGCAACATATCATGTTGCAGACTTTTCAGACGAAGAGTAAGGTGCGCTAGGTCGCTGTCGTGCACTCTACTGTGCTGTTGGAGTTGATGGACTCAATTACCTTCGATGCTTCCGCTGTTACTTTATTTCGATGGCCTTCAGCCATATTATTGTAACAAGTTCTCTTTACGAGGATTTCGATGTAATAAGTGTGTGATTGAACTCTGTTATAAATCCTCGAGTACTGTGTGTGTCAGCATACCGATCCAGGGATGACACTCAAGCACAGAGACTTCGATCCATTGTGATCGGGTCGCTACAAAGATGGTATCAGAGCACACGCTGAATCTAAGACACGACCACTAAGAAAAGCCATAGGTCACTCTTCTCTACTCATTTCTGACTCTCTCCATCTTCTACTCTATAGATGACGGACTCAAGGAACAAGTTTGCATAACCGGATGAAGACACACCTTTTGGACGACACTTGAAGGAAGTTACTAGGTACCTGAACCTCGGAATACCAAGCTTCACCGGGACCTACACCGCCACTATACCAGAAGAGGAGCGTTGGATGATTCGAGTTCAAGTTCCAGGAAGGACATTCACGCCAGTTACTGAGCCCATAGAGTTTTCCTTTGATGCACCAACCTAGAGTCTAGGAAAGAGCATGGCAGCCCACATCGCCATGGGACGCATCGGCGAAGTTTATCACGAGGATCTTAAGGACACCATCTACCAGATATGTGGGCGCCGAGATGAGCAATGGGAGATGATCAGCACCAGGAGGGACAGTTCCATTGCAGCTTTCATCCAGGAGTTAAACCAGCACATTCGTTGCCAGGAGAACCAAATGTGCGCAAGCATGATAGATTTGAAGAAGGTGATGACCAGGAACGTGGAGCTAGAAGAGGAACTCAAGTCTACACGCGATGGATACGAGGAGGAAATCTCAATACTAGTGGAGAAGAATGACGACCTGACGATGAAGCTAGGAGCATTCCTGGGAGACCCCGCGCCAGGAGGAGATGACGACCATCCCAACGACATTCGTTCTGAAGACTACATCATCATCGACGACACCGACTCCCACCCCGACAATAGTGATGATGATTATGAAGACGAAGCTGGAGCGGATATCATGGAGTCTTCCACCGATCAAAATTTCTAGATGACCACCATATTATCAGTAGTATTTTCCCCTTGTATATAGTAGTAGTCCGAGCACTTTTGTAACGGTAGTTAGATCGTTTGTATGCCCTTGTTTGAATTGAGTGGTGTGTTATGAATGTGTTTGTCTCATGTGCATATGGGTAGTGCTTTCTCACTAGACCTCACTCTACTCTAATCTCTTCCCTCTAAACCCATCAGATGCCTCCAAGACGTGACCCCGGTTTTGTCTTCCAACCGGAGCTCACTCAGTTGATCCAACAGCAGAATGCCCTGATGCAGCTACTAGTCCAGAACCAAGGCAACAACAACAACAACCCACCGCCACCACCTCCAGTTGACAACTTAGCTCGTTTTCTGAGGTTGCAACCACCGGTGTTTTCCAGTAGCACCGAGCCGATTGTTGCTGATGACTGGCTACGCAGGATTGGAAGGGAGTTGACCACCGCAGGTTGCACAGGTGCTGAGAAGGTGCATTTTGCCGCACATCAATTGGATGGACCCGCAGCCTCATGGTGGGAGAATTACACAGCCACTTTCCCCATAGCCAATGTCACTTGGGAGCAGTTTCAGCAAGCATTCCGCACTGCACATGTCTCAGCAGGAGCTATGAGCATGAAGAAGCGTGAGTTTCGCAACTTACGCCAGGGAAATCGTACTGTGGGGCAGTACGTGGATGAGTTCAGTAAGTTAGCTCGCTATGCCCCGGATGATGTGGCCACAGATGCCGTGAAGCAGGAGAAGTTTATGGAAGGGCTGAATGATGAGCTGAGTATGTAGTTGATGGTGGCAACATTTGCTAACTACCAGGAGTTGGTAGACAGGGCTCTTATGATTGAAGGGAAGCAGCAGCAGATAGAAAGACGCAAAAGGAAGTATGGACAAGGGAAGTATACCTCTGGAGCAACGCAAAAGCCTCGTTTTACTCCTAACCCGGGAGGATTTACCCATAACCATGGAGGACACACTCACACTGGAGGAATTTCCCATAACCAAAGTGGTCCCAGGAATGGAAATGGGAATGGAGCAAGCAGTAACCAGAGCCGTTCCAACCCAGCCACACCCGCCAAGAAGGATCTGAGCCATGTCACCTGTTACAAGTGCGGGAAGACTGGGCACCACGCCAATGATTGTTCTGAGCTGAAGAATGGCAATGTCAATGGAAGCTCTGGGAAGAAGCCCAATCCCTTCACCATAGGTCAGGTGAACCACGTTAACATGGAGGAGGTTGAGGAGCAGCCTGATGCAGTTATCGGTAAGTTTTTGGTTAAGTCATTTACCGCTCTCGTTCTTTTCGATATTGGTGCATCGCATTCATACATATCAAGGGGATTTCTGGACAAGTTTAAGTTACCCACCTTAGCCCTTAGCTCACCCATGTTAGTAAGTTCACCAGGTGCAGAGCATATGGCCAGCCGATGGCGTGATCGGTTACCCTTAACCATTGGTAGCCATGTATTTCCCTTAGACCTAATAATTTTGGAGTCACAAGGATTGGATATAATACTAGGCATGGATTGGCTGTCGAAGTATGGAGGGAACATTGACTGTGCTAGTAGGTCAATTCTGCTCACCACCCCGGAGTGAAAAAGGATTAAGTATGTATCTAGGCATGCGCCGAAGAGGACACAAGTAAATTCCCTCTCAGGAGTTGTTCAGGAGGAAGTGCCTGTAGTGAAGGATTACCCGGATGTATTTCCAGAGGAACTACCAGGCATGCTGCCGGATCGAGACATTGAGTTTTTGATAGAGCTATTGCCAGGCACCGGACCGATATCGAAAAGACCATACCGGATGCCCGCAAATGATCTGGAGGAAATTAAGAAGCAGATTAAGGAGTTCTTGGAGAAAGGTTACATTCGACGAAGTTCGTCACCATGGGGATCCCCAGTGCTCTTGGTTGAGAAGATGGATGGATCTTTGAGAATGGTTGTTGATTATCGTGCATTGAATGAAGTGACGATCAAGAACAAGTACCCACTACCAATGATCAACGATTTGTTTGACCAGCTGCAAGGAGCTAAAGTATTCTCCAAGATCGATCTGCGATCAGGATACCACCAGCTGAAGATCCAAGAACAGGATATACCTAAGACAGCCTTCACCACAAGGTATGGGCTATATGAGTACACGGTTATGTCATTTGGATTGACTAACGCTCCTGCCTATTTCATGAGTATGATGAATAAGGTGTTCATGGAGTTCTTGGATAAGTTTGTTGTGGTGTTCATTGATGATATCTTGGTATACTCGAAGAATGAAGAGGAACACAAGGAGCATTTGCGTCTAGTCCTCGAGAAGCTCAGGGAACATCAACTATATGCCAAGTTCAGCAAATGCGAGTTTTGGTTGAAGGAAGTTGGATTCCTTGGGCATGTTATATCAGGAGAAGGTATAGCCGTAGACCCTACCAAGGTTCAGTCTGTCACTGAGTGGTTGACACCCACCTCAGTTGGAGAGATCCGCAGCTTTCTTGGACTCGCGGGATATTACCGGAGATTCATTGAATTTTTTTCCAAGATTGCGAAGCCTATGACGGAGTTGTTGAAGAAGGACACCAAGTTCAAATGGACAGAGGAATGTGAGGCAAGTTTTCAGGAGCTGAAGAAGCATTTGGTTACAGCCCCAGTGCTAATTCTACCGGATGTACGCAAGGATTTCCAAGTGTATTGCGACGCTTCTCGCTTAGGACTTGGAGGAGTACTTATGCAAGACGGAAGAGTTTTTTCGTATGCCTCACGTCAGCTTCGACCGCATGAGTTGAATTATGCCACGCATGATTTGGAGTTAGCAGCTGTAGTGCATGCACTCAAGACTTGGAGACACTTTCTTATTGGAAACCGTTGTGATGTGTACACGGACCACAAGAGCTTGAAGTACGTTTTCACACAGAAGGAGCTGAATCTCATGCAAAGGAGATGGTTGGAGCTTATAAAGGATTATGACATGAAGCTGCATTATCATCCAGGAAAGGCCAATGTCGTAGCAGACGCTTTGAGCCGGAAGAGTTATCTCAATACCCTCGAAAGCAGAGGATTACCAAAGGAGTTAGCCGAAGATCTCAGGAAGCTTCGTTTGGAGATAGTCCCTAGAGGTTTTGTCGCAGCAATGGAAGTTCAGTCAATATTATTGGGGAAGATTTGAGAAGCTCAGAAGGATGACAAGGAGATTGCTGAGATAAAGGAGAAGATGAGCAAAGGAAAAGCCAAAGGTTTTTGTGAGGATGAGCTCGACACTTTATGGTTTGAGGACCGTGTATATGTACCCAATAATGCAGAGATCAGGAAGTTAATACTTCAGGAGGCCCATGACTCGCCATACTCGATACACCCCGGAAACACCAAGAGGTATTTGGATTTAAAAGAGCATTTCTGGTGGACTGGTATGAAGAAGGATATTGCCGAGTATGTAGCCGTATGTGATGTATGTCAGAGAGTGAAGGCAGAACATCAGAAGCCAGCAGGATTACTCCAGCCTATGCCGATACCCGAATGGAAGTGGGATAAACTTGGCATGGATTTCATCACCGGATTGCCCAGGACCCGATCGGGATATGATTCTATCTGGGTAGTAGTGGATCGTTTGACCAAAGTGGCTCACTTTATCCCAGTGAAAACCACCTATATGAGTGCGAAGTTGGCCAAGATATATATGACCAGGATCGTATGTCTGCATGGAGTTCCGAGGACCATCGTATCAGATAGAGGGACACAGTTTACTTCAAAGTTTTGGCATCAGTTGCATCAGACTTTGGGGACCAGGCTAGAGTTTAGTACAGCCTTTCATCCGCAGACAGATGGACAGACCAAGAGAGTCAATCAGATTCTGGAGGACATGTTGAGAGCTTGTGCGCTAGATTATGGATCTAGTTGGGATGACAATCTGCCTTACGCGGAGTTCTCATATAACAATAGTTACCAAGCAAGTTTGAAGATGGCACCTTTCGAAGCTTTGTATGGAAGGAGGTGCAGGACACCGTTAATGTGGGATGAAGTTGGAGACCGTCAGTTGTTTGGACCAGATTTGATCAAGGAGTCCGAAGAGAAGGTTAAGTTGATTCGAGATAGACTGAAGATAGCTCAGTCCAGGCAGAAGAGTTATGCCGACTCAAAACGCAAGGAGGTAGTCTATGAAATCGGAGACAGAGCATATCTTCGTGTGTCACCTCTGCGAGGAGTTAAACGCTTTGGAGTTAAGGGAAAGTTAGCCCCGAGATTTGTAGGACCATACCAAGTTTTGGAACGTATGGGAGAGGTAGCCTACAAGTTGGAGTTACCCGAAGGACTGTCAGGAGTTCATGATGTGTTCCACGTTTCTCAGTTGAAGAAGTGCCATGCTGAGATGGCCGATATTCCTCTGAGAGATACAGTTCCCCTGGAAGCTATTCAGTTGGATAGTGACCTAACCTATGAGAAGAAACCAGTTAAGATTCTCGAGTTTTCCAGCCGAGTTACTCGCAGCAAGGTTATCAAGTTTTGCAAAGTTCAGTGGAGCCACCATACCGAGGAGGAAGCCACCTGGGAGCGCGAAGAAGACCTCCGGAAAGACCACCCACACCTTTTTGCTAGCCAACCCGAATCTCGAGGGCGAGATTCATCTTAAGGGGGGTAGGTTTGTAACATCCCAATTTTCAATTTGGATGTTATGCATTAGATCATTCATGTGCATCCATGATTTATGCATTTTGTTGTTTCGTGTTGATTTCATTTTGATCCAAGAGACCTCAAGCAACTCAAGGACCAATTGAGAGAGTTGGAGGTTTTCATAAAATTTCCATTTTGAATTTTTCAAATTTGGTAAATTGGATCAAAGTAATTTTATTCGAAATTATATTTTTCAAATTATTTCAAAATAAATAAATAATGAGAGAAGATAATATGACTTCTCCAAAACATCGAGGAAATAATAGAAATTTAATTTTGAATAAAAATATATTTTATTTGAGATTTTATTCGGTTAAATTAGGGAAAAATTGCATTTTAAAAAAAATTGCATTTAGTCTAGAAAAATGTTCACGTTGTCCTAAATATTAGGAGAGGATAGTGAAAATTATTTTTGGAATTTTAGGATTTTTATATTATTTTATTTTCGATTTTTCTCTGTGGCGGAATTTAAAAAAAACTTCCTAACTGGGCCGGCCCAGCCGCCAGCGCCGCCGCCGCCGTGTCCGCCTCGGCCTCTCGCCGCCCCCTCGCCCAAGCCATGCCACCGCCTCCCCCCCCCCCCCCTTTATAAACCGGGCCCCCGGGACCTCCTGGACCCCAGTCCGCCGCCACCGCCCGCAGTCCGCCGCCAGACGCCGCCGCCGCCGCTGCCAACCGCCGCCGCTGCCACTCGCTGCTACGCCCGCTGCCGCTACCCGCAGCCATCGCGCGCCGCCCACCTCCTCCCGCAGCCCCGTGTCGCCTCGCCGGAGCCGCCCGCCGCCCCGCCGGAGTCCGCCGCCGGTCTCGCCGGTTTTTCCGGTAAACCCTAGCCCGGTTTTTTTTTCTGTTTGTCCCCGGTTTTTCCGGTTCGTTTTCGTTTTTTTTTAGTTTCGGTTATCTGACGAAGGTTCGTTCGTTTAGATCTAATAACTAACGAAATCATTCGTTAGTCTCTGTTAGCGAACGTTCGTTCCGTAGTTTTTCTGTTTTTATTTTATTTTTCGTCCAGGGACCTATCCACGTATAGTTTTCTTACAGATTAGTCCCTGATCTTCAAACCCACGTAACTTTTTGCTCGTTTATCCAAATCCAGTGAAACCAACGCCAAAATCTTCGTCTTATTCCCCTCTGTTCAGACAAACAACTTAAACATGATTTTGAAAATTTAAAAAATGTGTTTTCAAGCCGATTTGAAATTTGAACTTCTTTTTATCGTAGTTTGAGTTTCGTATCTCCGATTCGATTGATTCTTTTTGCAAATCGAAGCTTTTCAGTTGAACTTTCAGATTTGATCTTTCTCATCTGAGTTTTACCCTTGCATCTATGCTTGAGTGCTTATGTATGCTGTTGTTTGTTTGCGATAGAATTCCCGGAGTGCAAAGCGTGCTACTACGAGTCTCTAGGGTTTGCAGATCGTCAGCAAGGCAGGTAACACATTGATCATACTTCCTTATTAACCAGTTTTTATGCATTAGTTACAATCCTCAAACACTGCATGATTAGGATGTGATTAACTTGTGGGTATTGGGAAGTAGATGATGAGGTAGAACCTATTGCCCTTTATTATCAAACCTTGGGTGTTACTTCTACGTTATGCTTATACTGCTATGCTATGCCCGTAGACGTGGTTTGGTTGAGTGTATCCATGACAGATGTGAGATTATTTATAAACTAAGGGTTTATTTAAGGTGGCTACTTTAACACACATCTGGGTGGATTGTTTGTGGGCACCTGGGGAATCCAGTGTTGTCCAAGGAGATCCCGGGGCATCTGTGTGATCATCCTATTGTTCGCCACCCAGGCTCAAAGGGATCATAAGATTATTCAAGCTAGAAACTTCCGTGTGCAGCCACAAGCCATTATGGGCTCTGGCATAGTTGAGTATGTTGTGTGACCTCTTTCAGTGGTAAACTAGCAGATGTAGGGGATGTAGGTGGTACGGTTTACCTGTCGAAAGAATTAATGCTTCTGAAAGACTGTGTCTCGGTCATCCATTTCTCAAACACCATGTAGTGCGAGAAATCCAACGGAGGAGATCGAGTCTTGTGGGGAAAAATGCGCAAACCTCTGTAGAGTGTATAAACTAATCATGGTTAGCCGTGTCCCCGGTTATGGACATCTTGAGTATCTGGTTCTTGGATTATCATCTTGATCTCATCACTCTTAATTAATGTTGCTAGGTTGTTAATCTATACCTATACTAATTCTTGACTCTCTAAAAATTCCCACGTTAATCAGTAAATAAGAGCTGTTTATCTGGTGGGACCGAGCTATTAAGGTGTAGATTAATCCATGTAATTCTCCTATGGATTTCTGCTTCAATATTTGTGCAACACGAAAACAATTCCAATGGGATCACGTAGACAAATACAATTCCAATGAGGACTCTACCCGCAAAATAAATCCTATAGAAACTCTGCCGTGGGTAGCTTGATTTCCTACGCTGGAAGCCATCTATCTACATGTTATTTATGGTTGAACTAAAAGATAAACAGCAAATATGACTCATTCCACACAATCCTCCCCCGTGTGCAGAATAGTATCAAATTATCAATCTCTTGCGTTCTCTCTCTTCCAAATTCCCACGTTAATCAGTAAATAAGAGCCATTTATCTGGTGGGACCGAGTTATTAAGGTGTAGATTAATCCATGTAATTCTCCGATGGATTTCTGCTTCAATATTTGTGCAACACGAAGACAATTGCAATGGGATCACGTAGGCAAATACAATTCCAATGAGGACTCTACCCGCAAAACAAATCCTATAGAAACTCTGCCATGCGTAGCTTGATTTCCTACGCTGGAAGCCATCTATCTACATGTTATTTATGGTTGAACTAAAAGATGAACAGCAGATATGACTCCTTGCACACAATCCTCCCCCGTGTGCAGAATAGTATCAAATTATCAATCTCTTGCGTTCTCTCTCTTCCTTCGGCTTTCCATGACACGCCGCCACGGTCGCTAGACTTCCTTGAAAATTGGATCTAGGGTCAAGCAGCCGCCATGGGTGGCGCATCATCCTCCATCAGTTCTCTCTCCGACCCTCTAATTAGCTCTTTTTATTTGATTTAAACCTAAACCTATCATATTCGCGAACGCTGTGTTTCCAGCCGCAAAGATCAATCGAGTGCTGCTCGATCAGGAGGGTGTGTAAGTACATGTTAAGGTCACTCAAGCCAGCCTTCTATGTGTGCATCTCGCTGGACGAGCCTTGCTGGGCCCCTGTTCATAGGCAGGCGCTGCAGGCCATTACGATCTTATGACAATGGTCATGTGGCCATGAATTGTATATCTCTTAGTAGGTGATGTTATATCGTGTGTTAGCTGCAGGAAAAAAAGTGATCTGCAGCTTGGGAAGGTACGTGTACATGGATTCTCCTTTCCTCCATTATTTTTCTTTCTCTCCCCGACCTTTTCTTTCTCCCTCCGCCCCGCTCGCTGCTTCTACTTTTGCCACTGCCTGTAAATCCGATGGTATTCTCCAGCTTTTGCAGGGGGATACTAAAGCACACAACAGTTGCAGAACCTAGGTCCTATCTGTCGGCAGTTGGAGACAAACAATAATTTGTCCGTAACTGCAGGTAGGATTGATGAGTATTGCTAGAGATACAATACCCACAGCAGCACCATTTTATTGAGCGATGACCCTCACCACAAGTACTCGCTCCTCCTCATGAGATGAACATGTATTACTGTAGCTGTTTATGGATGAAACGGGTCAAGTATTGCATGCACGCCTCATGGCAATATATAGTTCTATACAGATGTTGTTTTGGACTGCTGTTTTCTCTTTGGTAGATTTTTTGAAGATAGTTGGTGCAGTAGATTGCCATCGAGTGCAAAGCTTTTACTACCAGGCTTCACATAGCCTTTTTTTTTTAAAAAAATATCAAGTCCTTCAGTTGTATTTTGAAAAATCAGGATTGTCCTACATGTAAATGACCACTATGTGTATGTAGCATTTGCTTAGCAAATATTTTATTTGCAGGTTACACAATTTTTCTTTACTAATGTGTGGATCTGAATAAGCAAACTGTAGATAAAAGCGATGCACCCATTGATCTTCCAGTCTAACATTCAAATAAAAGATTTTATAACAAATTTTATAGTTGGAGAGTAAACATCTACATGTACATTTTTTTCTCAAACTCAAAATGCAATTTCTTTGTAATCCAGCTGAGCTCAAAGGAGCCATATGGGGTTTCCGCACAGTGTCATAACTTATTAGTGACAGTGTAACACTAGGTTTTATATAGTGGATTTTGCAAGGAAACATGATTTTGAAGGAAAAACAGAGTACTCCATCCAATCCAAAATAAGTGTCGCACTTTTGAACTAAGGTTGGTGTCGCGATTTTGAACTAAGGTTGAAATAACCTTATTTCAAAAGTGCGTCACTTATTTTGGATCGGAGGTAGTAGTATTTTGTGAAGGAAAATATAATTATCCGTTTTAGAGCAGCATGTTACATAATAATTAAGGGGCCAAAGATCAGCTAATAAATATACCTGTGAAAATATTCATGAACATGGGCATGTTGTCATGTAGTCTCTTTTCATTTTTTCTTGTGACTGCTCTTTTCATTTCATTGATATATTGTGAACACAAATTTACCAACGAGGTCCAACAAAATCTAACAAGTCGATATAATAATATTATTATCACATAATTGGTAAACCAGGCATATATCAAAATTATATGATCAAAATATTAGTCAAACTAATAGATCTTTTCCCCACACAGTAACTAATATGCATTGTGGCATGTTATTATTTGCAATGATTTTAACTATTACCTTAATTTCCATATATAACAACAAATTTTAATTATTATGTTGTGGCATGTTTATTATTTGCAATGATTTTAACAAATACCTTAATTTCCATTTATAACGACAATTTATAATTATTGCGTTGTGGCATGTTATTATTTGCAATGATTTCATAACTATAGCCGTTGTGGACACATAAAATGACCTAAAGATCTAAATTCTACTGCTAAGATCAAGCAAGTACCACAATGCTCAGTTTGGGCCGACTCATAATTAAAAGCTTATGATGACATATTCCTTTGTATATGTGTTAGCTGTACAATTACTGATTTATGCCCAAGACTCACCTACAAAATAAAAGCACAAGTCTAAAAAACTCAAACATTGATTTTAGAAGGTGTTCGGTTGACCACGTCCTATGGTCCCAAAAGTTTGACGTGTTGGATGTTACACGACACCCGATGTCCCAACAACACCAATTTTAGAACTACAGTTTCTACTGGTCGTGGGAAGAGACAGAGAAGTTTGTTTGCAGGATATCTTGCATGTGCTTTTCTCAATCATGTAACTAGACGGAGTATTTCTGCACCACATGGATCCCGTTGATACATTTATTCATCGTATTCTTGCATGTAATAGTTTCTGCTCTTATTTATGCATGTAACAGTTTTTGGTCTTATACGTGTCCTATAATTGTCTAACAATGATATATATTACTAATGATAAGAGCCCTTCTCAAGATACATTATTTCACTATTTTTCCCGTAATTATGTACCAGCTTCTGTTAGCTAGCCTTAGTCACATTTGGAGACAAGTAACACTAGGCCTAAACTTAGCTATATCAAAGTTAGATACGAGTGAATTTTGTTCTAAGTATCAATGCATGTGTACATGTCCGTTAAAAACAAAAAAAAGGAACACACCACAAAATAAGAGAAATACATTGGTATACACAGTAGCCATAATGCGTTCAGTCACGTTGGAGTCATGGGAATCCAATATTCAAGTCAGTGTCAATATTGATCTAACAAATCCAGTACAACATTGGTAAAATAAAAGCAAATTTCACAAGAATGTACCACTATGACTCAATTTAGTGAACGCGTAGGATTCTTATTATCCTTTTCTGGACCATATTAAAATAATACTTCTTTCGTAAAAGTAATAGGAAAATCAAATTCATGAATTTTTGACAAACCTCACATACAACAAGAAGTATTGCTTGAATACTTATTTTGTGGTCGTTAAATTGCTAGCCCGTGCAAGTGCACGGGTTGACGACTAGTTACTGTTTAATTGGGATTGAGATGGGGTTACCATTCTCAATGTTTATCAACTACCATGATAGTTAAATAAAATATATTCCTTTGTTGTAGGGAAAAATTAGCTTTTCGCAAAATCATGATAACCATAGAGCCTCCACTAGCCACATATGCATGTAGTGATAGCATTTACATTGTTCATTGCTCTACTGTGTTATTTTGCCAGCATATTCCATGTGCTGACCCGTTTCGGGCTGCAACATATCATGTTGCAGACTTTTCAGACGAAGAGTAAGGTGCGCTAGGTCGCTGTCGTGCACTCAGCTATGCCGTTGGAGTTGATGGACTCATTTACCTTCGATGCTTCCGCTGTTACTTTATTTAGATGGCCTTCAGCCATATTATTGTAACAAGTTCTCTTTATGAGGATTTCGATGTAATAAGTGTGTGATTGAACTCTGTTATAAATCCTCGAGTACTGTGTGTGTCAGCATACCGATCCAGGGATGACACTCAAGCACAGAGACTTCGATCCATTGGGATCGGGTCGCTACAACCAAGATCCCCCCTTAGAAGGAATAAGATCATATCCGGAAGGGATAAGATTAAGATCCCTAAAAAGGGGGGATAACAATCGGTGGGGAAGGGAAAGGATGGGATTTCTTTCCTCCCACCTTTGCCAACGCCCCAATGGACTTGGAGGGCAAGAAACCAGCCCCCTCCACCCCTATATATAGTGGGGAGGTGCATGGGAGCTGCAACCCTTGCCCCTGGCGCAGCCCTCCCCCCTCCTACTCCTCCTCCTCCGTAGTGCTTAGCGAAGCTCTGCCGAAGAACCACGAGCTCCACCGCCACCACGCCATCGTGCTGCCGGAGCTCTCCCTCAACTTCTCCTATCCTCTTGCTGGATCAAGAAGGAGGAGACGTCCCCGGGCAATACGTGTGTTGAACGCGGAGGCGCCGTCCGTTCGGCGCTTGAATCGGATCTTCCGCGATTTTAATCACCGCGAGTACGACTCCATCAACCGCGTTCTTGTAACACTTCCGCTTAGCGATCTTCAAGGGTATGAAGTTGCACTCCCTCTCACTTGTTGCTAGCATCTCCTAGATTGATCTTGGTGACACGTAGGAACTTTTTGAATTATTACTACGTTCCCCAACACACAAAGGTACACTTAAACCGGGAGTAGTACTACTACTACAGTAAGAGTGGAGGAAGATTGTAATACTCCATATGCAAACATAGGCTGCAAGGGGTGTAATTACAGAAAGAGGATATCCTCTGTATCCATGATTATTTTTTGGAAACTGCGAACTTCTCCTAAGATTTAGATAGGTCACCTCTTATATGGATAATTTGCTAGTTGAGAACTTCTCCTGAGGCGCAAGAAATACACTTTATGTAAAAAAATCGTGTAAAAATTTCAGCACAATCGGAGTTACGGATCTCCGGGAATTTAAGAAACGGTGAAGGGCCAGAAAACAGGAACGCGAAACAGAAGAGAATAGAGAGGGAGATCCAATCTCGGAGGGGCTCCCGCCCCTTCTCCGCGATGGAGGCCATGGACCAGAGGGGGAACTCTCCTCCCATCTAGGGGGTAGGCCAAGGAAGAAGAATAAGGAGGGGGGCTCTCTTCCCCTCTCTCCCGTTGGCGCTGGAGTGCCGCCGGCGCAAAGAACGTGACGGCGATCTACATCAAAAACCTTGCTACTGTCAACACCAACTCTCTCCGCCTCTATGCAGTGGTGTAACACCTCTCTTCCCCGCTGTAAATTCTACTTAAACATGGTGCTCAACTCCATATATTATTTCCCAATGATATTTGGCTATCCTATGATGTTTGAATAGATCCGTTTTGTCATATGGGTTAATCGTGATCTTGGTTGGTATGATTGTATATCTTATTTATGGTGCTGTCCTACGGTGCCCTCCATAGCGCGCAAACGTGAGGGGTCCCCGCTGTAGGGTGTTGCAATGCGTTAATGGTTTGCTTATGGTGGGTGGTGTGAGTGACAGAATACACAGACCCGAGTAAGTGGGCTATTGCGTATAGGAGTAAAGAGGACTTGATACTTAATGCTATGGTTGGGTTTCACGACCTTAATGATCTTTGGTAGTTGCAGGTGCTTGCTAGAGTTCCAATCATAAGAGCATATGATCCAAGTAGAGAAAGTATGTTAGCTCATGCCTGTCCCTCATATAAAATTACAAGAATGATTACGGGTCTAGTTACCGATTGCCTAGGGACAAATGACTTTCGTGTTGACAAAAGCTATCAACTTTTATTATCTTGCAATTTACTCGTAGTTTTATTCTTGCAAAGTACTCGTAGTTTTATTCTTGCAAAATAGTTTCATGCTTGTTTTAGGTAAAGCAAACGTCAAGTGTTCGTAGAGTTGTATCGGTGGTCGATAGAACTTGAGGGAATATTTGTTCTACCTTTAGCTCCTCGTTGGGTTCGACACTCTTATTTATCGAAGAAGGCTACAAATGATCCCCCATACTTGTGGGTTATCAAGACCTTTTCTGGCGCCGTTGCCGGGAAGCAATAGCGTGGGGTGAATATTCTCGTGTGTGCTTGTTTGCTTTATCACTAAGTAGTTTTTATTTTCTGTTCTAAGTTGTTCTCTATCTTTAGTTATGGATATGGAACACAAAACACCAAAAAAATTAGTTGTACTTGCTACTCATGGAGATGGGGAACCTCCTAAAACCCTCAATGCTCGTTATGTGAAAAATATTAAACACTACTTTGATTATCCTGAGAAAACCCCATTCAACTTGATAATGGGAGTAACGTTGGATCAACGTGAATACTTTAGGGATTATCGCTTGACTAAAAAAGGAAAACTTTTATGGGATCAAATTGAAATGTTGCAATGGTATGCTTGGAATTTATGCTCGAGATATGATTATACTTGTTGCTCTAGGATGAAGGATCGACACCTTCCCTTTTCATGTGAATTTGGTGATAATAAAACCTTAGCTTCTTATGCTAATGGTAGATATGATTATTATGATGTGGAACGAATAGAAGAATTTGTTACTTTTAAAGGTGCTTATGAAATTGAATATTTGTTTGAAAAGTATGAAGATTTTGATGATTCAGTTTATAGACCTGAAAATTTTGCTATACTTAAATATTTCTATGAGAATTATAAATACATTTCCAATATTGATGCATTTATTGAGAAAGTCTCCGCTGTCCAAGAAGAGACTAATATTTTGCAGGAGTCTATGGAAGAAGAAATTGATGAAATTGTGAGCTCATTGGATGAAAAAGATGAGGAGGAGAGCGAAGAACAAAAGGAGGAAGAGCAGATTGATCACCCGTGCCCACCTTCTAATGAGAGTAACTCTTTATCCCATACATTGTTTAATGTCCCTTCGTTCTTACCAAAGGATGAATGCTATGATAATTGCTATGATCTCGTTGATTCTTTTGAAATATCCCTTTTTGATGAACTTGATGCTTGCTATGCTTGTGGCCATGATGCCAATTTGAATTATGCTTATGGAGATGAACTTTCTATAGTTCCTTATGTTAAGAATGAAATTGTTGCTATTGCACCCACACATAATAGTCCTATTATCTTTTCGAATTCTCCAAACTACACTATATCGGAGAAGTTTGCACTTATTAAGGATTACATTGATGGGTTGCCTTTTAACGTTGCACATGATGATTTTGATGAATATAATATGCATATGCTTTCTGCTCCTACTTGCAATTATTATGAGAGAGGAACTACATCTCCGCCTCTCTATGTTTCCAACACGATAAAATTGCAAGAAACTGCTTATGCTATGTATTGGCCTTTACTTGATGTGTATGAATTGTTTTTGTATGACATGCCGATGCATAGGAAGAGTGTTTTTATAAAGTTTAAAAACAAAAAAAATATAGAGGGGAACTTAAAACTTCACAAAAAGAAAAGTGAAAGTGAGAGGGATGAGGATTGTGAAAGTGGGACCTAGCCTTGAACTTTGTTCATGCCCATGGAAACTTTGTGAATCTTCATTACAGAAACTTTTCAACAAAAATAATTATCCCCTTGTACAAATCCTTTGTATTGTAAAATTATTGTGCCAAGATTTGCCTTTAGGATGAGTAGATTGGTTGTTGGTATGTGCGGTGCAAAAACGGAAACTTTGGCTGTAGTGCATGATTTTACATTTTTTTACTGGAACGTCGAAAGTTTCTGAAACTTTTTCAAAGTATTTCTATACAAAGTGTTTATTTTGTCCTAATTTTTCAGAATTTTTTAAGTACCAGAAGTATGGTTAGAGTTCAGATTACTATAGACTGTCCTGTTTAAGACAGATTCTATTTTTTTATGCATTGTTTTTCTTGTTTTGATGAAACTATCGATTTTTATCGGTGGTATAAGCCATGGAAAAGTTATATTACAGTAGCTAAAATGCAAAAACAAAATATGAATTAGTTTGCAACAGTACTTAAAGTAGTGATTTGCTTTATTATACTAACGGATCTCACCAGTTTTCTGTTAAGGTTTGTGTGGATGAAGTGTTCAAAGAACGAGGAGGTCTCGATATGAGGAGAAGGAGGAGAGGTGATACGTCTCCAATGTATCTATAATTTTTTATTGTTCCATGCTATTATATTATCCATCTTGGGTGTTTTATATGCATTTATATGATATTTTATATTATTTTTGGGACTAACCTATTAACCTAGAGCCCAGTGACAGTTTTCTGTTTTTTCCTTGTTTTTGAGTTTTACAGAAAAGGAATATTAAACGAAGTCCCAACGAGCTGAAACTTTACGATGATTTTTTATGGACCAGAAGAAGCCCATGGAGTATCGGAGATGGACTAGAGGAGCCATGAGGCATCCACAAGGGTGGAGGGCGCCCCCCCCCCTAGGGCGCGCCCCCTACCTTGCCGCTGCCTTGTGGACCCGCCCCCCCCCCCCCCCTGACTTGAAACCGACGCCAAAAATTCCTATAAATCCAAAAACCCCCAGAAAGAAACCTAGATCGGGAGTTCCGCCGCCGCAAGCCTCTGTAGCCATGAAAAACTAATCGGGAGCCCATTCCGGCACCCTGCCGGAGGGGGAAACCATCACCGGTGGCCATCTTCATCATCCCGGCGGTCTCCATGATGAGGAGGGAGTAGTTCACCCTCAGGGCTAAGGGTATGTACCAGTAGCTATGTGTTTGATGTTTCTCTCGTGTTCTTGATATGGCACGATCTTGATGTACCGCGAGCTTTGTTACTATAGCGGATCATATGGTGTTTCTCCCCCTCTATCTTCTTGTTATGAATTGAGTCTTGCGCTTTGAGGTTTCGTTATGTTGGATTGAGTATTGGATTTGAGAACACTTGATGTATGTCTTGCGATGGGATATCTGTGGTGACAATGGGATGTTCTATTGATGCACTTGATGTATGTTTTGGCACTCAACTCGCGGATTCCCGAGGTGACATTGGGGTAATCTATGCATAGGGGTTGATGCACGTTTTCGTCCTACGTTCTCCGATAGAAACTTTGGAGTGATTCTTTGTTGCACGTTGAGGGATTGTTATGTGATCCAATTATGTTATCATTGTTGAGAGAACTTGCACTAGTGAAAGTATGAACCCTAGGCCTTGTTTCTAAGCATTGCGATACCGTTTTCGCTCACCTTTGTTACTTGCTATCATGCTATTTTTATATTTTCAGATTACAAAAACCTATATCTACCATCCATATTACACTTGTATCATCATCTCTTCGCCGAACTAGTGCACCTATACAATTTACCATTGTATTGGGTGTGTTGGGGACACAAGAGACTCTTTGTTATTTGTTTGCAGGGTTGTTTGAGAGAGACCATCTTCATCCTATGCCTCCCACGGATTGATAAACCTTAGGTCATCCACTTGAGGGAAATTTGCTACTGTCCTACAAAACTCTGCACTTGGAGGCCCAACAATGTCTACAAGAAGAAAGGTTGCATAGTAGACATCAAGCTCTTTTCTGGCGCCGTTGCCGGGGAGGCTAGGTAAGCGGCACTCACATCCCGTCAATGAAGCGCTTTTCTGGCGCCGTTGCCGGGGAGGTGAGTGCTTGAAGTTATATCTTTAGATCTTGCAATCAAATCTTTTAGTTTCTTATTTTATCACTAGTTTAGTTTATAAAAGAAAACTACAAAAAAAATATGGAATTGAGGTTGCCTCATATGCTTCATCTTTATAATGTCTTTCATGAAAATGATGGAAAGGAAAGTTGTGCTCAAGTGTTAGAAGAAAAATGCAATAAAATGTTTGGCATAAAATCTTTGAATGATGAGCATGATTGCAATGTTGTTAGTATGAATTCTTTGAATATCCATGATGCTAATGATATGCAAAGCCACAAGCTTGGGGATGCTATGTTTGATGAAGATGGTATTTTTAGTCCCCCAAGTTTTGATGAGCAAATTTACTATGATGAAAGCATGCCTCCTATTTATGATGATTATATTGATGAAAGTGGGTTTGGAAGAGTGTCAACTCTAGTTAATGATCCCACTATTTTGAAGGGTGTTGAATCTTTTCACAATATTGATAAAAGTGGATTTGGAGAGGTCATGACTTTATTTAGTGATGAATCCACTATTTTGGAAGAGGTTCCAATTGATTATGAGAACAAAGTTGCTACCTATGATGATTATTGTGATGACATGTATGCTATAAAGAATAATGATAACCATGAAACTTGCCACCATGATTTTAATTTTCAATTGGATTATGCCTCAAATGATAGTTATTTTGTTGAGTTTGCTCCCACTACTATTCATGAGAATAAATTTGCTTATGTGGAGAGTAATAAATTTTCTATGCTTGTGGATCATGAAAAGAATTGTGGCACCCCGGCTCAGAGTAAACCGGAACGCCCCGTATTCCAGCCCAGGGACAAGTCCTCTGGAATACGGCACTGTTGGCATAGAACAAATCAGCTCTTTATTACTATGGATATGGTTACAAAGGGTACATGGATTACATCGGCACGGCGACACTACGCCTGCCCGGGGTAGCTCTATGGTAATAGCGAAGTAACATCTCTCAGCAGCAGAACAGCGACGGCGGTGATGGACTCCACTCCGCAGGGACTCTGGCTAGAACGCGTCTCCTAGGTCGCAAACTCAGGATCCTCGACAAGCAAGCAATAATGGCATGACCTGCAAACTGGCATGACACGCCAGGTGAGTACTTTGAATGTACTCGCAAGCTCACAGCAAACATCAACATTAAGGCAAGGCAACATCATAGCAGTCAAGATTAACAAGCCTGGTTATCTAGCAAGGTAACTTCTGAAGTAAATGTAGTAAGGTAAAGCATATTAAGTAGTTTAATCCATACTCCGAGTAATCTCAGGATCCAATCCGAACCTGTACCAAGTCCATTCATGTGGTCATCCGACCACTCAACTCATAGCCATCCCATGGCTATCATATCATGTACCTGTTACCAATTGTACCACAAGACTGACAAGTTACTCTCGTTCGGGCTGTCTCATAACCCTCAGAATACTCATGATCCACCGAATACTTATCATCTTATGATGAGTTCTTCCATCATTATCATCACTACCAAGGTTGACCACCTAGTGAGGTCTGGACGGACTGTCCAATACCGTGGACACGGCTATTCGAATAGATTTTACACTCTGCAGAGGTTGCGCACTTTACCCACACCATGGAGCACCTGACCTCGTGATCCCATTCGGGTGGACCAGCGTTGCTCCAACGAAACCTGCCTAACCCGTGACTCTCCCATCGTACCACCGGCAATCACACTCCCCCGGAGTCCTGCCCTGGGTGGCCCCTGTGTCACCGCGTGACACCTGCCACCGTCGTGGCCAAACTAAACTGTCCCAAACGGGGACCTGGATCCAAATAACTCAACTGGGCTCACAAGGTTATCGCCGCCTACCGGGCCAGGATAGCGTGCACGCATAACCTTCCCTGTCGGGTGATACTGGTGAAAGAGCACGCGATCAGACCAAGTCAAGGCCGTCCCATACCGGCAAATGTGGCTGCACGGATAAGTCCGGACAGGTGACTCAAGGTCAACCATGAAATATCTAATCCCCGAATAATATTTCTGTCATGGCTGACACTCCGATAACCAGTATACTTAAGCCACTACTATTACTCATCTCCACGAACTACCGAATGAACTCCAGAATAATCATAGACAGTGATCTCAATATCATAGTATCAACAAGTGGGTAAGCTACTAGTCACTATCAATCCGGTATTTAACATGATAGTCACCTATCCAGGAAATAACTCTGACATTGCATAATCCAATCCACTTCACAAATAACTCATACTTGTTGTTAAAGTAAATAGTTAAACTATGATATTGCAATGCAATGATGCAGATGAGAGTTGTGGCTTGCCTGGGGGTGAAGGAATCATCGGGAAGGAGTGCGGAGAGGCCGCGGAGTTGATTGCCGGAAACAGTTCTCTCTCGGAGAGGGCTGTTTACGGGCAAGGGCAAAATGGTCATTTCCACAGTGGGACCACATAGTGAAAATGATACCACCACGACGGGCTCGAAGAGACGAAGAAGTGGGCTTTGGAATCACCTCGATCGGAGTTAGGATCAAAAAGTTGTAGCAGTTTTACTACCAGGGACCTTTCTGTAATATAAATACTTGCATACGGGTCCTCATTCGTTTTTCTGTGGAAAAGATTAAATGACTCTGTGCTGCTGGGCCGTGTTTGGCCGAAACTGGCCGCAGCCGGAGCGCCAGCTGATCCGCGGGCTATTGCCGCAGCTGGGCCGGCCCACTCGCTCCCCCCCCAACACTTATCCAGCGTGGCGAGGCGGGACCGAGCGGCTGGCTCGCTGACGCGCCGGGCCCGCGCAGGCTCCCTCTCTCTCCTCCCGCTCCTCTCCTTCCTCCCGTCGCCCATCCGCAGAGCAGAGGAGAAGCGCCGGTGCCGGCGCTCGTCTGACCGGCTCCGGCCACCGTTTCCGGTGTTCCGGGTACCGGCGAGCTCAGGACAAGGCGGCGCATCCATCCACGCATAGCACGAACGCCGAGGAGCACTAGGGCGAGCGGGGCGATAACCGCGGCGGACGGCGGCTTCTGCCGAGTCTGGCACGAGGCTGCGGGCCTCCGGCGACCGAGGGAAGGAGAAGGGGGACTCCACCGAAGCTCAGGGAGGCGGGTGGTGGTAGAGAAAAGAAGGGAGGGGGCCGGCACTCCGCGAATTTAGCAGAAGAGGGGCGGCGGCCATGGCGGCGGTGGTGGCAAGGGGAGCTCCTGGAGCTCGTGCAAGTGACCGAAGAGGACTGGGAGAGCGAGGTGGAGAGGATGGTCAGGTACAGAGGGGCTCGGGAGCCCTTTTATAGGCGCGACGACGGAGGGGATGAGCACGCCGTCGTGGCGTTCCTATCATCGCACTGGAGCTGCAGAGTGGCGTGGCTGGCAGCTAGCGGCGTCGAGGAGCTTCGCGGAGGAGCGGAGAGGGCGCTGGCAAAGTCGGCAGGGCTCGGGGTTGGCCGTATACGGCGGCCCATGTGCGGGTACAGTGCGCCGTGGCCGCTCGTCGGCTAGCTCCGGCGAGGAGGTTTCGGGAGGGGGCAGAGGGTCGAGGGCGACAGGAGCGAGCAGGGGAGTCAGGTCGGCATGCTCGGACGCGAGAAAACCGTCGAGGCGGAGATGCCCGACGAGTCCCGACGCGCAGAGCGCGCCAACGCTGCCAGAGCGCGTGAAATGACATGCCAAGGGGGCAGTCACCACGGGCACTGGCAAAGATAGAACAAGAGGGGCCGGAAGGAGTTGTCTGATGACTAGTCCCTGCATCAATGAGCCTGAGAGAGTTGATGGAGAGACTAGAGGAGCTGTGAGATGAAGTTAGGCTTCACTGAAACTTTGCTGTATCATACTGAATCATGATACAGTGATCAACAGAGATGTGCTTAGAGCCAAATAAGTTGTCTGGGATGTTTAGATGAGGAAGGACTATAATCCTGGGGGTTTTGGAAGTAATTGGATCAATATACATCATAGTTGCTTTGCAACAGCACAATTGGTCCAGAATCAAGATCATGATGGTGCACTCAAATGAAGAAGCCAATTGAGCTGAAATTTGTCAAGGCAGGCTTATTTAGACATATGAAGATGCTGTAAAAATTTCATACCAAATGGACATGCCAAAATGGTACTTCCTTCACAGCTATCCTCTCTGTCCAGAAACTTGGAATAATTCTAGAGAATTATTGGGAAGATTAATTGAGCCCAAATTTGGTGTAGAGGTGATATATGGGTAGAATCATGTTCTGGAAATTATTCATGAATTATGGAGCAATAAAAATTATAGTTGCTTCACAACCCATAATAATTACCAGAAACAAAGATTTGATGCTGTGATCACATAGATGATTTAATAAGGTTTAAACTTGGTGGAGAGTCATGATTTGGGAATATGAAGATTCTTACAAAATTTCAACTCATTTGGATACACCTAGCTAGCACTTGCTTCACAAAGATTCCAGTTGCCCAGAAACTTTGGAAATTAGCCAAGAGAGATTTATTATCCAAATAAAGTTGAATTTTGGCATGTGGCAATGATATGGATAGGAAAGAGTTCACAAAAAGTTTGAGAGCAAGCAAGAAAATATAAAGGGTACTTGCTTCTCAAACTGCCAGCTGGGGCAGAATCAGAAAAGGAATATTTGTGAAATATTTTTGGGCATGGCAAGGAATATTTTGACATATCTGTATAAGATATGTCCCAAAGGATTTATGGGAATTATTTGAGAATTTTGGGAATGATAGAAATATGAGTTGCTTCACAACTCAGGGCAAACAGGGTTATTCCTTTAATAGAAAAAGGAATATTCCCAAGAAAAGAATATTGGGATTGGTCCAAAATGGAAATGACAAGGTCTTGGGATGGTTTTGAAGTTGGCAAGCCACTCGGGAAGAAAAATGAAGGGTGATCCATCCAGGTTTCAAGACCACTAAGTCACAGAAAAGCAAATCCGGACCAAAATTAAAAGCAAAAGAAAATGGGCAAAATCCAGGGTGTTACAAACCTACCCCCCTTAAAGAAATCTTGTCCTCGAGATTTGGTTGCTCATGGATCGAACATGAATAGTTCCACTTGAGGAAACTTTTTCTAACTCGGGTTTCCTTTTTGCCTTTGTATAATGTTCCTACTGAATTTCATATGACTGACTGCCTTGCTTCGGGGTGGTTTGCTTTACTGGAACCTTTTCTGGCAAATCTTAACTCATAGGTTACTCTGACTCCAATCCTTTTATGTCTGCTATCTTGTCTGAGACAATAAATTATCCGGACCGAACTATGTGCCCTTCTCGTAAATCCGAGGGTGGTTCCTCATGGACGTGTCGTGACAGAGTCCAGTACGAACGACCGTTCACTGAGTTGTGAACAGATCCTCTTGGTGGACACGAAATCTTTTACTCATTGCATTGGGTGACTTCAAATGGATGTATGTCCTCCAGGCTCAAAACAGTACTATGAATCATATCGTTCTCCTGACGGAATCTAACTTCTTGCACGGATAGCTGGGTCATCTTGGGTATCTTCACTGTCTCGGGTATAGCGCTTCTACCAAATATTTGATTGTCACCTGTCGTGACCAGCATAAAGGTGTACGGTCTTATAGTGATATTATCCATAGACTTGACTGACAGTGGTCCTGGCAGCAGAATCTTGTTCACGGCAGGTTAGTCTTTAACTGATTCCCATCCATGAGGACACATACTTCGAGACTGTTGTTCATCCTTCTGACCACATAGTCTGTCGGTATTTCTATGTGGATGGTAGGCCGTGTAATGCTTTAACATGGTTGCTGAATTTGAACTGCTGGATTAATCTTTAGGCTGACCTGACCAGCTTGGTTGCCCTCTTCTGACAATTCTGAGCATATTTGGTTGGCTGGGCGGGTTGTCTCGATATGGGGTCCTTGCGAATGGAATAGACCCCGTGGGTGTGTGCCCATGGTGGTCGGTATCGAACCCGACTGCTCTGAGTATCTGTACCACGTTGACTTTGCAACCATTATCATACCTTGATGGCCAATCTTGCTCCTTTATTATAGTTCTCCTTGCCTGGATCCTTTGCTGAAAGAACTTGGCCTAATATGCTCTTGATTCTCCGTGTGACCATAGGTGTTATCAGGTGCAATATTCCGGCATGCATATTACTTTACAAGTTGTGGCTGTGGGGTAACGACCGTCTGAACCCTTAGATAAAACCAGCAAATAAACCAGTAGCCACCAGAATGGTCTTTACAACTCAGATCTGGGACATTACTGGAGTAACTCAACCCCGACTCAAGACAGCTGAAAAGCAGCTCAGAGCATGAGACGGTTTCGATAAGAAGAAAGTAGCAACTCCCTAAGACGGCTGAAAAAATAGCTCAGAGCATAGGGTCATTGCTACGAAGAGAAATTCAACAGCTGCCCGAGACGGCCGAAAAGCAGCTCAGAACACGGACAGTTGTTGACAAGAGAAATAAAAATCGGCATCCACCCCGGACGGCTGGAAACAGCTCAGAACATAGGCGTGGTGCCATTACCAAAGAAAAACAGGCAAGGGTTCATCCGTGTTCCATACAGCTCACTATTATGCATACTTGTATGAGCATAATAATTTGAACATATCGGAGATAACACAGAGCAATGCTATAAGGCATATACCAAATTGTCGTCTTGCTTCATAGGTTGTTGGTCATCACACTGAAGTGTATAACTGGCATTCTTCTCTTCTTACATAGCTCATGCAATAGTCAGATCCTCACCAAGCTGGCATCATTGTATGAGTAACCCATATGACCTTGGCAGCATGTCCACCATATCTATGAAAACATGTGTTGCTGGCCACTTGATTCCCGAGGCAAGCTTGTGTCCTGACTGATTTTTGCCTTCAGGCCAATTGTTGTGGATCTGACCCTGCATCGGAAGATTTCCATGTGTCGTATCGACGAAGACACAGGAATCCTTGCGTTGCACGCTTCTCAGATAGCTTGTTCAGAAAGACTGGGTTGCTTACGCCGAAAATTTCTTTAGGTCATGTGCGGACTAGGTGCATATATATATATATATATATATATATATATATATATATATATATATATATATATATATATATATATATATCCCTTAAGGTTTCTACTGTCGGTTACTCGTTGTATGCAACAGGGTATTCGGCTATCCTTCTTGATGAACACTATGTTCATAACACATTCTGGCTTGATTCTAGGACATTGCAGGGTTCAAATTGTACTCATAGCAGACTCAAACCCTGTATATATGAATCCTACCTTTGGCATAGAATGCACTGTGGATCATATACAACTTGCCTTCTTGCGGATGCGATCATTACTGCTGTGAAAGTTGCGCTGATGTATACTTGATGCTGATAATTAATCCGGCTAGGATATCATTTGTATTCAGGCCCGATATTCCCAATATAGCACAGTCGGCTGAAAATTTCATATTGCTGAGCTGAGCTTCCACATGACTGTCTCTTCACTAACTCTTTAAGTTCAGGGTCGGTGAGCAACTTCCATAAGGGGAAAATAAGGTAACACCAAGGGCCCAAAAACAACAAAAGAAACGACTAAACAAAAGCACACAAGGCAGCAAGATCACACACACAAGCAACATGCATTCCTACTTAAGTACACAAATCTCGCAAGAATTCTGGTATTACGGTCTAACATGATGTGGCGATGTGCACGAAAGTGAATCAATATGTGGAAGAAAATTGGTGTAAACAAGGCTACACCAAATACGAGCTTAACACGGATGGAACCGGTGGCGAGGACGAACTTGGTGGTCGGGGTCGGAACACAGAAGTTACGACCACATCATCATCAAGCATACAGAAGAAAACCGTACACGTCCAAAGAATAGGTGGCGGAATGAGATAGTGGTGGAAAGAAAAGCTTGCAGGCATTGCCCTTTTCTGATAACAAGGATCAGTAAGGGTTACCGAAACGGCTAGTGGAATGGCATGATCCGGGATAGAACTTGTCTATCACTGATACGATAGGGTGACTGAAGAGAATATATTGGTGTGGTACCGGTGCATCAATCCGACAAAGGATCGACATCACCAAGCGCCTTGGCATCACTCCGCTGGGACGAAGATGACACCACACCAAGGAACAAATATGCAAACTAGAGAGCACAGGTAGGGAATCGAAACCGATGCCACCTCCACTCACCAGATCCATCGTTAGTGATATAATATCTAGTCTATATGCATGCTATGCAACAAACAAATGCAACAAACAAGTGCAGCAAACCAACTGGGTCCTAAACTACCGGTTACTAACGCTCGCGCCTAGACCACGCGTCGTATAGCCAGACCTGCTCTGATACTAACTTCTGTGGCACCCCGGCTCAGAGTAAACAGGAACGCCCCGTATTCCAGCCCAGGGACAAGTCCTCTGGAATACGGCACTATTGGCATAGAACAAATCAGCTCTTTATTACTATGGATATGGTTACAAAGGGTACATGGATTACATCGGCACGGCGACACTACGCCTGCCCGGGGTAGCTCTATGCTAACAGTGAAGTAACATCTCTCGGCAGCGGAACAGCGACGGCGGTGATGGACTCCACTCCGCAGGGACTCTGGCTAGAACGCGTCTCCTAGGTCGCAAACTCAGGATCCTCAATAAGCAAGCAATCATGGCATGACCTGCAAACTGGCATGACACGCCAGGTGAGTACTTTGAATGTACTCGCAAGCTCACAGCAAACATCAACATTAAGGCAAGGCAACATCATAGCAGTCAAGATTAACAAGCCTGGTTATCTAGCAAGATAACTTCTGAAGTAAATGCAGTAAGGTAAAGCATATTAAGTAGTTTAATCCATACTCCGAGTAATCTCAGGATCCAATCCGAACCTGTACCAAGTCCATTCATGTGGTCATCCGACCACTCAACTCATAGCCATCCCATGGCTATCATATCATGTACCTGATACCAATTGTACCACAAGACTGACAAAGTTACTCTCGTTCGGGATGTCTCATAACCCTCAGAATACTCATGATCCACCGAGTACTTCTGATCTTATGATGAGTTCTTCCATCATTATCATCACTACCATGGTTGACCACCTAGTGAGGTCTGGACGGACTGTCCAATACCGTGGGCACGGCTATTCGAATAGATTTTACACTCTGCAGAGGTTGCGCACTTTACCCACACCATGGAGCACCTGACCTCGTGATCCCATTCGGGTGGACCAGCGTTGCTCCAACGAAACCTGCCTAACCCGTGACTCTCCCATCGTACCACCGGCAATCACACTCCCCCGGAGTCCTGCCCTGGGTGGCCCCTGTGTCACCGCGTGACACCTGCCACCGTCGTGGCCAAACTAAACTGTCCCAAACGGGGACCTGGATCCAAATAACTCAACTGGGCTCACAAGGTTATCGCCGCCTACCGGGCCAGGGTAGCGCGCACGCTTAACCTTCCCTGTCGGGCGGTACCGGTGAAAGAGCACGCGATCAGACCAAGTCAAGGCCGTCCCATACCGGCAAATGTGGCTGCACGGATAAGTCCGGACAGGTGACTCAAGGTCAACCATGAAATATCTAATCCCCGAATAATATTTCTGTCATGGCTGACACTCCGATAACCAGTATACTTAAGACACTGCTATTACTCATCTCCACGAACTACCGAATGAACTCCAGAATAATCATAGACAGTGATCTCAATATCATAGTATCAACAAGTGGGTAAGCTACTAGTCACTATCAATCCGGTATTTAACATGATAGTCACCTATCCAAGAAATAACTCTGACATTGCATAATCCAATCCACTTCACAAATAACTCATACTTGTTGTTAAAGTAAATAGTTAAACTATGATATTGCAATGCAATGATGCCGATGAGAGTTGTGGCTTGCCTGGGGGTGAAGGAATCATCGGGAAGGAGTGCGGAGAGGCCGCGGAGTTGATTGCCGAAAACAGTTCTCTCTCGGAGGGGGCTGTTTACGGGCAAGGGCAAAATGGTCATTTCCAAAGTGGGACCACATAGTGAAAATGATACCACCACGACGGGCTCGAAGAGACGAAGAAGTGGGCTTTGGAATCACCTCGATCGGAGTTAGGATCAAAAAGTTGTAGCAGTTTTACTACCAGGGACCTTTCTGTAATATAAATACTTGCATACGGGTCCTCATTCGTTTTTCTGTGGAAAAGATTAAATGACTTTGTGCTGCTGGGCCGTGTTGGGCTGAAACTGGCCGCAGCCGGAGCGCCAGCTGATCCGCGGGCTACTGCTGCAGCTGGGCCGGCCCACTCGCTCCCCCCCCCAACACTTATCCAGCGTGGCGAGGCGGGACCGAGCGGCTGGCTCGCTGACGCGTCGGGCCCGCGCTGGCTCCCTCTCTCTCCTCCCGCTCCTCTCCTTCTTCCCGTCGCCCGTCCGCAGAGCAGAGGAGAAGCGCCGGCGCCGGCGCTCGTCTGACCGGCTCCGGCCACCGTTTCCGGTGTTCCTGGTACCGGCGAGCTCAGGACAAGGCGGCGCATCCATCCACGCATAGCACGAACGCCGAGGAGCACTAGGGCGAGCGGGGCGATAACCGCGGCGGACGGCAGCTTCTGCCGAGTCTGGCACGAGGCTGCGGGCCTCCGGCAACCGAGGGAAGGAGCAGGGGGACTCCACCGAAGCTCAGGGAGGCGGGTGGTGGTAGAGAAAAGAAGGGAGGGGGCCGACACTCCGCGAATTTAGCAGAAGAGGGGCGGCGGCCATGGCGGCGGTGGTGGCAAGGGGAGCTCCTGGAGCTCGTGCAAGTGGCCGGGGAGGACTGGGAGAGCGAGGTGGAGAGGATGGTCAGGTAGAGAGGGGCTCGGGAGCCCTTTTATAGGCGCGACGACGGAGGGGATGAGCACGCCGCCGTGGCGTTCCTATCATCGCACTGGAGCTGCAGAGTGGCGTGGCTGGCAGCTAGCGGCGTCGAGGAGCTTCGCGGAGGAGTGGAGAGGGCGCTGGCAAAGTCGGGAGGGCTCAGGGTTGGCCGTATACGGCGGCCCATGTGCGGGTACAGTGCGCCGTGGCCGCTCGTCGGCTAGCTCCGGCGAGGAGGTTTCGGGAGGGGGCAAAGGGTCGAGGGCGACAGGAGCGAGCAGGGGAGTCAGGTCGGCATGCTCGGACGCGAGAAAACCGCCAAGGCGGAGATGCCCGACGAGTCCCGACGCGCAGAGCGCGCCAACGCTGCCAGAGCGCGTGAAATGACATTCCAAGGGGGCAGTCACCACGGGCACTGGCAAAGATAGAACAAGAGGGGCCGCAAGGAGTTGTCTGATGACTAGTCCCTGCATCAATGAGCCTGAGAGAGTTGATGGATCGACTAGAGGAGCTGTGAGATGAAGTGAGGCTTCACTGAAACTTTGCTGTATCAGACTGAATCATGATACAGTGATCAACAGAGATGTGCTTAGAGCCAAATAAGTTGTCTGGGATGTTTAGATGAGGAAGGACTATAATCCTGGGGGTTTTGGAAGTAATTGGATCAATATACATCATAGTTGCTTTGCAACAGCACAATTGGTCCAGAATCAAGATCATGATGGTGCACTCAAATGAAGAAGCCAATTGAGCTGAAATTTGTCAAGGCAGGGTTATTTGGACATATGAAGATGCTGTAAAAATTTCATACCAAATGGACATGCCAAAATGGTACTTCCTTCACAGCTATCCTCTCTGTCCAGAAACTTGGAAAAATTCTAGAGAATTATTGGGAAGATTTATTGAGCCCAAATTTGGTGGAGAGGTGATATATGGGTAGAATCATGTTCTGGAAATTATTCATGAATTATGGAGCAATAAAAATTATAGTTGCTTCACAACCCATAATAATTACCAGAAACAAAGATTTGATGCTGTGATCACATAGATGATTGAATAAGGTTGAAACTTGGTGGAGAGTCATGATTTGGGAATATGAAGATTCTTGCAAAATTTCAACTCATTTGGATACACCTAGCTAGCACTTGCTTCACAAAGATTCCAGTTGCCCAGAAACTTTGGAAATTAGCCAAGAGAGATTTATTATCCAAATAAAGTTGAATTTTGGCATGTGGCAATGATATGGATAGGAAAGAGTTCACAAAAAGTTTGAGAGCAAGCAAGAAAATATAAAGGGTACTTGCTTCTCAAACTGCCAGCTGGGGCAGAATCAGAAAAGGAATATTTGTGAAATATTTTTGGGCATGGCAAGGAATATTTTGACATATCTGTATAAGATATGTCCCAAAGGATTTATGGGAATTATTTGAGAATTTTGGGAATGATAGAAATATGAGTTGCTTCACAACTCAGGGCAAACAGGGTTATTCCTTTAATAGAAAAAGGAATATTCCCAAGAAAAGAATATTGGGATTGGTCCAAAATGGAAATGACAAGGTCTTGGGATGGTTTTGAAGTTGGCAAGCCACTCGGGAAGAAAAATGAAGGGTGATCCATCCAGGTTTCAAGACCACTAAGTCACAGAAAAGCAAATCCGGACCAAAATTAAAAGCAAAAGAAAATGGGCAAAATCCAGGGTGTTACAAGAATGCTTTATGTGATAGCTATATTGTTTAATTCATTCATGATGCTACTGAAAATTATTATGAGAGAGGAACATATGCTTTTACATATTGTAATAATATCAAGTTTCCTCTCTATGTGTTGAAAATTTTGAAGTTTTGCTTGTTTTGCCTTCCTATGCTAGTTGATTCTTGTTCCCATAAAATGTTTGCTCACAAAATGTCTATGTCTATGCATAGGAAGTGGGTTAGACTTAAATGTGCTAGTCATATGCTTCAAGATGCTCCCATTATGTTTCAAATCTTCTCTTTTATATGAGCATCATCGAAATCATCATGCCTAGCTAAAAAGGCACTAAAGAAAAGCGCTTGTTGGGAGACAACCCAATATTTAACCCTACTGTTTTTGTGTGTTAACATGATTAGGCTACTGTAGTAATCATGTTTTATAGCTTTTGTTTGAATAAAGTGCCAAGTAAAGCCTTTGGGATAGTGTGGATGATAGTTGACTTGATTCTGTGCAAAAACAGAAACTTTTGCGTCCAGTACAGAAATTCCTATCTTTTATTGGAACATGGAAAAATTCTTAAATTTTTAAAGTTTATTGACATACAAATTTTCTACGTTTTCCTAAGTTTTCAGAATATTTGGAGTTACATAAGTATTACCTTAATTCAGATCTTTACAGACTGTTCTGTTTTTGACAGATTCTGTTTTCGATGCATAGTTTGCTTGTTTCCTAGTTTCTATGGCTTATGTTGCTCAATATAAATTGTAGAAATCATAGGATACAGTAGGTATCATGTGATAAAAATTTTGAATCTTGTCTTGACAGTACCAAAGTGAATGATTAGTTTTATCATACTAACCCATCTCACCAAGCTCCGTTAAGTTTTGTGTGATTGAAGTTTTCAAGTTTTGGGTGAGATATCGATATGAGGAGAATAAGGAGTGACAAGACCCTAATCTTGGGGATTCCCAAGTCACCCCAAGGTAATATTCAAGGAAGATCCAAGCAACTAAGCTTGGGGATGTCCCGGAAGGCATCCCCTCTTTCGTCTTCAACATTATCGGTAACCTTACTTGGAGCTATATTTTTATTCGTCACATGATATGAGTTTTGCTTGGAGTGTCATTTTCTTTTATTAGGATTTGCTTTATGTTATTTAGAGTAATGTATTTAGAGTAATGTTTTGCATCTTTTATTTCAATAAAAGTGTTAAGTTTAGTCTTTACCATGCTTATTTTGCACGTCTATATGTTGCTGTTTTGAAAAAAGAAAGTTTTCTATTGTTGTCTGAATTCTTCTAGAAATTCAGAACATGATAAAATCTTGAAATTTTTACACAATGAGTAACAACAAATTATATACAGTTTACTAATTTTTCAGAATTTGTGGAGTTAGGAAAGTATGAGTACAATTGCACTCTTTATAGACTGTCCTGTTTAAACAGATTGCTGTTATGTTTGCATTGTTTGCATATGTTTGCTTGTTTAATGATTCTATTTGAGGATAGGAGTATTAAATATGCAGAGGCATTTAGTATGCAATGTCAAATAATAACTTTAGTGAATTGCTACAGTAGAGAATGATAAGGTTTTGCATTTGATTTATACTAACTTTTCTCATGAGTTCTTGTTGAGTTTTGTGTGGATGAAGTTTTTAAGATTTAGGGAAACCGTGATATAAAAGGAATTAAGGAGACACAAAAGCTCAAGCTTGGGGATGCCCAAGGCATCCTTAGTTAATATTTCAAGAAGTCTCAAGCGTCTAAGCTTGGGGATGCCCCGGTTGGCATCCCACCTTTCTTCTTCAACAATGATTGGTTAGTATCGGTTGAGCCTAAGTTTTTACTTCTTCACATGATGTGTGCTATTTTTAGAAAGTCATTTTATTTTTGTTTTGCTCGCTGTTTTAATAAAATACTTAGATCTGAAATTTTTAAATAAGAGAGAATCTTCACATAGCTAATTAATTATTCAACTACTCATTGATCTTCGCTTATATCTTTTTGGAGTAGTTTGTCAGTTGCTCTAGTGCTTCACTTATATCTTTTTAGAGCACGGCGGTGGTTTTATTTTGAAGAAATTGATGAGCTCTCATGCTTCACTTATATTGTTTTGAGAGTCCCTAAATAGCATGGTAATTTGCTTAGGTTATGAATTTAGTCCTAATATGATGGGCATCAAAGAGGGATATAATAAAAACTTTCATATAAAGTGCATTGAATACTATGTGAAGTTTGATTCCTTATGATTGTTTTGAGATATAAAGATGGTGATATTAGAGTCATGCTAGCGAGTATTTGTGGATTGGTAGAAATACTTGTGTTAAAGTTTGTGATTCCCATAGCATGCACGTATGGTGAACCGTTATGTGATGAAGTTAGAGCATGATTTATTTATTGATTGTCTTCCTTATGAGTGGCGGTCGGGGACGAGCGATGGTCTTTTCCTACCAATCTATCCCCCTAGGATCATGCGTGTAGTACTTTGTTTCGATAGCTAATAGACTTTTGCAATAAGTATGTGAGTTCTTTATGACTAATGATGAGTCCATGGATTATACGCACTCTCACCCTTCCACCATTGCTAGCCTCTCTAGTACCGCGCAACTTTTGCCGGTGCACTACACCCACCATATACCTTCCTCAAAACAGCCACCATACCTACCTATTATGGCATTTCCATAGCCATTCTGAGATATATTGCCATGAAACTTCCACCATTTCGTTTATTATGACACGCTTCATCATTGTCATATTGCTTTGCATGATCATGTAGTTGACATCGTATTTGTGGCAAAGCCACCATTCATATTTTTTTTATACATGTCACTCTTGAGTCATTGCACATCCTGGTACACTGCCAGAGGCATTCATATAGAGTCATATATTTGTTCTAAGTATCGAGTTGTAATTCTTGAGTTGTAAGTAAATAAAAGTGTGATGATCATCATTATTAGAGCATTGTCCCATGTGAGGAAAGGATGATGGAGACTATGATTCCCCCACAAGTCGGGATGAGACTCCGGACGAAAAAAAAGAAAAAAAAAGGAAAAAAAAGAGGCCAAAGAGCCCAAAATAAGAAAAATGAGAGAAAAGAGAGAGGGGGCAATGCTACTATCCTTTTTCCACACTTGTGCATCAAAGTAGCACCATGATCTTCATGATAGAGAGTCTCCTATATTGTCACTTTCATATACTAGTGGGAATTTTTCATTATAGAACTTGGCTTGTATATTCCAATGATGGGCTTCCTCAAATTGCCCTAGGTCTTCGTGAGCAAGCGAGTTGGATGCACACCCACTTAGTTTCTTTTGAGCTTTCATACACTTATAGCTCTAGTGCATCCGTTGCATGGTAATCCCTACTCACTCACATTGATATCTATTGATGGGCATCTCCATAGCCCGTTGATACGCCTAGTTGATGTGAGACTATCTCCTTCTTTTTGTCTTCTCCACAACCACCATATTCTATTCCACCTATAGTGCTATGTCCATGGCTCACTCTCATGTTTTGCGTGAAAGTTGAAAAAGTTTGAGAACATCAAAAGTATGAAACAATTGCTTGGCTTGTCATCGGGGTTGTGCATGATTTAATACTTTATGTGATGAAGATGGAGCATAGCCAGACTATATGATTTTGTAGGGATCACTTTCTTTGGCCATGATATTTTGAGAAGACATGATTGCTTTATTAGTATGCTTGAAGTATTATTGTTCTTTATGTCAATATTAAACTTTTATTTTGAATCTTATGGATCTGAATATTCGTGCCACAATAAAGAAAATTACATGGATAAATATGTTAGGTAGCATGCCACATCAAAAATTCTGTTTTTATCATTTACCTACTCGAGGACGAGCAGGAATTAAGCTTGGGGATGCTTGATACGTCTCCAACGTATCTATAATTTTTTATTGTTCCATGCTATTATATTATTCATCTTGGATGTTTTATATGCATTTATATGCTATTTTATATTATTTTTGGGACTAACCTATTAACCTAGATCCCAGTGCCAGTTTCTGTTTTTTCCTTGTTTTTGAGTTTTATAGAAAAGGAATACCAAACGGAGTCCAAACCAGTTGAAACTTTACGATGATTTTTTATGGACCAGAAGAAGCCCACGGAGTATCGGAGATTGACTAGAGTTGCCACGAGGCATCCACAAGGGTGGAGGGCGCGCACCCCCCTACCTTGCCGCTGCCTCGTGGACCCCCCTGACTTGAAACCGGCGCCAAAAATTCCTATAAATCCAGGAACCCCCAGAAAGAAACCTAGATCGGGAGTTCCGGCGCCGCAAGCCTCTGTAGCCACAAAAAACCAATCGGGAGCCCATTCCAGCCCCCTGTCGGAGGGGGAAACCATCACTGGTGGCCATCTTCATCATCCCGGCGGTCTCCATGATGAGGAGGGAGTAGTTCACCCTCGGGGCTGAGGGTATGTACCAGTAGCTATGTGTTTGATCTTTCTCTCTCGTGTTCTTGATATGGCACGATCTTGATGTACCGCGAGCTTTGTTACTATAGTTGGATCATATGGTGTTTCTCCCCCTCTATCTTCTTGTAATGAATTGAGTCTTGCTCTTTGAGGTTTCGTTATGTTGGATTGAGTATTGGATTTGAGAACACTTGATGTATGTCTTGCGATGGGATATCTGTGGTGACAATGGGATGTTCTATTGATGCACTTGATGTATGTTTTGGCACTCAACTCGCGGATTCCCGAGGTGACATTGGGGTAATCTATGCATAGGGGTTGATGCATGTTTTCGTCATACGTTCTCCGATAGAAACTTTGTAGTGATTCTTTGTTGCACGTTGAGGGATTGTTATGTGATCCAATTATGTTATCATTGTTGAGAGAACTTGCACTAGTGAAAGTATGAACCCTAGGCCTTGTTTCTAAGCATTGCGATACCGTTTTTGCTCACCTTTGTTACTTGCTACCTTGTTGTTTTTATATTTTTAGATTACAAAAACATATATCTACCATCCATATGTATCACCATCTCTTCGCCGAACTAGTGCACCTATACAATTTACCATTGTATTGGGTGTGTTGGGGACACAAGAGACTCTTTGTTATTTGGTTGCAGGGTTGTTTGAGAGGGACCATCTTCATCCTACGTCTCCCACAGATTGATAAACCTTAGGTCATCCACTTGAGGGAAATTTTCTACTGTCCTACAAAACTCTGCACTTGGAGGCCCAACAACATCTACAAGAAGAAAGGTTGCGTGGTAGACATCAAGAGGCAAGAGTTCAAGCTTGGGGATGCCCAAGGCACCCCAAGTAAATATCCAAGGAGACTCAAGCATCTAATCTTGGGGATGCCCCGGAAGGCATCCTATCTTTCTTCAACAAGTATCGGTATGTTTTCGTCTTTGTTTCGTTCACGTGATATGCGTAAATCTTGGAGCGTTTTTTGTGTTTAGTTTTCACTTTTCTTTTTTGCACCATACTGGTATGAGATAGTCCATGGTTGATTTGTAGAATGCTCATTGCACTTCACTTATATCTTTTGATTATGGTTTTATAGAATGCTTCATGTGCTTCACTTATATCATTTGAAGTTTGGATTGCCTGTTTCTCTTCACATAGAAAACCGTTATTCATAGAATGCTCTTTTGCTTCACTTATATTTTTTACAGCATGGTCTTTTATATAAATAATTAAACTCTCTTGCTTCACTTATATCTATTTAGAGAGTCAACATGAATTCGTCAAATGCATGGTTAGTCATAAAATCCTACATAAAACTTATGGATCACTGAATATGATATGTTTGATTCCTTGCAATAGTTTGCGATATAGAGATGGTAATATGTGGGAGGTACTAGTAAACGGTTGTGGTTAGTAGGAATATTGGTGTTAAGGTTTATGATTCCCGAAGCATGCACGTATAGTCTCTCGTTATGCTATAAAGTTGGAGCATGATTTATTATTGATTGTCCTCCTTATGAGTGGCTGTCGGGGACGAGCGATGGTCTTTTCCTACCAATCTATCCCCCTAGGGGCATGCGTAGTAGTACTTTGCTTCGAGGGCTAATAAACTTTTGCAACAAGTATATGAGTTCTTTATGACTAATGTGAGTCCATGGATTATACACACTCTTACCTTTCCGCAATTTGCTAGCCTCTTCGGTACCGTGCATTTCCCTTTCTCACCTCGAGAGTCGGTTCAAACTTTGCCGGTGCATCCAAACCCCGTGGTATGATACGCTCTATAACACATAAGCCTTATTATATCGTCCTCAAAACAGCCACCACACCTACCTATTATGGCCTTTCGATATCCATTCCGAGATATATTGCCATGCAACTTCCATCACTTCCGTTTTGATGACTTGAGCATTCATTTTCATATTGCTTTGCATGATCGTAAGATAGCTAGCATCATATTTCCATGGCTTGTCCTTTTTTGATATCGTTGTTATGCTAGATCATTGCACATCCTGGTACACTGCCAGAGGCATTCATATAGAGTCATATTTTGTTCTAGGTATTGAGTTGTAATTTTTATTTCTTTTGAGTTGTAAGTAAATAGAAGTGTGATGATCATCATTATTCATTATTAGAGCATGCCCCAGTGAGGAATGGATGATGGAGACTATGATTCCCCCACAAGTCAGGATGAGACTCCGGACGAAGAGAGAAAAAAAAGAAGAAGAAAAGAGAAGAAAAAAGAAAGAAAAGAAAAAAAAAGAGAAGGGGCATTGTTACAATCCTTTACCACACTTGTGCTTCAAAGTAGCACCATGTTTTTCATATAGAGAGTCTCCTATTTAGTCACTTTCATATACTAGTGGGAATTTTTCATTATAGAACTTGGCTTGTAAATTCCGATGATGGGCTTCCTCAAATGCCCGAGGTCTTCCTGAGCAAGCAAGTTGGATGCACATCAACTTAGTTTTCATGTTGAGCTTTCATACACTTATAGCTCTTAGTGCATCCGTTGCATGGCAATCCCTACTCCTCGCATTGATATCAATTGATGGGCATCTCCATAGCCTGTTGGTTAGCCGCGTCGATGTGAGACTTTCTTACTTTTTTGTCTTCTCTATATTTACCCCTATCATCATACTCTATTCCACCCATAGTGCTATATCCATGGCTTGCACTCATGTATTGCGTGAGGGTTGAAAAAGCTAAAGAGCGTTAAAAAGTATGAACCAATTGCTTGGCTTGTCATCGGGGTTGTGCATGATAAATACTTTGTGTCAAGAAGACAGAGCATGACAACACTATATGATTTTGTAGGGATAGCTTTCTTTAGCGTTGATATTTTGAAAGACATGATTATTTGTTCGGATGCCTGAGTATTAATGTCTTTATGTCAAATTATAGACTATTGCTTTGAATCACTTATGTCTTAATATTCATGCCATGATTAGATATATGATCAAGATTATGCTAGGTAGCAATACACATCAAAAATTATCTTTTTTATCATTTACCTACTCGAGGACAAGCAGGAATTAAGCTTGGGGATGCTGATATCTCTCCGTCGTATCTATAATTTTTTATTGTTCCATGCCAATATTATACAACTTTTACATACTTTTGGCAACAATTTATATGATTTATTGGACTAACCTATTGATCCAGTGCCCAGTGCCAGTTCTTGTTTGTTGCATGTTTTTTATTTCGCAGAATATCCATATCAAACGAAGTCCAAACATGATAAAAATTTACGGAAAATTATTTTGGAATATATGTGATTTTTGGGAGGTGGAACCAACGCAAACGGAGGCCCATGGCCTCCACTACCCACCAGGGCGCGCCGGGCACCCCCTGGTGCGCCCAGGTGTCTTGTGCCCTCCCCATAAGTCGGTTGGAGCCCTTCTTCGCGCGCAAGAAAGATAATTTATGGGAAAAAATCGTGTAAAAATTTCAGCACAATCGGAGTTACGGATCTTCGGGAATTTAAGAAATGGTGAAGGGCCAAAAAACAGGAACGTGAAACAAAAGAGAACAGAGAGTGAGATCCAATCTCGGAAGGGCTCCCGCCCCTCCGCCGCCATGGAAGCCATGGACCAGAGGGGGAACTCTCCTCCCATCTCGGGGGGAAGCCAAGGAAGAAGAAGAAGGAGGGGGGCTCTCTCCCCCTCTCTCCCGGTGGCGCCGGAGTGCCGCCGGGGCAAGGATCGTGACGACGATCTACATCAACAACCTTGCTACCGTCGACACCAACTCTCTCCCCCTCTATGCAGCGTTGTAACACCTCTCTTCCCTGCTGTAATCTCTAATTAAAGATGGTGCTCAACTCCATATATTATTTCCCAATGATATTTGGCTATCCTATGATGTTTGAGTAGATCCGTTTTGTCCTATGGGTTAATCGTGATCATGGTTGGTATGATTGTATATTTTATTTATGGTGCTGCCCTACGGTGCCCTCCGTGTCGCGCAAACGTGAGGGGCCCCCGCTGTAGGGTGTTGCAATGTGTTAATGGTTTGCTTATGGTGGGTGGCGTGAGTGACAGAATACACAGACCCGAGTAAGTGGGCTATTGCGTATGGGAGTAAAGAGGACTTAATACTTAATGCTATGGTTGGGTTTCACAACCTTAATGATCTTTGGTAGTTGCGGATGCTTGCTAGAGTTCCAATCATAAGTGCATATGATCCAAGTAGAGAAAGTATGTTAGCTCATGCCTCTCCCTCATATAAAATTACAAGAATGATTACTGGTCTAGTTATCGATTGCCTAGGGACAAATGACTTTCTTGTTGACAAAAGCTATCCACTTTTATTATCTTGCAATTTACTCGTAGTTTTATTCTTGCAAAGTACTCGTAGTTTTATTCTTGAAAAATAGTTTCATATTTGTTTTAGGTAAAGCAAACGTCAAGTGTGCGTAGAGTTGTATCGGTGGTCGATAGAACTTGAATTAATATTTGTTCTACCTTTAGCTCCTCGTTGGGTTCGACACTCTTATTTATCGAAGAAGGCTAGAAACGATCCCCTATACTTGTGGGTTATCACTGCTAAAATCCCTAACTAGGCCCCCTCTGTAACTTAATGCAAGACATTTTTTGCATTTTAATTTAAACTGCAAAAAATTCCTACATTAAGTTACAGAGGATGTACTATATACATGTCATTTGTTGGGACCCTGTTAAAAACGTTGTAGCTCCCTTATGACGTCATTATGGGCTACTATCCAAGACTTTGTGAGGAATGCACACTTAGCAATTAGCTAGCTGTAATGTTTGGACCACATCATGAAGGTACACTTTCACGAGGAGCAGTTTTACTACTACAGTAAGAGTGGAGGAAGATTGTAATACTCCATATGGAGACATAGGCTACTAGGGATGTAAATTGTTAAACTATAGAACAATTCCAAATAGACGATATAATGTATGCCAATGATTACTTTTTGGAGACTTTAATGTTTGAGCTCCGCCTAAGATTTAGTTAGGTCACCTCTAATATGGACAATTTGCTAGTTAAGAAGTGAAAAGTTGACCAATCAGAAACCGTATGGATAGATGAACAACGAAAGTATAAGTATTGAACTACAATAATAGTATAAATTAATTAGTGCTGTAGCACCGTTAAATCACGCCATATCCCGCTAAAATCCCTAAATTGCACTCCCTATGTAACTTAATGTAAGATGTTTTTGTAGTTTAATTTAATCTTAAAACACTTTTTACATTGAGTTACAGATGTGGTACTATATATTCAGACCCTGTTAAAAACGTTGTAGTACCCTTATGGCTCGTTATAACCTACTCCAAAACTTTCTGAGCAGACATAGCCAGCAGTAATATTTGGACCACATCACAAAAGTACGCTTGCATTAGGGGCTGTTCCACTACTAATATGAGAGTGTAGATGATTGTAATACTCCATGTAGTGACATGGAGTTCTATTGGCGTAAAGTTTTAAACTATAGAACAATATTAAATAGGGGCTTTTGTCTACGCCCATGATTATATTTTGGGAACTATGATGTCTTAACTCCGCCTAAGATTTAGATAGGTCACCTCTAAGACGGTCAAATTAATAGAGGTTGTACTGTATGTTGAGTAGTGAAAAGTTGTTCCAAATTAACCATGCAGATACATGAACAATGAAAGTCTAAGTAGTCAACTATGGTAACATAACAACTTAATTGGCACTAAAGAACCATTAAATCACATTATATCCCACTAAAATCCCTAAATTGTACTCCCTCTGTAAGAATAACTGTAAAAATGTCACATTAAGTTATAGAGAATGTACTGTATAGTTGTAATTATTGGGACCCTGTTAAAAATGCTATAGTACCCTTATAACATGCTATTTAAAACTCTGGGAGCAATGCAAACATAGAAAGTAGAGAGTGGTAATATTTGGGCCACATCACAAAGGTACCCTTTCATCGGGAGTAGTTCTACTACTACAGTAAGAGTGGAGGAAGATTGTAATACTCCATATGTAGACATAGGCTGCAAGCGGTGTAAATATTGAAACCATAGAACAGTTGCAGATAGAGGATATCCTCTATGCCCATGATTATTTTTTGGAAACTGCAACGTTGGAACTTCGCCTAAGATTTAGATAGGTCACCTCTCATATGGATAATTTGCTAGTTGAGAAGTGAAAAGTTGAGCAATCACCAACCATACAGATACATGAACAATGAAACTCTAAGTAGTGAGCATGGTTAAGTCCTGCTTTATCCCGCTGAAATCCCTAATTGCACTCCCTTTGTAACAAAATGCAAGATGTTTTTGCTACATTAAGTTATGGAGGTTGTACTATATGGACGTCCTTTATTGATACCCTACTGAAAATACTATAGTACCCCTATGACGTCGTTATAGCTTGATATTCAAAACTTTCTTCACCGGGAGCAGTTCTACTACTACAGTAAGAGGGGAGGAAGAATGTAATACTCCATATGGAGACATAGGCTACTCGGGGTGTAAATTGGTAAAGTATAGAAAAATTCCAAATAGTGGATATATTCTACGACCATACTTTTTCGAAAACGTGAAGTCTAATCTCCATCAAAGATTTAGATAGGTCACCTCTAATATGAAAATTTTGTTGGGAAACGTAGTAATTTCAAAAAAAAAATCCTACGCACACACAGGATCATGGTGATGCATAGCAACGAGAGGGGAGAGTGTGTCCACGTACCCTCGTAGACCTCAAGCGGAAGCGTTAGCACAACGCGGTTGATGTAGTCGTATGTCTTCACGATCCGACCGATCCAAGTACCGAACGCATGGCACCTCCGAGTTCAGCACACGTTCAACTCGATGATGTCCCGCGAGCTCCGATCCAGCAAAGCTTCACAGGAGAGTTTCGCCAGCACGACGGCGTGGTGACGGTGATGATGATGCTACCGACGCAGGGCTTCGCCTAAGCACCGCTACGATATGATCGAGGTGGATTATGGTGGAGGGGGGCACCGCACACGGCTAAGAGATCAATGATCAATTGTTGTGTCTCTGGGGTGCCCCCCTGCCCCCGTATATAAAGGAGCTAGGGGGGAGGCGGCCGGCCAGGAGGAGGGCGCGCCAAGGGGGGGAGTCCTACTCCCATCGGGAGTAGGACTCCCTCTTTTCCTAGTTGGAGTAGGAGGGGGAAAGGAAGGGAGAGAGGAAGAGAAGGAAAGGGGAGCGCCGCCCCCCCCCCCCCCTTCCTTGTCCAATTCGGACTAGAGGGGGAGGGGGCGCGCGTCTGCCCTTGGCCGCCCCTCCTCTTCTCCCACTAAGGCCCATGAGGTCCAATTAACTCCCCGGGGGGTTCCGGTAACCCCGCGGTACTCCGGTATATGTCCAAAACCTTCCGGAACCTTTCCGTTGTCCGAACATAGTCGTCCAATATATCGATCTTTACGTCTCAACCATTTCGAGACTCCTCGTCATGTCCGTGATCATATCTGGGACTCCAAACTACCTTCGGTACATCAAAACACAAAAACTCATAATACCGATCGTCACCGAACTTTAAGCGTGCGGACCCTACGGGTTCGAGAACTATGTAGACATGACCGAGACACGTCTCCGGTCAATAACCAATAGCGGAACCTGGATGCTCATATTGGCTCCCACATATTCTACGAAGATCTTTATCGGTCAAACCGCATAACAACAGACGTTGTTCCCTCTGTCATCAGTATGTTTACTTGCCCGAGATTCGATCGTCGGTATCTCAATACCTAGTTCAATCTCATTACCGGCAAGTCTCTTTACTCATTCCATAATACATCATCCCGCAACTAACTCATTAGCTACAATGCTTTCAAGGCTTATAGTGATGTGCATTACCGAGTGGGCCCAGAGATACCTCTCCGACAATCGGAGTGACAAATCCTAATCTCGAAATACGCAAACTCAACAAGTACCTTTGGAGACACCTGTAGAGCACCTTTATAATCACCCAGTTACATTGTGACGTTTGATAGCACACAAAGTGTTCCTCCGGTAAACGGGAGTTGCATAATCTCATAGTCATAGGAACATGTATAAGTCATGAAGAAAGCAATAGCAACATACTAAACGATCAAGTGCTAAGCTAACGGAATGGGTCAAGTCAATCACATCATTCTCCTAATGATGTGATCCCATTAATCAAATGACTACTCATGTCTATGGTTAGGAAACATAACCATCTTTGATTAACGAGCTAGTCTAGTAGAGGCTTACTAGTGACACTCTGTTTGTCTATGTATTCACACATGTATCATGTTTTCGGTTAATACAATTCTAGCATGAATAATAAACATTTATCATGATATAAGGAAATAAATAATAACTTTATTATTGCCTCTAGGGCATATTTCCTTCAGTCTCCCACTTGCACTAGAGTCAATAATCTAGATTACACAGTAATGATTCTAACACCCATGGAGCCTTGGTGCTGATCATGTTTTGCTCGTGGAAGAGGCTTAGTCAACGGGTCTACAACATTCAGATCCGTATGTATCTTGCAAATCTCTATGTCTCCCACCTGGACTTGATCCCGGATGGAGTTGAAGCGTCTCTTGATGTGCTTGGTTCTCTTGTGAAATCTGGATTCCTTTGCCAAGGCAATTGCACCAGTATTGTCACAAAAGATTTTCATTGGACCCGATGCACTGGGTATGACACCTAGATCGGATATGAACTCCTTTATCCAGACTCCATCATTTGCTGCTTCCGAAGCAGCAATGTACTCCGCTTCACATGTAGATCCCGCCACGGCGCTCTGTTTAGAACTGCTCCAACTGACAGCTCCACCGTTCAATATAAACACGTATCCGGTTTGCGATTTAGAATCGTCCGGATCAGTGTCAAAGCTTGCATCAACGTAACCATTTACGATGAGCTCTTTGTCACCTCCATAAACGAGAAACATATCCTTGGTCCTTTTCAGGTATTTCAGGATGTTCTTGACCGCTGTCCAGTGATCCACTCTTGGATTACTTTGGTACCTCCCTGCTAAACTAATAGCAAGGCACACATCAGGTCTGGTACACAGCATTGCATACATGATAGAGCCTATGGCTGAAGCATAGGGAACATCTTTCATTTTCTCTCTATCTTCTGCAGTGGTCGGGCATTGAGTCTTACTCAACTTCATACCTTGTAATACAGGCAAGAACCCTTTCTTTGCCTGATCCATTTTGAACTTCTTCAAAACTTTGTCAAGGTATGTGCTTTGTGAAAGTCCAATTAAGCGTCTTGATCTATCTCTATAGATCTTGATGCCCAATATGTAAGCAGCTTCACCGAGGTCCTTCATTGAAAAACTCTTATTCAAGTATCCTTTTATGCTATCCAGAAATTCTATATCATTTCCAATCAACAATATGTCATCCACATATAAGATTAGAAATGCTACAGAGCTCCCACTCACTTTCTTGTAAATACAGGCTTCTCCAAAAGTCTGTATAAAACCATATGCTTTGATCACACTATCAAAACATTTATTCCAACTCCGAGAGGCTTGCACCAGTTCATAAATGGATCGCTGGAGCTTGCACACTTTGTTAGCACCCTTTGGATCGATAAAACCTTCAGGTTGCATCATATACAACTCTTCTTCCAGAAATCCATTCAGGAACGCAGTCTTTACATCCATTTGCCAAATTTCATAATCATAAAATGCGGCAATAGCTAACATGATTCGGACGGACTTAAGCATCGCAACGGGTGAGAAGGTCTCATCGTAGTCAACTCCTTGAACTTGTCGAAAACCTTTCGCAACAAGTCGATCTTTGTAGACAGTAACATTACCATCAGCGTCTGTCTTCTTCTTGAAGATCCATTTATTCTCGATGGCTTGCCGATCATCGGGCAAGTCAACCAAAGTCCACACTTTGTTCTCATACATGGATCCCATCTCAGATTTCATGGCCTCAAGCCATTTTGCGGAATCTGGGCTCATCATCGCTTCCTCATAGTTCGTAGGTTCGTCATGGTCTAGTAACATAACCTCCAGAACAGGATTACCGTACCACTCTGGTGCGGATCTTACTCTGGTTGACCTACGAGGTTCGGTAGGAACTTGATCTGAAGTGTCATGATCATCATCATTAGCTTCCTCACTAATTGGTGTAGAAGTCACAGGAACCGGTTTCTGTGATGAACTACTTTCCAATAAGGGAGCAGGTACAGTTACCTCATCAAGTTCTACTTTCCTCCCACTCACTTCTTTCGAGAGAAACTCCTTCTCTAGAAAGGATCCATTCTTAGCAACGAAAGTCTTGCCTTCGGATCTCTGATAGAAGGTGTACCCAACTGTCTCTTTTGGGTATCCTATGAAGACACATTTCTCCGACTTGGGTTCGAGCTTATCAGGTTGAAGCTTTTTCACATAAGCATCGCAGCCCCAAACTTTAAGAAACGACAACTTTGGTTTCTTGCCAAACCACAGTTCATAAGGAGTCATCTCAACGGATTTAGATGGTGCCCTATTTAACGTGAATGCAGCCGTCTCTAAAGCATAACCCCAAAACGATAGCGGTAAATCAGCAAGAGACATCATAGATCGCACCATATCTAGTAAAGTACGATTACGACGTTCGGACACACCATTACGCTGTGGTGTTCCGGGTGGCGTGAGTTGCGAAACTATTCCGCTTTGTTTCAAATGTACACCAAACTCGTAACTCAAATATTCTCCTCCATGATCAGATCGTAGAAACTTTATTTTCTTGTTACGATGATTTTCCACTTCACTCTGAAATTCTTTGAACTTTTCAAATATTTCAGACTTATGTTTCATTAAGTAGATATACCCATATCTGCTCAAATCATCTGTGAAGGTGAGAAAATAACGATACCCGCCGCGAGCCTCAACATTCATTGGACCACATACATCAGTATGTATGATTTCGAACAAATCTGTTGCTCGCTCCATAGTTCCGGAGAACGGCGTTTTAGTCATCTTGCCCATGAGGCATGGTTCGCAAGTACCAAGTGATTCATAATCAAGTGATTCCAAAAGTCCATCGGAATGGAGTTTCTTCATGCGCTTTACACCAATATGACCTAAACGACAGTGCCACAAATAAGTTGCACTATCATTATCAACTCTGCATCTTTTGGCTTCAACATTATGAATATGTGTATCACTACTATCGAGATTTAATACAAATAGACCACTCTTCAAGGGTGCATGACCATAAAAGATATTACTCATATAAATAGAACAACCATTATTCTCAGATTTAAATGAATAACCGTCTCGCATCAAACAAGATCCAGATATAATGTTCATGCTCAACGCTGGCACCAAATAACAATTATTCAGGTCTAAAACTAATCCCGAAGGTAGATGTAGAGGTAGCGTGCCGACGGCGGTCACATCGACTTTGGAACCATTTCCCACGCGCATCGTCACCTCGTCCTTAGCCAGTCTTCGCTTAATCCGTAGTCCCTGTTTCGAGTTGCAAATATTAGCAACAGAACCAGTATCAAATACCCAGGTGCTACTGCGAGCTCTGGTAAGGTACACATCAATAACATGTATATCACATATACCTTTGTTCACCTTGCCATCCTTCTTATCCGCCAAATACTTGGGGCAGTTCCGCTTCCAGTGACCAGTCTGCTTGCAGTAGAAGCACTCAGTCTCAGGCTTAGGTCCAGACTTGGGTTTCTTCTCCTGAACAGCAACTTGTTTGCCGTTCTTCTTGAAGTTCCCCTTCTTCTTCCCTTTGCTCTTTTTCTTGAAACTGGTGGTCTTGTTGACCATCAACACTTGATGCTCCTTCTTGATTTCTACCTCCGCAGCCTTTAGCATTGCGAAGAGCTCGGGAATCGTCTTATCCATCCCTTGCATGTTATAGTTCATCACGAAGCTCTTGCAGCTTGGTGGCAGTGACTGAAGAATTCTGTCAATAACACTATCATCCGGAAGATTAACTCCCAGTTGAATCAAGTGATTGTTATACCCAGACATTCTGAGTATATGCTCACTAACAGAACTATTCTCCTCCATCTTCCAGCTGTAGAACTTATTGGAGACTTCATATCTCTCAATCCGGGCATTTGCTTGAAATATTAACTTCAACTCCTGGAACATCTCATATGCTCCATGACGTTCAAAACGTCATTGAAGTCCCGGTTCTAAGCCGTAAAGCATGGCACACTGAACTATCGAGTAGTCATCAGCTTTGCTTTGCCAGACGTTCATAACATCTGGTTTAGCTCCTGCAGCAGGTTTGGCACCTAGCAGTGCTTCCAGGACGTAATTCTTCTGTGCAGCAATGAGGATAATCCTCAAGTTACGGACCCAGTCCGTGTAATTGCTACCATCATCTTTCAACTTTGCTTTCTCAAGGAACGGATTAAAATTCAACGGAACAACAACACGGGCCATCTATCTACAACAACATAGACAAGCAAAATACTATCAGGTACTAAGTTCATGATAAATTTAAGTTCAATTAATCATATTACTCAAGAACTCCCACTTAGATAGACATCTCTCTAATCATCTAAGTGATCACGTGATCCAAATCAACTAAACCATAACCGATCATCACGTGAAATGGAGTAGTTTTCAATGGTGAACATCACTATGTTGATCATCTCTACTATATGATTCACGCTCGACCTTTCGGTCTCAGTGTTCCGAGGCCATATCTGCATATGCTAGGCTCGTCAAGTTTAACCCGAGTATTCTGCGTGTGCAAAAACTGGCTTGCACCCGTTGTAGATGAACGTTGAGCTTATCACACCCGATCATCACGTGGTGTCTCGGCACGACGAACTTTGGCAACAGTGCATACTCAGGGAGAACACTTTTACCTTGAAATTTAGTGAGAGATCATCTTATAATGCTACCGTCAAACAAAGCAAAATAAGATGCATAAAGGATAAACATCACATGCAATCAATATAAGTGATATGATATGGCCATCATCATCTTTGTGCTTGTGATCTCCATCTCCGAAGCACTGTCATAATCACCATCGTTACTGGCACGACACCTTGATCTCCATCGTAGCATCGTTGTCGTCTCGCCAACTATTGCTTCTACGACTATCGCTACCGCTTAGTGATAAAGTAAAGCAATTACAGGGCGATTGCATTGCATACAATAAAGCGACAACCATATGGCTCCTGCCAGTTGCCGATAACTCAGTTACAAAACATGATCATCTCATACAATAAAATATAGTATCATGTCTTGACCATATCACATCACAACATGCCCTGCAAAAACAAGTTAGACGTCATCTACTTTGTTGTTGCAAGTTTTACATGGCTGCTACGGGCTGAGCAAGAACCGTTCTTACCTACGCATCAAAACCACAACGATAGTTCGTCAAGTTAGTGATGTTTTAACCTTCACAAGGACCGGGCGTAGCCACACTCGGTTCAACTAAAGTTGGAGAAACTGACACCCGCTAGTCACCTGTGTGCAAAGCACGAAGGTAAAACCAGTCTCGCGTAAGCGTACGCGTAATGTCGGTCCGGGCCGCTTCATCCAACAATACCGCCGAACCAAAGTGTGACATGCTGGTAGGCAGTATGACTTGTATCGCCCACAACTCACTTGTGTTCTACTCGTGCATATAACATCTACGCATAAAACCAAGCTCGGATGCCACTGTTGGGAAACGTAGTAATTTCAAAAAAAAATTCCTACGCACACACAGGATCATGGTGATGCATAGCAACGAGAGGGGAGAGTGTGTCCACGTACCCTCGTAGACCCAAAGCAGAAGCGTTAGCACAACGCGGTTGATGTAGTCGTACGTCTTCACGATCCGACCGATCCAAGTACCGAACGCACGGCACCTCCGAGTTCAGCACACGTTCAACTCGATGACGTCCTGCGAGCTCCGATCCAGCAAAGCTTCACAGGAGAGTTTCGTCAGCACGACGGCGTGGTGACGGTGATGATGATGCTACCGACGCAGGGCTTCGCCTAAGCACCGCTACGATATGATCGAGGTGGATTATGGTGGAGGGGGGCACCGCACACAGCTAAGAGATCAATGATCAATTGTTGTGTCTCTGGGGTGCCCCCCTGCCCCCGTATATAAAGGAGCTAGGGGGGAGGCGGCCGGCCAGGAGGAGGGCGCGCCAAGGGGGGGAGTCCTACTCCCACCGGGAGTAGGACTCCCTCTTTTCCTAGTTGGAGTAGGAGGGGGAAAGGAAGGGAGAGAGGAAGAGAAGGAAAGGGGGGCGCCCCCCCCTCCTTGTCCAATTCGGACTAGAGGGGGAAGGAGCGCGCGGCTGCCCTTGGCCGCCCCTCCTCTTCTCCCACTAAGGCCCATGAGGCCCAATTAACTCCCCGGGGGGTTCCGGTAACCCCCCGGTACTCCGGTATATTTCCGAAACCTTCCGGAACCTTTCCGTTGTCCGAACATAGTCGTCCAATATATCGATCTTTACGTCTCGACCATTTCGAGACTCCTCGTCATGTCTGTGATCATATCCGGGACTCCGAACTACCTTCGGTACATCAAAACACAAAAACTCATAATACCGATCGTCACCGAACTTTAAGCGTGCGGACCCTACGGGTTCGAGAACCCGCAGTCGACAACATACGGGTTCGAGAACTATGTAGGCCAGGCAGCCGTCTCCGGTCAATAACCAATAGCGGAACCTGGATGCTCATATTGGCTCCCACATATTCTACGAAGATCTTTATCGATCAAACCGCATAACAACATACGTTGTTCCCTTTGTCATCGGTATGTTTACTTGCCCGAGATTCGATCGTCGGTATCTCAATACCTAGTTCAATCTTGTTACTGGCAAGTCTCTTTACTCGTTCCGTAATACATCATCCCGCAACTAACTCATTAGTTACAATGCTTGCAAGGCTTATAGTGATGTGCATTACCGAGTGGGCCCGGAGATACCTCTCCGACAATTGGAGTGACAAATCCTAATCTCGAAATACGCAAACTCAACAAGTACCTTCGGAGACACCTGTAGAGCACCTTTATAATCACCCAGTTACATTGTGACGTTTGGTAGCACACAAAGTGTTCCTCCGGTAAACGGGAGTTGCATAATCTCATAGTCATAGGAACATGTATAAGTCATGAAGAAAGCAATAGCAACATACTAAACGATCAAGTGCTAAGCTAACGGAATGGGTCAAGTCAATCACATCATTCTCCTAATGATGTGATCCCGTTAATCAAATGACAACTCATTTCTATGGTTAGGAAACATAACCATCTTTGATTAACGAGCTAGTCTAGTAGAGGCTTACTAGTGACACTCTGTTTGTCTATGTATTCACACATGTATCATGTTTCCGGTTAATACAATTCTAGCATGAATAATAAACATTTATCATGATATAAGGAAATAAATAATAACTTTATTATTGCCTCTAGGGCATATTTCCTTCAAATTTACTAGTAGATAAGTGAAAAGTAGACCAATCACCAACCGTATGGATACATGAACCATGAAAGTATAGGTAGTGACTATGGTAAAATAATAAACTAATTTGCGTCATAGCACCGTTAAATCAAGCTATATCCTGCTAAAATCCCTAAATTGTACCTCTCCTCCCCCCGTACCTTAATGTAATACGGTTTTGCAGTTTATAAACTATAAAAACATCTTACATTAAGTTTCAGAGGCTGTAATATATATATAGATTTCCTTTATTGGGACCCGGCTAAAAATGCTATAGTACCATTATGGTGTCATTATAGCATACTATTCAAAACTTTGAGAGCAATGCACACATAGAAAGTAGTCAACGGTAATATTTGGACCAAATCATGAAGGTATACTTTCACTAGGAGCAGTTCTACTACTAAAGAGTGGAAGAAGATGTATTACTCCATATGGAGACATAGGTTGGTTGGGGTGTAAATTGATAAACTATAGAAAAATTGCAAATAGAGGATATCGTCTACGCCCATGATTATTTTTTTGGAAACTGCAATGTCTGAACACCGGCTAAGATTTAGATAGGTTACCTCTCATATAGCCAATTTGCTGGTTGAGAAGTGAAAAGCTGACTAATCACCAACCATACAGATGCATGAAAAATGAAAGTCTATGTACTGAACTATGGTAACAGAATAAAAATTAGCTATAGCACTGTTAAATCCTTGTATCTGCCGCTAAAATCCCTAATTAAGCCCCCTCTGTAACTTAATGCAAGACATTTTTGCAGTTTAATTTAAACAACAAAAAAGTATTACATTAAGTTACAGAGGTTGTACTATATACATGTCATTTGTTGGGACCCTGTTAAAAACACTGTAGTTCCCTTATGATGTCATTATGGCCCACTATCCAAGACTTTGTGAGGAATGCAGACATAGCAAGTAGCCAACAGTAATATTTGGACCACATCACGAAGGTACACTTTCACCAGGAGCAGTTTTACTACTATAGTAAGAGTGGGGGAAGATTGTAATACTCCATATGTGGAGACATAGGCTGCTAGGGATGTAAATTGTTAAACTATAGAACAATTCCAAATAGTGGATATATTGTATGCCCATGATTACTTTTTGGAGACTGAAATATTTGAGCTCCGTCTTAGATTTAGATAGGTCACCTCTAATATGGACAATTTGCTAGTTAAGAAGTGAAAAGCTGACCAATCAGAAACCGTATGGATAGATGAACAACGAAAGTATAAGTACTGAATTACAGTAATAGTATAAATTTATTGGTGCTATAGCACCGTTAAATCATGCTATATCCCGCTAAAATCCCTAAATTGTACTCCCTATGTAACATTGTAACTTAATGTAAGATGTTTTTGCAGTTTAATTTAATCTTAAAACACTTTTTACATTGAGTTACAAAGGTTGTACTATATATTGAGACCCTGTTAAAAACGTTGTAGTACCCTTATGGCTCGTTATAACTTACTATATAAGTTACAGAGGTTGTACTATATAAATGTCATTTATTGGGACCCTTTTAAAAACGCTATAGTACCCTTATGGCTTCACTGTAGCCTACTATTCAAAACTTTCTGACGAATGCAGACGTAGCAAGTAGCCAGATGTAATATAGCAAGTAGCTAGCCATAATATTTGGGACACATCACGAAGGTACACTTTCACCGAGAGCAGTTCTACTACTATAGTAAGAGTGAAGGAAGATTGCAATAATCCAGATGGAGACATAGGCTGCTAGGTGTGTAAATTGTTAAACTATAGAATAACTCCAAATAGAGAATATATTCTAAGCCCCTGATTAATTTTTGAAAACTGCGATGTCTGAGGTCCGCTTAAGATTTAGGTAGGCCACCTCTAATATGGACAATTTGCTAGTTGAGAAGTAAAAGTTGACCAATCACAAACCGTACGGATACATGAACAACGATAGTATAAGTACTGAACTATGTTAATAGATTAAATTAATTGGTGCTATAACACTGTTAAATCATGCTATATCCTGCTAAATTCCCTAAATTGTACTCCCTCTGTAACTTAATGTAAGATGTTTTTGCAGTTTAATTTAAACTTCAAACACTTTTTACATTAAGTTACAGAGGCTGTACTATATATTGGGAGCCAGTTAATAATGCTATAGTACCCTTATGGCATCGTTATAACCTGCTTCAAAACTTTGTGAGCAGACATAGCCAGCAGTAATATTTGGACCACATCACGAAGATACAATTTCACTGGGAGCAATTCTACTGCTATAGTAAGGGTGGAGGCAGATTGTAATGCTCCGTATGCAGGCATAGGCTGCGAAAGAAGTAGAGTAGGGACGTAAATTATTACTGCTAGAACAAGTCCAAACAGAGGAGATCTTCTCCCTAAAAGGAGGGGTGACAAGGCAGGATTGGTGAAAATCGGAAGAAACCCCTGTGCGTTGGATTCTCTCAGCTGGTTCCCATGCAGCTATAGCCCCATGGTTTCACTTCCCAACAACACACTGCAATGCAACAGTATCCTCCAAGTGCTTAAAAGGAGTAGTAATTCTTTTTCTTGTTTATGTCAACATGGGCTCGACCAACACTTGGCTTGGTTGCTCTTGCCACGAGGCGGATCTATCTCGGCTCCTGCATGCTCCACCATGCCGAGGCCATATTGCCATGCACGCACGCACGCAAGGTTCCCAAGGCTTAGGCTCCCCCTTTGCTTTCTGTAAGGCAACTTTGACAACGAAAAAAGACAAGCAGATAATAGACAGAGACGACGGCGCCATTGCTATTGGGCAATGCAGAATCACGCTGCCGCCAAGATAACTAGGGAAGAAATCTCAAAAGGTATTGGCTTAGGCAGAATCACGCTGCTGCTAAGATAATAACTAGGGACTAAAGGCATTGTCTTAGGCAGAATCTTGGAGAAAGCCAGTGCACAGTACGTCGGCTTTATGTGGAGCAAGCAACCCGAGAGAGACCGTATCCTTCCTCCTGCATGCGTGGACCGTATCCTTGTAAGCCTCTGTTTGTTTGTTTTGATTCTGCTTTTGCAGCTTTTTCACTTTGACCAAAAGATCATAAAAGCTTCTAAATAGGTGCTTTTGAAGCTTTTATGGCTTTTGATGAATCAATATAGCAATATATAGCTTCAAAAGTCATAAAATCTGTAAAAGCACATATTTAGGAGCTTTTATGGTTTTTGGCCAAAGTGAAAAAGCTGCAAAAGCAGAAGCAAAGGCCCAAACAAACAGGGCCTAAAGCGGCGGCGCCCTTGCTATGTTTTTTGGTGGCCATCATCTACCAGTTGCTTTTGATTAATTGTAGTGCGTGTCATTTATGACTACACATATCAAATATATTTTAGACTCCGTGACAATTTTCGAAAATGAAAACTTTTTCGAAATTGTAAAACAAAATTTGAAAACACGAATAATTGAAATCCATGAATGTTTTTTTGAATACGCGGACATATTTTTGAATCTGTGAACAATATTTTAAAATGAGAACATTTTTTGAAACCATGAATAATCTTTGAAAAACTGGAACACGTTAAGAAATTATGAATACATTTAAAAAATGAGAGAAAATTGAATTCTGAAACTTTTCTGAAAAGTTGTTCGGACGAGCAAATTTTGAAAATCCAAACTTTTTTGAAAACACGAACAAATTTAAAAAAATGAGAATCCCAAAAAATGTTTGCGTTTTCAGAAAAATAAGAAGTGTTTGAATTTAGAAGAAAAATATTTAAAAAAAATCAGATCTGCCACTAGTTCTTATAATTTCGCGCAAGTCATTAATTAGTCAGGCCTGCTAGCTCCACTGGCTTTGAACTCTCTTCAACACGCGTGAAGTCTGGGGTTTGATTCTCAGTCATCTGTTTTTTTTTCCGACTTTTTATTCCCACCAAGGCGTGCTTGGACAGCGCAGCCAATGGGCCGGCCCAATCGGTGGGTGCCCCCTGCCTAAAAAAAGAGTATGCCAGATAGCGCGACGTATTTTCTAGAAAAGACGGTCCTACCCTTTATATGAAGAGGTATGGAGAAATCTCATCCCTTGATGTGTTTAGGGTGGTTGTGCCGAAGCGGAAGTGCTCTCCAGATCTGATGGCTCTTGCCAACATCTCATACTGGGACGTTGTAGGATGCGGCCGATGGCTCCTTTGTGGGTTCTTGCGGCTCTTACTCTGACCAGTTGCTTTCGAGGATGAGATGCAGTCTATGGGCGACAATTGACACATAGGGTATGGTTGTACAGAGGCGGCGCTGGTTTTTCTAGCCTAGCATGTAGCCGCTGGGGTCGGGGTAAAGTGTTGGCGACAACACATGATTGACTTTGGTTTGGTAGTGCTTCTCGAATAGCGAACCTCGAGCTCCGGGGTGAAAATCCTAGGACTGACACAAGTTGATTACATCTGGCAATGGCGATGTGTTTTCGTTACCTTATTGAAGGCATTGCTCGGATATACTCGGATTTGTTCTTCGGTGTGAAAACCTAGAATCTAGCCTTTAATGGTTGGATCCGGTGAGGATGGCGCTTGAGCATCGTTTCCTTCCTGAAGGCGTTGCTATTGAAGAACTTCATTGTGCTTGTGACGTCAAAAGATGATTAGTGCGGATATGGTCGTTGTTGTAATTTGTCGATCGTTGTTGATCGCTTTAGGATCCTTTTCTTTTTCTTTGGTTAGGCATGGCTTTGGCCTTGCACGACTTTGTTTATTACTGGCGTGTTTATTTGTGTGTGCGTTGGTGTTGACTGTGTTCATCCTAGTTAAGCAGAGGCCGCTTTGGCCTTGTACGACTTTGTTTATTACCGGCGTGTTTATTTGTGTGTGCGTTGGTATTAACTGTGTTCATCCTAGTTATGCAGAGGTCGGGTGTGTGCTCATTGTATTTATATCTTCTTGATGCTTTGTTCCGAGTCAATAAAATCTACCCTTTGTCGAAAACAAAAGCAAGTAGTGCTACCGGGAATATTTGGACCACATCACCAAGGTACACTTTCACTAGAGCAGTTCTACCAGGCGTTGGAGGCAGATTGTGATGCTGCGTATGCAAGCACAGGATGCAAAAGAAGTACAGTACTAGAACAAGTCCAAACAGAGGAGATCCTCTCCTTAAAAGGAGGGGTGAGCAGGCAGGATTGATGCATTGGATTCTCATGGCCGCAACTATACCCCATGGTTTCACTTCCCAACGACACACTGCAATGCAACAGTATCCTCCAAGTGCTTAAAAGGAGTAGTAGTACTGGTAATTCTCTTTCTTGTTTATCATGCCAACATGGGCTCGACTTGGCTTGGCTGCCCTTGCCACGAGGCGGATCTATCTCGGCTCCTGCATGCTCCGCCATGCCGAGGCCATATTGCCAGCCATGCACGCACGCAAGGTTCCCAAGGCTTAGGCTTCCCCTTTGCTTTCTGTAAGGCAACTTTGACAACGAAAAGAGACAAATAGATAGATAGAGAGAGTCGATGGCGCCATTTCTATTGGGCAAGGCAGAATCACGCTGCTGCTAAGATAACTAGTAGGGATGTAAAGGTATTGGCTTAGGCAGAATCTTGCAGAAAGCCAGTGCACAGTGCGTCGGCTTTATGTGGAGCAAGCAGCGAGCGAGACCGCATCCTTCTTCCTCCTGCGTGGATCGCACGAGGTTTTCATTAATTATTAGGTCCATTTGGTTGATTCTGTGCGAGCCCCCAGGATGATCGGTTTGTTTAGGGGGTGGTAAATCGAGTGATCTTCTTTCCACGCCCAGCTTTGCATCTTGTCTATCCGAGCTTTCCACCGTATCTCTCTCTCTCTCTCTCTCTCTCGCTCGCTCCCGTCCGGCCAGCCTTCCGAGGAGATTCGCCATGCATACCACTGAAACTTTACTGCATGACATGCATGCATGCAGCATTACATTGCACCACGGAACGGATTGCTGGTGTATACGGTACTTTAAAGGAGCGCACTTTAAGACGAGTAGATTCTGCTGGGTGTCGCCATGCAGTGCAGTGCAGATATGCGAGATCTAGGAGCACCAGGTCAGATTATTCAAAGCCGTACATACATATATATTAATACGATCAACGGCAGCGGCACTGACTCAAGGACTGATCTCCACGGCGAGCTCTGAGCCAGCTGCAGCGGATCCATGCATGGCTTTAAATACAGACACCCTGTGGTTGCCAGCTTCGATCGGCAGGATCAGAGTACTACTGGGTACAAGCAAGTATGCAACCATGGCGGCAAAGCGCAAAAAAAGCAAAGCGAGGCACAAAGCGGAAATGCCATGGGGGTTTCCCAGGTTATGCATTGCATGCAATGCGTATGGCATGGCTACCGCTTTGCTGGCTTTCCTTTTGAGTGCTGAAGCCACCGCTTTTGAGGGCGCCACCAAACGTCAATAAAGCAAAGATTCCCATATGCTCTCACGATTCAGAGCTGAGAGGAGTAGATCAAAGGCCATGCCATGCATGCACAGTCGCAGCGCAAAATGCACGAAATCTTGCTACTACTCCGTAGTGGAGTGAGAATTTTTTTGCTAAGAAAAGGAAGGAGAGTAGAGTACTTATTTTGTCGCACCTGCGCACTCGAGTGATGCAGTGGACAGGGAGTTCTGCCTATGGGTAGCCTAGAGCCACATGTGGCCGTGCCCATTAGAGTGGGTTGTGCATGTGTAATATAAACCGAACCTCTACTAAAAAATCTCCAACCGAGCCGGGACGCCAGGGTTATATGATGCCCGTACCGACTCCTAACAGGAACCGCATAGGGGGGACAACCGGCCGGCTAGCCCATTAGCGCGGTTTGCTCGCCGTGCTATAGGTTCGCTCAGCTCCATTTTTCTTTGGTCTTTCTGTTTTTTTAGCGGTTATCTTTGGTCTTTTTTTCATTGATTTTCTGGCTTTTCTTTCTTTCTTTGTTATACATTTTCTTTTTCTTATTTTTGCTTCTTTCTTGTCTTTTTTACTTTTCTTTTTGGTTCTTTGTTGTTTTTATCAGTTTTCTTTTTCCCAACATAAGTCTACTTTTTCTCAATACACAATGTACATTTTTAGAGCACATGTGAAATGTTTTTTTGACAAACGTTGAACATTTTTCAAATACATGAGGTAACATTTAGAAAAACATGTTTTGAACACATTTTTTTAATGGAAATAAACATTTTTTAAGCTATTCAACCATTCTTTTACAATCCGTAAACATTTTTTAAATTTTCAAAGGCATTTTTGGAAACACATGATTATTTCTATATAATTTCACATACCCTTTTAATGTAAAGAAACATATTTTAACCTATGTGAACATTTTTTACATTGTGTATAACATTTTTTTAAATGAAACAGATGTTTTTTGGAATGCGGAAATATTTCCATAAAATGTTGTCTACATTTTTTAATAGTACCAAAAAATTATTTATGCAAACTTTTTAAAATTTCATACTTATTTTCAAAAACTAATACATTCTATAGACACACGGCACATTTTTTTCATTGTTACAGACATTTTTTAAGTTATCAAGACTTTTTTAAACTACGCTAACAATGTTTTTCATACTATGCTAACATTGTTTTCAAATTAGTGGCTTTAAGTTTTTAAAGCAATATTGAATTATGCACATTTAAAATATAAATTAGGTTAAAAGAGAAGAAAAAAGATAATTGGGTGACGTTAGCATGATAAGCCACATCCTACTGGGCCAGCCCACCACTGGCACCCTGTAGGCCAGGCAGCCGTCTAATTTGCAGCCGACGCACGGCGTCTATATCTCGCATTTAGCGAGGGCAAACTCTCGCGTTGAGCGCTACAATGTCGGGCCGGTCCATTACGAGCACGCAGTCTTAAAAAAGACAAAAGAAAATGCGGGAACCCGGGGATCGATCCCTGGTCTCCATGGTGTTGCGCACCTACCCACTCAGCTCAACTCGACTTCATGTTAAAGTAGCTGGGCGCCCTACTTCAGGTATAAAGACATGGCTTTTCACTGGTTTTTCGGGCTTTTTCTGTTTTTTTCTTTTATTTTTGTTTCTTCTCTTTCTCCATTTTCTTCTATGTAATTCGGTTTTCCTTAATTTTTTTTGGTTTTTTTATCTTTTTCCTTTTTCTTCTCCATTTTTCTTTTTTCCACTTCTTTCTTTAGTTTTCAATTCTTTTTCATTTTCTATTGTTTCTTTTTTTTCTTCTTCGGTTTTAGTTTTGTTTTCATTTTTTAATTTATTCTACATTTGTTACTTCGGTTTTATTTTTCATTTTCAGTTTCATTTTTTTTGTCTTCTTTGTTTCTTTTGCTTTCATTCTACATCGTTTTTATATGTCAACAACATTTTTCTAATAGATGTTTAACATTTTTTCAATAAAATTTTAACATTTTTTACCCCCGCAAAAAAAGTTTAACATTTTATACAAGGTCAACTTTTTAAATACACAATTTAACATTTTCCAAATGATTGATCAATTTTTTTTAAAACCAGGAGTAAATATTTTCTATGCACATTTAACATTTTTTTCAAATGCATGACTAATATTTTCTAAATACAATATCAATATTTTTTTAACACATGGATAAACATTTTTTCTATACACACTTAACATTTTCAAATGATTGATTAACATATTTCAATTATTTATTTAATATTTTTTTCAAATGCTTCATAACGTTTTTTATATACCATATCAAAATGTTTCATAGTTTTTTTAATACATGGTCAAAATATTTTCTATAGAAATTTAACATTTTTCAACTATTTCTTAACATTTTTTTCAAATGCTTGGTTAACAGTTTTATATACATTATCAAATTAATTCATCATTTTTAATACACGGTCAACAGTTTCTCTATACACATTTAAAAAAATTCAAATACGTGATCAACATTCTTTTCAAATACTTGATTAATATTTTTATATACATGATAAAAACTTCATCATTTTTTAATGCATGCTCAACTTTTTTCTATACACATTAAAAAATTCAAATGCTTGATCAAGATTTTAAAAAAGCTTGTTACAAAAAAATTCAAATGCTTGATTAACATTTTTTAAATACAAGAGCAAAAAATATATATACAATTTTAATACATTTTTCGTATATGTGATAAACATTTTCTTTATACACATTTATCATTTTTCAAATGCTTGGTCTACATTTTTTTAATGTTTTACTAGAATGTTTTTTGTAACATATATATTTAGAATATTTGAAAGTATAAACAAAAGTAAAAAAAAAATCAAAAAATGAAACAGAAAACATAAAAAAAAAGAAAAAGGAGGTTGTGGCGTTCGGCGCTGCTGGGCCGGCCCTTGTCGGTCTCCCCTTCGGCCAGGGTTCCTCCCCTCTCGCAGAAGGCAAGACATAAGGGTTCCCCGCCGACGACACATTGCCGCTCCCAAGCCAGGAATCCTAGGACCTGTGAGAGCAACTAGTTGACGAGCACTCCTTCGGGAGCCTCCCAACGACCACTTGGGGCTGGGCTGAGAGCGCCCTCTCAGCCGCCACCACGTGTCGCGCTCTGGGCGGTCCCTCTGGATTTTTTTTATCTTTTTGCACGGGTTTTCAGCTTTTTAAATTGTTTTTTCCATTTTTTTTTACTTTTTGGTTTTTCACTGGTCTACCTTAGCGCTAGGACAAAAAAATTCACTAAAAAACACTTTTTTTTTCTTCCGCGAGAGGCACGATATTGCTTCTGCGAGAGGCACGGTGGTGCTTTCACGAGAGCCACGGCCCTGCCTCTTGAAAACGGAAAAAACATGTGTTTTTGCCTCTCGGAAACGAAAAAAACACGTTTTCTACTTTTTTTTTCCTTTCGCGAGAGGTACGGTTTTGCTTCCACGAGAAGCACGGCCGTGCCTCTTCCAGAAAGGGAAGAAGACATGCTCCTAATTCGGTTTTTCCGTTCGGTTTTATTGTCCTTTTTTTGTGAAAAAAGTTCTTCAAAACCTAACAACATCGGATCTAGTTTTGAAGATCTTGACATGAGGAATCCAATGGTGAAAACGGTTCGAGATTTGGACGCACGGTTTAAGAGATAAAACTTTTTTAATAAACGAATATACGAAAAAAGGAAAAACTCCCAGGTTGCGACAAGTGGCGTGCTTGCAGTGCGCCACTTGTCGCAATCTGAGGAAGTGGGAGTGGTCTTTTAAAGGAGTGTTACTGATTTTTTTGGGCCTCCTATGAGGCGGTTGCACTGGGATTCGTCTGAGTGGGCCGGCCCATGCATGAACTGCAACGAGGCCCGGGCGAGTAAGCACTATATCGATCGCTGCATTGAACATACCCAAATTGTTTTCGAAAACACAATTCTTTTTGAATATGTTAACAAAATTTCAAAATAGGAACATTAATAGAAAATCGAAACAATTTGTAAATCTAAACATATTATGAAATTCTGAATGTTTAGAATTATTGTAAAACTTATAGAAATAGGAACATTTATGTAAAGGCAAACATTTTTAAAATTTGTGATAAAAAATACAGTAACAATTGCACAATTTAAGAACATACTCCGTTTCTTTATATTAGGTGTATTTTTTTTCATAAAATTGCACAATTTAATCTGTATTTGTTCTAATTCCTCTTAATTCCGTTCTTGTCCCTCCAGAAAAAGAAAAGTATCTCTCACCTGATTGCATGTTTATCTCCTTCTAGAGAAAAAAAAAGGAAACTATCTCTCCCGATTGCGTGTATCTCTTTCTTTCCTAGTCTAAATGATTTACTTGCCGCTAACCAACAATTTAGTCAAGGATAATTTCGTCCTAAATTGTCTATATTTATGTGCCTTGGTCACTGTGCTGAAAGTAATACACCTTACATAAAGGAATGGAGTATTTGATACCATTCAAAATAAATTCAAACATGTATTTGAAAAATATTCAAAATGTATTTATAAAAATGCTTGTCATGTATTTGAAAAAAATTCTTGCCCAATAGAAAAATGTATTCTGCGAACGTTTACGGGGGCAGATTTGCCAAGTGCAGTTGTATATTCTCTTAGTGATCTTGTAAAACTGGTCTAGTTTTATGTGGTACTTGGTATTCTCATTTTTGAATGAATGGAGCCAGGGGTTGACCCTGGCTACAAAACGTATTTGCTATAGTATATATACACTATACAAGCTCTCTGATTTTTCTTATTTGCTATATTGTATGGAGCAAACCCAAGAGTTGTACATATTTGCTCCCCAGCCCGTTGGGATGCAGGCGGACACATCTGCGCCGTTCATACCCGTCTGCGCAGGGACAGAGCCAGAAAATAGTGATCGGGGGGGGGGGGGGGGGGGGGGGTGGGGGTTGGGGGGGAGGAGCAAGAACTAGAATTATCAAAATCATAAGATAGACAGTCACATGATGTATATTGGAAGATCTAAGGTACGTTTGAATTGTGACTGTGGTCACCCAACCAGCGACGCAACAAATATTGGTGGAGGAAATGGCCGCCTTGCCAAAAATTTGGCTGCATAATAAACTGGAAGAGGTGATGGGGGTCGGACTAGCCAAATAATTTTATCTCAACCAAAACAGAGGCTATCCTCTAGTCAACGCCAAATATTTTGGTCGAGTGCTTTTTGCTCTGAACCAAACAGGCCCCTAGAAAGTTTACATATGTCCGTTGTTCCATAATTGAAATGAAAATTACATATCTCTTTAATTTGAAATCTGATTTTCGAGTACCAGTATCAAAGATCATAAATTTTCTAGCTGATTGTTAATATATGTAGTTTTACAATTACACCTCTATGGTTGAAAGACATAAACTAATCTAACATTTTTTTTCCATTCAATCCAAAAAAGGGATCGGGTTGAACAAAACATATGGTTCGAAAGACACAGACTAATCTAATGCTAAATTTATGAATTGATGATTCTGCTCTCTTCCTCTTAATGTCTACACAAGCACGAGCAAATAACTAGAAATGATATGATAAATTCTTAGTACCTATTGTTTGTATGATTATGCTTCTATGATTTTTTGAAGGCACAAACCAATATAATGTCAAAATAAACTACCTTTTCTCCTCGTGTTGTTGCCGCTCATCTGTGTGTCCGGTCTGCCTGCAAGGCGGCAGCGTGTCTGTGGATCGACGGCCTGCTGGCTTCCTGCCCCAGCATCCCCTTCCCTTCTCCCCTTCTCGATGGTGGCGCGATGTAGAGATACCAACAGCCGATCAGGATCAGCAGGGAGTCGAAGTGGCGAAACGAAGAGGTTAGCGATATGTGCGTGACTACGTGCGCTTTTTGAGTAACACGTGATTATGTGCGTTTTTTGGGTAACACATGGTTACGTGCGTAGTCTAACTCCAGCGATGGGTTGACATTTTCCTTTCCTTGATTTTGTGTTTTGCCTGAAATGGGATTGGGTTGTACATGGGCTGAGCCTCTGAGGCTTCATGTTAATTGAAAAGGCCGAAGGGATAGAGTGGGTGAAGCACGTTACGCACAGGTATGGAAGCCAAGAAATCAGATTAGTTCACCCCATCACGGTACGACATGATTGTTCTGTGTGTGAGGGGCGGGGGTCTCGGCCCCCCTCCCCGCTATGAAACCGAAAATACCGTAATCCTTATTAATTTAGTGATTACTAGCACATATGCCCGTACGATGCAATGGAAAAAAAAACAGCAACACTAGTAGAAAACAGGGAACTAGTCCCGGTTCCAGAGGGCCTTTAGATCCGATTCTGGAACCGGGACAAAGGGGTCGGGACTAAAGCCCAAAACCTTTAGTCCCGGTTCGCTTACGAACAGGGACAGAAGGGGCTCCACGTAGCCGCTGCGGGGCGACCAGGCAGGAGGACCTTTAGTCTCGGTTGGTAACACCAACCGGGACCAAAAGGCCGTCACGCGTCAGCAGCTCGCAGGCGCTGGGGTTTTTTTTTTTGAAGTGGAGGGGTTTAGTGGTTTTGGAGGGTTAATTTAGGGGTTTCATATTGTGTTAGCTAGCTAATAGAGACAAGTGACCTCTCTTTCTCTATGCTTGGTCGACGCTAGCTACTATACATATAGAGAGAACTCGACACGCTAGCTAGTAAGCAAATGAAGGAACCATTAATTACACAAGATCGTCATGAACATATACAGAGATAAGTGACCTCTATTTCTCGAAGAGATTGGTCGAACAACAATTTTTCGTGTATCTATCCGACGCTACTACTACATATATACAATATAACATCTCTTACAATCCCTAACATCTAAAATCCATTTCAATTTTCACATGGTATTCTCCCTTCTCATTTATGACGTGGTCAAGAAAGAATCCCGTCAATTCCTCTTGAATTGCTCGTATGCGATCATGTGGTATGAGTTCATCCCGCATCTGCCACATCTAATTTAAAGAAGGGGGTCAATATATATATATATATATATATATATATATATATATATATATATATATATATATATGAATGAAACTCAACACAATTGATGTTAATAAAATAAAATTGTGAATATTACTGTTTACGTACTTCATATTGTTTGTCAGAGTAGCCCCGCTGAGAGGTCGCGCTATAGATGAACTCGCAAACGTAGTATCCACATAAATTATTCCCGCCTTCCTGCCACAGGCACTTTACGAGAATAGAGTTCAATCAAACTGATAATCAAGCATGATAAATGGTATTGATGAAAGTAGAATCAATGGGAGATGCGCAGAACTAGTTAGTACTACTTACTTTCGGGTGTGTAAATCGCAGCTCCCTCGGCAGTCCCGAAACCATTCCGGTGAACTCTTTCCAAACCCTGCCAGACAAAGAAAATAATTACTTGATATCAGGAAATGAACAAAGTTGCCGATATGGTGCGATAATGATCGATTGAACTTACTTCTGGAGCATTGCAGTCATGTCCTCATAGTCCTGGGGATCTTTTCGTCTCGAGTCTAAGACAGTTACTACTCCCCGGTCAAGCTTAATCTCTAGCAGAATAAAGTGAAAGCTGCGCACGCATGCATAACTCATCAATTACATTACTATAACCTTGAGTAAGCGAAACCGAATATGCACAAGACAGTAACACTCACTTGAGTTGTAAGGAAAGAGTATTTTCCCTTTGTTTTGATTTCGAAGTAACGATTGTAGCAAGTTGTACTCAGTATCTTTGACTCTATTTTGAACCGACCATTCATTTATGGTATTTGGGTTAATGAATCCAATGTCATAGATTTGTGCTTTTTTTGCATTCGACTATCTTTAGTCTGCATAATATAGTGAGGATAATTATATATACATGCAATGAAAGAGCTGAGTGAAGGAAATATGCCCTAGAGGCAATAATAAAGTTGTTATTTTATATTTTCTTATTCATGATAAAGGTTTATTATTCATGCTAGAATTGTATTGATCGGAAACTTAAATACATGTGTGAATACATAAACAAATACCGTGTCCCTAGTAAGCCTCTACTAGACTAGCTCGTTGATCAAAGATGGTTAAGTTTTCCTAACCATTGACATGAGTTGTCATTTGATAACGGGATCACATCATTAGGAGAATGATGTGATGGACAAGACCCATCCATTAGCTTAGCATAATGATCGTTCAGTTTTATTGCTATTGCTTTCTTCATGTCAAATACATATTCCTTCGACTATGAGATTATGCAACTCCCGGATACCGAAGGAATGCCTTGTGTGCTATCAAACGTCACAACGTAACTGGGTGATTATAAAGATGCTCTACAGGTATCTCCGAAGGTGTTTGTTGAGTTGGCATAGATCGAGATTAGGATTTGTCACTCCGAGTATCGGGGAGGTATCTCTGGGCCCTCTCGGTAATACACATCATAAGCTTGCAAGCAAACGACTAAGGAGTTGGTCACGAGGTGATGTATTACGGAACGAGTAAAGAGACTTGCCGGTAACGAGATTGAACTAGGTATGAAGATACCGACGATCGAATCTCGGGCAAGTAACATACCGACGGACAAAGGGAATTGTGTATGTTGTCATAACGGTTCGACCGATAAAGATCTTCGTAGAATATGTAGGAGCCAATATGGGGCAGCGTCGAAGCAAGGATCTTTGTGCCGCTGAGATGGTTGGCCGGTAGCTGCAAGTTCCTCTAGCTTTGCTATTCTTGCATTGAGCTTCTGCATTTCGCTCACTTCCGCTTTCCTCTTTTCTTTATCGGCTTCTGTAACCACCGCTATCGGGAAACCCAACCACCCACGGAACGGAGCCTGGTGTGCCTCGTGTTCGTTCAGGGTGCTCAGGATTCCCGAGGGCCTCTGTCAGCTCGTCCTTCTCTCTGTCGGGAATGAACGTCCCTTCCTGCGCTGCCCTGATATATTCTTGAAGCTTCTTCATGGGTATTGCAAGTTGCTCGTCCGTCCAACGACACTCCCCTGTTTCTGGGTCCAAAGTTCCCCCAACCCCGAAGAACCAAGTCCTTGAATGATCTGGCCAGTTCAATGTCGCTGGTTGGACCCCTTTAGCAAGCAGGTCTTGCTCAGATTTGTCCCACAACGGCCGGGCTTTGTAGTAGCCACCTGAACCCGTGTGATGGTGATACTTCTTCTTTGCAGCATTTTCCTTGTTTGTCTCTAACCTTTTCTTACCCTTATCCGATTTCTTGTAGGCCACAAATGCGGGCCAGTGATCTCTTATCTTCTCATATCGGTCGGTCAATTCTGGAGTCTTCCCTTTGTCGACAAACTTTGTGTTCAACTCTTTCTTCTAGTTCCTGAATAGATCTGCCATCTTCTTAGGAGCAAACGCCTTGACCTTTGGCTCTATAACTGGCTTATTCGGATCCTCCTCTGGAGGTAGGCTGAAATTTGCCATCAGCGAGGTCCAAAGATCACCTTTCAGTCTATCCTGGACATAAGAAACTTCAGGGTCGTCCTTACTCTTATTCCATTGCTGGACGCTGTCCCTAACAATAGCTCCGCACTGATGTACAAATGCATCCTTGGTCCGCTTGGGAGCAATCGGTTGGCCATCGTCCGCGTTTTCTGTGATCGTGAACCTTTCATCCTGGCGCAACCTTTTCTTCGGGCCTCGTCTCCTTACGGAAGTTTGGCTCGATCCGGAGGGCTATAAAAGAAGAAAGAAGCGTTAATATATGTACATACCAAAACAATTAATGCATCAAGTCAGCATAGGCTTAATTAATATATATATATATATATATATATATATATATATATATATATATATACCTCGCCGGACTTTGCAACAGCTCCCTCCTCTGTTCGGTCACCGGAGCCGTCATCATGGTCTTCTTCCTCCGCCATTCGGTCACCGGAGCCGTCATGATCTCCTTCCGCCTCCATTGTTGGATTACCGGAGCCGTCATCCTCTCCTTCCTGACCATCGGTGTCGTTGAGAAACAACAAGGGATCACCTCCATCGCAGATTATATCCCCCAACAACTCTTCTTGTTCTAAGTCTCTGTCCATAGTTTCTGCAAATATTACAACATGGCAATATACAAACATGAGAGATGGATATATTAGTGGCAAACATAGACCTAGCTAATCACAACAAGGAACCATATGCATATATGAGCAATGGATTAGTTGTGGACCGCATCTCTCATGCATGTCCGACGTCCCCCCTCATGTCGAAGTTATCGGGTAGGGGCGGGAGGGGGTAGGAGATCGACAACGCTCTTTCTTCTAGGGTTTGGGTGGCCTCGAGAGTTGGTCGGGCGAGCGGACCGGGAGTAAATTAGTAACTTTCAACTTCGTAAATTTGGGTGGCCTCAAGAGTTGGTCGGGCGAGAGGGGGTTGATCGACGTCCCCCCTCATGTCGAAGTTATCGGGGATACGTTTCGAGAGAAAATACAACACTTGATATGTTTCGAATATATGAACATTTTAACTTAGTAACTTAGTAAGTTATCGGGGAGGTAGCTCGGCGTCGCGGCAGGGACGGCCGTCGGGAGGGGGGGGGGGCGACGAGGAGCTACATCCATGGATCATATATAAAAACTTTGTCTGAACAAAAAACTTTCTATGAACATCATTGCTCATATATCAATGCATACATCCATGGATCATCATTGCTCATATATCCATGGACATATATAAAAACTTTCTATGAACAAAAAAAATTTCTATGAACAAAAAACTTTCTATGAACAAAAAAAAGTTCTATGAACAAAAGACTTTCTATTAACATCATTGCTCATATATCAATGCATACATATCCATATCCATCAAAAAGTACTATGAAAAAAAGTTCATATTCTACAATATCACCAAAAATTATATGAACAAAAAAAAACATCATAAACAGAAATTTGCATATGAACATACATACATAAAAAATAGAAATTTGTATAACTAATGAACATCATAAACTGTATGAACGAGGGGAGAGCGTGCGGCGGCAGCGGCAGCGGCAAGCAGAGCACGCAGCGGAGGAGCTCACTGAAGGGCCGGCCGGCGATGAGGGGAGCGCGCGGGGGAGGCGTCGGGGCAGGGGCGCGGCGACAGCGACCTCGGGGCGGCTCGGGGAGGCGGCGTCGATGAGCTCGGCGTCGTCGGGGCAACTGGTAGATGAAAACTGAAAATTTCTAAGTGTTTACTTATATATACGAAGTATTGGTCCTAGTTCGTGGCTCCAACCGGGACCAATGCCCCCCTTTAGTCTCGGTTCGTGCCACCAACCGGGACCAAAGGTCAGTTTTCGTCAGCCCAAAGGGCGGGAAGCAGAGACCTTTGGTCCCGGTTGGTGGCACGAACCGGGACTAAAGGGGGGCATTGGTCCCGGTTGGTGCCATGAACCGGGACCAAAGGCACCCTTTAGTCCCGGTTGTTGCCACCCTCCGGGACCAAAGGCCTTGTGCTGTAACTGGCGCGGTGCAGTGGGATGTTTAGTCCCACCTCGCTAGCTGAGAGGCCTCGAGAGTGGTTTATAAGCGCTGTTGCGCCAACCCTCTCGAGCTCCTCTCAACTGCAGGCCTACGGGCCTAATCTCACACTCCTCTGCCTGTGGGCCTACTAGGCCTGCTGCGGGCCTGCATCCTGGCCCAACTAAATAGTTGGGTTTCTAGTCGTATGTAGGCCGTGGTGGCACTGTAGGCGGTATTTTTTTTAATTTTTTTCCAGTATTTTTTTGCTTTATTTAATTTTTTAGAGTTTTTGAGTGATTCTTTTTGCTTTAGGTCACAAAAATTATAAACTTTCTGTTAGTGCCATTAGTTTTCAAATTTGAATAGTTTGAATTTGAATTCTATGAAATTTGTGTAAATCACTAGTTTGTGAATAACTTTACTTTAAAATATTATAGTTTTGTTTTAGTTGATCATAACAAAAAAATTAATTGATTCTTTTTAGTTGCATAAATTTTATATAATTTCAGTTGCATTAATTTTATTTTTTATTGATTCTTTTTAGTTGATTCCTTTTGCTATTAGAGTTTTATAAAAGCTTTTTAGTTGATTCTTTTTTCTATTGAAGAATATTATAGCTTTGTTTTAGTTGATCATAACAAAATATTTTAATTGATTCTTTTTAGTTCATTCTTTTTTCTATTAGAGTTTTATAAAAGTTTTCTAGTTCATTCTTTTTGCTATTAGTTCATTCTTTGAGCTAAATGACCCTAAAATTGTAAAGCACTACAAATGAAGTCTAAAAAGGTTGAAAGTTGGCATGGTATCATCATTTCACCCACATAGAATGTGCTAAAAAGTTGAGAGGGTTACGACAAAAACTGGATGCACTTCGTGTACAAAATGGACAATCTCTTTCGAAGTATCAGGGTTTCGGACGAAAACTCATCTGTTAGAAAGGGATTTCATTTTTTTGAACTTATTTGAACTACAGACTTTTTGTGTGTTCAAAATGCACCATTCAAAGCCACATCATCAATTTTCAACCCTTTCTGACTTCATTTGGTATTTTTCATGCATTTACTGATTTTTTTAGCTAAATGACCATGAAATTGAAAAGCACTACAAATGAACTCTGAACAGGTTGAAAGTTGGCATGGTATCATCATTTCACCCACATAGCATGTGCTAAAAAATTGAGAGGGTTACGGCAAAAACTGGATTTACTTCGTGTACAAAAATAGTTGTGGAGAGAAAGTCTTCACTTTTTCTTCGCTTGTGTCCTTTGCTTATTGCGCCGTAACCATGGATAATCTTCATCGTTTAACAGGGTGCTTGGGTCAGCCTTGACTTTGAAGGGAGGAATTTCATGAAACTTTTCATAATCTTTAGACATGTCTGTCTTGCCCTCCACTCCCACGATGTCTCTTTTCCCTGAAAGAACTATGTGGCGCTTTAGCTCATCGTATGATGTATTCGCTTCGTTATCTTTTCTTTTTCTCGGTTTGGTAGACATGTCCTTCAGATAGAAAACTTGCGCCACATTATTGGCTAGGACGAATGGTTCGTCTGTGTACCCAAGATTGTTCAGATACACTTGTCATTCCGTACTGTGGGTCTACCTGTACCCCGCCTCCTGACAGATTGACCCATCTTCACTGAAACATGTAGGGTAACACAGCAGAAAACAAAAAAAATTCCGACCTACACACCAGCCCAGGACCACTATGGAGACTGCATACAAGGTTTGATCATTTCGTTACCGACTCGTAGCGCAGCGAAAGTAGAGTCGATGATGATCGGCGGTGCAGATCCCCGCAGCTAGGATTTACAACCTCCCAACCGCGAGAATGTACTCCCTCATCTGCCCCTCGAACAGCCCTCCGGGAGGCGGTCGAACAGTCCCCCGGATGGTGTCGCGGACAGCCCTTCGGGAGGACCCTCAAAACTAGGACCGTCACTCGGACAGCCCTTCGGGAGGACTCACAGAACTCGGACCGTCACTTGGACAGCCCTTCGGGAGGCACTCTCAAAACAGCCCCTCGGGCACAAAGATCGAAACTATGACCTCTCTACGGGGTTGCACACATACGGTGTCAACTATCCGGCAGGGCTTCGTCATCCAGAACTAGTTCCCACCGGAACCCAGACAGCCTTTCGGCTCTACGAAACTCTTTTCGTGGGAGGGAGAGAAGAAGCCAGATCATAGCATGGCATGTGTATGTGAGAATGGATGAAGGAATGGGCAGCCCTCTCTCCTCCTTATATAGGAAAACCAAGGGGTAGGATGGGTATTCATAATACCAAAAATACCCATGAAGGAAACCACTTTCCAAGGGTAAAAGGGGGAAGCAAGTTCCATGTGGAGCTCCATGAGGGATCCCCACCTATGGCCGGCCAAACCCCATGAGGGACCCCCCAAGGGGGCTCTCATCCATCCATGTCACCCCAAAAGATCTTGGGATAAAGCCCAAAATAATGGCTTTCCAAAAAGTAACCCAAAAAGCACTTTCACTATTCACAACGACATTTTTCAGCGTCCGTTCGAACTGAAAATATTTATGTGGGCTTAGAACATTTCCAGTACCCACTAAGATAATTTGCAACGCGTTCCAGAACAATTCCGGATTAGTGATTTTCATCTGCGAAAAGCATCTGAAGTAGTTCCGGCAGCTCCGGAACATTTTCGGTTTTCATCTCGGAAAATTCCCAGAAGTTTCCAGAATGATTCTGGCACCCTCCAAGAATTATCAGGCATGTGCCGAAGCCAATTTGACTTAATGGAATACCCCAAAACAACTTTTCAGTTTCACCGAAACTCATCCGGTGTCCTCTCTGCGAAACTTTTTCGGTGTCCGAAACTTTTTCGGTGATTTTCTCTCAGACTCCCTGTCTAGTATTCAGCAGATAGATGACCCTTAAGCGTGTGACCCTATAGGTTCGGTGAAGTATAGACATGACACGGAACCCCTTCCGATCAATGATCAACATCGGAGCCGTGGACACCCATATTGACCCCTATACCCACACGAATGAATATTCGAGTGAACCTCTAGTTGCCGTGTGCTATTCCTGTTGCTTCGCGATATGTTACAAATACCCGAGGTGAGACATGTTGGCATTCCCGTGGATCAACATCTTGTCCACTATGCTAGTTTCCTCGTTACCAGTATTGTTCTCTTTTCTCGTTACCGTGTTCTGGCATCCCTGTGATCAAATCACAAAGTGTTTGGCCAGACGATGATGGATACCGTAACACCGAGAGGGCCCAAAGATATCTCTCCATTGTCGGAGGAGCAAATCCCAATCTCGAGCTATCAAGTTACTTGACACACTTTTCCATGAACCAGCAAGCCGCCGTAATAGCCACCCATTTACGGATGACGTTTAACAAACCCCAAAGTTCATGAAGCAAGCATGAAGAAACTCGATACTCTCATGGTCTAAGGAATCATGCAAACATTAACCATCTCTGTGTTATTAACCATTAACTTGTGACGAAGGTATTTCGTAGCATAACATCAATTCGGGTCGATTCAACACAAATGTTCTCCTAACATTGTGCCCTCAAAGTTGCTTTCATAGACATGCCGATGATCAAGAAAACAGAACCATCATGCAACACTTGAGCCAGTCATAGAGGCTTGATTAGGAATACATTTTATTGTTTATTATACCACACGTGCATATGAGTCTTCCTCCAAGCCTCGTTTTATTTGCAGACTTGAGAGCCATAGCAGTTATAGCATGGAACATAAACCTAATTATGAACAGGGAGATAATCAATAACATATATTATTGCCTCAAGGGCATATCTCCTATAGACTCCCACTTGCACTAGAGTCAATAATCTAGTTAATGCTAACGCACTTCACACCTGTGGCACACCGGTGTAAATTTGCTTCGCTTGTGGTATAGCCTGATGTCCAACGGATCTGACGACTTCAGCTCCGTGTGTATCTATGCATATCCTCGCGTTTAAACGCTTTCACAAAATTCGTATTTTGTGTGGACTTGGCTTTGCATGTATGTGAATCACAGGTTGAACCTGGATTCCTCAGACTGAGTTATGGAGCAACTACCTGTAGTAGTGACCCATTGACAAAAGCCATCTTGGAACCATACTAAGTTCATGAATGAACTATATGATTCAACATCTTCTTTGGCGCTGTAAAAGCGGCAACATACTCCGCCTCTGTTATAAAATTCGCCACAGTAACTTGTTTGGAAAATTTTCCAACTAACTGTGCCACCACATTGTGTGTAACACAAAGCCCTCAATTTAAATCAAAAATCACATGGAGAAAAGATGAAGACTATATCGATGTAGCATTTTACAACGAACTCTTCATGATCTCCGCTTGCGAGAAAACATATCATCAGTGCTACTCTAGCACTCAATGACACTTTTCACTGTTGTCCTTTGATCAGTACTTTTGATCACTTTGGTATCTATACTCGCAACAACTTTGGGAGTATTGGACATATCTGGTTGTTATACATACCATGGAATACATGATTAATCCAAACACAAGAGTGTGTGGAATCTCCATCATGTATTTTGCTCATCAGTGTTTTGGGACACCGAGTCTTGCAAAAACTCTTTCCATGTGACTTCGGCAAGAATCACTCCTTGACATTTTTAATGCTAAAAGGTTTTAGCATTTTGTCAATATGTATCTTTGCTCAGCCCCATTAGGTAAATCTATCTCCATAGATCATCATGCCTAATATAAAGGCTATTTAGCCCAAGCACTTCATCAAAAAACTATTTTCAAATGAAGTCCTAATTCGTGTCAAGAAATTTATTTCCAATTAACAATGTGTCAAGCACACAACGTTTTTAGAAATATTATTATGCTCCCACTTACTTTCTTGAATCACAAGCATCTTCGTTACCCATTGATGAAGTCAAAACCCTTTTTGACCATTTCATCAAAACACGAAGATTCCAACTCCATTTTGCTCTCTTCTATCCATCGTTGGAACTCTGAAGTTTGCACACTCACTAGCATCCTCTGGAATGACAAAAATACCTTGGACTGTAACAAATGCATGTCCTTGGTTTCATTTCCATCAGATGGAAATTCTTTTATCATCCATGTTTCATATCTCATGATTGAAATATGTATTAATTGCTAGTTCCACCCGAACCGACTTTAAGCATCGCTACGGTGAAACAACCTCATCGTAGTCAACTCCTTGAACTTGTTATTGCAACAAGTCGAGCTTTAAGGATTAAATTTTTTTATCCGTATCAGTTTTAGTTCCGTAAATATTCGTCAGACTCTAAGTCTTCTGAAAGGTGTATGAAGATTTTAATCTTGAAACATTTATATGGAGACTATCTCGGATTGTATTGGCATTTAGCCAATTCCGGAGTCAGGGCCCATCAATGCTTCCTTGTGTATCGTAGGTATATTGTTGTCTAACAACAATATCTCGTCTGCGCACCTGAGAGGTTTGCACGAGCCTTGCCTACGTGGTTCAGCTGCAAGTTCGACCGAAGTTCATACATTTTATTGTAGAGACTTCCGTATCAGTCGCAGTAGGAAACTCTGGAATTACTTCCAAGGTCTCTTTCCTTTGATCTGATGACGAAGATACTGTTTATCTCGTCGAGTTGCACTATTCTCCCACTCACCTTTTTGAAAGAACCATTCTCTTTAAAAGCATACCGTTTCGTGTGGCAAACCTATTTGCCTCGGTATAGTGAGGGAGGAATACCCAATGACTTGGGATAACCTACAAAGTTGCACTTGTCTTATTTGGAATAGGTTTGTAACCTTTTACACAAGCCCCATATTCCAAATGTTAAGAAAAGATATAACATGGTTGGGCGTACCATACCATGGCGTCATTTCAATAGACCCGATGGAGCTCTTTTCAGTGTAAAAGCCGTAGTCTCTAAAGCATCACTTTAAAAGGGATAATGGCAAATTTATTTATGTCATCTTTGATCTTACCATGTCATAAATGGTTCGATTACATCTTCACGGACTTTCCACTTGCAGTGGTGTTCCGGGAGGTGCAAGTTATGAAACCCCTTTCACAACTCATCAGACATTCACTAAACTTGTAACTCAAATTTTCCTTTCTGCAATTGAATTGTAGAAACATGATTTTCTTGTTACAATAACTTCTATTTCATTTTGAAAACCTTTTGAATGATTTCAAAAGATCCAGACTTACGTCTCATCAAGTAAATATCCATATATCTACTTGAGTCATTTTTGAAGATAGATAAATCCACTACTTGCAACAACATTTATTGAACTACACACATCAAAATGTATGATCACCAATAAGTTTGTTCCTCGTTCCTTATGGCCTGTGAATGGTATTTTAGTCACTAAACTTTTCGGAGAAAAGTTGCAAGCGTCAGATGATCCAAAATCAGACGACTTCAAAATCCATCATAATGGAATTTTTCCTTGCGGGTTTCTCCAATGTGACCAAATGCAGTGCCACACTTGTGTGGTATTCTTTTAGTCTTGCGACATTTAGCGTCAGTGTTATGGATGTATCATATTACCATCAATATTCATAACATACGTCCCATCAAGAATGGAAGCATGGCCCTACATGTTATTCATAATACTGAACAACAATTTGTTGTTTTTATGAACAACTCTTTTGCAACAAACATTGTGCAATGGGCTAGAGTGTATGAAACTCTAAAATGAATTATTAAAGTAAACCCAGAGGTAATGTATTATTATCAATATTCATAACATGCATCTCATTCATAATGAAAGTATGGCCCTTATGTTATTCATAACTCCGAACATCAAAAGTTCTCTTATGAACAACCTTCTTGCAAGATACCTTATGCAATGGGCTAGAGTTTGTAAAACTCTAAATGAATTATGAAAATAAATACAGACGGTAATACACCGATGGAAGATATAGCAACATTTACTATGTTCCCTGTGTATATCTAAACCTCATTCCTGGCTAGTCTTTCAGGCCATAGTAGTTCTTACATCGAGTTGCAACAGAATGCAATCAAGCGGGTATCTTTGTGATTAACTCACAATACCCAAGAATTAGTGATTAACATGTTTAACCATAATTCCCAAGAACTATATCTTTGACCAGCCTTCTATACATCAAAAACTTGTATGACATTCATACATGAGCTGGATATTCCAGTCTTCTTTCTTTCTCCCTTTATACTTCTAACAATTTAACTTTTAGTATTTCTCCTACTCTCAGAAGAAGCATCCAACTCAAGAGTGGCGTTAGCCCCGGACTTCCTAGGCGTGAAAGTTTCACTAACACCCTTCGGACACTTCCTTTCTCTTTAAGTTGTTGTTTTATTCACCTTTCATCATATGACAGGCGTTCTTCTGGATCCCTCTCTTATCAGTCTAATGCATAGTAAACTCCTTTACTAATAGTTTGCAAACAAACATTGCTTTGGATATCTCATATCTTTTAGCCTTTGTCTGTCTCTGAAAATGATTTTCAGATTCCATGAATATCACATAACTATCCAAGCTTTCGAAGTTCGGGTCTCATGGAAGCAAACATATTGTACTTGACTGAAACGGAATTCTAGCTTTTGGATCGAAGGACGAGAGTCACATGATCCATAGCATTAGCGGGAGAATACCAAAAGTATGCGATATGACAAAGTCCTTCTCGGCACTCTTGAGGACAATCCTCACATTACGTTACCAACCGTAAATTTTTAACCAGATATTTAATAGCTATTCAATTTTAACAGGGAAGGTGGAAACGCGAGCCATTATTCTACAACTATTATGCAAATCACACTTAGACAGTGTTCATAATTAATTGCACTGAGAATTAAACAAGACAATTCAAAAGTGCGCTCCCACTCAAATCAATATCTCTCAAAATTGATTGTGAGTGATTCAAGATCCATATTACAATTCAACGCCAAGGATGCATCCATCTCAAGTGACGAGAATTGCAATCGGTAGGCCAACTTGCCAATCACATCTCTATGTGACTCTCGTTCATCTTTCGATGCGTGTGTTCCGAGCTCATGACTTTCATGCCTGAACGTCAAGACAACCAAGTGATCACGCTGCGAGGTCTCAACTCACCCACCTCACACTTCCCTAATCGTTCGTACCCATGCATCCATGTGATACCCCGAAAAGTTAGGTGCCGTGACGGTGCTACACTTGGGAGAACACTAAATACTTGATATTTTTGTGAGAGATCGCCCTAATAAAAGCGACTACCGTGCAATCAAGAAGGGTGCATCATAAGGGATAAACATCTTAGGCAATTCATAATAGCATGATATGGTATATCCCTTTCTGACGGAGAAGTCTTTCATTTCTTCGTCTTCGGCATTCGCGTCGGTGTTCACCTTCGCGGAGATTGCCACAACCTTGTCGATGCACCAGATAATATTGCTATCTCTATAGCTAATAAAATAAGTGCATTACAAAAGGTTGACACGCAGGTCATTTAAAGTGACAATCATATGGCTCCAGCCATCATGCCAAATCATGACACGCAGGTCATGTTAATCAATTTACATCATATAGTCATCTCATACATAATCAAATTATTATAAGCACTGCTATACCACATCATATGCACATGCAAACCCTCCTGCAAAACCAAGTTAGACGTCTCTAATCGGTTCTGCAAAAACTTGTTTTATGTGGCTTCTAAGGTTTCGAAACAAACCGAAGCTACCAACGTCCATCATCAAGTATGATAATTCAAGTCGCTAGATTAACTTCGCGGGGTGTATGAAACATGAGATAATAAAATCTCGAGCCCCATACTGAACTTCGTCATACGCATGACCCCCGTGCAGATCATATCTGCATTGCCCTTTCGTCTGCGAAATTTCATCTTTATTTTTAACTACGGTGGAATTCAATGAACTGTTAGCACTTCGTTGATCAATCAGGATCGCGGATTGCCAGAACATTGAAACTCCACCATGCTGTTATCAAGATCAGAAATATGCAAATTCCAGGGAAGCAACAAGAACATCGGGTAACAGATTTCATCTGCTACCCGCACAAATAATTTTCAGTAATAGATCTCATCTACTACCTAATTATATTGTGCAACACCCATACATCTCCATGTATTCTAGATCGCAACCTGCAACTACGCATAGCACGACTCATGATGCCACTATAGGGTAATGCAGCAGAAAACAAAAAAAATTCTGACCTACGCACCAGCCCAGGACCACTATGGAGACTGCATACAAGGTTTGATCATTTCGTTACCGACTCGTAGCGCAGCAGAAGTAGAGTCGATGACGATCGGCGGTACAGATCCCCGTAGCTAGGATTTACAACCTCCCAACCGCGAGGATGTACTCCCTCATCTGCTCCTCGGACAGCCCTCCAGGAGGCGGTCGAACAGTCCCCCGGATGGTGTCGCGGACAGCCCTTCGGGAGGACACTCAAAACTCGGACCGTCACTCGGACAGCCCTTCGGGAGGACTCACAGAACTCGGACCGTCACTGCCCCTCGGGCACAAAGATCGAAACTACGACCTCTCTACGGGGCTGCACACATACGGTGTCAACTATCCGGCAGGGCTTCGCCGTCCAGAACTAGTTCCCATCGGAACCCAGACAGCCTTTCGGCTCTATGAAACTCTTTTCGTGGGAGGGAGAGAAGAAGCCAGATCATAGCATGGCATGTGTATGTGAGAATGGATGAAGGAATGGGCAGCCCCCTCTCCTCCTTATATAGGAAAACCAAGGGGTAGGATGGGTATTCATAATACCAAAAATACCCACGAAGGAAACCACTTTCCAAGGGTAAAAGGGGGAAGCAAGTGCCATGTGGAGCTCCATGAGGGAGCCACATCTATGGCCGGCCACACCCCATGAGGGACCCCCCAAGGGGGCTCTCATCCATCCATGTCACCCCAAAAGATCTTGGGATAAAGCCCAAAATAATGGCTTTCCAAAAAGTAACCCAAAAAGCACTTTCACTATTCACGACGACATTTTTCAGCGTCCGTTCGAACTGAAAATATTTATGTGGGCTTAGAACATTTCCAGTACCCACTAAAATAATTTTCAACGCGTTCCAGAACAATTCCGGATTAGTGATTTTCATCTGCGAAAAGCATCTGAAGTAGTTCCGGCAGCTCCGGAACATTTCCGGTTTTCATCTCGGAAAATTCCCAGAAGTTTCCAGAATGATTCTGGCACCCTCCAAGAATTATCAGGCATGTGCCGAAACCAATTTGACTTAATGGAATACCCCGAAACAACTTTTCAGTTTCACCGAAACTCATCCGGTGTCCTCTCTGCGGAACTTTTCCGCTGTCCGAAACTTTTTCGGTGTCCGAAACTTTTTCGGTGATTTTCTCTCAGACTCCCTATCTAGTATTTAGCAGATAGATGAACCTTAAGCGTGTGACCCTATAGGTTCGGTGAAGTATGGACATGACACGGAACCCCTTCCGATCAATGATCAACATCGGAGCCGTGGACACCCATATTGACCCCTATACCCACACGAATGAATATTCGAGTGAACCTCCAGTTGCCGTGTGCTATTCCTGTTGCTTCACAATATGTTACAAATACCCGAGGTGATACATGTTGGCATTCCCGTGGATCAACAACTTGTCCACTATGCTAGTTTCCTCGTTACCTGTATTGTTATCTTTTCTCGTTACCGTGTTCTGGCATCCCTGTGATCAAATCACAAAGTGTCTGGCCAGACGATGATGGATACCGTAACACCAAAAGGGCCCAGAGATATCTCTCCATCGTCGGAGGAGCAAATCCCAATCTCGAGCTATCAAGTTACTTGACACACTTTTCCATGAACCCGCAAGCCGCCGTAATAGCCACCCATTTACGGATGATGTTTAACAAACCCCAAAGTTCATGAAGCAAGCATGAAGAAACTCGATACTCTCATGGTCTAAGGAATCATGCAAACATTAACCATCTCTGTGTTATTAACCATTAACTTGTAACGAAGGTATCTCATAGCATAACATCAATTCGGGTCGATTCAACACAAATGTTCTCCTAACATTGTGCCCTCAAAGTTGTTGGCATAGACATGCCCATGATCAGGAAAACAGAACCATCATGCAACACTTGAGCCAGTCATAGAGGCTTGACTAGGAATACATTTTATTGTTTATTATCCCACACGTGCATATGAGTCTTCCTCCAAGCCTCGTTTTATTTGCAGACTTGAGAACCATAGCAGTTATAGCATGGAACATAAACCTAATTATGAACAGGGAGATAATCAATAACATATATTATTGCCTCTAGGGCATATCTCCTACAAAACAAAGGGACCTTAAAATCATGTCCATAGTCAAGTTCCCATATGTCCACTATGTAACAATAATATGTGTCCTTTCCCCTCTTGGTTGCTGCATCAAAGCGGACACCACTGTTTTGATTGGTGCTCTTTTGATCTTGGGCGATCAAGTAAATTGTTTCCCATTTATCTCGTACCCTTTGTAAGTTAATACAGTCGAAGATGGTCCCCTGGCCAACGAGTACAGCTCATCAGAAACAGTGTTGTCACCCATGAGACGTGTTTGCAACGAATTGCCGAAAGTCCTTATGTGTTCACATGTAATCCAGTTGTTACACTGCTCCGGGTGTTTGGAGCGCAGAATATTCTTGTGTTCATTGACATACGGGGTCACCAAGGTAGAATTCTGTAGAACTGTGTAGTGTGCTTGAGACCAAGAATGCCCGTCCCTACATATTATTGAGTCCGCTCCTAGCGTGCCTTTTCCAGTCAGTCTCCCCTCATACCGCGATTGAGGGAGACCAATCTTTCTTAATGTCAGGAATGAAGTCAACACAAAACCCAATGACCTCCTCTGTTTGATGGCCCGTGGCGATGCTTCCTTCTGGCCTAGCACGGTTACGAATATATTTCTTTAAGACTCCCATGAACCTCTCAAAGGGGAACATATTGTGTAGAAATACAGGGCCCAAAATGGCAATCTCGTCGACTAGATGAACTAGGACGTGCGTCATGATATTGAAGAAGGATGGTGGGAACACCAGCTCGAAACTGACAAGACATTATGCCAAATCACTCCTTAACCTTGGTAGGATTTCTAGATCGATCACCTTCTGAGAGATTGCATTAAGGAATGCACATAGCTTCACAATGGCTAATCGAACGTTTTCCAGTAGAAGCCCCCTCAATGCAATCGAAAGCAGTTGCGTCATAATCACATGGCAGTCATGAGACTTTAGGTTCTGGAAATTTTTCTCTGCCGTATTTATTATTCCCTTTGTATTCGACGAGAAGCCAGACGGTATCTTCATACTGAGCAGGCATTCAAAGAAGGTTTCCTTCTCTTCTTTGGTAAGAGCGTAGTTGGCAGGACCTTCATACTGCTTTGGAGGCATGCCGTCTTTTTCGTGCACATGTTGCTGGTCCTCCCATGCCTTCGGTGTCTCTTTGTCTTCCCATACATGCCCAAGAAGCCTAGCAGGTTCACGCAAAGATTCTTCGTCACGTGCATCACGTCGATTGCAGAGCGGACCTCTAGGTATTTCCAATAGGGTAGGTCCGAAAATATAGATTTCTTCTTCCACATGGGTGCGCGTCCCTCAGCGTCATTCGGAACAGATAGTCCACCGGGACCCTTTCCAAAGATTACTTGTAAATAATTGACCATAGCAAGTATGTGATCACCAGTACGGATGGCGGGCTTCTTCCGGTGATCTGCCTCGCCTTTGAAATGCTTGCCTTTCTTTCGACATTGATGGTTGGTCGGAAGAAATCAACGATGTCCCAGGTACACATTCTTCCTGCATTTGTCCAAATATATACTTTTGGTGTCATCTAAACAGTGCGTGCATGTGTAGTATCCCTTGTTTGTCTGTCCTGAAAGGTTACTGAGAGCAGGCCAATCATTGATGGTTACAAACAGCAACGCATGTAGGTCAAATTCCTCCTGGTCGTGCTCATCCCACACACGTACACCTTTTCCATTCCACAGCTGTAAAAATTCTTCAACTAATGGCCTTAGGTACACATCAATGTCGTCGCCGGGTTGCTTAGGGCCTTGGATGAGCATTGGCATCATAATGAACTTCTGCTTCATGCACAGCCAAGGAGGAAGGTTATAGATACATAGAGTCACGGGCCAGGTGCTATGATTGCTGCTCTGGTCCCCAAAAGGATTAATGCCATCCGCGTTTAAACCAAACCATACGTTCCTTGCATCACCTGCAAAGTCCCCCCACGTTCTCTCGATTTTTCTCCACTGCGACCCGTGAGCGGGTGCTCTCAACTTCCCATCTTTCTTACGGTCCTCTTTGTGACATTGCATCAACTTGGCACGCTCTTTGTTTCTGAACAGACGTTTCAACCGTGGAATTATAGGAGCAGACCACATCACCTTGGCAAGAACCCTCTTCCTGGGGCGCTCGCCGTCAACATCACCAAGGTCATCTCGTCTGATCTTATACCGCAATGCACCGCATACCGGGCATGCGTTCAAATCCTCGTACGCACCGCGGTAGAGGATGCAGTCATTATGGCATGCATGTATCTTCTGCACCTCCAATCCTAGAAGGCATAGAACCTTCTTTGCTCCGTACGTACTATCGGGCAATTCGTTATCCTTTGGAAGCTTCTTCTTCAATATTTTCAGTAGCTTCTCAAATCCGTTGTTAGATACACCATTGTCTGCCTTCCATTGCAGCAATTCCAGTGTGGTACCGAGCTTTGTGTTGCCATCTTCGCAATTGGGGTACAACCCTTTTTTGTGATTCTCTAACATGCGATCAAACTTCAACTTCTCCTTTTCACTTTGGCATTGTCTCTTTGCATCAACAATGAACTGGCGAAGATCATCATCGGGCACATCGTCTGGTTCCTCTTGATCTTCAGCTTCCCCCGTTGCAGCATCACCGTATTCAGGGGGCACATAGTTGTCATCATCCTCTTCTTCTTTGTTGTCTTCCATCATAACCCCTCTTTCTCTGTGCTTGGTCCAAACATTATAGTATGGCATGAAACCCTTCTCAAGCAGGTGGATGTGAAGGGTTTTCGAGTCAGAGTAAGACTTCGTATTCTCACATCTAGGGCATGGACAACACATAAAACCATTCTACTTGTTTGCCTCAGCCACTTCGAGAAAATTACGCACGCCCTTAATGTACTCGGCGGTGCGTCTGTCACCGTACATCCATTGCCGGTTCATCTGGGTGCATTATATATAATTAAGTGTGTCAAAAACCATTACAGAACATCATGAATAGAGAAGTGACCAAATTAATAGAAGTTCATCATCACATTAAAACCAAAGTACAATAGTGATCAAATGTTATTACTGAAAAAATAAATACATAAAGTTCATACATAGTTCTCATTGAACAACATATAGCTCTCTAGAGCATCTAATTAAAACATACATTGAAACTATGTAAACCATTTCAATGCAACAACAAATGCGATCATAATCGCAACTAAGGTAACAATTGATCCAACGGCATAATGATACCAAGCCTCAGTACGAATGGCATATTTTTTAATCTTTCTAATCTTCAAGTGCATTTTATCCATCTTGATCTTGTGATCATCGGCGACATCCGCAACATGCAACTCCAATCTCATCTTCTCGTCCTCAATTCTTTTCAATTTTTTCTTCAAGTAATTGTTTTCTTTTTAAACTAAATTTAGCCTCTCGACAGAGGGTCGGTTGGAATTTCCGGTTCACATACCTCCTAGATAAAAACATCTATGTCACGTTAGTCAGCATAATTGTCATAAACACTAAATGAAGCAAATAGTTATAAAAGATAATATATACCACATCCGAATCATAGACAGGACGAGGGCCGACGGGGGCAGATACCAAAACCATCGCACTATATAATAACAAACAATAATAAAATTAAGAAAATTATACAAGTATCTATCTAAATCATACAAGTAAGAATTTTTTTTTCTTTTAGAAAGAAGATAAGAACAAGAGGCTCACCCGGTGGTGCCGGCGATGAGATCGGCGCGGGCGATCGATGGCGATGAGATCGGCGCGGGCGATCGACGGCGGTGAGGACGGGGACGGGACAGGACGGACCGCCAAACCTAGACAAATCTTGAGGAAAATGGATCTTGGACAAGGAGCTTCGAGAGGAGAAATCTTAAGTGTGGCTCGGCCATTTCATCGAACACCTCATGTTCATAGGAGGTGAGCTAGAGCACCACACACCTCTTCCACGGCCGGCCAAAAAATCAGAGCAGTGGCTCTACTCCCGGACAGGGGTATATATAGGCCTCTCTTTAGTCCCGGTTTGTGGCTAAAACCGGGACTAAAGGACAACCTTTGGTCTCGGTTCCAACCACCAACCGGGACTAAAGGTTGTGGGCCAGGAGCGAGGCCCATTGGTCCCGGTTCATGTCTGGAACTGGGACCAAAGGGGTCAGACGAACTGGGACCAATGGCCCCCGAGGCCCGGCCGGCGCCCTGGCCTCACGAACCGGGACTGATGCCCCCTTTGGTCCCGGTTTGTGAGTGAACCGGGATTAATGCCCTTACCTAGGCCTCAACCAAAGCCCTGTTTTCTACTAGTGCAATGTGAATTTAGTGAGGATTGTATGTGCAAACATAACGTTCAGTGTGTTAGGATGAGAGAGAAAATTGATGCAAATTTAGGAAGAATCATAAGTGAAAGTAAAACATCTCATGCCGTTCGCTGCAATAGAAGAAAAAAATGGCGTCAATTTAATGGAGGGGGGGGGGGATTGGCACATCAGTATTTTTCAAAGGATATGAATGAAAATCCATGCAGCTCCATACTACTGCAAGGTGCAAATGTTTTCTTTAATTATGGCCCACAATTCCGGTATGATGCAATTTAACTGTGGAGAACACAAAGTCATCAGCCAGCCTGGCAGGTCACAAATAGCACACGTCCTCTAAATTACTCCTGTGATTTTTAATCCTGAAATCGAAGGTGCAAGGACCCCACAATCCTCCCTCGTTTTTATCCTTGTGTAATTTTGCATAGAGGTAATATCACTTGGAGTCATACAACTTGCGTCGCATGTTCAGTTTGGTGCTAGAACTTTGAAAATATGGTTTTGTATCCATCTAACTTGACTCAAGCGCAGGGGCGAAGCTAGGCCCCGGGCACCCGGGGCCCAGGCCCGGGGCGTGTAAAATTTAACAGGCTACAGTTATATAGATTTTTTTGCAGGCCTGGGGCGCAGCCCAGTGAAAAGAAGAAGGCCCAAAGCCTTGATGGGCTACCTTAGCAGAACGCATGCACGCACGAGGAAACGCTAACCCACGATGCAGCGGCATAGCTATTTGTCAAAAAAAAAGACGAAACGGTAGCGAGGCCGCCGCTCAGTCGTACACACGCAGGACGAGATCGATCTCCAGACTCCATCGCTCGTGCCGCCGTCTGCCCTGGTGTCGCCTCCGCCCCTGGCCCCCCTGATCCCAGGCTCCCGGCTGCCCTCCCATGCATCGTTCACCCGCGTGGTGCTGCTTCTCTGCCGGCTGCTTCAGTGCACACTAGTAGAAAACAGTGCTTTGGTTGAGGCCAGGATAAGGGCATTAATCCCGGTTCACTTACGAACCAGGACCAACGTGTGCATCAGTCCCGGTTCGTGAGGCCAGGGCGCCGGCCGGGCCTCGGGGGCCATTGGTCCCGGTTCGTCTGACCCCTTTGGTCCCGGTTCTAGACACGAACCGGGATTAGTGGGCCTCGCTCCTGGCCCAGCACCTTTAGTCCTGGTTGGTGGCTGGAACCGTGTGGCACCCCGGCTCAAAGGAAACAGGAATGCTTCGTATTCTAGCCCAGAGACAAGTCTTCTGGAATACGGCACTGTTGGCATAGAACAAATCAGCTCTTTATTACTATGGATAAGGTTACAAGGGTACATGGATTACATCAGCACGGTGACACTACGCCTGCCCAGGGTAGCTCTATGCTAACAGCGGAACATCCCGAGGATGCGGAGTAACTCTCGGCAGCGGAATGATGACTGCGGTGATGAACTCCACTCCGCAGGGACTCTGGCTGGAACGCTTATCCTAGCTCGCAAACTTGGAATCCTCGACAAGCAAGCAATCATGGCATGACCTGCAAACTGGCATGACACACCAGGTGAGTACTTTGAATGTACTCGCAAGCTCACAGCAACCAAAGCAATCAAGACAAGCAACATCATGCCATTTATAGGTTACGCAGGTGTAAACATGATGATGCTAGAACGATATGGCATATGAGCAGGATGTCACTACATGCATCAGGTTGAAACTATCATGATGCAACTTACTCTGTCCGGGGTTACCTCGTAACCACCACATGTAAGAACTTACCATCGAGTGTGCCACATGATAACCTCGGGACCAACCAAACTTGGTATTACAATACCATAGTGATAACAAGATCACAAGGAGCTTGATCTTTACCCGAGGTCACCACGGTGATCCTCTCATGATCACGATCAATCAACATCGGTATCCTCGATACCACGGTGATCCTCTCGCGACCACATAAAGATCAACCAACTTCTTTCTTCATCGGACGGGGTTGTTATAAGCAAGATTATTATACTGTTGACCCATAGTGTGTCCTACTACGAACTGTGCCCGTAACCGAGGACGCGGCTATCGATAGATCATACACTCTGCAGAGGTTAGTACAATGTACCCACACCACGGAATGCATGGCCTCGTGCTCCCATTCGGGAGGACCAACGACGTTTTGACAAAACCCAATCTATTGCATGGCACTCTCCCAGCCACTCCGACAAACTTCCCTTTGGGCTATGTCATGGGTGACCCCTATGTCCTTCCGACACCTGCCACCGTCATGGCCAAACAAAACTGTCCCAAACGGGGACCTGAGCTCAATACCAAAACTGGGTTCACAAGGTTATAGCCGCCTACCGGGCCTGGGTAGCACGCGCTCATAACCTTCCCTAGTTAGAGGTACCGGCGAGAGGCATGACAATAGACCAAATTAGGGTTGCCCCATCCCAGCAAGTGTGGTTGCACTGGTGAGCTCGATTCGGTGGCGCACTATGACTCAGCCAACAGGTGTTCAAGTTCGATTAACATCCGGTTAAATTTGAATGATGATGTGCTGAGCCATGATAACAGGATGAACCAAAACAACTAATAAAGAAACATGCAGACATGTCAATATCTTAGCATGAACTATTGCCAGTGTTAATCATGAGCATAATGCTACCAACGAGTAGTTGATAACTAGCGAGATGCACATGGACAGAATATAAGGATGAGCATAGAACATGAGCATATACAGTATCCTCAAACATATTAACATACACACATTAAATAATTATTCAAATAGGAAACCATAGATACTGCAAATCCATCATGCAAGTGGCTGTCGTGGCTTGCCTGGGGATGAAGAAACCACCGAGGAAAAGTGCGGAGAGTCCGCATAAACGATTGCCGGAAACAATTCTCTCTTGGAGGGGGCTGTTTACGGGCAAGGGAGAAATGGTCATTTTCACTGTGTCAAAACATTATGAAAATGATACCAACATGACGGGCTCAAAGAGATGAAGAAGTGGGCTTTGGAATCACCTCGATCGGAGTTACGAGCGAAAAGTTGCAATAGTTTTTCTGCCAGGGACCTATCTGTAAAGAAAACTCCTACAAACTGGCCCCTGACTGAAAAACAGAAAGCGTCTAAAGAGGAATACGCTTTCTATAAGAGGAAGCGTATTTCTGGTCGAAGCAGAGCCGATGTGCGCTTTCGGTGGAGGAAAATGTATTCCAAAGAATACGCTTTCACTTGTCCATGTCAGCGACTCGGGTCAACGCCCTGTGCGGCTGATGAGAGGGACCCGCGGGAGGTGGGGCCATCCTGGCCTGGTCGTCATCTCCCCCTTGCTGGCTGCCCATGGCAGAGGAATGAGGCTCAGTGCCGGCGGCCGCCCCGATGATACCGGCCACCTCCGGCGACGCGCCGGCCACCGGAGTGGTCAGGGGGAGGAGCCGCTCCCTCCTGGAGGGTTTGTTTTCGCCGGGAGGCAGCAAAGGGAGCAGAGCTCTGACCCCGCGGCGGACAGCGGTGACTACTACGGCGAGCAGGAGGCGGCAGAGGTGGAGAGGAGGGGTTGAGTAGTGGTGGGTGGTGAGGGCGATGAGATGCTGATAACCCACAAGTATAGGGGATCGCAACAGCTTTCGAGGGTAGAGTATTCAACCCAAATTTATAGATTCGACACAAGGGGAGCCAAAGAATATTTGTAAGTATTAGCAACTGAGTTGTCAATTCAACCACACCTGGATATTAATTATCTGCAGCAATGTGATCAGTAGCAAAGTAGTATGATAGTTTTGATAATAGTGGCAGCAACAATAGTAACGGTAACAGTGATAGCAGTAGTTTTGTAGCAAGTGCAATAGTAACAGCAGCAGTAGTAACTTAGCAGAAACAATATAAGAGAAATTCGTCGGCATTGGATCGGCAATTTGTTGGATGATATTCATCATGAGGCAGTCATAACCTAAGGTGATACGGCACTAGCTCCAGTTCATAAATATAATGTAGGCATGTATTCCGTAAATAGTCATACGTGCTTATGGAAAGAACTTGCATGACATCTTTTGTCCTACCCTCCTGTGGCAGCGGGGTCCTATTGGAAACTAAGGGATATTCAGGCCTCCTTTTAATAGAGAACCAGAACAAAGCATTAACACACGGTGAATACATGAACTTCTCAAACTACGGTCATCACCGGGAGTGGTCCCGACTATTGTCACTCCGGGGTTGCCGGATCATAACACGTAATAGGTGACTATAACTTGCAAGATCGGATCTAGAACATGGATAAAATGATGATAACATAAATAGTTCAGATCTAAAATCATGGCACCCGGGCCCAAAGTGACAAGCATTAAGCATGGCAAAGTCATAGCAACATCAATCTCAGAACATAGTGGATACTAGGGATCAAGCCCTAACAAAACTAACTTGATTACATGATGAATCTCATCCAACTCCTCACTGACCAGCGAGCCTACGAAGGAATTACTCACTCCCAGTGGAGAGCATCATGGAATTGGCGATGGAGAAGGGTTTGTGATGACGAAGATCGAAGATCCCCCTCTCCGGAGCCCCGAACGGACTCCAGATCTGGCCTCCCGATGAAGAACAGGAGGTGACGCCGGCTCCGTCTCGTGAAACACGATAATTCTTTCTCCCTGATTTTTTTCTGGAAAAATAGGATTTTATAGAGTTGGTTTCAGGGTCTGTGGGGCCACTAGGTGGGGACAACCCACCTGGGCGAGCCTGGAGGGGGGCGCGCCCTAATGGGTTCTGCCCACCCAGGTGCCCCCCTCCGGTGGCTCTTGGCTCCAGAAAATTTCTTTTATTATATAAAAAATCCTCGCAAAGTTTCGTTCCGTTCCGAGAACTTTTATTTCTGCACAAAAAACAACACCATGGTAGTTCTGCTGAAAATAGCGTTAGTCCGGGTTAGTTTCATCCAAATCATGCAAATTAGAGTCCAAAACAAGAGTAAAAGCGTTAGGAAAAGTAGATACGACAGAGACGTATCAACTCCTCGCAAAGTGAAAAAGAAAAACTTTTACGAACTCTTTTGCTCTTGTTTGCATAAATAAGATTAAACAGCACCCAAGTTTTCAGCCAATATTATAACTAACCATGCCGACAATAACTCTTAAAAATTATATTAACTCATATCAATGACATAATCAGCTAGTGAGCAATAATAATATATCTCAAACAACAACACATTATCAAAACAACCGTGATATAATATGACAATAGTGGTATCTCGCTAGCCCTTTCTGATACCGCAAAACATAAATGCAAAGCACTTCTAAAGTTCAAGCAGCGGCTAAACATTGTAATTCATGGTAGAAAAGATCCAGTCATGATGCACCCAACATTAGCTACACACAATGCATAAGCATGACAGCAGTGCTCTCAGGTTCTGGCGCTTATTTTAGAAGGTGATGACACAACATAAAAGTAAATAGATAGTCCCTTCGCATAGGGAAGCAGTGATTTGTAGCGGTGCCAGAGCTCAAGTTTTTAAAACAGAGGTAAATGGTATTTTGACAAATGCACCCTTCTTGTTTACTTCACGACCATCAGTTATCAATATCTTTCATGCTAAACACATTAGTAGCGGTTCCCAAGCGATAAAAGTAAAGGTTTACTCCCCCTCCACCAACAAACACACTCCACGGCTTGTCCAAAACAACGGATGCCGTCCATACCAACAATAGTCCCGGGGGAGTTTTGTTTAATTATTTGCAATTTTGAGTTCGGGACTGGGAATCCCTATTACTGCCCCCTTCTCGTGCAATGGCGAGTGAATAAACACTCAACCTGAGAATAACCCGCTTAGCATGGAAGATGCTGACTACCTCCTGTCGCTCTATGAACAATCCAGGCACACAAAAAGGATATTTATTTGAAGTTTTTAGAGGTGGCACATGCAAATTTACTTAGGGCGGCAGGTTAATACCGCATATAGGTAGGTATGGTGGTCTCATCTGGAATAACTTGTGTTTCAGGTTTTTGATGCACAAGCAGAATTCCCACTTAGTACAGGTGAAGGCTAGCAAATAGGTTGAGAAGCTGCCAGCTAGAGAGCAACAACGGTCATGAACATGCATTATGCATAAGTAACATTGGATACTAGCATGAGTAGGATATGAACACCATGAACATAAATATCATAGAGGCTATGTTGGTTTTGATTCAACTACGTGCATGAACATGTGCCAAGACAAGCCACTCGAACATTGAGAGGAGGATACCATATCATCATACTACGTCACAGTCATTTTAATGCAATGTTGACATTCAAGATAAATTATTATCCACTCCTAGCTACTTATGCATGTGATGAGAAACTATAATCTCTAATTGTCATTGCAAACATGTTTAATCATAATGGGCTGAGTCATGAATACTAGGTTAAACATATTTACAAAAACTGAACAAGTCGAGTTCATACCCGTTTCTCTCTGCCACGGCCAGTTCATCACATATCATCATTATTGCCCTTCACTTGCACGACCGAATGATATGAAAATAATAATAGTGCAAGAGTGCCGTGGACTAAGCTGGAATCTGCAAACATTTTATTCAACAGGAGAAGACAAGGTAAGATGGGCTCTTTGTTAGACCAACAATTATGCAAATGAGAGCCACTCAACATTTTGATTGTGGTCTTCTCCTCGGTATGACTCAATAAACAGAAAAGAAATTCAGAGAAACACACTGAAATATTTTTGGAGTTTTTGGTTTTTCTGAAGGAAAGCAAATAAAAGGAAAAACAAAAATGAGAAAAACTATTTACACAGGAAAGCTCCCAACAAGCAAAAGAAGAACAAGGAAATCTTTTTGAGTTTTCCTTTTAGTGCTACAACAATTTAAACTAGGAAGAAAAATAAAAAAGAAGCAAGAAATATATTTTTGGATTTTCTCAAAGTTTTTCAAACACACAAGAAGAAGGTGAGAAAATAAATCTAACATGGATAATACAATGAAATAGTGTGAACACCGACAAATGAAATGCGTGAACATGAATATAAAGACGGTGAGAAACACGTACTCCCCCAAGCTTAGGCTTTTGGCCTAACTTGGTAATCAGTCAGTAGCCTGCATAATGGTTGGAGTGGTAGCTCACGGAGGCTCTCAGTGCAGATATCTCAGCCTGCCGTGCAGCTACAACCACCGCATTATGAGCTCGGGCCTCGCTCTCAAGAACAAAATATCTTCCCCTGCTGTGAGCATCAAAGAGAGCAGGCGCAGGCAAATATGTATAGACAACAGAACTTTGGTTAAACAGTAATTTGTAGGTGAAATTATGGGGATCACCTCTAAGGATCTTATGACGTTTCATAGCATCAAAGTCTAAATACTGCGTGGGTAAAATAGGGTCATATGGCAAAGGAGAAACACCCAGGTCTCTTGCTAGGCGTGTGGCATAAATTCCACCATAGAAATAGCCACTATTAATGTTGTGTTGCAACCTACGTGCAACGACTGCTCCAAGATTATAGCTTTTGTCACCGATTAGAGCGGTGCGTATGAGGCTCAAGTCTAGAGCACAAAGTGTACTACAATCTTGTTTGCCTACAATACATTTTCCATGGAATAATGCAAAGTACTGAATTGCAGGAAAATGAATGCTCTTTATTCTACCCTGCGTCACTCCCCTAGTCTTGCCATAGCAAAGACTAGTCAAAAATGTCTGAAACTCAGATCTTGGTGGTTCGTCAAGCGAACCCCAGAATGGGATTTTGCAGTGATGAGCAAATCTCTCTAAAGATATGGTAAATGGATTTTCATACAGTTTAAATGACACCCTAGACTCACGGGGATGGAATTTAAATCCTTTGACAAATGATTCTGTTAGAGTGTGGTGTTGATTGCACTTATCAGAAATGTAGGGACCGAGATCTGCGTTGTGAACATATTGCTCAAATTCCTCCTTAATGCCCACACTCATCATATAATTGTCGCATGGCCATAAGCATGTTTTGGTGGCGGCATCTCGTATGGAACTTTCACTTGGTTCAACATAAGACCGACGAAAGGGGCTGTCACTAGAAGATGCCTCCGAGGATCTCCTCCTCGAAGAACTCCTTCCAAAGAGGTTCATCAAGTTCGCGTACAATTTTCTGAAAAATTTTGGGTGACAAAAATTTGTCAACAAAACTTCACAATATTAATAGCAACTATTCATAGGGATGCATAGAGGCCGTAGCAAGCATTCAAACTACTTAAAACTCTAAGAATTCAACATGCAAGCTCATCTACAACAGCACCAAGAGTAGCTAATTATTTAAAATATAAACCACTAAAGCAAAATCTAATTGGACAAACGAAGGAGTCACATACCAAGCAACAATCCCCCGAAACAGTTTCAGAAACGGAGCTTTGAGCAAAGAGATCGAAATCCGCGGGGTTGAGAGCAAGAACACGAAAGAGAGAGCAATGGTAAATTTTTTCTGGAGGTAGGTGGTGATGTGGGATGAAAAGATAAGTGAGGGGGCCCATGTGGGGACCACAACCCACCAGGGCGCGCCTAGGGGTCCTGGCACGCCCAGGTGGGTTGTGCCCACCTGGTGCACCTCCCTCTGATATTATTTGCACCAAAAATTCTTAAATAATCAGAAAAAAATCGTATTAAATTTTCAGAGCATTCTGAGAACTTTTATTTTTGGGCCATTTTTTATTCCACGGGAAATTCAGAAAACAGACAAAACATGGCATTTTATTTTATTTAACTACAGAAAACAAAAGGTAGGGACAGAAGGTAGTGCTCACTAAATTCATCAACTTCATACCTCTAAAAAATGATCCATTAATAAGGTCGATCAAGTCTTATTAACAACCACTTTCGGTTAGCATGAAACCGAAGAACTTTCGTGAATCACTAAGTTACCTCAACGGGTATATGAATGTCCCCAACAATAAGCATTTCATATTTCTTTTTGACAGTAGTTAGAGATAGTTGAAAACTCCCAATAGTAATTTTCAGAGATTTTCCAATAACATTAATACCATTCACTTGGAATTGTTTCTTCGGAAAGTGCACCGTATGTTCATTACCATTGATATGAAAAGTGACCTTGCTTTTATTGCAATCAATAACAGCTCCTGCAGTATTCAAGAAGGGTCTACCAAGGATAATCGACATGTTGTCGTCCTCGGGCATCTCAAGTATAACAAAGTCAGTCAAAATAGTAACATTAGCAACAACAACGGGCACATCCTCACAAATACCGATAGGTATGGCAGTAGATTTGTCAGCCATTTGCAAAGATATTTCAGTAGGTGTGGGTTTATTCAAATCAAGTCTTTTATATAAAGAGAAAGGCATAACACTAACACCTGCTCCCAAATCACACAAAGCAGTTTTCACATAATTTCTTTTGATCGAGCAAGGTATAGTTGGTATTCCCGGATCTCCAAGTTTCTTAGGTATTCCATCTTTAAAAGTATAATTAGCAAGCATGGTGGAGATTTCAGCTTCCGGTATTTTTCTCTTATTAGTGATGATGTCTTTCATGTACTTTGCATAAGGAGGCATTTTAAGGATATCAGTCAAGCGAGTGCGCAAAAAGACTGGACTCAACATTTCAGCAAAGCGTTCAAATTCTTCATCATCTTTCTTTTTAGTAGGCTTAGGTGGGATGGGCATAGGTTTTTGAACCCATGGTTCTCTTTCTTTACCGTGTTTTCTAGCAACAAAGTCTCTTTTATCATATCTTTTATTCTTAGGTTGTGGGTTATCAAGATCAACTGCTGGTTCTATCTCAACATCATTGTCTGGTTCTTTACTATTTGTTTGAGTGTCTTTATGAACCTCATCATTGTCTTTTTCATTATCAGAAGGTGAGTGTTCACTGCCAGATTGAGTTTCAGCATCAGAGATAGAAACTTCATTATCATTATCAGGAGGTTTTTCTACTTCAGGTTCACTAGAGGCATGCAAAGTCCTATCATTTTTCTTCTTCTTTTTCTTTTTAGAAGGACTACGTGCATCAGTGTTAACTCTTTGAGAGTCTTGTTCAATTCTTTTTGGGTGTCCCTCAGGATAAAGTGGTTCTTGAGCCATCCTACCTCCTCTAGTCATTACTCTAACAGCATGACCATTGATATTATTATTCATTTCATCAGGCAATTCTCTTTGAGATTTAGCAACTTGTTCTAACTGGGTTTGAACCATAGAAGCATGCTTCCCTACACCTCTAACATCATTTGAGATTCTAAATAACAAGTCACTCAAGCGAGCAATCATATCAGAATTGTATTTCAATTGTTTCATAACATTTGCATTGAAGTGATCTTGCTTCCTAATGTAATTTTCAAACTCATAAAGGCAATGGCTAGGGTGCATATTGTGAGGATTATCATTATCATTGAATTTCATTAGAGAATTTACCTCTACCACCTTACGTAGTGGTGGTGTATCAAACCCATGTATTTCTTCAATAGGAGGTAATTTTTTTACATCCTCAGCTTTAATACCTTTTTCCTTCATAGATTTCTTTGCCTCTTGCATATCTTCAGGACTGAGATATAAAATACCCCTCTTCTTCGGAGTGGGTTTAAGCGGTTGTTCAGGAAGAGTCCAATCATCATAATTTCTCAATATGTTATTCAATAATTCTTCAGCTTGTCCAATAGTTCGTTCCCTGAAAACACAACCAGCACAACTATCTAGGAAATCCCTAGAAGCATTGGTTAGTCCATTATAGAAGATATCAAGTATTTCATTTTTCTTAAGAGGATGATCAGGCAAAGCATTAAGCAATTGGAGAAGCCTCCCCCAAGCTTGTGGGAGACTCTCTTCTTCAATTTGCGCAAAGTTAAATATTTCCTGCAAGGCAGCTTGTTTCTTATGAGCAGGGAGATAATTTTCAGAGAAGTAATAAATCATATCTTGGGGACTACGCACACAACCAGGAGCAAGAGTATTGTACCAAGCTTTAGCATCACCCTTCAATGAGAATGGAAACAATTTGAGGATATAGTAATAGCGAATTTTCTCATCATGAGCAAAAAGGGTGTAACACCCCAAAAATTTAATCATGTTTTTTTTCTAAATAAAAATTTGGCTAGAAATAAAATTTTGAATTATAATAGGTCTTTATTTAATTTCAGAACCCTTTCTGTTTTCTGATTTCAAAATTCTTCCCTCCATATAGAATTTTTTGGAAAAAATATTGTGGCTTTGTTAGTTTTATTAAAACATTTCATCTATATTTGGATAACAGTAGGAATTATTTTCATAATAAAACTCTGCCCAAAACAATTCTTTAAATAGCTTTTTCAACCTTTAAATGCCTCTGTTGCACAACAACCAATTTAAATAATACTTTTTAATTTCCACAAAAATCATGGGAGGTCATGTGATGCCTACATATCACTTTGGTGCAAAAACCTAGCTTAGTCTTTTGAAAATTTTGAGTGAAACAACCTATTTTCAATTCTGTCCTGAATTTGAGTTTCTACTACAACCCTAATTTTCCTTGCTCCATTAATTCTGAAATTTTTCCCACTTATAGTTCTTCCAACCAAACCCTTAAGTCCAAAATTTTAGCTCCATTGGAATCTTTTTAGTTCACCAAATATTCCCCTCAAGTTCCTGTCCAGAAATGAATTTCAGTAAAACTTGCACTGACAAGTTTCTCTCCTTTCCAAATAAACTCCACCACACCCCTCTCCATCCAATGAAGTATCATCCTGGTGAATTTCATAGCAAAAATAAATCTTCTAGACAGCCCTAGCATTTTGTCAAGCAGGTTGTGGGCATGACAGAAATTTGGTCTCTTTCTAAACTACATTTGGCATTTGCTTCTCCTGCAAAACCACCATGTCCAGTAGCTCTATTACAGAGTGACTCATCATCATGCCAAATTTCAAATTCAAATAAGTTAACTTGGCCACTGTGGCAATTCATCGAACGCCTGGAGTGCATGCACAGAGCACGAGCAGAGCGCTCTTTTGGCAGGCTCGGCCTCGCTCTCGCACCGTTGCTCTGCGGCCTCCCCCGCACGTGCTCCACCCTCCCTGGCTTCACGAGCAAGCCAGGAACCTCCCCGACACCTCCCAGTGTCGCCTAGCGCCGGCCATCACCGTCCAGCGCCGCCACCCGTGGCTGCCGTTCTGACCACGGCACCACCAAGCCTCCCGGCGCCCTGCTAGCCTACCAGCTCGTCCAAGTCTATCTGCGGGAGTTACTGCCCTCACCAAACCTCCACCGACCTCGCTGACCACCGCCACCGTCCCCAACCGCTTCGACGGCGCGTTAATGGCCGCCGCCGCAAACCACTCGGGGACGGCACCATCCATGCTACCTGGCATTCCCCTGAGCCAGCAAGCTCACTCCCTAGACGGTGGCTTCCCTCAGAAGCTTGCCCACGCTGCACTGCCCTTGTATCGATCTCATCCACCGGAGTTATGGCCGCCGCCGTCGTGCTTTCTTCTGGATGCCATGGGAACTGTCTCTCCCTCCCTATAAAATCCATCCCGACCTCCCCTCGATCACCAGCTCTTCCCCTTGACCCTCTGTGAACATCCTGAGCAGCCAAAACGACCGAACGCGGTCGTCTCGCTCCCCTCCGTCCGCCATTGCCGTGGACAAGCTTCGGCTAAATTCATCGCCACCAGTACCTCCCCTTCTTCACCCCCTCCACCAGAAGCTCTCCCTCAACCTCAAAAACCCCTTACCCTCCCAATTTTAGCTCGGGAACCACCGTGGGCGAAACGCCCATTTTGCCTCCGCCGGAGATTTTCGGGGATCCTCGTCACCGGCGAGATAGGGCCTCCCGCCGGCCATGTAGGCCACCGGTAGGACCGCCTTGGTCTCCTCGACACAACGATGGGCTCGGCTCATCGTGGGGCGCCGTCGTTCACCGGCGCCGATCGCCGGAGCTTCCCCTCTGTTTCCATCAGGCGCGTGCACGAGGGAGAGGACAAACCCGACAGGTGGGTCCCACCTATCGGTGATTCACCGGTTCGCCCGCGCGGCTGTGTCTCTGGGCTCAGCCCCAAGGCGTCGTTTAGCTGGGCCTCACCGGTTGCGCGCCCCAGCCTGTCGGGAGTATTCCTGTTTCTTTCTTTTTACCCAGAACTAAAATATTTCCCTGTTAACAATTTCAAATCCAAATGGATTAATTCAAATTTCTATATGCTCTATAAATCATTTCCTAATTATCTATGAGTAGTGAACATTTTATTATTGCATAATGTTTGTCTCGTTAATTAAATAGACAATTTCTTCACATAATTTAACTTTTAAAATCCCTAGGCTAACCATCTCAACACCAAATTCAGTGAAACAAATTCCTAAATGCCTTTAAAATCATGTATCATTTAATAGGTGCTCTAACTCCTTTTTATAAAATGTTTTCTGTAAAATTCTAGCAGATCCTTTATTTCCTTAACTCCACTTATTTTGAAATGTTTAGAAATTCTTATTGCTCAAAATCCAGTAGGACCACCTTGGTTCTTTTTGATATAACCAGAGAGGTCCTAGAATAATATAATTCTTATTTTTTAGAGCAACTTTATTTTTCCTGCTTAATATATGTGTGGTAATTTAAATATTTTTTAAAATAGGAAATGGAGGGGAGTTAATATTTCAAACTTTTGGAGTGCACTCAATACTCCTGCATGCTCAAGGCAAGCATCTTGAACACTTGATATGGTGAAAGCATGGTGAATTATTTGCTAGAATAATTTAAACATGACTATGTTGAATTCAAATTAGATTTGCATATTGCTAGTTGAGCATGCATGGTCATGTATATTTTTCTCTTGCATGCATTCCACTCAAGTTTTGACATGCACAAGTTGTGAGAATCCAGGAGTATGCTCCTGCCTTGGACGTGCCGGCGGGCACGGGCCATATTTGACACGGGGGTGTCACGTGATATATGTGGAGCATGCAAGGGTTGTGGCCATGTTTGGTATTGCTGTTGAAAGAATACTTGTTGTGCTAACCGTTGTAGGAAACTTAAGCCTCCTAAGTCGACCGTAGATCGAGTCTTGTTCCGGTAACCCCCATACTTGTTTCGTGCTGCCACAGGTAGGGTATGGTTCAGTAAGTTGATAACCCCTTTCCATGCACACACCGTACAGAGGGCCACGATGAGGGTTTCAAATGGAAATGGACTAAATCCTGTCATCGGGTCAGGGGGCATGGGTGTTTCCAGTTGTGACTAAGAGGGGGGCACCCCTTGGAATCCGCGCGTATTAATAGTGATCCCATGCAGGACGTTGGTCTCTCCATCTCAGAGTTTTTCTTGAACGATGCTTTGGGTGATTCCTGGCATCCAGAAAGTTAATCTGGTGTGTGCTGGTCAGTTGTGTTTTCAACCCAAAGACTGTAATGGGAATTAGTCGGTGTCACGGTACTGACTAAAGAAATCCTTTACTTGTGGGTAAAGAGCACACCCTCTGCAGAGTTTAAACCTATTCGAATAGCCGTGTCCGCGGTTAAGGGCTACAGTCTGGGTTGGTCAAGTGTCGGTCTTAGCGTCGGTCTTCAGAGGAAAATAATTAAATTGAGGCAGAATTATTTTGCAAGATAATTATTGTCAACCTGATGCTACCATGAATATTTTTGCTATGCATATTAATATTATTATGGTTATGCATAATATTGAGGACTAACCCGTATCTCTTATTTTGAATTTTTCCTGAGTGTCTCAGGGGCTGGCTAGACTACCCCGGGCACTCAATCTTATTTTCAAGACCTCTCGTGGCGTCCCTCGAGTTAACAGGCGGTTTATCATGCCACTACTCTTGTGGACACCCGATTGGCATTTCTCTTCAAGTCCGACCGTGGCGTCACTTGACACCCGACTGGCATTTCTTTTCAAGACCTCTCGTGGCGTCGCCTGAGTTCTCGGATGGTCCTGTCTTGTCCGATTTCTCTTTTAGACACCCGTTTGGCATTTCTCTTCAAGACCTACCGTGGTGTCACTTTAGACATCCGACCGGCATTTCTTTTATTTTATTTTCCTTTAACTATCCATGTTTATCACTAACATTTTTTATATATCCATTTATTTGTGCATGCTAATATTTTATCATGCCATGATTAAATTCCTGTCAGTAGGCATTTGAGTCCATCATGAGCATTTGCATAAAGTGTAGTTCATCATAATCATCTAATTTAATTGTTGCTTTCGGTATATCTTTTGTTCATGATGTTTGCGAGTACATTCCAACGTACTCACATGCTTGTCCCTGGCTATTTACTTGGCCAGGTCAGGATTTCTACGAGGAGTACCACAACGACGACCGTGCGGAGCCTAGGATAGCAGCCATGCGGGATAGGAATTATCCAGGTCAGCCGTTCCTGTGGGGAATGGAGCCCCATCGACGTTGAAGAACCGCGAGACAATTCAGTCATCCACCACCAGAATCACTGTTGTACCATTAGACCTTCATGGTCTTGTATCCAATTCTTGTAATAGCAGGGTAATTTATAACAAGGACGTGTCCACCAGTAACGGTAAATCCTGGGCTGGTGATGACATGAGGGGTTAATTTCTGGGATTTCGTGTCCCGGCCCCGACAGCCTTGGTATCAGAGCCAGGCTGACCATTGGCTAATCCCATCTTAACCTGGTCACTATCCCTAGGTTTCCACACTGCCCACATCTTTTCCTACCCACTGTCAAGCCCATCTCATCCAATAAAGCCTACATAGCAGCCAGCCGACATCTTTTGATAATCGGTGCCCAACCTATCCCCCTAACCGACAACCACAGTAATACGTCACATTTTGTGATTTGTATCTGTGACTTTGACCCCGACCACTCTAGAGCAGAGCCGATACCCAGAATCGTAACCCTACTGATTTATGTTTCCTAGCCCAGGCACTATATAGGAGACCACTCTCGCGTCCATAACTAGCATCCCTCACCTTGTACACTGCCTCCACCACCATTTCCCCCATGTCGCACCTTGGGATTCATCTGAGAACCCCAAATGCAACCCCGGGCAGTTTTGTCAAGATATTGTGGGATTTCACCCGCAACACTCTTGGCTCCACTCAGCCACCCTAGTACGAGCTGTTCAAATCGAGGATCAACCAAAACGCGTCGAAATATTGGGCAGTCGCGCACATCCCACCGGTAGACCCAAACCAAGGCCCTACAAGTGTCGTCTTCATCGGGAAATCTATGCCAACTTCAGAAATGGCTATAGAAGTTGCTGCCTATGAAGCAATTACCCGCCTCTGGTACGCAGTGCCCCGTGCCAGCGAAAGGGGGTATTTCTACTTCCCGAGCCGTGCAGCACCCGGAGAAGAAGCATCTTTTCCCTGTAGACAATCAGAGGTAGATCCAATGCTAGCCAACCTTGTTCAGTATGTCATCGCGCAGGAGCGTCTGACCCAGCAAGTGATGGACTTCCTCCAGACTCTTGCTATTCTGAATCCTCAGATCGCCATCGGTGAACCACTGTCACCGGACCAAGGAGGGAACGTTCTCCGACTCCTCCATCCACTTTCTCCGGGGGAAGAAGAATGTGTCCCAATGCCGGGAATATTTTCTCAGGACCCTATCAATTTTACCTTTGTACCGTAGAGACCATGGTTCTGTTCGTTAGCCTAGCGTTTGAATTGCATGATTTCATATCTGTGTTGCATCTTGGGATTTAACCTATGAATAAAATGTTTGGTTGCAGTTGCGTATGAGTAATTGTGGAGATTTTATTAAGGACCACTGCGAATAAAATTTTGCAAACACAGAATTAATTCATACACCGCCACGACACCCAGCTTACAATCACACTCACTCCACTACATGCACTAAGTGCAGAACCACACACACACACACTGGCACCTAATCAACCGCCTCACACACCAGACCACTCTCATCACACCACCAATTTTTCTGAAGAAAAATTTGCGGGTTTCCTTTTATTTCTACGGAGCTGCTGCAGAACGCACTAACACTCACCCGTAACCACCATCGATGCCTAATCCTCACGGTCACCGCCGCCTCGAAGAGCCACCACTCGAGCTGCGGCATCACAGCGATCGTCAAGGATCATCGCGCATAGGAGCAGCGAGAACCCGAGCAACGCCGCCACCGCTCCGGACATGAGAATCACAAACCACCCCGGAAGCACATCCTCCATTGGAGCCTCGTTCGAGCTCCTGCGATCAGAAAAGGAGGAGGAGGAAGAAGTGAGGCAAGGTGTCATGAAGAAGAGAGTAGCACTGCGTTCGTTTTATAGCTCAGGCTCGGTGCATGGTGAACGAGGTCCACCAGCACCGCTCGTCGCCCGATCACCGGTGTTCGGAGGTGAAATCGCAAGCAGTGCCGACAAGGTGCTGGCCCGCGAGGTGAGTGCACGCTGCACTGGCAACTTGCACGCCGCGCACTACCACAGTACGACCCTAGATACCCTACGCGCCGACACCGCAGGTGGAGAAAGCACGCGAGAGGGAGAAGGAGAAGAGAACCGGAGGAAGAAGAAGAGACTGACAGTGGGCCCTGGGTCCACCCGTCAGCCGGAGAGAGCACTGAGCACTGGAGTACGGCAAGCAAATTTTGGAATTTTCACTTTTTCCAAATTTGTCATAACAGCCACAGTAGAACCACATCACTAGTGCCCACTGTAGTTACACCAATTATTAGGAGCCACGTCAACTGTGACTAAACAGGTTATTTTAAATGGCTAAGAAAAATTTCCTCGAAAGGTGGGTTAAATTTTGGTGACCACCTAACAAATCTCGAGGACGAGATTTTCTTAAGGGGGGTAATGTTTGTAACAGCCCAAAAATTTAATCATGTTTTTTTCTAAATAAAAATTTGGCTAGAAATAAAATTTTGAATTATACTAGGTCTTTATTTAATTTTAGAACCCTTTCTGTTTTCTGATTTCAAAATTCTTCTCTCCATATAGAAATTTTTGGAAATAATATTGTGGCTTTGTTAGTTTTATTAAAACATTTCATCTATATTTGTATAACAGTAGGAATTATTTTCATAATAAAACTCTGCCCAAAACAATTCTTTAAATAGCTTTTTCAACCTTTAAATGCCTCTGTTGCACAACAACCAATTTAAATAATACTTTTTAATTTCCAAAAAAATCATGCGAGGTCATGTGATGCCTACATATCACTTTGGTGCAAAAACCTAGCTTAGTCTTTTGAAAATTTTGAGAGAAACAACCTATTTTCAATTCTGTCCTGAATTTGAGTTTCTACTACAACCCTAATTTTCCTTGCTCCATTAGTTCTGAAATTTTTCCCACTTATAGTTCTTCCAACCAAACCCTTAAGTCCAAAATTTTATCTCCATTGGAATCTTTTTAGTTCACCAAATATTCCCCTCAAGTTCCTGTCCAGAAATGAATTTCAGTAAAACTTGCACTGACAAGTTTCTCTCCTTTCCAAATAAACTCCACCACACCCCTCTCCATCCAATGAAGCATCATCCTGGTGAATTTCATAGCAAAAATAAATCTTCTAGACAGCCCTAGCATTTTGTCAAGCAGGTTGTGGGCATGATAGAAATTTGGTCTCTTTCTAATATTTCATTTGGCATTTGCTTCTCCTGCCAAACCACCATGTCCAGTAGCTCTATTACAGAGTGACTCATCATCATGCCAAATTTGAAATTCAAATAAGTTAACTTGGCCACTGTGGCAATTCATTGAACGCCTGAAGTGCATGCACAGAGCACGAGCAGAGCGCTCTTTTGGCAGGATCGGCCTCGCTCTCGCACCGTTGCTTTGCGGCCTCCCCCGCACGTGCTCCACCCTTCCTGGCTTCACGAGCAAGCCAGTAACCTCCCCGACACCTCCCAGCATCGCCTAGCGCCGGCCATCACCGTCCAGCGCCGCCACCCGTGGCTGTCGTCCCGACCACGGCACCGCCAAGCCTCCCGGCGCCCTCCTAGCCTACCAGCTCGTCCAAGTCTATCTGCGGGAGTTACTGCCGTCACCAAACCTCCACCGACCTCGCTGACCACCGCCACCGTCCCCAACCGCTTCGACGGCGCGTTAATGGCCGCTGCCGCAAACCACTTGGGGACGGCACCGTCCACGCTACCTAGCATTCCCCCGAGCCAGCCAGCTCACTCCCTGGACGGTGGCTTCCCTTAGAAGCTTGCCCACGCTGCACCGACCTTGTATCGATCTCAACCACCGGAGTTATGGCCGCCGCCGTCGTGCTTTCTTCTGGACGCCATGGGAACTGTCTCTCCCTCCCTATAAAATCCATCCCGACCTCCCCTCGATCACCAGCTCTTCCCCTCGACCCTCTGTGAACATCCTGAGCAGCCAAAACGACCGAACGCGGTCGTCTCGCTCCCCTCCGTCCGCCATTGCCGTGGCCAAGCTTCGGCTAAATTCATCGCCACCAGTACCTCCCCTTCTTCACCCACTCCACCAGAAGCTCTTCCTCAACCTCGAAAACCCCTTACCCTCCCAATTTTCGCTCGGGAACCACCATGGGCGAAACGACCATTTTGCCTCCGCCGGAGATTTTCGGGGATCCTCGTCGCCGGCGAGATAGGGCCTCCCGCAGGCCATACAGGCCACCGGTAGGACCGCCTTGGTCTCCTCGACACAACGATGGGCTCGGCTCATCGTGGGGCGCCGTCGTTCGCCGGCTCCGATCGCCAGAGCTTCCCCTCTGTTTCCGTTCAGGCGCGCGCACGAGGGAGAGGACAAACCCGACAGGTGGGTCCCACCTGTTGGTGAGTCACCGGTTCGCCCACGCGGCGGTGTCTCTGGGCTCAGCCCCAAGGCGTCGTTTAGATGGGCCTCGCCGATTGCGCGCCCCAGCCTGTCGGGAGTATTCCTGTTTCTTTCTTTTTACCCAGAACTAAAATATTTCCCTGTTAACCATTTCAAATCTAAATGGATTAATTCAAATTTCTATATGCTCTATAAATCATTTCCTAATTATCTATGAGTAGTGAACATTTTAGTATTGCATAATGTTTGTCTCGTTAATTAAATAGACAATTTCTTCACATAATTCAACTTTTAAAATCCCTAGGCTGACCATCTCAACTCCAAATTCAGTGAAACAAATTCCTAAATGTCTTTAAAATCATGTATCATTTAATAGGTGCTCTAACTCCTTTTTATAAAATGTTTCCTGTAAAATTCTAGCAGATCCTTTATTTCCTTAACTCCAGTTATTTTGAAATGTTTAGAAATTCTTATTGCTCAAAATCCAGTAGGACCACCTTGGTTCTTTTTGATATAACCAGAGAGGTCCTAGAATAATATAATTCTTATTTTTTAGAGCAACTTTATTTTTCCTGCTTAAAATATGTGTGGTAATTTAAATATTTTTTGAAATAGGAAATGGAGGGGAGTTAATATTTCAAACTTTTGGAGTGCACCCAATACTCCTGCATGCTCAAGGCAAGCATCTTGAACACTTGATATGGTGAAAGCATGGTGAATTATTTGCTAGAATAATTTAAACATGACTATGTTGAATTCAAATTAGATTTGCATATTGCTAGTTGAGCATGCATGGTCATGTATATTTTTCTCTTGCATGCATTCCACTCAAGTTTTAACATGCACAAGTTGTGAGAATCCAGGAGTATGCTCCTGCCTTGGACGTGCCGGCGGGCACGGGCCATATTTGACACGGGGGTGTCACGTGATATATGTGGAGCATGCAAGGGTTGTGGCCCTGTTTGGTATTGCCGTTGAAAGAATACTTGTTGTGCTAACCGTTGCAGGAAACTTAAGCCTCCTGAGTCGACCGTAGATCGAGTCTTGTTCCGGTAACCCCATACTTGTTTCGTGCTGCCACAGGTAGTATATGGTTCAGTAAGTTGATAACCCCTTTCCATGCACACACCATACAGAGGGCCACGATGAGGGTTTCCAATGGCCATGGACTAAATCCTGTCATCGGGTCAGGGGGCATGGGTGTTTCTAGTTGTGACTGAGAGGGGGGCACAGCTTGGAATCCGCGCGTATTAATAGTGATCCCATGCAGGACGTTGGTCTCTCCGTCTCAGAGTTTTTCGTGAACGATGCTTTCGGTGATTCCTGGCATCCGGAAAGTTAATCTGGTGTGTGCTGGTCAGGTGTGTTTTCAACCCAAAGACTGTAATGGGAATTAGTCGGTGTCACGGTACTGACTAAAGAAATCCTTTACTTGTGGGTAAAGAGCACACCCTTTGCAGAGTTTAAACCTATTCGAATAGCCGTGTCCGCGGTTAAGGGCTACAGTCTGGGTTGGTCAAGTGTCGGTCTTAGCGTCGGTCTTCGGAGGAAAATAATTAAATTGAGCCTGAATTATTTTGCAAGATAATTATTGTCAACCTGATGCTACCATGAATATTTTTGCTATGCATATTAATATTATTATGGTTATGCATAATATTGAGGACTAACCCGTATCTCTTATTTTGAATTTTTCCTGAGTGTCTCAGGGGCTGGCTAGACTACCCCGGGCACTCAATCTTCTTTTCAAGACCTCTCGTGGCATCCCTCGAGTTAACAGGCGGTTTATCACGCCACTACTCTTGTGGACACCCGATTGGCATTTCTCTTCAAGTCCGACCGTGGCGTCACTTGACACCTGACGGGCATTTCTTTTCAAGACCTCTCGTGGCGTCGCCTGAGTTCTCGGATGGTCCTGTCTCGTCCGATTTCTCTTTTAGACACCCGTTCGGCATTTCTCTTCAAGACCTACCGTGGTGTCACTTTAGACATCCGACCGGCATTTCTTTTATTTTATTTTCCTTTAACTATCCATGTTTATCACTAACATTTTTTATATATCCATTTATTTGCGCATGCTAATATTTTATCATGCCATGATTAAATTCCTGTCAGTAGGCATTTGAGTCCATCATGAGCATTTGCATAAAGTGTAGTTCATCATGATCATCTAATTTAATTGTTGCTTTCGGTATATCTTTTGTTCATGATGTTTGCGAGTACATTCCAATGTACTCACAGGCTTGTCCCTGGCTATTTAATTGGCCAGGTCAGGATTTCTATGAGGAGTACCACAACGACGACCGTGCGGAGCCTAGGATAGCAGCCATGCGGGATAGGAATTATCCAGGTCAGCCGTTCCTGTGGGGAATGGAGCCCCATCGACGTTGAAGAACCGCGAGACAATTCCGTCATCCACCACCAGAATCACTGTTGTATCATTAGACCTTCATGGTCTTGTATCCAATTCTTGTAATAGCTTGGTAATCTGAAACAAGGACGTGTCCACCAGTAACGGTAAATCCTGGGCTGGTAATGACACGAGGGGTTAATTTCTGGGATTTCGTGTCCCAGCCCCGACAGCCTTGGTATGAGAGCCAGGCTGACCATTGGCTAATCCCATCTTAGCCTGGTCGCTATCCCTAGGTTTCCACACTGCCCACATCTTTTCCTACCCACTATCAAGCCCATCTCATCCAATAAAGCCTACATAGTGGCCAGCCGACATCTTTTGATAATCGGTGCCCAACCTATCCCCCTAACCGACAACCACAGTAATACATCACATTTTGTGATTTGTATCTGTGACTTTGACCCCGACCACTCTAGAGCAGAGCCGATACCCAGAATCGTAACCCTACTGATTTATGTTTCCTAACCCAGGCACTATATAGGAGACCACACTCGCGTCCATAACTAGCATCCCTCACCTTGTACACTGCCTCCACCACCATTTCCCCCATGTCGCACCTTGGGATTCATCTGAGAACCCCAGATGCAACCCCGGGCAGTTTTGTCAAGATATTGTGGGATTTCACCCGCAACACTCTTGGCTCCACTCAGCCACCCCAGTATGAGCTGTTCAAATCGAGGATCAACCACAACGCCTCGAAATATTGGGCAGTCGCGCACATCCCACCGGTAGACCCAAACCAAGGCCCTACAAGTGTCGTCTTCATTGGGAAATCTATGCCAACTTCAGAAATGGCTATAGAAGTTGCTGCCTATGAAGCAATTACCCGCCTCCGGTACGCAGTGCCCCGTGCCAGCGAAAGGGGGTATTACTACTTCCCGAGTCGTGCAGCACCCGGAGAAGAAGCATCTTTTCCCTATAGACAATTAGAGAGAGATCCAATGCTAGCCAACCTTGTTCAGTATGTCATCGCGCAGGAGCGTCTGACCCAGCAGGTGATGGACTTCCTCCAGACTCTTGCTATTCTGAATCCTCAAATCGCCATCGGTGAACCACTGTCACCAGACCAAGGAGGGAACGTTCTCCGACTCCTCCATCCACTTTCTCCGGGGGAAGAAGAATGTGTCCCAATGCCGGGAATATTTTCTCAGGACCCTATCAATTTTACCTTTGTACCGTAGAGACCATGGTTGTGTTCGTTAGCCTAGCGTTTGAATTGCATGCTTTCATATCTGTGTTGCATCTTGGGATTTACCCTATGAAAAAAATGTTTGGTTGCAGTTGCGTATGAGTAATTGTGGAGATTTTATTAAGGACCACTGCGAATAAAATTTTGCAAACACAGAATTAATTCATACACCGCCACGACACCCAGCTTACAATCACACTCACTCCACTACATGCACTAAGTGCAGAACCACACACACACACTGGCACCTAATCAACCGCCTCACACACCAGACCACTCTCATCACACCACCAATTTTTCTGAAGAAAAATTTGCCGGTTTCCTTTTATTTCTACGGAGCTGCTGCAGAACGCACTAACACTGTAACACCCTCTGTATTAAGCTACAGAGATCACCCTTTTGATGAGGCCATGTCATCATGATTAATAGTGCATAATCATCATTAGCATCATATTGCATTTCAACTCCTAAGTCAAATTCAAATTTGAATGAAAGTGGGATATAAAAGTTGTCCAACATAGAAACTAAAATGTCAGATAAATAACAAATATTCCAGAGGCTATTCTAAAATTGAAACCAACATCATTGGAATTGGATAAGTGACTCGAACAACCTCAAACGGTGGATAAAGATAATATTTAAGAACCATTTATTAAATCTGAAATAAATATGGATTTATGTTTTGTCCAAACTAATTTTAGGTGTTAAGGAATAATGCACTGGTATTTATGAAATAGGTCACACTTTTTACAAAAACCATTGGGAGCCTAAACATTTAACAGTAGAGAAAAGAGAATAAAGAAAAGAAAAGAAACAAAAAAGAAAAAAAGAGCAAACACCCCCCCCCCCCCCGAATGGGGCTCGGCCCAGCAAACCACCGGGCCGCCAGGCCGGCCCAGCCGGCGCCTACTTAGCCGGCCACCCCCCGGCAAACCCTAACCCTACCCCCGATCCGTCCCCTCCCCTCGTTTTCTCCCCCCCCCCCATCTGGACGGGCGCAGGCCGATCCCGTCGCCTCGTCGCCGACGCCGCCTCGCCACGCCGCCGCCACACCGACGTCGCCCCGTCCTCTCCCTTCCCGACCAGCCGCCTGGCGCTCGGTGCCCCCTCCCTCGGCTGGATCTGGATCGGGGCGATCCCCCGATCTCCGTCCGCGCCGCCTCGCCGTCGCCGTTGGACGCCGCCGCCCGGATCCCGCTTCCCTCGCCGGCCTGCTCCCTCGACGGTTCGCCCCGACGCGCCCGACCGCGCCGCCTGCCCTCGCCGCACGACGCCACCGCCCCGGAGCTCTCCCTCGCCGGTCTGCCTCGTCTACGTCGCCGCCTTGTCCCCGCCGGCCTGCCTCCCATCGCCGTCGTCCCCGTCGACCACCCGACCCCGCTGCCCGTCCCTACGGATCCGTGATGGCCTCGGGGGCTCTCCCTCTCTGCTCGCGCACGCGCCCGCGCGCACCGCAGCCTCGCCGCGCTCTGCCGCACGCGCACGCGCGCCGCCCACTGCCCTCGCTCGCGCGCCGCGTCGCTCCTCGCCGCCAAACCGGCCGCTCGGCCCCCCCCCCGCTTCGCCTTGATTGCCAGCGGCGAACTGCGCCAGCGGCCTGACTCCAGCCACCGCGCTGCCGCCCGCGGCCGCTCCAGCCACCGCGCCGCCGCCCCGCCTCCGGCCCTGCCGTGGCCTCGCCGGCGCCCGCGCCCGCCGACCGCCCGTGCGTCCCCTTTTGGGCACCGGACAAGTCCGGTCCCGAAAGGGGCACGCCCCGGACGTGTCCGCCCCTGGGCCACTGCCCAGTGGGGCCCGAACCCCTGTGACGCTGACGAATGGGGCCCACGGCCCAGAAACAGTTATTGAGAAAATAGAAATAAAAATAAATAATTAAAATAATTAAAATAATTAATTAATTAATTAATTAATTAATTAATTAGTTAATTAATCCTGATTAGGTTAATCTAATTAACTGATTAGTGTTAATTAAACAGTAATTAGTAATTAACTTAATTAACTGCTGACGTCAGCATGATGTCATGCTGACGTCATCAATTACTGTTTCGGATAATGTTGAATTAAATAATTAATTAAAATTTCAGAAATTAATAAAAACTTTAGAAAATCATATCTTTTAAACCGTAACTCCGATGAAAATATTTTATACATGAAACTTGCTTAGAACGACGATACGAACCCGGATACGCCCTCGGTATCTCCGTCAGACGCCCGCAGCTATGAGAACGTTGAACAATTAGACCGATTTCGATAAATGAATAGTGTCCAACCCTAATTAAATAAATCCGAATAAATTCCTAAATTAACTAAATCGCTTAGTTAGGCTGTATTTCACCCTGGCCCTGCGTTTAGACATGTCATGCATCCCTGTTGCATTATTGCCGTGTGTTTACTGTTTCTCCCCCCTCTTCTCTTCGGTAGACTACGAGACCGACGCAGCTGCTGGTGCCCCGACCGACTACGTTGTTGACGACCCCTACTTGCCAGAGCAACCAGGCAAGCCCCCCCCTTGATCACCAGATATCGCCTATTCTCCTCTATACTGCTTGCATTAGAGTAGTGTAGCATGTTACTGCTTTCCGTTAATCCTAGTCTGATGCATAGCCTGACACTGTTGCTACATCTGTTGATACCTTACCTGCAATCCTAAATGCCTAGTGTAGGATGCTAGTATATCATCATTGGCCCTGCATTCTTGTCAGTCTGCCTTGCTATACTATCGGGCCGTGATCACTCGGGAGGTGATCACGGGTTATACTATACATATATACATACTATACAAATGGTGACTAAAGTCGGGTCGGCTCGAAGAGTACCCGCGAGTGATTCACGGATTGGGGGCTGAAAGGACCTTTGTCCCAACGGCCCTTTGTGTGGATCTTTGTGGCGGAGCGACAGGGCAGGTTGAGACCACCTAGGAGACAGGTGGGCCAGGCCCTGGTCGGCGTTCGCGTTTACTTCATAATAACACGTTTAACGAGATTGGATATTTGATCTGAGTCTGGCCACTGGCCTATACGCACTAACCAACTACGCGGGAGTAGTTATGGGTATCCCGGCGTCGTGGTATCAGCTGAAGCCTTCTTGACGTCAGCGACTGAGCGGCGCGCGCCGTGTTGGACCGCGCTAACGTAACCGCCGTGATCGTGTGGGTTGCTAGGTCTGCTCGCGGCCGCGTACGCAACGTGCAGGAGCGCACTGGGCGACGGGCCCAGACCCCAGAGTGCCTAGGATTAGTCCGGCGTGCTGACCTCTCTGTTGAGCCTAGGTGGGGCTGCGACGTGTGGATCTTTCGAGGCCGGGCATGACCCAGGAAAGTGTGTCCGGCCAAAGGGGATCGAGCGTGTTGGGGAATATGTGGTGCACCCCTGCAGGGAAGTTTATCTATTCGAATAGCCGTGTCCCTCGGTAAAAGGACGACCCGGAGTTGTATTCCGACCTCATGACAACTAGAAATGGATACTTAATAAAACACACCCTTACAAGTGACAGATATAACCCGCTGGTCGCTCTCTCGCATGGTGGCGATGAGAGGATCGACGGGTAGGATTATGCTTTACGTTGTTGTTTGGTTAACTTCCAACTAATCTCTTCTATTGCTTCAAGACGAAGGCTGCCAGAAGCGTAGTCTTCGACAGGACTAGCTATCCCCCTTTTATTCTGGCATTCTGCAGTTCAGTCCACCGATATTGCCTCTTTACACATATACCATGCATATGTAGTATAGATCCTTGCTTGCGAGTACTTTGGATGAGTACTCACGGTTGCTTTCCCCCTCCTTTCCCCCTTTCCCTTCTTGCTGGTTGTCGCAACCAGATGCTGGAGCCCAGGAGCCAGACGCCACCTTCGACGACTACTACCACCAGGACGGAGCCTACTACTACGTCCAGGACGCCGACGACCAGGAGTAGTTAGGAGGATCCCAGGCAGGAGGCCCTGTGCCTGTTCGATCTGTTGTATCCCTGTTTGTGCTAGCCATCTTATGGCACCTTGTTTAACCTATGTCTGTACTCAGATATTGTTGCTTCCGCTGACTCGTCTATGATCGAGCATTTGTATTCGAGCCCTCGTGGCCCCTGGCTTGTATTATGATGCTTGTATGACTTATTTATGTTTTAGAGTTGTGTTGTGATATCTTCCCGTGAGTCCCTGATCTTGATCGTACACGTTTGCGTGCATGATTAGTGTACGGTCGAGCCGGGGGCGCCACAAACACTCACCCGTAACCACCACCGATGCCTAATCCTCACGGTCACCGCCGCCTCGAAGACCCACCACTCGAGCTGCGGCATCACAGCGATCGTCAAGGATCATCGCGCATAGGAGCAGCAAGAACCCGAGCAACGCCGCCACCACTCCGGACATGAGAATCACAAACCACCCCGGAAGCACATCCTCCATTGGAGCCTCGTCCGAGCTCCTGCGATCAGAAAAGGAGGAGGAGGAAGAAGTGAGGCAAGGTGTGATGAAGAAGAGAGTAGCACTGCGTTCGTTTTATAGCTCAGGCTCGGTGCATGGTGAACGAGGTCCACCAGCACCGCTCGTCGCCCGATCACCGGTGTTCGGAGGTGAAATCGCGAGCAGTGCCGACAAGGTGCTGGCCCGCGAGGTGAGTGCACGCTGCACCGGCAGCTTGCACGCCGCGCACTGCCATAGTACGACCCTAGATACCCTACGCGCTAGACACCGCAGGTGGAGAAAGCACGCGAGAGGGAGAAGGAGAAGAGAACCGGAGGAAGAAGAAGAGACTGACAGTGGGCCCTGGGTCCACCCATCAGCCGGAGAGAGCACTGAGCACTGGCGTACGGCAAGCAAATTTTGGAATTTTCACTTTTTCCAAATTTGTCGTAACAGTCATAGTAGAACCACAGCACTAGTGCCCACTGTATTTACACCAATTATTAGGAGCCACGTCAACTGTGACTAAACAGGTTATTTTAAATGGCTAAGAAAATTTTCCTCGAAAGGTGGGTTAAATTTTGGTGACCACCTAACAAATCTCGAGGACGAGATTTTCTTAAGGGGGGTAGAGTTTGTAACACCCCAAAAATTTAATCATGTTTTTTTTAAATAAAAATTTGGCTAGAAATAAAATTTTGAATTATACTAGGTCTTTATTTAATTTCAGAACCCTTTCTGTTTTCTGATTTCAAAATTCTTCCCTCCATATAGAAATTTTTGGAAATAATATTGTGGCTTTGTTAGTTTTATTAAAACATTTCATCTATATTTGGATAACACTAGGAATTATTTTCATAATAAAACTCTGCCCAAAACAATTTTTTAAATAGCTTTTTCAACCTTTAAATGCCTCTGTTGCACAACAACCAATTTAAATAATACTTTTTAATTTCCAAAAAAATCATGGGAGGTCATGTGATGCCTACATATCACTTTGGTGGAAAAACCTAGCTTAGTCTTTTGAAAATTTTGACAGAAACAACATATTTTCAATTCTGTCCTGAATTTGAGTTTCTACTACAACCCTAATTTTCCTTGCTCCATTAATTCTAAAAATTTTCCCACTTATAGTTCTTCCAACCAAACCCTTAAATCCAAAATTTTAGCTCCATTGGAATCTTTTTAGTTCACCGAATATTCCTCTCAAGTTCCTGTCCAGAAATGAATTTCAGTAAAACTTGCACTGACAAGTTTCTCTCCTTTCCAAATAAACTCCACCACACCCCTCTCCATCCAATGAAGCATCATCCTGGTGAATTTCATAGCAAAAATAAATCTTCTAGACAGCCCTAGCATTTTGTCAAGTAGGTTGTGGGCATGACAGAAATTTGGTCTCTTTCTAAACTACATTTGGCATTTGCTTCTCCTGCCAAACCACCATGTCCAGTAGCTCTATTACAGAGTGACTCATCATCATGCCAAATTTCAAATTCAAATAAGTAAACTTGGCCACTGTGGCCATTCATTGAATGCCTGGAGTGCATGCACAGAGCATGAGCAGAGCGCTCTTTTGGTAGGCTCGGCCTCGCTCTCGCACCGTTGCTCTGCGGCCTCCCCCGCACGTGCTCCACCCTTCCTAGCTTCACGAGCAAGCCAGGAACCTCCCCGACACCTCCCAGCGTCGACTAGCGCCGGCCATCACCGTCCAGCGCCGCCACCCGTGGCTGCCGTCCCGACCACGGCACCGCCAAGCCTCCCGGTGCCCTCCTAGCCTACCAGCTCGTCCAAGTCTATCTGCGGGAGTTACTGCCCTCACCAAACCTCCACCGACCTCGCTGACCACCGCCACCGTCCCCAACCGCTTCGATGGCGCGTTAATGGCCGCCGCCGCAAACCACTCGGGGACGGCACCGTCCACACTACCTGGCATTCCCCCGAGCCAGCCAGCTCACTCCCTGGACGGTGGCTTCCCTCAGAAGCTTGCCCACGCTGCACCGCCCTTGTATCGATCTCAACCACCGGAGTTATGGCCGCCGCCGTCGTGCTTTCTTCTGGACGCCATGGGAACTGTCTCTCCCTCCCTATAAAATCCATCCCGACCTCCCCTCGATCACCAGCTCTTCCCCTCAAACCTTTGTGAACATCCTGAGTAGCCAAAACGACCGAACGCGGTCGTCTCGCTCCCCTTCGTCCGCCATTGCCGTGGCCAAGCTTCGGCTAAATTCATCGCCACCAGTACCTCCCCTTCATCACCCCCTCCACCAGAAGCTCTCCCTCAACCTCAAAAACCCCTTACCCTCCCAATTTTAGCTCGGGAACCACCGTGGGCGAAACGCCCATTTTGCCTCCGCTGGAGATTTTCGGGGATCCTCGTCGCCGGTGAGATAGGGCCTCCCGCCGGCCATGCAGGCCACCGGTAGGACCGCCTTGGTCTCCTCGACACAACGATGGGCTCGGCTCATCGTAGGGCGCCGTCGTTCGCCGGCGCCGATCGCCGGAGCTTCCCCTCTGTTTCCGTTCAGGCCCGTGCACGAGGGAGATGACAAACCCGACAGGTGGGTCCCACCTGTCGGTGAGTCACCGGTTCGCCCGCGCGGCTGTGTCTCTGGGCTCAGCCCCAAGGCGTCGTTTAGATGGGCCTCGCCGGTTGCGCGCCCCAGCCTGTCGGGAGTATTCCTGTTTCTTTCTTTTTACCCAGAACTAAAATATTTCCTTGTTAACCATTTCAAATCCAAATGGATTAATTCAAATTTCTATATGCTCAATAAATCATTTCCTAATTATCTATGAGTAGTGAACATTTTATTATTGCATAATGTTTGTCTTGTTAATTAAATAGACAATTTCTTCACATAATTCAACTTTTAAAATCCCTAGGCAAACCATCTCAACTGTAAATTCAGTGAAACAAATTCCTAAATGTCTTTAAAATCACGTATCATTTAATAGGTGCTCTAACTCCTTTTTATAAAATGTTTCCCGTAAAATTCTAGCAGATCCTTTATTTCCTTAACTCCACTTATTTTGAAATGTTTAGAAATTCTTATTGCTCAAAATCCAGTAGGACCACCTTGGTTCTTTTTGATATAACCAGAGAGGTCCTAGAATAATATAATTCTTATTTTTTAGAGCAACTTTATTTTTCCTGCTTAATATATGTGTGGTAATTTAAATATTTTTGAAAATAGGAAATGGAGGGGAGTTAATATTTCAAACTTTTGGAGTGCACCCAATACTCCTGCATGCTCAAGGCAAGCATCTTGAACACTTGATATGGTGAAAGCATGGTGAATTATTTGCTAGAATAATTTAAACATGACTATGTTGAATTCAAATTAGATTTGCATATTGCTAGTTGAGCATGCATGGTCATGTATATTTTTCTCTTGCATGCCTTCCACTCAAGTTTTGACATGCACAAGTTGTGAGAATCCAGGAGTATGCTCCTGCCTTGGACGTGCCGGCGGGCACGGGCCATATTTGACACGGGGGTGTCACGTGATATATGTGGAGCATGCAAGGGTTGTGGCCCTGTTTGGTATTGCAGTTGAAAGAATACTTGTTGTGCTAACCGTTGCAGGAAACTTAAGCCTCCTGAGTCGACCGTAGATCGAGTCTTGTTCCGGTAACCCCCATACTTGTTTCGTGCTGCCACAGGTAGGGTATGGTTCAGTAAGTTGATAACCCCTTTCCATGCACACACCGTACAGAGGGCCACGATGAGGGTTTCCAATGGCCATGGACTAAATCCTGTCATCGGGTCAGGGGGCATGGGTGTTTCCAGTTGTGACAGAGAGGGGGGCACCCCTTGGAATCCATGCGTATTAATAGTGATCCCATGTAGGACGTTGGTCTCTCCGTCTCAGAGTTTTTCTTGAACGATGCTTTGGGTGATTCCTGGCATCCGGAAAGTTAATCTGGTGTGTGCTGGTCAGGTGTGTTTTCAACCCAAAGACTGTAATGGGAATTAGTCGGTGTCACGGTACTGACTAAAGAAATCCTTTACTTGTGGGTAAAGAGCACACCCTCTGCAGAGTTTAAACCTATTCAAATAGCCGTGTCCGCGGTTAAGGGCTACAGTCTTGGTTGGTCAAATGTCGGTCTTAGCGTTGGTCTTCGGAGGAAAATAATTAAATTGAGCCTGAATTATTTTGCAAGATAATTATTGTCAACCTGATGCTACCATGAATATTTTTGCTATGCATATTAATATTATTATGGTTATGCATAATATTGAGGACTAACCCGTATCTCTTATTTTGAATTTTTCCTGAGTGTCTCAGGGGCTGGCTAGACTACCCCGGGCACTCAATCTTATTTTCAAGACCTCTCATGGCGTCCCGCGAGTTAACAGGCGGTTTATCACGCCACTACTCTTGTGGACACCCGATTGGCATTTCTCTTCAAGTCTGACCGTGGCATCACTTTACACCCGACTTGCATTTCTTTTCAAGACCTCTCGTGGCGTCGCCTGAGTTCTCGGATGGTCCTGTCTCGTCCGATTTCTCTTTTAGACACCCGTTTGGCATTTCTCTTCAAGACCTACCGTGGTGTCAGTTTAGACATCCGACCGGCATTTCTTTTATTTTATTTTCCTTTAACTATCCATGTTTATCACTAACATTTTTTATATATCCATTTATTTGCGCATGCTAATATTTTATCATGCCATGATTAAATTCCTGTCAGTAGGCATTTGTGTCCATCATGAGCATTTGCATAAAGTGTAGTTCATCATGATCATCTAATTTAATTGTTGCTTTCGGTATATCTTTTGTTCATGATGTTTGCGAGTACATTCCAACGTACTCACAGGCTTGTCCCTGGCTATTTACTTGGCCAGGTCAGGATTTCTACGAGGAGTACCACAACGACGACCGTGCGGAGCCTAGGATAGCAGCCATGCGGGATAGGAATTATCCAGGTCAGCCGTTCCTGTGGGGAATGGAGCCCCATCGACGTTGAAGAACCGCGAGACAATTCCGTCATCCACCACCAGAATCACTGTTGTATCATTAGACCTTCATGGTCTTGTATCCAATTCTTGTAATAGCTTGGTAATCTGTAACAAGGACGTGTCCACCAGTAACGGTAAATCCTGGGCTGGTGATGACACGAGGGGTTAATTTCTGGGATTTCGTGTCCCGGCCCCGACAGCCTTGGTATGAGAGCCAAGCTGACCATTGGCTAATCCCATCTTAGCCTGGTCGCTATCCCTAGGTTTCCACATTGCCCACATCTTTTCCTACCCACTGTCAAGCCCATCTCATCCAATAAAGACTACATAGTGGCCAGCCGACATCTTTTGATAATCGGTGCCCTACCTATCCCCCTAACCGACAACCATAGTAATACGTCACATTTTGTGATTTGTATCTGTGACTTTGACCCCGACCACTCTAGAGCAGAGCCGATACCCAGAATCGTAACCCTACTGATTTATGTTTCCTAGCCCAGGCACTATATAGGAGACCACTCTCGCGTCCATAACTAGCATCCCTCACCTTGTACACTGCCTCCACCACCATTTCCCCCATATCGCACCTTGGGATTCATCTGAGAACCCCAGATGCAACCCCGGGCAGTTTTGTCAAGATATTGTGAGATTTCACCCGCAACACTCTTGGGTCCACTCAGCCACCCCAGTACGAGCTGTTCAAATCGAGGATCAACCACAACGCCTCGAAATATTGGGCAGTCACGCACATCCCACCGGTAGACCCAAACCAAGGCCCTACAAGTGTCATCTTCATCGGGAAATCTATGCCAAGTTCAGAAATTGCTATAGAAGTTGCTGCCTATGAAGCAATTACCCGCCTCCGGTACGCTGTGCCCCGTGCCAGCGAAAGGGGGTATTACTACTTCCCGAGCCGTGCACCACCCGGAGAAGAAGCATCTTTTCCCTGCAGACAGTCAGAGAGAGATCCAATGCTAGCCAACCTTGTTCAATATGTCATCGCGCAGGAGCGTCTGACCCAACAAGTGATGGACTTCCTCCAGACTCTTGCTATTTTGAATCCTCAGATCGCCATCGGTGAACCACTGTCACCAGACCAAGGAGGGAACATTCTCCGACTCCTCCATCCACTTTCTCCGGGGGAAGAAGAATGTGTCCCAATGCCGGGAATATTTTCTCAGGACCCTATCAATTTTACCTTTGTACCGTAGAGACCATGGTTGTGTTCGTTAGCCTAGCATTTGAATTGCATGATTTCATATCTGTGTTGCATCTTTGGATTTACCCTATGAATAAAATGTTTGGTTGCAGTTGCGTATGAGTAATGGTGGAGATTTTATTAAGGACCACTGCGAATAAAATTTTGCAAACACAGAATTAATTCATACACCGCCATGACACCCAGCTTACAATCACACTCACTCCACTACATGCACTAAGTGCAGAACCACACACACACACTGGCACCTAATCAACCGCCTCACACACCAGACCACTCTCATCACACCACCAATTTTTCTGAAGAAAAATTTGCGGGTTTCCTTTTATTTGTACGGAGCTGCTGCAGAACGCACTAACACTCACCCGTAACCACCACCGATGCCTAATCCTCACGGTCACCACTGCCTCGAAGAGCCACCACTCGAGCTGCGGCATCACAGCGATCGTCAAGGATCATCGCGCAAAGGAGCAGCGAGAACCCGAGCAACGCCGCCACCGCTTCGGACATGAGAATCACAAACCACCCCGGAAGCACATCCTCCATTGGAGCCTCGTCCGAGCTCCTGCGATCAGAAAAGGAGGAGGAGGAAGAAGTGAGGCAAGGTGTGATGAAGAAGAGAGTAGCACTGCGTTCGTTTTATAGCTCAGGCTCGGTGCATGGTGAACGAGGTCCACCAGCACCGCTCGTCGCCCGATCACCGGTGTTCGGAGGTGAAATCGCGAGCAGTGCCGACAAGGTGCTGGCCCGCGAGGTGAGTGCACGCTGCACCGGCAGCTTGCACGCCGCGCACTACCACAGTACGACCCTAGATACCCTACGTGCTAGACACCGCAGGTAGAGAAAGCACGCGAGAGGGAGAAGGAGAAGAGAACCGGAGGAAGAAGAAGAGACTGACAGTGGGCCCTGGGTCCACCCGTCAGCCGGAGAGAGCACTGAGCACTGGAGTACGGCAAGCATATTTTGGAATTTTCACTTTTTCCAAATTTGTCGTAGCAGCCACAGTAGAACCACAACACTAGTGCCCACTGTAGTTACACCAATTATTAGGAGCCACGTCAACTGTGACTAAACAGGTTATTTTAAATGGCTAAGAAAATTTTCCTAGAAAGGTGGGTTAAATTTTGGTGACCACCTAACAAATCTTGAGGACGAGATTTTCTTAAGGGGGGTAGAGTTTGTAACACCCCAAAAATTTAATCATGTTTTTTTTCAAAATAAAAATTTGGCTAGAAATAAAATTTTGAATTATACTAGGTCTTTATTTAATTTCAGAACCCTTTCTGTTTTCTGATTTCAAAATTCTTCCCTCCATATAGCAATTTTTGGAAATAATATTGTGGCTTTGTTAGTTTTATTAAACCATTTCATCTATATTTGGATAACAGTAGGAATTATTTTCATAATAAAACTCTGCCCAAAACAATTCTTTAAATAGCTTTTTCAACCTTTAAATGCCTCTGTTGCACAACAACCAATTTAAATAATACTTTTTAATTTCCACAAAAATCATGGGAGGTCATGTGATGCCTACATATCACTTTGGTGCAAAAACCTAGCTTAGTCTTTTGAAAATTTTGAGAGAAACAACCAATTTTCAATTCTGTCCTGAATTTGAGTTTCTACTACAACCCTAATTTTCCTTGCTCCATTAATTCTGAAATTTTTCCCACTTATAGTTCTTCCAACCAAACCCTTAAGTTCAAAATTTTATCTCCATTGGAATCTTTTTAGTTCACCAAATATTCCCCTCAAGTTCCTGTCCAGAAATGAATTTCAGTAAAACTTGCACTGACAAGTTTCTCTCCTTTCCAAATAAACTCCACCACACCCCTCTCCATCCACTGAAGCATCATCCTGGTGAATTTCATAGAAAAAATAAATCTTCTAGACAGCCCTAGCATTTTGTCAAGCAGGTTGTGGGCATGACAGAAATTTGGTCTCTTTCTAAACTACATTTGGCATTTGCTTCTCCTGCCAAACCACCATGTCCAGTAGCTCTATTACAGAGTGACTCATCATCATGCCAAATTTCAAATTCAAATAAGTTAACTTGGCCACTGTGGCAATTCATTGAACGCCTGGAGTGCATGCACAGAGCACCAGCAGAGCGCTCTTTTGGCAGGCTCGGCCTCACTCTCGCACCATTGCTCTGCAGCCTCCCCCGCACGTGCTCCACCCTTCCTGGCTTCAAAAGCAAGCCAGGAACCTCCCCGACACCTCCCAGCGTCGCCTAGCGCCGGCCATCACTGTCCAGCACCGCCACCCGTGGCTGCCGTCCCGACCACGGCACCGCCAAGCCTCCCGGCGCCCTCCTAGCCTACCAGCTCGTCCAAGTCTATCTGCGGGAGTTACTGCCCTCACCAAACCTCCACCGACCTCGCTGACCACCACCACCGTTCCCAACCGCTTCGACGGCGCGTTAATGGCTGCCGCCGCAAACCACTCGGGGACGGCACCGTCCACGCTACCTGGCATTCCCCCGAGCCAGCCAGCTCACTCCCTGGACGGTGGCTTCCCTCAGAAGCTTGCCCACGCTGCACCGCCCTTGTATCGATCTCAACCACCGGAGTTATGGCTGCCGCCGTCGTGCTTTCTTCTGGACGCCATGGGAACTGTCTCTCCCTCCCTATAAAATCCATCCCGACCTTCCCTCGATCACCAGCTCTTCCCCTCGACCCTCTGTGAACATCCTGAGCAGCCAAAACGATCGAACGCGGTCGTCTCGCTCCCCTCCGTCCGCCATTGCCGTGGCCAAGCTTCGGCTAAATTCATCGCCACCAGTACCTCCCATTCTTCACCCCCTCCACCAAAAGCTCTCCCTCAACCTCGAAAACCCCTTACCCTCCCAATTTTAGCTCGGGAACCATCATGGGCGAAACGCCCATTTTGCCTGCCGGAGATTTTCGGGGATCCTCGTCGCCGGCGAGATAGGGCCTCCCGCCGGCCATGCAGGCCACCGGTAGGACCGCCTTGGTCTCCTCGACACAACGATGTGCTCGGCTCATCGTGGGGCGCCGTCGTTCGACGGTGCTGATCGCCGGAGCTTCCCCTCTGTTTCTGTTCAGGCGCGCGCACGAGGGAGAGGACAAACCCGACAGGTGGGTCCCACCTGTCGGTGAGTCACCGATTTGCCCACGCGGCTGTGTCTATGGGCTCAGCCCCAAGGCGTCGTTTAGCTGGGCCTCGACGGTTGCGCGCCCCAGCCTGTCGGGAGTATTCCTGTTTCATTCTTTTTACCCAGAACTAAAATATTTCCCTGTTAACCATTTCAAATCCAAATGGATGAATTCAAATTTCTATATGCTCTATAAATCATTTCCTAATTATCTATTAGTAGTGAACATTTTATTATTGCATAATGTTTGTCTCGTTAATTAAATAGACAATTTCTTCACATAATTCAACTATTAAAATCCCTAGGCTAACCATCTCAACTCCAAATTCAGTGAAACAAATTCCTAAATGTCTTTAAAATCATGTATCATTTAGTAGTTGCTCTAACTCCTTTTTATAAAATGTTTCCTGTAAACTTCTAGCAGATCCTTTATTTCCTTAACTCCACTTATTTTGAAATGTTTAGAAATTCTTATTGCTCAAAATCCAGTAGAACCACCTTGGTTATTTTTGATATAACCAGAGAGGTCCTAGAATAATATAATTCTTATTTTTTAGAGCAACTTTATTTTTCCTGCTTAATATATGTGTGGTAATTAAATATTTTTGAAAATAGGAAATGGAGGGGAGTTAATATTTCAAACTTTTGGAGTGCACCCAATACTCCTGCATGCTCAAGGCAAGCATCTTGAACACTTGATATGGTGAAAGCATGGTGAATTATTTGCTAGAATAATTTAAACATGACTATGTTGAATTCAAATTAGATTTGCATATTGCTAGTCGAGCATGCATGGTCATGTATATTTTCCTTTTGCATGCATTCCACTCAAGTTTTGACATGCACAAGTTGTGAGAATCCAGGAGTATGCTCCTGCCTTGGACGTGCCGGCGGGCACGGGCCATATTTGACACGGGGGTGTCACGTGATATATGTGGAGCATGCAAGGGTTGTGGCCCTGTTTGGTATTGCTGTTGAAAGAATACTTGTTGTGCTAACCGTTGCAGGAAACTTAAGCCTCCTGAGTCGACCGTAGACCGAGTCTTGTTCCGGTAACCCCCATACTTGTTTCGTGCTGCCACAGGTAGGGTATGGTTCAGTAAGTTGATAACCCTTTTCCATGCACACACCGTACAGAGGGCCACGATGAGGGTTTCCAATGGCCATGGACTAAATCCTGTCATCGGGTCAGGGGGCATGGGTGTTTCCAGTTGTGACTGAGAGGGGGTCACCCCTTGGAATCTGCGCGTATTAATAGTGATCCCATGCAGGACGTTGGTCTCTCCGTCTCAGAGTTTTTCTTGAACGATGCTTTGGGTGATTCCTGGCATCCGGAAAGTTAATCTGGTGTGTGCTGGTCAGGTGTGTTTTCAACCCAAAGACTGTAATAGGAATTAGTGGGTGTCAAGGTACTGACTAAAGAAATCCTTTACTTGTGGGTAAAGAGCACACCCTCTGCAGAGTTTAAACCTATTCGAATAGCCGTGTCCGCGGTTAAGGGCTACAGTCTGGGTTGGTCAAGTGTCGGTCTTAGCGTCGGTCTTCGGAGGAAAATAATTAAATTGAGCCTAAATTATTTTGCAAGATAATTATTGTCAACCTGATGCTACCATGAATATTTTTGCTATGCATATTAATATTATTATGGTTATGCATAATATTGAGGACTAACCCGTATCTCTTATTTTGAATTTTTCCTGAGTGTCTCAGGGGCTGGCTAGACTACCCCGGGCACTCAATCTTATTTTCAAGACCTCTCGTGGCGTCCCTCGAGTTAGCAGGCGGTTTATCACGCCACTACTCTTGTGGACACCCGATTGGCATTTCTCTTCAAGTCCGACCGTGTCGTCACTTGACACCCGACTTGCATTTCTTTTCAAGACCTCTCGTGGCGTCGCCTGAGTTCTCAGATGGTCCTGTCTCGTCCGATTTCTCTTTTAGACACCCGTTTGGCATTTCTCTTCAAGACCTACCATGGTGTCACTTTAGACATCCGACCGGCATTTCTTTTATTTTATTTTCCTTTAACTATCCATGTTTATCACTAACATTTTTTATATATCCATTTATTTGCGCATGCTAATATTTTATCATGCCATGATTAAATTCCTGTCAGTAGGCATTTGAGTCCATCATGAGCATTTGCATAAAGTGTAGTTCATCATGATCATCTAATTTAATTGTTGCTTTCGGTATATCTTTTGTTCATGATGTTTGCGAGTACTTTCCAACATACTCACTGGCTTGTCCCTGGCTATTTACTTGGCCAGGTCAGGATTTCTACGAGGAGTACCACAACGATGACCGTGCAGAGCCTAGGATAGCAGCCATGCGGGATAGGAATTATCCAGGTCAGCCGTTCCTGTGGGGAATGGAGCCCCATCGACGTTGAAGAACCGCGAGACAATTCCGTCATCCACCACCATAATCAGTGTTGTATCATTAGACCTTCATGGTCTTGTATCCAATTCTTGTAATAGCTTGGTAATCTGTAACAAGTACGTGTCCACCAGTAACAGTAAATCCTGGGCTGGTGATGACACGAGGGGTTAATTTCTGGGATTTCGTGTCCCGGCCCCGATAGCCTTGGTATGAGAGCCAGGCTGACCATTGGCTAATCCCATCTTAGCCTGGTCGCTATCCCTAGGTTTCCACACTGCCCACATCTTTTCCTACCCACTGTCAAGCCCATCTCATCCAATAAAGCCTACATAGTGGCCAGCCGACATCTTTTGATAATCGGTGCCCAACCTATCCCCCTAACCGACAACCACAGTAATACGTCACATTTTGTGATTTGTATCTGTGACTTTGACCCCGACCACTCTAGAGCAGAGCCGATACCCAGAATCGTAACCCTACTGATTTATGTTTCCTAGCCCAGGCACTATACAGGAGACCACTCTCGCGTCCATAACTAGCATCCCTCACCTTGTACACTGCCTCCACCACCATTTCCCCCATGTCGCACCTTGGGATTCATCTGAGAACCCCAGATGCAACCCCGGGCAGTTTTGTCAAGATATTGTGGGATTTCACCCGCAACACTCTTGGCTCCACTCAGCCACCCCAGTACGAGCTGTTCAAATTGAGGATCAACCACAACGCCTTGAAATATTGGGCAGTCGCGCAGATCCCACCAGTAGACCCAAACCAAGGCCCTACAAGTGTCGTCTTCATCGGGAAATCTATGCCAACTTCAGAAATGGCTATAGAAGTTGCTGCCTATGAAGCAATTACCCGCCTCCGGTACGCAGTGCCCCGTGCCAGCGAAAGGGGGTATTACTACTTCCTGAGCTGTGCAGCACCCGGAGAAGAAGCAACTTTTCCCTGCAGACAATCAGAGAGAGATCCAATGCTGGCCAACCTTGTTCAATATGTCATCGCGCAGGAGCGTCTGACCCAGCAAGTGATGGACTTCCTCCAGACTCTTGCTATTCTGAATCCTCAGATCGCCATCGGCGAACCAATGTCACCAAACCGAGGAGGGAACGTTCTCCGACTCCTCCATCCACTTTCTCCGGGGGAAGAAGAATGTGTCCCAATGCTAGGAATATTTTCTCAGGAACCTATCAATTTTACCTTTGTACCGTAGAGACCATGGTTGTGTTCGTTAGCCTAGTGTTTGAATTGCATGATTTCATATCTGTGTTGCATCTTGGGATTTACCCTATGAATAAATTTTTTGGTTGCAGTTGCGTATGAGTAATTGTGGAGATTTTATTAAGGACCACTGCGAATAAAATTTTGCAAACACAGAATTAATTCATACACCGCCACGACACCCAGCTTACAATCACACTCACTCCACTACATGCACTAAGTGCAGAACCACACACGCACACTGGCACCTAATCAACCGCCTCACACACCAGACCACTCTCATCACACCACCAATTTTTCTGAAGAAAAATTTGCGGGTTTCCTTTTATTTCTACGGAGCTGCTGCAGAACGCACTAACACTCACCCGTAACCACCACCGATGCCTAATCCTCACGGTCACCGCCGCCTCGAAGAGCCACCACTCGAGCTGCGGCATCACAGCGATCGTCAAGGATCATCGCGCATAGGAGCAGCGAGAACCCGAGCAACACCGCCACCGCTCCGGACATGAGAATCACAAACCACCCCGGAAGCACATCCTCCATTGGAGCCTCGTCCGAGCTCCTGCGATCAGAAAAGGAGGAGGAGGAAGAAGTGAGGCAAGGTGTGATGAAGAAGAGAGTAGCACTGCGTTTGTTTTATAGCTCAGGCTCGGTGCATGGTGAACGAGGTCCACCAGCACCGCTCATCGCCCGATCACCGGTGTTCGGAGGTGAAATCGCGAGCAGTGCCGACAAGGTGCTGGCCTGCGAGGTGAGTGCACGCTGCATCGGCAGCTTGCACGCCGCGCACTGCCACAGTACGACCCTAGATACCCTACGCGCTAGACACCGCGGGTGGAGAAAGCACGCAAGAGGGAGAAGGAGAAGAGAACCGGAGGAAGAAGAAGAGACTGACAGTGGGCCCTGGGTCCACCCGTCAGCCGGAGAGAGCACTGAGCACTGGAGTACGGCAAGCAAATTTTGGAATTTTCACTTTTTCCAAATTTGTCATAACAGTCATAGTAGAACCACAGCACTAGTGCCCACTGTAGTTACACCAATTATTAGGAGCCACGTCAACTGTGACTAAACAGGTTATTTTAAATGGCTAAGAAAATTTTCCTCGAAAGGTGGGTTAAATTTTGGTGACCACCTAACAAATCTAGAGGATGAGATTTTCTTAAGGGGGGTAGAGTTTGTAACACCCCAAAAATTTAATCATGTTTTTTTCTAAATAAAAATTTGGCTAGAAATAAAATTTTGAATTATACTATGTCTTTATTTAATTTCAGAACCCTTTCTGTTTCTGATTTCAAAATTCTTCCCTCCATTTAGAAATTTTTAGAAATAATATTGTAGCTTTGTTAGTTTTAGTAAAACATTTCATCTATATTTGGATAACAGTAGGAATTATTTTCATAATAAAACTCTGCCCAAAACAATTCTTTAAATAGCTTTTTCAACCTTTAAATGCCTCTGTTGCACAACAACCAATTTAAATAATACTTTTTAATTTCCACAAAAATCATGGGAGGTCATGTGATGCCTACATATCACTTTGGTGCAAAAACCTAGCTTAGTCTTTTGAAAATTTTGAGAGAAACAACCTATTTTCAATTCTGTCCTGAATTTGAGTTTCTACTACAACCCTAATTTTCCTTGCTCCATTAATTCTGAAATTTTTCCCACTTATAGTTATTGCAACCAAACCCTTAAGTCCAAAATTTTAGCTCCATTGGAATCTTTTTAGTTCACCAAATATTCCCCTCAAGTTCCTGTCCAGAAATGAATTTCAGTAAAACTTGCACTGACAAGTTTCTCTCCTTTCCAAATAAACTCCACCACACCCCTCTCCATCCAATGAAGCATCATCCTGGTGAATTTCATAGCAAAAATAAATCTTCTAGACAGCCCTAGCATTTTGTCAAGCAGGTTGTGGGCATGACAGAAATTTGGTCTCTTTCTAAACTACATTTGGCATTTGCTTCTCCTGCCAAACCACCATGTCCAGTAGCTCTATTACAGAGTGACTCATCATCATGCCAAATTTCAAATTCAAATAAGTTAACTTGGCCACTGTGGCAATTCATTGAACGCCTGGAGTGCTTGCACAGAGCACGAGCAGAGCGCTCTTTTGGCAGGATCGGCCTCGCGCTCGCACCGTTGCTCTGCGGCCTCCCCCGCACGTGCTCCACCCTCCCTGGCTTCACGAGCAAGCCAGGAACCTCCCCGACACCTCGCAGCGTCGACTAGCGCCGGCCATCACCGTCCAGCGCCGCCACCAGTGGCTGCCGTCCCGACCATGGCATCGCCAAGCCTCCCGGCGCCCTCCTAGCCTACCAGCTCGTCCAAGTCTATCTGCGGGAGTTACTGCCCTCACCAGACCTCCACCGACCTCGCTGACCACCGCCACCGTCCCTAACCGCTTCGACGGCGCGTTAATGTCCGCCGCCGCAAACCACTCGGGGACGGCACCGTCCACGCTACCTGGCATTCCCTCGAGCCAGCCAGCTCACTCCTTGGACGGTGGCTTCCCTCAGAAGCTTGCCCACGCTGCACCGCCCTTGTATCGATCTCAACCACCGGAGTTATGGCCGCCGCCGTCGTGCTTTCTTATGGACGCCATGGGAACTGTCTCTCCCTCCCTATAAAATCCATCCCGACCTCCCCTCGATCACCAGCTCTTCCCCTCGAACCTCTGTGAACACCTTGAGCAGCCAAAACGACCGAACGCGGTCGTCTCGCTCCCCTCCGTCCGCCATTGCCGTGGCCAAGCTTCAGCTAAATTCATCGCCACCAGTACCTCCCCTTCTTCACCCCCTCCACCAGAAGCTCTCCCTCAACCTCGAAAACCCCTTACCCTCCCAATTTTAGCTCGGGAACCACCGTGGACGAAACGCCCATTTTGCCTTCGCCGGAGATTTTCGGGGATCCTCGTCGCCGGCGAGATAGGGCCTCCCGCCGGCCATGCATGCCACCGGTAGGACCGCCTTGGTCTCCTCGACACAACGATGGGCTCGGCTCATCATGGGGCGCCGTCGTTCGCCGGTGCCGATCGCCAGAGCTTCCCCTCTGTTTTCGTTCAGGTGCGCGCACGAGGGAGAGGACAAACCCGACAGGTGGGTACCCCCTGTCGGTGAGTCACCGGTTCGCCCACGCGGCTGTGTCTCTGGGCTCAGCCCCAAGTCGTCGTTTAGCTGGGCCTCGCCGGTTGCGCGCCCCAGCCTGTCGGGAGTATTCCTGTTTCTTTCTTTTTACCCAGAACTAAAATATTTCCCTGTTAACCATTTCAAATCCAAATGGATTAATTCAAATTTCTATATGCTCTATAAATCATTTCCTAATTATCTATGAGTAGTGAACATTTTATTATTGCATAATGTTTGTCTCGTTAATTAAATAGACAATTTCTTCACATAATTCAACTTTTAAAATCCCTAGGCTAACCATCTCAACTCCAAATTCAGTGAAACAAATTCCTAAATGTCTTTAAAATTGTGTATCATTTAATAGGTGCTCTAACTCCTTTTTATAAAATGTTTCCTGTAAAATTCTAGCAGATCCTTTATTTCCTTAACTCCACTTATTTTGAAATGTTTAGAAATTCGTATTGCTCAAAATCCAGTAGGACCACCTTGGTTCTTTTTGATATAACCAGAGAGGTCCTAGAATAATATAATTCTTATTTTTTAGAGCAACTTTATTTTTCCTGCTTAATATATGTGTGGTAATTTAAATATTTTTGAAAATAGGAAATGGAGGGGAGTTAATATTTCAAACTTTTGGAGTGCACCCAATACTCCTGCATGCTCAAGGCAAGCATCTTGAACACTTGATATGGTGAAAGCATGGTGAATTATTTGCTAGAATAATTTAAACATGAATATGTTGAATTCAAATTAGATTTACATATTGCTAGTTGAGCATGCATGGTCATGTATATTTTTCTTTTGCATGCATTCCACTCAAGTTTTGACATGCACAAGTTGTGAGAATCCAGGAGTATGCTCCTGCCTTGGACGTGCCGGCGGGCACGGGCCATATTTGACACGGGGGTGTCACATGATATATGTGGAGCATGCAAGGGTTGTGGCCCTGTTTGGTATTGCTGTTGAAAGAATACTTGTTGTGCTAACCGTTGAGGGAAACTTAAGCCTCCTGAGTCGACCGTAGATCGAGTCTTGTTCCGGTAATCCCCATACTTGTTTCGTGCTACCACAGGTAGGGTATGGTTCAGTAAGTTGATAACCCCTTTCCATGCACACACCGTACAGAGGGCCACGATGAGGGTTTAAAATGGCCATGGACTAAATCCTGTCATCGGGTCAGGGGCATGGGTGTTTCCAGTTGTGACTGAGAGGGGGGCACCCCTTGGAATCCGCGCGTATTAATAGTGATCCCATGCAGGACGTTGGTCTCTCCGTCTCAGAGTTTTTCTTGAACGATGCTTTGGGTGATTCCTGGCATCCGGAAAGTTAATCTGGTGTGTGCTGGTCAGGTGTGTTTTCAACCCAAAGACTGTAATGGGAATTAGTCAGTGCCACGGTACTGACTAAAGAAATCCTTTACTTGTGGGTAAAGAGCACACCCTCTGCAGAGTTTAAACCTATTCGAATAGCCATGTCCGCGGTTAAGGGCTACTGTCTGGGTTGGTCAAGTGTCGGTCTTAGCGTCGGTCTTCGGAGGAAAATAATTAAATTGAGCCTGAATTATTTTGCAAGATAATTATTGTCAACCTGATGCTACCATGAATATTTTTGCTATGCATATTAATATTATTATGGTTATGCATAATATTGAGGACTAACCCGTATCTCTTATTTTGAATTTTTCCTGAGTGTCTCAGGGGCTGGCTAGACTACCCCGGGCACTCAATCTTATTTTCAAGACCTCTCGTAGCGTCCCTCGAGTTAACAGGCGGTTTATCACGCCACTACTCTTGTGGACACCCGATTGGCATTTCTCTTCAAGTCCGACCATGGCGTCACTTGACACCCGACTGGCATTTCTTTTCAAGACCTCTCGTGGCATCGCCTGAGTTCTCAGATGGTCCTGTCTCGTCCGATTTCTCTTTTAGACACCCGTTTGGCATTTCTCTTCAAGACCTACCGTGGTGTCACTTTAGACATCCGACCGGCATTTCTTTTATTTTATTTTCCTTTAACTATCCATGTTTATCACTAACATTTTTTATATATCCATTTATTTGTGCATGCTAATATTTTATCATGCCATGATTAAATTCCTGTCAGTAGGCATTTGAGTCCATCATGAGCATTTGCATAAAGTGTAGTTCATCATGATCATCTAATTTAATTGTTGCTTTCGGTATATCTTTTGTTCATGATGTTTGCGAGTACATTCCAACGTACTCACAGGCTTGTCCCTGGCTATTTACTTGGCCAGGTCAGGATTTCTACGAGGATTACCACAACGACGACCGTGCGGAGCCTAGGATAGCAGCCATGCGGGATAGGAATTATCCAGGTCAGCCGTTCCTGTGGGGAATGGAGCGCCATCGACGTTGAAGAACCGTGAGCCAATTCCGTCATCCACCACAAGAATCACTGTTGTATCATTAGACCTTCATGGTCTTGTATCCAATTCTTGTAATAGCTTGGTAATCTGTAACAAGGATGTGTCCACCAGTAACGGTAAATCCTGGGCTGGTGATGACACGAGGGGTTAATTTCTGGGATTTCGTGTCCCGGGCCCGACAAATGGTGGCTATGTCATTCAACTTAGTAAGATGTGCCACAAAAGTTTCAGTTTCATAACCATGGAAAGGATCAGATTCAACCAAAGTAATTAACTCTGGGTCGTCATAGAATTCATAATCCTTATCATCAACAAAGATAGGTGAAGTAGCAAACTTAGGATCATATTTCATTCTTGCATTCAAAGATCTTTCTTTATACTTGCATAATAATTTTTCTAGATCATCTCTATCCTTACAAGCAAGAATATCTCTAGTTGCCTCCTCACCCATAACATAACCTTCCGGTACCTTTGGCAATTCATATATAGGAGGGCTAGTTCTAATAGGTGTTTCGAGATTTTCAGTTTCAAGCCCATCATCAGTTTCAACAATATCATGTTGTCTTACTCTAGCAATTTGTTCATCAAGAAATTCACCTAGTGGCACATTATCATCAAGCAAGGTACTAGCATCATCATAAGTATCATTCATAGCAGAAGTAGCATCATCGATTACTTGCGACATATCAGAATTAATAGCATGTGGTGGTGGTGCAAGTCTATTTATAACAGAAGGTGAATCAAGTGCGGAGCTAGATGGCAGTTCCTTACCTCCCCTCGCCTTAGAGGAAAAAATCTTAGTCTTAGCATCCTTCAGATTCTTCATAGTGATAATTTGATAATAATCCCAAGTGACTCAACAAATATAGCTATGCTCCCCGGCAACGGCGCCAGAAAAAGGTCTTGATAACCCACAAGAATAGGGGATCGCAACAGCTTTCGAGGGTAGAGTATTCAACCCAAATTTATAGATTCGACACAAGGGGAGCCAAAGAATATTTGTAAGTATTATCAGCTGAGTTGTCAACTCAACCACACCTGGAGATTAATTATCTGCAGCAAAGTGATCAGTAGCAAAGTAGTATGATAGTTTTGATAATAGTGGCAGCAGCAACAGTAACGGTAACAGTGATAGCAGTAGTTTTGTAGCAAGTGCAATAGTAACAGCAGCAGTAGTAACTTAGCAGAAACAATATAAGAGAAATTCGTAGGCATTGGATTGGTAATTTTTTGGATGATATTCATCATGAGACAGTCATAACCTAGGGCGATACGCCACTAGCTCCAGTTCATAAATATAATGTAGGCATGTATTCCGTAAATAGTCATACGTGCTTATGGAAAGAACTTGCATGACATCTTTTGTCCTACCCTCCCGTGGCAGCGGGGTCCTATTGATAACTAAGGGATATTAAGGCCTCCTTTTAATAGAGAACCGGAACAAAGCATTAACACACAGTGAATACATGAACTCTTCAAACTACGGTCATCACCGGGAGTGGTCCCGACTATTGTCACTCCGGGGTTGCCGGATCATAACACGTAGTAGGTGACTATAACTTGCAAGATCGGATCTAGAACATGGATATAATGATGATAACATAAACGGTTTAGATCTGAAATGATGGCACCCGGGCCCAAAGTGACAAGCATTAAGCATGGCAATGTCATAGCAACATCATTCTCAGAACATAGTGGATACTAGGGATCAAGCCCTAACAAAACTAACTCAATTACATGATTAATCTCATCCAACTCCTCACCGACCAGCGAGCCTACGAAGGAATTACTCACTCCCGGTGGAGAGCGTCATGGAATTGGCGATGAAGAAGGGTTGGTGATAACGAAGATCGAAGATCCCCCTCTCCGGAGTCCCGAACATACTCCAGATCTGGCCTCCCGATGAAGAACAGGAGGTGACGGCGGCTCCGTCTCATGAAACGCGATAATTCTTTCTCCCTGATTTTTTTCTAGAAAAATAGGATTTTATAGAGTCGGTTTCAGGGTCTGCGGCGCCACCAGGTGGGGACAACTCACCTGGGCGAGCCTGGAGGGGGGCGCCCTGGTGGGTTGTGCCCACCCAGGTGCCCCCCTCCGGTGGCTCCTGGCTCAAGAAATTCTCTTTTATTATTTAAAAAATCTTCGCAAAGTTTCGTTCCATTCCGAGAACTTTTATTTCTGCACAAAAAACAACACCATGGTAGTTCTGCTGAAAACAGCGTTAGTCCGGGTTAGTTTCATCCAAATCATGCAAATTAGAGTCCAAAACAAGAGAAAAAGCATTAGGAAAAGTAGATACGACAGAGACATATCAGATGCTCTGGGGTCGCGGGGAGGGCCTATAAATAGCCGGGCGACGGCGAGGTGATAAGGACGGCCACGACGACGATCTTATCGGCGCACTAGAGCGCGGGGTGGCCTGGCTGTCTGTTTCCGGCATCGTGCAGCTTCACGGAGGGGTGGAGGGGCTCGTAGGAGCTTCGGGAGAGCTCGAGGAGGAGGGGACAGGGGAAAACGACGACGGTGTCACGGGCAGAACAGCGGCAGCGATCGCCCTGGCTCAAGGAGGAAGAATTCGGAGGGGGAGAGTGATCCAGAAGAAGAAAGACGACAAGGCGAAGCCCCTAGACATGGCTAGGTGGCGAGGGCGGGGAGGAACGGATGAAACTGAGGGGTTCCATCGCCAAACCGCGCTGGTTGGTATGCCAGCCGCATGGTCACCGCGTGAACTGGCACACGCGGTGCACCCTGGCAGCCAAATTGGTGTCAAGCAGAAAGTCCTTCCAAGGGACAGTCTCAGGGAGGTGATGGCTCGATGAAACTCACTGTGGTTAGATGGGAGTGATCATCTGAAGTTTGCTGTGGCAAAGTTGACCACACCACTGTGATGAACAGAGAAGTGATAAGGGGCAAAGCTGATGTCTGGGAGGTTTGGGATAAGAAGGACTACAATCCAGTGAAGTTTGGAGAGAAATGGACCAAGATGTAATATAGTTGCTTTGCAACTGACCAATCTGGTCTAGAAACTTGATTAGGATGGAGCACTCACATGGAGTAGCCACTTGAGCTGAAATTTGGTATAACATGATTATTTGGTCATATGGGAGTGCTATAAAAATTTCATGCCATTTGGACAAGCCAAAATGGTACTTCCTTCACAATTAACCTCTCTGACCAGAATCTTAGGAAAATTCTAGGGAATTATTGGGAAGATGAAATGAGCCCAAATTTTGTGGAGATAGGTTATATGGGTATAAGAATGCTCTGGTAATTTTTCAGTAATTATGGAGCAATATAAAATATAGTTGCTTCACAATGTGAAAATCTGACCAGAAAATATATTGGAAGGTGTGCTCACATAGATGCTGGGATGATGCTCAAATCTTGTGGATAGTGTTAATTTGAGCATATGAAGATGCTTGCAAAATTTCAACTCATTTGGATCAACCTAGCTAGTACTTCCTTCATTAAGATTCCAGTTGACCAGAAATTTGGAAATTTGCCAAGGAAGATTTACTAGCCGACTTGAGTTGAATTTTGGCAAGAGACAATGATATGGATCGGAAAGAGTGCACAAAAAGTTTGAGAGAAAGCAAACAAATATAAAGGGTACTTGCTTCACAAACTGCCAGCTGGGGTAGAATCAGAAAAGAAATATTGGTGAAATATTTCTGGACATGGCAAGGAAGGATTTTGACATATCTGAGGAATATATGACCCAAACAATTTATGGGAATTTTTGGAATGATGGAAATGTGGGTTGCTTCACAACCCAAGGCAGACAGGGTTGTTCCTTTAATAGGAAAAAGGAATATTCCCAAGAAAAAGAATATTGGGATTGGTCCGAGATGGAAATGGCAAGGTCTTGGGGTGGTTTTGAGATTGACAAGCCACTTGGGAGAGGAATCGAGGGTGATCTCTCCAGGTTTCAAGACCACTAAGCCACCGAAGGGCAAATCCAAACCAAAATCAAAAGAAAAAGAAAATGGGCAAAATGCAGGGTGTTATAAACCTACCCCCCTAAAAGAAATCTCGTCCTCGAGATTTGGTTGCTCAGGGGTCAAACATGGATATTCCCACTTGAGGAAACCGTTTCCAACTCGGATTCCCTTTTGCCTTTGTATTATGTCCCCACTGTATATTATCTGACTCACTGCCTGGCTTCGGGGTGGTTTGTTTCACTAGATCCTCATTCTGACAGATCTTACCTCATATATTACTCTGACTTTGATCCTTTTATGTCTGCCGACCTGTCTGGGTGCGATGAATTATCCTGACTGAAATACCTGTCCTTCTCGCAAGCCCGATAGTAGTTCTTGATGGACGTGTTGTGATGAAGTCCAATACGGACGACCGCCCTTTGAGTTGTGAACAGATTCTCTCGGTGGACTCAAAATCTTTTACTCTTTGCACTGGGTAGCTTCAAATGGCAGTGTGTGTTGGGAAACGTAGCATGCAATTTCAGAAAATTTCCTACGCTCACGCAAGATCTATCTAGGAGATGCATTGCAATGAGAGGGGGAGAGTGTGTCCACGTGCCCTCGTAGACCAAAAGCGGAAGCGTTTGACAATGCGGTTGATGTAGTCGAACTTCTTCTCGTTCCGACCGATCAAGCACCGAACGTACAGCACCTCCGAGTTCTGCACACGTTCAGCTCGATGACGTCCCTCGAACTCTTGATCCAGCAAAGTGTCGAGGGAGAGTTCCGTCAGCACGACGGCGTGGTGACGGTGATGGTGAAGTGATCCGTGCAGGGCTTCGCCTAAGCACTACGAAGATATGACCGGAGGCGTAAACTGTGGAGGGGGGGTGCCGCACACGGCTAGGAATCAATGTTGTGTGTTCTAGCGATGCCCCCCCCCCCACACACATATATATAGGTGGGAGAGGGAGGGGAGCAGCAAGGGGTGCCCCAAGTAGGAGTAATCCAACTTGGGCGCCTCCTCCAAGTCGGCCTCCCCCCTTCCATAAGTATCGGAGGGGGAAAGAAAGAGAGGCGGAAGGAAGGAAAGGGGGAGGCCGAATCCTCCCCTTTCCTTCTCCCTTCACTCCTTTCCTTCTGCTCCTATTTCAGCCTATAGGGGGGCGCACCAGCTCCTTTAGGGGCTGGTCTGTCCCTCTCTTGGCCCATTAGGCCCATATTGTTGCCGGGGGGTGCCCGGAACCCCTTCCGGTGACCCAATATGTACCCGGTACCCCCGGAACACTTCCGGTGTCCGAATATCATCGTCCTATATATGAATCTTTACCTCTCGACCATTTCGAGACTCCTCGTCATGTCCATGATCTCATCTGGGACTCCGAACAACATTCGGTCACCAAATCACATAACTCATATAATACAAAATCGTCATCGAACGTTAAGCGTGCGGACCCTACGGGTTCGAGAACTATGTAGACATGACCGAGAGACCTCTCCGGTCAATAACCAATAGCGGAACCTGGATGCTCATATTGGCTCCTACATTTCTATGAAGACCTTTATCGGTCGAACCGTTATGACAATATACGTTATTCCCTTTGTCATCGATATGTTAGTTGCCCGAGATTCGATCGTCGGTATCTTCATACCTAGTTCAATCTCGTTATCGGCAAGTCTCTTTACTCGTTCCGTAATACATCATCCCGCAACTAACTCATTAGTCACTTTGCTTGCATGGCTTCTTATGATGTGTATTACCGAGAGGGCCCAGAGATACCTCTCCGATACTCGGAGTGACAAATTCTAATCTCGATCTATGCCAACCCAACAAACACCTTCGGAGATACCTGTAGAGCATCTTTATAATCACCCAGTTACGTTGTGACGTTTGATAGCACACAAGGTATTCCTTCGGTATCCGGGAGTTCCATAATCTCATAGTCAAAGGAATATGTATAGGACATGAAGAAAGCAATTGCAATAAAAACTGAACGATCAATATGCTAAGCTAATGGATGGGTCTTGTCCATCACATCATTCTCCTAATGATGTGATCCCGTTCATCAAATGACAACACATGTCTATGGTCAGGAAACTTAACCATCTTTGATTAACGAGCTAGTCTAGTAGAGGCTTACTAGGGACACGGTGTTTCGTCTATGTATCCAAACATTTATCAAGCTTCCGGTTAATACAATTCTAGCATGAATAATAAACATTAATCATGAATATGGAAATATAAACTAACAACTTTATTATTGCCTCTAGGGCATATTTCCTTCAGTCTCCCACTTGCACTAGAGTCAATAATCTAGATTACATAGTAATGATTCTAACACCCATGGAGTCTTGGTGCTGATCATGTTTTGCTCGTGGAAGAGGCTTAGTCAATGGGTCTGCCACATTCAGATCCGTATGTATTTTGCAAATCTCTATATCTCCCTCCTTGACTTGATCACGGATGGAATTGAAGCGTCTCTTGATGTGTTTGGTTCTTTTGTGAAATCTGGATTCCTTCGCCAAGGCAATTGCTCCACTATTGTCACAAAAGATTTTCATTGGACCCGATGCACTAGGTATTACTCATAGATCGGATATGAACTCCTTCATCCAGACTCCTTCATTCGCTTCTTCCGAAGTAGCTATATACTCCGCTTCACATGTAGATCCCGCCACGACGCTCTGCTTGGAACTGCATCAACTGACAGCTCCACCATTCAATATAAATATGTATCCGGTTTGTGACTTAGAGTCATCCGGATCAGTGTCGAAGCTAGCATTGACACAACCATTTACGACGAGCTCTTTGTCACCTCCATAAATGAGAAACATATCCTTAGTCCTTTTCAGGTACTTCAGGATGTTCTTGACCGCTGTCCAGTGATCCACTCCTGGATTACTTTGGTACCTTCCTGCCAGACTTATAGTAAGGCACACATCAGGTCTGGTACACAGCATAGCATACATGATAGAACCTATGGCTGAGGCATAGGGAATGACTTTCATTTTCTCTTTATCTTCTGCCGTGGTTGGCCATTGAGTCTGACTCAACTTCACACCTTGTAACACAGGCAAAAACCTTTCTTTGACTGATCCATTTTGAACTTCTTCAAAACTTTATCAAGGTATGTGCTTTGTGAAAGTCCAATTAAGCGTCTTGATCTATCTCTATAGATCTTGATACCCAATATATAAGCAGCTTCACCGAGGTCTTTCATTGAAAAACTCTTATTCAAGTATCCTTTTATGATATCCAGAAATTCTACATCATTTCCAATCAACAATATGTCATCCACATATAATATTAGAAATGCTACAGAGCTCCCACTCACTTTCTTGTAAATACAGGCTTCTCCAAAAGTCTGTATAAAACCATATGCTTTGATCACCTCATCAAAGCGTATATTCCAACTCCGAGATGGTTGCACCAGTCCATAAATGGATCGCTGGAGCTTGCACACTTTGTTAGCACCTTTAGGATCGACAAAACCTTCAGGTTGCATCATATACAACTCTTTAAGAAATCCATTAAGGAAAGCAGTTTTGACGTCCATTTGCCAGATTTCATAATCATAAAATGCGGCAATTGCTAACATGATTCTGACAGACTTAAGCATCGCTACGGGTGAGAAAGTCTCATCGTAGTCAATTCCTTGAACTTGTTGAAAACCTTTCGTGACAAGTCGAGCTTTGTAGACAGTAACATTACCATCAGCATCAGTCTTATTCTTGAAGATCCATTTATTCTCTATGGCTCGCCGATCATCGGGCAAGTCAACCAAAGTCCATACTTTGTTCTCATACATGGATCCTATCTCAGATTTCATGGCCTCAAGCCATTTATCGGAATTTGGGCTTATCATCGCTACTTTATAGTTCGTAGGTTCGTCATTGTCTAGTAACATGACTTCCAGAACAGGATTACCGTACCACTCTGGTGCGGAACGTGCTCTGGTTGACCTACGAGGTTCGGTAGTAACTTGATCTGAAGATTCATGATCATTATCATTAGCTTCCTCTCTAGTTGGTGTAGGCATCATGGAAACGGTTTTCTGTGATGAGCAACTTTCCAATTCGAGAGAAAGTACAATTACCTCATCAAGTTCTACTTTCCTCCCGCTCAATTCTTCTAAGAGAAACTCCTTCTCTAGAAAGGATCCATTCTTAGCAACAAAAATCTTGCCTTCGGATCTATGATAGAAGGTGTACCCAACAGTTTCTTTTGGGTATCCTATGAAGACGCACTTCTCCGATTTGGGTTCGAGCTTATCAGGCTGAAGCTTTTTCACATAAGCATCGCAACCCCAAACTTTAAGAAACGACAGCTTAGGTTTCTTGCCAAACCATAGTTCATACGGTGTCGTCTCAACGGATTTAGATGGTGCCCTATTTAACGTGAATGCAGCTGTCTCTAATGCATAACCCAAAAACGATAGTGGTAAATCGGTAAGAGACATCATAGATTGCACCATATCTAATAAAGTACAGTTACGACGTTCGGACACACCATTACGCTGTGGTGTTCCAGGTGGCGTGAGTTGTGAAACTATTCCACATTGTTTTAAATGAAGGCCAAACTCGTAACACAAATATTCGCCTCCGCGATTAGATCGTAGGAACTTTATTTTCTTGTTACGATGATTCTCCAATTCACTCTAAAATTCTTTGAACTTTTCAAATGTTTCAGACTTATGTTTCATTAAGTAGATATACCCATATCTGCTCAAAGCATCTGTGAAGGTCAGAAAATAACGATACCTGCCGTGAGCTTCAACACTCATCGGACCGCATACATCGGTATGTATTATTTCCAATAAGTCATTAGCTCGCTCCATTGTTCCGTAGAACGGAGTTTTAGTCATCTAGCCCATGAGGCATGGTTCGCAAGTATGAAATGATTCATAATCAAGTGATTCCAAAAGTCCATTCGTATGGAGTTTCTTCATGAGCTTTACACCAATATGACCTAAACGGCAGTGCCACAAATATGTTGCACTATCATTATCAACTTTGCATCTTTTGGCATCAATATTATGAATATGTGTATCACCATGATCGAGATTCGATAAAAATAGACCACTCTTCAAGGGTGCATGACCATAAAAGATATTACTCATATAAATAGAACAACCATTATTCTCTGATTTAAATGAATAACCGTCTCGCATTAAACAAGATCCAGATATAATGTTCATGCTACGCTGGCACCAAATAACAATTATTCAGGTCTAAAACTAATCCCGAAGGTAGATGTAGAGCTAGCGTGCTGACGGCGATCACATCGACCTTGGAACCATTCCCGACGCGCATCGTCACCTCGTCCTTAGCCAATCTTCGTTTAATCCGTAGCCCCTGTTTCGAGTTACAAATATGAGCAACCGAACCAGTATCAAATACCCAGGCGCTACTACGAGCATTAGTAAGGTACATATCAATAACATGTATATCAAATATACCTTTGTTCACTTTGCCATCCTTCTTATCCGCCAAATACTTGGGGCAGTTCCGCTTCCAGTGACCAGTCCCTTTGCAGTAGAAGCACTCGGTTTCAGGCTTAGGTCCAGACTTGGGCTTCTTCCCGGGAGTGGCAACTTGCTTGCCATTCTTCTTGAAGTTCCCCTTCTTTCCTTTGCCCTTTTTCTTGAAACTAGTGGTCTTGTTAACCATCAACACTTGATGCTCCTTCTTGATTTCTACCTCCGCAGCTTTAAGCATTGCGAAGAGCTCGGGAATTGTCTTTTCCATCCCTTGCATATTATAGTTCATCACAAAGCCTTTGTAGCTTGGTGGCAGTGATTGGAGAACTCTGTCAATAACACTATCATCTGGAAGATTAACTCCCAGCTGAGTCAAGTGATTATGATACCCAGACATTTTGAGTATGTGTTCACTGACAGAGCTATTCTCCTCCATCTTGCAGCTATAGAACTTGTTGGAGACTTCATATCTCTCAACTCGGGCATTTGCTTGAAATATTAACTTCAACTCCTGGAACATCTCATATGGTCCATGACGTTCAAAACGTCTTTGATGTCCCGATTCTAAGCCGTAAAGCATGGCACACTGAACTATCGAGTAGTCATCAGATCGAGCTTGCCAGCCGTTCATAACATCAGCATCTGCTCCTGCAGCAGGCCTTTCACCTAGCGGTGCATCAAGGACATAATTCTTCTGTGCAGCAATGAGGATAATCCTCAAGTTACGGACCCAGTCCGTGTAGTTGCTACCATCATCTTTCAACTTAGCTTTCTCTAGGAATGCATTAAAATTCAAGGGAACAGTAGCACGGGCCATTGATCTACAACATAGATATGCAAAAACTATCAGGACTAAGTTCATGATAAATTAAGTTCAATTAATCATATTACTTAAGAACTCCCACTTAGATTGACATCCCTCAAGTCATCTAAATGATACGTGACCCAAATCAACTAAACCATGTCCGATCATCACGTGAGATGGAGTACTCATCAATGGTGAACATCTCTATGTTGATCATATCTACTATATGATTCACGTTCGACCTTTCGGTCTCCAATGTTCCGAGGCCATGTCTGTACATGCTAGGCTCACCAAGTTTAACCCGAGTATTCTGCATGTGCAAAACTGTCTTGCACCCGTTGTATGTGAACGTAGAGCTTATCACACCCGATCATCACGTGGTGTCTCAGCACGACGAACTGTCGCAATGGTACATACTCAGGGAGAACACTTATACATTGAAATTTTGTTAAGGGATCATCTTATAATGCTACCGCCGTACTAAGCAAAATAAGATGCATAAAAGATAAACATCACATGCAATCAAAATATGTGACATGATATGGCAATCATCATCTTGTGCCTTTGATCTCCATCTCCAAAGCAACGTCATGATCTCCATCGTCACCGGATTGACACCTTGATCTCCATCGTAGCGTCATTGTCGTCTCGCCAACTATTGCTTCAACAACTATCGCTAACGCATAGTGATAAAGTAAAGCAATTACTTGGCGTTTGCATTTCGTACAATAAAGCGACAACCATAAGGCTCCTGCCAGTTGCCGATAACTTTTACAAAACATGATCATCTAATACAACAATGTATATCACATCATGTCTTGACCATATCACATCACAACATGCCCTGCAAAAACAAGTTAGACGTCCTCTACTTTGTTGCAAGTTTTACGTGGCTGCTATGGGCCTTTAGCAAGAACCGTTCTTACCTACGCATCAAAACCACAACGGTGATTTATCAAGTTTGCTGTTTTAACCTTCAACAAGGACCGGCTGCAGTCAAATTCGATTCAACTAAAGTTGGAGAAACAGACACCCGCCAGCCACATTTATGCAAAACTAGTTGCATGTCTGTCGCTGGAACCGGTCTCATAAACGTGGTCATGTAAGGTTGGTCCGGACCGTTTCATCCAACAATACCGCCGAATCAAAATAAGACGTTGGTGGTAAGCAGTATGACTATCACCGCCCACAACTCTTTGTGCTTTACTCGTGCATATCATCTACGCATAGACCTGGCTCGGATACCACTGTTGGGAAACATAGCATGCAATTTCAAAAAAATTCCTACGCTCACGCAAGATCTATCTAGGAGATCCATAGCAACGAGAGGGGGAGAGTGTGTCCACGTACCCTCGTAGACCGAAAGCGGAAGCGTTTGACAACGCGGTTGATGTAGTCGAACTTCTTTTCGTTCCAACCGATCAAACACCGAACGTATGGCACCTCTGAGTTCTGCACACGTTCAGCTCGATGACGTCCCTCGAACTCTTGATCCAGCAAAGTGTCGAGGGAGAGTTCCGTCAGCAAGACGGCATGGTGACGGTGATGGTGAAGTGATTCGCGCAGGGCTTCACCTAAGCACTACTAAGATATGACCGGAGGCGTAAACTGTGGAGGGGGGGTGCCGCACACGGCTAGGAATCAATGTTGTGTGTTCTAGTGGTGCCCCCACATATATATATAGGTGGGAGAGGGAGGGGAGCAGCAAGGGGCGCCCCAAGTAGGAGTAATCCTACTTGGGCGCCTCCTCCAAGTCGGCCTCCCCCCTTCCATAAGTATCGGAGGGGGAAAGAAAGAGAGGGGGAGAGGGAAGGAAAGGGGGAGGCCGAATCCTCCCCTTTCCTTCTCCTCCTATTTCGGCATATAGGGGGGCGCACTAGCTCCTTTAGGGGCTGGTCTGTCCCTCTCTTGGCCCATTAGGCCCATATAGTTGCCGGGGGGGTGCCCGGAACCCCTTCCGGTGACCCGATATGTACCCGGTACCCCCGGAACACTTCCGGTGTCCGAATATCATCGTCCTATATATGAATCTTTACCTCTCGACCATTTCAAGACTCCTCGTCATGTCCGTGAAATCATCTGGGACTCCGAACAACATTCGGTCACCAAATCACATAACTCATATAATACAAAATCGTCATCGAACGTTAAGCGTGCGGACCCTACGGGTTCGAGAACTATGTAGACATGATCGAGACACCTCTCCGGTCAATAACCAATAGCGGAACCTGGATGCTCATATTGGCTCCTACATATTCTACGAAGATCTTTATCGGTCGAACCGTTATGACAATATACGTTATTCCCTTTGTCATCGGTATGTTACTTGCCCAACATTCGATCGCCGGTATCTTCATACCTAGTTCAATCTCGTTATCGGCAAGTCTCTTTACTTGTTCCGTAATACATCATCCCGCAACTAACTCATTAGTCACTTTGCTTGCAAGGCTTCTTATGATGTGTATTACCGAGAGGGCCCAGAGATACCTCTCCGATACTCGGAGTGACAAATCCTAATCTCGATCTATGCCAACCCAACAACGGAGATACCTGTAGAGCATCTTTATATTCACCCAGTTACGTTGTGACGTTTGATAGCACACAAGGTATTCCTCCGGTATCCGGGAGTTGCATAATCTCATAGTCAAAGGAATATGTATATGACATGAAGAAAGCAATAGCAATAAAAACTGAACGATCAATATGCTAAGCTAATGGATGGGTCTTGTCCATCACATCATTCTCCTAATGATGTGATCCCATTCATCAAATGACAACTCATGTCTATGGTCAGGAAACTTAACCATCTTTGATTAACGAGCTAGGCTAGTAGAGGCTTACTAGGGACATGGTGTTTTGTCTATGTATCCACACATGTATCAAGTTTCCGGTTAATACAATTCTTGCATGAATAATAAAAATTTATCATGAATAAGGAAATATAAAATAACAACTTTATTATTGCCTCTAGGGCATATTTCCTTCAGTGTGCCCTCCAAACTCAAACGGTGTTGTGAATCATACCGTTCTCCTGGTGGAACCAGGCTTCTTGCACTGGTTGCTGAATCATCTTGGGTATCTCCACTGTCTTGGGTATAAAATTTGTACCACATATTTGACGGTCACCTGTCGTGATTAGTGTAATAGTGTATGACCTTATAACGGTATTTTCTGCAGACTTGATCAACGGTGGTTCTGGCAGACAAATCTTGTCCATGACAGGTTCTCTTTTACCCGATTCCCCTAGGTGAGGACACATGCTTCGAGACAGTTGTCAACCTTATGATCGTTCCGTCTATTGGCACCTTTAAGTAAATAGTAGGCCATGTAATGCTTTGCCACAGTTGCTGGAATCCAACTGCCGAATTGATCTTTTGGCTGACCTGACGGACTTGGATGTCTTCTTCTGACAATTCTGAGCATACATAGTTGGTTGAGTGGGGTACCTTGATAGGAGGTCGTTGCAAATGGGATATACCCCGTGGGTGTGCACCCATGGTGGTTGGTACCGATTCAGACTGTCCGGGGTATCGGTACCATGCAACCACTATCATACCTGTATGGCCAATCTTGCTTCTTCATTATGGTTTTCTTTGCCTGTATCCTTAGCTGACAGAGCTTGGCCTTATGTGTTTCTTGATTCTCCGGGTGACCATGGGTGCTGCCAGGTATAATATTCCGGCAGGCATATTACTTTACAAGTTTTAGCTGCAGGGTAACGACCGTCTGAACCCTTGGATGAAACTGGCAAATAAACCAGTAGCCACTAGAATGGTCTTTACAACTCAGATCTGGGACATTACTGGAGTAACTCAACCCCGACTCAAGACGGCTGAAAAGCAGCTCAGAGCATGAGACGGTGTCGATAAGAAGAAAGTAGCAACTCCCTAAGACGGCCGAAGAACAGCTCAGAGCATAGGGTCATTGCTATGGAAAGAAATTCAACAGCTGCCCGCGACGGCCGAAAAGCAGCTTAGAACACGGGCCAGTTGCTGACAAGAGAAATATAAAGTCGGCATCCACCCCGGACGGCCGGAAATAGCTCAGAACACAGGCGTGGTGCCGTCACCAAAGAAACGCAGGCAAGGGTTCATCAGTGTCCCATACAGCTCACTACTACGCATACAAGCATAAGCATATTAATTTAAACATGCAAGAATAACACAGAGCAATGCTTTAGGGCATATATCGGATGGTCGGCTTTCTCCATAGGTTGCTGGTCATCACACTGAAGTGTATAACTAGCGTCCTTCTTCTTCTTATGTAGCTCATGCAATGCTCAAATCCTCACCGAGCTGACATCATTGTATGGGTAACTCGTATGACCTTGGCAGCATGTTCACCACATCTATGGAAACATGTGTGGCTGGCCACTTGATTCCTGAGGCAAGCTTGTGTAGAAGGACTGAGTTGCTTATATCTGAAGTTTCCTTGTTGCCATAAGCATACTGAGTGCATATATATATATATATATATATATATATATATATATATATATATATATCCCTTAATGTTTCTGTTGTCGGTTACTTTTGTATGCAGAAAGTTGGTTGACTATTCTTCTTTTTGGGCACTGAGTTCCTAGCATATGTTGGCTTGCTTCCGAGATATAGCTGGTTCAAATTGTACTCATAGCAGACTCCAACCTTATATGTGAACCATACCTTTGACCCGAAGTGTACTGCTAATCATGCACACATCTTTGCCTTCTTGCTGATTTGATTATTACTGCTGTGAAGATCGCACATTGATATATACCTAATGCCAATAATCAATCCAGGATATCATTATAATCAGACCAGATATTCCCTAGGCCAGGCAGTCGGCGCCAAATCCCATATTGTTGAGCTGAGCTTCCAAATGCTTGCCTCTTCAGTGATTCTTCGAGTCCAGTGTCGGTGAGCAACTTCCATAAGGGAAAATAAGGTAACACCAAGGGCCCAAAGAAAGAAGCAAAAGAAACGACTAAAATAAAAGCACACAAAGCAACAAGATCACACAGACGCAATATCATATACTACAGCTATTCACAGCAATAATATGCATTCTGTGACGACCCCGGCTTAATCATGCACTAACAATACACGCAAATGCACACGATCAAGCCTAAGGACTCACTTGAAGATATCACAACACAACTCTAAAACATAAATAAAGTCATACAAGCTTAATATTACAAGCCAGGGCCTCGGGGGCTCGAATACATAGCTCGATGACATACAAGCATCAGCGGAAGCATCAGATATCTGAGTACAGATATAATGCAGAAATAGAGATAAGCCCTTAGCAAGGCGGGGCAAAATAAAATACTACGATCGAAAGGCGTAGGCCTCCTGCCTAGGACCCTCTGAACCTACTCCTGGTCGTCGGTTGGCTCCTCGTAGTAGTACTCGCCGGGCCGGTAGTAGAAGTAGCCGTTGGCGGGGGCAGCTATCTTAGGGGCTCCGTCGTCTGGATGCACCAAAAGGGATATGGGGAGAAAAAGAAAGTAAAGCAAACGTGAGTACTCATCCGAAGTACTCAGCAAGCAAGGATCTACACTACATATGCATCATTATCAAAGGGAGGATGTATGTGTGGACTGGCTACAGAAATGCCAGAATAGAGGGGATAGCCTAGTCCTATCAAAGACTAACATCTTCATCAATCTTGCAGCATTAGAAGAGTGCAGATTAGCATAAAGTAAAGCAGTAGCAGTGTCATCAATCTCGCCCAGAGATCCTTTCTCGACTCCCTGCGAGAAAGCAATCCCAAAGCCATACTATCCAGTTATCATCTCCAGTTCTAGTTGTACCAATCGGGATACAACTCCGAGTGTCCGTTACCGTAGGACAGGCTATCGATAGATGTTTTCTTCCCTGCAGGGGTGCACCAACTTACCCACCATGCTCGCTTAACTCCGGCCGGACACACTTTACTGGGTCATGCCTGGCCTCGGCTAAGCAACACGCCGCAACCCGACTTAGGCTCTAAAGAGAGGTCAGCACACCGGACTAACCTATGCCCCCAGGGGTCTTGGGCCTTCGCCCTAGCAACCCTGCACATTGCGAGGACACTCCGGAAGCAGACCTAGCAACCCCTTAATACAAGCGCGGTTGCGTAACCAGTCCAATCCAAAGCGGGCCGCTCCTCACTGACGTCAATAGAGCTTCGGTTGATGTATATGACGCAGAACGCCCATACTATGCCCACGTGATGGTTAGTGCTATCAGGCCAGAGGCCCCTCAGATCAAATATCCAAACCGTTTAGTGGATTAGGAGCGCGCGGTAACGAGCAGAGACTCACGATCGATGTGACCCCATCGCCCCGTCTCGAGGACTTGCGGCAAGGGCTAGGAATTCCCGGCCACGCCTCGTATTTATCTCGCGGGCACCCTCCAGGTCAACCCGACTCCACATCACTGGCAATTAAGCTCGCGCGGGTACCCCTCAGGGCCGACCCGTCTTTAGTAACATGGTTCAGTGTAAAGTCATAGTAACAAAAGTAACCGTGTGTCTAACACCAAAGGGGGAACCCTGAGGAATCACAATCGATGGAATCCCACCTGATGTTATCGTCAAGTTGAACGAAGGAGGAATTACCCTTGAGGTCCACTCTTGAGATGTCGCACGACAACGTCGTTATCGGGGGTGGTGTAGGAGGAATCACCCTCGCTGACCACGACCGGTCAACTAACCTACAAGGTTATCATCTGAAGTGCTGACGAGGTATCACCCTCGGCACTCGATAGTAACCCAGTAGTGTCGAGCAACTAAGGGGGTAGTGATGTGCGGTGCCGGGGCCTGGTCTTCAATCCCGTTGATCGGGTCTTCTGATAATCCAGCGGGGCAGTCGGGATAAAGTGGGGGTCTCTGATGGGTCTCTACCCAGCCTATACTAAGCAGTTTAGGATAAGCAGGAAGGTAACAAAGTAGGTTACAATAAACAGGCTATGCAGCAGATATAGGATAACAGTAACAGTAGCAATTCTAATGCAAGCATAAGAGAGAAGAGAATAGGCGATATAGGCATGTTCAAAAAAGGGGGGGTGCTTTCCTAGTTGCTTTGCGGCAAAGGCAAGGTTGTCAACTGAGTCGTCGGCTCTTGAGCTGCGTCGGTCTCGGGAACTGCGTCGGTGTCGGGGTCTAACGAGATAGAAGAGGGGGAGGAAACAAATAAATACACAACAAATAATGCAACACAGAGCATGCCATGCCTAAGATGCAGTGTAGGGTTGCCTAAAAATATGTCTAAGTCATTTTAGTTATTTTAGGATTAAAGTTGGATTTATTTATTTACCGGAATCGGGCTAAAAGTTACAAGTTCTCCTACGTAGGGGGTTCCGACATGGAAACAGACGACACAATCAAATTTGTCTCGTCGTTCTGAGCAACTTTCATGTACAAAGTTTTTCGATCGGAGCTACGGATTAAAAGTTATGAATTCTCAAAGATTTAAATGATTTTCTGGAATTTATTTATTTAACAGAAATTGATATATGACATCAGCTGTGATGTCAGCGAGTCAAACCGGCTGAGCAGGGTCAAACCTGACAGGTGGGTCCAGTGGGACCCACATGTCAGCCTCTGTTACCTTTAACAGTGAATTAAACTGACTTATTAGGCTAATTATAGGGGTGGGCCCCATACATTAGTGGGTAATTAGGTTAATCTAATTAGTCCTTAATTATAAAACGTTTAATTAGACTAAATATAACCTGGGGCCCACATGTCAGTGACTGGGGTTGCCCAGTCAGCACGTTGACTGGGTCAACCCAGTCAACGGGGGCCCCCGAACCCACTGGTCAGCGACACAGGGGCGGGGCCCACTACTCCACGTCGGCGTCGGCGCCGAAACAGCGCCGGCGACCGAAAAACGCGGCGGCGCAGCTCAGGACTCGACGGAATCCCGCTACGCTGGATCGTTTGACGTGCGGTTGCTTGCTTTTCGAACGAGCATGCTACGCCGCATCCAACACGGGTGGTCTCCGGGCCGGAGGTGGCTTGAAACGACGGCGGCGAGCAGCGTGGCGGACACCAGCGTTCGGTGAAGATGGGAACGGCGAAGCAACGCGCGGCAGCTCATGCTAAAGGGTTGGACGTGCTCTTCGCATGCAGGCGAAGCCGTTGGTTACTAGCGCGCGACCAAAAGGTCACCGTAACCTTGCCGGCGTCGAGGTCCGCGGCGATGGGCTCAGGCTCGCGTGGAACAGCCGCTACGGCCACGCCGGAGCAGAAAGAAGGGCGCGGGAAGGGCTGCGGCTCACATTGCGGCACGCACGATGGCCCGTGAAAGGTTAGTAGCTGCAGAACGGCAGGGCTCGTCGGGGATCACCGGCGACCGAAGCGACAGGGGTCAAGGCGATTCCGGCGCTTTGCTGCCTCCAAGCTCCTGCTGCGGCCTCCGGTGGACGAGGAAGATGACGACGGAGTCGAAGGACACGGCGGAGCAGTGAACGGGGCTCAGTGGCCGCGAGGAGGTGCGGGACGCGGCGGCGATGGCGCTCGGCTGCGGATCTGGAGGAGGAAGAGGAAGGGGAGGAACGAGCCGGGCGAGGGGAGAGTGAGCGGGTGAGGACGGCGGAGAGATGGAGGGGCCGACCTTATCCCCTCCGCAGCCTCTGTAGCGTCGCCGTGTCGACGTCTCATCGGCGCGCACCGGGGCGTCCACGGCCGTGCCGACACGCGCGAGGGGAGAGAAGGAGAGGGGCTAGCTGGGCCGGATCGGGGCACTGTACACTTAGGCCCAGTGCACAGTGCCTCGTTATATTTTTCTGTTTTCTGTTTAGATAATTGCTTAGGCCTCTTTTGCACTTTTGTAAAATATGGGACTTGGCCCAAATATTACAGCGAATTATTACCTCTCACCGGAAACTTGTTTGGATAAAGTAATATTTTATTTGCATTTGATTTAATTATAAATGATTTAAATAGTGCTATTTTGGTGCTGTTTCATGTGGTTTGAGTCATTTAGCTAATCCAAGTATCATTGATTATATTTTTATAAGTGCTTCTGGAATATTTGCTATTTAGTGAACATTTCCCCAACAGTGTTTGAGCAACTTTATATCTCACTTTTGGAATTTGAGTTGATTTCTAGAATAGAATTGGATTTGTTTTGGTTAACCACTATGACTAGGCACTGCAAATGAAGTGACTTGGCATTATTAGCAGATGATCACAGTGGCTATTACACAGGGGTGTTACAAATTCTCCTCCTCTAAAAGAAATTCTCGTCCCGAGAATTTAAGATGTGGAAGGAAAGAGGTCGGGTTATTCTTCCCGAAGATGGTCCTCACGATCCCAAGTGGCTTCATCTGCAGTTTGATTCGACCACTTCACTTTTAGGAACTTGGTTGTCTTCTGACGGGTTCGACGTTCAGCTTCGTCGAGGATGCGGATGGGATGCTCCTTATATGAAAGATCATCTTGCAATTCGAGCATTTCATGATCCACGGCACGGTGCGGAGATTCCTTGAAGCATTTACGAAGTTGCGACACATGGAATACGTCGTAGATATGAGAAAATTGCGGCGGCAACTCCAATTTATAAGCCACCATTCCACGTCTGGCAACGATGCGAAAGGGGCCGATGTAGCGTGGAGCTAGCTTGCCCTTGATTCCGAAGCGATGGGTGCCCTTCATGGGTGTGACACAAAGATAAGCTTGATCACCTGGTTGATAGGTCAAACCCCATCATTTGCGATCATAGTTGCTCTTCTGGCGGTAATGAGCCGCTTTCAGATTTTCTCGGACAATACGGACTTGTTCTTCGGCATGTTGAATAATGTCCGGTCCAATGAGCGGTTGTTCCCCAGTTTCTGACCAATTCAGAGGGGTTCGACATTTTCGCCCATAGAGAACTTCGAAGGGGGCCATTTTCAAGCTGGCTTGATAGCTGTTATTATAAGAGAATTCGGCATACGGGAGAGATTCTTCCCATTTCTTGCCAAATGATTTAACACAAGCCCGAAGCATATCTTCAAGTACTTGATTAACTCGCTCGACTTGGACTTGAGATTGAGGATGGTAAGCCAAACTCCAGGTAATATGTGATCCCATAGCTTCTTGGAAACTTTCCCAGAACTTGGAGATGAAACGACTGCCACGGTCCGAACTGATCTCCTTCGGAATACCGTGGAGTGAAACAATTCTGGAGATGTATAACTCTGCTAACTGACAAGCAGTGATAGTCTCCTTGACTGGCAGAAAGTGTGCAACTTTAGAAAGTTTGTCGACGACGACAAGAATAGCATCGTGACCCTTCTGTGTCTTGGGAAGGCCAGTAATTAAATCCATCTGCACTTTATCCCACTTCCACAAAGGAATAGGGAGTGGTTGAAGAATACCAGGGGGCTTCTGATGTTCTGCTTTCACGCGACGGCATACGTCACATTCAGCAACATATCGAGCAATGTCCTGCTTCATCTTAGACCACCAATACCTTTGGCGAAGATCATGATACATCTTGGTGCTACCCGGATGGATAGACAGTGGGGTATCATGTGCCTCTTTCATGACTTTGTCAGTCATAAGTTCGAAGCGGGGTACCACAATGCGGTCCCTGAAATACAAGGTTCCATCTTCAGCAATTGAGAAATCCCTGTACTTCTCAAGGTGAAGTTCTTTCTTCATCAGACCAATTTCAGCATCTTTAGCTTGCGCCATCTTAACAGCTTTCTCAAGATCTGGCTGTATCACAAGGTAATTAAGAGAACCCTGCGGAACGATACAGAGGTTCAACTTGCGCAGTTCGTCACAAAGATGTGGTTGAGATTGCCTAACCATGAGGTTGTTGCAATAGGACTTGCGGCTCAAGGCATTAGCCATTACATTAGCCTTGCCAGGGGTATAAGAAATACCACTGTCATAGTCCATAATTGTTTCCAACCATCGCTGTTGACGGAGATTAAGTTCCGGCTAAGTGAACAAATACTTCAAACTTTGATGATCAGTATATATCTCACACCGGTTACCCAGAAGGTAATGTCGCCACTGTTTCAAGGCATAAATCACAGCAGCATGTTCAAGATCATGCACTGGATAGTTTTCTTCATGCGATAGCAATTGACACGAAGCATACGCGATTACTTTTCGCTCTTGCATCAGGACACAACCTAATCCTTGACGAGAGGCGTCGCGGAAAATCACAAAGTCTTTGCGAGAATCTGGAGGAGCAAGCACTGGAGCAGAAGTCAGCTTGTCCTTGAGGGTCTGGAAACTTTCCTGACATTTGTCTGTCCACTCAAACTTAATGCCTTTGTGAAGCAGATTAGTCAGGGGCTTGGCAATCTTGGAAAAGTTCTCGATGAATCGACGACAATAGCTTGCAAGTCCGAGAAAACTTCTCACTTGCTTGGCATTCTTTGGAGGAGTCCAGTCAAGAATAGCCTGAACACGCTCTGGGTTAACAGCGATACCGTCCTTAGAAATCACATGTCCAAGGTAGGTCACTTCAGAAAGCCAGAATTCACATTTGGAGTACTTGGCATACAACTTGTGTTCTCGAAGCCGCTCCAAAACAAGACGAAGATGTTCAGCATGTTCTTCCTTATTCTTCGAATATACCAGAATATCATCAAGATATACCACGACGAACTTGTCGAGGTAATCCATGAATATATAATTCATCAGGCGGGAGAACGTAGCTGGGGCATTCGTTAAACTGAATGACATGACGGTGTATTCATAAGAGCCATAGCGAGTAACGAAGGCAGTCTTCGGAATATCCTCTTCGCGGACATGGATCTGGTGATAACCCAACCTCAAGTCGGGTTTAGAAAACATCGAAGATCCAGCAAGTTGATCCTATAAATCATTGATCCGGGGAAGTGGATATTTATTCTGAATGGTTGCCTCGTTGATAGGACGGTAATCTTGGACCAACTTATTCGTACCATCTTTCTTCTTGACAAAGAGAGAAGGTGCTCCCCAGGCAGAAGAACTAGGGCGGATGAAACCCTTCTTAAGTGACTTGTCAATTTCTTCCTTAATTTCGAGAAGATGATGCGGAGGCATCTTGTAAGGACGCTTCGCAATAGGAGTTGTGCCAGGTTTCAAATCGATGACAAACTCGACAGCTCTAGCAGGGGGTATTCCTAGAAGTTCTTCTGGGAAAACATCCTGGAAGTCACAGACGACTGGAATGTTCTCGATCCCCTCAAGTGGTGAAGCATTTAACGCATTCAAGGCATAAATTTGAGCCTTGGCGTTCTGAGTGAGATGAGCATGATAATTCACTATCTCATCTAATGGGTGTATGAGATGTACAACTTTAGTGGCACAATTGATTGAGGCATAGTGAGCCTTCAACCAATCCATTCCCATAATAAGATCAATTTTGGAAGAATTCAGGATAATTGGAAATGCCTGAAATTTTAACCCCTCAATTTCAATAGTGACTTCGGGGCTGAACAGGGAGGCTCGACATCTACCCGCGGGAGTGTCAACCCCTAGCGGATGGTGCAGGTTGTCACACTTAACGCCATGCAAAAGTGCAAAATGTTCTGACATGAATGAATGCGATGCTCCTAAATCAAATAAAACAGATGCAGGTACTGAATTAACAAGAAGTGTACCCATCACAGTTTCAGGTTGATCCTGAGCTTCAGCCATGTTGACATGGTAGTTCTGCCCACGACCATAAGAAGGTCTGGCATTGTTGTTACGCTGCTGAGGAATACCACGGCCAGCAGAAGGAAGAGCTAACTAATTCTGATTCTGAGGGCAGTCTCTGGCACGGTGACCTGGCTGGCCACACTTGAAGCAGAGTCCATTGTCAGGATGTGGTGCAGGAGCTCGAGGTGGTGCAGCTTGAAAAGGCTGCCTCAGTGGTGGAGGAGGCAGACGAGGTGCAGCATAAGTAGGCATGTACACTGGGGCTGCTGGACGGTACATGCTCTGTGGAATCCAGATGCGGCGCTTCTGGGAAGACGAGCACGAAGATGAGCCCACTTCACGAGTTCATCTGGTAGCTTCCTTGTGCTTCTTCAGACCAGTCTCGACCATGATAGCCTTATTCACCAAGGTGGCGAAGTCACGATAGTCTTGGACGAGCAGAGCTAACTGAATGTCATGGTGTAGCCCTTCACGAAACTTCTCCTGTCTTCGAGCATCAGTGGGGATATCTTCTTCAGCATATCGAGACAAATCAAGGAACTCTCGCTGATAGACTTCCACGGTCTTGTTGCCTTGAACGAGGCATCGGAACTCAGCCTTCTTCCGAGCTATAACAGCTTGAGGAATATACCGGGCACGAAAAGCAATCTTGAATTCCGCCCAGGTAACGACAGTTCCAGGGGGTAGGGTCTGTCGGTGAGTGGCCCACCATTGAGCTGTGGGACCCTTCAAGAAGTATGTCACAAAAGTGACATAGCTGGCAGGGGGTACATCAGCTGACTCCATCTCATAGAAGATGTCACGCAGCCAATCATCGGCATCCAGTGGATTAATTGTGTTCTGGAATATTGATGGGTTGAGACGCGCGAACTCTGGCAGCGTAATTGAAGGTGGCTGCTGGTTGGCATTGGGATGAGGGAACTGTTGCATAATCCCCGTCATAAATTGACGGTTAAGTTCAAACTGTTGCATCATAGCAGCCATATAGTCAGGCGGTGGCGGCGGTGGTGGATTGTTATCAGCCATCCTGCTCAATTCAACAGGGGTAGTTTAGCAACATCTTTTGCGAATGTTTAGCAACAAACATGAGGTAACACGACAATATTTAAATAGTGCAACAGATGCTTAACAGTAGTCATTTAAGACATACAGATCCATACACAGTCGGTTACAATCAGGCAGCATAACGGCGCAATTTCAAAAGCTAGACATGCTAGGCGGCACGCAGGCACGCGGTAAGGAAGTACACAACGAGACATAGCAAAGGCTACATTAACGTCGGAGAAAACCACTGAAACGGGGTAGCTGCAAGTGCGGACGACGATTGTTCATCGCGGAAGGATCCTGTGCTCCATGTGCACTCTGATGCAGAACCCGGTCTCGAACTAAAAGAAGAGGTCCACGTGCAGGCGTGTGACCTCCCACTGCAGGCCAATCAATCCCTGGTGGCATCTCGGTCCTACGTGGGTAAAGGATATGCTCCGGATGTATCCCTGCACGAACAGCTGGTAGCAACTGCGTCATAGCATCGTAGAGGCGTGCTCGAGTGGCAAACAACTCGACGGCAAGAGCCCGAACAGTGAGATCCAAAGCCTGAGTGCACTGAATCAGAATCTGCGGGTTGTAGCGTCGAGGCTCGTACGGGGCACAGATAGCTGTGTAGTATCCAGTAGCATCTCCAGCAGGGGCATACGGAATGTATCGGAACTCAGAGACATCCAAGCTAGTGTTGTGCTCTCCTCGGAGACGTGTGACAGCAGAGTAGGCGGCGTCATGGACTGCCATCTCAATCGTCACGCCGATACCGTGAAAAAGGTACAGCTCAGTGTCTGAGTCATTCTGCTGATCGTAGATACGAACATCAGCATAGTACTGCTCCAGGTTGAACTCGCGGTATACCTCGTAGACCATGTACTCGGGGTACCAGCGGTAACCCAGTCTGGTTAGGAGGGCGATCAGGACAGCTTGAAACCCAGGGGCATCACGAGCCCAAGTGCGAAGCACAAGCTGGGTCGTAGGACGTGGTGGAAACAGACGATCCATCTGAAATAAGGAAATTCAGGGTTGTCATATGTCGGTGAGAAATATAACAGATCACGGAAAGAAAGGTTAAACAAAATAATGGAAAGGAAAAATGATTATCAGACTAGTCAGATCAAAGACAGGGAAATCACACAGATATCCAGCTCTCCGGGAGGATGGGATTTACGAGATCCTAAGTGTCTGTGTTAGTAAAAAAATTAACCCGAATAGAAGAGAGATCAGAGTCCCAGAGTAAAGATTGAGAAGTAAAAGATCCTAATACCACCCAGATGGCGACGTGGGCCCGTAAGCCACATAGCCAAGTTAGTAAAACAATTTTTGACGACTAGAGTCAACTTCGGCCAAGGAGTTGGAAAGGGGGATTCCTAGCGGCAGTCGGCTCTGATACCAACCTGTGACGACCCCGGCTTAATCATGCACTAACCATACACGCAAATGCACATGATCAAGCATAAGGACTCACTTGAAGATATCACAACAGAACTCTAAAACATAAATAAAGTCATACATGCTTAATATTACAAGCTAGGGCCTCGAGGGCTCGAATACATAGCTCGATGACATACAAGCGTCAGCGAAAGCATCAGATATCTGAGTACAGATATAATACAGAAATAGAGATAAGCCCTTAGCAAGGCGGGGCAAAATAAAATACTACGATCGAAAGGCGTAGGCCTCCTGCCTAGGACCCTCCGAACCTAATCCTGGTCGTCGGTTGGCTCCTCGTAGTAGTACTCGCCGGGCGGGTAGTAGAAGTAGCCGTCGGCGGGGGCAGCTATCTCAGGGGCTCCGTCGTCTGGATGCACCAAAAGGGATATGGGGAGAAAAAGAAAGTAAAGCAAACATGAGTACTCATCCGAAGTACTCAGCAAGCAAGGATCTACACTACATATGCATCATTATCAAAGGGAGGTTGTATATGTGGACTGGCTGCAGAAATGCCAGAATAGAGGGGATAGCCTAGTCCTATCGAAGACTAACATCTTCAGCATCTTCAGCAGTCTTGCAGCATTAGAAGAGTGCAGATTAGCATAAAGTAAAGCAGTAGCAGTGTCATCAATCTCGCCCAAAGATCCTTTCTCGACTCCCAGCGATAAAGCAATCCCAGGGCCATACTATCCAGTTATCATCTCCAGTTCTAGTTGTATCAATCGGGATACAACTCTGAGTGTCCGTTACCATAGGACAGGCTATCGGTAGATGTTTTCTTCCCTACAGGGGTGCACCAACTTACCCACCACGCTCGCTAAACTCTGGCCGGACACACTTTACTGGGTCATGCCCGGCCTCAGCTAAGCAACACGCCGCAACCCGACCTAGGCTCTAAAGAGAGGTCAGCACGCCGAAGTAACCTATGCCCCCAGGGGTCTTGGGCCTTCGCCCTGGGAACCCTGCACGTTGCGAAGACACTCCGGAAGCAGACCTAGCAACCCCTTAATACAAGCGCGGTTGCGTAACCAGTCCAATCCAAAGCGGGCCACTCCTCGCTGACGTTAATAGAGCTTCGGCTGATGTATACGACGCAGAACGCCCATACTATGCCCACGTGATGGTTAGTGCTATTAGGCCAGAGGCCCCTCAGATCAAATATCCAAACCGTTTAGTGGATTAGGAGCGCGCGGTAACGAGCAGAGGCTCACGATCGATGTGACCCCGTCGCCCCGTCTCGAGGACTTGCAGCAAGGGCTAGGAATGCCCGGCCACGCCTCGTATTTATCTCGCGGGCACCCTCCAGGTCAACCCGACTCCACATCACTCGCAATTAAGCTCACGCGGGTACCCCTCAGGGCCGACCCGTCTTTAGTAACATGGTTCAGTGTAAAGTTATAGTAATAAAAGTAACCGTATGTCTAACACCAAAGGGGGAACCCTGAGGAATCACCCTAGATGGAATCCCACCTGATGTTATCGTCAAGTTGAACGAAGGAGGAATCACCCTCGAGGTCCACTCTTGAGAAGTCGCACGACGACGTCGTTATCGGGGGTGGTGTAGGAGGAATCACCCTCGCTGACCACGACCGATCAACTAACCTACAAGGTTATCATCTGAAGTGCTGACGAGGTATCACCCTCGGCACTCGATAGTAACCCAGTAGTGTCGAGCAACTAAGGGGGTAGTGATGTGCGGTGCCGGGGCCTGGTCTTCAATCCCGTTGATCGGGTCTTCTGATAATCCAGCGGGGCAGTCGAGATAAAGTGGGGGTCTCTGATGGGTCTCTACCCAGCCTAAACTAAGCAGTTTAGGATAAGCAGGAAGGTAACAAAGTAGGTTACAATAAACAGGCTATGCAGCAGATATAGGATAACAGTAACAGTAGCAATTCTAATGCAAGCATAAGAGAGAAGAGAATAGACGATATAGGCATGTTCAAAAAAGGGGGGGTGCTTGCCTGGTTGCTCTGCGGCAAAGGCAAGGTTGTCAACTGAGTCGTCGGGCTCCTGAGCTGTGTCGGTCTCGGGAACTGCGTCGGTGTCGGGGTCTAACGAGATAGAAGAGGGGGAGAAAACAAATAAATACACATCAAATAATGCAACATAGAGCATGCCATGCCTAAGATGGAGTGCAGGGTTGCCTAAAAATATGTCTAAGTCATTTTAGTTATTTTAGGATTAAAGTTGGATTTATTAACCGGTAAGTATGCACTATTCATCTACCGGAATCGGGCTAAAAGTTACGAGTTCTCCTACGTAGGTGGTTCCGACATGGAAACACACGACACGATCAAATTCTTCTTGTCGTTCTGAGCAACTTTCATGTACAAAGTTTTTCGATCGGAGCTACGGATTAAAAGTTATGAATTCGCAAAGATTTAAATGATTTTCTGGAATTTATTTATTTAACAGAAATTGATATATGACATCAGCTGTGACGTTAGCGAGTCAAACAGGCTGACCAGGGTCAAACCTGACAGGTGGGTCCAGTGGGACCCACATGTCAGCTTTTGTTACCTTTAACAGTGTAGTAAACTGACTTATTAGCCTAATTATAGGGGTGGGCCCCATACGTTAGTGGGTAATTAGGTTAATCTAATTAGTCCTTAATTATAAAACGTTTAATTAGACTAAATGTAACCTGGGGCCCACATGTCAGTGACTGCGGTTGCCCAGTCAGCATAAAACTGGGTCAACCCAGTCAACGGGGGCCCCCAGACCCACTGGTCAGTGACACAGGGGCGGGGCGACCGAAAAACGCGGCGGCACAGCTCAGGACTCGCCGGAATCCCGCTACGCTGGATCGTTTGACATGCGGTTGCTTGCGTTCGAACGAGCGCGCTACGCCGCATCCAACACGGGTGGTCTCCTGGCTGGAGGTGGCTGGAAACGACGGCGGCGAGCAGCGCGGCGGACGCCGGCGTTCGGTGAAGATTGGAACGGCGAAGCAACGCGCGGTAGCTCGTGCTAAAGGGTTGGACGTGCTCTTCGTGTGAAGGCAAAGCCGTTGGCTACTGGCACGCGACCAAAAGGTCACCGGAACCTTGCCGGCATCGAGGTCCGCGGCGATGGGCTCGGGCTCGCGTGGAACAGCCGCTACGGGCACGCCGGAGCAGAAAGAAGGGCGCGGAAGGGGGATCGCCGGCGACCGAAGCGACAGGGGTCGAGGCGATTCCGGCACTTTGCTGCCTCCAAGCTCCTGCTGCGGCCTCCGGTGGATGAGGAAGACGACGATGGAGTCGAAGGACACGGCGGAGTGGCGAACGGGGCTTGGTGGCAGCGAGGAGGTGCGGGACGCGGCGGTGATGGCGCTCGGCTGCGGATCTGGAGGAGGAAGAGGAAGGGGAGGAACGAGCTGGGCGAGGGGAGAGTGAGCGGGTGAGGACGGCGGAGAGATGGAGGGGCCGACCTTATCCCCTCCGCAGCCTCTGTAGCGTCACCGTGTCGGCGTCTCGTCGGGGCGCGCCGGCGCGTCCACGGCCGTCCCGACACACGCGAGGGGAGAGAAGGAGAGGGGCTAGCTGGGCCGGATCGGGGCACTGTGCACTTAGGCCCAGTGCACAATGCCTCGTTATATTTTTCTGTTTTCTGTTTAGATAATTGCTTAGGCCTCTTTTGCACTTTTGTAAAATATGGGACTTGGCCCAAATATTACAGCGAATTATTACCTCTCACCGGAAACTTGTTTGGATAAAGTAATATTTTATTTGCATTTGATTTAATTATAAATGATTTAAATAGTGCTATTTTGGTGCTATTTCATGTGGTTTGAGTCATTTAGCTAATCCAAGTATCATTGATTATATTTTTATAAGTGCTTCTGGAATATTTGCTATTTAGTGAACATTTTCCCAACAGTGTTTGAGCAACTTTATATCTCACTTTTGGATTTTGAGTTAATTTCCAGAATAGAATTGGAATTGTTTTGGTTAACCACTATGACTAGGCAATGCAAATGAAGTGACTTGGCATTATTAGCAGATGATCACAGTGGCTATTACATAGGGGTGTTACACATTCCTACGTAAGCACACCAATCTCGCAAGAACTCCGGTGTTACGATCTAACATGCTGTGGTGGTGTGCACGTGTGGAAGAAAGTTGGTGTAAACAAGGCTACACCAAACACGGCTTACACTGTTTGTAGCTGGACGGATACGGAGGCGGGGATGGACTTGGTGATCGTGGATCAGAACACGGAGGTCACACCACATCATCATCAAGCGTACGGAAGAAACCGTACTTGTCCAGAGAGTGGTAGCAGGGTGGGATAGCGATGAAAAGAAAGGCTTGCGGGCATTGCCCTTTTCTGATAACTAAGATCAGTAAGGGTTGCCAACGCGGCTAGTGAAAAGGCACGATCCAGAATAGAAACATGTCTATCACCGAAATGATAGGGGTGGCTGAAGAGAATATATTGGTGTGGTACCGGTGCATCAATCTTGCCAGTGATCGACAACACCAGACACCTTGGCATCACTCCGCTGGGACGAAGATAACACCACACCAAGGAACGAATATGCAGCTGGAGGGTGCAGGTAGAGGGTCGAAACCGACGCCACCTACACTCACCAGATCAACCGTTAGTGACAAAGTAAATATTTTATATGCATGCTATGCACAAACAAATGCAACAAACAAGTGCAGCAAACCGACTAGACTCTATACTACTGGTTACTAACGTTCACGCGGTCTAGGGTGTCCTACAGCCAGACCTGCTCTGATACCAATGCTTGTGGCACCCCGGCTCAGAGGAAACCGGAACGCCGTATTCCAGCCCAGAGACAAATCTTCTGGAATACGGCACTGTTGGCATAGAACAAATCATCTCTTTATTACTATGGATAAGGTTACATGGATTACATCGGCACGGCGACACTACACCTGCCCAGGGTAGCTCTATGCTAACAACGGAACATCGCGAGGAAGCGGAGTAACTCTCGGTAGCGGAATGACGACTGCGGTGATGAACTCCACTCCACAGGGACTCTGGCTGGAATGCTTATCCTAGCTCGCAAACTCGGAATCCTCGACAAGCAAGCAATCATGGCATGACCTGCAAACTGGCATGACACGCCAGGTGAGTACTTTGAATGTACTCGCAAGCTCACAGCAACCAAAGCAATCAAGACAAGCGACAACATGGCATTTACAGGTTAAGCAGGTGTAAACATGATGATGCTAGAACGATATGGCATATGAGCAGGATGTCACTACATGCATCAGGTTGAAACTATCATGATGCAACTTACTCTGTCCGGGGTTACCTCATAACCACCACATGTAAGAACTTACCATCGAGTGTGCCACATGATAACCTCGGGACCAACCAAACTTGGTATTACAATACCGTAGTGATAACAAGATCACAAGGAGCTTGATCTTTACCCGAGGTCACCACGGTGATCCTCTCATGATCACGATCAATCAACATCGGTATCCTCGATACCACGGTGATCCTCTCACGACCACATAAAGATCAACCAACTTCTTTCTTCATCGGACGGGGTTGTTATAAGCAAGATTATTATACTGTTGACCCATAGTGTGTCCTACTACGAACTGTGCCCGTAACCGAGGACGCGGCTATCGATAGATCATACACTCTGCAGAGGTTAGTACACTGTACCCACACCATGGAATGCATGGCCTCGTGCTCCCATTCGGGTGGACCAACGGCGTTCCGACAAAACCCAATCTATTGCATGGCACTCTCCCAGCCACTCCGACAAACTTCCCTTTGGGCTATGTCATGGGTGACCCCTGTGTCCTTCCGACACCTGCCACCGTCGTGGCCAAACAAAACTGTCCCAAATAGGGACCTGAGCTCAATACCAAAACTGGGTTCATAAGGTTATAGCCGCCTACCAGGCCAAGGTAGCACGCGCTCATAACCTTCCCTGGTTAGAGGTACCGGCGAGAGGCATGACAATAGACCGAATTAGGGCTGCCCCATCCTAGCAAGTGTGGTTGCACTGGTGAGCTCGATTCGGTGGCGCACTATGACTCAGCCAACAGGTGTTCAAGTTCGATTAACATCCGGTTAAATTTGAATGATGATGTGCTGAGCCATGATAACAGGATGAACCATAACAACTAATAAAGAAACACGCAGACATGTCATCATCTTAGCATGAACTACTGCCAGTGTTAATCATGAGCATAATGCTACCGAGTAGTTGATAACTAGCGAGATGCACATGGACAGAATATAAGGATGACCATAGAACATGAGCATATACAGTATCCTCAAACATATTAACATACACACATTAAATAATTATTCAAATAGGAAACCATAGCTACTGCAAATCCATCATGCAAGTGGCTGTCGTGGCTTGCCTGGGGATGAAGAAACCACCGAGGAAAAGTGCGGAGAGTCCGTGGAAACGATTGCCGGAAACAGTTCTCTCTTGCAGGGGGCTATTTATGGGCAAGGAAAAAATGGTCATTTTCACTGTGTCAAAACATTATGAAAATGATACCAACATGACGGGCTTGAAGAGACAAAGAAGTGGGCTTTGGAATAACCTCGATCGGAGTCACGAGCGAAAAGTTGCAATAGTTTTTCTGACAGGGACCTATCTGTAAAGAAAACTCCTACAAACTGGCCCCTGACTGAAAAACAGAAAGCGTCTAAAGAGGAATACGCTTTCTATAAGAGGAAGCGTATTTCTGGTCGAAGCAGAGTCGATGTGCGCTTTTGGTGGAGGAAAACGTATTCCGAAGAATACGCTTTCACTTGTCCACGTCAGCGACTCGGGTCAACGCCCTGTGCGGCTGACGAGAGGGACCCGCGGGAGGTGGGGCCCTCCTGGCCTGGTCGTCGTCTTCCCCTTGCTGGCTGCCCGCGGTAGAGGAATGGGGCTCGGCACCGGCGGCCGCCCCGACGCCACCGGCCACCTCCGGCGACGCGCCGGCCACCGGAGTGGTCAGGGGGAGGAGCCGCTCTCGCCTGGAGGGCTTGTTTTCGCCGAGAGGCAGCAGAGGGAGCAGAGATCCGACCCCGCGGCGGACAGCGGCGACTGCTACGGCGAGCAGGAGGCGGTAGAGGTGGAGAGAAGGGGTTGAGTAGTGGTGGGTGGTGAGGGCGATGAGATGCTCAGGGGCCGCGCGGAGGTCCTATAAATAGCCGGGCGACGGCGAGGTGATAAGGACGGCCACGGCGACGATCTTATCGGTGCACTGGAGCGCGGGGTGGCGTGGTTGTCCGTTTCCGGCGTCGTGCAGCTTCGCGGAGGGGTGAAGGGGCTCGTAGGAGCTTCGGGAGAGCTCGAGGAGGAGGGGATAGGGGAAAACGACGACGGTGTCGCGAGCAGAATAGCGGCGGCGATCGCCGTGGCGCAAGGAGGAAGAATCCAGAGGGGGATAGTGATCCAGAAGAAGAAAGACGATGAGGCGAAGCCCCTAGACATGGCTAGGTGGCGAGGGCGGGGAGGAACGGACGAAACTAAGGGGTTCCATCGCCAGAACGCGCTGGCTGGTATGCCAGCCGCGTGGTCACCGCGTGAACTGGCACACGCGGTGCACCCTGGCAGCCAAATTGGTGTCTAGCAGAAAGTCCTTCCAGGGGACAGTCTCTGGGAGGTGATGGCTCGATGAAACTCACTGTGGTTAGAGGGAGTGATCATCTGAAGTTTGTTGTGGCAAACTTGACCACACCACTGTGATGAACAGAGAAGTGATAAGGGGCAAAGCTAATGTCTAGGAGGTTTGGGATAAGAAGGACTACAATCCTGTGAAGTTTGGAGAGAAATGGACCAAGATGTAATATAGTTGCTTTGCAACTGACCAATCTAGTCCAGAAACTTGATTAGGATGGAGCACTCACATGGAGTAGCCACTTGAGCTGAAATTTGGTATAACATGATTATTTTGTCATATGGAAGTGTCATAAAAATTTCATGCCATTTGGACAAGCCAAAATGGTACTTCCTTCACAATGAACCTCTTTGACCAGAATCTTAGGAAAATTCTAGGGAATTATTGGGAAGATGAAATGAGCCCAAATTTTGTGGAGATAGGTTATATCGGTATAAGAATGCTCTGGTAATTTTTCAGTAATTATGGAGCAATATAAAATATAGTTGCTTCACAATGTGAAAATCTGACCAGAAACAAAGATTGGAAGGTGTGCATACATAGTTGCTGGGATGATGCTCAAATCTGGTGGATAGTATTGATTTGAGCATAGTAAGATGCTTGCAAAATTTCAACTCATTTGGATCAACCTAGCTAGTACTTCCTTCATCAAGCTTCCAGTTGACCAGAAACTTTGGAAATTTTCTAAGGAAGATTTACTAGCCCTCTTGAGTTGAATTTTGGCAAGAGACAATGATATGGATGGGAAAGAGTGCACAAAAAGTTTGAGAACAAGCAAGCAAATATAAATGGTACTTGCTTCACAAACTGCCAGCTGGGGCAGAATCAGAAAAGAAATATTGGTGAAATATTTCTAGACATGGCAAGGAAGGATTTTGACATATCTGAGGAATATATGACCCAAAAAATTTATGGGAATTATTTGAGAATTTTTGGAATGATGGAAATGTGGGTTGCATCACAACCCAGGGCAGACAGGATTATTCCTTTAATAGGAAAAAGAAATATTCCCAAGAAAAAGAATATTGGGATTGGTCCGAGATGGAAATGGCAAGGTCTTGGGGTGGTTTTGAGATTGACAAGCCACTTGGGAGAGGAATCGAGGGTGATCTCTCCATGTTTCAAGACCACTAAGCCACTGAAGGGCAAATCCAAACCAAAATCAAAAGAAAGAGAAAATGGGCAAAATCCAGGGTGTTACAAACCGGGACCAAAGGTCAGTCTTCTGTCCCGGTTCTAGCCACCAACCGAGACTAAAGATAAGCCTATAAATACCCCCGCCCCTGCCCGTTCACTCCTTTGTTTTTTTTGGCCGGCCGGCGTGTGCAGGAGTGTGTTGCTCTAGCTCTCACCTCCTATGCACATGAGGTGTTCGATGAAATGCCCGAGCCACACTTAAGCTTTCTCCTCTCCAAGCTCGACCTCCAAGCTCCATTTTTCTCAAGATTTGTCTAGGTTTGGCGGTCCGTCCTGTCCCGTCCCCGTCCTCACCGCCATCGATCGCCCGTGCCGATCTCGTCGCCGGCACCACCGTGGTGAGCCTCTTGTTCTTATCTTCTTTCTAAAAGAAAAAATTTCTTACTTGTATGATTTAGATAGATACTTGTATAATTTTCTTACTTTTATTATTGTTTGTTATTATATACTGCCATGGTTTTGGTATCTGCCCCCGTCTGCCCTCGTGCTGTCTATGATTCGGATGTGGTATATTATCTTTTATAACTATTTGTTTCATTTAGTGTTTATGAAAATTATGCCGACCAACGTGACATAGATGTTTTTATCTAGGAGGTATGTGAACCGGAAATTCCAACCGATCCTCTTGTCGAGAGGTCAAATTTAGTTGAACAAGAAAACGAGTATTTGAAAGAAAAATTGAAAAGAATTGAGGAGGAGAAGATGAAATTGGAGTTGCATGTTGCCGATGTCGTTGATGATCACAAGATGGATGCAATGCGCTTGAAGATTAGAAAGATTAGAAAATATGCCATTCATACTGAGGCTTGGTATCATTATGCCGTTGGATCAATTGATATCTTAATTATGATTATGATCGCATTTGTTGTTGCATTTAAATGTTTTACATAGTTTCAATGTATGTTTTAATTTGATGCTGTAGAGAGCTATATGTTGTTCAATGAGAACTATGTATGAACTTTATGTATTTATTTTTTCAGTAATAACATTTGATCACTACTGTACTTTGGTTTTAATGTGAAGGTGAACTTCTATTAATTTGGTCACTTCTCTATTCATGATGTTCTGTAATGGTTTTTGACACACTTAATTATATATAATGCACGCAGATGAATCGGCAATGGATGTACGGTGACAGACGCACCTCCGAGTACATTAAGGGCTCGCATAATTTTCTCGAAGTGGCTGAGGCAAACAAGCAGAATGGTTTTATGTATTGTCCATGCCCTATCTGTGAGAATACGAAGGATTACTCTGACTCGAAAACCCTTCACATCCACCTGCTTGAGAAGGGTTTCATGCCACACTATAATGTTTGGACCAAGCACGGAGAAAGAGGGGTTATGATGGAAGACAACGAAGAAGAAGAGGATGATGACAACTATCCGCCCCCTGAATATGGTTATGCTGCAACAGGGGAAGCTGAAGATCAAGAGGAACCAGACGATGTGCCCGATGATGATCTTCGCCGGTTCATTGTTGATGCAAAGAGACAATGCCAAAGTGAAAGGGAGAAGTTGAAGTTCGATCGCATGTTAGAGGATCACAAAAAAGGGTTGTACCCAAATTGCGAAGATGACAACACAAAGCTCGGTACCATACTGGAATTGCTGCAATGCAAGGCATACAATGGTGTATCTGACAAACGGATTTCAGAAGCTACTGAAAATATTGAAGAAGAAGCTTCGAAAGGATAACGAATTGTCTGAAAGTACATACGAAGCAAAGAAGGTTCTATGCCCTCTAGGATTGGAGGTGCAGAAGATACATGCATGCCCTAATGACTGCATCCTCTACCGCGGTGCGTACGAGGATTTGAAGGCATGCCCAGTATGCGGTGCATTGCGGTATAAGATCAGACGAGATGACCCTGGTGATGTTGAGGGCAAGCGCCCCAGGAAGAGGGTTCCTGCCAAGGTGATGTGGTATGCTCCTATAATACCACGGTTGAAACGTCTGTTCAGAAACAAATAGCATGCCAAGTTGATGCGATGGCACAAAGAGGACCGTAAGAAAGACGGGAAGTTGAGAGCACCCGCTGACGGGTCGCAGTGGTGAAAAATCGAGAGAATGTGGGGGGACTTTGCAGGTGACGCAAGGAACGTATGGTTTGGTTTAAGCGCAGATGGCATTAATCCTTTTGGGGAGCAGAGCAGCAATCATAGCACCTGGCCCGTGACTCTATGTATCTATAAACTTCCTCCTTGGTTGTGCATGAAGCGGAAGTTCATTATGATGCCAGTGCTCATTCAAGGCCCTAAGCAACCCGGCAACGACATTGATGTGTACCTAAGGCCATTAGTTGAAGAACTTTTATAGCTGTGGAATGGAAAAGGTGTACGTGTGTGGGATGAGCACAACCAGGAGGAATTTGACCTACATGCATTGCTGTTTGTAACCATCAATGATTGACCTGCTCTCATTAACCTTTCAGGACAGACAAACAAGGGATACCACACATGCACGCACTCCGTACTGGTGATCACATACTTGATATGGTCAATGATTTACAAGTAATCTTTGGAAAGGGTCCTGGCGGACTACCTGTTCCGAATGACGCTGAGGGACGCGCACCCATGTGGAAGAAGAAATCTATATTTTGGGACCTACCCTATTGGAAAGACCTAGAGGTCCGCTCTGCAGTCGACGTGATGCATGTGACGAAGAATCTTTGTGTGAACCTGCTAGGCTTCTTGGGCGTGTATGGGAAGACAAAAGATACACCGGAGGCACAGGAGGACCAGCAACGTGTGCACGAAAAAGATGGCATGCATCCAAAGCAGTATGAAGGTCCTGCCAGCTACGCTCTTACCAAAGAAGAGAAGGAAATCTTCTTTTGGCTGCTCAGTATGAAGGTCCTGTCTGGCTTCTCGTCCAATATAAAGGGAATAATAAATATGGCAGAGAAAGAGTTCTAGAACCTAAAGTCTTAGGACTGCCACGTGATTATGACGCAACTGCTTTCGGTTGCATTGAGGGGGCTTCTACCGGAAAACGTTCGATTAGCCATTGTGAAGCTATGTGCATTCCTCAATGCAATCTCTCAGAAGGTAATCGATCCAGAAATCCTACCAAGGTTAAGGAGTGATTTGGTGCAATTTCTTGTCAGTTTCGAGCTGGTGTTGTCACCATCCTTCTTCAATATCATGACGCACGTCCTAGTTCATCTAGTCGACGAGATTGCCATTCTGGGCCCTATATTTCTACACAATATGTTCCCCTTTGATAGGTTCATGGGAGTCTTAAAGAAATATGTTCGTAACCATGCTAGGCCCGAAGGAAGCATCTCCACGGGCCATCAAACAGAGGAGGTCATTGGGTTTTGTGTTGACTTCATTCCTGACCTTAAGAAGATTGGTCTCCCTCAATCGCGGTATGAGCGGAAACTGACTGGAAAAGGCACGCTAGGAGCGGACTCAATAATATGTAGGGACGGGCATTCTTGGTCTCAAGCACACAACACAGTTCTACAGAATTCTACCTTGGTGACCCCGTATGCCAATGAACACAAGAATATTCTGCGCTCCAAACACCCAGAGCAGTGCGACGACTGGATTACATGTGAATACATCAGGACTTTCGGCAGTTGGTTGCAAACACATCTCATGGGTGACAACACTGTTGCAGATGAGTTGTACTCGTTGGCCAGGGGACCATCTTCGACTGTATTGACTTGCAAAGGGTACGAGATAAATAGGAATACATTTTACACGATCGCCCAAGATCAAAAGAGCACCAACCAAAACAATGGTGTCCGCTTTGATGCAGCAACCAAGAGGGGAAAGGACACATATTATGGTTACATATGAGAACTTGACTATGGACATGATTTTAAGGTCCCTTTGTTTCGGTGCAAATGGGTCAATCTGTCAGGAGGCGGGGTACAGGTAGACCCGCAGTACGGAATGACAACAGTGGATCTGAACAATCTTGGGTACACAGATGAACCATTCGTCCTAGCCAATGATGTGGCGCAGGTTTTCTATGTGAAGGACATGTCTACCAAACCGAGAAAAATAAAAGATAAGGAAGCGAATACATCATACGATGAACCAAAGCACCACATAGTTCTTTCAGGGAAAAGAGACATCGTGGGAGTGGAGGGCAAGACAGACATGTCTGAAGATTATGAAAAGTTTCATGAAATTCCTCCCTTCAAAGTCAAGGCTGACCCAAGCACCCTGTTAAACGATGAAGATTATCCATGGTTACGGCGCAATAAGCAAGGGACACACGCGAAGAAAAAGTGAAGACTTTCTCTCCACAACTATTCCGATGATGGCTTTGATATAGAATATCACTGCAGTTACATGTCAAGAAATGAAATATCTTTTGTAACAGATGAGTTTTCGTCCGAAACCCTGATACTTCGTAAGAGATTGTCCATTTTGTACATGAAGTGCATGCAGTTTTTGCCGTAACCCTCTCAACTTTTTAGCACATGCTATATGGGTGAAATGATGATACCATGCCAACTTTCAACCTTTTCAGAGTTCATTTGTAGTGCTTTACAATTTCAGGGTCATTTAGCTAAAAAAATCAGTAAATGCATGAAAAATACCAAATGAAGTTAGAAAGGGTTGAAAATTGATGATGTGGCTTTGAATGGTGCATTTTGAACACACAAAAAGTCTGGAGTTAAAATAAGTTCAAAAAAATGAAATCCCTTTGTAACAGATAAGTTTTCGTCCGAAACCCTGATACTTCGAAAGAGATTGTCCATTTTATACACAAAGTGCATCCAGCTTTTGCCGTAACCGTCTCAACTTTTTAGCACATGTTATGTGGGCGAAATGATGATACTATGCCAACTTTTATAAAACTTTAATAGCAATAAGAATGAACTAAGAAGCTTTTATAAAACTCTAATAGCAATAAGAATGAACTAAAAAGAATCAATTAAATATAATATTCTTCAATAGCAAAAAGAATCAACTAAAACATTAACTAAAAAGAATGAACTAAAAAGAATCAAAATAATATTAACTAAAATTATGAAAGTATTTATTTGTTAAAAAGAATGAACTATAAAATAATCAAGTAAAATATTAACTAAAAGAATGAACTAAAAAGAATCAACTAAAACATTAACTAAAAAGAATCAACTAAAACATTAACTAAAAAGAATGAACTAAAAAGAATCAACTAATACATTAATTAAAAAGAATGAACTAAAAAGAATCAAAATAATATTAACTAAAATTATCAAGGTATTTATTTGTTAAAAAGAATAAACTAAAATAAAATCTTTAATAGAAAACTAAAATAACAGAAAAAAAATGCCCACCTACTAGGAAACTAAAATGACATAAAAAAATGCCGCCTACTGGGCCACCACGGCCTGCATACGACTAGAAACCCATATGTACATGGGCCAGGATGCAGGCCCGCGGGCCTAATAGGTCCAACATGGCAGTGACAAGGGTAGGCAAGTACTGCCTGCATTGGAGAGGAGCTCGATAGCTCACCCGCAGCGCGCCTTATAAACCGGTGCAGCGCTCTCTCAACTAGCGAGGTGGGACTGAACTCCCACCACACCACTGTGCCAGGCTATTGGTCCCGGTTGGTGGCTCGAACCGGGACGAAAGGGTGCTTTTGGTCCCGGTTCGAGCCACCAACCGGGACCAATGCCCCCCTTTAGTCCCGGTTTGAGCCACCAACCGGGACTAAAGGTCTCTGCTTCCCGCCCTTTGGGTTGCTGAAAATACACCTTTGGTCCCGGTTAGGGCTGGAAAAAAAGCCCGAAGCTCGTGAGCTAAACGAGTAGCTCGTGACTCGACTCGAATCAACTCGAACTCGAAGAATAATGAGTCGAGCCGAGCTCTAGTTTAAGATCGTTTATAGACCAAGTTAAATGAGCCGATCTCACGAGTACTCATATAACTCGTTGGGCTCGGTACAAAAGATCAACCAAGCACTCGGTGACCCGGGCGCACAACACAAGACCCAACCGCCCAGGAGACTCACACGTCGCACACAACGATTTCTCTCATTCCATTTCTATTCCTAGCGAAGTTATAGGCAGTCAATTTCACTCCTGTCTTCCATGTTTCTTTCTCCTATGAATTGTGACGGCGGCGGCGCTGCGCTTACACCGTTGATGGTACTGACAATTGTAAGTGATGCTCGTACATGCTTACAATTTTTTCTGAACATTGTACATGTTTAATATGTACATTATACATTCCCGAGTAATCAATTTTATCATATCCATAAGGTTTTATGTTCATATCTTTAACGAGCTTAACAAGCTAAACGAGTCAGCTCGCGAGTTATACGAGTCGAGCCAATCTTGGATTTGAGCTCGTTATAGTAATGAGTCGAGTCGAGCTAGCTCGTTAACGAAACGAGTTTTAGCGAGTCGAGCCAAGCTGGCTCGACTCGGCTCGAATTCCAGCCCTAGTCCCGGTTGGTGGCACGAACCGGGACGAAAGGGGGGCATTGGTCCCGGTTGGTGCCACAAACCGGGACTAAAGGGTGGGGTATATAAGCCCACACTTAGGAAATTTTCACACTTCATCCGCACTCGCCCCCGACGACGCTGAGCACATCGACGCCGCCAAGCTGCCCCGACGCCGTCCGCCGCCCCCGCCGTCGCTGTCGTCGCCTGCGCCCCTGCCCCGGCCCGCCCCCGTCGTCGTCGTCGCCGCCGTCGCCCCTGCCCCGCCCCCGATCAGCCCGTGCCCCTGCCGTCGCCGCGCGCCCCTGCCCCGTCGTCGCCGTCCTCGCCCCCGACCCCGCGCCCCTGCCCCGTCGTTGCCATCGCCGTCGTCGCCCGAGCCCCGCTGTGAGCCGCCGCGCCGCCCCGGCCATTTTCTTTTTTTTATTATTAATCATGTTTATGTAATGTATGTATATGTACATGTATACGTAGATGCTTAGTGTATTTTTTGATATGATGAATTTTTTAGTCATGTTCATATGATGATTTTTTTTGTTCATAGAATATTTTTTTGTTCATAGCATTTTTTGGTCCATGTATATATGTATGTGTATGTATGTATGGATGGATGTATGTATATATATAGACAAAGATCATATGATGTTTTTTTGTTCATAGAATATTTTTTTGTTCATAGAAATTAGTTAAAATTTACCAAGTTACTAAGTTAAAATGTTCATATATTCAAAATGAGTTAATTAAAAGACTCACTAAGTTAAAATTTACCCCCTTCCCGATAACTTCGACATGAGGGGGGACGTCGGACATGCATGAGAGAGAGGCGGTCCGCTCGCCCGACCAACTATCGAGGCCACCCAAACCCTAGAAGAAAGAGTGTCGTTGTCGATCCTACCCCCTCCCCGATAACTTCGACATGAGGAGGACGCGCACTGCATGAGAGAGAGGGTCCGCTCGCCCGACCAACTATCGAGCCACCCAACAGAAGAAAGAGCGTCGTTGCCGATCTACCCCTCCCCGATAACTTCGACATGAGGGGGGATGTCGGACATGCATGAGAGAGAGGCGGTCCGCTCGCCCGACCAACTATCGAGGCCACCCAAACCCTAGAAGAAAGAGCGTCGTTGTCGATCTATCGTTGCCGGCATAGGTCAATAGGGTAGAATGGATAGTTTGATCTCCTGCATAGCGATTATTTTTTGCAAAGTGTCCTCTCCTGAAAGTATAACCCCGATAACTTCAACATGAGGGGGGACGTCGGACATGCATGAGAGAGGCGGTCCACAACTAATCCATTGCTCATATATGTATATGATTCCTTGTTGTGATTAGTTAGGTCTATGTTTGCCACTAATCCATCTCTCATGTTTGTATATTGCCATGTTGTAATATTTGCAGAAACTATGGAAAGAGACTTAGAACAAGAACAGTTGTTGGGGGATATAATCCTCGCCGGAGGTGATCCCTTGTCGTTTCTCAATGACACCGATGGTCAGAAAGGAGAGGATGACGGCTCCGGTGATCCAACAATGGAGGAGGAAGGAGATCATGACGGCTCCGGTGACCGAATGGCGGAGGAAGGAGATCGTGAAGACGGCTCCGGTGACCGAACGGAGGAGGGAGGCATAACTGTTGCAAAGTCCGGTGAGGTATATATATATATATATATATATATATATATATATATATATATATATATATATATTAATTAAGCTTGTGCTGACTTGATGCATTAATTGTTTTGGTACGTACATATATTAACGCTTATTTCTTCTTTTAGCCCTCCGAATCGAGCCAAACTTCCGTAAGGAGACGAAGCCCGAGAAAAGATTGTGCCAGGATGAAAGGTTCACGATCACAAAAGTCGCTCGAGATGGCCAACCGATTGCTCCCAAGCGGACCAAGGACGCATTTGTACATAAGTGCAGAATTGTTGTTAGGGATAGCGTCCTGATCAGCACCCAGCAATGGAATAAGAATAAGGACCCTGAAGTTTCTTATGTTCAGGATAGACTAGAAGATGATCTTTGGACCTCGATGATGACAAATTTCAGCCTACCGCCAGAGGAGGATCCGAATAACTCAGTTATAGAGCGAAAGGTCAAGGGGTTTGCTCTTAAGAAGATGGCAAAACTATTCAGGAATTGGAAGAAAGAGTTGAACACAAAGTTTGTCAAGAAAGAGGAGACTCCAGAATTCATCGGTCGATATGAGAAGATAAGAGATCACTGGCCCGCATTTGTGGCCTACAATATATCGAAGAAGGGTAAGAAAAGGTCACTGACAAACAAGCAAAATGCTGCAAAGAAGAAGTATCACCATCACACGGGGTCAGGTGGCAACTACAAAGCCCGGCCGTTGTGGGACAAAACTGAGCAAGACCTGCTTGCTAAAGGGGTCCAACCAGCGACATTGCACTGGCCGGATCGTTCAAGGACTTGGTTCTTCGGGGTTGGGGGAACTTTGGACCCAGAAATAGGGGAGTGTGTTTGGACGGACGTGCAACTTGCAATACCCATCCGGAAGCTTCAGAAAGCAATCAAGGCAGCGCGGGAAGGGACGTTCATTCCCGACAGAGAGAAGGACGAGCTGACAGAGGCCCTCGGGAATCCTGAACACCCTGGACGAACACGAGGCACATCAGGCTCCGTTCCGTGGGTGTATGGGTTTCCCGACAGCGGTGGTTATAGAAGCCGAGAGAGAAAGAAAAAAGAGGAAGCAACCGAAATGCAGAGTCTCAGTGCAAGATTAGCAAAACTAGAGGAACTTGAGAGCCAGCGAGCTACCGGCCAACCATCTCAGCGGCACGAAGACCCTTGCTTCGACGCTGTCCCAGAAGCTACCCCACCATCTTAGCGGAGAAGCAGCGTGGCTTCCACGGAGCTCGTTCAGCCTGATTTCATGGCTCCTCGCTACCCCGTGGATAGTATAACGAAGGCTGAACATTGTGTTCTAATGACGAAATGCTAGAACCTGACCTTGAAGGCGGCGGTCGGCTCTGTTGTACCTCCTCAAGTTGAGGGAACTTTTCATTGCCGTCCGATTGCACATGGCTATGCTATTGTGACGATGGATGAAATAATGGAGGGATTTGAGGAGCTGGAGCTTGACTACCCTACAGATGAAGGGGAGATTCATCTGAAAAATGCTTTAAAGAGTACATGTCTATGGAGAAAGGAGTACATCAAGCTTCCAAACTGGACGCCTCAGCAGACTCAGCCTCCTCCGGCGCGCATGAGGGCACTCGCCCGCCTCCTCCTCCTCGCCTCCCTCGGCGCGTCAGGGCACTCCGCCTCCTCCAGGTGTCAGTGGCATCCGCCGCCTCAGCAACGGGAATATATATATATATATATATATATATTATATATATAATATATATATATATATATATATATATATATATATATATATATATATATATATATTAATTAAGTTGTGCTGACTTGATGCATTAATTGTTTTGGATGTACATATAATTACCGCTTATTTCTTCTTTTAGCCCTCCGAATCGAGCCAAACTTCCGTAAGGAGACAAAGCCCGAGAAAAGATTGTGCCAGGATGAAAGGTTCACGATCACAAAAGTCGCTCGAGATGGCCAACCGATTGCTCCCAAGCGGACCAAGGACGCATTTGTACATAAGTGCAGAATTGTTGTTAGGGATAGCGTCCTGATCAGCACCCAGCAATGGAATAAGAATAAGGACCCTGAAGTTTCTTATGTTCAGGATAGACTAGAAGATGATCTTTGGACCTCGATGATGACAAATTTCAGCCTACCGCCAGAGGAGGATCCGAATAACTCAGTTATAGAGCGAAAGGTCAAGGGGTTTGCTCTTAAGAAGATGGCAAAACTATTCAGGAATTGGAAGAAAGAGTTGAACACAAAGTTTGTCAAGAAAGAGGAGACTCCAGAATTCATCGGTCGATATGAGAAGATAAGAGATCACTGGCCCGCATTTGTGGCCTACAATATATCGAAGAAGGGTAAGAAAAGGTCACTGACAAACAAGCAAAATGCTGCAAAGAAGAAGTATCACCATCACACGGTGTCAGGTGGCAACTACAAAGCCCGGCCGTTGTGGGACAAAGCTGAGCAAGACCTGCTTGCTAAAGGGGTCCAACCAGCGACATTGCACTGGCCGGATCGTTCAAGGACTTGGTTCTTCGGGGTTGGGGGAACTTTGGACCCAGAAATAGGGGAGTGTGTTTGGACGGACGTGCAACTTGCAATACCCATCCGGAAGCTTCAGAAAGCAATCAAGGCAGCGCGGGAAGGGACGTTCATTCCCGACAGAGAGAAGGACGAGCTGACAGAGGCCCTCGGGAATCCTGAACACCCTGGACGAACACGAGGCACATCAGGCTCCGTTCCGTGGGTGTATGGGTTTCCCGACAGCGGTGGTTATAGAAGCCGAGAGAGAAAGAAAAAAGAGGAAGCAACCGAAATGCAGAGTCTCAGTGCAAGATTAGCAAAACTAGAGGAACTTGAGAGCCAGCGAGCTACCGGCCAACCATCTCAGCGGCACGAAGACCCTTGCTTCGACGCTGTCCCAGAAGCTACCCCACCATCTTAGCGGAGAAGCAGCGTGGCTTCCACGGAGCTCGTTCAGCCTGATTTCACGGCTCCTCGCTACCCCGTGGATAGTATAACGAAGGCTGAACATTGTGTTCTAATGACGAAATGCTAGAACCTGACCTTAAAGGCGGCGGTCGGCTCTGTTGTACCTCCTCAAGTTGAGGGAACTTTTCATTGCCGTCCGATTGCACATGGCTATGCTATTGTGACGATGGATGAAATAATGGAGGGATTTGAGGAGCTGGAGCTTGACTACCCTACAGGTGAAGGGGAGATTCATCTGAAAAATGCTTTAAAGAGTACATGTCTATGGAGAAAGGAGTACATCAAGCTTCCAAACTGGACGCCTCAGCAGACTCAGCCTCCTCCGGCGCGTGAGGGCACTCCGCCGCCTCCTCCTCCTCCGCCTCCTCCGGCGCGTCAGGGCACTCCGCCTCCTCCAGCGTGTCAGTGGACTCCGCCGCCTCAGCAACGGCGAAAGAGAGACGCCACCGCTCCGGCGGCTAGCAGTACAAGAGATGGGAAGAAATACAAATTTGGTCCAAGCCTCAAGCCTCTTCCAAAGTTACCATATGAGAGGACTAACAAGGAAAATACGGACATCAGTGCTGCCGAAGTGCAGGCCCATTTTGAACGGAGGAAACGTCCACCTCCGAAGGAAATAGTAGATTGGTCGAGCCATTTGCACGTAGACATATATTCCGGCCGGTCCCTCTAGCTCAGCCGGCCTTGTCGCCCCGTCTACAATTAGTGCACTGCTGAATAACGACGACGTGCACCTGCTCACCGCCACTACAAGATGTTGTGGTGTGGATTCACAACAAAAAGAAAAAGGGCCCCGTACGTAGGTCCCATCAACGCCCCCTCCTGTGCATGCAGGTGACCGACCGGCCGTACGTGTGGTTATGCACGTACCCGGGCCGGGTGGCACACGAGAGCGCGCGCGTCTATATAGCATGGCCGCCTCGCAGCTCCACTCTCCTCCACAAGCAAACGGGCGCGCACAGACGAGATTACACAAACAGACTCTGCACACTGCAGTTTGGTTGAGAGGGACAGACAGAGGAGGAGGAGATGATGAAGGTGGAGGTGGTGGAGTCGACGCTGGTTGCGCCGAGCGAGGAGACGCCGCGGCGGGCGCTGTGGCTCTCCAACCTCGACCTGGCCGTGCCCAAGACGCACACGCCGCTCGTCTACTACTACCCGGCCCCATCCACGGCCACGGCGTTGCCAGACTCGGATTCGGCCGACTTCTTCTCGCCGGAGCGGCTCAGGGCTGCGCTGGCCAGGGCGCTGGTGCTCTTCTACCCGCTGGCCGGGCGCCTCGGGCGAGAGGGCGAGGGCGGGCGGCTGCAGATCGACTGTAACGGGGAGGGCGCGCTCTTCGTCGTCGCCAGGGCGCCGGACGTCGCCGGGGAGGACCTCTTCGGGAGCAGCTACGAGCCCTCGCCGTAGATCCGGCGCATGTTCATGCCCTTCGCGCCCTCCGGCGACCCGCCCTGCTTCATGGCCATGTTCCAGGTTCAACTTTGCCCCTCATGCCAAACTATTTCATCATGTGACTTTGCTTCTGCCGACCCGGCCTCGTCCTATTCCTCCTTTTTGGCCATGGACGTACTACTCCCTCCGTTCCTAAATGCTACAAGTCTTTTTTAGAAATTTCAATAAGAGACAGTGAATCTACACTCTAAAATATGTCTATATATATATATATATATATATGTATGCAGTTTGTATTGAAATCTCTAAAAAGTCTTATATTTAGAAATCGGAGGGAGTAGTATTTAGTCCTAGCTAGGTAGGAATCTTCTGCCAATACCTCTCTTGGATCGATCGATTTGGCCCTCTAAATCAACGGACTATTACAGGGCCTCTTCGTTAACTAATCCCCCCCCCCCCCCCCCCCCCCGGCGCGATTTTCAGGGGGTGTGGGTCCCTCATCATTCTTTCGTCCAATCAAAAGGTCCCAGCTAAGCTTCCCCGTAAAAGTCTGTTGTCATCTGTCCGTGCGTGTAGCAAAGCAAATTCCGTCGACATTATGATGTAAAAAACTTGACCAATATTGGATTTGCACACGCTCGGCAGCCAGCTTAATTTTGTTCTCATATATGTTGCCTTCGGAAATGTCATATCATCGGGATAATCGACCCTTCTACACATGATAGAGATTGGCGAGGGGCGGAGAAAACCAGATAGAACATTGATTGATTCATATCCGTATCGATAAGCACCAAACATATATGGTTAAAATATGAATGGAAGAAAAACATTAAGATCGAGGGCCCAAGGTAGACGCAGTAGCCTAACGTAGAGCGTCGAGTGTCGGGGCAGCCAGCCCAGTCGGCATCCGAGTAGGCCACGAGGTCGGTGGAGTCGAAGGCCGTCAGTGTGAGTCCCAAAGACATGGTGCCGCGTATATAATGGAGAATACGCTTCACCAAGGTCCAATGAGAGTCACGCGGAGCGTGCATGTAAAGACACACCTGCTGGACAGCGTACTGCAGGTCGGGTCGGGTGAGTGTCAGGTACTGTAAAGCACCGACGATGGAGCGATAGAACGATGCATCGGACGCGAGAGACCCCTCCAGAGCAGAGACCTTCGCCTTCGTGTCGACGGGGGTGGGCGCCGGCTTGCAGTTAAGCATACCGGCACGCTCCAGGAGCTCGTGGGCGTACTTCTGCTGATGCAGAAAGAAGCCGTCAGGCCGTCGGACCACCTCGATGCCGAGGAAGTAGTACAGGGGCCCCAAGTCCTTGAGGGCGAACTCATCACGAAGACGAGCTGTCAGCCGCTGAAGGAGATCGGGGGCGGACGCCGTGAGGATGATGTCGTCGACGTAGAGTAGCAGATATGCAATGTCAGCTCCCTGATGATACACGAAGAGTGAAGCATCGGAGCGAGTGGACCGAAATCCCAGAGACTGCAGGAAGGCTGCGATACGCTGGTACCAAGCCCGAGGCGCCTGCTTCAACCCGTAAAGAGAACGGGAGAGCAAGCACACGAAGTCGGGTTGCTCGGCATCGACGAAACCAGTGGGCTGCTCACAGAACACCTGCTCGGCGAGATGGCCGTGCAAGAAGGCATTGGAGACATCCAACTGGTGCACAGGCCAGGCGCGCGAGACCGCCAGCCGGAGCACGGCGCGAATCGTGCCCGGTTTCACAACCGGGGCGAAGGTGTCGGTGAAGTCCACGCCCGCGCGCTGCCGAAAACCACGAACCACCCACCAAGCCTTGTAGCGCTCGAGAGAACCGTCCGGACGAGTCTTGTGGCGAAACACCCACTTGCCAGAGATGATGTTGGCACGAGAGGGTCGCGGAACAAGCTGCCACGTGCGGTTGCGCTGTAGGGCGTCGAACTCCTCCTGCATCGCAGCTAGCCAATGGGGATCCCGAAGGGCAGCGCGAGCGAAGGTGGGGATGGGTGATGGCGTCGACGTCGAGGCGGCGCACACATACTCGTCGGAGAAGTAGCGCGTGCTCGGCCGAAGCACTCCTCGGGCACGGGTAGTCACGCCAAGCGGCGAGACAGCAGGGCTGGCGGTGGCGGCGGGGGCCGCGGCAGCGGGGACCACGGTGGCGGCAGGGGCCGCGGCGACGACAGGGGCGCCGGCGGCGACGGGTGCACCCATGGCGGGGGCCGCGGCGGCAGCAGCGCCGGCCGAGCCGGCGACGGAAGGGGCGACGGGCGAGGAGGACGTCGAGCCCGTCGCAGGGGTGGCGTTGCCAGCTGGGGTGGCGGGCGGGGTGCCCACCGGCTCAACCTCAGAGGAGGGAGACAGGGACCCGGGGGCCCGGTCAGACTCGACCTTGGGGGAGGGAGTCGAGAAACCGGGTGGTGGCGGCAGAAGGCGCCGTGCCAGGGGTGCCGCTGGGGGTGGCCGCCGCGCATCGCTCCAGGAAGGGGACGCGGGGGCCGGCGCCGAAGGAGCCGAAGCCGGAGGAACCTGAAAAAAAGGGAACACCGTCTCGACAAAGTACACGTGCCTCGAGGTGTACACACGATGAGTGACAGGATCATAGCACCGGTAACCTTTGGTGTTAGGAGGGTAGCCAAGGAAGATGCACGGGACGGAACGTGGTGCGAGTTTGTGTGGCGTGGTGGACGCGGTGCTAGGATAACAGAGACACCCAAAGATGCGGAGACCGTCATAGGATGGTGGTGTACCGAAGAGAAGGTGGTGAGGAGCGTAGTTCCACCGAGGACGACACGGACGAATGTTAACTAAAAGAGTGACGGTGGAGAGAGCATCGGGCCAAAACCGAGCGGGCACGTTGGAGTGAAAGAGTAACGTGCGAACGCAGTCATTAAGAGTGCGGAGAATGCGCTCGGCACGGCCGTTCTGCTGTGAAGTGTAAGGGCAAGTTAGACGAAAGATGATGCCGTGAGAGGCGAGAAGTGTGCGAAGAGCGACGTTGTCAAACTCTTTTCCGTTATCAGTTTGGAGTGCAAGTATGGGGCGACCGAACTGGGTGGTGACATAGGAATAAAAGGCGGTGAGTGTGGCTAAAGCATCAGATTTACGACGAAGAGGAAAAGTCGACACATAGTGAGAATAATCATCTAAAATCACCAAGTTGTATAGATAGCCCGTGTTACTCGCAACGGGAGACGTCCAAACATCACTATGAAGCAACTGAAACGGAAAAGTGGAAACTTAAGTAGACGCACTAAAGGGAAGACACACGTGCTTGCTCAAACGACAAGCCTCACAAGTATGCTCGTCGAGCTTATTACATGAGAAAGAAAAACTCCTAAGAATCTGACGCAAAACGGTGGGGTTGGAGCGACCCAAGCGAGCATGCCAAAGGTCGACACCGGCGGCGAGAGCAACGGGTGTGGAAGTGGAGGCGCCGGCGTGCACGGGATAAAGCTCATCAGGGCTATCACAGCGGTGAAGCACCATCCGGGTACGGGCGTCCTTCACAGAAAACCCAACACCGTCGAATTCAACAGTAAGAGGATTCTCACGAGTAAGACGACGAACGGAGACTAAACTAGTGACTAAGTCAGGTGCAACAAGGACATTAGACATAGTGATAGGTGTGGAACTAGAAGGAAAACTAGTGCTACCGACATATGTAATAGGTAAAGAAGAACCGTTGCCAACGGTGATACGAGTGGGAGTGTTAACTGGAGTGGAAGAGGATAGATTACTGGGATGAGCTGTCATGTGCGCAGTAGCACCCGAGTCCATGTACCAGTCGCCTCCACCTCCGTAGTGACTCGGCGATGGCGCCGAGTGTAGGGCGGCCGGGAGGGCGGGGTCCCACGGTGCAGGAACCGGCGGCGACGGCTGGCCTCCATAGGGTGGCGCCTGAGCGAGCGCCGTAGCCACTGAGAGGTGGCGGAGCGAGCGGAGCACCGTAAGGCTGGTAGGGGGCGCCGAGGAACGCCTGGTGGCCCGCGGGACGAGGACCAAGGAGACCCTGTGCGGGGGGCGCGGGGAAGTAGCCGGCCGGCGCGGGCTGACGAGGCGCAGCTGGGCCGGCGAACGGGTTCGACGAGCGGGTAGTGGAGGATCCCGGGGAAGACATGGCGGCGCGGCTAGGTTTTTTTTTTCTTTTTTTTTTCTTTTTTTTTTTTGTAGTTGTGAGAAGAGGCGGAGATCTGCGGCAGCAGAAGACTGGTGGCTTCGGGCGGGTTGGCAGAAGCGGCGATGCGGGATGGCAGAAGCGGCGACAGGCGAGGCAAGCTGGCGAGGCGAGCTGGCGATCGGGCTAGGCAGCAGCGCAAGCGGGGCGATGCGGCTTGGGATCGATCCCGGCTGGAACGAGCTAGCTAGCTACAATCGATTAAGCTGCTACCTTGCTTGCTTGCTAGCTTTGCACTACGAGTGTAAGCAGCGCGACTAGCGAGGCGGGGCGATGCGGCGAGGGATGGAGCGCGACTAGGCGAGGAGTAGCGCTGCGGGGAGGAGCGGCGGCCGGCGTGGGAGGCGCGCAGGCGGCGGCGGCGCGCGCGACGGGAGGCTGCAAGATTTCCAGAAATATTGTTCAGTGTGTACAGTTAGTACATCTGGCACAAATGCATGTGTTGCCCATTACTTTTGGTGGAATGCAATAGGTTTTGGTGGAAAACAAACCTTGTGCAGATGGCTGAGTTGCCGTTGGTAACCCATTTTGAGATGTGCAACCAGTGGCCAATAAGATAGCCTGAGGTGATGAGCAGCAGGTGCAGCTCCTTCAAACTCTTTATTGCAGAATCAAAATCATCTCCAGACCCTTCAAAAGCTCTCTCAAGCAACTGAAATCATTTGAGGAAACGTAGTCAGCTATATGCTACAGAAATACTACAAGCTCAACGATCTAGCTCAAAAGGTATAGAAGCAATTCAGCCCATCATCAGGTAACGTAAAAAGGAGGATAACCTTTGTCCAAGTCCCTGAACCTGAATGCAAGAAACCCTCCGCGTCTTGTCTTCACACCGTGGCTCTGTCGTACGTGCGGAACCTTCCACATGTCCCGTTACACTCCTAAACATATCCATGTTTCTGCTTCCGTAACCCAATGAAAGGGGGATATCTATTGCACAAGAACAAAACAAAAGTATCAGTACCAGAGATTACCCTTTGGTTCCCTAAATCATGATTGAATGTTGGAAGCACTGCAGGCACCAACAGATGTTAATTTCATGCCAAGTTGAATCATGCATAAACTATAGTACTAATCTATCATGATCAGCTATCACATTACTTGTATGTAAGATTGGGTAGCCAATTAGATAACATGAACAATGAATCAAATGAGCAGTTTATACTGTAAATGTGAGTTATTTTTCTTTGGCATTGTCAACTATCATAGTTGAGCATCTGGAGGGACTGAAAGCAACATCAGCACTTGGTGATGTACTCACATAACTGAAAACTGCATCCGAAAGGGGGCCAAAATCAAATACCAACAGAGGGGGAGAGGGAGGGAGGAGGAGACCTTGACGTGCTCCATAGCTGCTGCTGCTGTGTGGTGGGAGCTCCATGACAGCATCCCGAGAAGACGCGCACGGAGGAATGCCCCTGATTCCAAATATCAGAGCCCGAGGGCAGGAAACCCTCCGCATCATCACACCTTGACTGTGTCGCGCACCTGTGTGCGTGAGGAGCCTTGCACGTGTCTCGTTACACTCCTAAACATATCCATGTTTCTGCTTCCCTGACCCATTGAAAGGGCAATATCTATTGCAGGCACAATAAGAAAGCGAGAACATCAGTACCAGAGATTTAGCCTTGGATCCCTAAATCATCATTGAATGTACAAAGCAGCCCAGGCAGCAGCAGATGTTATTTTCATGCTAAGTTGAAATCATGTATAAAGTGTAGTACTACTAATCTATCATGGTCAGCTGTCACAGTTTCTTGTATGTGCGATTAGGTAGCCAATTGGAAAACCTGATGAAGAATGAATCAAATGAGCAGTTTATATTATACTGTAAATGTGAGTTTTTTTTCCTTTGAATTGTCAACTATGATAGTTGAGCATCTATCTGGATTGAAGGGGCTGAAAGCAACCAACAGGGTGCTTGTGACATACTCACATAACGAAGAAGTGTATCCCAAAGGGGGCCAAATCAGAAGGAATAGATGCGCTCCTCCATGGGTGCGGCTGCTGTGGGGTTGGAGCTCCGTGACAGCGTCCCGAGATAGAAGAAGCAAACGAAGGAAGGAATGCCCCTGACACTCCCGCGCACACCAGGCGGTGGCTCGTTCCGTCGCGCACCTCCGTGCGTCGCCGCATCAGGGTTGAGCAGAGAGAGAGAGAGACCGCATCAGGGCGAACCAAGCCTACCAAATCGCATGCGCGAAAGAGAGAGGACGGAACTTGAGGAGCTCCATGGCGGGCGTCGGCGCTAGGGTTGGAGCAGCGGAAGACCGGCGTCCCGAGAAGAAGAACACGCACGGAGGAAGCCTTGGTGTCCCGACACGGAGAAGGAGCCGACGATGGCGCGGATCCACAGGCGCCGCCGGCTGCCTGCCCGATTTGGGATCTGGGCCAACAAAGGGAGAGATGCTGAGGGGAGGGGGAGAGGTTGGGGGCGCCGGCGGCGGGGAAGAGGGCGGAGGATGGGCTGGAGGTGGGCGGTGCGGCTGTGGAGGAGTGGTCGCCGGCGGGTGCGGCGGCGGTGGGTGGGTGGAGGAAGATTGGATTGGATTGGATTGGATCGGGGGGGGGGGGGATATCTCTTTTTTTTCTTTCTTTTCGTTTGAACTTTTTTGAACCCCAAACAAATACTCAAATGTGGTTTATTAGTAATTAACTGAAAAAATATTAGTGCATGTCAACAAAAATTATATCGTTGGATTCGTGTTCAACAATGTAATTTTTTGTGACATGCATGAACATTTTGTTAGTTAAATTTATGGTTAAAATTTGGCACAGATTACATGGGGCCGTCCAATTAAATTGCACCGATCTCATTTAATCCGCAATCCCACTACAAAGCCGGAATCTGCCAGCGGTTCTGAGAGACAGGGACGCGCGCTGCCGTGGAGCGACGCGCACCTCCCGAACAACTGGCACCTGAGCCCAGATCGGGTGTCTGTGCCACCTATACCGGTGAGCGGCCGTGCCCGCCTGCTGGAGATCAACCGCCGTTGCGTCCGCCTTCCGCCGGACCTCCTCAACAGCTCGAGGTACGTCGTCGACTCCCCACTGCGGGACACTTGGTTCCACCTGTGAGCGACTGTGCCCGCCTGCTGGAGATCAACCGCCGTTGCGTCCGCCTTCCGCCGGACCTCCTCAACAGCTCGAGGTACGCCGTCGACTCCCCACTGCGGGACACTTGGTTCCACCGATGAGCGTGTAGGGTAACGCAGCAGAAAACAAAAAAATTCCGACCTACGCACCAGCCCAGGAACACTATGGAGACTGCATACAAGGTTTGATCATTTTCGTTACCGACTTGTAGCGCAGCGGAAGTAGAGTCGATGACGATCGTCGGTGCAGATCCCCGCAGCTAGGATTTAGAACCTCCCTACCGCGAGGATGTATACCCTCATCCGCCACCCGGACAGCCCTCCGGGAGGCGGTCGGACAGTCCCCCGGACGGTGTCGCGGACAGCCCTTCGGGAGGACTCACAGAACTCGGACCGTCACTTGGACAGCCCTTCAGGAGGCACTCACGGACAGCCCCACAGGCACTAAGATCGAAACTACGACCTCTCTACAGAGTTGCACACATACGGTGTCATCTATCCGGCAGGGCTTCGCCGTCCAGAACTAGTTCCCATCGGAATCCAGACAGCCTTTCGGCACTACGAAACTATTTCGTGGGAGGGAGAGAGAATGCCAGATCATGCATGGCTTGTGTGAGAGAGTTGGAGTGGAGTTGGAGAGCACCTCTCCTCCTCCTTATATAGTAGTGGAAGGGGTGAGGGGGGCTAAAATTCAGCCCACAAAACATGCACCCACCAAACAAGGAAAACATGTTCTCACCAAACATGGAGAAAACATGTTCCCTTGTCCATGGTGTTCCCCCATGGGGCCCCACCTTCCTCCCAACACTCTCCACCATTTGTGGAGGCTGCCCCCCACCATGGGGGCCCCCCCAACACCTTTTGTCCAGCCACAAGGGGCTGCCCCCCAAAGGGGAGGCGCCCCAAAACAGCCCCCACGTATCGTGGGATCTTGTCCCCTCACACTGGGACAAGATGTTTTCCGCGACTATTACTTCTGAAAAATTCCGGAAGGTCCCAGAACATTTTTGGCACCCTCTAAAATTATCTGGACGTGCTCCAGAACATTTCCGGTATGGTGGTTTAATTTAAAACCATCTTTGTTTACCCGGTAAACAACTCCGGCAGCTCCGAAACTTTTTTTCGGTTTTATCTCCGAAAAAATTCCAGAAATTACCAGACCAATCTGGCAACCTCCAAAACATTCCCGGTGCTTGCCGAAACCTTTTTGGATGAATGATTTTATCCGAAACAACTTCTCGGTTTTACCGAAACTTTTTCGGTGTTCTCTCCAGAACTTTTCCGTTGTCTCTGAAACTTTTCCAGTGACTTTCTCTCGGACTCCTTGTCTAGTATTCAGCAGATAGATGACCCTTAAGCATGTGACCCTATAGGTTCGGTGAAGTATAGACATGACCCGGAACCCCTTCCGATCAATGATCAACATCGGAGCCGTGGACACCCATATTGACCCATATACCCACACGAATAAATATTCGAGTGAACCTCCCGTTGCCGTGTGCTATTCCTGTTGCTTCGCGATATGTTACAAATACCCGAGATGAGACATGTTGGTATTCCCGCGGATCAACAACTTGTCCACTATGCCAGTTACCTCGTTACCGGTATCGTTCTCTTTTCTCGTTCCCGTGTTCCGGCATCCCTGTGATCAAATCAGCCTGTGTCTGGCCAGACGATGATGGATACCATAACACCGAAAGGGCCCAGAGATATCTCTCCATCGCCGGAGGAGCAAATCCCAATCTTGAGCTATCAAGTTACTTGACATACTTTTCCATGAACCCGTAAGCCGCCGTAATAGCCACCCATTTACGGATGACATTTAACAAACCCCAAAGTTCATGAAGCAAGCATGAAGAAACTCGATACTCTCATGGTTTAAGGAATCATGCAAACATTAACCATCTCTGTGTTATTAACCATTAATTTGTGACGAAAGTATCTCATAGCATAACATCAATTCGGGTCGATTCAACACAAATGTTCTTCTAACATTGTGCCCTCAAAGCTGCTGGCATAGACATGCCCATGATTAGGAAAACATAATCATCATACAACACTTGAGCTAGTCTTAGAGGCATGACTAGGAATACATTTTACCATTTATTATTCCACGCGTGCACATGGGTTTTTCCCATAGCCTTTATGGATATACGTGCTCGGGAACCATAGCAGTTATAGCATGAAACATAAACATAATAATGAACATGGAGATAAATAATAACATTTATTATTGCCTCTAGGGCATATCTCCTACAGAGCGACCGTGCCCGCCTGCTGGAGATCAACCGCCGTTGCGTCCGACTTCCGCCGGACCTCCTCAACAGATCGAGGTACGCCGTCGACTCCCCACTGCGGGACAATTGGTTCCAGGATGAGCACAGCCTGCGTCGGTAAACATTTTTTGCCGGTCGTGCTCCGAGCCTGGTAAGGGCGTGCGATTCTGGCCGCGCACGTGCTCCCAGCCCACCACGGTCGCGCTCTCCCACGCCCTCCCCCTCGCCGTCTCGCGCCACCACCACCTCGCGCCATATCCGTCCGCCGAGGAGCCCAACATCCGGACGCTCATGTCTGTTTTACCGACGCAAACAGACAGAATCCGAATGAAACCGACATGTGTTGGACGTCGTGACGGCCTTAGGCATGCAGCGACGACGACCGGAACGTTCCTAGGCGGCCAGGAGTTGGAGTTTTGACACGGAGTTTGCGTTTGGTTACACTGCACAGAGATTTGAGGGGCATACATAATTTGAAATGAGTTTAAGTTTTTCTTTTTTGGTTGTTGTTGTTGGATGGAATGAGCTTAATAAGGTTTGAATGAAGCAATGAAATGGCATGGCCTCTACCCACCCAGACCAGATGCATGCGTGCATGTGGATGTCAATCCCGTGACGCGAGTGCACGTACGACTCGTTGTTTTGAGCTGGGAATTTGCTAATGAGGGCCGTATTTCTTGACAGTCCTGGCCTTGGACGCTTCGCCATCCACGGCATAGTGCACCTCTACTCAACGGTGATGATCAATCTACTGATGATCAGGCTCCGGCGCCAGAAGAAGACCTGTGAACTGGAAAAGGGTTGTGGTGAAGAAATCGCCACCGGGCCACAGGTATAGTATCTGGTTAGCACACGGGTCGATTCGTGGGTTTTCCTTGGCATGACTTATTCATGTGTTGCTGCATGCAGATGCAGTTGACGTCGAAGCTGATGTTTGGCGCGACTGGGGTCACGTTCATCTCCCTGCTGGGGTTGATGGTCTTGGTCTTCCGGCCTGATTGGCATCACTTGGCATTCATCGCGTTATTGGTCTCGGTGTCCACGTCGTTCACGGTTTTAATCCTGGCTGTTGCGGGATACGAGCGGGAACGAAAGCGTAGAGAAAGATGCAACAAGGATCCCATGGATCTAGTCTAGTTTGAAGCCTCGGTTGGGAAGGTGTACTTGCAAAGATGCAAATTAGGATCCGATGGATCTAGTCTAGTCTGAAACTATGATCATCTCTTTGTACTAGCACATGAATGTCACGAGGTTGCTAACTCCATATATGTCGCTGCTTTGTGTAACAATCTTAATCTGGTAGAAATATATAGGTCGAAATTGAGGAGTTATGTTTACAAGGTGTAAATAGATTACAGAAATCATAGCTGGTGACCATCAGCTATGAGAGATTTCGCAGCGACTCCCCTATCCGTTGTCGGTTACGTCTGCACATGTCGTACTCTTCCTCGTCAACGACCCGCAGCTTCACTTTCCGGGGCTTATGGCTGAAGGACTAGGAGGATGGATGCCGATGAAGATTTAGAATATATTAATTTTCACACATTTTTATTTACTTGAAATATATCAAAAATGTAATCGTCTGGTTTGTATGAGAATCATCCAGTTTGTCCAAATTTCATCTTAAATGTATGCACATGTTGAGGTATGCGGTTGGATGGCCGGCTCTCATATCACTATCCACAAACGCGTCCAGACACGTCCGTGAACGAATAACGTGCCTGTTTTCGGGGACCACGTTGGAGATGCCCTTAATACGTTAGATACATCTATCGCATATACTTTTATCTGATCTGATACGATATACTAATACTTGTAGAGAGTGACACGTGAGCATATATGTAATGCTCATATCTCATCAGAGCGAGAGGTGGAATTCTATATATTTAAATAGTTGATCCTCACTGTTAGGGCTGGAAAAAAAGCTCGAAGCTCGTGAGCTAAACGAGTAGCTCGTGACTCGACTCGAATCAACTCGAACTCGAAGAATAATGAGTCGAGCCGAGCTCTAGTTTAAGATCGTTTATAGACCAAGTTAAATGAGCCGATCTCACGAGTACTCATATAATTCGTTGGGCTCAGTACAAAAGATCAACCAAGCACTCGGTGACCCGGGCGCACAACACAAGACCCAACCGCCCAGGAGACTCACACGTCGCACACAACGATTTCTCCCATTCCATTTCTATTCCTAGCGAAGTTATAGGCAGTCAATTTCACTCCTGCCTTCCATGTTTCTTTCTCCTATGAATCGTGACGGTGGCGGCGCTGCGCTTACACCGTTGATGGTACTGACAATTGTAAGTGATGCTCGTACATGCTTACAATTTTTTCTGAACATTGTACATGTTTAATATGTACATTATACATTCCCGAGTAATCATTTTTATCATATCCATAAGGTTTTATGTTGATATCTTTAACGAGCTTAACAAGCTAAACGAGTCAGCTCGCGAGTTATACGAGTCGAGCCAATCTTGGATTTGAGCTCGTTATAGTAATGAGTCGAGTCGAGCTAGCTCGTTAACGAAACGAGTTTTAGCGAGTCGAGCCAGCTCGACTCGGCTCGAATTCCAGCCCTACTCACTGTATCTCAATTCTCTCAAGGCGCACATATGCCACCTCACAACATATGCCATCTCATCAGCGCACTAATTATTTCTCTTAACATGCATGAGAAATGGTATCTATATTCTCCCTCAACGTGTACGCATCCCAACTCATCACACACGTCACCTCATCAATCACGCCAATTACATCTCTCTTAACGTGCATGAGAAATGGTATCTATATTCTCCCACAACATGCACGCATCCCAACCCATCACACGCGTCACCTCATCAATCACGCTAATTATATCTCTCTTAACATACATGAGAAATGCAAATGCAATATATTATATCTATTTAAATTTCAACATAAAAGTTTGCCAAAAAATCTTGCAACTAATCCCGGCAGCATTGTGCAGGATATCATCTAGTATTACTATGTTGGAAGAGAAATGAATAGATTAAAGAGAAGGTTTTCCTTTTCTTGGCTTAGAGATGAGGTATAGTTACATATTTTTGGAAACAGAGACACCCCACCCACCACGTCGGCTAGCAACCTGCGCCCAGCCCCATCCTGCCGGAGAACGCGCCGCCCGCCCCCAATGCCTCGTAGACTGCGCCCGGACCCGTCTTGCAAGAGCACGCGTAGCCCGCTCTCATCACCCAGCAGCCTGCGCCCGACCCCTTGGTCTTTGGGTTTGAGGTTGACGTCCTTCCGTCCCCGTCATGGACGAGCGGGCGGAGTAGGAGCGCGCACGCGAGCTCGTCGAGTTAGCCGACACCACCCACAATAACACCGAACGTTTAGAGTATGAGGCATGCGTCCCCACCGCATGCCATTTTGTGGGCGTATTCAAGGATGCCGCGGGCCGGGATGGGGGCATGAGTTGATCAAAGCGGTGGAGGTGTTTGTCAGCCACATGAACGCCATCCACCTGTTTTTAGCTGACCATGATGCAGAAGGATGTCGAGCTAGCTATATATAGTTAGACATTTTAGTTTTAAACTTTCACATTTCACCTACGTAAATATTACTCCAATATTTGATCTTGTAAATTAGTTAATTTCGTTGTTGAAGTATAATATGTTTGAATTTATCCTGTAAACAATTTCCCACATAAGTAATTATTAGGAACCATCGCTGATGGTACAACTCATGTCACGCAGTAATGCAAGCTAGTTGTGTGCATGTATCGCACAGGATGTGTCGAACTGAAATGTCTGTGACGTGCCCAATCATCACACTCGATTAGACTCCCCGAACCGTGTGCTAAAATTCACACACAATTTGTTTCCCGGAATCATGTAGGATTGTGTGTAAGTCATCACACACGCTTCGACCAACACAACAATGTGTAGTGTATCTCACACGGTTCAATAAAGTCAATCGTGCGTGATTTTTACTATTTTTTTTAAAAGGAGGATGACCCCAACCTCTGCATCAGGGCGAGGCATACAATCATCTTATCAGTTATTTATGAAGACCTTACAAAGTAATACTTTAATAAGTCTGAAGCCATCATCTTGACAACATATGTCGCTATTCCTATCAACTTGACGAAGGGATGCGTATTGTCTAAGCCACCTGCCAAGATCTCGCACCAAAGCCCAACATATAAATTCGAAGGCCTCAACCACACACTGGTCCAGCGCACTCGCAACGGGCACAACATGCGCACGCTGCAGAGGCCGCCGCCACCGTCATCCACCGATCCATCTTCAGAGCAGGTATCGACGTATCGACATAGCCAGGCCTACCGTCGACGCCACCATGACGCCAGAAAATGCCACCTCCCTACGTGCGTCCATCATCACGCATCTGTCGCTGAGACCCTGCAGCACCACGTCCCCGAGACTCCGGGTCGTCGATGCGTCACATGAAATGCCGCTCTACTGCTGAAACCGTCCACGGGTCCCTCGAACCAATGCACACCTTCAAGAATGACGCCCCAAAGGGGGGAATGACACAAGAGCGTCGCCGTCATCCGATCAACTGATTTAGGGTTTCACCCAGAGATAGCGGATAGAGGTCTGAAGCTTCTCCACGACGATGCCTTCAAGAAGGGGATGATACAGAAGACCGCCGCCATCGCCCAGCTAGGCAACTAGCCGAGAGCAAGGTTTTCACCAGGATATGCTCGACAAACCTCCATCCATCATCGTGTGCACGGGACCGCTACTGATCTCTGCCGACGCAAAGCAAGCAGGCCGCACCAGCCATATCAGATTTGGCTAGAGACCAGACCACGCATGCAGCCGACCCATCCACTAGGCCCTGCACGCCGCCGCCGCTGCCGCATAACAGGCTGACCCTGCCGCCTGAAGCTACGATGGCAAACTGAGCGGGAAGAGGAGGGTCTGGCAGAAAAATGGAAGAGTGCATCGTGGGTTTGGGTTTTGTGTTGGGACCGAGTGTTGGAGATAATATGGTGGATAGCCCGAACAACCATTTTGCTCCCCCACATATGGGTTGGATTTGGGAGAGTCTGGACTGTCTAGACGATTGAATTTAGGGGAACCCGCTGAACCCCCGTCTGATGTCTGAACACGCCTGGACGTGTGAAAGAGAAATGAGTTTCGACTTTCAGTACGACTTTAACCATGTGTTTGATTGATATATATATATATATATATATATATATATATATATATATATATATATATATATATATATATATGTGTGTGTGTGTGTGTGTGTGTGTGTGTATTATAGCCCGTAGCAACGCACGAGCATTCTACTAGTATGTTATGATCGTCCTCATCATGCATTTCTCATGACTACAGAAAACGCCTATCACCTCTTACAAGCATATTTCAGATATAAACGTCATAGGATCTTAAACCTAGTATTCGAACACCTAATGTACATATGACAGAACAGGATTTGGGATTTTTTACGGGTTCTGAGAGAAGCCTTCGACCTGGTCGATGCACCGCTGGTGTAGCCTATGATTACACCTTGTGTGCTCAAGCAACATGGAGATGGTCGGGGAGGAAGTGAAGGAACATGACCTCATAGCAAGCAGCAGGAGCGCCGCCATTACTGGCCTTGTGGCGGCTAGTGGTTGAAACGGCCTTCGAGTCCCTCAGTCCCTTTTTTAGGATCGGTTGATTGAGAGTCCCTTCCTTACCGTGTTAAAATCACGTTAGCTATCACCCGCAAAAAAAAAATTCACGTTAGCTCACAAATGAGAGACCCTTCGTTCTTTTTATACTAAAGGTTCCGGAACCAGGACCCAAACCAGAAGTTGTTATTTTGTGTTTTACTTTTGTCAACCTGTTCTTAGAAGCTAAAATGTGATGTATTTCTCTGATGCCCGGTGTGTGCTGATGTCTGACGCTTTAATGCCTTTGCCATTCTTTTTTACCGGTTTGACACCTCCCTTTAACTTGTTTTCACCGCTACTGATCAATGAAAAGCAGACATGACTGCCTAGTGCCTATTCGTCAAAAAAAAAAAAGTCTCTCCCGGCAGGCTTATGTTTTTGTGAATAACCTCATAATGTCAAGTGGGAAACACCTTAGAACGCCCCTACCAGGATAAATACGTGCGTTCCGTTGCTCGTATATTAAAAGATAGTGAGATTGACATGGTATATTAAAGGTGTAAATTACGTTGCGGGAACATTCACTTTCATCCGGCCGTTTGGTCATCAGAACTGACACCAGTAGTATCTTCCAACTGGTCAACACAGCTGTAGTGATGACGTATGACAAAATATCCACGCCAGCACTACCCATATAAAGCTGACGTACCAATTATGCCGACCCCAGCACTAGTTGAAAAAAGTAGTGCTGGCGTCGGTTGAAAATGACGCGCCACCAACAAAAGTTGTGGCTAGCCATTTCTCCACTAGTGAGTAGTGCCTTTTCTCCCTGAGTTGACTTACCTTTTTGCTCTGTATCCTCCATTGTTGTGCAAAGCTTTATCTTGCTTGATCTCCCTCCGTACCCACTCAAACTTGTTGATCTTCTTGGATTTGAGGGACACGACCTAGATCTACACTTTCACCAAAGAAATTTTGATTCCCCCTACTTTCTATTATGGATCTTGTTACTCTTAGGTGTTTCGGCACCCTTGACGGAATAGGTCACCTCGGAGTTCAAATCATTATGTTGGAGCTTCATGGTCTTGTTGGGAGCTCCAATTAAGTTGTCAAGATTGTGCCAACCTTGTTTTTGAAAGTCACGGTCACTATCTCCAAGTGCAACGCATAGTGCAATCGTGACACCTTGCATTGTGCGAGTGAGCTAGGAGAATAAGGTCAACCATTGTGCGCTCGGTGAGCATATTGCCGTCACACATTTTTATAGCAGACGTGACTCCCCCATAGGAGGGAACTTCGGGAACTACATCATCGTCTTCACTTGTGGTTTATCCTTTCCTTCACTTGTTGCAAGCTTACTTTAAGTGTTAATCTTTCTAGCTTATTGTTGTTCTTGACCTTGGCATATAGGTTGTCATATCTACATAATCTATAATTTTGTTGTATCCTAATTGAAATTTGAAAAGAAGCTAAAAAAATTAGTCGTCTATTCACCCCCCCCCCCCCCTGCCCGCCTCCCTGGTCGACCATACTGATTCTTTCATTGGTGCAGTCGCTCGAAGCGGTGGAGGTGGATGGACGCCGCCCGCGTGTTCTTAGCTAGCATCGAAATAGAAGACGGTTTCTAGCTAGCTATATATAGTTCGACATTCTAGTTTTAACTTTCACATTTTAACTATGTAAAGGCAATTCCGATAGTTTATCTTATAAATTTTGTAATTCCGCTGTTGAAGTACAATATGTTTGAATTTATTTGGTAAACAACCCCGTACGCAAGTAATTATTTAGAATTGTTGGTGATGGTGCAAATCATAGCACATGCTTATGAGAGCCAATCGTGTGCCTATGTCACACAAGATGCACCGAGCTGAAATGTGTGCGGCATGCCTGATCATGGCAATCCATTAGATTCCTTCAACCATGTGCTAAAATTTACACACTAGTTGTTTGCCTGAATTGTGTGTGACGATGTCAGTCATCACACATGCTTCGGCCAACGCAACCGTGTGTAATGTATTTTCTCTCGCAAAAAAAAAGTGTGTAATGTATTTTATACGGTTCGGTCCTTGATGGGACCTAAAGCAGTTCATGTGACTTAATAAGATCGATCTGCAGTAGTGAAAGTTTGACCTATAGTATAGTGAAAGCAGTGAGGCAACTTCATTTGCATGCGACCGCGTCCGCGTCGCCTCCGCCCAGGCGACTCGGGCGTCCCCAACAGCCGCCGTCCACCACCCTTCTCCGACCTCCCCCCTCCCCCCGCCGCCGCCAGCGGTCGCCGCCGGGCAAAGCCCGTGCGGGGACGGCAAGGATCCACTTCCATGGCGGCGGCGAGGATCTTCCCCATCGTGGCGGCGGCGGATCTGGCTCTTCGACGGCGGCGGATGCTCAGGCGGCGAAGTCTCTCTGAGGCGCCGGCAAGGGAGGGCGGGATCCGGCGATCTACGGCTGGGACTCCGTGGCTGCTGGACCCTCGCTCCAGGATGGGCCTGGGCGGGCCTATGGAGTGACGGTCATGTGGCTGGCGGTGTGGCGGTGGCGGTTGCTTCATACTGCGCGCTTGCGTGGCGGTGGCGGCAGTCGGCCAGGGGGCGGCGAGTCTTGCCTGTCAGGCGTGGTGGCGGCGAGTCTCGCGGCCTCTGGGCATCGTGGAGGTGCCGGCGGCGGTGTGTGCTCAGCCTGATGGCGGCGGTCGTGCACGGGAGGCTGATTCCTTCGAACAGATCTGGGTGAAAACTTGCTTTCGGCTACTGCCAAGGCCGGTGGTGGCGGCGCTATCTGCATCGTTCCCTTCTTGAAGGCATCGCCGTGGAGAAGTTCAAGGCCACTCTCTGCTACCTCCGAGGGAAACCCTAGATCGGATGATCGGAAGACGGCGGCGCTCTGGTGTCGTTCCCTCCTTGGGGGCGTCATTCTTGGAGATACACACGTAATCGAGGTACCAGAGGAAGGATTCTTTGGTGGAGCGGTGCGTCATCTCACTCATTGATGGCGGCGGATCTCGGCGGCATGGCGCCGTGGTGACTCGGCGTCCGATGCGCGGAGATGGACTCGCGCAGGAGGGTGACGCGGTCTGGCGTCGTGGTGGCGTCGACGGCAGCTAGATCGGGCAAGGTAGATGCAGCAGTACAGCTCTGAAGATGGATTGGTGGCAGGTGGCTGCGGTGGCCTCATACCCGGCAGACGTCCTGGTTGAGGAGTGTGCCGGACCGATGGGTGCCCCATACCCGGCAGGCGTCCTGGATGGGACCTCAGGTCTTAGATGTTAGGTTTGGCTGCGAGGTCTGTTTGGTATTAGGCCCAGACTATCAGTATCCCTTCATCATTTGGATAGGAGTAGCGACAGATGTTGCCTAGACGGTGGCTTTAGTCTTACTGTTGTATTACTTTGTAAGGTCTTGTGTGAACATTTAATAAAGTGGCTGCATGCATCGTCCAGATGCAGAGGCCGGGGGTCTTCCTCCTTTTCTAAAAAAAAAATAGTGAAAGCAGTCAGCTTCGGTCCTTGATGGGGTCTAGAGCAGTTCACGTGACTCGTGTGACATATCCTAGTTTTCTACCGAATGTGATTACCGCTGTCCACATCAAGCCTAGTGACCAAGGGACCGTACGCGGCACGCGGCTGCTCGCTGAGCATATGTTACACATGCTCTAACATGTTTATTGGGTGTATATTTGTTTCTAAGGTAAATTCCAAACTGTTAGGTATACATCTTTTCATAAACCACATCACAATTGCACCCCTCCTTGAATCGGAATGATTGTGTACGTAATTTACCGAGTTACCTTGAGATTGTACGGTGTTAAAAAAACTGGAAGGATCATCAATCTTCTAATCAACGTTGTAAGCATGAGCATTTCAGTCCCGTATCATTCCCAAATTAGTTGCATAAAAAACTACACCTAATAAAAGGGAACGGAGAGACTATACACTTACTTCTATAGGATTTTTTTGAAACCCACATGTGGATGAATATACATGAGTATGGATGCATCCGATCAGGCATCAGCTAGCTTTACGAGAAAAAAAATAAAAAAATCAGCTAGCTTTACGAGAAAAATGGGAGTACCTAGAACTCATCTAGATGAGATATAATATGATCTCATTCACCTGAAAAACAAAAACAAATACAACCCACGTCAGCACAGACGCATCTTATAGCATCACATCCAATGGCTATAAAAGGTGAATGAGACCAAATTATATCTCATCTAGATGAGTTCTAGCAAAACTGGTATATATACCCCACCCCCACCTAGCTTGCACGCACACAACACAAAACACAAAGAAGCGATATGCGTTCAGCTCGCCACCTTGACGCGGTCTCGGCCCTCCTCCTCTTCCTGCTGCTCTCAGTCGTCGTCCCGGCGGCCAGAGCCCAGCAAGAAACTGGTGAGCTCTCTCGAGCGCAAATCTTCTATACGTCAAGTCCGCCGCGCATACGTGCGCGCATGTCTTGGTCAACTCTTATACCATGAATTAATTCATCCCTGTCCGTACATCTCTTGCATGCAGACGATGAGTCGGAGTTCAGCTACGTCTGCGGGGCGGAGAACGGGCCGGAGAACTGGGGAAAGATCAAGGAAGAGTGGGCGACGTGCGGCACTGGGCTGATGCAGTCGCCCATCGACCTCTCCGACCTCCTTGCCTCGCAGGCGCCCCACCTCGGCTACCTCAACCACTCCTACCGTCCCGCCGAGGCCTCCATGGTCAACCGCGGCCATGACATCACGGTGATGTTCCATGGCGATGCCGGGAGCATGTGGATCAACGGTACCGCGTATCACCTCAGGCAGCTACACTGGCACACCCCCAGCGAGCACCGCGTAAACGGCCGCCAGTACAACATGGAGCTCCACAGGGTTCACCTTAGTGCCGAGAACAAGGCTGCCGTGATCGGCCTCCTCTACAAGATTGGCAGGCCCAACCATTTCCTGCATGAGGTACGTAGGTCTCTCGAAATCCATCCATCTCCTGCAAATATACTACTTCCTCCGTAAAATATGGACTACAGTCTACATATAGACTGAAATGAGTGAACAAACACACTAAAACAAATGTATCTATATAATTCACAACAAAGTTAAGACCTCTTATATTTGTGAACGGAGGGAGTATATCTTTAATTCGTTCCCCGATTTCAACCAATCTGTTGCATGCATCTATGCAGCTGGAGTCTTACTTGCAGAGGATGGCCAACACGAATGAGAAGGAGGAGAACGTCGGCGTGGTTGATCCTTGGGTCGCGAGGGGCGATGGCGAAGCCTATTACCGATACATGGGCTCCCTCACCACGCCGGGGTGCGACGAGGGTGTCATCTGGACCGTCATCAAGAGGGTACCTTTGTTGTTAATGACTTTTACCAACCTCATTTTGATCACAAATGCTAAACTTACGGGAAATTGGCTTATGGACCTGATTTCCGAACGATACAGTCATCTTCCAACTAACTCCCCGGTTTTTGATGAGATTTTTAAGGGTAGGAATATGGTTTTGCAGGTTGCCACCGTGTCGAGTGAGCAGCTGAAGCTTCTCGCGGGCGCCGTCCATGATGTAATTATTAAGTTGTTCCGTTAATTGATTTCTCCAATTTTTCTCATGGAAGCAAAGTGCATATATTTGTTTGTTTTGTGTTGTGTGTATAGGGCTTTGATATGAACGCGAGACCCCTTCAGAAGGTGAACTACAGAGATATCAGTTTTTTCTGCCCTGATGATCACCATGAACGTTATTACGCAGCCGCTGATCATTAATTAGCTGAAGACTTCAGCCAGCCACAGGGATAGACAGTATGCGTGTTAATGTAAGATAATCTCAAGGTAATTTGACTACCTTATTGTCGACAGAAATAGTTGTTTCTAATGAAGACTATATATTTTGCCATGCCCTCAGTTGTTGGCAACGACGAAGAAAAGCGATGCCAGGGGAAAATTTGCAACGAGATGACTCTGCACCAAGCGGGGATGTTTGTTAATTCCATAATAAAGTTGAAGTCACGGACATGTTCTTGGTGTTGTTTTCAATACCTGGATAACAAGACTCCAATCTTTGTAGACCATCTTATTTGTGTTTTCTTTCTTTATATTTCAATAAAAAGCGCATCTCGTCGAATTACTTCTTCAATCATTGGACATCCGATTCAATCTAGTGTGCCATCTTATTACAAAGTTTTGTTGTCATCTTTGGGTCCAGTGTTTTGTTCTAGTTATCCGATAGGCTGCGAGACATGCCACGCGTCTGAGTAGGACCCAGATATTCACGTGGTAACTAGACAGGGAGAGAGAGAGAAGAGAAAGAGGACTAGATTCACGAGAGTAGTGTTGGCTTGGCGAATATGCATGTGATTCACGACAGCAGTCTGCATGGGCCGTCAAGTAATGCCATGCATTACAGCACACCTGTGTATCGCAAAAGGATCTCCCATAGGCTGTACCATATGGACGCTTGTCAATGGTCCCTATCCCATAGGCAGAGAGACTTGTCCGTGAGTCAATGTAGTGCCCGAAGACTAGATTCACATGATATATTGGCCGATTTTGCCGATGACCCATTTATGAGATTTATTACGTGGGTTGTACTCAGAAATTCGCAGGGGCACGCAGATGCGGAGGCACGCACCTATCAAGCCCTGCCCAGCCGCTCGATTGTCTCGCGATTCACGAAGTTGTTAGATCCCGCACGAGGGCACAGTAAGTTTTCACCGAAAAAGGCTACTCGCCCCGCTTTATAGATAAAGCAACTGCCGGGTACCACAACAAACAACCGCACCATATAGGTCCACATCACACGCGCAAAAAGGAGTACACAACATGCTGGGGACAACAGCGAACACACCCACTAAAGCACCAAAATAGTCTCAAGGAGGGTAAATGATCATGAGAAGCCTTGCCGCCACCTCCTTCTGCTTCTTGATTAGTTCATCGATGGCCAGCTTATCCCGTCGCTTGGAGAGAGGTTTCCATAGCTGCTAGAAGCCACATAGTTTGTAAATCGCGTCGGTAGCCCTGGATGGGAAAATGTGCTCAATAACAAGTTTGTTCCTATCACACCACAGGGTCCATGCCAAGGTCCCAAAATTCACCCACATCCATCTGCGAATCCGGCCCGAGCAACTCGACACTAATTGGTGCCACACATGGAACAAAGTGGGGTACCAACTATTGCCCCAAACTTCCCTAAAGCAGCTCCACAAGAACTGCGCGGACACACAGTAGAAGGGGATATGGTTCAGGTCCTCTGCCACCCCACAAAGTTGGCATTGACTATCCCCAGGCCCATTCCGGTTCCGAACTTGATCACCGGACGGCAGTCTTCCCCTAATGAGCTGCCAAAGAAAAACTTTTATCTTTGGAGGGAGTTTTGCCTTCCACAACTCTTTCAGTTCGTCTGGCTCCGCTCCTTCCGACAGCCGTTTGAATAATGACTTTGTAGTGAAAATGCCAGCAGGATCAAGCCGCTGCGATGTAGAGTCTAGCGCTGTCGAAAGGGTGGTATTTGCCACCAACAAGGACAGCTCCTGCCATTCATTGGCCTCATCTAGACCGAAAGATCGCTGAAGAACAGGCTGCATCCCGCATAAGCTGCCGCCGCAACCACCGTGATCGCTGGCTGGTCAGATATGGCGCATAGAGCAGGGAACAAGGCCTGCAAAGGGCACAGTCTGTTTTATGTTTCGGTCTTTGAAACTTACGATTTTTCATCCGAAACATGTGATTTTCTCGCTCGTTCTTACCAAGTTTCGTAGATAAAATTTTAAAACATTTTTTTTAGTGCTGTAGGCACAAAAAGAGTGATTGTATAGCTTGCTCGTACTAAGTTTCAAGATTTGAAACTTAACATTTATTTTTAAAAATCAAACATATTCAAAATTGATTTTATTTGAAAGCCCTCATCGCGAGAAACATGAATATATAAAAACAGAACTAAATTTGGACTTTTTTCAAACGATATAAAAGTTTAAAAAACAGAAGCCAAAAATAAAAGCACACCCGAGGGACTTGGTGCCCTGAGACCTGCATGCCACAAATCCTCGTCCATTTGTGAAGTTGGTAGAAAAATGTAGAACATGTAAAAAATTATTGTATATGTTTTACTACGTATTTTGATTGCTTTAATTTAAATTCATTAATAAGTAATTTCAGTTTCAATTCATAATATCAATTTTAGAACTATATATCAAACATGTTTCGTTGATGTACAGGTCATATGTGTGAGTCCCATTTAGTCAGGTCTGGTTCGTTCTTCATAGGGTTTTCCCCCGCCCTCCCTCCCTCCCTTGTCGTTCCTGCGAGCAACGGGGAGGCATCCCTAGCGCCGCCGGCCAGACGCCTCCCTTCCCCTCCTCCTCTCCCTCGTCGCCGGGGATTTCCTGCTCTCTCGCTTGGTGGGCGTGCGTGTTGGCTCCTTCGGCGAGCCTCTTAGGTGGAGGGTGGAGGCTGATCTGGTTCTTCAAGGCAGTGGGCGGGTGGCTAGTGGTGGCCTCGCGTAGATCTGAGTGGGAGGTCATGGCGGGGCGGCACGGGGGTGTGCCGTTTGGGGAGCCTGGCTGGAGAGACGGGGGTTACGACGGCCCTCTGGCCTCCTGTGCCGGCGCAGGGGTGCGCCGGGAATGGATGTGTTCCGCGCCTCCACCTCCCCCTTTCCCTGACCTGGTGCTTCCTGGCTCCGGATTTGACGTTGTTCGAGGCAGGCTGGTGGCTGGCGGCTTTGCCGTGGTCGAGTTCTGCCGATAGGCTTGAAGCCCACACCTTTGGGTGCTCTCGGTGGTGTCTGGTTGTAGAGTGGCGGCCTTGGTGGTGGGACCCACAATGCTCGTGGGCGAAGCTCGTGGCTCAGGGGCTGTCTGGTTTCCATGGCCATGTGGACACGTGTGGGGAGGTTGGGTTTTGACTGTTTCATGGCGTTGGTGTGGTTCATCTTGTGACCGAGGTGAGGCTTTGGCAGGTTCGACGTGTCTTCTTAATCATGTGCTAGATGCAACTACTGCTGAAGCTATATCAATTTTGAGAGGTTTGGAGTGCCTAGAGAGTTTGGGTTGCTGACCTTCGACAATTGAGTCTGATTGTGTCGAACTTGTCCAGTCTTGCACGGCTATAATTGAAATTTGGAGTCCATACACTGCAATCTTAGCAGAATTTTTTTTGGTGGCCAGAAGAATTGGTTCGACATCCTTCAAGCATTGTCCGCGGGAAGCTAATCAAGTGGCGCACAAACTAGCTCGGTCTACGTTTGATTCTAATTCTGTTATTTTCAGACATTTTTGCTTACTTGAAATATGTCAAAAAATGTAATGAACTTGCTCCAATTTAAATAAAAATCATACGGTTTGCATGAGAATCATTCAGTTTGTTCAAATTTCATTTTAAATGTATGCAGAAGTTGAGGTACACGGTTGGATTGCCGGCTCTCATAGCACTATCTGTAGACGTGTCCAGACACGTCCGCGAACGAATAACGTGCCTGTTTTAGGGGACCAAGTTGGAGGTGCCCTTAGTACGTTAAATACATCTACCTCGTTTACTTTTATCTGATTTGATACGATATACTAATACTTGTAGAGAGTGACACGTGGGCATCTTCTATATCTTAATAACTAGCCCCCACTAACTATTTCTCTCAACATGCAAGCATGCCACACCATCGCACAACATGAGTGAGAAAAGGCCCATCCCACTATCATATGTCTCTCAACATGCAAGCATGTCACTTCATCATGACATGCATGGAAAAAATACCCATCTCAACAATGCAAACATGCATGAGAATTTTCATTCTATTATGTTATATACATATTTAACAAACATTTTACAACTATATAGCAAGAAAAAATTATAAATTATAAGTATTTTTAGATTTAGCTTTTTATATTACTACTTCGAATGTTCATGTTTCATACGACGAATCACATTGAAATATGTTGCAATATATTCCCGCAACAACGTGTGGGGTATCATCTAGTATATGTAATGCTCGTATCTCAGCAGAGCGAGAGGTGGAATCCTATATCTTCTATATCTAAATAGCTAGCTCCCACTAACATATTTCTCTGATTATGCAAGCATGACACCTCATCAAGCAACATGCATTAAAAAGGCCCACCTGAACATTCATTGAGTAATAGGAAAAGGTTCGCATCAACATGCAAACATGCGTGATATATTTAATAAATAATTTACAAAAATACAGTAATCAAGCATAATAAACCATATGCATTTTTAGTTTTAGCTCTCATATTATTTCTTCGAATATTCTTATTTCCACAAAATCAATATCTTTGAAATATATTGCAAAATATTCCCACAACAACGTGCGGGGCATCATCTAGTATATCTAAATAGTTGATCCCCACTATCTCAATTCTATCAACATACACATATGCCACCTCACAACATATGCCATCTCATCACCCCAGTAATTCTTTCTCTTAACATGCATGAGAAATAGTATTTATATTCTCTCTCAACATGCACGCATCCCAACTCGTCACACATGTCACCTCATCAATCAGGCTAATTATATCTCTGTTAACATACATGAGAAATGCTACTTAACGTTTACATATATATATATTTGTAGCCATATAATACTCACATACAATATATTATATCTATTTAAATTTCCACTTAAATTTTTGTCAAAAAATCTTGCAACTAATCCCCGCAACAATGTGCAGGCTATCATCTAGTGTTACTATGTTGGAAGAGTAATAAATAGATTAAAGAGAAGGTTTTCCCTATCTTGGCTTAGAGATGAGGTATGGTTACATATTTTTGGAAACAGAGACATGCCACCCAGCACGTCGGCCAGCAACCTGCGCCCAACCCAATGCCCCGTAGCCTGCACCCGGACCCGTCTTGCAAGAGCACGTGTAGCCCGCTCTCATCATCCAGTAGCCTGCGCCCACCCCTTGGTCTTTGGGTTTGAGTTGGAGGTTGACGACCTTCTGTCCCCGGCCAACGGCCTTGAGGAAATATAGGAGTTGCACGACCCCTGCATGGAAGAGTGGGCACGCGAGCGCGTCGAATTAACCGACACCACCCACGGTAACACCAAACGTGTAGAGTCTTAGACCTGCGTCCCCGCCGCATGCCATTTTGTAGCCATGACTGAGGATGCCGCGGGCCGCGAAGTGGGCATGAGTTGATCAAAGCGGTGGAGGTGTTTGTCAGCCACATGGATGCCACCCACGTGTTTTTCGTCGGTGCCAAAGCAGAATGAAATCTAGCTAGCTATATATAGTTAGATATTTTAGTTTTAAACTTTCACATTTCACCTACATAAATATTACTCCGATATTTGATCTTATAAATTAATTACTTTCGTATAATATGTTTAAATTTATCCTGTAAACAACTTCGCACATAAGTACTTATTAAGAACCATCGGTGATTGTACAAATCACAGCACGCAGTTATGCAAGCCAGTTGTGTGCATGTATCGCACACAATGCGCCGAACTGAAATACCCCCTCCGTCTCATAATATAAGACACACTAGTGCCAAAAAAACGTCCTGCATTATGGGAGAGAGGGAGTATCAGTGACACGCCCAATCATTGCACTTGATTAGGTTCCCTGGACTGTGTGCTAAAATTCACACACAATTTGTTCCCCGGAATCATGTGGGATGTTGTCAAGTCATCGCACACGCTTCAGCCAACACGACAATGTGTATTGTATTTCACACGCTTCAACAAAGTCAATCGTGTGTGATGGGTCAGATATCGCACATGGTCCTTTTATTTGTACGCAATTCATATTTGAAATGGTGTGTGATATCTTTATCGCACACAGTTGCCTGCCTTTTTAAGGGCTTAATAGGACCTGCACCAATGGAAGTTTGATTTAGTACTGTTGAAAGCAGAGCTTCGGTCCTTGATGCGACCTAAAGCAGTTTAAGTGATACGTGTCCTGGTTTTCTACGGAATGTGATCCCTGCATGCTGTCACATCAAGCCTAGTCACCCATTGACATAGGCGGCATGCGGGAGCTCCCTGAGCATATGTTACACATGCACATGCTCTAACATGTTCATTAGGTATATTTCCTTTTAACCACATGGCAATTACACCCCTGGTGAATCCGATGGATGTGTACGTAAGTTACTGCGCTTGAACCGTGTGTATAAAAAAAATTGAATTGGAAGGATGTCAATCCTCTAATCAACGTTGTAGCCATGAGCATTTCAGTCCCGTGTTATTTCCAAAACAATGGCTTGGTCGTCATGCATGAAAACAACACCTAATAAAAAGGAACGGAGAGACTATAAATTTACTAGGACTAGGAGTATAGGATTTTTTTGAAACCCACATGTGAGAAATGGCGAGTCGATACAACGGGGCTTTAATTATAATCTAAAGCGGGGAGACCCTTTTTCGTTAGAAATGCCGAGTGGATGGATATAGATGAGAACGCATGCATACGCATCCGCTAGCTTCACGAGGAAATTTGTGTATAAATGTAACCCCACTAACCTGCCCCTCTTTGATAACCCAGCCACCTAGCAGTACCACCTCGATCAGCACACAACACAACGCAATATGCGTTCTGATCGCCACCTCCACCTCGGGACCTCGGCCCTCCTCCTCCTCCTCGGATGCAGCCAGAGCCCAGCAAGAAATCGGTGAGCTCCAACAAGTACAAATCTGATATGTACATCAATTGCGCCACGCGTAGGTGCGAGCATGTCTTGATGAACTCTTCCGCTATTGATTGATTCCTAAAGAGTACGTTACGTACGTACGTACATCTCTTGCATGCAGCTGATGAGTCGGAGTTCAGCTACGTCCGCGGGGCCAAGGATGGGCCGGAGAACTGGGGCAAGATCAAGTAGGAGTGGGCGACGTGCGGCACCGGGCGGATGCAGTCGCCCATCGACCTCTCCGACCGCCGTGCTTCCTGGGCGCCCCACCTCGGCTACCTCATCCAGGCCTACGCACCCGCCGAGGCCTCCATCGTCAACCGCGGCCACGACATCGCGGTGATGTTCCACGGCGACGCCGGGAGCTTGTGGATCAACGGCACACTTTACCACCTCAGTCAGGTGCACTGGCACTCCCCTAGCGAGCACCGCCTAAACGGCCTCCGGTACAGCCTGGAGCTCCACATGGTTCACCTCAGCGCCGAGAACAAAGCTGCCGTGATCGGCCTCCTCTACAAGATCGAGAGCCCGGACCATTTCCTGCACAAGGTACGTACGTCTCTCCAACTCCAGTTTTTTTTTTTTAAATCCGGGCACGGATTTGAACCAATCCGTTGCATGCAGCTAGAGCCTTACCTCCGAAGGATGGCAGACATGAAGGAGAAGGAGGAGAAGGTCATCAAGAGGGTACATGGGAGGCGAGGGGAGATGGCGAAGCCTACTACCGGTACATGGGCTCTCTCACCACGCCGCCGTGCGACGAGGGGGTGATCTGGACCGTCATCAAGAGGGTACCTACCTCGCTATGTTGTTAATGACTTTTACCGACAACATTTAGACCTTGAATGCTAACTTGCAAGAAATTAGATTACGCACCGGATTTACAAAGTTATGGTCCTCTTTCACTAACCGCATGATTTTCTCTATCAAATGTGATGGAATTTATAAAAATAAGTGCATGGTTTTGCAGGTTGCCACCGTCTCGAGTGACCAACTGAAGCTTCTTACCGACGCTGTCCATGACGTAATTAAGTTGTTCCATAAATTAATTTCTTCAATCTTTTTCAAGAAAGTGAAGTGCATATATTTGTTCGTTTGTACTGTGTGTAGGGCTTTGAGATGAACGCGAGGCCCCTTCAGAAGGTGAATGGCAGAGATATCAGCTTTTTCTGCCCTGATGATGACCATGAACGCTATTACGCTACTGCTGATCATTAATTAGCTCTATACTTGAGCCAACCTGACGGATTGACAGCATGTGTGTTAATGTAAGATAATATCATCACATACCCTCGTTTGACTAGCTTACAATTGTCGGCAAATGTTTGTTTCTAATGAAAACTATATATTTTGACATGTCCTCAGTTGTTGGCAACGGCGAAGAAGAGCGATGGCATGGAACACCGCAAACGATCGTGATTCTGCCACAAGCAGGATGTTTGTTGGCCTTGGCACGGTTCTTATAATTCCTTAATAAAGTCGAGGGCACAGACGTGTCGTTGTTGATATCTTCAATACTTGGATAATAAGAGTCCAATCTAGTATGCTATCTTTTTTTCTTTTCTTATTTGTGTCTTCTTTCCTTCTATTGCAATAAAAAGCGTGTCGATCACGGCATTGCCATTTTCTTGACAACATGTGCTAGATCATAGTTTTTTTTCCTGCAATCATTGCACATCAGATCCATCTATTTGTCATTTTATTATGTAGTGTCCTTGTCATCTTTAAGTCCAGTGTTTCGTTCTTTTCAGTTTTTATTTAAATTTATTTATTATTGTCCTTCAAGAAAGTGTGCTACAGATCTCTATTTATGCAAAAGGACCATCCATGGAGCATCTCCCATAGGTTATACCAGATGGGATGCAGGAGCATCTCCTGTACGACGTCGTCCCTATCCCACAGGCTGCGAGACATGTCCGTGCGTCAACGTAGGACAAGGAGATTCACATGGTTATACCACAGACAGAGAGAGCGCGCCAACAAAACTAGATTAATTCACGTGATATATTCGTGCATACCTTCACCGATTCTGCCCATGTCGCATTCATGAGATTTATTTCGCGGCTTGCACTTCAATATCAACCTGCTGATTTGCAGAGTTGGTAAGAAAATGCGGAGCAGAAAGAAAGAACCAGGTAGATGCACTCAGAATACTATCTACCATGCGGAGGGTCTTCGGCTATTTTCCTACCTACTCTGATGTCCCTTTCATGAGAACAAGGACACCAAATTTCATGACTTATTCAACTATTTTTTTGCGACAATACTTCCAATCTATTCATTTAAAATCATGTCAGTACAAGAAATACCGGACATAATAAAGTTAAAAAAAAACACCAGAGATAATAAGGATAATAAAAATTACCACCGGGTCCGTGGACCACCTATCGACTATAAGCACTGGAGCGAGCCGAAGGCGTGCCGCCGTCATCGCCCCTTCCTCACCGAAGCCGGGACAAACCTTGTTGTAGTATACAGTCGCGAAGTCGTTGTGCTAATGCCGCATAGGACCAGCGCACCAGAGCAGCAACCATATTCAACTTCTTCTGTCCGGCTTTATTTGGAAAGCTAGTTACTCCATCTCCCTAGGTGCATAGGACATCTAATAAAAATTTAGTATTCCAAATATATATGTCACCATGCGTGAAAGGAGCTCGTCATTTCCTGTGATCTTTAATTTTCATTTTTGATGCTGCTATTTTCATTGGCTAACGTATTAAATTGGATTTGCATGCTGCTCTTTAGGAATTATTGGAATGGAAACCAACATAGTGCTTGGTTCATCCCAATTTCCCAATCGTTCCAAATAGGAGTCATTGTTGCCATTGATTTTTAATTTAATATCCTCCATCCAATCTCCATGCACCTAGGTTGCGATTCAGCTCCTTAGATGCCCTATGCACCTGGACGGAGGGAGTACGTAGTAGAAGCAAGCTCATGCAAGAGTGGCTTCGCCTTGCTAGCAACTTGCACGTTTTGACTTATACTAGCCAGATGCCCACACATCAAGTTCTTGCTTCATCTATTCTAGTTTGACCAAATATTGTGGGACACACCAAATATTGCTTCATTGTCCCCGGTCTGAGTTTTCACACTGCAAAGTAGAACATACAAATTAGTACATGAGTAGACAAATGGTGCAGAGACCACGGTGCTCAAGTTTAAATTTATATTGTATATTGAATGTCTTAGCAATACTACAATATTAGTATTCCAGGTATGTATGTATGTATGTATGTATGTGTATATATATATATATATATGCATGTTGTTATTACCTTCATGCTCAAGTATTTGAACAAACAAGAATTTCCTACAAGCATTAGGCAACACCCATCACTGGAGCATTTTGGCATTGTGCAATATTGCCAGTCTCTGCCTTAAGGTTGTTGGATGCATAGTGTTTCACGTCCCTCTCCTGAAGTGCACCATCGATAGGATGAACGGGTATTACCTCAGATGCCTGCTTCTGACGCTTGTGTGTAAGGCTGGTTGTAATGCTAGTATCATAGCTAGTATCATACATGCCAACTAGACAATTCTGATGAGGTGTCATAGAATTAAATGAAGAAAGAGAGTGTTGAGTATCATATCATGATACCGTATCATAAGAAATGATATGCTACTATGTGTCATGCATGGCAATAAATAAAATACTACATGATACTATGCATTAGAGAGGTAGTATCCTACACTATTATCATATGCATGATACTACTCCCCATTACAATACCTGTGTGAGTTCTTCAGTGCGCATCATTTATTGTCGGCTTTGATTGTCCAAGTACTTGTCCAGTGCAGCAACTCTACTGAAGCAGTGGTTGTCTGGGAAGATATGGCAATCCTTTCCCTAAGCACCGGCTTGTGGCAAGTCGTTACTCAAGACGGGGGCATTTTAGCGACCCCAGCCCGTCCCAAGAGGAACATCTACCCGTCCCACCAGGGTGCATCGCCCGCCCAGTATGGCATGCAAGTCAAGAATGGACCAAATGAGTGCATTGTAACAAATATATCTATATATGTACTCTATACCAATATAAAAAGAAGATCTCCTAATCGGGGCCTTCCACGTCGGTTAGGAGTTCTGGAGCCCACACGTCCGCAGCCATGGGCCAATCCATCACACGTGCGACGCGGTCGCTCGGCAGGGTGCACCTTGGTTCGCTTGGTCAATGGCTCACCAACTGACAAGTCAACCATTTTTTACTTTGAATAACAGTGAGAGATAACTACCACTGCCTTATATATTAATCTGCTGGAAATAGGAGGATACAAACTTACATGGGCACAAGTGGTTGGTTGTCGAGCATACACCCAATCAGGGCTACGGGACAAATAAGGTAACAAGCTACTAACAAACAGTAAAAGAGCAAATAGTAAGAAAGCAAAGATTCAGAGAGTGTCCATAAAAGAGACCTACTACCGCTACATGGGCTCCCTCACCACGCCGCCGTGCGACGAGGGGGTCATCTAGACCGTCATCAAGAGGGTACTTACCTTGCTATGTTGTTATTTCCTCCGTTCCTAAATATAAATATTTTTAGATATTTCATTACGGACTACATACGGAGCAAAATGAATAAATCTATACTCTAAAATATGTCTATATACATTCGCATGTAGTCTTACTAAAATCTATAATAAGACTTATATTTAGGAATGGAGGGAGTAATGACTTTTATGGACCACATTTAGACCGTGAATGCTAAAGTTACAAAAAAAATAGCTTACGAACCGGATTTACGAAGTTATGGTCCTCTTCCTCACTCACCAAATGATTCTCTATCAAATGTGATGGAGTTTTTAAAAATAAGTACATGGTTTTGCAGGTTGCCACTGTGTCGAGTGACCAACTAATGCTTCTTACTGATGCTGTTCATGACATAATTAAGTTGTTCCATAAATTAATTTCTCCAATCTTTTCCAAGAAAGCAAAGGGCATATATGTGTTTGTTTGTACTGTCCGTAGGGCTTTGAGATGAACGTGAGACCGCTTCAGAAGGTGAATGGCAGAGATATCAACTTTTTCTGCCCTGATGATGACCATGAACGCTATTACGTTGCTGCTGATCATTAATTAGCTCTATACTTGAGCCAACCTGGCGGATTGACAGCATGTGTGTTAATGTAAGATAATATCATTACATACCTTCATTTGACTAGCTAGCTTACAATTGTCGGCAAATAAATGTTTCTAATGGACACTATATATTTTGACATGCCCTCAGTTGCTGGAAACCACAAAGAAGACCGATCGATTCCATAAAATTGCAATGATCGTGACTCTGCACCAAGCGGACATGTTTTTGGTCTTGGCACAGTGGTTAATTCCATAGTAAAGTCGTAGTCACAGACGTGTCGTTGTTGTTATCTTCAATATTTGGATAGCATGTGTTTAATCTAGTACGCTATCTTATTTGTGTTTTCTTCTTTATTTATATTTCAATAAAAAGCGCCTCAATCAAGGCTGGCTGTGCCATCTTGTTGCCAAGATGTGCTAGATCATGCATTTATTTCTTCAATCATTGCACATTAGATCCAATCCATCTTATAATGTTGTATCGTTCTCATCTTTAGCTACAGTTTTTTTCCCAGCTTTTATTTGAATTTATGCATTCTTCTTGTTCAAGAAAGTGATGGATTATGGATGGGCTTAGGCCCATATAAGACAATAATCCCTGGTTAATCTCTAAGGCCCATGCATGTGTACGGCAAGTGGTGGGAAGCGTGGGAAGTTTAGTACCATACTGCTACAGTAGGAAAAGTGAGACCTCTTTATAAGGGATGATCCATCACTTGCTATTGGGAGCTTGGTAATAGGAGCTGTACACGCGCGCTCCTCCTCCTCCGCCGCCCGCCTCGTCACGACGCGCACGCGCCGCGGGTTGCGGGTTGCGGGAATGAGCCGAGCCGAAAATTATTTTTGCCGGTCAGGGATGGTTAATTAATCTCAGATTAATTAATAAGTCGCTTACGAAAGTGCCACTGTCCGAAACGTTGGACTATGGGCTGTTCTCGGTCGTGGGCCTGAGCCCAGGCCCATCAACCTGATAGCCTATATAAGAAGGCTCTGGCTAGTGGAGTGAACCCTAACTCAGTTCACTCACTCCCTCTCGCACAACCCTAGCCGTCATCTACTGTTCCTCTCACTGTGCTGCATCCGGCGATCCCATCCCGACGACCGCGTGCACGGTTGGTCGGGAGAGCAGGTGCCTCCGGAACCCTGTCGTTCGAGATCCTGCCCGGGAGAACGGCAATAAGGTTTTTGGGGAGCGTCTCGACGCGACTGCTCCCGATCCGTCCCCGTCCCCGTCCTCCTCTGCTTCCACTACTTCCCCTGCATCGACTCCATGGCTGACGACGAAGCCGCCAAGAAGAAGGCCTCGTCCGATGCCGAGGCTGCCGCTGCCGCCGCCGCGTTGGCCTGGCCAACCAGAGGGTATGACTCGTTCATCCCCTATTTGCTCGTACATGTGCTGGCCGTATATATGTTGTTCATAGATGTTTCGGTTCTGTGTACTGTACATGCTCACATGCTTAGGTTTCGGTATGAGATGCATACCGTATTTGCCATGCTTATCATTTACTCGTGGATTAGATTAGTCAAAAAAGTGCTAATATTTTCAACAATCCAAAAACCTTATTTTAGGCACTTTTCGACTCATGGCTTTGCCGCTACTCTGAAACCGGAAAAGTTTACCGGCACGCATTTTAAGCGTTGGCAGACGAGGACTACCTTGTGGCTCACAGCAATGAACGTGTTCTGAGTTGGTGGTGTGTCTCCCACGGTAACGATTGCTTCTGAACAGGAGAATGCGTTTAGGGAGGGAACCACCATCTTTGTGGGAGCCGTTCTTACTGTGGTCGGAGACAAGCTAGTTGACGCATATCTCCATATGCGTGTTGCCAAGAATTTGTGGGATGCGCTCGAAGCTAAGTTCGGCGCAACCGATGCTGGAAGCGAGTTGTATGCTATGGAGCAGTTCCACGATTACAAAATGGTTGATAACGTTCTGTATTGGACAAGGCCCATGAGATACAATGCATCGCTAAGGAGCTGGAGCTCCTGAAGTGTGAGTTATCGGACAAGTTTGTCGCGGGTTGCATTGTTGCAAAACTCCCTCCTGGATGGAGGAACTTTGCTACTTCTCTCAAGCACTTGAGACGTGAATTCTCTGTTGAGGATGTCATTGGTCATCTAAGTGTTGAGCAGAACTCGAGAGCAAAGGACTCACACGTGAAAGGGGCAGAGGGTTCTTCTAGCGCCAATGTGGTGCAGAAGAATTCCCACAAGTTCAAGGGAAAGAACTTTGTCGAGCAGAATACTACCTTTAAGAAGAAGGGTAAGAAGAAAGACAAAAAGAGAGATGGCTGCTTTACTTGTGGTTCAGAGGAACATTGGGCAAACAAGTGACCAAACAAGTACAAGAAGCCAGGACAGGACGCCAAGTCTGTCAGTGTCACTCTGAGCAACAATGATGGGGCTCCTTAAAGTAAAAGAGAGATGGCTGCTTTACCGTACTTTCAGTTTGTCAGTCCACCAGTTGGTGGGTTGACACTGGGGCCAATATTCATGTGTGTGCTGATGTGTCTTTGTTTTCTTCTTACCAGGTCGCACGAGAATGTTTCGTCCTGATGAGGAACGGCTCGCATGCTTCTGTTCATGGTGTTGGCATGGTAGATCTGAAGTTTACTTCAGGAAAGATCGTGCAACTGAAGAACGTGCAGCATGTCCCTGCCATCAAGAAGAATCTTGTTAGTCGCTCCCTTCTATGTAAAGAAGGGTTTAAGTTAATATTTGAGTCCAACAAAGTAGTCGTATCTCGGTATGGACTATTTGTTGGAAAAGGATATTATTGTGGTGGTTTGTTCCGCCTTTCCCTGGAGGATTTCAGTAATAAAGTCGTGAACCAAATTCATTCTAATGTGAACGAATGTGAGGTTTAGCATTCACGTCTTTGTCACATAAATTTCGGTTGTATGACGCGGCTAGCTAAGATGAATCTAATCCCGAGTTTCACTTTAGCCAAAGGCTCTAAGTGACATGCGTGTGTGCAAGCAAAGCAACCTCGTAAGCCTCACAAGCCTGCGAAGGAGAGACACCTAGCACCACTAGAGCTCATTGTTGGGGAACGTTGCAAGGGAAACAAAAATTTTCCTACGCTCACCAAGATCCAATCTAGGAGATGACCATCTACGAGAGGACATATTGCATCTACATACCCTTATAGATCGCTAAGCGGAAGCGTTAAGAAACGCGGTTGATGTAGTCGAACGTCTTCACGATCCAATCACGATTCGTCCTGCGAACTCCGATCTAGTGCCGAACGGACGGCACCTCCGCGTTCAACACACGTACGGCTTGATGACGCCTTCACTTCCTCGATCCAGCGAGCGATGGTGAAGTAGTAGCTCGAGTCCTCCGACAGCACGATGGCATGGTGGCGGTTGTGGTGGAGAAATCTCAGTAGATCTTCGCTAAGCACTACGGAGAAGAAGATGGCTATGAGGGAGAGGAAGGGCAGCGCCGTGGCACGAATAGATCTGTATGGGTGCGGTTGCCCTCCCTCTACCTCTCTATATATAGGAGAAGGGAGGAGGGGGTGGCGCCCCTAGGGTTTCCCCTACGAGGGCGGCGGCCAGGGCAGATGGGATCTCCCCTAGGGAAACCCTAGGGTGACTTGCCCCCCAAGCCAGGTGGAGGCTTGCCTCCCAAGCCAGGAGGCGCCCCACCTTCCCTGGTCATGTGGGATGGGGTAAGAGGGGCGCTCAGCCCCTTAGTGGGCTGGTTTGCCACCTCCCCTTGGCCCATGAGACCCCCCAACACTTGCTGGGACCCCCCGAAACCCCTTTCGGTCATGCTGGTCATCACTCGGAACCCCGGAACAATTCCGGACTCCAATACCCTTCATCCAATATATCAATCTTCACCTCCGGACCAGTCCGGAGTTCGTCGTCATGTCCGTGATCAAATCCAGGACTCCGAACAACCTTCGGTAACCACCATAATGACTCAACTATACTTATATCGTCACCAAACGTTAAGTGTGTAGACCCTGCGGGTTCGAGAACTATGCAGACATGACCGAGACACCTCTACGGTCAGTAACCAATAGCTGGACCTGGATGCCCATAATGGTTCCTTCATATTCTATGAAGATCTTATCGGTCGAACCTCGATGTCAAGGATTCAGCTAATCCCGTATGTAGTTCCCTTTGTCTATCGGTATGTTACTTGCCCGAGAATCGAACGTCGGTTTCTCCATACCTAGTTCAATCTCGATACCGGCAAGTCTCTTTACTCGTTCCGTAATACAAGATCCCATGGCTAAACCATTAGTCACATTGCTTGCAAGCTTCTTGTGATGTTGTATTACTGAGTGGGCCCTGAGATACCTCTCCGTCAGACGGAGTGACAAATCCTAGTCTTGATCCATGCAAACTCAACAGACACCCTCGGAGATACCTGTAGAGCACCTTTATAGTCACCTAGTTACGTTGCGACGTTTGGTACACATAAGGCACTCCTCCGATGTCGGAGATTTGCATGATCTCATGGTCATAGGAACATATACTTGACATGCAGAGAACGATAGCAATGAACTTGACACGATCATATGCTACGTTTATAGTTTGGGTCTTGTCCATCACATCATTCTCCTAATGATGTGATCCCGTTATCAAATGACAACTCATGTCCATGGCTAGGAAACCATAGCCATCTTTGATCAACGAGCTAGTCCGATAGAGGCTTACTAGGGACATGTTGTTATCTATGTATCCACACATGTATCTGAGTTTCCGATCAATACAATTCTAGCATGGATAATAAACGATTATCATGAACAAGGAAATATGATAATAACCAATTTATTATTGCCTCTAGGGCATATTTCTAACAGTCTCCCACTTGCACTAGAGTCAATAATCTAGTTCACATCGCCATGTGATTAACACTCATAGTTCACATCGCCATGTGACTAACACCCAAAGAGTTTACTAGAATTAATAATCTAGTTCACATCACCATGTGATTAACACTCGATGAGTTCTGGGGGTTTGATCATGTTATGCTTGTGAGAGAGGTTTTAGTCAACGGGTCTGCAACATTGAGATCCGTATGTAGTTCGCAAATCTCTATGTCATATTGTAAATGAAAGATCATGGATGTCGCCTAGAGGGGGGGGGGGGTGAATAGGCGCTTTAAAATAATTACGGTTTAGGCTTGAACAAATGCGGAATAAACCTAGCGGTTAATTTGTCAAGCACAAAACCTACAACAACTAGGCTCACCTATGTGCACCAACAACTTATGCTAAGCAAGATAAACAACTAAGTGATAGCAAGATATATGACAAGAAACAATATGGCTATCACAAAGTAAAGTGCATAAGTAAAGGGCTCGGGTAAGAGATAACCGAAGCACGCGGAGACGACGATGTATCCCGAAGTTCACACCCTTGCGGATGCTAATCTCCGTTTGGAGCGGTGTGGAGGCACAATGCTCCCTAAGAAGCCACTAGGGCCACCGTAATCTCCTCACGCCCTCGCACAATGCAAGATGCCGTGATTCCACTAAGGGACCCTTGAGGGCGGTCACCGAACCCGTACAAATGGCAACCCTTGGGGGCGGTCACCGAACCCGTACACTTTGGCAACCCTTGGGGGCGGTCACCGGTACCCGTCAAATTGCTCGAGGCGATCTCCACAACCTAATTGGAGACCCCGACGCTTGCCCGGAGCTTTACACCACAATGATTGAGCTCCGAACAACACCAACCATCTAGGGCGCCAAGGCACCCAAGAGGAACAAGCTCTAGGGTGCCCAAACACCCAAGAGTAATAAGCTTCTCAAACTTCACTTCCACGTATCACCGTGGAGAACTCAAACCGATGCACCAAATGCAATGGCAAGGGCACATGGAGTGCCCAAGTCCTTCTCTCCCAAATCCCACCAAAGCAACTAATGCTAGGGAGGAAAATGAGAGGAAGACCGAAAGAAGAACACGAAGAACTCCAAGATCTAGATCCAAAGGGTTCCCCTCACTTAGAGGAGAAAGTGATTGGTGGAAACATGGATCTAGATCTCCTCTCTCTTTTCCCTCAAGAACTAGCAAGAATCATTGGAGGGATTGAGAGTTAGCAAGCTCTAAGAAGGTCAACAATGGGGGAAGAACACGAGCTAAAGAGATAAGGTCCATTGGGGAAGAAGACCCCCTTTTATAGGTGGGGAAAAATCCAACCGTTATCCTCACAGCCCGCACAGAGCGGTACTACCGCTCCAAGGAGCGGTACTACCGCTCGAGCGGTAGAAGCCAAATGAAACACTACTGCAACGGGGCAACAGGGCGGTAGTACTGCCGGAGCGGTACTACCGCCTGCCCTTGCGGTACTACCGCAAGGGTAGTATTCAACGGCCACACAGGTGCAGTAGCGGTACTACCGCTGGGGATAGCGGTACTACCGCGAAACCACGGATGTAAAAAATTACATCCGCGCCTACATCCGCTGAGGTTGGGACATGCGAAAATCCAACACGGTAGTACCGCTTGAAGGGAGCGGTACTATCGCGTAGGGGCGGGAGTAAAAAATTACTTCCGCGCCTACTTCCGTGCGCGCCAGCGTTCTGGGCTAGAGGCAGCGGTACTACCGCTCACGAGGAGCGGTACGACCGTTGGACCCTGCGGTACTACCGCTCCATTGAGCGGTACTACCGTAAGGCCCTGCGGTACTACTGCTCCCTTGAGCAGTACTACCGCATGCCACAGAAGCTATAGCACTTGGAAGCCTTCATCTCACAGCGAAAGACAACAGAAGGATACAATAAAACCAGAACTGCCATAACTTCTGCAAATGAGCTCCGAATTGAGCAAACTCAAGCTTGTTGGATAGAAGACAACGAGAGCTATCCAAACAACGACAGGGGAGGTATGCCTAGCTTACAGAGGAGTGAAATCTCCAACAGAGAAGAACCGACATAACCTCCAACATCGAAAACATCATAGAAGATGCAAGTGAACTCCGTTTTCGATGAAATCGAGCTTGTCATCAAGATGACCAAAAGCTCCAAATCTCACAAGGAGAAGAACCAAACAAGAACCAATAAAGATGATGCAAGGATGCAATGGTTTGAGCTCTCTACGAACGATACGATCAAGCTACTCATCGAGAGCCCCCCTTGATAGTACGGCTATCGATCCTATAACTCGGTCTCCCAACTACCACCATGAGACCGGTAAAAGAGAAAACCTATCAAGGGCAAACCTTTGCCTTGCACAAAGTCCACTTGAGCTAGATGATGACGATCTTGACTTCCTCAAGTTGGACCACCTTTCTTGATTGCGTTCGCTCGATGAAGACTAGTTGATTGCTCCCCCATACTCCACTATGGGTGAGCCACTCTTTGGCACATTTTCACAAGTCCATTGTCACCACAATGGACGGCAAGCTTCAAGCATGTGATCTCTTCGTGATGTTCCACTTGAACTTGCACACCGCAACCTAACCCCACAAAGAACTCTCACGAAGACCATGGGTTAGTACACAAAGCGTAATTGACAATGCTTACCATACCATGGGATCGCTTGGTCCCCCTCGGTACATCTTCTACGCTTTGTGTGTTGATCAACTTGATTCACTCTTTGACTTAGTCTTGATCAACCTCTCACATGACCAATCTTTAGGTAATTCCTTGAATAGCATCTTGGTCATCACAAACTCTCCTTGAAACCAACAAATGGACTCCAAGAAAAGCCTATGGACAAATCCTTAAAATATAACTCAAGGCAACCATTAGTCCATAGAGATTGTCATCAATTACCAAAACCAAACATGGGGGCACTGCATGTTCTTTCAGTAGATGCTGCTACCACGCTCCACTTGGAGCTATTCCAAATGCTTGCTCCACTATACGTATCTGGTTTGCTACTCAGAGTCATCTGGATAGGTGTTAAAGCTTGCATTGACGTAACCCTTTACGCCGAACTCTTTATCACCTCCATAACTGAGAAACATTTCATTATTCCTCAAAGGACAATTTTGACCGCTGTCCAGTGATCCACTCCTGGGTCACTTTTGTACCCCCTTGCCAGACACGTGGCAAGGCACGCCGTAGGTGTGGTACACGGCATAGGGGATGACCTTCGTCCTTTCTCTTCTTCTGCCGTGGTCGAGCTTTGAGTCTCACTCAACTTCACACCTTACCACTCAGGCAAGAACTCCTTCTTTGACTAATCCGTTTTGAACTCCTTCAAAATCATGTCAAGGTATGTGCTCTGTGAAAGTCTTATCAGGCGTCTTGATCTATCTTTATAGATCTTGTTGCCCAATATGTAAGCAGTTTTACCCAGGTGTTCCTTTGAAAAACTCCTTTCAAACAACCCTTTATGCTTTCCAGAAATTCTACATCATTTTCGATCAACAATATGTCATCCACATATACTTATCAAAAATGTGTAGTGCTCCCACTCACTTTCTTGTAAATACAAGTTTCTTGCAAACTTTGTATAAACCCAAAATCTTCGATCACCTCATCAAAGCGTATATTCCAACTCCGAGATGCTTGCTCCAGTCCATAGAAGGATCGCTGGAGCTTGCATATCTTTTAGCATCTTTAGGATCAACAAAACCTTCTGGTTGTATCACATACAACCTTTCCTCACAGAAACCGTTAAGGAAACTCTGTTTTGACATCCATCTGCCAGATTTCGTAATCAAAAAATGCAGCAACTGCTAACATAATTCTGACGGACTCAAGCATCGCTACGGGTGAGAAAGTCTCATCGTAGTCAACTCCTTGAACTTGTGAAAACCCCTCTGCCACAAGTCGAGCTTTACAGACGGTGACATTACCGTCTGCGTCCGACTTCTTCTTGAAGATCCATTTATTCTGAATGGCCTTTCGCCCTTCAGGTAATACTTCCAAAGTCCACACTTTGTTTTCATACATGGATCCCATCTCGGATTTCATGGCCTCTAACCATTTGTCGGAATCCAGGCCCACCATCGCTTCTCCATAGCTCGTAGGTTCATCGTTGTCCAATAACATGACCTCTACGAAAGGGTTACCGTACCACTCAGGAGTACGTATCCTTGTCGACCTACGAGGTTCGATAGTAACTTGATCTGAAACCTCATGATCACTATCATTAGCTTCCTCTTCAACCGTCGTAGGTGCCACAGAAACATCTTTCTGTGCTGTGCTACTTTCTGGTTGAAGTAAAGGTTCAACAACCTCATCAAGTTCTATCTTCCTCCCGCTCAATTCTTTCGAGAGAAAATCTTTCTCGAGAAAGGACCCGTTCTTAGCGACAAACACTTTGCCCTTGGATCTGAGATAGAAGGTATACCCAACCGTCTCTTTTGCGTATCCTATGAAGACACATTTGTCCGCTTTGGGTTCGAGCTTTTCCGGCTGAAGCCTTTTGACATAAGCATCGCAGCCCCAAACCTTAAGAAACGACAACTTAGGTTTCTTGCCAAACCACAGTTCATACGGTGTCATCTCCACGGACTTAGATGGTGCCCTATTTAAAGTGAATGTAGTTGTCTCTAATGCATAACCCCAAAACGATAGTGGCAGATCGGCAAGAGACATCATAGAACGCACCATATCTAATAAGGTATGATTACGACGTTCGGACACACCATTACGCTGTGGTGTTCCAGGTGGCGTCAACTGTGAAACAATTCCAGATTGTCTTGAGTGATTGCCAAACTCATAACTCAGATATTCTCCCCCTCAATCGGATCATAGGAATTTAATCTTCTTGTTACGATGATTCTCAACTTCACTCTGAAATTGCTTGAACTTTTCAAACGTTTCTGACTTATGCTTTATTAAGTAAATATACCCATATCCACTCAAATCATCGGTGAAGGTGAGGAAATAACGATATCCACTGCCCGCGTCAACACTCATCGGACTGCACACATCAGTATGTATGATTTCCAACAAGTCACTTGCCCGTTCCACTGTTCCAAAAAACGGGATTTTAGTCATCTTGCCAATGAGGCATGGTTCACATGTGTCAAGTGATTCAAAATCAAGTGACTCCAAAAGTCCATCAGCATGGAGTTTCTTCATGCGCTTTACACAAATATGACTTAAGCAGCAGTGCCACAAGTATGTGGTACTATCATTATTAACTTCGCATCTTTTGGCATCAATATTATGAACATGTGTATCACTTCGATCAAGATTTAATAAACCATTCACATTGGGTGCATGACCATAGAAGGTATTATTCATGTAAACAGAATAACCATTATTCTCTGACTTAAATGAATAACCGCATTACAATAAACACGATCTCATCATGTTCATGCTCAACGCCGACACCAAATTACATTTATCTTGGTTTAACACTAATCCCGAAGGTAGAGGGAGCGTGCGATGGTGATCACATCAACCTTGGAAACACTTCCAACAGACATCGTCACCTCGCCCTTAGCTAGTCTCCGTTTATTCCGCAACTTTTGTTTTGAGTTACCAATATTAGCAACTGAACCAGTATCTTATACCCAGGTGCTACTAGGAGTACTAGTAAGGTACACATCAATAACACGTATATCAAATATACTTTTGTTGAAGTTGCCAGCCTTCTTATCTATCAAGTATTTGGGGCAGTTCCGCTACCAGTGACCGTTCCCCTTACAATATAGGCACTTAGGCTCAGGTTTGGGTTCAACCTTGGGTTTCTTCACTGGAGAGGCAACTGGCTTGCCATTCATGAAGTTTCCCTTATTGTCCTTGCCTTTCTTGAAACCAGTGGTCTTGTTAGCCATCAACACTTGATGCTCCTTCTTGATTTCTTCCTTCGCGGCCTTAAGCACCTGCGAACAGCTCCGGGATCATCTCCATCCCTTGCATGTTATAGTTCATCACGAAGCTCTAGTAGCTTGGTGATAGTGACTGGAGAACTCTGCCAATCACTATCTTATCTGGAAGATTAACTCCCACTTGATTCAAGCGATTATAGCACCCAGACATTCTGAGCACACGCTCACTGGCTGAGCTATTCTCCTCCATCTTGTCGGCAAATAACTTGTCAGAGGTCTCATACCTCTCAACACGGGCATGAGCTTGAAATACCAATTTCAACTCTTGGAACATCTCATATGTTCCATGGCGTTCAAAATGCTTTGGAGCCCCGATTCTAAGCCGTAAAGCATGGCGCACTAAACTATCAAAGTAGTCATCAGGACGTGTCTGCCATATGTTCACAACATCCACAGACGACGTTAGAGGGGTTGGCGCACCGAGCGGTGCATCAAGGACATAAGCCTTCTGTGCAGCAGTGAGGACAATCCTTAGACTACGGCCCTAGTCCGCATAAATGCTTACAATATCTTTCAACTTAGTCTTTCTCCATGAACGTATTAAAACAGGGAGCTACAACACGAGCTATTGATCTACAACATAATTTGCAAACATTGGACTATTGTTGATGATAAATGAGTTCAATTAATCATATTACCTAAGAACTCCCACTCAAATCGACATCCCTCCGGTCGTCCGAGTGTAACATGATCCAAATTCACCAACCCAAGTCCGATCATCACGTGAGATGAGGTGGTTTAAATGGTGAACATCTCCATGTTGATCATATCTACTATATGACTCATGTTCGACCTTTCGGTCTCTTGTGTTTCGAGGCCATGTCTATATATGCTAGGCTCGTCAAGTTTAACCCAAGTGTTCCGCATGTGCAAAATTGGCTTGCACCCGTTCTATGTGGACGTAGAGTCTATAACACGCGATCATCACGTGGTGCTTCGAAACGACGAACTTTCGCAACGGTGCACACTTGGGGAGAACACAATTTTATCTTGAAATTTTAGTGAGGGATCACCTTATAATGCTACCGTCGTCCTAAGCAAAATAAGATGCATAAAAGGATTAACATCACATGCAAATCATAAGTGACATGATATGGCCATCAACTTGTGCTTTTGATCTCCATCTCCAAAGCACCGGCATGATCTCCATCGTCACTAGCATGACACCTTGATCTCCATCAATGTTTCGCCATCGGGGTTGTCACGCCAACCATGCTTTTACTACTATTGCTACCGCTTAGCGATAAAGTAAAGCATTTCATAGCGCTTAATGATGACACGCAGGTCATACAATAATTAAAGACAACCCTATGACTCCTGCCAGTTGCTGTATGCATCGACATGCAAGTCGATATAAACTATTACAAACATGATCATCTCATACATCAAATATATTTCATCATGTCTTTGGCCATATCATATCACAACATACCCTGCAAAAACAAGTTAGACGTCCTCTAATTGTTGTTGCATGTTTTACGTGGCTGCTATGGGTATCTAGCAAGAACGATTCTTACCTACACAAAGCCACAACGGTGATATGCAAGTTGCTATTTAACCTTCTACAAGGACCGCCTTTGTCGAATCCGATTCAACTAAGGTGGGAGAGACAGAAACCCGCCAGCCATCTTTATGCAATAAAGTCACATGTCTGTCGATGGAACCGGTCTCATGTACGTGAACATGTAAAGTTGGTCCGGGCCGCTTCATCCCACAATACCGCCGAATCAAGAAAAGACCAAGGAAGGAAGCAATCTGAATATCAACGCCCACAAACTCCTTTGTTTTCTACTCGTAAGGTCATCTACGCATAGACCTGTCTCTGACACCACTGTTGGGAACGTTGCAAGGGAAACAAAATTTTTGCTACACTCACCAAGATCCAATCTAAGAGATGACCATCTACGAGAGGAGAGATTGCATATACATACCCTTGTAGATCGCTAAGCGGAAGCGTTAAGAAACGCGGTTGATGTAGTCGAACGTCTTCGCGATCCAATCATGATCCGTCCCGCGAACTCCGATCTAGTGCTGAACGGACGGCACCTCCGCGTTCAACACATGTACGGCTTGATGACGCCTTCACCTCATTGATAAAGTGAGCGATGGTGAAGTAGTAGCTCAAGTCCTCCGACAGCACGACGGCGTGGTGGCGGTTGTGGTGGAGAAATCTCAGCAGAGCTTCGCTAAGCACTACGGAGAAGAAGATGGCTATGAGGGAGAGGAAGGGCAGCGTCGTGGCACGAATAGATCTGTATGGGTCTGGCTGCCCTCTCTCTACCTCTCTATATATAGGAGTAGGGAGGAGGGGGTGGCACCCCTATGGTTTCACCTAGGGGGGCGGCCGCCAGGGCAGATGGGATCTCCCCTAGGGAAACCCTAGGGTGACTTGCCCCCCAAGCCAGGTGGAGGCTTGCCTCCCAAGCCAGGAGGCGCCCAACCTTCCCTGGTCATGTGGGATGGGGTAAGAGGGGCGCTAAACCCCTTAGTGGGCTGGTTTGCCCCCTCCCCTTGGCCCATGAGGCCCCCAACACTTGCCGGGATCCCCCGAAACCCCTTTCGGTCATGCTGGTCATCACCCGGTACCCCCGGAACAATTCCGGACTCCAATACCCTTCATCCAATATATCAATCTTCTCCTCCGAACCATTCCGGAGTTCCTCATCATGTCCGTGATCACATCGGAGACTCCGAACAACCTTCAGTAAGCACCATAATGACTCAACTATACTTATATCGTCACCAAACGTTAAGTGTGTAGACCGTGCGGGTTCGAGAACTATGCAGACATGACCGAGACACCTCTACAGTCAATAACTAATAGCGGGACCTGGATGCCCATAATGGTTCCTACATATTCTACGAAGATCTCATCGGTCGAACCTCGATGTCAAGGATTCAGCTAATCCCGTATGTAGTTCCCTTTGTCTATCGGTATGTTACTTGCCCGAGATTCGATCGTCGGTATCTCCATACCTAGTTCAATCTCGTTACCGGCAAGTCTCTTTACTCGTTCCGTAATACAAGATCCCATGGCTAAACCATTAGTCAGATTGCTTGCAAGCTTCTTGTGATGTTGTATTACCGAGTGGGCCCTGAGATACCCCTCCGTCATACGGAGTGACAAATCCTAGTCTTGATCCATGCCAACTCAACAGACACCCTCGGAGATGACTGTAGAGCACCTTTATAGTCACCCAGTTACGTTGCGACGTCTGGTACACACAAGGCACTCCTCCGGTGTCAGAGAGTTGCATGATCTCATGGTCATAGGAACATATACTTGACATGCAGAAAACGATAGCAATGAACTTGACACGATCATATGCTACGTTTATAGTTTGGGTCTTATCCATCACATCATTCTCCTAATGATGTGATCCTGTTATCAAATGACAACTCATGTCCATGGCTAGGAAACCATAGCCATCTTTGATCAACGAGCTAGTCCGATAGAGGCTTACTAGGGACATGTTGTTGTCTATGTATCCACACATGTATCTGAGTTTCCGATCAATACAATTCTAGCATGGATAATAAACGATTATCATGAACATGGAAATATGATAATAACCAATTTATTATTGCCTCTAGGGCATATTTCCAACACTCATACATTCAGATCTCTGTGAGATGAATGGTGTGTTGACTAAAGGTGGAAAGAAATACTTCATGACTTTAATTTATGATTCCACTAGATTTTGTTATGTGTATCTGTTAAATACAAAGGATGAGGCTCTACGCTACTTTAAAATCTATAAGGCTGAAGTTGAGAACCAACTTGAGAAGAAAATAAAACGAGTACGGTCTGATCGTGGTGGAGAGTACTTTTTTAGTGAGTTCGATTTATTCTGTGCGGAACATGGTATTATTCATGAGAGGACGCCTCCCTATTCACCCCAGTCAAACGGGGTTGCCGAACGAAAAAACCGCACTCTAACAGATTTGGCTAACGCCATGTTAGATACATCGGGTTTATCCAAGGCATGGTGGGGGGCTGTATTGACATCATGTCATGCCCTGAATAAAGTTCCCGCGAAGGATAATGAGACTACTCCCTATGAGAAATGGGAAAAGAAAAGAACTACACTCTCTTACTTGCGCACTTGGGGCTGTTTGGCGAAAGTCAATGTGCCCATCCCCAAAAAGCGTAAGCTTGGTCCAAACTCCGTGGACTGCGCTAATTTGGGCTACGCTAAGAATAGCATTGGCTATAGATTTCTAGTAGTGAAATCCGAGGTACCTGACCAGAAGGTCGGTGCAATTATAGAGTCTAAGGATGCTACATTTTTTGAGGATATTTTCCCCATGAGAGATATGCAAAGCACTTCTAGACTGGAATCTGATGAGACTCCTGAACCTGCCATTCCGATGGAATATTATGAACACAAAAGTGATGAAAGTTCATCAGAGGATGACGAGGAAGCTCCTATTAGGAGCAAGTGACAAAGGACTGCAAAGTCTTTTGGTGATGATTTCCTCATGTACCTCGTGGATGATGACACTCCCAGTTCCATTTCAGAAGCCTATGCATCTCCGGATACTGACTACTGGAAGGATGCTGTCCATAGCGAGATGGATTCCATCATGGCTAACAAAACATGGGAGATCACTGATCGTCCTTATGGTTGCCAACCATTGGGATGTAAGTGGGTGTTCAAAAGGAAGCTTAGGCCCGATGGTACTGTTGAGAAGTACAAGGCTAGGCTTGTGGCCAAGGGTTATACCCAGAAAGAAGAAGAGGATTTCTTCGACACTTACTCACTTGTGGCTAGACTGAAAACCATTCGAGTGTTACTCGCTTTGGCAGCCTCGCATGGTCTTCTCGTTCATCAGATGGGCTTTAAGACGCCTTTCCTTAATGGATAGCTTGACGAGGAAAATTACATGCAATAGCCAGATGGCTTTGTAGTAAATGGTCAGGGAAGAAAGGTGTGCAAGCTAGAGAAATCTTTGTATGGCCTGAAACAAGCGCCTAGGCAATGGCATGAGAAGTTTAATACAACTTTGACATCTGTTGGCTTTGTTGTTAAGGAAGCTGACAAATGTGTATACTATCGCTATGGTGGAGGCGAAGGAGTAATATTGTGTCTGTATGTCGATGACATACTGATATTTGGGACCCACCTCAAAGTCAATGAGGAGGTCAAGGCTTTTTATCTCATAACTTTGAGATGAAAGACCTGGGCATGGCTGGTGTTATCTTGAACATCAAGCTACTGAGAGACACTGAGGGTGGAATTACACTTTTGCAATCCCACTACGTTGAGAAGATTCTGAGCCGTTTTGGATATTCAGACTGCAAAAGTTCGAAGGCACGGCTATAGATCAATTGAGATATTCTCAAGTGGTTGGTTCACTGATGTACCTAGCTTGTGCTACTCGTCTTGACATCTCATTTGCTGTGTGCAAACTAAGCCGGTTTGTTTCCAATCCGGGAGATGTGCATTGGCATGCTGTTGAGCGAGTGATGCGCTATTTGCAAGGTACTGTGAACTACGGGATTCACTATTCTGGGTACCCGACGGTACTTGAGGGGTATAGTGATTCTAATTGGATATCTGATGCTAATGAGATGAAAGCCACAAGTGGATATGTCTTCACACTTGGTGGTGGTGCTGTTTCCTGGAAGTCTTGCAAGCAGACGATTGCTACTTCTTGAGCTTGCGTTGGTTGTTCCCTTGAAGAGGAAAGGGTGATGCAGCAAAGTAGAGATAAGTATTTCCCTCAGTTTGAGAACCAAGGTATCAATCCAGTAGGAGACAACGCACAAATCACCTAGCACCTGCACAAACAATCAAACAACTTGCACCCAACGCGAGAAAGGGGTTGTCAATCCCTTCACGGTTACTTGCAAAAGTGAGATCTGATAGAGATAGATGATAATAAACAAATGATAAAGTAAATATTTTTGGTATTTTTGGTTTATAGATCGGAAAGTAAAAGATTGCAAAATAGTAGATAGGAAACTTATATGATGGAAAATAGACCCGGGGGCCATAGGTTTCACTAGAGGCTTCTCTCAAGATAGCAAATAATACGGTGGGTGAACAAATTACTGTCGAGCAATTGATAGAAAAGCGCAAAGTGATGACGACATCTAAAGCAATGATTATGAAATATAGGCATCACGTCCGTGTCAAGTAGACCGAAATGATTCTGCATCTACTACTGTTACTCCACACATCGACCGACTCCTGCCTGCATCTAGAGTATTAAGTTCATGAAGAATAGAGTAACGCATTAAGTAAGATGACATGATGTAGAGGAATAAACTCAAGCAATATGATATAAACCCCACCTTTTTATCCTCGATGGGAACAATACAATACGTGCCTTGCTACCCCTATTGTCACTGGGAAAGGACACCGCAAGATTGAACCCAAAGCTAAGCACTTCTCCCATTGCAACAAAAACTAATCTAGTTGGCCAAACCAAACCGATAGTTCGAAGAAAATTATAAAGATATCAAATCATGCATATAAGAATTCGGAGAAGATTCAAATAATATTCATAGATAAGCTGATCATAAATCCACAATTCATCGGATCTCGACAAACACACCGCAAAAGAATATTACATTGGATAGATCTCCAAGAACATCAAGGAGAACATGGTACTAAGAATCAAAGAGATAGAAGAAGCCATCTTGCTACTAGCTATGGACCCGTAGGTCTGAGGTAAACTACTCATGCTTCATCGGAAGTGCAATAGGGTTGATGTAGAAGCCCTCAGTGATCGAATCCCCCTCCGGCAGGGTGCCGGAAAAGGCCCCTAGATGGGATCTCACGGGTACAGAAGGTTGCGGCAGTGGAAAAGTCTTTTCGTGGATGCTTCTGGTGGTTTGGGAACATATGTGAATATATAGGCGAAAGAATTAGGTCAGGGAAGTCACGGGGGCCCCACAAGGCAGGGGGCGCGCCTACCCCCCTGGGCACGCCCTCCACCCTTGTGGCCGCCTCGTGGCTCCTCCGACTTCATCTCCAAGTCTCCTGGGTGTCTTCTGGTCCAAGAAAAATCATCGCGAAGGTTTTATTCCGTTTGGACTCCATTTGGTATTCCTTTTCCACAAAGCTAAAAAACAAGGAAAAAACAGAAACTGGCACTGGGCTCTAGGTTAATAGGTTAGTCCCAAAAATAATATAAAATAACATATTAATGCATATAAAACATCCAAAACAAATAATATAATAGCATGGAATAATCAAAAATTATAGATACGTTGGAGACGTCTCAAGCATCCCCAAGCTTAATTCCTGCTCGTCCTCGAGCAGGTAAATGATAAAAACAGAATTTTTGATGTGGAATGCTACCTAACATATTTATCCATGTAATTTTTCTTTATTGTGGCATGAATGTTCAGATCCATAAGATTCAAAACAAAAGTTTAATATTGACATAAACACAATAATACTTCAAGCATACTAACAAGGTAATTATGTCTTCTCAAAATAACATGGCCAAAGAAAGCTTATCCCTACAAAATCATATAGTCTGGCTATGCTCCATCTTCATCACACAAAATATTTAAATCATGCACAACCCCGATGACAAGCCAAGCAATTGTTTCATACTTTTGATGTTCTCAAACTTTTTCAACTTTCACGCAATACATGAGCGTGAGCCATGGACATAGCACTATAGGTGGAATAGAATATGGTGGTTGTGGAGAAGACAAAAAGAAGCAGATAGTCTCACATCAACTAGGCGTATCAATGGGCTATGGAGATGCCCATCAATAGATATCAATGTGAGTGAGTAGGGATTGCCATGCAACGGATGCACTAGAGCTATAAGTTTATGAAAGCTCAAAAAGAAACTAAGTGGGTGTGCATCCAACTCGCTTGCTCACGAAGCCCTAGGGCAATTTGAGGAAGCCCATCATTGGAATATACAAGCCAAGTTCTATAATGAAAAATTCCCACTAGTATATGAAAGTGTCAACATACACTAGTAGAAAAAGGCCCATTTGTCTCGGTTCCTGAGGCCCATTAGCCCCGGTTCTGGAACCGGGACTAAAGGGTCGGGACTAAAACCCAAAACCTTTAGTCCCGGTTCGCTTACGAACCGGGACAGAAGGGTCTCCACGTGGCCGCTGCGGGGAGACCAGGCAGGAGGGCCTTTAGTCCCGGTTGGTAACACAAACCGGGACCAAAAGGCATCCACGCGTCTGCATTTGGCAGTAGCTGGGGTTTTTGTTTTTTTTGAAGGGGGGGTTTAGGGGGTTTTGGAGGGTTAATTTAGGGGTTTCATATTGTGTTAGCTAGCTAATAGAGAGAAGTGTCCTCTCTTTCTCCGTGCTTGGTCGACGCTAGTTTCTATACGTATAGAGAGAACTCGACACGCTAGCTAGTAAGAAGATGAAGGAACCATTAAGTACACAAGATCGTCATGAACATATACACAGAGAAGTGATCGACCTCTCTTTCTCTGAGAGATTGGTCGACCAACAAGTTTTCGTATATCTATCTGATGCTACTAGCTACATATATACAATATAAGATCTCTTACAATCCCTAACATCTAAAAATGTCAAATTCCACATGGTATTCTCCGGCTTTATTTATGACGTGGTCAAGAAAGAATCCCGCCAATTCCTCTTGAATTGCTCGTATGCGATCATGTGGTAGGAGTTCATCCCGCATCTGCCACATCTAATTTGAAGAAGGGGGTCCATACATATATATGAATGAAACTCAACACAAATGATGGTAATAAAATAAAATTGTGAATATTATTGCCTACGCACTTCATATTGTTTGTCAGAGTAGCCCCACTCAGAGGTCGAGTGGTGGATGAACTCACAAACATAGTATCCACAAAAATCATTCCCGGCTTCCTGCCACAAGCTCTTTACGAGAAATAGAGTTCAGTCAAACTGATAATCAAGCATTAAAAATGGTATTGATGAAACTAGAATCAATGGTAGATGCGCGGAGCTAGCTAGTCGTACTTACTTTGGGGTGTCTAAATCGCAGCTCCCACGGCAGTGCTGGAACCATTCCGATGAACTCTTTCCAAACCCTGCGAGACAAAGAAAATAATTACTTGATATCAGGAAATGAACAAAGTTGCCGATATGGTGCGATAATGATCGATTGAACTTACTTCTGGAGCATTTCAGTCATGTCCGCATACTCCTGGGGATCTTTTCATCTCGAGTCTAAGACGGTTACTACTCCCCGCTCAAGCTTAATCTCCAGCAGAATAAAGTGGAAGCTGCGCACGCATGCATAACTCATCAATTACATTACTATAACCTCGAGTAGGGAAACCGAATATGCACAAGACAGTAACACTCACTTGAAGTTGTAAGGAAAGAGTATTGTATCTTTGTTTTGATTTTTAAGCAACGATTGTAGCAAGTTGTCCTCGGTTTCTTCGACATTCTTTTTAACCGTCCATTCATGTATGACATTTGGGTTAATGAACCCAATGTCATAGATTTGTGCATTTCTGCATTCGACGATCTTCAATCTGCATAATATAGTGAGGATAATTATATATACATGCAATGAAAGAGCTGAGCTATATATAGAGACTTAATTACAGAAGTAGTACTTACAGACAGTAGCAAGTCACGAGTGTTTTGTCGAGGGCCTTTTGATTGTATAACTGGAATAACTCGTCAAATTCAACAGACAACTGATCCATTCCAACGAGGTCGTGCTCATCTTTAATTCTCAGCGTCAAAGTATCCCTCCCAGACTCGCTGCAGGTTTTCATGTACCATTGATGGAATCTTCGCATCATCATTGTTAGAGGAGGATGATCAGGTTTGACGAGATGCTGCCCGTACTGGTATCTGAATTCGTCCACCTCTAACATATCAAACACTACATCATCGCCCAGGTAATCTGCAAGATTGGTACCGGGCACCATCACCGGATGATGAGCGACGAGATGGCTAGAAGCCTTAAGCGGGGGGCACGATTGGTTCGCCTGTTCGCCGAGCTGGTGAATTTTTTTCCCACTTCTTCGTTCTGCTAACCTTACATCACTGCAAGTACTTCCCGACCGCTCCACTTCCAGATATGTCCTTTCAATAATGCGCTCATAGTTGGATTGCGACGGAGGTGGTGGTGGTCGCTTCAGGGCATCGATAGTGTGCTTCGCTTTCACTGGATCTATCGTTTCCTTCGGAGGTGGAGGTTTCCTTGCAAAAAAGTCCCTCACTTGGGCACGACAGATGTCCTCGTTTTCCTTCTCGGTCACCTCGTATGGTAACTTTTCCAGAGGCTTGAGAGATGGACCGTATTTGAATTGCCTCCCGCCTCTGGCTGTACTGCTAGCCGCCAGAGCGGCGGCGTCTCTCTTTCGTCGTTGCTTACGAGGCGGAGAAGGAGGCGGAGTGCTCCGACGCGCCGGAGGAGCCGCAGTGGCGGTGTCTATCTTCCGCCATTGCTGACGAGATGGAGGAGGAGGTGGAGTGCTTCGACGCGCCGGAGGAGGCGAAGGAGTGCCCTCACACGCCGGATTAGCCGTAGAAGGAGGCGGAGTGCCCTGATCACTCATCGGAGGAGGAGGAGAAGGAGGAGGTGGCGGAGTGCCCTGACTCGCTGAGGAGGATGAGGAGGAGGCGGAGTGCCCTGATCACTCGCCGGAAGAGGAGGAGGAGGAGGAGGCGAAGGGGGTATATCGACCCCCCCTCATGTCGAAGTTATCGAGGAGGGGGTATATCGACAACGACATACATACATGGAAAGCTCGTGAGTCATTTCTCTCGGCCTCACTTTGTTGTTGTGAACTCCACCATTTCTCTAAAAAAATTCTCTATGCAAATTTCTCTAAAAAAATCTCTTTGGTCAACTTTGATAATAACCTATATATGCAAATATCTCTAACTTTGACAGTACCCACAACCCATTCCGACGATTTTTTTCTAAAAATGCACATATGAACATATACAAAGAAATACATAGATAAAACTTTTCTAAAAATGTAACTTTTGCATATATGAATATATACAGAGAGCATACATACATTTTTATAAAAATGTAAAAAAAATCATAATATGAACAAAAAAATTATATGAACAAAAAAAGCATACATCATCTATCATCAACATCATCTAACAATCATATGAAAATAAAATGTATATGAACAAGATGCTAGGGGAGGAGGACAGGGAGGAAAAGGGGGCCGGCCGGACCGTAGCGCGGGGCAGCGCGGACCGTCGGCGAGGGCTCTGGGCAGGGGCGCGGTGACGGCGTCGGGGGAAGGGGCGCAGCGACGACGTCGGGCGCGTCGGTGAGGGCTCGGGGCAGGGGCCGGCGCGGTGACAGCGTCGGGGGCAGGGGCGCGGCGATGAGGGCTCGGGGCAGGGGCGCGGCGACGATGTCGAGGGCGGCGACGACGACGCCAACGATGGGGCAGGGGCGACTACGGCGTCGGGGGCAGCGACGACGACGACGGGGCAGGGGCAGCCTGGCGGCGTCGTCGGAGCGATCGAAGAACTGGATGGAAATTTTCACAAGTGCTGCTTATATAGACGAAGCATTGGTCCAGGTTCGTGGCATCAATCGGGACCAATGCCCCCCTTTGGTCCCGGTTCGTGCCACCAACCGGGACCAAAGGTCTCTTTTCGTCAGCCCAAAGGGCGGGAAACAGAGACCTTTGGTCCCGGTTGGTGGCACCAACCGGGACCAAAGGGGGCATTGGTCCCGGTTGGTGCCACGAACAGGGACCATAGGGCGGCATTGGTCCCGGTTCGTGCCACCAACGGGGACCAATAGCCTTGCACAACGGCTTGGCGGTGGGAGTTTAGTCCCACCTCGCTAGTTGGGAGCGCCCCGCACCTGTTTCTAAGCTCCGCTGCCTCTTCCATCTCAAACTCCTTTGAACTGTAGGCCTATGGGCCTAATATAACACTACTATGCCTGTGGGCCTACTGGGCCCGCCGAGGGCCTGCATCCTGGCCCAACATGCTAGTTGGGTTTCTAGTCGTATGCAGGCCGTGGTGGCCCTGTAGGCGGCATTTTTTTAATTTTTTTTCTGTACTTTTTTTTGTTTTATGCTTTACTTAATTTTTTAGAGTTTTCGAGAGATTCATTTTTCTTTAGCTAATTTTTAGGTTATTTTAAATGTCTGTTTTAATCAAAAACAGATTTTGTTATTTTAGTTTGCTATTAAAGTTTCTAACAATTTTTTTTTATGAAAATTCTTTTTGCTATTAATGTTTTGAACAAAAAATACTTTGATAATTTAAGTTGCATAAATTTTATAAAAATTTAGTTTCAAAAATACTAGAGGTTTATAAAATCTTTTTAGTTGATTCCTTTTGCTATTAGAGTTATAAAAGCTTTTTAGTAGATTATTTTTGCTATTGAAGAGTATTACAGTTTTGTTTTAGTTGATCATAACAGAATATTTTAATTGATTATTTTTAGTTCATTCTTATTGCTATTAGAGTTTCATAAAAGTTTTCTAGTTCATTCTTTTTGCTATTAGTTCATTATTTGAGCTAAATGACCCTGAAATAGAAAAGCACTTCAAATGAACAGTTAAAAGGTTGAACCTTGGCATGGTATCATCATTTCACCCACATAGCATGTGCTAAAAAGTTGAGAGGGTGACGGCAAAAGCTGGATGCACTTCGTGTACAAAATGGACAATCTCTTTCGAAGTATCAGGGTCTCGGACGAAAACTTATCTGTTACAAAGGGATTTCATTTTTTTGAACTTATTTGAACTCCAGAATTTTTGTGTGTTCAAAATGCACCATTCAAAGCCACATCATCAATTTTCAACCCTTTCTGACTTCATTTGGTATTTTTCATGCATTTACTGATTTTTTTGAGCTAAATGACCTTGAAATTGAAAAGCACAACAAATGAACTCTGAAAAGGTTGAAAGTTGGCATGGTATCGTCATTTCACCCACATAGCATGTGCTAAAAAGTTGAGAGGGTTACGGCAAAAATAGGATGCACTTCGTGTACAAAACGGACAATCTCTTTCGAATTATCAGGGTTTCGGACGGAAAGTCATCTGTTACAAAAGGCATTTCATTTCTTCACATGTAACTGCAGTGATATTCTAGATCAAAGGCATCATCATAATAGTTGTGGAGAGAAAGTCCTCACTTTTTCTTCGCTTGTGTCCTTTGCTTATTGCGCCGTAACCATGGATAATCTTCATCGTTTAACAGGGTGCTTGGGTCAGCCTTCACTTTGAAGGGAGGAATTTCATGAAACTTTTCATAATCTTCAGACATGTCTGTCTTGCCCTCTAATCCCACGATGTCTCTTTTTCCTGAAAGAAATATGTGGCGCTTTGGCTCATCATATGATGTATTCGCTTCCTTATCTTTTCTTTTTCTCGGTTTGGTAGACATGTCCTTCACGTAGAAAACCTGCGCCACATCATTGGCTAGGACGAATGGTTCGTCTGTGTACCCAAGATTGTTCATATCCACTGTTGTCATTCCGTATTGTGGGTCTACCTGTACCCCGCCTCCTGATAGATTGACCCATTTGCACTGAAACAAAGGGACCTTAAAATCATGTCCATAGTCAAGTTCCCATATGTCCACTATGTAACCATAATATGTGTCCTTTCCCCTCTTGGTTGCTACATCAAAGCGAACACCGCTGTTTTGGTTGGTGCCCTTTTGATCTTGGGCGATCGTGTAAAATGTATTCCCATTTATCTCGTACCCTTTGTAAGTCAATACAGTCGAAGATGGTCCCCTGGCCAACGAGTACAGCTCATCAGAAACAGCGTTGTCACCCATGAGACTTGTTTGCAACCAACTGCCGAAAGTCCTGATGTGTTCACATGTAATCCAGTCGTCACACTGCTCCGGGTGTTTGGAGCGTAGAATGTTGTTGTGTTCATCGACATACGGGGTCACCAAGGTAGAATTCTGTAGAACTGTGTAGTGTGCTTGAGACCAAGAATGCCCGTCCCTACATATTATTGAGTCTGCTCCTAGCGTGCCTTTTCTAGTCAGTCTCCCCTCATACCGCGATTGAGGGAGACCAATCTTCTTAAGGTCAGGAATGAAGTCAACACAAAACCCAATGACATCCTCTGTTTGATGGCCCATGGAGATGCTTCCTTCTGGCCTAGCGCGGTTACGGACATATTTCTTTAGGACTCCCATGAACCTCTTAAAGGGGAACATATTGTGTAGAAATACAGGGCCCAGAACAACAATCTCGTCGACTAGATGAACTAGGACGTGCGTCATGATATTGAAGAAGGATGGTGGGAACACCAGCTCGAAATTGACAAGACATTGCGCCAGATCAATCCTTAACCTTGGTAGGATTTCTGGATCGATCACCTTCTGAGAGATTGCTTTGAGGAATGCACATAACTTCACAATGGCTAATCGAACGTTTTCCGGTAGAAGCCCCCTCAATGCAATCGGAAGTAGTTGCGTCATAATCACATGGCAGTCATGAGACTTTAGGTTCTGGAACTTTTTCTCTGCCATATTTATTATTCCCTTTATATTCGATGAGAAGCCAGACGGGACCTTCATACTAAGCAGTCATTCAAAGAAGATTTCCTTCTCTTCTTTGGTAAGAGCGTAGCTGGCAGGACCTTCATACTGCTTTGGAGGCATGGCGTCTTTTTTGTGCACACATTGCTGGTCCTCCCGTGCCTCCGGTGTATCTTTTGTCTTCCCATACACTCCCAAGAAGCCTAGCAGGTTCACACAAAGATTCTTCGTCACGTGCATCACGTCGATTGAAGAGCGGACCTGTAGGTCTTTCCAGTAGGGTAGGTCCCAAAATATAGATTTCTTCTTCCACATGGGTGCGCGTCCCTCAGCGTCATTCGGAACAGATAGTCCGCTGGGACCCTTTCCAAAGATTACTTGTAAATCATTGACCATAGCAAGTATGTGATCACCGGTACGGATGGCGGGCTTCTTCCGGTGATCTGCCTCGCCTTTGAAATGCTTGCCTTTCTTTCGACATTGATGGTTGGTCGGAAGAAATCGACGATGCCCCAGGTACACATTCTTCCTGCATTTGTCCAGGTATATACTTTCGGTGTCATCTAAACAGTGCGTGCATGCGTGGTATCCCTTGTTTGTCTGTCCTGAAAGGTTACTGAGAGCAGGCCAATCATTGATGGTTACAAACATCAACGCATGCAGGTCAAATTCCTGCTGTTTGTGCTCATCCTACACACGTACACTGTTTCCATTCCGCAGCTGTAAAAGTTCTTCAACTAATGGCCTTAGGTACACATTAATGTCATTACCGGGTTGCTTAGGGCCTTGGATGAGAACTGGCATCATAATGAACTTCCGCTTTATGCACAGCCAAGGAGGAAGGTTATAGATACATAGAGTCACGGGCCAGGTGTTGTGATTGCTGCTCTGCTCCCCAAAAGGATTAATGCCATCCGTGCTTAAACCAAACCATATGTTCCTTGCGTCACCTGCAAAGTCCTCCCAGTACTTTCTCTCGATTTTTCTCCACTGCGACCCGTCAGCGGGTGCTCTCAACTTCCCGTCTTTCTTACGGTCCTCTCTGTGCCATCGCATCAACTTGGCATGCTCTTTGTTTCTGAACAGACGTTTCAACCGTGGTATTATAGGAGCATACCACATCACCTTGGCAGGAACCCTTTTCCTGGGGCGCTCTCCGTCAACATCACCAGGGTCATCTCGTCTGATCTTATACTGCAATGCACCGCATACCGGGCATGCGTTCAAATCCTCGTACGCACCGCGGTAGAGGATGCAGTCATTAGGGCATGCATGTATCTTCTGCACCTCCAATCCTAGAGGGCATACAACCTTCTTTGCTGCGTACGTACTGTCGGGCAATTCGTTATCCTTTGGAAGCTTCTTCTTCAATATTTTCAGTAGCTTCTCAAATCCTTTGTCAGGTACACCATACTCTGCCTTCCAGTGCAGCAATTCCAGTGTGGTACCGAGCTTTGTGTTGCCATATTTGCAATTGGGGTACAACCCTTTTTTGTGATCCTCTAACATGCGATCGAACTTCAGCTTCTCCTTTTCACTTTCGCACTGTCTCTTTGCATCAACAATGACCCTGCGAAGATCATCATCGGGCACATCGTCTGGTTCCTCTTGATCTTCAGCTTCCCCCGTTGCAGCATCATCGTATTCAGGGGGCACATAGTTGTCATCATCCTCTTCTTCTTCTCTGTCTTCCATCATAACCCCTCTTTCTCCGTGCTTGGTCCAAACATTATAGTGTGGCATGAAACCCTTATATAGCTGGTGGGTGTGAAGGGTTTTCGAATCAGAGTAAGACTTCGTATTCCAACATATAGGGCATGGACAACACATAAAACCATTCTGCTCGCTTGGCTCAGCCACTTGGAGAAAATTATGCACACCCTTAATGTACTCGGAGGTGCGTCTGTCACCGTACATCCATTGCCGGTTCATCTGCGTGCATTATATATAATTAAGTGTGTCAAAAACCATTATAGAACATCAAGAATACAGAAGTGACCAAATTAATTAATAGAAGTTCATCATCACATTAAAACCAAAGTACATACATAGTTCTCATTGAACAACATATAGCTCTCTAGAGCATCTAATTAAACCATACATTGAAACTATCTAAAACATTTCAATGCAACAACAAATGCGATCATAATCGCAACTAAGGTAACAATTGATCCAACGGCATAATGATACCAAGCCTCGGTATGAATGGCATATTTTCTATACTTTCTAATCTTCAAGTGCATTGCATCCATCTTGATCTTGTGATCATCGACGACATCCGGAACATGCAACTCCAATATCATCTTCTCCTCCTCAATTTTTATAATATTTCCTTCAAGTAATTATTTTCTTCTTCAACTAAATTTAACCTCTCGACAATAGGGTCGGTTGGAATTTCCGGTTCACATACCTCCTAGATAAAAAAAATCTATGTCACGTTGGTCGGCATAATTATCATAAACACTAAATGAACCAAATAGTTATAAAAGATAATATATACCACATCCGAATCAAAGACATGACGAGGGCCGACGGAGGCGGATACCAAAACATCGCACTATACAATTACAAACAATAATAAAAGTAAAAAAATTACACATGTATCTATCTAAATCATACAAGTAAGAACTTTTTTCTTTTACAAAGAAGATAAGACCAAGAGGCTCACCACGGTGGTGCCGGCGACGTGATCGGCGCGGGTGATCGACGACGGTGAGGACGGGGGCGGGACAGGACGGACCGCCAAACCTAGACAAATCTTGAGGAAAATGGAGCTTGGACAAGGAGCTTCGAGAGGACAAAGCTTAAGTGTGGCTCGGGCATTTCATCGAACACCTCATGTGCATAGGAGGTGAGCTAGAGCACCACAAAGCTCTCCCACGGCCGGCCAAAAAAACAGAGCACTCCACTGCTCTGCTTGCGGGCAAGGGGGTATATATAGGCATCTCATTGGTCCCGGTTCATGGCCGGAACTGGGACTAAAGGACCCCCTTTCGTCCCGGTTCCATCCACGAACCAGGACCAATGGTTGTGGGCCAGGAGCGAGGCCCATTGGTCCCGGTTCTTGTCTGGAACTGGGAACAAAGGGTCCAGACGAACCGGGACCAATGCACCACGATGCCCGGCCGGCCCCCTGGCCTCACGAACCGGGACTGATGACCCCTTTGGTCCCGGTTCGTGAGTGAACCGGGATTAATGGGCTGAGCCAGCCTGGACCAAAGCCCCGTTTTCTACTAGTGATAGGAGACTCTCTATCATGAAGATCATGGTGCTACTTTGAAGCACAAGTGTGGTAAGAGGATAGTCACATTGCCCCTTCTCTCTTTTCTCTCATTTTTTTTGGGGGGCCTTCTATTTTTTTGTCCTCTTTTTTTCGTCCGGAGTCTCATCCCGACTTGTGGGGAAATCATAGTCTCCATCATCCTTTCTTCACATGGGACAGTGCTCTAATAATGAAGATCATCACACTTTTATTTACTTACAACTCAAGAATTAGAACTCGATACTATGAACAAAATATGACTCTATATGAATGCCTCCGGTGGTGTACCGGGATGTGCAATGAATCAAGAGTGACATGTATGAAAGAATTATGAAAGGTGGCTTTGCCACAAATACGATGTAAACTACATGATCATGCAAAGCAATATGACAATGATGAAGCGTGTCAGAATAAACGGAACGGTGGAAAGTTGCATGGCAATATATCTCGGAATGGCTATGGAAATGCCATAATAGGTAGGTATGGTGGTTGTTTTGAGGAAGGTATATGGTGGGTGTATGGTAACGGCGAAAGATGCGTGGCACTAGAGAGGCTAGCAATGGTCCATGGACTCAACATTAGTCATAAAGAACTCACATACTTATTGCAAAAATCTATTAGTTATCAACACGAAGTACTACGCGCATGCTCCTAGGGGGATAGATTGGTAGGAAAAGACCATCGCTCGTCCCTGACCGTCAGTCATAAGGAAGACAATCAATAAATAAATCATGCTCCGACTTCATCACATAACGGTTCACCATACGTGCATGCTACAGGAATCACAAACTTTAACACAAGTATTTCTACAATCCACAATTACTTACTAGCATGACTCTAATATCACCATCTTTATATCTCAAAACAATCATAAGGAATCAAACTTCTCATAGTATTCAATGCACTTTATATGAAAGTTTTTATTATATCCCTCTTGGATGTCTATCATATTAGGACTAAATTTATAACCAAAGAAAATTACCATGCTATTTAGAGACTCTCAAAATAATATAAGTGAAGCATGAGAGTTCAATAATTTATATAAAATAAAGCCACCGCCGTGCTCTAAAAAGATATAAGTGAAGCACTAGCGCAAAATTGTCTAGCTCAAAAGATATAAGTGAAGCACATAGAGTATTTTAATAAATCACGATTCATGCGTGCCCCTCTCAAAAGGTGTGTACAGAAAGGATGATTGTGGCAAACTAAAAAGCAAAGACTCAAATCATAGAAGACGCTCCAAGCAAAACACATATCATGTGGTGAATAAAAATATAGCCTCAAGTAAAGTTAACGATAGACGAAGACGAAAGAGGGGATGCCTTCCGGGGCATCCTCAAGCTTAGGCTCTTGGTTGTCCTTGAATATTACCTTGGGGTGCCTTGGGCATCCCCAAGCTTAGGCTCTTTCCACTCCTTATTCCATAGTCCATTAAATCCTTACCCAAAACTTGAAAACTTCACAGCACAAAACTCAACAGAAAATCTCATAAGCTCCGTTAGTATAAGTAAATAAATCACCACTTTTGGTACTGTTGTGAACTCATTATTTATTTATATTGGTGTAATATCTACTGTTTTCCAACTTTTCCAAGATTCATACCCCCCGATACTACCCATAGATTCATCAAAATAAGCAAACAACACATAGAAAACAGAATCTGTCAAAAACAGAACAGTCTGTAGCAATCAGAGAACTTCGAATACTTATGTAACTCCAAAAATTCTGAAAAATTAGGGCAACCTGGGAAATTTGTATATCAATATTGTTAAAAAATAATCAGATCAAAATCGCGCTTATGTTAAAAATGAGAATTATTTTCCTGGGTGCAAAAGTTTCTGTTTTTCAGCAAGATCAAATCAACTATCACCGTAAGCTATCCCAAAGCTCTTACTTGGCACAAACACTAATTAAAACACAAAACCACATCTAACCAGAGGCTAGATGAATTATTCAAAGCAAAACAGGAGCAAAAAGTAAAGAACAAAAATAAAATTGGGTTGCCTCCCAACAAGCGCTATTGTTTAACGCCCCTAGCTAGGCATAAAAACACGAATAGATCTAGGTATTGTCATCTTTGGTACGCAAATTTTCAATTGCACACTTATAATCCTAAGGAGATTCTTTGGTTTTATCAATGATCAAGCTCCTAGGCAAGAAATCAAGATATTCACTCGTGGCAATTGGTTCCTTAATAATATCGAAAAAATTAGGGTGAACACTTACTGTTTTGAGATCTTCATTTTATTTACTAGAAGATTCACCCTTATTCTTAGGAACGTAAGTAAACTTGGCAAACTTAGTAGGAGGAAGATTTTGAGTAGTTTTAACGGAGGAAAAAGCGGAACCCAAGTTGGTAATAATACCTTCTAGCTTGCCAATTCTAGTAGATTCTTGATCTATCTTTTCATTAACTATGGGTTCCTTTTCTCTAAGATTCTTTAAAGTAACGCCTACCTTAGATCCATATTGAGTAATCTGATTATGAATATTTTTATCCAAATTTTCAATCAACTCTATGGTAGCAATTTTATTCTCAATAATATCAAGCCTTTGCATCACATGTTCTAAGGTTAAAACAGTTCCATTAATCAAAAGAGGTGGCGGGCCTAACAAATCTATCATAGCATTGTAAGAATCAAAAGTATGGCTCCCCAAGATATTCGCACCGGTAATGGTATCTAGAACATATCTATTCCAAGGAGTAATGCCCACATAAAAATGGCGAAGAAGAACAGCAGTAGATTGCTTTCGAGTAGATCTATTCTGAGCATTACAAATTCTATACCAAAGTATCTTTTAAATTTTCTCCCTCCCTTTGCTTAAAATTGAGGACCTCATTATCGGGAGTGCTAACAATGATGGGAGGACTAGCCATGAAAGCAAGACACACGAGAAAACGCAAACGAAAAGACGAACGGAAGTGGGGTGAAGAAAAAGGCAAATCTTTTCAAAAATCATTTTAGAAGTGGGGGAGAGGAAAACGAGAGGCGAATGGCGAATAATGTAATGCAAGAGATGATAGTTTTATGATGGGTACTTGGTATGTCTTGACTTGGCGTAGATCTCCCGGCAATGGCGCCAGAAATTCTTCCTGCTACTTCTTGAGCTTGCGTTTGTTTTTCCCTTGAAGAGGAAAGGGTGATGCAGCAAAGTAGAGATAAGTATTTCCCTCAGTTTGAGAACCAAGGTATCAATCCAGTAGGAGACAACGCACAAATCACCTAGCACCTGCACAAACAATCAAACAACTTGCACCCAACGCGATAAAGGGGTTGTCAATCCCTTCACGGTTACTTGCAAAAGTGAGATATGATAGAGATAGATGATAATAAACAAACAATAAAGTAAATATTTTTGGTATTTTTGGTTTATAGATCGGAAAGTAAAAGATTGCACAATAGTAGATCGGAAACTTATATGATGGAAAATAGACCCGGGGGCCATAGGTTTCACTAGAGGCTTCTCTCAAGATAGCAAATAATATGGTGGGTGAACAAATTACTGTCGAGCAATTGATAGAAAAGCGCAAAGTTATGACGATATATAAGGCAATGGTTATGAAATATAGGCATCACGTCCGTGTCAAGTAGACCGAAATGATTCTGCATCTACTACTATTACTCCACACATCGACCGACTCCTGCCTGTATCTAGAGTATTAAGTTCATGAAGAACAGAGTAACGCATTAAGAAAGATGAGATGATTTAGAGGAATAAACTCAAGCAATATGATATAAACCCCATCTTTTTATCCTCGATTGCAACAATACAATACGTGCCTTGCTGCCCCTACTGTCACTAGGAAAGGACACCGCAAGATTGAACCCAAAGCTAAGCACTTCTCCCATTGCAAGAAAAACCAATCTAGTTGACCAAACCAAACCGATAGTTCGAAGAGAATTACAAAGATATCAAATCATGCATATAAGAATTCAGAGAAGATTCAAATAATATTCATAGATAAGCTGATCATAAATCCACAATTCATCAGATCGGGACAAACACACCGCAAAAGAATATTACATCGGATAGATCTCCAAGAACATCAAGGAGAACATGGTACTGAGAATCAAAGAGAGAGAAGAAGCCATCTAGCTACTAGCTATGGACCCGTAGGTCTGAGGTAAACTACTCACGCTTCATCGGAAGGGCAATAGGGTTGATGTAGAAGCCCCCCATGATCGAATCCCCCTCCGGCAGGGTGCCAGAAAAGGTCCCTAGATGGGATCTCACTGGTACAGAAGGTTGCAGCGGTGGAAAAGTCTTTTCGTGGATGCTTCTGGTGGTTTGGGAACATATGTGAATATATAGGAGAAAGAATTAGTTCAGGGAAGTCACGGGGGGCCCACAAGGCAGGGGGGCGCGCCCTACCCCCTGGGCGCACCCTCCACCCTTGTGGCCGCCTCGTGGCTCCTCCGACTTCATCTCCAAGTCTCCTGGGTGTCTTCTGGTCCAAGAAAAATCATCGTGAAGGTTTTATTCCGTTTGGACTCCGTTTGGTATTCCTTTTCCACGAAGCTAAAAAACAAGGAAAAAACAGAAACTGGCACTGGGCTCTAGGTTAATAGGTTAGTCCCAAAAATAATATAAAATAGCATATTAATGCATATAAACATCCAAAACAGATAATATAATAGCATGGAACAATAAAAAATTATAGATACGTTGGGGACGTATCAACGATCCTTACAAGATCGACTATAGAAGCAGAACTCACAGCATTAGACACATCATGCGTCGAAGCAGAATGGCTTCGAGAGCTTTTGATGGATTTGCCGGTGGTTGATAAACCAGTCCCGGCTATCCTTATGAACTGTGACAATCAAACGGTGATTGCCAAGGCTAAGAGTTCAAAGGACAACATGAAATCCACAAAGTACATAAGAAGAAGATTAAAATCTGTCAGAAAATCAAGAAACTCCGGAGTGATAGCGTTGGATTATATCCAGACGGCTAAGAATCTGGCAGACACTTTTACGAAAGGGCTATCACGGATTGTGATATAAAATGCATCGAGGGAGATTGGTATGAGACCCACGTAAATTGTCATGGGGGTAACCCAACCTATGTGATTGGAGATCCCGTGAATTAGGACCTGGGAAAACAATCCAGCGGTCAACTGAGGAGAGTATCCTTAATTAACCCACTCCGTTGAAGATGCATAATACTCTCAATTCTGTAAGGCAGGCTGACTTTTGTCTTAATGTGTTCCAAAGCTTATGTAAGCAAGATGCTAACCTACAGAGCATTCTTTGGAGGAACACTGTAACACCCCCGGTGATTAGCAACAGTAATCACTTTTGATAATGACATGTCAGCGAGGTTAACACTGCATAATCATCATTAGCATCATATTGCATTTCAACTCCTAAGTCAAATTCAAATTTAAATGAAAGTGAAATATGAAAGTTGTCCAACATAAAAACTAAAATGTTCGATAAATAACAAATATTGCAGAGGCTAGTCTAAAATTGAAACTAACAAATAATAAAATAATTAGGTGGCACTAACATAATTAAAACAGTGAGGATTAATGCATATTATTTATTATAAAAATTATGTGAACTCAAGTTGACTCCAAACCAATTTTTGGTAGTGGTGGATAATACCTAGTATTTGTTGGAGCAGTTGTTATGTTTTACAAAAACCATTAGGAGGCCTGACTATTTACAAAACTGAGAAAGGAGAATAAAGAAAAAGATAAAAGAAAAACGAAACAGAAAAAGAAGAAAAAGGACCCCCCTCCCCCCCGGCCCAACTGGGCCCCAGCCCAGCCGGCCGGCCCAACTCCCGGCCCACCCCGCGCCTACTTGGCCTCCCCCTGGAGACCCCGAACCCTAATCCCCTCCCCACCCCCTCGCTCACTTCCCCCCCCACCCGATCCAGAACCGGATCGGGCTAGCCCCGCGCTCGCCCCCGATCGCCCCGAGCCGCGCGCTCGCCTCGCCCTCGCTCGACGCGCCGACCGCGCGCTCGCCCTCGACGCCGCTGGACCGCGCCGCTGCCCGGAGCCCGCGCCACCTCGCCGGTCTGCCTCCTCCGACGCCGTCGCCTCTCCGCCACGCCTCGCCGGACCCCGTCGCCGTCCCCCTCGAGCTCGAGCCCACTGCCCCGTGCCCTACTGCTCGCGGTGAGCTCCGGCCCCGTCGCCCCCCCTCTCCCCTCGCTCGCGCGCGCCTCGCAACGCCTCTGCCACCCCGGCCACTCCTCCCGCCGGCTTGCGCAGCCCCGCACCCGCGCGCGCGCGCCTGCCGTTCCTCCCGCTCGCCCCTGCTGCTGTTGCCGCGCCGCGCATCGGCCGAGCCCCGTCGCCAGCGCCTCGCCCACGCCCGCTCCGGCCCCTGCCTCGCCTCCGCGCGCCCTGCACCACGCGCCGCCGCCCGCTGCCGCTCCGGCCACCGCGCTGCGCCGCCCGCCTCCGGCCGCCGCCCCGCCTCCGGCCCTGCTTGCGCTCGCCTGCGCCCGCGCCCGGTGCCCAGCAGCCCGTTGACGACCTTCCCCTCTTGCCAGAGCAACCAGGCAAGCCCCCCCCTTGAGCATCCAGATATCGCCCATTCTATTCTCCTGCTTGCATTAGATTTTGCTACTGTTAATGTATGCTCCTATTCTGATGCATAGCCTGCTGTTGTAACCTGTTCATTGCTACCTTACCTGCCTATGATAAACTGTTTAGTATAGGTTGGTGATGAACCATCAGTGACCCCACCACCTTATCCTTGATGCCCCTGCTTGATCATCGACGACTCGATCAATGTGATCGTCGACCAGAGACCGACACCTCACTTCACACCCCCCTTAGTTGTACAACTCTGCGTAGTAACTATCGAGTGCCGAGGGTGATACCTCGTAACGCACTCCTGATGAATACTCTGCAGTGTAGCTGTTCGGTCGTGGTCATCGAGGGTGATTCCTCCTTCTCCAGTTCCGACACGACTCTGTCGTGCAACCCTCAGTGTGAACCTCGAGGGTGATACCTCATACGTTCGCCCTGATGATTTCGTAGAGTGGAATCCGCCGAGGGTGATTCCTCGGGTTTCTCCCTTGATGTTATGACCACACGATTACTTGACCTCTGTTACAGGCGGGCCCACCCTGGTGGGTACCCGCTGGGGATCTATGATTTCGGGTGTGCCGGAAGGGCACTCGAGTGTGACATTGTGGCGGAGCATCAGAGACTCTGATTGTCTCCGCTTGATACTAATTGAGCCTATTGGATTTGGGTGTGTGATCTGAGTGGGTCGACGTGCCCTATACGCACTACCACCACGCGGGATAATGGTTATGGGACCCTCTGCGAAGTACGTTTCTCCGAAAGCTCGTCTGACGTCACGATTCACCGTGCGGGCTGATTGTCGGGATTGGGCTGGATACTTCACTGACGAGTTCAGTGTCGCGCCTGCACCCCGGCCAGTCTCGCAACGCGCAGGGTGCCCAGGGCGATGGCCCGAGACCTCTGGGTGCATAGGTTAGTCCGGCGTGCTGACCTCTCTGCCGAGCCTAGGTAGAGCGCTGCTTTGTGTTGATCTTCCGAGGACTGGCATTACTCGGCAAGTGTGTCCGGCCAGACTTGATCGAGCGTGTTGGGTAACAGTAGTGCACCCCTGCAGGGATGAATCTTCTATCGATAGCCGGTCCTACGGTAAAGGACGCTCAGTTTGTGTATCCCGATCTACTACTTAAACTGGATACTTGTTACTTAATTGAAGCTTAGGGATCGCTTTCTCGCTTGGGAGTCGAGGAAGGATCTTTAAGCTGTACTTCAACATGTTTGCTAAATAAAATGCTATTCTACTCTCTTCTACTGCTGCAAGATGATGGCCTTGTGAAGATGTTTGAAGATGCTAGTCTTCGATAGGACTAGGCCTTCTCTCTATTCTGGCATTTCTGCAGCCCAGTCCAAATATACAGCCTTTCTCCATTGATAATGTTGCATATGTAGTATAGATCCTTGCTTGCTGAGTACTTCGGATGAGTACTCACGGTTGCTTTACTTTCTCTTTTCCCCATATACCCCACATTGATGATACATCAGAAGATGGAGTCCTGGAGCTAGATGCCACCACCGGAGCTTACTACCAGGAGGGTCCAGAGGGTACTTACTACTGGATCGAGCCAGATGACCAGGAGTAGGATCGGAGGCTCCCAGGCAGGAGGCCAACGCCTTTCGATCTAGTGTTGCTGTTTGTGCTAGCCTTCTTAAGGCAAAACTTGTCTAACTATGTCTGTACTCAGATAATATTTGTATGACTGACTTATTTATTCGGATCTTCAGATCCCTGGTCTGTAATATTGTGGACCTCCGTTTAAATTGTGTTAGAGTTGTGTTGTGATATCTTCCCGTGAGTCCCTGTGCTTGGTCGTACACGTTTGCGTGTATGATTAGTGTACGATTGAGTCGGGGGCGCCACAAGTTGGTATCAGAGCCGACTGCCTGTAGGAAGCCCCCTTCCAATTCCTTGGCTGAAGTTGAGTCTAGAAACCGAAAAACTAATTTACTAACTTGGCTGTGTGGCTTACGGGCCCACGTCGCCAACTGGGTGGTATTAGGATCTTTTATTCCTCGTCTATACTCTGGGACTCTGATCTCTCTTCTACTCGGGTTAAATAAATTTTACTAACGCCGACACTTAGGATCTCGTAAATCCCGTCTACCCGGAGAGCTGGATATCTGTGCGATTTCCCTGTCATTGATCTGATTAGTCTGATAATCATTTTCCTTTCCATTGTTTTGTTTAACCTTTCTCTCCGAGTTGTGTTAAACTTCTCATTGTCATTTGACAAATCTGAATTTCCTCTGTTTCAGATGGACCATTTGTTTCCACCACGTCCTACGACACAGCTTGTGCTTCGCACTTGGGCTCGTAATGCCCCTGGGTTTCCAGCTGTCCTGATCGCTCTCATGACCATACTTGGCTACCGTTGGTATCCTGAGTACTTGGTTTATGAGGTTTACCACGAGTTCAACCAGGAACAGTACTATGCTGATGTTCGGATTTATGATCAGCAGAACAACTCAGACACCAAGCTACACCTTTTTCACGGATTAGGCGTGACGATTGAGATGGCAGTCCATGATGCCGCCTACTCTGCTGTCGTACGTCTCCGAGGAGAGCACAATGCTAACTTGGATGATACTGTGTTTCGGTACATTCCGTATGCACCTGCTGGAGATGCTACTGGATACTACACAGCTATCTGTGCCCCGTACGAGTCTCGACGCTACGACCCGCAGGTTCTGATTCAGTGCACTCAGGCTCTGGATCGCACTGTTCGGGCTCTTGCCGTCGAGCTGTTCGCCACTCGAGCACGCTACTACGAGGCTATGACACAGTTGCTACCAGCTGTTCGTGCAGGGATACATCCGGAGTATATTCTTTACCCACGCAGGACCGAGATGCCGCCAGGTATTGATTGGCCTGCTGTGGGAGGTCACACGCCTGCACGTGGACCTCTTCTTACAGTTCGAGACCGGGTTCTGCATCAGAGTGCACATGGAGCACAGGATCCTTCCACGACGAATATTCGTCGTCAGCACTTGCAGTTACCCCGTTTCAGTGGTTTTCTCCGACGCTGATGTAGCCTTTGCTATGTCACGTTGTGTACTTCCTTACCGCGTGCCTGCGCGCCGCCTAGTGTCTCTAGTTTTTCAATTTGCGCCGTTATGCTGCCCGATTTTAACCGACCGTGTATGGATCTGTATGTCTTAATCGACTACTATTATGTATCTGATACACTGCTTAAAGAATTGTCGTGTTACATCATGTTTGTCACTAAACGCTCGCAATTGCTTTTACTAAACTACCCCCTGTTGGTACTTAGCAGGATGGTTAGACCAGGTGGTCGTGGTCGTGCCCCTGAACGCCCACCACCGCCAGACTATATGGCGGCTATGATGCAACAGTTTGAGCTTAACCGTCAGTTCATGGTTGGAATCATGGCTCAGTTTCCGCATCAGAACAACCAGAACCAGAACCCAGCTTCAATAACTTTGACAGAGTTTATGCGACTCAACCCAACGCAGTTCCGCAATTCTGACAAGCCCCTGGATGCCGATGACTGGCTCCGCGACATCACTCACGAGATGGAGTCAGCTAATGTCGCCCCTGCCAACTACGTCAACTTCGCGGCCTTTTTTTTAAAGGGCCCCGCTGCTCAATGGTGGGACACACACAAGCGTACTCTGCCTGTTGAAACAGTCATCACCTGGTATGAATTCCAGGCTGCTTTCCGTACACGTTAAATCCCTCAGGCAATTATGGAACGCATGAAGACCCAGTTCCGTAACCTCACTCAGGGCAATAAGACCGTTGAAGCTTATCAGCGGGAATTTCTAGACCTCTCCCGCTATGCTGAAGAAGACATCGCCACAGATGCACGCAGACAAGAGAAGTTCCGTAATGGACTACACCCTGACCTCAAGCTTGCACTAGCAGCTCAAGACTTCAATGACTTTTCAACTCGGACGAACAAGGCTATTTTTGTTGAGACCGCTCACATGGAATACAAGGACTTGCAGAAGCGCTATCGTGATGCTGGCTCATCTTCGGGCTCAGCATCGAAGCGTCGAGTTTGGATTCCCAACAATGCATTCCGTTCCAATACCTCTGCGCCAAAGAACAACTATGCTTCACCACGTCTGCCTCCTCCACCACCGAGGCAGCCTAAAACTCAAGCTATTCAAAACAATGCTCCTCTTCGTCCTGAAGATGGTCTATGCTTCAAGTGCCGCAAACCAGGACACCAGGCTAAAGACTGCCGCCAGAATCAGAATCAGTTAGCCTTTCCCCGTACTGGCCGTGGCAATGGTCGTGGCAACAACCAGACCCGCAACTATAATACTGGGTCTGCTGCACATGGTCGTGGACACGCCTACAACATTGACATTGAAGAAGTCCAGGATCAACCTGCTACTGTGATGGGTACCCTTCTTGTTAACTCAGTACCTGCTTCTGTTTTATTTGATTCAGGAGCATCACATTCGTTCATCTCTGGAAAATTTGCATTGATGCATGGCATTCGATATGAGAAAATGCATACTCCGTTAGTCATTAAAACTCCCGAAGGTCACTGTCATGCTGACGTAATAGCACCTGACGTTACCGTCGAAATTAAAGGATTGGAATTCCTTGCCTCGCCCATCGTCCTGAAGTCTTCCACCATAGACCTTATACTTGGAATGGATTGGTTGAAAGCTCACATTGCTTCGATCAATTGTGCCACTAAAGTCGTCCAACTTCTTCACCCCACCGATGAGATAGTGAATTATACCGCCCGCATTACTCGGGACGCTGAAGCTCAGATATATGCTCTGAATGCCTTGAACGCCTCACCTCTGGAAGGGATCGAGAACGTTCCTGTCGTTCGAGATTTTCCAGACGTCTTTCCGGAAGAACTTCCAGGAATACCCCCGGCTAGAGCTGTCGAGTTCGTCATCTACTTGAAGCCTGGCACCGTCCCTATTGCCAAGCGACCTTATAAGATGCCTCCGCATCATCTACTCGAGCTTAAGGAAGAAATCGACAAGTCGCTTAAAAGTGGTTTCATCCGCCCCAGTTCCTCTGCTTGGGGAGCACCTTCACTCGTCGTTAAGAAGAAGGATGGAACTAACCGTTTGGTTCAGGATTATCGGCCCATTAACCAAGCCACAATCCAGAATAAATACCCACTGCCCCGGATCAATGATCTTTATGATCAACTCGCTGGATCGTCGGTGTTCTCTAAACTCGACCTGAGGTTGGGTTATCACCAGATCCGTGTCCGTGAAGAGGATATTCCCAAGACTGCATTCGTCACTCGTTATGGCTCCTATGAATACACCGTCATGTCATTTGGCCTAACGAATGCTCCAGCAACTTTCTCCCGTCTGATGAATTATATATTCATGGATTACCTCGACAAATTCGTCGTGGTTTATTTGGATGATATCCTGATTTATTCTAAGAATAAAGAAGAACATGCTGAACACCTCCGTTTGGTACTAGAAAGGCTCCGAGAACACCAGTTGTATGCCAAGTATTCCAAATGTGAATTTTGGCTTTCTGAAGTAACTTACCTTGGACATGTGATTTCCAAGGATGGAATTGCTGTTAACCCCGAACGAGTTCAGGCTATTCTTGACTGGACTCCCCCGAAGAATGTTAAGCAAGTCAGAAGTTTTCTCGGACTTGCTAGTTATTGCCGTCGATTCGTTGAGAACTTTTCCAAGATTGCAAAACCATTGACATATCTGCTTCACAAAGGTGTTAAATTTGAGTGGACAGAAAAATGTCAAGAAAGCTTTCAGACACTAAAAGATAAATTGACATCTGCCCCAGTATTAGCACCCCCAGATTCCCAAAAGGATTTCGTGATATACTGCGATGCCTCCCGTCAAGGATTAGGCTGTGTCCTAATGCAAGAACGCAAGGTGATTGCTTATGCCTCCCGACAATTGCGTCCTGACGAAGAAAATTACCCAGTGCACGATCTCGAACTTTCTGCGGTTATTTATGCCCTAAAGCTATGGCGACATTACCTTCTCGGTAACCATTGTGAGATATATACGGATCATCAAAGTTTGAAGTATTTGTATACTCAACCGGATCTAAACCTTCGTCAACAAAGATGGCCCGAGGTAATAGCCGATTATGATATGAATATCTCATACACCCCTGGCAAGGCAAATGTAATGGCCGATGCGTTGAGCCGTAAGGCTTATTGCAGCAACCATATGGTTCAGGAATCACAACCTCTTCTTTATGAAGAGTTTCGTAAATTGAACCTCCACATTGTTCCACAGGGTTATCTCAATACCCTCGTTGTCGAACCAGATTTAGAACACAGCATCAAAACTATGCAACGGTATGACTCTGAAGTTGAAAGGATCAAGCGGTACCTTGAAAAAGGAAAACCGTCGGAGTTCCATCTTGATAATGATGGGATCCTATTTTTCCAACACCGTCTCTTCGTGCCTAAGTTCAAAGACGAGAGAGAACACGTTATGATGGAAGCTCATGACACCCCTCTGTCAATTCATCCTGGTAGCACAAAGATGTACCGTGACATTTGTCAGAGATACTGGTGGCCTAATATGAAGCGAGATATTGCTCGTTATGTTTCTGAGTGTGACGTTTGCCGCCGCGTTAAAGCTCAACATCAAAGGCCCGCAGGAACTCTGCAACCCCTTGCAATTCCTGAATGGAAATGGGACAAGGTCCAAATGGATTTCATTACTGGTTTTCCTAGATCTCAGAAGGGTAATGATGCTATATTTGTCGTCATTGACCGATTCTCTAAGGTTGCTCACTTTCTACCAGTTAAGGAGACAACTACTGCTAGCCAGTTAGCAGACTTGTATGTTTCCCGAATTGTGTCACTCCACGGTGTTCCGTTGGAGATCAGTTCTGATCGTGGCAGCCTCTTCACCTCCAGATTCTGAAATAGTTTCCAAGAAGCTATGGGAACACATCTGTCTTTTAGCACCGCTTTTCACCCTCAGTCACAGGGTCAAGTTGAACGAGTTAATCAAGTGCTCGAAGATATGCTTCGAGCTTGCGTCATCTCCTTCGGTAAGAAATGGGAGGAATCTCTCCCGTATGCCGAATTCTCTTACAACAATAGCTATCAGGCTAGTTTGAAGATGGCACCGTTTGAAGTTCTATACGGTCGTAAGTGTCGAACCCCTCTGAATTGGTCAGAAACTGGGGAACGCTCACTCGTCGGACCGGACATTATTCAGCAAGCAGAAGATCAAGTCTGCATTGTCCGTGAACATTTGAAAACTGCTCAGTCTCGTCAGAAGAGCAACTATGACCGAAAGCACCAGGAAATAGTCTATCAACCTGGCGAGCAAGCTTACCTCCGCGTCACTCCGTTGAAAGGCACTCATCGGTTCGGAATCAAAGGCAAGTTAGCTCCTCGCTACATTGGCCCGTTCCGTATTCTTGCCCGTCGAGGAGAAGTGGCATACCAATTGCAGTTGCCGCCAAACCTTTCTCAAGTACATGACGTCTTTCATGTATCCCAACTCCGTCGCTGCTTCAAGGATCCTATTCGAGCTATGGATCACGAAGTGCTTGAATTACGGGAAGATCTGTCTTATCCAGAATATCCCATCCGTGTTCTTGATGAAGCTGAACGTCAGACTCGTCAAAAGTCAATCAAATTCCTCAAGGTTCAGTGGTCAAATCATTCTGAAGATGAGGCCACTTGGGAACGCGAGGATCGTCTTCGTGAAGAATACCCCTCTTTCTTTCAGTCTTCCTCTTAATTCTCGGGACGAGAATTCTTAATAGATGAGGAGAATTGTAACACCCCCGGTGATTAGCAATAGTAATCACTTTTGATAATGACATGTCAGCGAGGTTAACACTGCATAATCATCATTAGCATCATATTGCATTTCAACTCCTAAGTCAAATTCAAATTTAAATGAAAGTGAAATATGAAAGTTGTCCAACATAAAAACTAAAATGTTCGATAAATAACAAATATTGCAGAGGCTAGTCTAAAATTGAAACTAACAAATAATAAAATAATTAGGTGGCACTAACATAATTAAAACAGTGAGGATTAATGCATATTATTTATTATAAAAATTATGTGAACTCAAGTTGACTCCAAACCAATTTTTGGTAGTGGTGGATAATACCTAGTATTTGTTGGAGCAGTTGTTATGTTTTACAAAAACCATTAGGAGGCCTGACTATTTACTAAACTGAGAAAGGAGAATAAAGAAAAAGATAAAAGAAAAACGAAACAGAAAAAGAAGAAAAAGGACCCCCCCTCCCCCCGGCCCAACTGGGCCCCAGCCCAGCCGGCCGGCCTAGCTCCCGGCCCACCCCGCGCCTACTTGGCCTCCCCCTGGAGACCCCGAACCCTAATCCCCTTCCCACACCCTCGCTCACTCCCCCCCCACCCGATCCAGATGCTAGACAGGATGGGCCCAGCCCCGCGCTCGCCCCCGATCGCCCTGAGCCGCGCGCTCGCCTCGCCCTCGCTCGACGCGCCGACCGCGCGCTCGCCCTCGACGCCGCTGGACCGCGCCGCTGCCCGGAGCCCGCGCCACCTCGCCGGTCTGCCTCCTCCGACGCCGTCGCCTCTCCGCCATGCCTCGCCGGACCCCGTCGCCGTCCCCCTCGAGCTCGAGCCCACTGCCCCGTGCCCTACTGCTCGCGGTGAGCTCCAGCCCCGTCGCCCCCACTCTCCCCTCGCTCGCGCGCGCCTCGCAACGCCTCTGCCGCCGGCTGCGCTCGCCCCGCTCCGCGCCCGTCGCCGCGCTCCGCCCGCTGCTCGCGCTCCGCGCCCCGGCCACTCCTCCCGCCGGCTTGCGCAGCCCCGCACCCGCGCACGCGCGCGCCTGCCGTTCCTCCCGCTCGCCCCTGCTGCTGTTGCCGCGCCGCGCATCGGCCGAGCCCCATCGCCAGCGCCTCGCCCACGCCCGCTCCGGCCCCTGCCTCGCCTCCGCGCGCCATGCACCGCGCGCCGCCGCCCGCTGCCGCTCCGGCCACCACGCCCCGCCGCCCGCCGCGCCCTGCGCCCGCTATGGCCCAGGGCCACTGACGGCCGGCCCCCACCCCCCAGGGCCTATGACAAAGGGGGCCCACCCCCAAAAATGTTTTAAAAATAAGAAATAAAAATAAAATAAAAATAAATAAATAAATAAATAAATAGTTAATTAATCCTGATTAGGTTAATCTAATTAACTAATTAGTGTTAATTAAACAGTAATTAGTAATTAACTTAATTATCCGCTGACATCAGCATGATGTCATGCTGATGTCATCATCAACACTGTTTCGGATAATGTTGAATTAAATAATTAATTAAATTCCAGAAATTAATAAAAACTTTAAAAAAATCATATTAAATAAACCGTAACTCCGATGAAAATATTTTATACATGAAACTTGCTCAGAATTTCGATACGAACCCGAATACGTCCTCCGTATTCCCGTCAGACGCCCGCAGCTATAAGAACATTGAACTTTTAGACCGATTTCATTAAATGAATAGTGCCCAACTTTAATTAAATAAATCCGAATAAATTCCTAAATTAACTAAATCATTTAGTTAGGCAGTAGAACACCCCGGCGTATCATTTAGACATGTCATGCATATTGTTTGCATTATTGCCGTGAATTTATTGTTTCTCTCCCCCTCCTTCTCTCTCTCGATAGACGCAGAGACCGACGGCGCTGCACCTGGATACGACTACTCTACCGATGAGCAGCCCGTTGACGACCTTCCCCTCTTGCCAGAGCAACCAGGCAAGCCCCCCCCCTTGAGCATCCAGATATTGCCCATTCTATTCTCCTGCTTGCATTAGATTTTGCTACTGTTAATGTATGCTCCTATTCTGATGCATAGCCTGCTGTTGTAACCTGTTCATTGCTACCTTACCTGCCTATGATAAACTGTTTAGTATAGGTTGGTGATGAACCATCAGTGACCCCACCACCTTATCCTTGATGCCCCTGCTTGATCATCGACGACTCGATCAATGTGATCGTCGACCAGAGACCGACACCTCACTTCACACCCCCCTTAGTTGTACGACTCTGCGTAGTAACTATCGAGTGCCGAGGGTGATACCTCGTAACGCACTCCTGATGAATACTCTGCAGTGTAGCTGTTCGGTCGTGGTCATCGAGGGTGATTCCTCCTTCTCCACTTCCGACACGACTCTGTCGTGCAACCCTCAGTGTGAACCTCGAGGGTGATACCTCATACGTTCGCCCTGATGATTTCATAGAGTGGAATCCGCCGAGGGTGATTCCTCGGGTTTCTCCCTTGATGTTATGACCACACGATTACTTGACCTCTGTTACAGGCGGGTCCACCCTGGTGCGTACCCGCTGGGGATCTATGATTTCGGGTGTGCCGGAAGGGCACTCGAGTGTGACATTGTGGCGGAGCATCAGAGACTCTGATTGTCTCCGCTTGATACTAATTGAGCCTATTGGATTTGGGTGTGTGATCTGAGTGGGTCGACGTGCCCTATACGCACTACCACCACGTGGGATAATGGTTATGGGACCCTCTGCGAAATACGTTTCTCCGAAAGCTCGTCTGACGTCACGATTCACCGTGCGGGCTGATTGTCGGGATTGGGCTGGATACTTCACTAACGAGTTCAGTGTCGCGCCTGCACCCCGGCCAGTCTCGCAACGCGCAGGGTGCCCAGGGCGATGGCCCGAGCCCTCTGGGTGCATAGGTTAGTCCGGCGTGCTGACCTCTCTGCCGAGCCTAGGTAGAGCGCTGCTTTGTGTTGATCTTCCGAGGACGGGCATTACCCGGCAAGTGTGTCCGGCCAGAGTTGATCGAGCGTGTTGGGTAACAGTAGTGCACCCCTGCAGGGATGAATCTTCTATCGATAGCCGGTCCTACGGTAAAGGACGCTCAGTTTGTGTATCCCGATCTACTACTTAAACTGGATACTTGTTACTTAATTGAAGCTTAGGGATCGCTTTCTCGCTTGGGAGTCGAGGAAGGATCTTTAAGCTGTACTTCAACATGTTTGCTAAATAAAATGCTATTCTACTCTCTTCTACTGCTGCAAGATGATGGCCTTGTGAAGATGTTTGAAGATGCTAGTCTTCGATAGGACTAGGCCTTCTCTCTATTCTGGCATTTCTGCAGCCTAGTCCAAATATACAGCCTTTCTCCATTGATAATGTTGCATATGTAGTATAGATCCTTGCTTGCTGAGTACTTCGGATGAGTACTCACGGTTGCTTTACTTTCTCTTTTCCCCATATACCCCACATTGATGATACATCAGAAGATGGAGTCCTGGAGCTAGATGCCACCACCGGAGCTTACTACCAGGAGGGTCCAGAGGGTACTTACTACTGGATCGAGCCAGATGACCAGGAGTAGGATTGGAGGCTCCCAGGCAGGAGGCCAACGCCTTTCGATCTAGTGTTACTGTTTGTGCTAGCCTTCTTAAGGCAAAACTTGTCTAACTATGTCTGTACTCAGATAATATTTGTATGACTGACTTATGTATTCGGATCTTCGGATCCCTGGTCTGTAATATTGTGGACCTCCGTTTAAATTGTGTTAGAGTTGTGTTGTGATATCTTCCCGTGAGTCCCTGTGCTTGGTCGTACACGTTTGCGTGTATGATTAGTGTACGATTGAGTCGGGGGCGCCACAAACACACCTATGTGAGCCCGACTGCTAGTCACAGTCTATGAGATTGGGTGATCTCTAGGAAGCTCATGAGAAGGTGCGGAGTATGACTAATAAGCTCCACCCGTGGGGTTTAGCCTTCGGCAACCACGTATCAACTGACAATGGGCAAAACTTCTACATGCCAAACTGACAAGTCAAGGCATAGTCCATTGTTTAGTTGTGAAGAAGTCTAATCCCATTGCTCTAGGTGGAAGTTCAACTTAATAGTCTACACTGAAAATTCGGGTATATCAAACATTGTTTGGAACAGTTGACAAACTTATGTGCCTCGAGATCTGGTGGGGGATTGATGGATTATGGATGGGCTTAGGCCCATATAAGACAATAATCCCTGGTTAATCTCTAACGCACATGCATGTGTACGGCAAGTGGTGGGAAGTGTGGGAAGTTTAGTACCATACTGCTAAGGGCTGCTCCATCACTTGCTATTGGGAGCTTGGGAATATGAGTTGTACACGCGCGCTCCTCCGCCGCCCGCCTCGCCTCGCCTCATCATGATGCGTGCGCGCGCTCCACTGGTTGCGGGAATGAGCTGAGCCGAAGCTTATGTTTACCGGTCATGAATGGTTAATTAATCTCAGATTAATTAACGAGTCACTTACGGAAGTGCCACTGTCCGAGACGTTGGACCGTGGGCTATTCGCGGACTCGGTCGTGGGCCTAACCCCAGACCCATCAACCTGACGACCTATATAAGAATGCTCTGGCTAGTGGAGTGAACCCTAACTCAGTTCACTCACTCCCTCTCGCACAACCCTAGCCGTCATCTATTGTTCCTCTCACTGTGCTGCTTTCGGCAATCCCATCCCGACGACCGCGTGCACGGTTGGTCGGGAGAGCAGGTGCCTCCGGAACCCTGTCGTTCGAGATCCTGCCCGGGAGAACGGCAATAAGGTTTTTGGGGAGCGTCTCGACGCGACTGCTCTCGATCCGTCCCCGTCCCCCGTCCTCCTCTGCTTCCACTAATTCCCCTGCATCGACTCCATGGCTGACGACGAAGCCACCAAGAAGAAGGCCTCGGCCGATGCCGAGGCTGCCGCTGCCGCCGCCACGTTGGCCTGGCCAACCGGAGGGTATGACTCGTTCATCCCCTATTTGCCTCGTACATGTGCTGGCCGTATATATGTTGTTCATAGATGTTTCGGTTCTATGTACTGTACATGCTCACATGCTTAGGTTTCGGTATGAGATGCATACCATATTTGCCATGCTTATCATTTACTCATGGATTAGATTAGTCAAAAAAGTGCTAATATTTCCAACAATCCAAAAACCTTATTTTAGGCACTTTTCGACTCATGGCTTCGCCGCTACTCTGAAACCGGAAAAGTTTACCGGCACGCATTTTAAGCATTGGCAGACGAGGACTACCTTGTGGCTCACAGCAATGAACGTGTTCTGAGTTGGTGGTGTGTCTCCCACGGTAACGATTGCTCCTGAACAGGAGAATGCGTTAAGGGAGGGAACCACCATCTTTGTGGGAGCTGTTCTTACTGTGATCGGAGACATGCTAGTTGACGCATATCTCCATATGCGTGTTGCCAAGAATTTATGGGATGCGCTCGAAGCTAAGTTCGGTGCAACCGATGCTGGAAGCGAGTTGTATGCTATGGAGCAGTTCCATGATTACAAAATGGTTGATAACCGTTCTGTATTGGACAAGGCCCATGAGATACAATGCATCGCTAAGGAGCTGGAGCTCCTGAAGTGTGAGTTATCGGACAAGTTTGTCGCGGATTGCATTGTTGCAAAACTCCCTCCTGGATGGAGGAACTTTGCTACTTCTCTCAAGCACTTGAGACGTGAATTCTCTGTTGAGGATGTCATTGGTCATCTAAGTGTTGAGCAGAACTCGAGAGCAAAGGACTCACACGTGAAAGGGGCAGAGGGTTCTTCTAGCGCCAATGTGGTGCAGAAGAATTTCCACAAGTTGAAGGGATAGAACTTTGTCCAGCAGAATACTACCTTTAAGAAGAAGGGTAAGAAGAAAGACAAAAGGAGAGATGGCTGCTTTACTTGTGGTTCAGAGGAACACTGGGCAAACAAGTGCCCAAACAAGTACAAGAAGCTAGGACAGGATGCCAAGTCTATCAGTGTCACTCTGAGCAACAATGATGGGGCATCTGGGTATGGTAATCTCTTTACCGTACTTTCAATTTGTCAGTCCACCAGTTGATGGGTTGACATTGGGGCCAATATTCATGTGTGTGCTGATGTGTCTTTGTTTTCTTCTTACCAGGTCGCACGAGATTGTTCCGTCCTGATGGGGAACAGCTCGCATGCTTCTGTTCATGGTGTTGGCATAGTAGATCTGAAGTTTACTTCGGGAAAGATCGTGCAACTGAAGAACATGCAGCATATCCCCGGAATCAAGATGAATCTCATTAGTCGCTCCTTTCTATGTAAAGAAGGGTTTAAGTTAGTATTTGAGTCCAACAAAGTAGTCGTATCTCAGTATGGACTATTTGTTGGAAAAGGATATGATTGTGGGGGTTTGTTCCGCCTTTCCCTGGAGGATTTCTGTAATAAAGTCATGAAGCAAATTCATTCTAATGTGAACGAATGTGAGGTTTGGCATTCACGTCTTTGTCACATAAATTTCGGTTGTATAACGCGGCTAGCTAAGATGAATCTTATCCCGAGTTTCACTTTAGCCAAAGGCTCTAAGTGCCATGCATGTGTGCAAGCAAAGCAACCTCGTAAGCCTCACAAGCCTGCGAAGGAGTGACACCTGGCACCACTAGAGCTCATTGTTGGGGAACATTGCAAGGGAAACAAAAATTTTCCTACGCTCACCAAGATCCAATCTAGGAGATGACCATCTACGAGAGGAGAGATTGCATCTACATACCCTTGTAGATCGCTAAGCAGAAGCGTTAAGAAACGCGGTTGATATAGTCGAACGTTTTCGCGATCCAATCACGGTCCGTCCCGCGAACTCCGATCTAGTGCCGAACGGACGGCACCTCTGCGTTCAACACACGTACGGCTTGATGACGCCTTCACCTCCTCGATCCAGCGAGTGATGGTGAAGTAGTATCTTGAATCCTCCAACAGCACAACGGCGTGGTGGCGGTTGTGGTGGAGAAATCTCAGTAGAGCTTCGCTAAGCACTACGGAGAAGAAGATGGCTATGAGGGAGAGGAAGGGCAGCTCCGTGGCACGAATAGATCTGTATGGGTGCGGCTGCCCTCTCTCTACCTCTCTATATATAGGAGAAGGGAGGAGGGGGTGGCGCCCCTAGGGTTTCCCCTAGGGGGGCGGCGGCCAGGGCAGATGGGATCTCCCCTAGGGAAACCCTAGGGTGACTTGCCCCCCAAGCCAGGTGGAGGCTTGCCTCCCAAGCCAGGAGGCGCCCCACCTTCCCTGGTCACATGGGATGGGGTAAGAGGGGCGCTCAGCCCCTTAGTGGGCTGGTTTTCCCCCTCCCCTTGGCCCATGAGGCCCCCGAACACTTGCCGGGACCCCCCGAAACCCCTTTCGGTCATGCTGGTCATCGCCCGGTACCCCCGGAACAATTCCGGACTCCAATACCCTTCGTCCAATATATGAATCTTCACCTCCGGACCATTCCGGAGTTCCTCGTCATGTCCGTAATCACATCCGGGACTCCGAACAACCTTCGGTAACCACCATAATGACTCAACTATACTTATATCGTCACCAAATGTTAAGTGTGTAGACCCTGCAGGTTCGAGAACTATGCAGACATGACCGAGACAGCTCTATGGTCAATAACCAACGGCGGGACCTGGATGCCCATAATGGTTCCGACATATTCTTCGAAGATCTTATCGGTCGAAGCTCGATGTCAAGGATTCAGCTAATCCCATATGTAGTTCCCTTTGTCTATCGGTATGTTACTTGCCCGAGATTCGATCGTCGGTATCTCCATACCTAGTTCAATCAAGTTACCGGCAAGTCTCTTTACTCGTTCCGTAATACAAGATCCCATGGCTAAACCATTAGTCACATTGCTTGCAAGCTTCTTGTGATGTTGTATTACCGAGTGGGCCCTAAGATACCTCTCCGTCATACGGAGTGACAAATCCCAGTCTTGATCCATGCCAACTCAACAGACACCCTCGGAGATACCTGTAGAGCACCTTTATAGTCACTCAGTTACGTTGCGACGTTTGGTACACACAAGGTACTCCTCCGGTGTCAGAGAGTTGCATGATCTCATGGTCATAGGAACATATACTTGACATGCAGAAAACGATAGCAATGAACTTGACACGATCATATGCTACGTTTATTGTTTGGGTCTTGTCCATCACATCATTCTCCTAATGATGTGATCCCGTTATCAAATGACAACTCATGTCCATGGCTAGGAAACCATAGCCATCTTTGATCAAGGAGCTAGTCCGATAGAGGCTTACTAGGGACATGTTGTTGTCTATGTATCCACACATGTATCTGAGTTTCCGATCAATACAATTCTAGCATGGATAATAAACGATTATCATGAACAAGGAAATATGATAATAACCAATTTATTATTGCCTCTAGGGCATATTTCCTACAGTCTCCCACTTGCACTAGAGTCAATAATCTAGTTCACATCGCCATGTGATTAACACTCATAGTTCACATCGCCATGTGACTAACACCCAAAGAGTTTACTAGAGTCAATAATCTAGTTCACATCACCATGTGATTAACACTCAATGAGTTCTGGGGTTTGATCATGTTATGCTTGTGAGAGAGGATTTAGTCAACGGGTCTGCAACATTCAGATCTGTATGTACTTCGCAAATCTCTATGTCATATTGTAGATGCTGCTACCACGCTCCACTTGGAGCTATTCCAAATGGTTGCTCCACTATACGTGTCTGGTTTGCTAATCAGAGTCATCCGGATAGGTGTTAAATCTTGCATCGACGTAACCCTTTATGCCGAACTCTTTATTACCTCCATAACCGAGAAACATTTCCTTATTCCTCAAAGGACAATTTTGACCGCTGTCCAGTGATCCACTCCTGGGTCACTTTTGTACCCCCTTGCCAGACACGTGGCAAGGCACGCCGTAGGTGCGGTACACAGCATGGCATACCGTATAGAGCCTATGGCTAAGGCATAGGGGATGACCTTCGTCCTTTCTCTTCTTCTGCCGTGGTCGAGCTTTGAGTCTCACTCAACTTCACACCTTACCACTCAGGCAAGAACTCTTTCTTTGACTGATCCATTTTGAACTCCTTCAAAATCATGTCAAGGTATGTGCTCTGTGAAAGTCTTATCAGGCGTCTTGATCTATATCTATAGATCTTGTTGCCCAATATGTAAGCAGCTTTACCCAGGTCTTCCTTGGAAAAACTCCTTTCAAACAACCCTTTATGCTTACCAGAAATTCTACATCATTTATGATCAACAATATGTCATCCACATATACTTATCAGAAATGTTGTAGTGCTCCCACTCACTTTCTTGTAAATACAAGTTTCTTGCAAACTTTGTATAAATCCAAAAGCTTCGATCACCTCATCAAAGCATATATTCAAACTCCGAGATGCTTGCTCCAGTCCATAGAAGGATCGCTGGAGCTTGCAGATCTTTTAGCGTCGTCAGGATCGAGAAAACCTTCTGGTTGTATCACATCCAACCTTTCCTCACGGAAACCATTAAGGAAACTCTGTTTTGACATCCATCTGCCAGATTTCGTAATTGAAAAATGCAGCAACTGCTAACATAATTCTGACGGACTCAAGCATCGCTATGGGTGAGAAAGTCTCATCGTAGTCAACTCCTTGAACTTTTGAAAACCCCTTTGCCACAAGTCGAGCTTTAGAGATGGTGACATTACCGTCTGCGTCCGTCTTCTTCCTGAAGATCCATTTATTCTGAATGGCCTTTCGCCCTTCAGGTAATACTTCCAAAGTCCACACTTTGTTTTCATTCATGGATCCCATCTCGGATTTCATGTCCTCTAACCATTTGTCAGAATCCGGGCCCGCCATCGCTTCTCCATAGCTCGTAGGTTCATCGTTGTCCAATAACATGACCTCTAAGACAGGGTTACCGTACCACTCAGGAGTACGTATCCTTGTCGACCTATGAGGTTTGATAGTAACTTGATCCAAAACCTCATGATCACTATCCTTAGCTTCCTCTTCAACTGTCGTAGGTGCCACAGAAACATCTTTCTGTGATGTGCCACTTTCTGGTTGAAGTAAAGGTTCAACAACCTCATCAAGTTCTATCTTCCTCCCACTCAATCCTTTCGATAGAAACTCTTTCTTGAGAAAGGACCCGTTCTTAGCGACAAACACTTTGCCCTCGGATCTGAGATAGAAGGTATACCCAATCGTTTCTTTTGGGTATCCTATGAAGACACATTTGTCCGCTTTGGGTTCGAGCTTTTCCGGCTGAAGCCTTTTGACATAAGCATCGCAGCCCCAAACCTTCAGAAAAAATGACAACTTAGGTTTCTTGCCAAACCACAGTTCATACGGTGTCATCTCCACGGACTTAGATGGTGCCCTATTTAAAGTGAATGTAGTTGTCTCTAAAGCATAACCCCAAAATGATAGTGGCAGATCGGCAAGAGACATCATAGAACGCACCATATCTAATAAGGTACGATTACGACGTTCGGACACACCATTACGCTGTGGTGTTCGAGGTGGCGTCAACTGTGAAACAATTCCACATTTTCTTGAGTGATTGCCAAACTCATAACTCGGATATTCTCCCCCTCGATCGGATCGTAGGAATTTAATCTTCTTGTTACGATGATTCTCAACTTCACTCCGAAATTGCTCAAACTTTTCAAATGTTTCAGGCTTATGCTTTATTAAGTAAATATACCCATATTTACTCAAATCATCGTTTAAGGTGAGGAAATAACGATATCCACTGCCCGCGTCAACACTCATCGGACCGCACACATTAGTATGTATGATTTCCAACAAGTCACTTGCCCGTTCCACTGTTTCGGAAAACGGGTTTTTAGTCATCTTGCCAATGAGGCATGGTTCACATGTGTCAAGTGATTCAAAATCAAGTGACTCCAAAAGTCCATCAGCATGGAGTTTCTTCATGCGCTTTACACCAATATGACTTAAGCAGCAATGCCACAAGTATGTGGTACTATCATTATTAACTTCGCATCTTTTGGCATCAATATTATGAACATCTATATCACTACGATCGAGATTTAATAAACCATTCACATTGGGTGCATGACCAAACAAGGTATTATTCATGTAAATGGAATAACCATTATTCTCTGCCTTAAATGAATAACCGCATTACAATAAACACGATCTCATCATGTTCATGCTCAACGCAGACACCAACTAATATTTATCTAGGTTTAACACTAATCCCGAAGGTAGAGGGAGCGTGCGATGGTGATCGCATCAACCTTGGAAACACTTACAACACACATCGTCACCTCGCCCTTAGCTAGTCTCCATTTATTCCGTAGCTTTTGTTTCGAGTTACCAATATTAGCAACTGAACCGGTATCTTATACCCAGGTGCTACTAGGAGTACTAGTAAGGTACACATCAATAACACGTATATCAAATATACTTTTGTTGAAGTTGCCAGCCTTCTTATCTACCAAGTATTTGGGGCAGTTCCGCGACCAGTGACCGTTCCCCTTACAATATAGGCACTTAGTCTCGGGTTTGGGCTCAACCTTGGGTTTCTTCACTGGAGCGGCAACTGGCTTGCCATTCATGAAGTTTCCCTTATTGCCCTTGCCCTTCTTGAAACCAGTGGTCTTGTTAGCCATCAACACTTGATGCTCCTTCTTGATTTCTTCCTTCACGGCCTTAAGCACCTACGAACAGCCCCGGGATCGTTTCCATCCCTTGCATGTTATAGTTCATCACGAAGCTCTAGAGCTTGGTGATAGTGACTGGAGAACTCTGCCAGTCACTATCTTATCTGGAAGATTAACTCCCACTTGATTCAAGAGATTATTGCACCCCAGACATTCTGAGCACACGCTCACTGGATGAGCTATTCTCCTCCATCTTGTCGGCAAAGAACTTGTCAGAGGTCTCATACCTCTCAACACGGGCATGACCCTGAAATACCAATTTCAACTCTTGGAACATCTCATATGTTCCATGGCATTCAAAACGCTTTGGAGCCCCTTCTAAGTCGTAAAGCATGGCGCACTAAACTATCAAAGTAGTCATCAGAACGTGTCTGCCAGATATTCACAACATCCACAGACGACGCTAGAGGGGTTGGCGCACCGAGCGGTGCATCAAGGACATAAGCCTTCTGTGCAGCAGTGAGGACAATCCTCAAACTACGGCCCTAGTCCACATAAATGCTTACAATATCTTTCAACTTTGTCTTTCTCTAGGAACGTATTAAAACAGGGAGCTACAACATGAGCTATTGATCTACAACATAATTTGCAAAGCTTGGACTATTGTTGATGATAAATGAGTTCAATTAATCATATTACCTAAGAACTCCCACTCAAATCGACATCCCTCCGATCGTCCGAGTGTAACATGATCCAAATTCACCAACCCAAGTCCGATCACCACGTGAGATGAGGTGGTATCAATGGTGAACATCTCCATGTTGATCATATCTACTATATGACTCATGTTCGACCTTTCGGTCTCTTGTGTTCCGAGGCCGTGTCTGTACATGCTAGGCTTGTCAAGTTTAACCCAAGTGTTCCACATGTGCAAAACTGGCTTGCACCCGTTGTATGTGGACGTAGAGTGTATCACACCCGATCATCACGTGGTGCTTCGAAACGACAAACTTTCGCAATGGTGCACACTTGGGGAGAACACAATTTTATCTTGAAATTTTAGTGAGGGATCACCTTATAATGCTACCGTCGTCCTAAGCAAAATAAGAAGCATAAAAGGATTAACATCACATGCAAATCATAGGTGACATGATATGGCCATCAACTTGTGCTTTTGTTCTCCATCTCCAAAGCACCGGCATGATCTCTGTCATCACCGGCATGACACCATGATCTCCATCATCGTGTCGCCATCGGGGTTGTCACGCCAACCATGCTTCTACTACTATTGCTACTGCTTAGCGATAAAGTAAAGCATTACATAAAGGCCAAACTCGTAACTCAAATATTCACCTCCGCGATCAGATCGTAGAAACTTTATTTTCTTGTTATGATGATTCTCCACTTCACTATGAAATTCTTTGAACTTTTCAAATGTTTCAGACTTGTGTTTCATTAAGTAGATATACCCATACCTACTCAAATCATCTCTGAAGGTCAGAAAATAACGATACTCGCCGTGTGCCTCAACACTCATCGGACCGCATACATCGGTAGGTATTATTTCCAATAAGTCGTTAGCTCACTCCACTGTTCCGGAGAACGGAGTTTTAGTCATCTTGCCCATGAGGAATAGTTCGCAAGTATCAAATGATTCATAATCAAGTGATTCCAAAAGTCCATCTGAATGGAGTTTCTTCATGCGCTTTAAACCAATATGACCTAAACGGCAGTGCCACAAGTATGTTGCACTATCATTATCAACTTTGCATCTTTCGGCATCAATATTATGAATATGTGTATCATTACGATCGTGATCCAACAAGAATAGACCACTCATCAATGGTGCATGACCATAAAAGATATTACTCATATAAATAGAGCAACCATTATTCTCTGATTTAAATGAATAACCGTCTCGCAATAAACAAGATATAGATATAATGTTCATGCTGAACGCGGGCACCAATTAACAATTATTCAGGTCTAAAACTAATCTCGAAGGTAGATGTAGAGGTAGTGTGCCGACGGCGATCACATCAACCTTGGAACCATTACCGACGCGCATCGTCACCTCGTCCTTAGCCAATCTTCGTTTATTCCGCAGCTCCTGTTTCGAGTTACAAATATGAGCAACTGAACCAGTATCAAATACCCAGGTGCTTCTACGAGCATAGTAAGGTACACATCAATAACATGTATATCAAATATACCTTTGTTCACTTTGCCATCCTTCTTATCCGCCAAGTATTTGGGGCAATTCCGCTTCTAGTGACCAGTCCCTTTGCAGTAGAAGCACTCAGTTTCAGGCTTGGGTCCAGCTTTGGGCTTCTTCCCGGGAGTGGCAACTTGCTTTCCATTCTTCTTGAAGTTCCCTTTCTTTCCCTTGCCCTTTTTCTTGAAACTAGTGGTCTTGTTAACCATCAACACTTGATGATCTTTCTTGATTTCTACCTCCGTGGCCTTAAGCATTGCGAAGAGCTCAGGAATTGTTTTGTTCATCCCTTGCATATTATAGTTCATCATGAAGCCTTTGTAGCTTGGTGGCAGTGATTGAAGAACTTTGTCAATAACACAATCAACTGGAAGATCAACTCCCAGCTGAGTCAAGTGATTACAATACCCAGACATTTTGAGTATGTGTTCACTGACAGAACTGTTCTCCTCCATCTTGCAACTTTAGAACTTGTTGGAGACTTCATATCTCTCAACCCGGGTATTTTCTTGAAATATTAACTTCAACTGCTGGAACATCTCATATGCTCCATGACGTTCAAAACATCTTTGAAGTCCCGGTTCTAAGTCGTAAAGCATGGCACACTGAACTATTGAGTAGTCATCAGATCGAGCTTGCCAGACGTTCATAACATCAGCTTCAGCTCCTGCAGCAGGCCTTTCACCTAGCGGTGCATCAAGGACATAATTCTTCTGTGCAGCAATGAGGATAATTTTCAAGTTACGGACCCAGTCCATGTAGTTGCTACCATCATCTTTCAACTTAGCTTTCTCTAGGAACGCATTAAAATTCAAGGAAATGGTAGCTCGGGCCATTGATCTACAACATAGATATGCAAAACTATAAGACTAAGTTCATGATAAATTAAGTTTAATTAATCAAATTACTAGTGAACTCCCACTTAAATGAACATCCATCAAGTTATCTAAGTGATACGTGATCCAAATCAACTAACCCATGTCCGATCATCACGTGAGATGGGGTAGTCATCAATGGTGAACATCTCTATGTTGATCATATCTACTATATGACTCACGTTCGACCTTTCGGTCTCCAGTGTTTCGAGACCATGTCTGTACATGCTTGGCTCGTCAAGTTTAACCCAAGTATTCTGCATGCGCAAAACTGTCTTACACCCGTTGTATGTGAACGTAGAGTCTATCACACCCGATAATCACGTGGTGCTTCGAAACGATGAACTTTGGCAACAGTGCATACTCAGGGAGAACATTTTTATCTTGAAATTTAGTGAAGGGATCATCTTATAATGCTACCGCCGTTCTAAGCAAAATAAGATACATAAAGGATAAACATCACATGCAATCAAAATATGTGACATGATATGGCCATCATCATCTTGTGCTTTTGGTCTACATATCCAAAGCATTATCATGATCTCCATCGTCACCGGCTCGACACCTTGATCTCCATCATTGCGTCAGGGTCGTCTCACCAACTATTGCTTCTACATCTATCGCTAACGCATAGTGATAAAGTAAAGCAATTACATGGCGCTTGCACTTCATACAATAAAGAGACAACTCTAAGGCTCCTGCCGGTTGTCGATATTACAAAACATGATCATCTCATACATCAACATATATCGCATCATATCTTGACCATATCACATCACAACATTCCCTGCAAAAACAAGTTAGACGTCCTTTACTTTGTTGTTGCAAGTTTTACGTGGCTGCTATGGGCTTCTAGCAAGAACCGTTCTTTCCTACGCAAAAACCACAACGGTGTTTCATCAAGTTTGCTGTTTTGACCTTCTTCAAGGACCGGCCATAGTGAAATTCGATTCAACTAAAGTAGGAGAAACAGACACCCGCCAGCCACCTTTATGCAAAACTAGTTGCATGTTTGTCGGTGGAACCAGACTCATGTGCGTGGACATGTAAGGTTGGTCCGGGCTGCTTTATCCCACAATACCGCCGAATCAAAATAAGACATTGGAGGTAAGCAGTATGACTATCACCGCCCACAACTCTTTGTGTTCTACTCATGCATATCATCTATGCATAGACCTGGCTCGGATGCCACTGTTGGGGAACGTTGCATGGAAAACAAAAAAATTTCTACGCACACGCAAGATCTACCAAGGAGATGCATAGCAACGAGAGGGGGGAGTGTGTCTACGTACCCTCGTAGACCGTAAGCAGAAGCATTTGACAATGCGGTTGATGTAGTCGAACTTCTTCGTGTTCCAACCGATCGAGCACCAAACGTACGGCACCTCCGCGTTCCGCACACGTTCAGCTCGATGACGTCCTCCGCCTTCTTGATCCAGCAAGACCGCGAGGTAGTGGATGAGTTTCGGCAGCACGATGACGTGGTGACGGTGATGGTGAAGCTATCTCCGCAGAGCTTTGCCTAAGTACTATGAAAATATGACCGGGGGTGTAAACGGTGGAGGGGGGCACCACACACGGCTAAGATAATATTGTGTTGTGCTAGGCGCTCCCCACATATATATAGGTGGGAGGGAGGGAGGAGCAGCCAAGGAGGCGCCCCAAGTAGGCCGAATCCTACTTGGGGTCCTCCCCTCGCCGCGTGCCGCCCTTCCATATATAGGTGCGGGGGAAAGGCAGGGGAGGGAGGTGCCCCCCTTTCCTTTCCCCCATGAGAGGGGAAGGCGGGAGGGGCTAGCCCTCCCCCTTTCCTTCCCTAGGGCTGGCCGGCCAGGGAGAGGGGTGCACCAGCCCCTATGGGCTGGTCTGTCCCTCCCTTGGCCCATCTTTACCTAATATTAAAGGACGGATTGTTTCTCCACTTTATTTAGTCCATCGGTGCATTTTGTACGTCGTTCCCTTTTTCGTACGTCGTTTACGTTGCCCTCCTAGGGAGGCCAAAAAAATAATTGCTAACCCTAGGATTCAAACTTGGGTCGCTCAGAAATAGGCATAGCGCAGCTAGCCAACCCACCCAGCCGATCTTTCATGTCTATTTGAAGAAACTTAACGTATTTGAACATTAGTATTTGAACATTATTCTCTCCAAGCCTGGGCTAAGCTGGACCGAACGGGCTTATGATCGTGTACAAAACATGGTTTGTTGCCAACTGAAAAACAAAACGAATTAGTCCCACATCGCCTCTTTCAATTAAATTCCACCAATTTATATAGGCATATGGTTGTACGATAATCAACAAGGAGCCTCGGTGTTGTGGCTATGCGATACAAGAAAATAGAGGCGAAAGGAAAGAGAGAGACAGAAAAATAAGAAAGGAAAGGTCTCTCCATGAAGGAAGGACAAAGGAAAGAGAGGAAGGAGAAAGGATAATTCCACAAAAAATAAAAGAAGGAAGGAGTCGCTGCTGCCCTAATTGCATGAGAGAAATAAAGAAAGAATGATAAAGGAAAGAGAGAGAAAGGAAATATACACTAATTGCATGAGAATTAAAGAAGGAAGGAGAAAAGGAAAGAGAGAGAAAGGAAAATATGCTAATTGCATGAGAAGTAAAGAAGGAAAGAAAAGCAACATGATGCCGTAGAATGCGGAGATTGACGTGTAACGTGTGAGCATCCAACTGGATGGATCGATAGCCCGATTTCGTCTTCCTCTAGAAGGAGGCCGATGTCGGCGAGATTCGCATACATGCCCCTGTGTACGTAACGCTATGTCTTCATGGACTCATGTAAAATGTACATGCACAACAGCCTTGCGTTAATTGGTAGACCTTACATGCATGCAAATTAAGATGACGGTGAACCAATCTAATGGACTACTATGTCTTTTCTCCACTTTTCAACTGGTGAAAAGTGCACCTGGTGCAGGAACATGGTCGGTCGTCGAGGACTCCGAGGTTCGATCCATCAACAAGCCTTACTAAAGTAGCAGGGTAAGCAAGTTGTCAAGTAAGTAAAATTCTCACATTGACAAGATCTGCTATGTACATGATCATTGAACCACAACAACTCATTAACGTAAAAAAGTAGCTATTTTGATTGGTGTATTTTTTTGTTACCTTTGCACCCAGTCATCCATATGTTTCCAATGCCGATGCGACTACAGTTTGATAGTGCCACAATGGCATCCATCATCTGTCTATGAGGTGATCTAAATGACTTAAATGACGGTGGCCTGACTACAACTACAGTATGATCGTGGGAGCTCAATTTGGCCGCCCTGCATTGTGCCAAAGTAGGATGAAAAGCACATCATCCTGTGATTGATCACGTTCGTCATGAATAGGAGAAATGGCAACAAAATTAAATGGGTAGCTAGGAGTGTGCAAGGATTTTGTTTCTCCCGTTGCAACACACGGGCACATTTCCTAGTTAAGCGCATATACCTACCGGGGGGTGTCCGGAACCCCTTCCGGTGACCTGATGGCTACCCGGTGCATCACGAAACTCTTCCGGTGTCCGAATACCATCGTCCTATATATCAATCTTTACCTCTCGACCATTTTGAGACTCCTCGTCATGTCCGTGATCTTATCCAGGACTCCGAACAACCTTCGGTCACCAAATCATATAACTCATATAACACTATATCGTCAACGAACTTTAAGCGTGCGGACCCTACGGGTTCGAGAACTATGTAGACATGACCGAGAAACCTCTCCGGTCAATAACCAATAGCGGAACCTAGATGCCCATATTGGCTCCTACATATTCTACGAATATCTTTATCGGTCGAACCGTTATGACAACATACGCAATTTCCTTTGTCCATCGGTATGTTACTTGCTCGAGATTCAATCGTCGGTATCTTCATATCTAGTTCAATCTCGTTACCGGCAAGTCTCTTTACTCGTTCCGTAATACATCATCCTGTAACTAACTCATTAGTCACTTTGCTTGCAAGGCTTCTTATGATGTGTATTACCGAGAGGGCCCAAAGACACCTCTCCGATACTCGGAGTGACAAATCCTAATCTCGATCTATGCCAACTCAACAAACACCTTCGGAGATACCTGTAGAGCATCTTTATGATCACCCAGTTATGTTGTGATGTTTGATAACAAACAAGGTATTCCTCCAGTATCCGGGAGTTGCATAATCTCATAGTCGAAGGAATATGTATTTGACATGAAGAAAGCAATAGCAATAAACTGAACAATCATTATGCTAAGCTAACGGATGGGTCTTGTCCATCACATCATTCTCCTAATGATGTGATCCCGTTATCAAATGAAAACAAATGTCTATGGTTAGGAAACCTTAACCATCTTTGATTAATGAGCTAGTCTAGTAGAGGCTTAATAGGACACGGTTTTTGTTTATGTAGTCACACATGTATTTAAGTTTCCGATCAATACAATTCTAGCATGAATAATAAACCTTTATCATGAATAAGGAAATATAAAATAATAACTTTATTATTGCCTCTAGGGCATATTTCCTTCAGCTTGGGCATCTGTCCTCGGATTAAGTGGAGGGTTAACCTAGGGCGGGTTACGGCGTCGCTCACTGCTGGAGACCGCGGGCGACTCAACATGCCGACCGTAACTACGGCTTGGGTGGGGAGTTGAGTGCACGCGATCACGACTGTATGAATACTTCTCCTGCTGTGCAATCGCCGTTTGAAGAGCTCAGTAGCATTTTGTGCTTCCACTGCAATGGGCGACTCACCAGTAATAGGGAGCGCGTTGAGCCGGGTAGCCGCTGCCACTCCACAAGGTTAGAAAAGTGACCCGGCGGTGTTGCAAAACGCTGAGGCGGGGTCTGACCCCTATGGGCCGGCTCTGGCTAATGAGGCTGAGCCGCCGCCCTATTTCTGGGCGCCTCTGCATTTGGTGGTATAACCGGTGCTGCTGGAGTACTCGGTCCTGCCCCTGGTGTGTTGAAAAAATTCATGGGTTCATAATTTAAGGGCAAACGGGTCTGGTGCCTCCTCCGAAGGACTGCATTGGAGGCGTTTTGATCCAGACTTAAACGCCAAGCTTCTGCTTTTAGGCGCTCTGACTCAGCATTAATCCGAGACTGCACTGTTGCCATCCGGGTGTTTCCCGCGTTGATATCTTCTTGGGCCTTGGTCATCTGCTCCCTAAGCTTCGTGATTTCTGCGTTGCGCTCCACCTGGTTCTCCGCCGTGACCTTAGTCCCCATTAAGGTTGTCAAAGCATCCATCAACTCAGATAAGACTTGAGCCGGAGGCCTGGCTGAGCTGGACCCTGAGGGACCAGTCGCTGCTGTTGCTCCGGCCTCTTGTTGAGAGCCGGCGCCGTGCCTGCCATGAAGATGGCGGCTCGGCACGGCGACTCGTAGGGGTCCGGAATACTGTCACCATTGGAACAACCCCCAAGCCCGCCGTTTTGATGCTGGTACATGGACTCCATCTCTCCAGTGGAGGAATCATCACCTGAGTAAATGATAATCTCTTCTCCAGATGCGGAATTTTCCGCGAGTTCCACACCTTGAGTGAAGCCCACGAAAACGTGCTTCCGCCCGGCTTGGATCCGGGCAGGTTGCATGCACTGAGCCGGCTCGACGAGGTCGGTCCAGATGTCCGGCTTAGGCTCAGATCCGCCAATTTTGCCGATGAAGACGTGGATTCCGCTGAAGGGGACCCAGTACCCGTACTCGATTGAGTCGGCCTCGGGGCCCCAGCCAGCGTCATTGATGTAGAGCTTGCCGCGGCCACTCTTGGTCATCCTGCCCATAGCGTATCCCTCGATCCCTTGGAAAGAGCCCTTCAAGAACTTGAAACCACCGTGCACTGGCCCCACGGTGGGCGCCAACTGTCGTGGTTTTGTCACGGCAGATATCCTATTGTGAGGACTTAGACATGAGGCCATCGCAAACGGTGATTTTCTTGTCGGGGTTGAGCGTGATGAAAGACACGAGTTTACCCAGGTTCGACCTCTCACGATGGACGTAAAAGCCTACTCCTACTTTTCTACTTATTGCTTGAGTATCGATTACAAGGGAGCGGAATCGCTTGACCTTGCTATCGATTGATTGTAACTTGTCCTACTCTGTGCCAGGGACTCGCCTTTATATACAGGTCAAGACCTCCGTCTTACATGAGTCCGGATTGGGTCACGATCCGTGACCGAGCCTAACTCTAAATTGCCTTGCCTTCTATGACAAGACATTGTATGGCGGCTTACACCTCTGAGCCGCCTGCCGCCTTCTGGCTTCGGGCCCTAAGCCGGCCCATCTCGTGAGCCGCCCTTCTAGTCCTGCATCTTGATCGTCCCGGCCAATCTGAGGCCTAGCTTCGAGAGTCGCCAATGACTTGACCTAGCCCCTTCAGGGCGGGTTACATCGTGGGTTTATATCCCCAATACTCCCTAAGTCATTGTCGTCCTCTTCTTCCCCAAGATGCCGCCGCCAATGTCGTGCCGCAGCACCGGCGATAGAAATGTTCAGATTCAGTAGCAGGAATGGCTCGAGATAATTTACAATGCCAAGAAATCAATGAAAAGCTACGGGTCACTTACTCAGATCAAAACAACCTAGAACTAAATGCACAAAAAAACCTGAAGTAAACTATAATCTAGTTAATGAACATGTGCCAAAACAAAGAAATGAGGGAAATCATGGATAAAAAGTCAGGTCGTGTAATAGACTGAACTGAACTTTGATCAATATTGGAATCTCCACATCTTAGTTAATAACTTTATATAGTACCTACAACTAAAAAACATACAAAACTGAGAAGGAAACGCATTTTAAATGACCCAAGATGGTCATGAGCGCAGTGCAAACCTGCTAACATATTCGATGCATCGCGGATGGCCAGGCCAGTGCGGGCAGCGCTCACTCTCTGCCTCGCCTCCAATGCCCTATTCCGTCCCACCACCAAGCCACCATGGAGAGCCATCAGCCGTTGAACACCACCTGGTCATCAGAGTATTTGCAAGCCTAGATAAACATAGACCGGCCTGAAGTTGTTGCAATTAACCTGGAGTACAATACCAAATGAACCTGCAGAAATGCATGAAGGGTGTAATATGCAGAAAAGATGAAGATGCCTTGGCCGATCACCCATCCTACGTCTCCCTGGTTAAATCAACTCTTTCTCTGTAACCAAAGAAAAATGCAGCTGATCAATATAACCAAGAAAGAAGTGCTGCCCTCTAAAACCCAGATATGGTGAAACGGAGGAAACGAAGTGGACACGGCAGACCAGATCTACGGCTTGGCATCGCCGGAACCCACGACTGGAAGCCGCACCAGTCCCTTGCCACGCGATCCCCAGAGACCTCCCCAGAGCACCCGACACACGGAGGCTGCCCGAGCCCGGGCCTGCATGCCGGTGGTGTCGTGGCACTCACAGGAGGCCCCTCGCGAGACAGAGATATCCGATGCTGCCATCGCTAGGGAGCGTGGGTGTGTACCAAGGGCCGAGCCTCCTCATCGCCATTTTACCCAACTAATTGAATAGTGCTTAGCATATGACAAGGCGCCACATCTTTCTGATATCTGAGTACAAGATACATTTGCATTCTACAAATAACATTCTGTATTTCTATGAGTTGCTAGAAGACAGGAATCCACAAACATGAGCAGAATGTGTCAAGACATAGCCACATTAGCAGCAACATTAGTAAAACATGTAGGGCCACCCTTCCATTACTTAGAATTGAGAAGTATGACACGAGCAGTAGTAGTCCCACCCACATCCCTATTGTATGCTATGGTGATTATACCATCAATTTTCATGCTTGTGTAGCTAGCTGACATGGAGTCACCCAATTCTGTAACATCTAACCAGTGAGCTTGAGCCACGCAGGTGCTCACAGTAAACGTGGATGGGAAACTTGCTCCCAAAGCACAGCAATTACTGACAAATCAACATCAAAGAAAACAAACACCACTTATCAAGTTTAACTATGTCACTTCTAAGTCTAAATTTCAGAATTCCTTACGGAGATCGAGCGACTATACGAGATCACCAATAAAATCTGAAATGCACCAGAATTCAGCAACCGATCTCTGACTGAAGGCATCATGCCATCAACACAACCAAATGAATCAACAACAGGCTATATGGAAAGGAGACATCCAGTAAGCCATGGACGGGGTTCGATTACTACCTCGCAGTGGGAGAGCTCGGCCTTCCAAGCGGCCTCCCTCTTGGCGACCTCGCGCTCACGCTGGATGTAGCTCGACGTCTCCCGCTCCTTCATGATGCGGTCCTGGATGTCCGCGTCCAGCGCCAAATAGCTAGAAATGCAATTCATGTCCTCAAATCAGGAAATGGTTCAGAAATACTAAAATCTTGCATTAGTAACAAAATATAATATGTTCCATTGGAGAAAATTTGGAGTGTTTTACGTAAAAATGAATTGCTATATTTGAGCCATTATGGGCATTTGGATTTATAGGATATAATTCAAATCTGCACTACAAGTGCATGAAAAGGGTTGAAAAAAGCCTATTTGTGTTAATGAGTCTATGTTTAGCCTTATAAAGGAAGAGAATAGGAATTCCATACATCAGGGTGCGAGAAATCAATTCCGAACATGGAGTTCATTGGGTTTTCATTTCTCAAAATTCACGAACCTGTCCACCAACGTCTTGATCCGCACCCGTGTGCTCCCGAGACCGAAATCAAGAAGATCGGGGAAGATGAGGCTGGTAAACACATCCTGCAGTTTATTCCAAATTAGACTTGATGAATTAACATAAGAGAGAAGAGCCAAAGGAAAGAAGGAAAAGATAAATAATCTAAAAACTGAAACCTGGGCGGAGACAGCTGCCTTTTTTTTGAGAAGGAGGATTACCCCCGGCCTCTGCATCAATCAATACATGCAGCCATATTATTAAATAAAAACGTAACAAGGTCATAAGTTCCAAAGAACCTCATAAACTGAGCAGTAGTCGAAAGAAAATAAATATGAAAAGCGTCACATCCGACGATATAGAACTGAAAAGTGCCACATCCGGCGATAAAAACAAGCTACGATGCCTACACACCTAGCCTACTATTAGCTCGCCACCCAAATCGGCTGAATATAGCCCGTGCTACCGTTTGCCAACGGTTGCACCCAATAACCAAAAGCTCCCTGAAGTCCGCATAAGAGAGTAAGGACCACATATGGATCAAGCTGTAGCTCTGTACACAACATGCAAAAAATTGATGAATTTTGTCCCATTAAAAATCATATCATTTCTAGTGTTCCATATAGCCCAAAATAGTGCACATACTCCTATCCGAATATGTTTAGCTAAGTGTATGTCTACTGCATTAAGCTATGTCCCAAATAACGTGTTTACGCTCCTTGGGGGTTGAACATTAAAATCTATATGAATTGATCGCCATAATAATTTTGCAATAGGACATTCGAGAAACAGGTGTTTAATCGTTTCATTTTGATCACAAAAACAGCACCTGGAGTTACCAACCCAATTCCTTTTTGCCAAGTTATCTTTGGTTAGAATGACTTCTGTATGGACAAACCACATAATGATTTTAATACGATGCGGAACTTTAATCTTCCAAATGTTCAACGACCTCGACAATGGCCCGGAGTCAATTAGGTCCGAATACATGTATTTCACTGAGAAGATTCCATTCGTGATTAACTTCTAGCGAATTGTATCCGCCTGATCAGATAGGTGAACCTCCATCAACCTACAAACCATGTGCAACCAAGCATTCCAACGTTCTCCTACTAGGGATCTCTTAAATTGGATATTAAGCGGTATCGAGTTTAATACTGTGGCGACATAATCCTCCTTACTTTGCACAATATTATATAAGGAGGGATATTGCAATGCCAAAGGCATCTCCCCTAGCCATGTGTCCTCCCAAAATCGAGTAGTATTACCATTACCAACTAGGAACTTCACCCGTTGGAAGAAAGTTGCTTTCGTCCTCATTAATCCCTTCCAGAAGGGTGAGTCCGTTGGCCTAGCTGTGACTTGGGCCGAAGTCTTAGAGTATAAGTATTTATTACGCAAGATTTGTACCCACATACCCTCAGTCTCAATAGATATTCTTTATAGCCACTTGCTAAGCAGACATCTATTCTTTACCACTAAAATTTCGATCCCTAACCCACCCTGGTCTTTTGGTCTGCAAATAATATCCCATCTAGCCAATCTGTACTTCTTCTTGGCCTCATCGCTTTGCCAAAAGAATCAGGATCTATAGAAGTCATGTCTTTTCCATACCCCTACCGGTACCTCAAAGAAGGATAGAAGGAACATCGGCAGTCTCGTCAAAACCGAATTTATCAAAACCAACCGACCTCCATAAGACATGAGCTTGCCCTTCCAGCAGCTTAGTTTCTTTTCAAATCGATCTTCTATACATTTCCATTCCTTGTTCGTTAAACGTCTATGATGAATTGGGATCCCTAGATAACTAAAAGGTAAGGATCCCATTTCACAACCGAACAAAATTCTATAGTCATCTTGTTCCTCTTTGGCTCTCCCAAACCAGAACAATTTGCTTTTATTGAAGTTGATTTTGAGCCCAGACAGTTGCGAAAAAAGACACAATACAAGCTTCATATTCCTAGCTTTTGCAAGATCATGTTCCATGAATATAATAGTATCATCCGCGTATTGTATGACGGAGACTCCCCCCTCTACAAGGTGGGGGACGAGTCCTCCTATTTGGCCACTCTCTTTGGCCTGACCAATAAGTACTGCCAACATATCCGCTACAATGTTAAACAGCACAGGAGACATGGAATCTCCCTATCGTAACCCCTTATGTGTGTGGAAATAATGTCATGTATCATCGCTGACTTTTATTCCGACACTACCTTTTTGTATGAATGAATCCACCTGAGATCTCCAAGACTCATTGAACCCCTTCATACATAAGGCTTGCTGCAAAAAGGGCCATTTGACCTTATCATATGCTTTTTCAAAATCCACTTTGAAGATAACGCCATCTAATTTCTTCGTATGGATTTCATGCAGTGTTTCATGTAAGACCACAACCCCTTCAAGGATGTGTCGTCCTGGCATGAAAGCAGTTTGTGTTGGTTGCACAACCGAATGGGCTATCTGTGTCAACCTGTTCGTGCCAACCTTTGTAAAAATCTTAAAGCTTACATTGAGAAGACATATCGGTCTGAATTGCTCAATGCGAATAGCCTCAACCCTCTTTGGCAACAACGTTATTGTTCCAAAATTCAGGTGAAAGAGGTTTAAGTGGCCATCGAACAATCATGGAACATATGCATAAGATCTCCCTTTATGATATGCCAGCATTTCTGATAAAATTCCGCCAGGAACCCATCCGGCCCAGGGGCTTTATTATGCTTCATTTGCGTTATTGCATCAAACACCTCTTTCTCAGTGAACGAAGCAGACAACAGCACATTCTCTTCTAAGTTAAGCTGAGGTATGTCCCCGATCGCACTCTCATCTAGAGCTACGAAACTTTCTTCTGGTGCTCCAAAAGCTTCTTATAATATTCAGAGAACTACAATTTTAGGTTCTCATGTCCTACAATTGTACCCTCATCTTGTTCGAGCTGTATTATCTTCTTCTTTCTATGTTTCCCATTAGCTATCATATGAAAAATCTGTGTATTATCATCTCCATGGAATATCTTAGAAACATTTGCTCCAAGCACCCATTTCATCTGCTCCTCTCTCATAAGGGCTTGTAACTTCTTCTCATCCTCATTCTTAATATTTCGCTCGGACATATTAAGAAGGGTGGACTCCACTTTCACATCAAGTTCATTAATAATTTGTGTTAGCCTCTCCTTTTCAGCTTTATAAATACCACTTTGGTTTGGGCCCATCCCCTCAAGAATTGGCGCAAATGTCTAATTTTGTTTTGCCATATTTCCACATGAGAAGTTCCATCAGACTCCCTGGCCCATTCTGTCGCAATAAGATTTAGGAAGCCTTCCCTCTCAAACCATCCTTGTTCAAAAGAGAACGTATTTCGATTGCCCACATGGGTCGATTCCTCGGAATCAACCAGGAATGGGGTATGGTCCAAAATGGCCCTCTGTAGAGCATGAACCATTAGCAGTGGAAATTTCTGTTCCCACTCAACACTAGTGAGGACCCTGTCCAATTTCTCTTAAGTAGGAATTGGCAAGGAATTAGCCCACGTGAATTGTCTACCAGAGAGGTCAATATCCCTCAAGTTGAGACTTTCAATGATTATATTGAACATGAATGACCACCTTCCATCAAAATTGCCATTATTTTTTTATCTTGTCTTCTACTGATATTGAAATCTCCTCCAACCATAATGGGCAACCTTTCATCCCCACAAATTCTCACTAAATCTGCAAGGAAGTCAGGCTTATGTTCTGGCTGCGCCGCACCATATACGGCCACCAAAGCCCATCTGAAGCCATCAATTTTCGATCTCACCCGAAATTTGACAGCAAATTCACCGTGAACCACATTTAGCACTTCTAAAGTTTTGCACTTCACCCCAAGTAGGATCCCTCCAGATCGCCCCCTTGGCGGTAGATAGTGCCAATCAAATTCAAACCCCCTAAAATGGAGTTGAGAAACCCGGGAGTAAAATAGTCTCTACCAGTCTCTAATAAAGCCATGAAATCCAATTTTTGCTCTATCGATGTATCACGAAGGAATCTTCTTTTAGCCATGTCCGCTAGACCTCTGCTATTCCAGAATATTCATTTCATATTTCATCATGGAATTTTTTTCTTTTGTTTAACTCTCGCGCTCCTACGCACCACCGATGTGGGATAAACCTTCCTCTTCCAGGTTCTTCTTGGTTTATCTTTCATCGCCTCTGTGTGAAGAGGGTCGGTGTCAGTAGATATAATGACATTTGGTTGCAAAGGGGCCATATACCCCTCGGCAATTGATGACCCACAAGTATAGGGGATCTATCGTAGTCCTTTCGATAAGTAAGTGTGTCGAACCCAACGAGGAGCAGAAGGAAATGACAAGCGGTTTTCAGCAAGGTATTCTCTGCAAGCACTGAAATTATCGGTAACAGATAGTTGTATGATAAGATAATTCGTAACGAGTAACAAGTAACAAAAGTAACTAAGGTGCAGCAAGGTGGCCCAATCCTTTTGTAGCAATGGACAAGCCTGGACGAACTCCTATATAAAGCAAAGCGCTCCCGAGGACACATGGGAATTGTTGTCAAGTTAGTTTTCATCATGCTCATATGATTCGCGTTCGTTACTTTGATAATTTGATATGTGGGTGGACCGGTGCTTGGGTGCTGCCCTTCCTTGGACAAGCCTCCCACTTATGATTAACCCCTCTCACAAGCATCCGCAACTATTAAAGAAGAATTAAGATAAATCTAACCATAGCATGAAACATATGGATCCAAATCAGCCCCTTACGAAGCAACGCATAAACTAGGGTTTAAGCTTCTGTCACTCTATCAACCCATCATCTACTTATTACTTCCCAATGCCTTCCCCTAGGCTCAAATCATGGTGAAGTGTCATGAAGCCGACGTTCACATAACACCACTAGAGCAAAGACAACATACATCTCATCAAAATATCGAACGAATACCAAATTCACATAATTACTTATAACAAGACTTCTCCCATGTCCTCGGGAACAAACGTAACTACTCACAAAGCATATTCATGTTCATAATCAGAGGAGTATTAATTATTAAGGATCTGAACATATGATCTTCCACCGAATAAACCAACTAGCATCAACTACAAGGAGTAATCAACACTACTAGCAACCCACAGGTACCAATCTGAGGTTTTGAGACAAAGATCGGATACGAGAGATGAATTAGGGTTTGAGAGGAGATGGTGCTGGTGAAGATATTGATGGAGATTGACCCCCTCTCGATGAGAGGATCGTTGGTGATGACGATGGCTTCGGTTTCCCCCTACCGGAGGGAAGGTTTCCCCGGCAGAACCGCTCCGCCGGAGCCCTAGATTGGTTCCGCCCAAGTTCCGCCTCGAGACGGCGGCGCTTCGTCCCGAAAGATTCCTTCTGATTTTTTCCAGGTCAAAACACACCATATAGCAGAAGATGGGCATCGGTGTCCTGTCAGGTGGCCCACAAGGCAGGGGGGCGTGCCCAGGGGGGTAGGGCGCGCCCTCCACCCTTGTGGATGGCTGGTGGCCCCTCTCTGGTGCTTTCTTCGCCCAATATTTTTTATTAATTCCAAAATGACTCTCCGTCAAGTTTCAGGACTTTTGGAGTTGTGCAGAATAGGTCTCTAATATTTGCTCCTTTTCCAGCCCAGAATTCCAGCTGCCGGCATTCTCCCTCTTCATGTAAACCTTGTAAAATAAGACAGAAAAGGCATAAGTATTGTGATATAATGTGTAACAACAACCCATGATGCAATAAATATTGATATAAAAGCATGATGCAAAATGGACGTATCAACTCCCCCAAGCTTAGACCTCGCTTGTCCTCATGCGAAAGCCGAAATCGAAAAATATGTCCACATGTTTAGAGATAGAGGTGTCGATAAAATAAAATACGGACATGAGGGCATCATGATCATCTTTAGAACAGCAACATATATTGCCATATAATTTCTTATGCCAAAGTAACAATTCATTCACAAGGTAAAGTATGAATCAGAAACTTAATTGAAAACTAACAAACTATGATCTCAGTCATTGAAGCAATTGCAATTTATCATAACATCGGAAAGAGTCAATTCAAGAGCTTTTCAGCAAGTCCACATACTCAACTATCATTTAGTCTTTCACAATTGCTAACACTCACGCGATACTTATGAGTTCAAAGTTTCAATCGGACACAGAGAAAGATAGGGGCTTATAGTTTCGCCTCCCAACCTTTTACCTCAAGGGTAATGTCAACAATAATACTTCATGATAACCTACATCCGAGTGGATATATATATATCTAGATCTCTCCAACACATAGTGCTTGCCAAAAGAAAAAGTGTAAAAAGGAAAGGTGAAGATCACCATGACTCTTGTATAAGGGTAGAAGATAAAGGTAAAAGATAGGCCCTTCGCAGAGGGAAGCAGAGGTTGTCATGCGCTTTTATGGTTGGATGCACAAAATCTTAATGCAAAAGAACGTCACTTTATATTGCCGCTTGTGATAAAGAACTTTATTATGCAGTCCGACGCTTTTATTTCTTCCATATCACAAGTTCATATAAAGCTTATTTTCTTCACACTAATAGATCATACATATTTAGAGAGCAATTTTTATTGCTTGCACCAATGACAACTTACTTGAAGGATCTTATTCAATCCATAGGTAGGTATGGTGGACTCTCATGGCAAAAATGGGTCAAGGGATGGTTGGATGCACAAGTAGTATCTCTACTTGGTGCAAAGAATTTGGCTAGCATAAGAGGGAAAAGCAAGCTCAACATGTTGGAGGATCCATGACAATATAACTTCTATTCGGATATAAGAAAACATAACCCATTATGTTGTCTTCCTTGTCCAACATCAACTTTTTAGCAGGTCATATTTTAATGAGTGCTCACAATTACAAAGGATGTCCAAGATAGTATATTTATATGTGAAGCCTCTCTTTCTTTATTACTTCCTATTAATTGCAACAATGACCAAAACTATGTTTGTCAACTCTCAACAACTTTTATTCATCATACTCTTTATATGTGAAGTCATTACTCTCCATAAGATCAATATATGATCTTTTTATTTCTTTTTTATTCCTTTCTTTTATTTAATTCCCTCAAGATCATAGCAAGGAAGCAAAGCCCTCAACTCAAAACTACTCTTTATTATATATAACTCACGAACTCGATTACATAGATAGATCTTGAAACAAAACTCAAAGCTGGATCATACTAAAACTTTATTCTGCTAGATCAAGATAGAACCAAAAGGATCGAACTAAGAAAAAGCGATAAAGATAAAGATGTGATGGTGATACGATACCGGGGCACCTCCCCCAAGCTTGGCAGTTGCCAAGGGGAGTGCCCATACCCATGTATTTATGACTCTTTCTTCGGCGGTGGCGATGTGATATTCTTGGCGATGATGCACCTTAGGATGCGATTCTCCTCCTCGAGCTTATTATTTTGCTGCTTAAGATCCATTATTTCCTTGTGAAGTTTACCCGCGACGGCTAGAGCTCCCATCACCCATGGATGTTTCATAGCTGCGGGGGAAAAAGCAACACTCTTTTTCATATTTTCATAAGAGAGAAATCTAGCATTGGGAGGAATGACCGAATTTGGAATTGCTGAGCTATGTAGTTCCTCCAGCATGAATCCAACTTGAAGATGAGAGGTAACTTCTTGATCCTCCTCCATGGCATCCACCCTTTTCAAGTCAGCCTCCATCTCTTCCTCCGTTGATTGCCCTAAGTGGTCAGCTTCGCTTTTTCGTCATGGCCCCGGTGTCGGATGAGAGACACGACTCTCTCCGACTGACTCTTGTGAAGAAATCTTGCTCCAAATCTGCTACAGAAACAACTCAAAACGAAAACATGGGATTTTGCCGTGGTACGGTGGTCAAAACCTTCGGGAGATTATATAATGAATTTTTACCAACCAAAAGAAGTATTGTGCAAGAAAACGGAGTCCGGAGGGCACACTACGTGACCACAAGGCAGGGGGGCGCGCCCTCCACCCTTGTGGTCTCCTCGTGCATCTTTCGGACTACTTTTAATTTTTCTATTTTTCTAAATATTCCAAAACGGAGAAAAATTGCTATTATAACAGTTTTGGAGTTGGTTTACTTACCGTACCACATACCTATTCCTTTTCGGAGTCTGAAACATTCTGGAAAGTATCCCTTATGTACTCCTCCGGTGTTATGGTATTAATTATATTGGTCTCAACATTTATGGGAGTACCTGAGATATAATGTTTGATTCTTTGACTGTTTACCACCTTCGGATTTATGCCTTCGGCATTGTTGATCTTAATGGCTCCAGAACAATAGACCTCCTCGATAATGTAAGGACCTTCCCATTTAGAGAGAAGATTTCCTGCAAAAAATCTTAAACAAGAGTTGTATAGCAAAACATGATCACCTACATTAAACTCACGCTTTTGTATCCTCTTGTCATGCCATCTATTAACTTTTTCTTTAAACAACTTGGCATTCTCATAGGCTTGGGTTCTCCATTCATCAAGCGAGCTAATGTCAAATAACCTCTTCTCACCGGCAAGTTTGAAATCATAGTTGAGCTCTTTAATAGCCCAATAAGCTTTATGTTCTAGTTCAAGAGGTAAGTGACATGCTTTTCCATAAACCATTTTATACGGAGACATGCCCATAGGGTTTTTATAAGCAGTTCTATAAGCCCATAATGCATCATCAAGTTTCTTTGACCAATTCTTTCTAGACCTATTAACAGTCTTTTGCAAAATCAATTTAATCTCTCTATTGCTCAATTCTACTTGACCACTAGACTGAGGGTGATATGGAGATGCAATTCTATGGTTACCATCATATTTAGCAAGCATTTTACGGAAAGCACCATGAATAAAATGTGAACCACTATCAGTCATTAAATATCTAGGGACTCCAAACCTCGGAAAAATAACTTCTTTAAGCATCTTAATAGAAGTGTTATGATCAGCACTACTAGTTGGAATAGCTTCTACCCACTTAGTAACGTAATCAACAACAACTAAAATATGTGTATACCCATTAGAGGAAGGAAAAGGTCCCATATAATCAAAGCCCCAAACATCAAATGGTTCAATAACAAGTGAATAGTTCATAGGCATTTCCTGACGTCTTCTAATATTACCAATTCTTTAGCATTCATCACAAGACAAGACAAACTTACGGGCATCCTTGAAGAGAGTAGGCCAATAAAAACCGGATTGCAATACCTTGTGTGCAGTTCTATCTCCAGCATGGTGTCCTCCGTAAGCTTCGGAGTGGCACTTGCGTAGGATCTGTTCCTGTTCATGCTCAGGTACACAACATCTAATAACACCATCTACTCCTTTATAAAGGTTTGGGTCATCCCAAAAGTAATGTCTTAAATCATAGAAAAACTTTTTCTTTTGCTGGTATATGAAACTAGGTGGTATAAATTTAGCAACAATGTAATTAGCATAATTAGCATACCATGGAGTATTACGAGAAGCATTTATGATAGCTAATTGCTCATCAGGAAAACTATCATCAATAGGCAGTGGGTCATCAAGAACATTTTCTAACCTAGACAAGTGGTCTACTATGGGGTTCTCATCTCCCTTTCTATCAATAATATGCAAAACAAATTCTTGTAACAAGAGAACCCATCTAATAAGTCTAGGTTTAGCATCTTTCTTTTCCATAAGATATTTAATAGCAGCATGATCATTGTGAACAGTTACTTTGGAAACAACAATATAAGATCTGAACTTATCACAGTCAAATACAACTGCTAGAAATTCTTTTTAAGTAGTAGCATAATTTCTCTAGGCACTGTCTAGAGTTTTACTAGCATAATGAATAACATTCAATTTATTATCAACTCTTTGTCCTAGAACAGCACCAACAGCAAAATCACTAGCATCACACATAATTTCAAAGGGTAAATTCCTATCAGGTAGTTGAACAATAGGTGCAGAAATCAAGGCTTTCTTAAGTATTTCAAATGCTTCTACACAATCATCATCAAAAACAAAAGGAACATCTTTTTGCAAGAGATTAGTGAGAGGCCTAGAAATTTTAGAGAAGTCTTTAATAAACCTCCTATAGAAACAAGCATGACCAAGGAAACTTCTTATACCTTTGATATCTTTAGGACACGGCATCTTTTCAATAGCATCTACTTTAGTTTTATCAACTTCAATACCTCTTTCAGAAATTTTATGCCCCAAGACAATACCTTCATTAACCATAAAGTGGCACTTCTCCCAATTCAAAATAAGATTAGTTTCTTCACATCTCTGCAGAACTCGATCAAGGTTTCTTAAGCAATCATCAAAAGAAGTTCCGTAAAGAAGTTTCGTAAACCTGAACAATCTTTTCACAAAGTGAGAGAATATAGCAGTCATACATCTTTGAAAGGTAGCAGGTGCATTGCATAAACCAAAAGGCATACATCTATAAGCAAAAGTACCAAAAGGGCAAGTAAAAGTGGTCTTTTCTTGGTCCTCTTTTGACACAGGTATTTGAGAAAAATCAGAGTAACCATCTAGAAAGCAAAAATGTGTATGTTTGGATAATCTTTCTAGCATTTGATCAATAAAAGGTAGAGGATAATGATCTTTTCTAGTAGCTTTGTTTAATTTACAAAAATCAATTACCATTCTATAACCTGTAACAATTCTTTGTGGAATCAATTCATTATTATCATTAGGAACAACAGTAATACCTCCCTTCTTAGGGACACAATGAACATGACTTACCCATCTACTATCAGTAATAGGATAAATTATACCTGCCTCCAGAAGCCTTAGTATTTCATTTCTTACCACTTCCTTCATCTTAGGATTCAGCCTTCGTTGGTGATCAACAACTGGTTTAGCATCAGGCTCCATATTAATTTTGTGCTGACATAGAGTGGGACTAATGCCCTTAAGATCATCAAGAGTATATCCAATAGCTGCATGGTGCTTCCTCAGAGTTTTCAATAATTTCTTTTCTTCATGCTCTAAAAGGTTAGCACTAATAATAACAGGATATATCTTTTTTTCATCGAGATAAGCATATTTCAGAGTATCAGGTAATTGTTTAAGCTCAAACACGGGATCACCCTTGGGTGGAGGAGGATCCCCAAGGATTTCAACAGGCAAATTGTGTTTCAAAATAGGCCCTTGATTAAAGAATATTTCATCTATTTCCCTTCTTTCATTCATAAACAAATCATTTTCTTGGTCTAGCAAATATTGTTCTAAAGGATCAGTAGGAGGCACGGCAATAGAAGCAAGACCAATAATTTCATCCTTACTAGGCAATTCTTTACCATGGGGTTGTCTACGAAACTTAGAGAAATTAAAATCATGAGACACATCCCCAAAGCTGACAGTAACAATATCCTTTTCTCAATCTATCTTAGCAATCTTTAATATCGGGTTTAGCAATCCTAGCAGCTTCATCACAGAAATAAATAACATGCCCATCAATATTATCAACCAAGAGATCTTTAACCAAAGCAATACTAGGTTCAACTTTAATTTGTTCAGGGGGGGGGGGGTGTAGGTGTTCTAGTATAACTCTTACAAACCACAGTTGAAGCTTTAGCATGATCCTTTATTCTAACAGGAAAAGGTGGTTTCTCAATATAAGCAATAGGGACAATAGGATCAACATTATAAGTAATAGTTTCTTATTCAACTTTAATAGGTTCTACTACTTTCACTTCAATGGGAGGATGATATTTAAACCACTTCTCCTTAGGGAGATCAACATGAGTAGCAAAAGATTCACAGAAAGAAGCTACTATCTCAGAGTCAAGTCCATATTTAGTGCTAAAATCACGAAAAAAGCATCAGTATCCATGAAAGATTTAACACAATCAAACTTAAGGTTTATACCTGACTCCTTACCTTCGTCGAGTTCCCAATCTTCAGAGTTGCGTTTAATTGTTTCCAATAAATCCCATTTGAATTCAATATCCTTCTTCATAAAAGAACCAGTACAAGAAGTATCGAGCATGGATTGATCATTATGAGAAAGCCGAGCATAAAAATTCTGAATAATAATTTCTCTTGAGAGCTCATGATTGGGGCATGAATGTAACATTGACTTAAGCCTCCCCCAAGCTTGAGCGATACTTTCTACTTCACGAGGCCAAAAATTATATATATATATAGTTCCGATCACGATGAACGAGATGCATAGGATAAAACTTCTGATGAAATTCCAATTTCAAACGGTTGTAGTTCCAGGATCCAATATCATCACATAGCCTATACCATGTCAATACCTTTCCCTTCAAAGATAAAGGGAAGACCTTCTTCTTGACATCATCCTCGGGCAAACCTTCAAGCTTAAATAATCCACAAACTTCATCCACATAGATTAGGTGCATATCAGGATGTAATGTTCCATCTCCTGCATAAGGATTAGCTAGCAGTTTCTCTATCATACCTGAAGGAATTTCATAATAAATATTTTTAGTAGGTGAAGTAGGTTGAGGAGCAACTCTTTGCTCTTCCGGTCGAGGTGAACATACCCCAAACAAGCCCCTCAAAGGATTATTTTCCATAGTGACAAGTGACAGTAAATTTTTGCACACTATATAAATGTTTCCTTACCAAATTCCACTTACCAAAGGCGCTTCACTCCCCGGCAACGGCGCCAGAAAAGAGTCTTGATGACCCACAAGTATAGGGGATCTATCATAGTCCTTTCGATAAGTAAGAGTGTCGAACCCAACAAGAAGCAGAAGGAAATGACAAGCGGTTTTCAGCAAGGTATTCTCTGCAAGCACTGAAATTATCAGTAACAGATAGTTGTATGATAAGATAATTCGTAACGAGTAACAAGTAACATAAGTAACTAAAGTGCAGCAAGGTGGCCCAATCCTTTTGTTGCAAAGCACAAGCCTGGACGAACTCCTATATAAAGCAAAGCGCTCCCGAGGACACATGGGAATTGTTGTCAAGTTAGTTTTCATCATGCTCATATGATTCGCGTTCGTTACTTTGATAATTTGATATGTGGGTGGACCGGTGCTTGGGTGCTGCCCTTCCTTGGACAAGCCTCCCACTTATGATTAACCCCTCTCGAAAGCATCCGCAACTACAAAAGAAGAATTAAGATAAATCTAACCATAGCATGAAACATATGGATCCAAATCAGCCCCTTACGAAGCAACGCATAAACTAGGGTTTAAGCTTCTGTCACTTCTAGCAACCCATCATCTACTTATTACTTCCCAATGCCTTCCCCTTGGCTCAAATCATGGTGAAGTGTCATGTAGTCGACGTTCACATTAACACCACTAGAGGAAAGACAACATACATCTCATCAAACTATCGAACGAATACCAAATTCACATGATTACTTATAACAAGACTTCTCCCATGTCCTCAGGAACAAACATAACTACTCACAAAGCATATTCATGTTCATAATCAGAGGAGTATTAATTATCATTAAGGATCTGAACATATGATCTTCCACCGAATAAACCAACTAGCATCAACTACAAGGAGTAATCAACACTACTAGAAACCCACAGGTACCAATCTGAGGTTTTGAGAAGAAGATTGGATATGAGAGATGAACTAGGGTTTGAGAGGAGATGGTGCTGGTGAAGATGTTGATGGAGATTGACCCCCTCTCGATGAGAGGATTGTTGGTGATGATGATGGCTTCAATTTCCCCCTACCGGAGGGAAGTTTCCCCAGCAGAATAGCTCCGCCGGAGCCCTAGATTGGTTCCACCTCAAGACAGTGGCGCTTCGTCCCGAAAGCTTCCTTCTGATTTTTTCCAGGTCAAAACACACCATATAGCAGATGATGGGCATCGTGGGCCTGCCAGGTGGCCCACAAGGCAGGGGGCGCTCCTAGGGGGGTAGGGCACGCCCTCCACCCTAGTGGATGGCTGGTGGCCCCCCTCTGGTGCTTTCTTCGCCCAATATTTTTTTATTAATTCCAAAATGACACTCCATGAAGTTTCAGGAGTTTTGGAGTTGTGCAGAATAGGTCTCTAATATTTGCTCCATTTCCAGCCCAGAATTCCAGCCGCCGGCATTCTCCCTCTTCATGTAAACCTTGTAAAATAGGAGAGAAAAGGCATAAGTATTGTGATATAATGTGTAACAACAGCCCATAACGTAATAAATATTGATATAAAAGCATGATGCAAAATGGACGTATCAGCAATCACATCCTCATCCTCGCTTGCTAAGCCCTTCGTGGGGACTAAATCCTCACAGAGACTCTGAAGCGCTATTACTCCAAGATCATTAATATCAGTGTCATTCATGGGTTTTACCACTGCTATATTTCAAATTAAATCCAAAGCTCTATTTGTTTCTAAGTCTAACAGATCGTTAATGGATTTGGCGGTTTCTTTGCCATTACTACCAAGAGAGATCCCTAAGTTGCTAGCTTTATCAATAATTTCATGTTCAGAAAAGTGCAGAATGGAACAACTTGTATTACCCGACATACCTGTATGAGCTTCGATGTCTCGAAGCTTGGCGGCCCTCATGGCACGCCCCATCTGTATGTCATTCGCATCCGGCTGGCCCTGGATCCGGTGACTAAACCGTCTGTCACCGGACATAGGATCTGGAATACCTCCAAAAGCGATCACGTCCTTCACAGCGACTCCATCCGGGCTGTGACCGCCTGTCATATGCCCGAGTAAGTCTGAAGAGGTGGGAGGTATGGACCTCCCAGACTGATCCACCATGGTACCGTTAACTACGACGGCCGAAGCACTGATCTCCATCGATCGGCTATCATCACTGTCCGGCCGGGACACCACCTGTGTCGAGCTGGTCGGACGTGGCGACGGAGAGCGAGATGGAGGCCTAGAACCCTCCACTGTAGAGGGAGGAGAAGTCGCCGCCGGTCGCCCCTCCGCAGCAACCACCAATGTTGACACATCCGTCTCCACAGGGGTGTCTGGCCTCATATGCGGCGTCGGCTGCGGTGGAACCTCATCCACCATCTGTCGGTGGTGCTCCTCCACCACCTGTGATGGAAGATCATCATCAGAGTCCTCCATCTCCACGCGGTCACCCCAAAGACGGCTCGGTGCGTAAACCGCCTGGAACGAACCAAACCGGAGAGATGTCGCCGGAGTGGACAGGGGTGCCGCCCCCTTCTCAGTCCTCGGCTCAGTCGACTGTGTGGATTTTCTGGCCGGTTTGTCCTTCCCACTATGGTCGTCGGGAGTGCCATCCATCCCCTGGTCACCACTACCATCTCCACCATCAGTCATATCAACATATGTAATCCCCGTATTATTATTTGCCTACTGAACGTCCTCAACCACAATATAGAGATCATAAGACATACCATCATAGGTCCATGGTAGAAAGTCTGGAATATAATCCGCATTCACAACACCGACAAGTAGCCCTGCCACTCCATGCAGGCTTGTAAATGGCATGTCCAACTTCTCTGTTTTACCTAACAGAGGCCAAGACTCGAAACAATAAGATAGTCATTAAGAAGAGTCTCTAGAACACCAGAGAGTCTAACCCAAACCTTTTCTAGCAGTATCCCCATCGGCTCAGGTTTTGCACTCATCAAACTCAAGAATGCACTTACTCTCGGGAACCTTACTCAGCACACACTTCAGTAGGTGGTTAAGATCCTCCCTCCTAGGGAACTCCACTCTGTAAACCTGATCCTCCAACCTGACAAGTGACCAGTGAAAAGACTCAGACACTAGTCGTGTGAGCTGCTGACACACCTGTTCCTCTGTCAATGTCCCCTGAGTAGCCCTGAATAGACCAAACTTCGAACTGTCCACCGCAGGAGTGTCGGGGAACATTGCATGGAAAACAAAAAAAATTCTACGCACACGCGAGATCTATCCATGGAGATGCATAGCTACGAGAGTGGGAGAGCATCTACATACCCTTGTAGATCGCTAAGCGGAAGCGTTTATCAATGCGGTTGATGTAGTCGTACACCTTCACGATCCGTCCCGATCAAGTACCGAACGTACAACACCTCCGCGTTCAGCACACGTTCAGCTAGATGACGTCCTCGCCTTCTCGATCCAGCAAGAGAGGCGAAGTAGTAGATGAGTTCTGGCAGCACGACAGTGTGGTGACGGTGGTAGTGAAACTATTTCCGTCGGGCTTCGCTAAGCACAACGGATTTAGGACGGAGGATGAACTAGAGGGAGAGGGGGTGCCGGCACACAGCTTGGTGAATCATGGTGTCCCCCAGGGGCTAGCCCTGCTCCTCTATTTATATGTTGAGCCATGGGGTCGTTTCTTGGAGAAAGAGCCTCCTCAAAGTCGGTTTGGAACGCAAGGAAGAGTCCTTCTCTGTTTCCAGTACTAGACGCCACAGTCCTCGGCGTCTGGCCCAGACGCCATGGACCTCGGCGTCTGGCCCAAGGCCAGACACCAGGGTCCCTAGCGTCTGGTCCCTGACCTCCGCAAAACTTCCTTTTGCACCGACCTAAAGCCCCTAGGGCCTTACCCCTTCGCCCAACCATAACATCCTATATATCAATCTTTACCTCCGGACCAGTCCGGAGCTCCTCGTCATGTCTGTGATCTCATCCGGGACTCCGAACAACATTCGGTCACCAACATACATAACTCATATAATACTATATCATCAACGAACGTTAAGCGTGCGGACCCTACGGGTTCGAGAATGATGTAGACATGAACGAGACACTTCTCCGGTCAATAACCAATAGTGGGACCTGGATGCCCATATTGGTTCCTACATATTCTATGAAGATCTTTATCGGTCGAACCTTTATGACAACATACATTGTTCCTATGTTACTTGCCCAAGATTCGATTGTCGGTATCTTCGTACCTAGTTCAATCTCGTTACCGGTAAGTCTCTTTACTCATTCCATAATACAACATCTCGTAACTAACTCCTTAGTTACTTTGCTTGCAAGCTTCTTGTGATGCTGTATTACCGAGAGGGCCTAGAGATACCTCTCCGACATACGGAGTGACAAATCCCAATCTCGATTCACGCCAACTCAACAGCCACCTTCGAAAATACCTGTAGAGGATCTTTATGATCACCCAGTTACGTTGTGACGTTTCATAGCACACAAGGTATTCCTCCGGTATCCGGGAGTTGCATGATATCATGGTCGAAGGAATATGTATTTGACATTTAAGAAAGCAGTAGCAATAAACTGAATGATCATATGCTAAGCTAACAGATGGGTCTTGTCCATCACATCATTCTCCTAATAATGTGGTCCCGTTATCAAATGACAACTCATGTCTATGGTCAGGAAACCTTAACCATATTTTGATCAACGAGCTAGTCTAGTAGAGGCATACTAGGGACTTGGTATTTGCTTATGTATTCACACATGTATTTAAGTTTCCAATCAATACAATTCTAGAATGAATAATAAACATTTATCATGACTAAGGAAATATAATAATAACCACTTTATTATTGCCTCTAGGGCATATTTCCAACAGCCTCCCACTTGCACTAGAGTCAATAATCTAGATTACATTATAATGAATCTAACACCCATGGAGTCTTGGTGCTGATCATGTTTTGACCGTGGAAGAGGTTTAGTCAACGGGTCTGCCACATTCAGATCCGTATTTACTTTGCAAATTTCTATGTCTCCATCCTTGACCTTTTCACGAATGGAATTGAAGCGTCTCTTGATGTGTTTGGTTCTCTTGTGAAACCTGGATTCCTTCGCTAAGGTAATTGCTCCAGTGTTGTCACAAAAAATTGTCATTGGACCCGATGCACTGGGTATTATAGCCAGATCGGATATGAACTTCTTCATCCAGACTCCTTCATGAGCTGCTTCCGAAGCAGCTATGTACTCCGCTTCACACGTAGATCCCTCCACGATGCTCTGCTTGGAACTGCACCAACTAAAAGCTCCACCATTCAATATAAATACATATCCGGTTTGCGACTGAGAGTCATCCGAATCTGTGTCGAAGCTAGCATTGACGTAACCCTTTACGATGAGCTCTTTGTCACCTACATAAACGAGAAACATATCCTTGGTCCTTTTCAGGTACTTCAGGATATTCTTGTCCTCTGTCCAATGATCCACTCCTGGACTACTTTGCTACCTCCCTGCCAAACTTATGGCAAGGCACACATCAGGTCTGCTACACAGCATGGCATACATAATAGAACCTATGGCTGAGGCATAGGGAATGACTTTCATTCTCTCTCTATCTTCTGCCGTGGTCGGCCTTTGAGTCTGACTCAATTTCACACCTTGCAACACAGGCAAGAACCCTTTCTTTGACTGGTCCATTTTGAACTTCCTCAGAACTTTGTCAAGGTATGTGCTTTGTGAAAGTCCTATTAAGCGTCTCGATCTATCCCTATAGATATTGATGCCAAATATATAAGCAGCTTCACCGAGGTCTTTCATTGAAAAATTCTTATTCAAGTATCCTTTTATGCTATCCAAAAATTCTATATCATTTCCAATTAGCAATATGTCATCCACATATAATATCAGAAATGCTACAGAGCTCCCACTCACTTTCTTGTAAATACAGGCTTCACCGTAAGTCTGTATAAAACCAAATGCTTTGATCACATCATCAAAGCGTATATTCCAACTCCGAGATGCTTGCACCAGTCCATAGATGGATCGCTGGAGCTTGCACACTTTGCTAGCACCTTTAGGATCAACAAAACCTTCTGGTTGCGTCATATACAACTCTTCTTTATGAAACCCGTTAAGGAATGCAGTTTTGACGTCCATTTGCCAGATTTCATAATCATAAAATGCGGCAATTGCTAACAAGATTCAGACAGACTTAAGCATCGCTACGGGTGAGAAAGTCTCATCGTAGTCAACCCCTTGAACTTGTCGAAAACCTTTTGCGACAAGTCGAGCTTTGTAGACAGTTGTCTTGGATTTAACATGGCAGATGCCCTAGTGAAAGGACTTAGGTGTGGAGCCATCGCAACTAGGTTAGCTTGAAGGGGTTGAACGGGACAAAGGACACAAGGAATTTACCCAGGTTCGGCCCCTCTCAACGAGGTAAAAGCCTACTCCTGCTTATAGTTGTATTGCTTGGGTTTCGACTACAAGGGAGCGAATACGCTTGACCTAGTTCTCGATTTCTTGTTTCCTGAGTTAACCCGCCGCCGGGTCTCACGTTTATATACATAGGTCGAGACCCGGAAGCTTACAGAGTCCCGGCCGGTTCACACAACGTGACCGGCTCGGTTTCTAACTAATCATGCCTTACAAGGCAAGTCATCATACGACGGTTCACAGGCCCGGGTCTTGGGCTTCCACTGGGCCTACCTCCATGAGCCGCCGTCTTCACACCTTGGGCCTTCTTCATATTAAACCGCCAACAGTGTAACCAGGCCCCTCCTGGGCGGGTCACCCCTTGGAGCTATATCCCCAACATTAGGCCCCAGGTTGATTTGAACTTGTTCATATCAATCTTCATTACTTCACTTAACAGACTGTGCATCAGCGCTGATTTTTACGCCGACCACTGTAACCCGCCATGACGTCGTGTGGACGGAATCATTGTAACCCGCCATGACCTCATGTGCATTAATTCCGCACAAGACCCAGGATATCACAACGGATCTTTATCTTAATGGACTTCCCGACAATCGAGGCGCCCGCATAGTTAACATAATCATTTTACCTCCTCAATTTCCATGCATGCCATCCTTATCACCTCCTTATAAATAGGGACAGGGGCCCTCCTTTTCACTTTTACCCCATCCTCTGCCTCTTCTTCTTCCTCGCGACGACCGACACCTCCGGAGCTCCGCCGCCCCCGTCGACCGCATCAACCTTAGCCGCTGCATCAACCTGACCTCGACCAGAAAACGGCGGTGCCCCTCCGCTGTTCAACAGCATCTTCAGCTGCCCATCTCTTTTTCCTCCAATCTGCGTTAGGGTTTCTGCAGTTCTTCGCTGTTCATCGGTGTTCATCACCCTTGCCTATAGCTCATCGACCATGCCATCTTAGTTGAACCAAAACGCGATGCTAAAATCACGCCTTACTCCTCTTTAATATCTGCTATCAAATATAGATCCACTTCCTGCTGTTGAGATTCACTCCCCACGCTGTAGTTCTTCCACTGTTTTCAGGGCTAGTAATTTTCTTATGTTTCTCGAACGGCTGTAGATCCGAAATCATAGGCAGAATCTGTGAAACCTGTTTGTCCAGCACTTAGTGAAATTTTATTCAATTTCCAGATCTTGTAACCATTTGTTCGACCACCGTTGTATGGGCGGCTCAAATGATACCTTGTAACCCGCCAAATGCCAGTCGGCTTACCTTATAAGTTGTTTAAACCGCCAGTACTTTATCCGAACTTGACATTATCCGGCTCGTACCTCGCTGGTTTAACCATGCTATTTTATTTTTTGTAACCATTAAGCGGCTTACCAATCCTTGCACATAACCAATTCAGCATAATAACTTCATTTTTCTCAATCATTGGGCGGCTCATCATCACAAATTTGACCCGCCTTGATTTCCTTTCTAGGCTTTCACCCGATCAAAATGACTAAGACCGTCACCTCCTGCGACTGGGTCGTTTCCAATGTCACAAAACGGACTCTCCAAGAATTTGTTGACATGGGCGTCTTTCCATCTAAAGACGTCATCCATTGGCGGGTTCATGGAGCTGAGGTTCGTCCTCAACCAAAGGAAGGAGAAGTTATAGTTTTTTCTGGTCACATGCTCAGAGGCTTTTCTCCGCCCGGGTCATAGTTCTTCCATGACATTCTGAACTTCTATCAGCTTCATCCTCGAGATATCGGACCCAATTCGGTCTCCAATATCTGCAACTTTCAAGTTTTTTGTGAAGTATACCTTCAAGAGGAGCCCAGCGTTGACCTCTTCAGAGAATATTATTATTTGAACCGCCAAACAGAGATGACAGATGGGCCCAGCCTTGAACTGGGTGGAATTTATATCCAAAGACGAAGAGATGCCATCTTTCCTTTAGCTGCGCTTCCCAGTCACCCCAAAGACTGGAACCAGACTTGGTTTTATTGCCAAGACACCTCTCCAGCGGGTGAAAACCCTTTGCCGGGTTTCCGTATCCACCGGCTCAACCCAAGGCACCCACTCCCAGACCAGATCAACTCTTCTGAACGGGCCAAATATGGACCCACTTTCACCAAGATAAGGGCCTTGATGGCAAATGGCCTGACCGGTGTTCACCTAGTCTGATGCTGGGTTGGCTGGAGGATCTTGCCTTTAAGCAACCGCCCCGGTTTAACGTGCACATATACAGGCGATGTAAAAGACCCCTGGCGGTATAACTCAACATGCATTGAAGAGAAGGACCTCAACGAAATGACCAAGACAATACTTGGAGAAAATTTAGAAAACTGCAGCAAAACGGGGCTGAGCCCCTTCTGTACTCTTAACCCAGCTCCAGATGTAAGTATTTAAAGCCCTTTTTACTTTATTCATTATTCTAATTTGCTGCACTTGCCTTATTATCTTGCACTCTTCAGGCTGGCTCTTCTTTCTGGAGCAAGAAGCTCCAAGATAAACCGGCCAAAAAGGCCAGGGCAAAAACCAAGGCCCCGAAGAAAACTAAAGGGTAGAAACCAGATGCAGCAGACTTATTCACCCTAGACGATGAGTCGGAGGTAGAACTTGATTCTCTTGGCTCCTTTTTTGTGCATCTTATTGACGCTGACCCCTCTCAGGATGATGCGGAGACCAGCCAGGCAGATGTTGAAGAGGTAACTATTATTTCCTCCGACTCAGATCCTTTGCCAAGACAGAAAGTTTGGCAAGTAACCCAGAAAGTAAGGTTTTCTCACCCTTTAGCTTACTTGGATCCAAACTTTATTTTGAAGAAAAAACAGCATGAAGCCCGGCGTACAACCCGGAATAGTGGAGGGGGAAACCTTCATGCCGGCTTACCCAACACGCCGGCCCCTCGCAAACGCCGAAATGAGGTGCCACATAATTTAACCCTCTCCTTTCCAAAGGCGGGTCTTATCTGTCAACCACTTAATCCTTCTGACTCAAATTATTAGGGAACCTCTCAATCCTCTTCCGGCGACTCTACTGGGACTCAGATTCCTCTTTTCAAAGTTGCCCCTGGGTGAGAATATTTGACTTCTTTGTTTTCAACACTTTACAAGCTGATATATTAACATCCTTATGTGTCTTACTTGCAGCGGTATAGCCAAACCAAGCAAGAAATTGAAGATGAACAAGCCGGCCGAAGACCCCAAGGTCACTGAGTCGGAGAAACAAACCATATCAGAAGCTTCTCGTCAAACTCCTGAAGCCGCTGCCGATGACCAACCACAAGAGATTCACGACGTCACGGTGGATCCAATAGGTGTTGACCCATCCAGCGCTAAGCCGCCCAGTCCCATAAAACCTGCTGAAGAAACTCCTTCGCAACAAACTGCTGAGGATGTCATCATTACCAGCACTGGTTATGCAAACCTGGGAACCCCAACATTCTGGCCAAGCATTCAGCCAAAGAAGAGTTAATTGAAAAGAGCAAGGCCAGATTTGACGTTGCAAATTACTCACACTTAGGCGTCAGTGAATTATACTCTGGTTATCTAAGCCAGCTGCATACTGGTCGTGATCTAGAGGCGGATTTAGTCAAGAAATTGCGACAGAAATATGAGGTATGAACATTTGTTTCCCTTGCATATATAGTCATCCGGCCCCCAAGTCTTATCCATAGGAAAAGATATATTTGAGTAGCGTTAAAACTTGTCCATAAGTTATTGCAACTCTAAAGTCATAGCCCTCATGGGCCGGCTTTTCGCGACAAAGATGAGCCGAATCACTTTCATGACTTTGAAAAAGCTCAAGACATAGCCCTCATGGGCTGGCTTATCTTGATAAAGATGAGCCGGATCATTTCTATTACTTTGAAAGAAAAAACTGCAGACCATAGCCCTCATGGGCCGTCTTATCTTGATAAAGATAAGCCGGATCATTAACAATATATACGGCAAAAAAGAGCTTCCACACACATTAGCCCTCAAGTGTCAAGTGCTTTGCTTGCAACGTGCTTGAGACTTGTATGTATATTGTGTCCTGACAAATATGTTTATAATTGTTTAACTCTTACTTGCAGGATGCCTTTACTCAGGCTGAATCCCAATTGGTCAATTTAAAGACCATGCTTGAGCATCAAGAGGCTGAAATACGCAAAGCTGACTCCAAGAATAAGTTTAGTCTGGAAGAGAACGAGAAGCTAAGAGCTGGGTTTTCCATAGAAAGAAATGCTTGGGATAAGGAGAAAGCCACCTTAGTGCAAAGAGCAGAGACTGCCGAATCTTCTTTGAAAGAGACCACTGCAGAACTGACCGGCTTAAAACGCCATATCTCACAGATGACAACTGCTATCTTTGGTAAGGAAATCGGGATGCTTTAACAATTTCCAATTTTTACCTTTTAACCCACCTGGCGACTTATCTGTGCGCTCATTTAACAGGCCCCAGGAGTGCCAACCTTGGCCAGGACATGTTGGTGAACTTGAAGGAGGTTTACACTCTGGTAGAACAGCTGTACACAGGTACTCAGCGAACCATAGCGGCCATCTCGCACAGTAAAGAGCCACCTTCACTCATCAGGGAGGTACTGGACAAACTATCTGTCATGCCCCTAAGAATTGAAGAGATTAAGCGATCATCTGCCCGAGCTGGTGCCATCACTGCTTTGAGCCGGGCCAAAGCATGGCAAGCAGAATTAGACCCGGTGGAAATGGCCACCGGTTGTCCAAGCTTTAAAGAAGACGGATCGCCTTTTGATGAAGCAGATTTTACCAAGTGCGTAAAAGAGATGCGTCCCTTGGCGAGCAAATTGGCCGAAGAGACTGATTTGTCCAAATATCAGGCGGCTTACACGATGGAAAACTTAAAAGTGAAAGTGCTGGCTTATGAGATTGTGGATCTCATTCCTCCAATACGTAAGCACACTTTTGCTCCTGATGTTGATCCATCCACACTTATAGATGATGAAGTTGTGTTCAAAGTCGTAACTGGCATCGATTGGACATCACCTGACTTCCAGACAATGGACGAAGAAGAAGAACCGGCGCAGGATAACCCGGAGTCTTCAACTCGTCAGGACGAAAACAACTGATCCAAGGGACGGCTCTCAAACCGCGGCGTATAGCTTCTTTTGAAAAACTCTTAATCCTTTGGGCTTGGAAAAGCCTTGTAATAGGCTAGTTGAAACAATGATCTGTCATGCCATCGTGCATGTTAGCCTTAAAACTGCCGATGAAATATTTTATGTGCCACTGATGAGCTTACAGAGAATATCATCATCTCTGCTAGTTATAATATTATTTCCAATGTTCCTGCACACATGCTAAACAACATACACCCTGGCGGTTTAAGCTAGGGTTGGTCACAATTTCCAATATAATATACTCTGGCGACTTAAAGTCTATAACCAGGGCGGGTTAGAAAAACCCTAAATATTCATTCAAATATAAAAAGTCATACCTGTAGACTGAGATCATAATGATGCTATAATAATTGTAATCCAGCATGGGTATTAACCCATAAACATGAAAGATCATGACTTGAATTTATCCAAGGTGAATCATCCTGGCGACTTAAAGTCTGCTTAACAGGGCGGGTTAATAACCCAATACGCTCAAGTATGAGTCATAGAATCAAGGCTACATGGCCTGAATTGTGAAAACCATGTGTTAACATGGAAGAAGGGTATGAATCCAAAATTTTCAGAGAGAACAGAATTCCAGAAAAAACAAGGCTTTCATAGGCCGCCAAGCCTAAAACTCAAGTGCTTTCATGGGCTGCACAACCACTGAGTTAATCCTTGCACACCTGTAAGTCGGCCCTCATATGACAAACCGTCGTTTTAACATTAACGAGTTTAGGGTCTTATTTAAAAGATTTACTGTCAAGAGTATGGCGGGTCATTCCAGGATTACCTGGGCGGAGTAACAACAACATACAGGCAGGATAACCCGTAATTTGGTATTTACACCTGGCATGTAAGCCGATCAAGAGGGTAAGCATAGCTATGCTCATTGAGAAGGAAGCCCCCAAGTGACCAATAATAAGGCATGTAAGCCTGATCAAGAGGGTAAGCATAGTTATGCTCATTGAGCAGGAAGCCTCCAAGTGACCTGTCATAAGGCATGTAAGCCTGATCAAGAGGGTAAGCATAGCTATGCTCATTGAGCAGGAAGCCCCCAAGTAACCGATAACAAGGCATGTAAGCCTGATCAAGAGGGTAAGCATAGCTATGCTCATTGAGCAGGAAGCCCCCAAGTGACCTTATGAACAAATAATAAAGACTCAGATACTTAGAAATGAAACGACATAGGCCCTGAACTATCAGGGATGCCGGCTTTATTATATTGATCATAATATATACATTGATAAAAGTATGTACAGCACAAGAGCTGGTGGCTCAAGTGTAGAAGGCTGAAGATGAGCAATGTTCCAAGGCCGGCGGGTCTCCTCCTCCAATGTGTGTGAGTCCTTGTGGTCTCGAATATCAATGAGGTAGTATGACCCATTGTTCAGGTTCTTGCTGACCACAAAAGGTCCTTCCCAAGGTGGGGATAACTTATGCATATCTGTTTGATCTTGGATTAGCCGGAGCACCAAGTCGCCTTCTTGAAAGGTCCGGGTCTTAACCCGGCGGCTATGATAGCGACGTAGATCTTGCTGGTATATTCCCGAACGAGCCGCCGCAAGGTCACGCTCCTCATCCAACATGTCAAGAGCATCCTTACGTGCTTTTGCATTAATAGCTTCAACATAAGCCGCCACCCGGGGCGAGTCATGACGGATATCGCTTGGAAGAACCGCCTCTGCCCCGTAGACCATGAAGAAGGGCGTATAACCTATTGATCTGTTGGGGTGGTATTGATACTCCAAAGCACTGAGGGTAATTCCTCAACCCAACAACCCGGTGTCCTCTGCAAAGGGACCATAAGCCGGGGTTTTATCCCTCTCAAGATTTCTTGATTGGCCCTTTCAGCTTGACCATTGGACTGGGGGTGAGCCACCGAAGAAACGTCAAGACGAATATGCTCTCGTTGACAGAACTCTTTCATAGCACCTTTAGACAGATTAGTGACATTATCAGTTATGATACTGTGAGGGTAACCAAAGCGGAAGATCACCTTCTTAATGAATTGAACCGCCATTGCCGCATCACACTTACTGACCGGCTCTGCCTCAACCCACTTGGTAAATTTGTCAACCACCAACAAGAGGTGGTTTTTTTTATCCTCAGACCGCTTGAAAGGTCCAACCATATCCAACCCCCAGATTGCAAATGGCCAAGTAATTGGAATCATCCTCAATTCTTGAGCCGGCACATGAGCTCGTCTAGAAAATTTCTGACAACCATCACACTTGCTAACCTGATCTTCAACATCAGCATGAGCCGTCAACCAATAAAACCCATGACGAAAAGCTTTAGCCACAAGAGATTTAGAGCCGGCGTGATGTCCGTAATCTCCTTCATGGATTTCTCTTAGAATCTCACGGCCTTCTTTAGGAGAAACACAGCGCTGGAACACACCTGTGACACTGCATCGGTGTAACTCGCCATTGACAATAGTCATAGACTTAGACCACCGGGTTATTTGCCTGGCCAAAGTTTCATCCTCAGGCAACTCGCCCCAGGTCATATAAGCCAAATACGGCACCGTCCAATCAGGAATAGCATGAAGAGCCGCCACCAACTGCGCCTCCGGGTCAGGAATTGCAAGGTCCTCCTCTGTCGGTAACTTAACTGAAGGGTTATTCAATATATCAAGAAAAACATTGGGTGGCACCGGCTTACGCTGAGACCCCAGCCGGCTTAAAGCATCAGCCGCCTCATTCTTTCTGCGATCAACATGTTCCACCTGATAACCTTTGAAGTGACCAGCAATACTATCAACCGCCCCGCGATAAGCCGCCATGAGCGGGTCTTTAGAATCCCAAGTGCCAGAGACCTGCTGAGCCACCAAATCTGACTCGCCAAAGCACCTGACCCGGCTTAGATTCATCTCTTTGGCCACCTTCAGGCCATGAAGCAAGGCCTCATACTCATCTGCATTATTAGTGCAAGGAAACATAAGCCTTAAAACATAACAAAATTTGTCACCTCATGGGGAAGTCAAAATAACTCCAGCCCCCGAGCCTTCCAATTTCCTGGACCCATCAAATGAATAGTCGAATATGTATTATCAGGCTTCTCCTTAGGCATCTGCAACTCTGTCTAGTCATTGATGAAATCCGCAAGAGCTTGAGACTTGATAGCTGTCCTTGGCATATATTTCAAACCATGGGGTCCCAGCTCAATGCCCCACTTGGCCACTCGGCCTGTAGCTTCTCTGTTTTGAATAATATCGCCAAGGGAGCAGAGCTGACCACAGTAATGGGATGACCAAGAAAATAATGCTTCAACTTGCGACTAGCCATGAACACCCCATATACTAGCTTCTGCCAATGTGGGTATCTCTGTTTAGACTTGATTAAGACCTCACTGGCATAATAAGCTGGCCTTTGAACCGGATATTCCTTACCCGTCTCTTTCCTTTCCACTACAACCACCACGCTAATGGCTCTGCTGTTAGTGGCCACATATAAGAGCAAGGGATCCTTCTCAACAGGAGCTGCAAGAATCGGTGGCTCAGCTAACTGTTTTTTAAGCGCCTCAAACGCCTCATTGGCAGCATCACTCCAGACAAAATGATCTGTTTTCTTCATCATCTGATACAGAGGAATAGCCTTCTCTCCCACGCGGCTTATAAACCGGCTTAAAGCTGCAATACGACCCGCCAAACGCTGGACGTCATTAATGCACGCTGGCTTAGCCAATGAAGTAATAGGCTTGATTTTCTTCGGGTTAGCTTCAATACCTCTCTAAGTGACCAGAAAACCCAAGAGCTTGCCTGCAGGCACACCAAAAACATATTTGGCCGGGTTAAGCATCATCTTGTAGACCCGGAGGTTATCGAAGGTCTCCTTCAAATCATCTAGCAGAGTCTCCTTCTTTCTGGACTTTACAACAATATCATCCACATAAGTGTGAACATTGTGTCCTATCTGGTTATGAAGACAATTCTGAACACAACACTGATAAGTCACCTGGGCACTCTTGAGTCCAAAAGGTATAGACACATAGCAGAAAGCTCCAAAAGGCGTGATGAAAGCCGTCTTCTCTTGGTCTTTAACTGCCATCTTGATCTGATGATAACCAGAATAAGCATCCATGAAACTCAAACGCTCACAACCCGTCGTAGCATCAATGATCTGATCAATGCAGGGAAGAGGAAAAGGATCAGCTGGACAAGCCTTATTATGGTTTGTGTAATCCACACACATACGCCAAGTGCCATTTTTCATAAGTACTAGCACCGGGATAGCTAACCACTCAGGGTGAAAAACTTCAATGATGAACCCGGCTGCTAAGAGCCGGGCCACCTCTTCTCCAATGGCCTTACGTCTCTCCTCATTAAAACGACGAAGGAATTGCTTGACCGGCTTAAACTTGGGATCAGTATTGAGAGTGTGCTCAGTGAGTTCTCTCGGTACACCTAGCATGTCTGAAGGCTTCCATGCAAATATGTCCCGGTTCTCACGGATGAACTCGATGAGCGCGCTTTCCTATTTCGGATCCATATTGGCACTGATAGTGAACTGTTGAGATGAGTCGCCAGGGACAAAGTCAACCTGCTTGGTATCATCTGCCGATTTAAACTTCAACAAAGGATCATGCTCTGTGGTTGGCTTCTTTAACGGAGTCATATCAGCCGGGTCAACATTGTCCTTATAAAACTTAAGTTCCTCTGTGGCATAGGCAGACTCAGCGTAAGCAGCATCACCTTCTTCACATTCCAAGGCTATCTTCCTGTTACCATGTACCGTGATGGTACCTTCACGACCCGGCATCTTAAGCTGCAAATACACATAACAAGGCCGCGCCATAAACTTGGCGTAAGCCGGCCGTCCAAACAGAGCATGATAGGGGCTTTTGATTTTAACCACTTCAAAGTTCAATGTCTCAGCCCTGTAATCATGTTCATTGCCAAAATCCACTTCCAAGGCTATCTTACCCAGTAGACATGCTGACTTACCAGGCACCACCCCATGAAAAACTATAGAGGACGGCTTAAGATCTTTGTCAGTGAAATTCATCTGGCGAAAAGTATCATAATAAAGGATATTGGTACTGCTGCCTCCGTCAATAAGCACCTTAGTAAACTTGTAACCTCCAACCTGAGGAGCAACCACCAAAGCCAGCTGACCCGGATTGTCAATCCGGGGCGAGTGATCCTCACGACTCCATACAATTGGCTGCTCTGACCATCATAAATATCAAGGGACCGCCGGCTCAACTGCGCTCACAGCTCGTTTATGAACCTTCTAATCTCGCTTGCACAGGCTTGTGGTGAAAACATGATATTGGCCACTATTCAGCTGCTTTCGATTACTCTGATACCCTGACTGTTGTTGCTGGTTACCCTGACCAGGCTGCTGACCGTAACCGCCCTGATTGCCCTGACCCTGATATCCGGAATTTGAGCCGCCACCTCCAAAGTCGGGCCCGTGTGAGCCGGATCCTGAACCGCCATGCGGGCCATTATTGTTATTGTGGTCCTGAGGAAAACCGGAGCTCTTATATTCCTTCATGATGAAACATTCTTTCCACATGTGAGTCGACGGTCTATCTGGATAACTATGCTTCAGGCAAGGCTGGTTTAACATCGCCTCAAGGTTGAACTTTGGCCCTCCCAAACGAGGTAGTGGCTTTCCCTTACGACGTTGACCGTTGTTCTGTGTATTGGTATTGGCCACAAAATCTGACCCGCCGTCAGGCTGTTTGCGCTTACCGTTACCACTCTGGTTATGCCCTACCATGTTTGGCTGCTGCCCTTTTCCATTGCCGTTCTTCTTCCCCTTGTGGGACTTCTCCTCATCAGATCCAGGGTCTTTAGTATTGTCAGAGTCGGCTTATTTGATGAGAGCCGCCATAAGCTCTCCCATGTAATTGCAGTGATGTTTAAGCCGCCCTAACTTTTGCTTGAGAGGGGTGAAATGGCAATTTTTCTCTAGAATTAAGACAGCAGAGCCGGCGTTGATGCTATCTGATGAATGGATAATAGTGGAAACCCGGCGGACCCAGTGGTGGGCTGACTCATCCTCGCGCTGGACACAAGCGTCCAAGTCGATGGTCGACAGAGGCTGTTTACACGTGTCTTTGAAATTCTGAATAAAACGCGCCTTTAACTCAGCCCATGAATTGATAGAATTAGGGGGTAATCCCTTCAACCAGGTTCGAGCTGGCCCATCCAGCATCATGGTGAAGTACTTAGCACACACAACGTCGTTAACATCCAACATCTCCATAGCCATCTCATAGCTCTCAATCCAGCCCTCCGGCGGAAGATCCGCTGTGTAGTTAGGCACCTTGCGAGGGCCCTTAAAATCTTTGGGAAGGCGCTCATTCCGTAGAGCGGGCGCTAAACATGGCACCCCCACCGTCCTGGAGGTCATCCCAGCCTCTACAGAAGCCGAAGGGTTCAACTGCAGCCGTTGATGAGCCACTAACTGAGCCGCCAACTCCGCCTCTTGACGTGCCCTAACTTGATCCCTCAGAATCTGAGCACTATTATCATCACGTGGCGGGTCATGCCCACGGGGCGGGTTACGGCGCTGCTCGCTGCTGGAAACCGCTGGTGATTCAACACGCCGACTGTAACTTAGACTGGGGCGTGGAGTTGAATGAATTCGATCTCGGCTGTAAGAATAAGCCGCCTGTAGAGCCACGGCCGTCTGAAGAAGTTGCACGGTGTTCCGGGTTTCTATCGTAGCTGGGGACTCGCCTTCAACCGGAAGAGCCGCCAGCCGTGAAGCCGTAGCAATCATGTTATCTAGCGGGTTAGAATAATGACCCGAAGGTGTCGGCGCTTGTTAAGGCGGGGTCACATTCAAACGGGGTGGGTCAGTGATGCGGGGCTGAGCCACCACCCCAGTTGCGGGTGCCTCCGCAGCCCGGGTCACACCGGGCGGGTTATTCGTCCCTGCTCCGGGTGTAGTAAAGAGGTTTCGCCCCTCAAACTGCGGAGGTAGGCGACTCTGGTGTCTCCTCCAAAGAATATGAAAGTGTGTTATATCGACTAGAGGTGGGGTGAATAGGCGATTTTTACAAATTCATCACTGAGGAATTTCAAGGTGAGGAAATTCCTAAGCGACGAACTACTTAGCAGTGGAATAAGTACTCAGATGCAAGCATAACAGAGCAGTAGCACAGTCATCATGATGAAATGAAAACAAGCACAGAGTACGAGTAGCGTAAACACAGGATAAGCAGGCTGAAGACAAACTGACTGAAGAAATTGAACTGAGGAAATTGAGAAAGTCTTCAGTCAAAGTCTTCAAACAGTAATGATCAAATACATAGCAAGTATGCGAGGAAATGAAAGGGTTGAGGAAATAGAACCAGTAGCTCGGAGAAGACAATGATTTGGTAGACCAGTTCCAACTGCTCTGACAGTTGTACGTCTGGTTAGAGTCACTACTAGGAAAAGGCCTGCTAGTGGCGCACCAGTTTTGCCTACTAATGGCGCACTACTGGTGCGCCACTAGCACCACGCCATTAGAATTAAATACTAATGGCGCACCCCTGGTGCGCCATTAGTATCTGGTATACTAATGGCGCACCACGCAGTGCGCCATTAGTATAGCCCACCGTGCGCCATTAGTATGCCTCCGAGGGGGCCATATGTACCCATGTGCTTTGGCATACTAATGGCGCACTAGTGGGTGATGCGCCATTAGTGTCATTTTTGCAGTGCGCCATTAGTGTGCTGAGTGGTGCGCCACTAGTATGAATATTAGGGATTGTTTTTTTTTCTTTTCTGATATTTTCACAGGTTACAAAATATATTATTGGACAGAATATAGACAGCACCACACAGCAACAGCAGATTCATCGAATACAATAGAAGATTAGTCTCCGAATACAATTCATCATATTTGTCTCCGAATTCAAAAGACCGAACAAAGATAGAACATTACAAGTCTCGAGACCGCGAGTAGCGAGTTTGTCGTCACATTACAAGTCGATATCGATCATCTAAACTACCATCACATAGAAGAGAGCTGCGGTCATCACGATGAGCATAATCGCGATGAAACTGGTCTTCATCCGGTTCCTCCAACGCTCCCTCCTCTCTCCCGCTAGATAGCGCGTGTATCTAGATTCCGCCTCCGCCCTAGTGGTGTACCCTTTGTAACTGTTACCGCTGAAACGGTGAACCTGTCTCCGACACTCCTCCCAGTCGTCGTAGACTCCGGGAACCATACCCTTGTACACGACATACGACGGCATCTCTATGCACTAGCCAAACAAAACGTTAGTAGCAATTCACAGACAATACATAAGCAATATATAAGTATGCAACAAAAGGATCGGAAGAGAAAAGCAAGACATTAATAGCATGGATTACATCTAAGTTGAACGACTGTCCAAACCAAAGAGACATACAAGTTCATTAAAGTTTAATTACAACATTAGCCAATCGATGTTTCAGAACTACACATAGCATCACTACTTTCGACTCGACTCAAGGGACCGGAGCGTGGATGAAGCCGCCGTCTCTCGTGATGGTCATGAAATCGCGGGCGTTGTCAGCCTGCATTTGTAGCAATGTGTCTATCTCACTGTTGGACGGTTGATTTCTGAGGTTGAACTGCCCCGAGGTATGAAGGACATCTTGATGGATGATTTCCGCAAACTCCGACTGGATGCGAAAGAATTCTTGTCTGATGTCCGCGTCCTGGATTGCCGACAAGCTCGCGGCCCAATCTTTGAGATTATTTGGTAGTAGAAGGTGATTATGGTCCCGTACGATCGCCCGCATGTGATGGAGGGCGTAGTAGGCATCCTTCTGACCGCCAGGCGGCTGCTTGACGCAGCAGAATGTCGTATTTTGGGCGAACACGTGCTTGCCGTACTTACGAACTGGCCTGGTGAAGGTGCCTCCAGATTTGGCGTAGCCGGGGAGAACATCATCAAGAACTTTCTTGATATTTGTGTAGTCTTTCTTCGACTGACGGTCCGAGTCGAAATACGTGGCCGTGGAATATTTCGGGCTTAAGAGGATGAGTGTGCAATGTGTGTCACTGCAGAAAACACGGAATGTTAAAAAAAAACGATCGAAATCTAAGAAATCATATGTTACGGGGCGGTTGAGGGGACGACTTACTCGGGAAAGTAAGGCACGAGGAAGTTATCCTTATCTGGGTTTGCCAGAATGACGCCTTCGAGGTAAGAACTCGCGACTTGCCGGTCCCAGCGCTGCCCAAGATCTTGGCACGCATGTAGAAGGGGTCGACTATCACAATGTCCGGGGTCTTGTCTCTAATGATCTGCATCTCCATACTCAGCGAAAATAGCCGAACGAAGGTGTAGTGCAGCGGATGAAGGTTAAACATAGCAAAGATATCATCAAACCGCAGGACGATCGTACCCCCGATGGAGTTATCCACAAAGCCCTTGCCCTCTGGCACCTTGGCCACGAAAACCGGGTATGCCACATCATTCTCTCTGAGACGCCGCTTCTCCAAAGAAAGAACACTGTCATGCAGACTCCGCATAGCACCGGTTGCAGCATTGAGCATATTAGTCGGTAGCATCGGCCTACCCGCCACATGCACCCTCCTCGAGATATCCTTATGTGAAGGTGGCCCGTCCTGAGCACGGATCGTACTCGGTGCCGGCTGGCTCGCACCCTTGTTACTCTTTCTTTTCCATCCCTTGTTCTTCTGCTGTAATGGGACCGAGTTCTGCTCACAGACCGCCTTCTTGAGTGTGTTGGGGCTGATAATATTTCGCACCTCGGCTATCTGAGGCTCGGTGAAGTCGGCAGCTGGAGGCGTCTCCTGAGAACTGAACGCCAGACGACGCCTGTTGCAATTGGGTTTCTCCGCGGTACCAGCTAGATCGCGATCGTCTTTTGTAGGGTTGGGTTCTTGAGAAGGAGGCCCCAAGAATTCGTCATCGTACCCATGTTCGGCAAAGTACTTATCGACGTTGGTAAATGTACCATCGTCGTTGTCGTCGTCGTCCGGATCCTGTGCCATATGCATGTTCGGATCCTGTGCCATAGGGATGTCCGGTAGCGTTGCGGCGGTCTTGCCATGGCTTGGCGCCGGCACGACTGGCGGTGTTGTCTTTGGGGTGGTGTCCCCCACCCCCAAACGAATCTGGCTCTTCGGCCAAAGCAGGGGCCAGCTTAGGCAGGCGCTGAGGGTCATCACATCATCTTCGTCGGCCCCGGCGGGTCGAATCGGAGGTAACAACTCGTCGCAGCCTGGCAGCACCCGAACCAGTTGACCCCTATACACGGTGGGTGGCATCGGATTACCATGGAACACGGGGTTGCCCAGTTGAACGATTCTGCCCTTGGCGACATCGACCAACTCGTCATTCACGAAGTGCAGGAGAGTGCACGGAACGTCGGCGGCGCCCTGCGAAAACATGTAGGGCGTCAGGGATGCCCAATCAAAGGCAAGGAGATGAAGTCCTCGGCCGAGAGGCTTAATTAGTTACCGTGATGATGGCGTCGAGCTCGGCTAATGTCGAGGCACCGCCAACGGCGGGCATGCAATTGACGGAGGGGCCGCTTGCTGCCGAGGTGCCGGCCGGCGTACACCCGGGTGCATTAAGCTTCAATGCCCGTGCCGGCGTCGGAGACACCAATACCGCCTCCGCCGGAGACACCAATGGCGCCGCCTGCGCGTTATGCGAGGTGCTGGCCGTGAAGCTGGGAATCGGGGGCGGCCCCTGTTGGCCGCCCGCAATCCACGTCGTCAGCCCATGAATCAAGGTAGGCATAATGCCGGTGAGCGTCGATCCCAGTTGTTGTTGCACTTGCTCTTGGACAATCCCCGGAATCCGCGCCACTTGTGCCTTGAGTTCTTGAACCTCGCACGACTGGCTTTCCAAGCTGGTCTTTCTCTCCTTTCGCCCACCAGCGTTATAGTATGACGACCATTTTGTGGACAAGCCTTTGCCGGCCACACGACCAGCTGACGACGGCTTACTGAGCTTATCCTTGTTTTTCATTATGTTCAACGCCCTATTTAGAGTGCTCTCCCAAGGGGTGCTCTGAGCCGACCCCGCGCTACTGCTTTCAGTCTCCTGCGGAAGGAATGTGAACCATTTAGAAATTTGGCTTCATTAATTAGAATGCAACCATATGGAGCTAATTACGCGGGGGTGTATTCCTTACCAGAACAAGCTCAAGCGCCCTGGTCTTCGGATCTGTGGTAAGCTCCTTTGTTACCGGGTCCTCCTTGTACCGGGCCCTGACATAGTTCCTGGTCTGCTTGTCACGGTATTTCTCGAAGCGGGGCGGTAGGACTTGCTCGGCACGCTCCGCGTCCTCCTTGTCCCATATAGGCTCCGCCACTCTGTAACCGCCGGGACCGAGTTTGTGTTCCCCTAAGTTCAACTCCCACATTTCTTTCCCCCACTGACTTGATTCAGAGGTTGCGCTGCTCTCGCACTTGATCTTGAACTCCTTGTAGTCATCTTCGTTGTTCGAAGGATTTTTCGCCTTGATCTTCTCATAACTATCACCTTTGTCAATCATTCTCTTCACCGCGCTTCTCCAAGTAGACAGGGTCGTGCTCATCCTCGTGAGGGCGGCACTATTCACTTTATTCCCTGAGAGGCGTGTGTTTTCAAATTCAGCGGGGAACTTGTATCGTTCGTGCAGCTTCGTGAAGAGGAGTGTGCGCAAGTTCCCTCGGTCCTTATGCCTTAGGTTCTCGGTGTTGATCGAGACGGTGCTCCGGAGAATGCACCCGAGCTGAACCGAGTACCCCTTGACTATTTGTTTGGGCGCCGTTGGATGCCCGTCGGAGTTCACTTCAGTAAATTCCTCCTTGACGGTGCGGAGCACGTTCAGGCGCCGGTCCTTCCGTTGCCTCTTCGGTTGGCTGCCATCTGTGCGTGCGCTGCCATCATCAGTGGTGGCATCCTCGGCGGCACCATCAGTGGTGGCATCCTCTGCGGCACCAGCAGTGGTGTCATCGCCGACGCCACTAGGGGTTGTGTAGTCAGGATCCGTGTCTTCCGTGGCGTCCTCTTAGCGGTGAGGTTCTTCCTCCATCTCCTGGGACAGCTCCCAGAATGCCTTGCCGCCCGAACCGCCGGCCTCATCGTTGTGGGCCATGTTTCCCTCTAAATAGGAAAAAAGTTTGGTCAAAAAGTTGGTTATTGTCAAGGAACAAGATCTCATAATTTAGGGTTTGTGAGGAATTATCATGGTCTCATCATTTAGGGTTTGTCGACACCGAGGCATCCTAAAAGCTAAGGTTTTATGATTTAGGGTTTGTCAACGCCGAGGCACCCTAAAAGCCTAAGCTTTCATCATTTAGGTTCTTATCGACACCGAGGCACCCTAAAAGCCAAGGTTTTATCATTTAGGGCCTAATCACTTGGCTCTATTGCCACCTATGGCAGTTGCTTTTTCGTCTGTCCACACATGAATTCATCATATGTGTTTAATGCAGCAAGAATAAAGGGGCAGTTGATCCTACTTAATTAAGTACTAAGATACCCCGGCCCATGCATTAGTCGCAAGTACCCCATATGTCCTATTTTTAGCAAAGTCATGCTAAAATTCACGGAAAATTTCAGCATGACCTTTGCTGAAAATAGGACATATGGAGTACCCGAATTTGCCGGAACGGAAGTTAATCGACATTCCGGCAAACTCACAAGTTGACCTCTCGAGGTACAGCAGCAGCATCACAAGTTGACAAAATTCCCAAGTAGTACAGCAGCAGCATCACAAGTAGTACCAATGAGCATATAGTCCAGCAAGTTGAAAAAGCTGAAGTTCTCAGCATGAAGAATCACACAACACAGCACCTACATTATGATGATACATTTGGATCTTCATAGGAGCATACAACAATGCAGGCAAAAAGAAGGAGAGATAGGTCAGATTACACAAATAGGTTCCATATTCTGAGAAAAGAACAAGTGATAAAATGTATAGCTGGAGCTTTTAAGAAAAAGTTGCAGAAGCTTGTAAAACTATACTTTGAAGTTGAAGCTTTTAAGAAGAAGAAAATCCAGCCGCGCTAACTAACTGTAAGGTAATGACTACTCATATTGATGTTCAGAATAACTGATCCACTCTCCAAGTAGATGGCAGATAATGATTTCCTCCTTAAATGCAACTAAGCATTAAAACATGGATTTAGTTCTACTGATATGCAAATGGGCAATATAATTATTTATTCCACTACAAGAATAGCAACTTGTATTTCATAATCTTGGCAATAAGTCCATAAGCATATATGGCATGAACTGCAAATCCATGATACTGCAAATCCATAAGATCATTGGTTTGAATCCCAGTTCCCCAATCTTTTGTGTATGCAGTTTTGGCAACAAAAAATCACTTTTCGTCACTATTAGGCATTAGTTTGTTCTAGAGATGTTATATGCAGTTTTTCACAGTATATGAAGTTTCACATGATGGTTTTGGGGACGTGGGAGTTGATGTTATATGCAGTTTAACATGATGTTATATGATGTTATATGCAGTATATGCAGGACTAGATTCCTAGAGCAGAAGAGAAACTTCCCAGGGGTGAGCTCTTATGGAGATAGATTTACTATAATTTCTCTGGCCCTACCTACAACAATGGTGCTGGGGGAGTGGGATGGGCAATTCCTCTTCGACTGGAAATTTCAGTTCTAGTAATGGTTGTGGATCCAATAACCAGGGAGGGTTGAAAGTTTGGAAAGAGAAGGTAGGGCAGATAGAGATTAGTTGATCTTTGAGAGGAGATCAGGGGGTGGCAGAGAAGGAAGTGCATAATAATAAATTAAATGTTCTTCAATGTACTGGCATTGTCTATAAAGATATTTCTTTTCTCCAATCTTTGACATTGTTTGCTCGCCGGGGTTTTAGCATGTTGCACTCACTCCAACTTATTCACCAATGTCTACATAGTCATGGTGAGAGAGAAAAATATTATATGGTTTTTGGTAGGGTTGACTTGGGCTCAAATCAAACACATAATTTCTTCTTGGGTCTTTTTTAAAACAAAAGGTTTTAATCTCATTTATCCTACTTTTTATTTTTAGTCCCACTATGATTACGTAGAAAATTGATTTGTTTTTAATAGAAAAGTATGGTACTTTGGCATCAAGGTGTGTTTGGAATTTAGTGTTCAAGAATTGTAACAAGCCCGTATTATAAGGTCCAGAATAATAGTAGAAATACCCCCCGGCCCCTCCACATACATGTACCGTAAATACACTTGTTTTCATTACTAATAAATACTTATATTTTGTGCAGCCCAAAAACTGAAACAAATGTGTGATCTAAAATAATGAACGTTTATATATTAGTATTTAGTATAGATGATATAAGTAACCGTGAAAAATTAGAGATAATAGTCTTTCTCCCCACTTGAACCCGGTATTCATTGGTATTTTTCAGATACATAATAGGTACATATACAGAGAGGGCACCTCTTCAATGCTTTATGCGCCGCTAGCGTGAACTGGCGCTTACGCGGCTTCCATAGTGGGCTGGCCCAACTAGCAGACGAGCGCAGCTCGTGATGCGTGGTTTTTTTCGGTTCTCTGGCCTCCTGGTTCACAGTTCACTGGTTCGCGGTTCATCATTCCACCGTTGACAGGTTGACCGGTGATTTTTTGATAAAAATGATTTATGAAAAAGGAATTTAAGAAAATTGTTCACAAAAAGTATGAAACTTCATTTTAAAACTAAATCCATGGCTGATGCATCATGTTAAACTGCATATAACATCATCACAATAATTTCACATGATAGTTTGGTGGTTTGGGAGGGTGGTTTTGGGGACGTGGGAGTTGATGTGAAACATCATGTTAAAACCTGTGTCTTTGGACATGAAAAAATGGCTGTAGCTTTGTCTTTTGGACAGGTGAAGATGATGTCAAACATCTAGTGGCTGTAGCTGTCTTTTGGACATGTTAAACTTTAGTTTATGTTTTAGAATATGTCAAAATCAGTCTGACTAACTAGAAAGACTCTAGTGCATATTATATAATCTTTTGTATATGATGGATGTTGTTCTGAAAGCCAAGTTTATTGCTTCATGTTGTTGTGGCGTATGGCAGAATTTTGTTTTTGCTTTCAAACTGAAAACACACATATAGACTGATTTCAGATAGACAAACACTTGCATTTTTCAGATAATATTCAAACAAATTGTCACTGATAAAAAAGGTACATGGAGAGGGCAGACAGTAGCGAAGACAAGTAAGATGTTGGGGACATGGAGAGGGCCTCTCACCTGGCGTCCCGGCCTCGGTGACGACGATGTGGAGGTTGTGGCGGCTGCGGGGCAGGTCGACGACGAGTGGCACGCGTCGAGGCGCTGAAGCTCCGGCAGCGGCTAGGCGTTGAAGATCCGGCGGCACGCGTCGAGGAGGCGGCGGGCTCCTCCTCTCCTCTCGCCTGTCTCTGTGTCTCCTCTGATCTGTTCCGCGCGGGTGCCGGGGAAGATGCAGTGGGCGGCGTGGAGACGGAGACGCGTCAGGGTGGGGTCGGAGGGGGAGGAAGGGGAGGATGGGGAGAGGGAGGCGGCGGGGGGGCGTGGGCGGCTGTGGCGCAGTGGGTCGGGGCAGCGGTGGCGGCGGCGCAGTGGGTCGAACGAACTTGGCGGTGGAGAAGTATGCGAGGGGGGAGTGGATCTGGCGAGGGAGGGATGAAGGGATCGGGCGACTAGCTATAGGGGGGAAGATTACTAATGGTGCACCCCCTGGCGGTGCGCCATTAGAATGTTTTTTTTTATAGCAATGGCGCACCACCAGGACGGTGCGCCATAAGTAATCTTTTTTTAGATAGCAATGGTGCACCAGCCAGCGGTGCGCCATAAGTAATTTTTTTTATTATTATTTTTTGTTGCATCTAATAATTTTTTAGAAAATGAATATGAATATGAAACAGTAATAATTTTTTATAAAAATAGTAATAATTTTTAGTTGCATTCATTTGTGACGGTGGAGCGGGGGAGGGTGCGGGGGTCGTCGGCGGTGGTGGAGCGGGGGAGGGTGCGGGGGGTACTCGACGGCGAGGGGGATCTGGCGAGGTGGGATAGCGATCGAGATGGAGGGGGATCGAGATCGAGTGTCCTCAAGAATATTCAATATTTTTTCATGAATTCAAAAAGTGCCCATGAAATTTAAAAATATTCATGAGTTCAAAAAGTGCCCTTGAAATTTAAAAATATTCATGAGTTCTAAAAGTGCCCATGAAATACAATCGAGAAATGAAGGCTACAATTTAAATACAATCGATCTTAGCTAGCTAGCTACCTGTTCACAATCTTCTTGCCCTTCTTTTTCGCAAATGGAGTTCTTCTGTGGAACGGACGTCCTTTAGGTAGGGTGGTCCTACTTCTTCTTGTGGTGTATGCTGCTACTTCATCGTCGTCGTCATGTTCCATCTTCGGGTCGCCGTACTTGTCGAAGTCTTGCTCATTGGCGACTCCATCCATTCCGATGATCTTCCTTTTGCCTCTCCTCACAACAACATGACTGGGCTTTGATGGGTCGGTAATGAAGAAGCATTGGTCCACTTGGGAAGCCAGTACCCATGGCTCATTTTTCGCGGTGACGTTTGCGCCCGCGGTCTTGGATTTGGCTTCGGGTATAACCATGGTTGTGAAATACCGGTCTTCTTTTATGACGCTTTTGGCCCATCTGACACGGAACATCGGGACCTTCTCTCCAGCGTAGCTCAGCTCCCAGATCTCCTTGATCCTTCCGTAGTATCTGTCCTTGTCATTACCAGTGTAGGATTCCATCGTTACCCCGGAGTTCTGATAACCATCGCTCTTCATGTCCTTGTCCTCGGTGTAGAATGTGTAGCCGTTGATATCGTACGCCTCATAGGTCATCAGGTTGTGCTCGGCGCCCTGTGACAAGGCGAATATGGGTTGTTCTTCCGCGGAAGAATCCTCATGTAAAGGGTACGACAGAAGCTTCTGCTTGAACCAACGCGTGAAACATGAGTTGTGCTCTTTGATTATATCTCCGTCCGTCCTCTGTTGGCCTCGGTCATTGTACGTCTTCTCAATAAAGGTTTTGTGCTCTACCACCCAAGGATCGACCACGTCTATGTGTTGTAGCGCGACTAGGTTTGCTCTTTCAAAGTCGGCGAGTCGACCCTCGAAGTCGACATGCATTTCACGGCGACCCTCGCGGTGACCCCATCCAGCGAGCCTGCCGAGGTGCCTGTTGACGGGCAGACCAACGGGGTTCTTGATGCCTAGATAATTCGTGCAGTAGGAGATGCACTCTTCGGTCAGAAAGCCCCTGGCTATGCTTCCCTCTGGACGTGACATGTTGCGAACGTATCCTTTGATGACACCATTCATCCTTTCGAACGGCATCATGCTGTGCAGGAACGTCGGCCCGAGTTGGATGATATCCTCCACGATATGGACCAGAAGATGCACCATAACGTCGAAGAATGCGGGCGGGAAGTACATCTCAAGCTCGCATAGTATCACCACGATCTCTTCCTGTAGCCTTCTGAGTTGCCTCACGCCAACCGACTTCCGAGAGATGACGTCGAAAAAGTTGCA